>CM034146.1:667021310-668358810 GCA_019776745.2 Taxus chinensis
AGTAATGAATTAGATCCTTGTTTCTCCTAGATTGGTAGGATGAAGAATAAGAAGAGAAAGAAAGAACAGGTTACATGAAGACAATGTCTTCATGGAGAGAAGCTAGACAAAATAAAATAGTAGGTAAATCTGAACGGTGAGAAGAGGGTAACATCTTCTACTGTATTTTCTTTGTATAGTTATTATCTCATTGTAATAGCTTGCATAGTATGTAAAGCACATAGAATTTATTCTTGTAGATCCACATGTTGGTGAGATCTTATATTATAAATCCATGTAGATCTAGTCTTGTATTGTAAATCCATGAGATCATATTATATTGTTGATCCATGTAGATCTAGATAGTGTAGATGAGGTTGTCTTCATGTTTGCACAAGTTATGTAGTGATGGAGAGACAGACTTACTGCTTGGTGCATAGTCATAGTTGCACATATGGTAGACCCATGTGAGAGGTCTTGTTTACAAATCCACAGAGAACTTGGTAGCAGTTCAGAGATGTAGTAGTTCCTAGTTATGTGAGATCTGCTGGTGGTGTTTGGAGGCATAGTTGTAGTGCACTCATGGAGATCCGTTTAGAGATCTGGAGGAGAGGAGATACTCTTGGAGAGATGCATTGTACTCTTGTATTGAAGAGTTCGTTTGTACTCTTGTATTGAAGAGTTCGTTTGTACTCTTGTTGTATTATATATATGAGACCTCTATCTTTGGTGGGCGTAGCCCACATTGGGTGAACCATGGTACATGATGTGTTATGTGTGTGTACTTTGTCTTGATTTGGATTATTCTAGTTTATAATTCCACTGCTGTAGATTTTGGGGAATTGTTTAGATCTTGTGTGCATGATTTTGTTTGTTATTAAATCATAACACTATTCTGCAGTCCCGAATTCCCAACACTAAAGAGGGGCATGATACCCTTGATTTCTTCAAGTGAGCGCTCAGTCTAGGCTGAGTGATGTGTCAACATGCCTGGGATTTTACTGTTGAATTCTAGGTTGCATCATTGGTTTCATTTCCAGGACCTCTTTTTCAGTTGTTTTCAAGATGGTTCACGATGAAGACATAACGGTTGACCCTAGCAAGTGTTGAGGAGTGGATACACTACCTAGAAGAAGAATATGCATGGAGGTTCAACATTGGATCTGAGTTTGATGCAAGCACTTGGGTGGAGAAGAATCTGTAAGACTATTTGTATGAGATCTTCTTTGCTATCTTTCTGGTAGAACTGTACGAGTGGCTGGTTGTTTATGCATCTAAATGGAATTGGAGGCATCACACACTTGTCTAGATGTGGGAAGAATTTCATACCCTTTATGATGCTGATCTAATTTGGACTCGTGTTGTGGAAATGTGGTTCCATGGTGTTTTGAACAACTATATCTTGGAGTACTCAATTTCCACTTATTCATGCCCAGAGATAGTTGAATTCCAATTTCTACAATATCCCAGGGGATCTTTCCTACAAGGCATTCCACTGGTGATCAAATTTCTAATGGTAACCCTGAACTTGAAGAACAAACCAATGGCGAACTAAACCCCACCACACACGGGGGCAGGAGCAGGTTTGGTGAAATATGGCAGATTGAGTGATAGAAAAGAAAAGAGAGGAAAGGCAGCTTAAGTATAATGAGGCATGCGAGAGGGAGATAGAGAAGTAGTGGGATGTTGTAGAGTGAATGATGTTGTGGAGATAGATAGTTCAGGAAGGGTTTGAAGTTCATGCAGAAAACATGGAACCCGAGCATCAGGAACTCTCCCATTTGGGAAATCGTGATAGAGAACCCTCCTTGGCCTCACGTAGAAGTGCGCCAACAGAGACGACATGGGTCGTGGGTGCGCATCTGAATCCACCTGGCAACCTTTCCCTTGCACTTGGTTTTCCAATATCTAGTACAAAAAATAGTTAGCATGCTAATTTAGGTAGTGGGAGAGCAGGAGTGCGTCATATAAAAAGCAAAAAAATGGCAGCACAAATGGCTTCATTGTTATATGGGAGTACCTTTTCGAGTGTATCATCCACACAGAGTTTGGGTGCGTAGATTTTTGAACTATCTTCTGGGAGTATTAACACTTCGGAGACTATCGGGGTGTAGTTTATTACTACTGTTGGGACACAGGGAAGTACATCTTCTATTCTGACTCTAGTTACGGGGTCAAGATTAGGAGGTATAGGTGGCTCTAGTTATAGTGTATCTGGTGGTTCTTGAGGCAAAGGAAACACAAGAGGTTCTGGATTAGGTGGGCAAGGTCCGCACCAACCCCATAATATTTACATGGAAATGTCTCTTCGTCTCCTAGAGTATAAGGGCATATAAGATGTTGTTGAACATGTGCACATGTGTGAAATACTGTGGCGCACAAAAGGAATCATGGCTTCTGAGCATAGGGAAAGTCAATTTACTACTACGTTATAAGGACGTGCACATAGTTGGTACAGAAAGTTTGACCCTGATCAAACTTACGTAGACTATGTATCCTTAAAAGATGTTTTCCTTAAAGAGTTTCACATCCCTGAGTTTGAGAAGAAGAGTATGAGTGCGCTCAAGGATATTAAGCAAGGCACTACTGAAAGTTTCAAAGAGTATGATTTCAAAACATTGTTATCCAAGATTTCTTATGATATTCATGCAAGTCAGCATGCACAATGATTCGTTGGGGGCCTAATAACACCTTTTAGAAGGGCGCTATCACATAAGACATACATCAATCCACTCGAAGCAGTTTTACTCGCTGAGGAAGTTGGAAGTATAGACACTGGGGTGAGCCCATTCTTAGAAGCACATATCGTAGCTATGGCGAAATAGTTGAAGAAGTTATTAGGAAATTCAACACATGAGACGTGCACAGGGATTTGGTGCACAACTTGTGAAGTATAATGTCACACAAAGGATAGTTGTCCCCGCATATCATCATTATTTTTGGACTATGAGATATGCCATGTAAACCATGATGTTAGTCACTACCCATTACTACAATGCACGATAAGGAATAACGTTTCATGCTACTGTAAAATCTATAAGTCGACGACTTATGACATGGAAGATCGTCGACTGATTGGTCATATCCATGATGTTATAGACATCATTGTATGACAGATGGGAGTTTCAGATAACTCTAAAGGCAAGACCGAACATCAGGATAGGGATCACAATCAGGCGTGCTATGAGTGGAGTGAAGGATTTTTTGAAGGAGGTTGAGGCAAAGGTCGAGGGTTTCAAGGAGGATATGGAGGCTGAGGCCATGGTGGTGGAAGAAGCAAGTTCCCTCGTGGAACATGTTACACATGTGGATCTTCTTACCACTACAAGTGTGAATGTCCTCATAATATTACAGGTCCTTTCTTTGGAAAGAATCATAGTTATGAGGAGTTCCCAGACTTGTATGATCATTTTAGCAAGCAACATAAACAAGAAAACAAAGGCGCAGGGATGGTAAGGATAAAATGTGCTGTGGAAAATTAGTGTATGCCAAAGTTGGAACAAGAATCGGAGGCATTGCAGGTAAATATCACTGTTGGTTGCTCAAACGTGCACCTGCATCTTGGATCTCAAAAGGGTCGAGGTGTTTGAGACCACAATGGAACCATCCCCAAGTTGTGGGACCTTGCGCACTTGGGACAGATCTCCAAAGAAGGCTGATTCCTCTATCTATTTCTACTGCTACTGCTACTCCTAGTGCTAAAAGGGGAAACTAAGCTAAGAATGCCAAGGGACCAGGGAAATAAGGATAACATGAAGAAAAATACACTAAAAGGTGATAGCACCAGAAAAGAGGGGTGAACACTATCTGTTCTGAGCGATAATGATAGGGGATGCGTGAAAGGAGACTAGGCACGAGTAGCATAAACAAAACACACGTTCACCAAATCGTTCTCATGGAACACAACCAAATATGGAACTGCAGGGGACCTAAAGTAGCACAACAATACACAATGCAAGAGAAGAGGCAAGAAGAAGGAATGCAAACACATTAGGACAGAGAATAGTCACAAAATGATGCTTCTATTACTTCCAAGAATGCATAGAACTGTTACAATGATAAGGAGGCTGATATCCACATGCAAGAGCCAAACATGGAGGTCTGCAACTCAAAATATAGAAAATATGTAGTCCTTAGCAACATGTGTAAGGATCCAGAGTGTCCAACCATTACAATGAGCCCTGACCCTATCTTTATAGATTCAGCACAGAGGAAAGAAGGAGAGAGAGAGAAGCAAGGAAAAATTAATTTGAAGCTCAACCACCATCATCAATGCCACCCCCAAATTTGTCATGTCTGCATCAATTATTTGTTCGATGCCTTAAAGGAGGAGGAACGACAGATCGAAATCGTATGAGATCTGGTGGTTGAAGAAATCTGATTCTATGCATTAATGTCCTGATAGAAATTTTCCCATTTTCTCCCTACCTAACCTCTCCAAAATTAAAGTTTCAGATCTCTCAAGGCGTAGATGAGGTTGAGATATTTCCAACGGTGCTAGATTTGTCGGATTTTGAGCACTGAGCCAAAAGATATGCTCATTTGAATATTTGGGCACATAAGAGGAAGAGTTATGTCCGTACTAGGTCCACATGGTGGCCTTGTGCTTCTTGGAGATTCAGCCCCATCTTTATGCTCTTGAAATCACGTCGGATTGACATGTGGCAGCCTCCGCGGGATCCTTGGGCTCCTTTGTATTTTTCCTAAGTCTCTTTTCTTGGTGGGCCAAAAGTCTGACCCTAGACACGTGGCAGCTTGGCGCTTGTTTGGAAACCCGCCCCAAATTTTATCTTTGAAATAGCATTGTGCTGACACTTGGCACTCTTCGCTGGCCTACCTCTCATTTGACTATTCAACCCTTGAATCTATCCCTTTTTGGACTAGGGACACATGGAAGGCCCGCGCTTCTTTGGGGACTGCCTCCAGACTTTCCTTTTGATATTGCGTCGTTGATCCAAGTGGAGGCTTCCACTGGTTCTCTATACTTAGTCATTTTTTAGACCCACTTTTGCTTTTGGTTTTGACCTTTGTTGACCATTTTCTACGTGGAGGGTTGGCGCAAGTTTGAGTCTTCAGTCTGGATACTGCTTTTGAATGTGCTTCGTTAAGACACTTAGCACCCTCCACTGAGTCGAAGAATTTTCAACAGCTGGTGCAACTTTTGGGGCTCTGGACAAGTGAAAGCTTGACACTCATTTGAGCCTGCCCCTGGGATTTAACTTGTGAAGATGTGCCAAGCTGACTAGAAAGAAGGTGATTGCATGGAGTGTGGGTGCAAAGGATAAATGGAAGAAAGAGGCAAAGAGGGGCACACACAATGCACGCAAGAGGAATGTCAGGGACTTAGTTGATTGGAAGGTAAGTCTGTAGAGGTGTGCACAAGGAGTGCACGATGGGATAGGAGAGAAAGTGAGCACGCATGAGGAAGGAGTGCAAGGGAAAATGGAAGGAGATAGAAGAATGCGAAGGGGAGAAGGATGTGTATGCAAGTTATCCAAATCACTAGGAGAGCTATTTGGATAACATTTTTGGAAAATTTGGGGCCATCTACCTACTAGATGAAAGAGATCAGTAGCCTGAAGCATCCATTGGGCATGGAGTCTTCTTGTTCAATCATAAAAATTCCCCTGTAATCACTTGAAAATCATGTCTGCACTCTGTTCTGAATCTCTCAACTGTTGAGAGAAGCTTTGCATTCTGGAAGTAACAAAAGAGTGCGCGCAAGAAGCACGTGAGGGGAAAGAACTATGTACAAACAAACAATGCATGCGGAGCACACTTGGAGGAATTGAAACTACTTAATATATACAACATGATGCAGCAAACCTAATGGAAGGGTTTGAGATAAATCTCGTTTACTGGGATTTATAGTGTGCTTCCATCCAGATGAGTTAACTCGAAAGAGTTAGCTTCTTTGCAGGACTTGATGATGTATGGCCACTCCAAAGTGCATCAAAATTTGAATGGAACCCTGGTTTAGCTCTGTCAGCATCCCATTTTAGAACCAGGTCCCCAACTTTGAAAGCTTGAGGCCTAGCCTTTCTGTCAAACCATTTCTTTGTTGCTTTTTGATGTTGTTCTAGCTTGATCATGGCAGAGTTTTTGAGTTCTTCAAGATGAACCAGCTCTGCCATCCTGATTTCTCTCTGATCCACACCCTCAAATTCCAGTTGTTGGGCAAGTGCCAATGAATTTAGTTCTAGTGTCAAAGGAAGGGTAGCCTCCCTGCCATAGACAAGCTTGTAAGGTGAAGTTCCTATATTGCCCTTTTTACTGTGATTCTATCTACCCAGAGTGCACATGCAAGACCTTTGTATGCCACTGTCTTTGGCTGATGTTCACTGTGCACTTCATGATTCTGATCAGGTTCTTTGTTTTTATCCTGCCAGACCGTTGCCTTGAGGGTAATAGTTGGAAGAGGTTTTCAAGTAAATGCCCAGACTTAGAGCCCAATCAGTGATTTTAGCACCAAGGAAGGCCTTTTCATTATCAGAGATAATAGTTTGAGGAATGCCAAACCTTGTGACTAAACCTTCGAGAAAGTCAAGGATGACTGCCTCAGTTGATTCCTTAAGCGCGAAGCTTCTGTCCATCTGGTGAAGTAATCTATAGCTGTCAGCACCCACTTATGTCCAGCGCTTGAAGGTGGATTGATCATGCCTATGAAGTTGAGACCCCATTGCGCAAAAGGCTGATCTACTTGGATTGGTCGGAGGGGAAGTGTTGTCAATATTTTCTTTCCTACAAAGAAAGCACACTCCTTGCATTTTGTGACCCACCTATGTGCATCTACAAATAGGGTAGGCCAAAAGATACCTGCCATTATGATCTTCATTTCTGTAGTTTTGGCAGAGAAGTGTCCACCAGAGAATCCATCATGAAATTATGCTAACACTTGTTCAGTCTATGCACCGTTGATACATCTTAACAACATGCCATCTAGATTTCTTTTGAAGAGAAGTCCATCAATCAAAACATAAGGGATGGATTGCAACCTCAGATGCCTTCTCTTTGCTTTGTTCAAACTAGGAGGGTACATGCCCTTGGAAAGGAATGTGATCATGTCCTTCATCTAGTCATGAGCATCCGGGTCTATATTTTGTTCATGTTCTACATGTGGGAAGTCTTCATCTAGAAATAATGAAGCCTCAAGTTCACTCTGTGCATCCTCAGCAATCTACTTGCAGAGTGCACTACCTCTTACCAACTTTGTGGCCTTAATAGTCACATCATATTCCATGATTTTTGTCACCCATCGCACTCTCTTCTCACTGATTTCTGCTCCCATGATGAAGTCTCTGACAGATGAGTGGGAGACTAACACCTTGATATGATTTGTGGCAAGCATGCTCTTGAATTTCTTGAGCGTGCACGCATGATGGCGAAGACCTGCTTCTCCGTGTGACTGTATTTCAATTCATAATCCTTCAGCGTCTGGCTGAAGAAGGCCACTAGTTGTTCCATCCCTTGTTCATTTTCCTATGTTAGGACAACAACAATGCTTACATCAGCACCATAAGCATAAAGGATGAAATCCTTTGAGTAATCTAGATTGAGGAGTGTTGGCACACAAGCAATCTCTTTCTTGATCTTGTTGAAGCTTTCTCTTCCTTCTGCTGTCCATCTGAAGGCTATGTCCTTCTTGAGCATAAGGGTGATGGGCCGAACCAGTCCCACAAAGTTAGGGATAAAATGCCTAACAAAGTTAATCTTGCCAAGGAAGGACTGTAAGGCCTTTTTGTGCACTGGCAGGGAAAGGGCTAGGATGGCTGAAATGCACTCAGGATCAATCGTGATGCCATCCTTTGAAACTACATGGCCCAAGAGCCTACCCTGAGCCACCACAAAATTGCACTTCTTGGGGTTAAGAGATACCCCAAATTCTCTGCATCTCTCAAAGACCTTTTCCAGGTGCGCCATGTGATCCGCGCTCTACTTTGAGAAGATAGTTATATCATCAAGGTAAACCAAGATGAACTCATTGATGTAACCTTTGAAGGCAATATCCATGGCGTGCTGAAATGTTGCACCCACATTTGACAGACCAAAGGGCATTTTCTGGTATGCATATGTTCCCCACTTGGTTGTAAATGTTGTTTTGAATTGATCCTCTTCCTTGACCAGGATCTGGTTGAAACCTGAATACCCATCTAGCATGGAGAACCTTTGTGCGCCAGCCACAGTCTGTAGAATCTGCTCCATTGAAGGCAAAGGATAGTGATCCTTTAGAGATGCCTTATTCAAATCTCTAAAATCAACACAAAGTCTGATTTCACCATTCTTCTTGCGTACTTGGAACCAGATTTGTGACCCAGGTAGAGTATTTGATAGGAAAGATAATTTTTTCCTCAATGAGTTTTGATAGTTCCTTTCTCATGAGGGGCTCTATCTTTGGATTGACTAGCAGATTGTTTCTATCTGAGCAGGCTTTATGCCAGGATCAAGGTCAATGGAGTGTTGAGCAACACTTGGATCAAAACCTTTGAGGTCTTCATACTCCCATGAGAAAATTTCACTGTATTTTTGGTAGAGAGAGATGAAGGCTTGTTTTTCCTCATGCGCACAAGTCCTGCTGAGCAGCAGCTCCTTTCCGCGTGCAATAGTAATGGGAGAGCAATCTTGTTGCGCGGCTCGCATGTATCTTTCCTCACCCTTGAACTCATCATCAGGGCTAAACATTTTCTCTAAGGTGACCAGCCCTTTAGGAAACTTATTTGTCTTTAGCTGTATTACTTGGTCACCATATCTGTCATGCAAGTCAGCTTGCATACTTGATGAAAATTCACATCAGCTTCATTCTGGATAAACTGGATGATCTACACATCACTGTCAAACACTTGCTAGCTAGTGTTATTATCTAGAATGGATGGTCTGATTACCATCTTAATGTGTTGAGTGTTTCCTTTGACAAAGTCCTCAGCAGGAGAAAATTGTGAACCGAGCACGGCCATTTGGTTCAGCTTCTCTGTTCATTCTACGGAACTACCTGCAGATTAAGGGCATCAAAGCTCTCAAGTAGGTCCCAAAACTCTATGTTTATAAGCTTTAAGAAGCTTATTATTTGTCTGGAATCTGTTGGTGACTGGTGGATGACCAATTCTGTGTCCCCAAAGATCTGCAACGCTTTAATTTTCTTCTTTTTCAGCAATAAGCAAGCCATGCACCAGTGCTTCATATTCTACCACATTGTTAGAACATGCAAACTACAGCCTATGCGTGAAGAAGAATTTCTCATCCTTAGGGGAAATGAGAACCACTCCTGCTCCTGCTGCCATTTCTGCTTCTGGATCCATCAAAGTATAACTTCCATAGACCAGTTTGAACTTTGTCTCCTATGAGTGCGACCAGAAGCGTAGCGTCTTCTTCTAGAATGCAATAAGTACCAAGCCTAGTTTCATAGGCTTCCAGTTCTTCAGCATAGGGATCAAATTTTTGATGCCTCTCCACCCATTCATCAAGTACTAGGTCTGGAACAGAGGGTGGAAGAGACTGCTCTTCAGGAACTGAAACTTGTTCTTCCTGGATAAGACAATTGGCTTGGAGAGGGGATGGGACATATGGCTCTACATGATAAGAAAATATAGGCTCAGCTTGTATGGTAAACTGGGTACCATACCTTGTCTTGAGTAACATATGAGACCAATCAGAAGACAAGTAACCACCCACTTTAGCAGTAAATTCTCTTGATAGACATAGGGCAAACAAAGGAGGCAGGTCAATAATTGACACATCTTGAGTAATTGTCAGGCTTGGACATGCATGGAGGGTTAACTCAAGATCCTTGATGACTCCTAAGGTGGTTACAATTGAGCCATCAAGTTGTAGGACCCCTTTAGACAAAGGGCTATATTTCAGACCTAAGACATCAACTATCTTCTTAGGCATAACAAAAGTACTAGCGCCTGAGTCAATCAAGCAGTTATGCACTAGGTGTTTTCCTATAATCAAGGACATATAGAAGGGTGGGGTTTTAGCAATTTTACTTACTTGTTTCTCCTCTTCTTGGAAAATTTTGACAGAAGTGTGTGGCTTCTACATAACCAGGTTAGCACACGGAAGTTGTGCCAGAGCTTCATGCAACAGATCCCACTGAGATGGAATGGTCAGGGCATCCCACATTGTGACGTTTATGTTTGTTTTCTTCATCTAGTCAACAATGCTGAATGGAAGCCCTCCCACCTTGTGCATTTGGGGAACAACATCCCTTTTTGACTGTTCAGGCACGGAAGCCTGAATTTTAGTTGGAGAAGAGGCTTGGCCTACCAAAGGATGGGCGCATGCTGCTTCAGACAGAGCTTTATGCGGGACCTCCTGCATAGGGATTTGAATCTTTTGCTACAAGAGGTCTTGTCAGATTATTTTTTCTTCTGAAGATTTTCTTGTATTGTTGGGACTGTGACCTGCACGCCTAACTCTAATATTATTTTCTTATATCTTGTGTTGTCCGCAACTTGGGTGCGTGGTCTGTTTGTATCTTCTATAGCTTGGTTGATTGCACATAAATCCTCTACGCCAAAGAACATAAAATTGGACTCTAGAGGAACTTCTGGCCCTTCTGGATTATCTGCTTCATGGGCGCTTGTTGAGGGCTCACAGGATGAAGCATTCTAGATCATGAAGGCTTGGGCACATACAACATTAGCACAATGGTACTGACTATGAGGCATTTTGAAAGGGAAGCACCACTCTGATTCTTGTGCCAAGTTGTTCTGAACTGGAACGAGCGCTTGGCTTGCGCTGGGTGCTGGGAGAGAAGGCGTGGGAGGGAAAACTTGCAAGGGAAGATGTGCATTAGGCTGTCATCTATCATTCTGCTGGTTGGGGCATATCTTTGATTTCCATATTGATTCTGCCAAGGTTGATTCCCTTGGCCATGTGCCTGATTAGAATTTCCTCTATACGCTTGTGCTTACTACTTTTCTAATGATATGACCTTGTTTGATAAATTTCTGATCAAGGCCTTCAATTCTTCATCTTCCTTTTGTTGTGATGGAGAATAGGATGTTGAAGCAACCGGTTGTGCACTTTGCTCAGGAGTAGGAATAGAGGCTATAGAAGGTTGGGGTGCTTGCGAAATTTCTGGGAACCAGGGCATGGGTGGTCTAGGAGCCAACTTTCCCACCTGAATGAGACTATTTTCTGCCCTTACTGTAATGTTATAAGTAGTTGGTAGAGTCCTACCTCCCATAGATTGGATCATAACTGAAATATCATTGTTGAGCACCTTCAGATAATAAAGGAAAGCATGTTGGGATATAGGTCTTACCACAAGAGGGATTATGTCCCAAGTCTTTTGAAATCTGATGTTGAAATCAGTCATCTGCTCATTGGGTGCCCTCCTTATGTTGTCAGTTGCTCCACCAAAGATAGGTGATCTGATTTGTCTTCAAAATAATTGCATAGAGTTATTCCCAACTCATCCCAGGTGGTGATAGATCCAAGTCTCAAGCCTCGGTACCATTGAAGTGCTTTACCTTTGAAAGAGGCTACAAGCAGCCTGACTGCTACATCATTATGTGTGATCAGATAGAGTGAACACACATTTGCCACATCCTAGATATGCTCCTGAGGGGTGACTTGATTCTCACCAGTAAAGTAAGGGATACTCTTGAGTGTGCCATTTGGGATATCATGTTACACGGCTAGGAGTAAGGGACTCCCTCCATCAAAGTTTGCAAAGATTCTTAATGGAGGAGGTGGTTGATGTGCCATTACAGGGCACACAGGTTGTCTTTTTTTAGGAGGATTTGAGTGGGCGTGGCGCGCTGGAGATAGAGATGCACGCGCAAGCTTTCTAGAATGAAATTTTCTCAGGGATAGCTAGAGGTATTCAAAAGATTCTTCAGCTACTACACTTCTTGTGTGCACTCTTCTCATGAAAAGGTGCTCAAGACTGCCAAAACAGAGATCTTAAAATATTGGGAGTCACCATATGTGTTTGAAATGAGCCTCCAAAGGATGAAACACTAAGTTCACACACCAGAACTTAGAGATATGAAATTTGATCTTTCAATGTTGGTCCCACCGAGCGTTCCAGAAACTGTTGGTTGCTCAAACATGCACCCACGTCTCAGATCTTGAAAGGGCCAAGGTGTTTGAGACCACAATGGAACCATCCCCAAGTTGTGGGACCTTGTGCGCTTGGGACGGATCTCCAGAGAAGGCCAGTTTCTCTATCTATTTCTACTGCTACTGCTACTCCTAGTGTTGAAAGGGGAAACTAAGCTAAGAATTCCAAGGGACCAGGGAAAGAAGGATAACATGAAGAAAACTACACTAAAAGGTGATAGCACCAAAAAAGAGGGGTGAACACTATCTGTTCTGAGTGAGAATGATAGGGGATGCGTGAAAGGAGGCAAGGCACGAGTAGCATAGCAAAACACGTGTTCACCAAATCATTCTCATGGAACACAACCAAATATGGAACTGCAGGGGACCTAAAGTAGCACAACAATACACAATGCAAGAGAATAGGCAAGAAGAAGGAATAAAAACACGTTAGGACAGAGAATAGTCACAAAACGATGCTTCTATTACTTCCAAGAATGCACATAATTGTTACAATGATAAGGAGGCCGATATCCACATGCAAGAGCCAAACATGGAGGTCTGCAACTCAAAATACAGAAAATATGGAGTCCTTAGCAACATGCGTAAGGATCCAGAGTGTCCAACAATTACAATGAGCCCCGACCCTATCTTTATAGATTCAGCCCAGAGGAAAGAAGAAGGAGAGAGAGAAGCGAGAAAATTAATTTGAAGCTCAACCACCATCGTCAATACCACCCCAAATCTCATGTCTGCATCAATTATTTTTTGGTGCCTCGAAGGAGGAGGACATGGCGGATCAAATAGTATGAGATCTGGTGGTTGAAGAAATCTGATTTTGCTTTAATGGCCTGATAGATATTTTCCCATTTTCTCCCTACCTAACCTCTCCAAAATTAAATTTTCATATCTCCAAGGCGTAGATGAGGATGAGATCTTTCCAACTGGTGCCAGATTTTTCAGATTTCAAGCACTAAGCCAAAAGATATGCTCATTTGAATATTTGGGTGTGCAGGAGGAAGAGTTATGTCCGTACCAAGTCCACGTGGCAGCGTTGCACTTCTTGGAGATTCAGCCCCATCTTTATGCTCTTGAAATCACACTGGATCGAAATGTGGTGGATTCCTTGGGCTCCTTGGGCTCCTTTGTATTTTTCCTTAGTCTCTTTGCTTGGCGGGTCAAAAGTCTTACCCTAGACACATGGTGGCTTGGTGATTGTTTGGAAACCACCCTAAATTTTATCTTTGAAATAGCATCGTGCTGACACTTGGTACTCTCCACTAGCCTGCCTCTCATTTGACTATTCAACCCCCGACTTTGTCCCTTTTTTGGACTAGGGACACGTGGAAGGCCCACGCTTCTTTGGGGACTGCCTCCAGACTTTCCTTTGATATTGTCATTGATCCACGTGGAGGCTTCCGCTGGTTCTCTATACTTACTCATTTTTAGGACCCGCTTTTTCTTTTAGTTTTGACCACTGTTGACCATTTGCTACGTGGAGGGCTGGCGTAAGTTTGATTCTTCGGCCTGGATCCCACTTTTGAATGTGCGTTGTTAAGACACTTGGCACCCTTCCACTAAGTCGAAGACTTTTCAATGGCCGGTGCAACTTTTGGGGCTCTGGACGCGTGGAAGCTTGGCGCTCATTTGATCCTGCCCCTAGGATTTAACTTTTGGAGATGCACCGAACTGACTAGAAAGAAGGTGAACACATAGAGTGTGGGTGCAAAGGATAAATGGAAGAAAGAGGTGAAGAGGGGCATTGCAATGCACAAGAGGAATGCCAGGGACTCAACTGATTGGAAGGTAAGTCTGTAGAGGTGCGCGCAAGGAGTGCATGACAGGATAGGAGAGAAAGTGAGTACACATGAGGAAGGTGAGCAAGGGAAAATGGAAGGAGATAGAAGAATGTGAAGGGGAGCAGGATGTGTGTGCAAGTTATCCAAATCGCTAGGAGAGATATTTGGATAACAATCACGACCCGTGTTGCAGCAGTGCACATCAAAGAGGAATTGCAACAGAAGCCTACCATAACTAAGGAGGAGGTTCTATATGCATGGTACCCAAATCCTACCCATAAGAAGGAGGTTTACCGAGAAACCATGGAGGTACTCAGGAATCTTCAGGGTGAAATATAGTATTTAAAGGAGCAATCGCGGAAGATGGAGCAAAAGAAAACATCAGAGGCGGTCCAATCTGATATGGATGATTTGAAAGAAGTCTACAAGATTTTGTGTCAAGAGAATATCATTCCACTGTTGGGGAATTGGTTGAAAGGAAACACTCCTCACGCAAGTACTGAGATAGGACGGAAAATCTTGCATGCAAATCTTCCCCCTCATAGTCTAGATTATGACAAGGAAATAACTCTGAATGTTGTTGTGGATGGGTGGCTATTGAGTGATATACTAAATGCTACAGGTGCGGAATTCAATGTTCTTACCTTAGATGCATGGGTAAAAATGGGGAGACCTCCATTGCAGGCATTCTCTAATGTGTTGTTCATGGCTAACCGGAGTAAGGCCATCGGATTTTTAAAAGATGTATCCATTACCATACAAGGAGCCAAGTTCACTAGAGATTTTGAGGTTTTAGCGCTGGCAGAGTCAGATAGCTTCCTAGCTCTATTAGGGTGTGCTTGATGCTATACAAATAATGTTGATCTTCGATTCAACAAGGGTTATATCAGCTTTGAAAACAAGGAGGAAAGAGTTATTATCCCTTTAATAGATGGAAAATCTACACCCTATGTTGAGCCCTTGAGTGAAGAAGACTTGAATAGGATTTATGTACGCGTCATCTAGGATCCAAACGTGCTTGATCCATGTAAAGAAGGAATCCTTTATTAGTAGGATGCATAGTCTATTAGCGATACTACAAGTGTTGTTTTTGATAATTGGGTTCATAGCACTTATGAGTTAGTATGGTGCGAAGTAAAGAGCATATTTCCTAGGGTCAGAAAACCGCGTTATATTAGGAGAATGGTAACAACTTGATACATTGTTACACCAGAGAAGGATACCCTATGGTTTTCCTACACACCATGGAAGAACAGTGGATAGACCCGCTGGAAAGAAGGAATATGCTAGCATATACCCTACGCGGGACAACAACATGTTGGTGGGTGGTCCACAAGGATAATATTTTAGGTTGGGATGAAATTAGGATTGCTCTTACCACTAGGTTATTCAGGAGTAATGCACCTACTCAAATCTACACTTATAATGGTAATCAGCCTATTCAGTACCACATTCAACAGTGTGAGAGACTCTGGACAGAGGGGTAGGAAGCTTTACCACCTTCGCTCTAGGGGTGCACAATTTTTATTCCACTTTACATGGTTGTGTGCGTGCTTGGTATGTATATGTAGAACTCCATAGAGAGACTGGGAATTGGCAAGATTTAATTATAGGAATGACCCATACATTTGACTTCTTCTCTACCAAGCCTCTGGTGGAAGAAGCATCAAAATTCATAAAGAGCTTAACTATGGGAGATAGTGCCAAGGCTGAAGAACTCATTTAGTAGTTATTGGATGAAGGAAACTCAGGAGCATGTTTTTTAAAGACACAGATTATCTACAACAATGTGGGCAGAAGCAAAACCTACAAAGGATTATACAGTGGCTACAGTAGCTAGGTTTATATGGGAAAATATTATTACGAGGTATGGATGCCCTTTAAGTTTGACAGTGATAAGGGCACACACTTTCTAAATGAGACAATCAGAATTTTATTGGATGAATTCATGATTGCACACCATAAGACTACACCATATCATCCTCAGGCCAATGGGACTGTTGAGGATTTCAACAAAATTTTGAGCCAGACATTGACAAAAATATATGATGTTGGAAGAAAGGATTGGGATGACAAAGTATTTGCAGTGCTTTGGGCATATCACACAACATATAAAAGGTTGAACAAAGCAACACCATTTTAGTTAGTGTTTGGAGCGGAAGCAACTTCTTCCTATGGAATTCATGTTACCATCTTTATGTATTACACACTGGAGGTCTAGCTGATGAGAAAGCATTAGAAGAATGGATTGAAAAGTTAATTAAGTTGGATGAGCGATGAGAAATAGCACATTGGAGTCAAAAACAAAGAAAAGACCAGGTAGAAAGCATGGCATGACAGGCACATCAGGGATAAAAAGTTCACAATTGGATAGATGGTGCTCCTTTATGATTCTAAGTTTTTTTGCACCATCTAGGAAAACTCAAAGTACATTGGTTGGGGTCGTATGTTATCACTCACATACTTGAAACATAGGTGCTTGCCAATTAGAGGCACTTGATGGAACACTATTACCGGGGGTACTTCAAATGGAGAGTAGGCTGAAGCCCTACTATAAATAAGTCTTCTTGGTGTTTGTAATAAGGTAGTGTTGCCATTTAGATTAGGTTTTCAATTCTATATTTTCCTTAATGTATTTCCTTCTTCGTCACTATGCTTTGTCAATTTAGTTGGTGTTTTTGTGTAATAAGCGTGTTTACGCACCAGAAGCTAATTACTATTTGAAGCATTTATATGCGCAGAGGACTGCACATACCCTTAGTGTGGGGTGGTTATTGATATCTAGGTACATGACTTTTGAAAAATAAGTACACATGAAAGGAACAAACTACTACGGGTGTTATT
Organism: Taxus chinensis; assembly: GCA_019776745.2. Taxonomy (NCBI): domain Eukaryota; kingdom Viridiplantae; phylum Streptophyta; class Pinopsida; order Cupressales; family Taxaceae; genus Taxus; species Taxus chinensis. The sequence continues at coordinate 667,037,981 of CM034146.1, forward strand.
CAAAGTTGGAGAATTGTTAGAAAAGAGATTTCTTCTAGACAAGATGACCATAGATGGAGATAAATGATGGAACAGTATAACGTGAGGTAAGCGGAGGCCGTGAAGACTACCAGTGGAAGGGCAGTGATGAGGTACTCAGGTGCATGGAAGGCACTGACTAAAGAGAAGTCTATAGCCAGAAGGTAGGAGGGTGTGCTAGAAGGTTATGACTGGGGCGCGAAGATGTACCACATAGAAAATGGAAAAAAAAGGATCAATTAATGAGGATTGTTGGTAGGTGAAGGAGCAATAAATACACTAAATTTTTGAAAATCTATAAAAGGAGGGGATGCGAGTTCATTTTTACCATTGTAATCATGATAATTTGAAAGAGCCAAGTGTGACCGAGCTGCAAGAAGAGTATTCAGGTGTGAAGAGTGTGAATCGAGATGTGATGAGCAGATTTATGCACAGAGGAAGCTTATGTCCCCAGTTACAAAGGGTTTGAGTGAAGCAAGGCATTGCAAAAGAGCTAGGGCACATAATTTCAACTAGGGCATGTTGAATCGAGCTAGGGTTTGGGTTTGCATGTTGCAGGAGATAGAAGGTGAGTATTTGAAGTTAGAAGATTGTAGGTTATAGATGGCACCAAAGAAATCACCTACCGCAGGAGCTAAGGGGAAGAAGAAAGTGGAAGTAGAGGTTGAAATGACTCCTGAGAGTAATTTCTCAAAAATGTAGTATCTAGAGGGTGTGATTGTGGGTCAAGAATGGGATTCCCACATCTAGTAAGAGCAAGATCAGTGATTACAACCATCATACACCTGAAAACAAGAAGGAGTTGGATGCATTATTAAACACAAAGACAAATAAGCACACAACAGAAGACATTCATGGTGTATGATGATGCTAGGGAGAAGTTGTTGAAGTAGATTGGAGTTTACCAGTTGTATGAGCTCCCCTACTTTGGTAAATATGAACCCTTGTACCAGTGGTTGATGAGAAGGGTACATGAATATTTTTTCTACTTTATAGGACACAGGGTAAGGATCACAGCCATGTTGATCTCAATAGTAACAGGGTTGAAAGGCACAGGGGTATATCTAAATAGTGATTTAACTGATAAGGCCGCAATCCTAGAGACAAGGAAGGAGTTGGGGTATACCAAGGGTCCATGTGGCATGGACATTGATAAACTAAAGAAGTACCCAATCATATAAGCAGCTGCACACTTGGTAACAAATTTGAATGACCAAGAAAGATGGTCACAAGTAAACACAATGTGGCTACACATTGCAAAGAAGATGTCACAGGGAGTGACTTACAACATCTCCAGTTACATCGTGGAAACTATCATTGAAGAAGCATGCATAGGAGAGAAAATTAGTTTCAGGGTTGTTCTATTGTCTCTGGTGTTTATGGAAATCAGGGTGCCTGATGGGCCAAAGGAGAAAATATGGGAATACCCTATGGAGAACAAGTCACTTGCGGAAGATTTGGTAAGTACTTGTGTGAAGGATCAATGAGCGGGACCATTCAAGTAGAGGGCAGAGAAGTGGTATGATAGAGCTCCGTGCAGCGTTCGAAGAAGAATGGTGCATACCCAAGGAGTTACCTTCGGTAGTAGGGAAGGTAGTGCAGTTCACGGTATACCAACACTTTTGCATCGTGCGGTTTGCCATGAAATATGGGGCTTGGATCCCATGGTGCAAATTACCATATGCCTTCACAACACGATATTTCTAGGCATCAGTTCACCATTTTTACAGATGTGCGCCACCTAAGCTTCAATGCAAACAAGGTAGATTGTGACTACCATACACTGAGAAAGACATATGTATATCCAGGATGGACTGCCTACATTGAGAGGCTAGTCTCAAATGTTATAAGCATGAATCCTGTAAGCTTGGTAGTTGGGGACACTGGAGCAGTGCTTATGTACCTTCAACTCAAGCCCAAGCTGGAGAACAATAAGTATGTGGAGAATGATTTTGCACTCCCAGGGCCACCAAGAGGTAAGCATACAATGGAAAATGTTCCAACACCTAAGCCCACAAAGACAATAGAAGTAGATGATGAAGAAGAGGAGCATGAAGATAGTGGTGGTTTGGAGCACAGAGGTAGGAGGGTAGCCTACAGATAGGGTAGAAGCTGAGCGCGTGACTACTCCACCCTAGCCACAAGAGGGAGATGATGAGGACTTGGATGCAGTACAAGGAGAGTGCCATTTCAAAAGGGTATTCAAAAGAACCATAACCCAAGGTGCTACTCCACAATCAGTGCGCAGATCACCTTGACTCTCTCCATAGAAGGAGACAGTTGAGAAGAGAAGGAGGAAGTTGAAGCTAGAATGGAGGAGGCAAAAGAGTCTGAGGAAAGCACACCCTGAATATCCTACACCTCTAGAGGACATGGAAGAGCCAAAGGATGAAGAAATGAAGGATGGAGAAGAAGGAGAAAAGGAGGTAGGTGAGACAGTGCAAGAGACTACTCAGGGCATAGCAGAACAAGCTCTAAATCTTGATGCTCAAGTTCCTAAGGGGCCAAGATTGAAAAGAACAAGTGGAGAATATGTTGCACCGATCATGGGCTACGACTGAGGACACATGTAAAATTGTCCATGCTCCTAATTTTCAAAGCATAGTGACACCAAAGGAGTTGTATGGGTGGGAGCTGATGGATGAAGATATGGCAACCTTGCGCACAAGGAAGTAGTTGTCATGGTCTATGCACACACACATGAATGAACCAAACTTTGATGTATGTGAAGAGTCATGTGTATCAAGGAGGTTGAAGAAGACACCTCAGGCCAGACACATAATAGTAAATCTTATTGTTATGTTAGATGAACAAGTGAGTAATGCTTTGGTAAAAGTCTCGATAGAGGTGGCACGACGAAATGTGGATAAGGCTGCAACAATTAGGGCACTAAGAGAAGAACTCAAAACTAAGGATGTAGAAATAGCATGCCTAAAGAAAGAAAAGGACTTAGAGAAAAAGAAGAATAGTGCATTTATAAGCATGGTAGAGGAAATTGGAGACCTTGTTCCTGAAGGTGAGACCACACCTGGAATCCAAGGTACCAAAAAAATTTTCCTTCAGCGATGCATTATGTACGTACCTTGGTGGACTTGGTGCTTGAAGATGGACCTTTCTGTGCATGCCAGCACCAAAGGATCCAGCACATAGGAAGCGGAGAGGGAAAAGGCTTCGGTGATTAGGAAGATTGCATCATATGAGGCATTGCTCTAAAGCTTGTAGGAGGAACTGAAGAAAGTAAATCAAGCGTTGAATATTTGTATAGCCCCAGAAGCCATTATAAGAACCAAGGACCATTATAGAAGACAATGAAGTCCTAAAAGCCATGAAGGATGAGACCTTGGGCCATGCAGAATGATTAGCACTTGTCAAACAGAAGTATGAGGCCCTTACAGTAGCACAAGAACCACACAAGGAAAGGCTAGATGAGCTTGGGAAACTCATCACGTAAAATATGGACTTATTAGAAGGAAGAATGACTACAATGTCCGGCATTTTTTTGGTCTTGCAGAATGAGAAAGGAGAGATTGTAAAAGATGAGCTAGAGTCAATACCAGTAGATATCCCAGAAAAGGCAGAGGTCATGCTCAATGATTGGCAAACTTTAGAGGTGGAAATAAAAGAAGAATATCCAGAATTGATTCTTCCAGTTGAAGTAGAAGATGCTACAGGGTAAAGTCATTCTTTTATTCATAAAAATTCTTTCTATTCTTCTATTCATATTCTTTGATTCATTTTGGAGACAACCATTTCGGGGTGGTAATGCAATTAGTGTGGGGTAATGTTGGTCAGTCAAAATATGGCACTTAGAGAAAAACATACAGAAGGTTCATGCGGAAGAATAGAGCACGTTCAAAGGCGCGGAAGGATCAGGAAAGAATCGTGCACGACAAAGAAGAGAGATAGATTTGGGACTTAGCCATTTTCACGTGTACGAGCTATTTTTGGAGATAGCATGTCAAACACACAAACTAGTTAAAGACTTGTGTGAAATGCATTGGCTATTTTTGGAGGATCGAGCTACGAAGCACTTTGCATGGGTACAGGCTGAGAATAGATTTACTACTGACAGTTAACTAGAAGAAGTCTATTGTTAGCGCACTTGCATGTGTGGCTATTATTGTAATGGTGTGTGGCTAATAATAGCATGTGACCTATTTTGGGATTAGATAAGCGGTGAAGGGAAATTCCCCACCCTTATAAATATGTATTGGTCTGTGTAGTATGAGATATATAGAGATAGATATAAGTATGAGAGTGTGAGAGTAGAGTTAGTATGAAGTTATGATGTCAAGTTTTGTTACACACATAAGTGTATGCTATTTTTATTGTAAGGAAGCTTCTGTGTATTACTGCATTTTATATAATGGAGGTTATTGGCTGAATCAAGGTGTTAATCATGGTTTTAGTTTATTACTGCATAAATGAATTTGTTATGTTTATCACGTGATTCATGATTCTTTAAGATCTAGATCTGGATATGCTCTGTAGAATGTTATATTAATTATGGATCTGAATGTATTAAGTCTTAATCATGCTAACCTCTTACAATAGGAACCCTAAAGAGGGGCCTAGTACCTTTGCGTGCTTCAGGTGAGCGCTCAGTCTAAGCTGAGTGATGTTCCAGCACGTCTAGGCTTTTACTAGTGAATTCTAGGCCACATCAATATATATATGGAAATCTGATATATATATATATATATATATATATATATATATATATATATATATATATACACATGTACACATACACACACACACACACAATATATACAATAAGAGTAAACAAATACCCATGACCAGAAGCTCTGGTATAACCTTAGCTTTACAGATATATCAGATTGTTATATATATATATATATATATATATATATATATACTATATATATATATATATATATATAATTGCAATAAGAGTAAACAAATGCCTATAACCAGAAGCTATGGTAAAACCTTCTTAAGAAAAAATAACAATAATACAAAAGCTACAAACCCTACAGATAAGCAAACTAGAACAATGAATGAAAAGGAGGAAGAAATTTCCCCCTAATTGTATATCCAGAACTAAGAAAGCCATCATAGACCTCCACAAGTTTCCATGGTCTCCATCTTCTTCTTCCTGCAAACATACATGTGCAAATAGAGGCACATTATGGAAAACAAAATAATAAAAGGAAAACACAAGAGAGGTTTAGGGCTTTTTAGGATTACCTAGAATCTAGGGTGAGGATTAAATCTATCAAATGGCCTAGATTTAATCCTCACAACTTTAAGTTGATGGGAGATAATTGTTGTATTAAAGTATGGGTATTTTATTTAGGGGAATGTTGAGTTTTCTTATCATAAGACTTAATTAATTAGATGGTGGATTTAATTTGTTAAGTGGCATTTCCATCATGGGTTAAATAAATTAATGTTGTGCATGGATGCTTTAATTAGATTATTTATGGGGATTAAAATAGATAAAGTTAAATTTGTAAGCTAAATAATTAAATGAGTGGCATGGGTATTATTTACTTAGTAGTTTAATTTTGATAAATTTAATATGGGCTTAAGTGGACAAAAATAAATGATAAAAATAAATTAAATTAAATTAAGAACTAATTAAACAAATTTAATGCGAACATAAGGAGAAGACTTAAACCGTAATAATATTGGACAATAAAATAATATTAACTAAGGAAGGGATGTATTAAATAAATGAGCAAGTATTTTAATAATCGGAATTAATGTATTAAAAACATATATTGTTTTGTCGAAATTTTCTAGTTAGGTGATCTAGTTTGTGTTAGGGATTGTTGTGGCAAAAAGTGGGCATCACATATAGATTTTTGTGTATATATATAGCATCATACAAAGTAAAGTGAAATATCATGAATTCCACCAAACATCATATGTATCAATTTAGGTAGAGCTATATTTAGGTATAGATCTCATTTATTGTGATGAAGACAAGAAAATAAGAAACAAACAATTGCAAGGTGGGATTGCTAGTGAAAATCGTAACAAAAGTAATTCTTGACGAGTAAGGGTGACCATCAAAGTTAACCCCTGCCTGTGACGGTCAATTTTTGAAGTACAGGAGAGATTTTTTTTCTAATTTTTCCTTAAATTTTCGTTGACTACCCTATCATATTTGATTTGTTTTTAATTTCGGGTAGCTCTTTCCTAAAATTTACGTCTTCCCACCCTACTACAAATGTATGTCATCTCCCTCAAGAGGCGGGCCTCTACTACGTTTTTTGGCTTTTTCATCAACATTGGCATCTGTTTCCCTCTTATAATTGATGCATTTTCAAGTCCCAATAAGGTTTTTTGAAGGATTCCAGAAATGTATAAATAATTAATTGCCTTACCCCTTCTGAGCGGTTAAATTTGACCATCGTTTACACATTTTTGTGATTTTAGCCATAAGGGTAAGTGCACCAAGTTGGGGGGGCAAAAAGTGGACAAAACCCTGAAAGATGAACATGGTTAAGCACGGTCATTTTTTGCAATAACACGATCCCGTTATGATTTTCCTAGGCTCAAGAATTCAGGAACCTAAAACACGTACGTGTTTCTATGAACACAAAATGCATACACATTTTTCTCTATATGAAGTTTGTAGGGGCTAGAAGGAGCCATTTTTAGTAAAATAAATGTTAATTATAAGAAATAATAAAAGTGTAAAGTAATAATAGAAAGAAAGTATAAACAAATTATATTATCTTTTATTAGTTCTTTACACTTTTATTATTTTCTTATACTTAACATTTATTGTACTAAATATAAGAAATTAGGGTCATATCTGCACCTAATGGAGGTGGTCCCATAGTTCTAGCAGTGATAATCTAGAAGATAGTTTTTCAAAATCTAATCTGGTCAGTACTTACTCATTTTCAGAATTTCAACAATGACCTAAAACTTTCAAACCATATATATTGTATTGATTTTTGTTTTGTAAAAATATATAATCCTTTTGTAGGTTTTTTGACCTTCTAGATTGGATTTTGGCCCTACCACTACTTGAATTAGTACTAATTTTGAAATTTAGTCCATAATTCACTTTAGTGACCACGAATCATTTCTATGATGTTTGTCTACTTCTTACTAAAATGAGATCCTTACTAAAATGATGTTTAGGGTTTAGTGTTTAGAATTTAAGGTTTACGGTTTATAGGTTTAGCTTTTAGGGCTCAATATTTAGGGTTTTGGTTTTAGGGTTTAGGTTTCAGGGCTCATGGAATAGGGTTTAGGGTTTAGGGTGGAAGGTAAAGGGTTTAGGGTTTAGGGCTAAGGGTTTAGAGTTTAGTGTTTAGTGTTTAGGGTCTAAGGTTTTTGGTTTTTGGTTCATGGTTTGGGGATTATGGATTAGGGTTTAGGGTTCAGATATCATGGTTCATGGTTTAGGGTTTATGGTTTAGGGCTCATGTTTTAGGGTTTAGGGTTTAGGGCTCAGGGTTGAGTATTTAGAGCTTAGGATTGAGGGTTTATAGCTCAAGGTTTAAGTTTTAGTGTTTAGGGTTTAGGATTTAGGATTTAGGGTTTCAGGCTCAGGGTTCAGGGTTTAGGGTTTAGGTTTCATAGTTTAGGATTTAGGGTTTAGTGTTTAGAATTTAAGGTTTAAGGATTATATGTTTAGGGTTTAGGGTTTAACATTTAGGTTTTAGGGCTCAGTATTTAGGGTTTGAGTTTTAGGGTTTATGGTTTAGGACTCAAGGCTCACGGTTGAGGGTTTAGGGTTTAGGGTTTATGGCTAAGGGTTTAGGGTTTAAGGTTTAGGGTTTAGGGCTAAGGGTTTAGTGTTTAGGATTTAGTGTGTATGGTTTAGGGTTTAGGTTTTTTGGCTTAGGGTTTGAGGTTTAGGGATTAGGGTATAGATTTCATAGCTCATGGTTCAAGGTTTACGGTTTAGGGATCGAGATTTAGGGTTTAGGGTTTAGGGCTTAGGGTTAAGGGTTTAGGTGTTAAGGTTTAGGGTTCAGGTTTCAGGGTTTAGGGCTCAAGGTTTAGGGTTTAGGATTTAGGGTTTAGGGTTTTAGACTCAGGGTTTAGGTTTCATAGTTTAGGGTTTAGGGTTTAGTGTTTATAATTTAAGGTTAAGGGTTTAGGGTTTAAGGTTTAAGGTTTAGGTTGTAGGGCTCGATATTTAGGATTTAGGTTTTAGCATTTAGGGTTTAGGGTTTAGGGCTCAGGGCTTAGAGTAAAGAAACATTAACTAATACAGTTATCTTCTTTTTCCCATGGCATGGGAAATATTTTACTCATTGTAATGTTTTGTGTCTTACCCATTCTTATTAGTAATTGAAAAAGAGTATTCAAACTGAAAAGGGGTTCATAAACTTCGCAGGCATAACATTATAAGAGAGTCATCACAATTTGATGTATTTGTTGATATTTTGAAGGACGGAATTGTTATATTCCTGAACGTCCAATCCTTCCACAAACCCCAATAGTCCTCGATCCTTGGATATAGGGAGACACTGTTACTTGAATTCTATTTATAATCATAGAGATATTTGTAAATTTGTGTTATGACCTTTAAATCTATATCAATTTCAAGTTGCTTGGAAACCACATCACACTCTTCACTCGGATTGATGACTACCCCTAAATTTTTTAAATTTCTTTGGAAAACATCCATGGGTTTTATCATATAAGAAATTATCAATGAATGGAAGGTCACTAATTCATAGGTCAAGTGAATCCCATTTAGAACTAAACAAAAAAGATTTACTAGGCGATTGATAACACCTTTTGTGTTCTTAGGCATTCCCCTGTTTCTATGCTTATTTAAAACACTTCAGGAAGTTCTGTCAAATTTACATCCATTCTAGTAAAACAATGAACTTTCTCTTTCTCCGGAGGAGAGGATACTACAGGAAATTCAATTATGATCCTACACCTCCGCATTGGTATATTCTCTATGTTTCTTTTGTTTCCTTTGATATTAATTTTTGTGTTGTGATGGTTATTTTTTTTTCCATCTTCCAATGGGTCATCCTGGTTTGCATAATACCATACATGGAACTATGAGAAATGAGAAAAAAATTCAAAGTGTGAATAAATTTGTAATCAAGAGTGCAAGTATATGTGAGGAGAATCAAGTTATGGAAGAGATGTGTAATATGCATGTAAAGGCATAAGGTAGATGACATATCCATTTAGTTACTTATCCCACCTAACATAAACAAGGTAGTTCTATAAGTAGACTCAATGATGGTTTCTAGGCACAAGACTAGGAAATATTGATCAAATATGATTCAAATTTAGGGTTTAGGGTTTAGGGCCTTAGGTTTTAAGGTTTAGGGTTTAGGGTTTAGGGTTAAAGGTTCAGGGTTATGGTTTAGGATTTAGGGTTTAGGTTTAGGGTTAGGGTTTAGGGTTTAGGTTTTAGTGCTTATAGTTAAGGTTTACAGATTTGGGATTAAGGATTTAGGGTTTAAGGTTTATGGTTTAGGTTTTAGGGTTAAGGATTTTAGCGTTTAGAGAATACGGTTTATGGTTTACGGTTTACGGTTCAGGGTTTAAGGTTTGGGATTTAACGTTTAGGGCTTGAGGTTTGGGGTTTATGGTTTAGGGCTCGAGGTTTAGATTTTATGGTTTAAGGCTTAGGGTATATGGTCTAGGGTTTAAGGTTTATATTTTAGGGCTCAGGGATAAGGGTGTAGGGTTCAAGGCTTAGGGTTTAGGGTTTAGGGTTTAGGGTTTAGGATTCATGTTTTTAAGGTTTAGGGTTTAGGGGTCATGTTTTAGGGTTTATGATTTAGTTTTAATGGTTCAAGTTTTAGGGTTTAGCATTTAGGGATCATGATTAATGGTTTAGGGTTTATGGCTTAGAGCTTAGGGCTTAAGGCTCAGATTTTAGGGCTCACGGGTAAGGGTTGAATGTTTAAGGTTTAGGTTTTACGATTTATGGATCAAGGTTTAAAGTTTATGGTTTAGGTTTATGGCCTAGGGTTTAGGGTTTCGATTGTAGAAGTTAAATGCTAAAATCTATAGGCTGAATGCTGAAATTCTGAAAATTACCTATGTACTGGCCCGATTATACTATTGTTGGTTTTTGAATTATCACTTTATAGTGATCAATAGTCAGGGGACAGCAAGTCCCTCCTCTTTATGGGAGAGATTCCCTTATTGAAAGCGAGCAGCAAAGCTTATCTAAAAATATACAAATTTCATATTGATAAGGACTTCTAATTATTTCAAAATGTTTTATACCAACATGGATTGTCAATACATATGAATAGAAGAACAAAGAAACTAAAAGGGAAGAATATAACACTACTTTCAGGTAATATAGATAGTAGAATATAACCTTACACGTACTTAGCAATACGGATACATAATAGAATCATTCAAATTTGCAACATCATATATTATTCCACAGGCACAAAGTTTTGGAAATCATATCATAAGAACACAAAGTTTCTTAATATGAAAGGTTGAAGATTCACAAATTTCAGACAAGAAAAGAAAAGGACAATAGATGAAAATTGGTGATAAGGGAAATTCTTCTGTATTGACTACTTTCAATTCTCTTTACATTTCAAAAAGTATCAGAGTCCATTAAATAGCTTACAAAAAAAATTACATTCGGTTCCAACTTCTTTTAATCTAGAAGATTAAAGACTACTTAAGAAATGCATTAATAGAATAGTCTTTAACTAAATATTACATCATGGGCTTACAACTTCAAATTAGAGGAAGTTTCTTAGGATTCCAAGGTAGAAGCATCCAAACGAGGATTAGAAGTGCAAATTGTCTTAAGAATCCGATGCCTAAATATTTTCAATGCTTCAGCTATCTCCATGCACTTCGGGATGGTGGTTTTAGAAGTGGCATGAGTCCATATACCAAGGCACTTTTCCATATCCTTCTCAAACTCCGTGTTCTCAAGAAACTCCTTGTTTTCCTCGGTGATAGTTAATTGAAGGGAGTAGACCTCCTTCACCTTCTCTTTAGACATTGACTCTTCCTTGAAGAGATATTCCTTGAAGAAGGTACTAAACTGAGACTTGATCTCTTGTAAAGAAAAGTGATCACCTAAGGCTTCATTCTAGATTTGACAATGAATATCTTGAAAGGCAGCCATAACACAAGCCTTCAAAGATTCTCCTTTTTGCCACATATTTTTTAGTTCTCCTAATGCTTCCTCCAAAACTTTCATCTTCCACTCAACACTAAAAACCCAGGATCTTAACAAATTGTTCTTGGCCTCGTCAAATATCTTGCTTGCCAACAAGATCTGCTCATATTTCCTACTCATCAAATGAAGATCCTGGATGAATTCACACCATATATTCAACTCTTTCTCCAAGCCACTGAGTGTTGTGGTGAATTTCAGTTGTAATTTAGACACCTTCTCATATGACTTGAAGGCATCCTCAATGAAGTTCAATCCTACCATTGTCATATCATCAACCAATGATTTAATGGCCTTTCCATAGGTGGAATACTTATGAATATTTTGATGGTATGAACTTCATCCTTGTTGAGAAATATGGGAGGTGGAAGAGTGGTTAGTGGAGTTGGATCCAAGACCTTATCTTTTTTCAACAAGGATTTTACAAAATTTGAAAGAACTTGGTTCTATTCCTCTAATTGCTCCATAGTTTTTTTACCCTTCTCAGCATGTTCAATAACTCTGGTAACAACTTTTCTGATGTTAGGAACCTCACTTTCAGGTGTTGACTCTCCAAGTGGAATCCTAGTGAGCTCCACATCAAAAATAAAAAGGCATTTCCCCTCTTTTTCCACCTTAGGATTTGCAATCTCCATGAACTGTTGGCCCTTAGAATATGACACCATCCTCGAAGTAATCATTGCTTTCTTTGCTGGAGGAGGAGTAGTACCAAGAAAGGTTGCCACAACATCAAACTTGGGAACCACAATTTGAGAGGTAGACTTCATTTTCTTACTATCAACGAAAGGTTGAACCCAAGAAGAGGAAGAGGAAGAGGAAGAAGGAACAATGGGTCCAAATGCAAGTGTACTCATTACACTCAATGTTTGCACCATAGATGTCTCCAATGGAGAAGTTGGCATATCTTAAGAAATATCGTTGGAAGAAGGGTCCACCAAACCTAGAGACTCAAACATTTGGCCTTTATTTTCCATCTCAACAGTGTTGATAGGGGCTTCTCCCTCTTCTTTAAGCTCTTCACTGTTATCCTCACTCAAAACAACAACATCTTTTGGATCAATGGGAACATGTGGATGCTCCAAAGGAAATTATTCCTTTTCTTCTACAATCTACTCTTTCTTGATAGCCTTCCATTTATACATGCACCTTTGTTGAAGAAGGAGTGGATTGTTCAGACACCTCAACATTGAGCGCACCTTCTTCTTTCCTAAGAGAGGAATTTTCTTGTGAAGAAGACCTAGCTTTGCTCTTCCTGAAGGTTTACATCTTCTTATCAAACCAGAGCTTGGTTCTTACAAGAAATGGGTTGATCACCTCTTTCAAATAAACCTGATCTCTTACTGTAGACACCCTAATTTCACATTTGTCCTTAATCAATTAATTCCACTTCCTCATTTCCCAAAAAAATACACTTTGAATTAATCAACTATAATTTGATTAATTATCCATTTCAAAATCCAAAAAATAACCCAATCCTCACCACATGTCATTATCCTCCATGTTTTTCTACTATTGAGTTAAAAATTCAAATTCAAATCCTCACCCACTCTTCGTGGTCCCCACTCACCTAAAATCCTCCACTTATGAATTAAAAATCTAAAATCAAATCCTCACCCATTCTTCGTGGTCCCCACTCACCTAATCGTGCCCACATTTTCAAACTATTACTTAAATTACTCTAATTTAATCACTCCCTCAGGCTATAAATACAACATTACCCCTCCCCTATAAAGACACGGAGAATATGCTTGAATTCCCTATCTAAGTTATTGCATCCTTTAAGAAAAGAACATCCTTCTACCTCGTCCTAATGCTCAAATAGCCTCATAATCCTTTTTCCCATCTGGTCTAAGGTAAGAGGATCGTTGTTACAGGAAGGTTTTGCTCTGTCTTAAAGAAAAACACCTACATATCACACAATCAGGGCTCAATCCAAGTTTTATAGCCCATTCTGAGGTTGCTACGGAACACGAAAGAGGAGGTATAATATTGCTGGTATTGTACTTCTTTGTTAGTAGTGTATTTTTCCTAGCTTACATTCTAGCACGCCTGGTTACTTTCGATCTGTTAACATTAATTTCCCAATTAGTGGTTTTATCTGTTCTTTGTTTATTATCGTTCGTTATTATTTCCTTTTCCGTTCCTTATGCCCTTCTTTGGTTAACCTTCACACTTTAGGTAGTTTTTTTGTTGTGTGGTGTCTTGTGGTGCATCTGCAGGTTATAACAACAATGAAACTATGACACTCGTCCTATCTTTGATCTCCTCGATGCTTGGTGTTTAGCAGACGGATATGTATCACATGATCTAGATACTTGTTGATCACGACAGAAATATTCACTCCTACGGTTATCACAAAGGTTACATTTCAAATAGTTCCCAATTCTAATTTTTCTATTCACTCGTAATCTACAGAAAAAATGAACTAGTCATTAGCTTATCATCTTACTGTCATGGGACAACCAATCCAGAAAATGTATTTATTTATTTACTTTTTCTAAAATAACTACTTTATAAGAAGTTAATCATTTTTCTTTCGTTCATTTTAGTTAATAATTTTGTGATCTAACTCTTTATTTATATTTATTATTCTTTTTAAACCTTGCTGTCAAATTTTTAGTTTCTTAGGTAAAGTACAGAAGTCAGAAAATAAAAAATCTAGCTCTCGAGGTGTTTTTCTCGCGTTCAAAATTTTCATCCAGAGTGCTATTGTAGCCCATCTTCCGGAAGTCATAACTTTTTCTCCCGAACTCGGAATGACTTCGTTTTTTTTAACAGAAAGGTATTGAAAATATCTATGTAATGGAAAAATAATTTTTTGATTTAGACTTACAGAATTTTTTTGGTTTCATTTCTTCTAACACCTGTCTTTTTAACAAAAAAATAATAATTTAATTTTAATTTTAATTTTTTTTAACATAACAACCTCACGCGTATGCTCTTTCCTCACACTTTAAAATTGATCTTGGAAATCATAAATGTGAGGCCACCCGAGCTCTGCAAAATATTTTTTTTGCCTTACATTTCAATCTTCCATAACAACACTTCTAGGTAACGTTTTCACACTCTTCTTTCATCGTTTTTCTTTTTTGTGAAAATAATCATTATCGTTATTTCACAATCATGATTAATTACAATAATTAGTAACATTTTAAAAAAAAAAAATCTCTTCTAATTGTATCCACATATGCTCTTTTCTTGCGCCTTTGAGCGATCTGGAAAATCAAAAATGGTCACAATTTTTTTAGTTTTTTGTTATAACATTGTAGGATCCTCTAGCTTTGTTTTCTAACTGTCATTTCAATCATTATTTTCCTTCATCATATTATTAATATTTATTTGGTCATTGGTTGTGTATGCTCTTTTCCTGCACCTTCGAGCGATCTGGAAAATAAAAAACAACCACAATCACTTTTCTAACATTTTGTTTGCAATATAACTACTAATTTTTTTTATAGGACCGCATCACTAGAATATTGTCAAAAACACAACACACAAAAAAAAATCCCGCAAAAAGTACCACCATTCAAAGAAAATTGCTGAAACTAATTTTTTTAGCACACCCAAGTACGCACTTATTTTTTGCTAGTGATTTATTTCAAGTTGGAAAGAACCCTGCGTTTAATCACTTTATCATTTTGTTTTTTCACATAGACAAGGTGGATTTCATCACCACCAAAGCTACACCAGTGACATGGACTTGACTACCACGCACCAACAATATTTACATCTGCATTGCACTTTGAGACCTAGTCTCCTCACAGCGTTCAGTATTTACCTCGCCCCTGCTCTTCACTTATAGGTAATACTATCATGTGGCACATGCGAGTCGTACCTAAATAGCTATAACAACAAAGCCTGGGCATCATCCCTGTAAATCTTCGGGGATTTATAAGGACACCATACACATTCATCCCTCCATCACCTTCCACCTTTTCAAAAAACTTGTTTCAGACGTGGTGATTCACTCTGAAATAGGCAAGTAATAAATTGTGAGTCTCCTCTAATGCTCTAAGGGTTCCCCATACCAATTTTATCCCCATACATAATTAGGTATATCATGACTAGGGTATATCAGAGGACACAACTTTTTGGAGTAATAAGATTCTGCATCCATCATTCCACAACATACTTGTATGATTTCATGAAACAATGATCATTCCTGAAGAATTTACCTCCTAAGCCAAAACAATTGGATCCACATGATTGCTTGCTGTGTGAAAAAAAAAATAGTTTAGCATTCTTTTATTATAAAACTTGGCTGATATCAATGTCTTCATTGTAAAAGTTCGAACCCTAGTTGTGTTCCACAAAAAAAAAAATTCAGTTCTCGACCAATTCAATACCAAGCGAAAACATCCAAACACTCCAACAACTCAGACCAAAACATCGCACCAATTTCATTAGCTTGCTTCAACCAATCCTCCATAGCATTTTTTCAAGCTATATCAAATTGACATTGGCTGACTTGTGTAAGTTCACTCATTATTTCATCAACTATCAAGTTTATCAAAATTTCATCCAACACAAACCCCTTCAGAGCTCATTTTGAGTTCACAACTGTGTTGAGTCACTTGTTTGAGTTACTCTTCCTATCCAAAATCTAGAGCTTGTTTAAGCTAAACCAATCAACATATTTAGCATAGCTTGATTGAGCTATATCCTACTTGTATCGAGTACCTTGTTTGAGTTTACTCCTTACATTGTCGCTTGTTAAACTTGTTTAATCCAAATCTAAACCATTTTCATTATAGCTTATTTAAGCTATCTCATATTTATCCCAAGTAGCTTGTTTAAGCTTGCTCCTTATAGCCTTACTTGTTAAAACTTGATTGAACCAAAACAAAGATCGCAATCAATAGCTTGAATTCTTCATCGCACTTTTCTTCATTCTCCCTCTCTTTCAAACATGATGAATTCACGAAAAACATCATGCAGTGAGCTATTAGAACAACTTAATAAGTTGACAACACAACTCTCTCATATGGCTACCCAAATCAGTGAACAATCACCCAAAAATCTGATCATACAACCTAATGAAGGCGTCACTTCGCGTAAAGTCCAATGCTTGTTTACCCCCCTTGGAGAAAGTCTCTCTAGTGGTTTTCATCAACTAAAAGAGGCTAAACTGATAAGATATCCAATTATAAAACCCTTTGCCGAAGGGGAAGCTAAGCCATGTTGGTACAAACCTAACACATAGTATGAATTTCATCGCATTGATGGTCATCACACAGAAAAATGTGTGCGATTTAAGAATTACGTCCAAGACTTAATTAACGATGAAATATTCTCTGTAGAACTTGATGACAACACTCTTACAACCAACAACACATCCAATACCACAACTTTCCATGAAGAGCTGACTACTTTTGAAACTCCTATATATACTAAAATTCCACGAGATCATGACGACAACAGTCAAGACTCTCTAATTCCAAACCAATCCATATCTTCTTCAAATTTCCTTACATTAGTTCAAACATACATTGAACCTATTTTGGACAACAACATTCTTCCAACATCTACTGAGAACTTGAACTTATTTCGAGACTCTCTTTCAACCCAAACATACATTGAACCTATTTTGGACAACAACATTCTTCCAACATCTACTGAGCACTTGAACTTATTTCAAGACTCTCTTTCAACCCAAACATAGATATAACCTATTTTGAACAAAAACATTCTTTCAACATCTACTGAGCACTTGAAATTATTTCAAGACTTTCTTTCAGCCCAAACATATATTGAACCTATTTTGGGTGACAACATTCTTCCAACATCTAATGAGACCTTGATCTCCTTTCAAGACTCCTTTTCAAACCTTGATATTACTATAGACACTATAGAAGAGGTTCCATCAACAGGTACCATTAAGTTTGATTCTATTATTCCAATATTGGCTCTTATGCCTAACATCTCTAGCCTTGTTGTCGAAACAAAACCACATTGAGTTTGGACACTTGGGATAATGCAACCTGTCGTGTCCATCATGCTTTCAATGATCAATCTTGTATGCATTTCATCACTAATTATTATCACCTGTCAAGAATTCTACATGCATACATTCTACAAGGTATGTATACCCAGGAATATCTTTACATAACCTTTTCCATCTTTAATCATGAATTTATCCTCAAAACAATCAATTAATGGACAAATAGAAGCAACAAACCAAATAACACAAACCATCATTGTCAACACACATGGAAGCTATTGGATTAACCAAATCTATCCCACTCTTTGGGCTTACCGCACATCTTATCACACACCTATTGGAGCCACTCCCTTCTCCTTTGTTTATAGTTGGGAAGCTATTTTACATGTCAAGGTTGAATTTTCATCCTTCATAATATCTTTCAAAGATGTAATCAATAAAGATTATTATTGACACTCACACCTTAATGAAATTGAGATTCTTGATGAAAAATGACTTAATGCCCTAGATCATCTTCAATTATATCAAAATTAGCTACGACATAGCTACCATAAAAAATTCAAACCTAGAAAATTTAATGTCAATGATTTCATTCTCAAAGAAAATCGAAAGAACACACCCAAAGAATGAGACAAACAAGACAAATTTGAGCCCAACAAAATCATAGATAATTTTAGGTTTAGAGCTTATAAATTGGCCATTGACACAGGCCAACTCCTTGAAAAACCCATGAATGCATTCCATTCAAAGAAATTTTATTCTTGAAATCACTCTCTATTTTGGGAAACAACAACGTGTACATTGTTTCTTCTGTCTTTCTTATCTCTGAATAAATTTATTCATTTCCATTGGCAGACATTTTTATTATCAAAATCGCATCTTCATATTTATCATCATGAGACAAGTGCTAGTATAAATCCTATTAAGTTTGTGAGTGTCAAACTTCTTATCATATCTTCCATTTTAAGTCGCTTTCATCTATGGTCATACCTAGAAGCTTACTGATGGTAATATATTCCCTTCAAAAACATTCTCTCTTTCATAACAAATCTCTAAACTTCTTTACCTAGTTCGTTTGGTTGTCCATCTCAGTCTTCGGTGTTGAACTCTCGCATCCTACTAGTCGTGTGAGGTTGAGATTGGGAGAAGACGTTCCTTCCCAAATACAAAGCACTATCGTAAAAAAATCCATCAATTCAATAACTTATGAGAAATTCATTGTCACATCTTTCGTCCTTCATAGTCTTTGGTGTTGTGCCCACACTTCTTACTGGTAGTGTGAGACTGGGAATGGAGGAAGGTGCCCTTACTCATCTACGTCTTGTCTTTGGTGATAAACAATTGCCTCTTACAAGTGGCATGGGGCAAAGCATAGAGGGTCATTCTCATAAAAATATTAAAATATTGCAAAAACATTCAAAAATCAAAAACAAAAAAATAAGACACAAAGGGAATTCACTCGCATATTTTTGCCTTCGGTGATGAGACCTTGCTCTTCACTAGTAGCATGGGGCAAGGCATATGGATTCATTTCAAAAATATAAAATCTTACAGTACTTACAATTATAGAATTCCCAAAGAAGTAATTTATATTCCTAAGTGAAGAGAGAACTATTCCTTCACCTCATATCTTACCAATCAGCAGGGCACGTAACTATCTAAGTCTAAGACATGACTCATAAAGTGAAAGCCACTTTTGAAACTGGTTTAGTACCATTATGAAGAATTGAGTCACAATTTCCCAAAAGGATTTTTGTTAGCATTTGTCTCTATACTCATTATCTACCTCCCGCATCCTTCTTGATTCTCAGCGATGAGACCATGCATCTTACTAGTTGTGTGGAGTCAAGAATGGAGTTGGACTTCTTTTTATCATATCATCACCACCATATCCTGCCAATGGAAAGTGAATTTTGGTTATTCCAAGCATAAGTTACCACAAGGAACACGGTACATGCGGATAAAATCATGGTTTATCACCTCTCAAAAATAAGTAGTCAAAAATCTAAAAACATTTGAAAATCATCAAAAACATTTGAAAATAGTCAAAAATCCAAAAAAAATAGAATATATATATATATAATAAGAAAAAATAAAAATATTGTAAACTCCACAAAATCACAAAAACTCTAAAATAACCAACACAATTCAACCTTTGAACTATTATCCCAAACGAATGATCCAATCACCTTATGACTACCAAATTCAAACCACTTCTCCTTGCGTGAATCCTCGCTTAGGGAAAATCTAGCAATCATTGTTTCCTTGTTTGTGGACAATGACCCAATCCTTTTCTATGTCCTTGTACCCCTACTTAGGGGCACATCCGATCAATCCTCACTGTGGAACACATTAAGGACATGTTTATTGGTTCTTGTGTTACATTATTAGTTATAACTTATTAATTACTTTCTTGTATCTTGATATATTACAAGGGGCATCTTGATTTTATGTATCTTGGTGTTCTCTCTAATATTCTTATGTTATCTGATTACATGTTGTATTGGGGCATCATACTTTCTTGATGGCATTTTTCTATGATATCTTCCATTTGCATATCGTACTGGGGCATAAAACCTTCTTGATGACCCCTATATATGTTATCATGCATATTACAGTCTAGTCATCCTAATCTTTTATATCACGATGCATCTTGTTATGTGTTATATTAAAATGAAGATTTTTTTCGTCACGTGAGTATCTTCCTGCATGATCAACATCTTACTTTGCACCCCATCCATTCACCCATACTAATACATTCCCTAGTTTGGGAATTATACTTGATCACCATTGTAGTTTGTGAATCCTAATTGAAGATATTTCTCAAGTAGCATTCACTATCCAGCAGCTCCTCCTCCCCCACCATGATCACCATGTATTTGATCCATTCATCTTCGCTCCTCATTTTTACTCCTCCACCACTTATCCTCATATTACCCTTCTCACCATTCTTGTCCCCTCTCACCCATTTGTATTCTTTCCTTTCACCCGTCTACTTCCCGCTTCACAATCTTACTTAATAACCCCTTCTATATGGGATCCTCTGTGGAGGTTTACTCTCTTCCTAAGATCTTCCCGTTGTAGAAGCTTCTTCACCACATCCCCTCTCATCAAACAACACTCATCACCGCACACATCTTCCCATTCCACCTCTTATGCTTCTCATTCTCGCATCATTACTCTCACCATGCGGGCATCCCAATTAAGGATTCCCCTCACACTCTCCACCCTACACTACATATATTCCTTCATCCATTCATGTTACACTCCTTTGTTTCCTTTCTTTCTTATTATCATCTCATCTCGTATCCTAGTCTACTCAGGGATACCTCCCTCACTCTTTTCTCATCCTTTCCTAAATCTGTCTTATGCCTGGACATCCTACTTACACGTTCTCATAGTATGAAAAATTCACTTGAGGGTTCCCCTTCAGTCCATTTTTTCATACCCTATTCCCATCAACTCTATCATCATTCTTCTTCTTCTTCAGCTTGGTGATCTTACTTAACCATTCTAGACACATGGTAATCTTACTCAAGACTTCCTCTTAAGATTGATTTACCCTATGGCCTTCCCCCATCCCATCATATTTCCCCCATCTTATTTCTCCCACCTCTCATCACGGTCATCTTCTTCAACCTACCATTCCACCCATGTCCCCAATATCATTTTTTCTTTCTCCTTACAAATCATCCCTGTCAGTTAGGTGATCTTACGAAACCTCTCCAGCAACATGACGATCTTACTTAAGAGATTCTCTTAAGCATGACATGTCATCTTACACTTGCCCATCACTCTACAATATCACCATCCATCTTTCCTCTTCATTCCCCATCATCACATCTTTTTACCACCACTATTACCCTCCTCTGCTTGGCAATCTTACTTAACCACTCACCCGGCATGGCAATCTCACCTAAGATTCCCTCTTAAGGATGATCTGTCTCCTTGTCTTTCCCCATCACTACACACCCTTCACCCTTCACTTTTTCTTGGCATTCCCTATGATCACATCCTTTCACCTCCTTTTCCATTCTCGTAAACACCACTTCTCACTTGACCACTTGTCATCTCCAGTTTCACTCACTTGGCAATCTTATTTAACCACTTCCGTCACATGACAATCTTATGTCAGGGTCCTCCATATACTTAGCTTATCATCGTGAACTTCTCCCCCACCTCATTCTTCATTCACTTTGTTGATTGATTCTTCCACCCGGTATCTCCTACTACCCACTTTTTCCTCCTATTATTATCCTTTCTCCACATATACTCTTACAACATACATCTAATCTTTTCTGCCTACAATCACATTCTTTTCCCCCATTTTCCCCTTCTTGATCAATCATCCTTCATATTGTTTCTTCCCATTCTTTTCATGTCTTGTTTCTTCATCCTCACCTTGTTCATCCTCATCACCCATATACTCTCCTCGCTTTCACCTAGTCCCAACTCATCCCTCCCATTTTCTTCACTCTTTCCAATTCATCTTCTCAAATCCCCCCACATTTCTACCCTCACACAGATTTGCCATTATTGTTAATATTCCTCTATCATTCTTTCATCATTATCTTCTATTCCCGTGCTAATAATTATAAGTGAGCTTTCCCTAAAAATCATCAATCCTCATTCCACACGACCTCATTCACTCCCTTGGACCTTCTATATTTTCCCTTCATTCCTTCCCTCCTCTAAGCCCACCACTCATTATAATGGGGCTTTCCCTAACGTCCCTTTGTTGGCGTTACCCTTTCCAATCCTCGTTACCTTTCTCCTTTTCTTCATTTTTTCTCTCACCCTTCCCCACCACTCATTATAAGGGGGATTTCCCTAATGTTCCCTCATTGGCATTGCCTCTTCTATCCGTTATTCTCTTTTCTCTCCTATTCTTTTCCCTCAATCTCACCCTTTCTTATCACTTCTTACACATCCCTCCATCTTCCCTTCGCCCTCTTCAATATCTTTACTATCTTCATTATACATCCTTTGTCTATTTTCTCGTAGTCCTAATATCCTTATTTCATGCATCTCCGCATTTTTTCCAATCGATGTCATTCCTACCCTATTTCTTCTCTTTACATTCCTTATATTGTTCCCTTTCCACTTATTATCCCCTTTCTGTATTCCCTTCCTTCTATATCATTTTATCTGTTATCCTCTCCTCTCTCCCACCCCTCGTCTTATTTCCCTTCCCCTGTATCGTCTTCTTCCCCTTTTTCCATCATGTTTCCTCCTTACTTCCCCATTGATAACCTGGCTCTTCAGCATTGTCCTGTCTTTTTTATCATACCACCCTCCACGTGCATCTCCATACGGTTTGCTCCATATTCTTTGCCTTGGTCTTCCCCACAATGACACAACTCCTTCAATCTTCTCCCTGTATTCACTCTATCTTCCTTTTCTCTCCCCTAATTTTCACATTTCTTCTGACCACTTATCCTTTTCTCTACCACCCCTACCTTTTCGTTCATTTTGTATCTATTTCTCTCCTTTTCTCTACTCTTTTTCACACTTTCCTCACCCCTCATAGTTTCTTTTTTCCTCCATTCTACTTCTTCTTTCATCCTCTTTCCATTTTCGTCCATTTAACCCCCTGCTCCCACCTCATTTTCTCCTTCTTATTTATCCTTTCTCATTTCTTATTTTTCTCAGCTCTATCATTTCTTTCACTTTTGTGCATCCTTCTTTATTATCTTTGTTACTTCCTTCATTTGGCACATCTCTCTATTTCATCCCTTCACCCTCTACTTTGTCATTTTCTTGTTTTTGCCTTGTTTTTCCTTCATCATTCCCTTCTTCCCCTATCATCCATCTCTCTTATTTCTACCTATTTCATTCCTTTTTTCCCCTCCCCTATCTCCCTTACTCTTATCATAATCAACCCCCAATCCTATCCATTCCCTTTTCTCTTTCCCACACACCCTCACACCTAGCATTCAAGGTCGATCGAATCCTTTCTCCATTTGCGTCGTGTGGTCATTTTAGTCTCTTCCACTCCATTATCATCCTCTTCTCCGCAGAATTCATTTCTCTTCTTTTCAATGTTGTATATTTCATTCTCGTCAGTCCTCTCGAGGGGGCATCACCACATCTATCCATAATCACATCTTCTCATGACATTTTTTCTTAGAGGATACTATGACATCCGTCACTCACCACTTTTTATTCTTCCCAAAAAACATTCACTCTACATTTTGCTTAAGAAAAGTAGATTGAATTCTTCCCCCATCTCATCTACTTTCTTTGAAAGGACATTACTTTCATAGTACCCTTCCAAAGAGGGGAAAATGTAGACACCCTAATTTCACATCTGTCCTAAATCAATTAATTGCCCTTCCTCATTTCCCCCAAAAATACACTTAGAATTAATCAAATATAATTTAATTAATTATCCATTTCAAAATCCAAAAAATAACCCAATCCTCACCACATGGCATTATTCACCATGTTTTTCTACTATTGAATTAAAAATTCAAATTCAAATCCTCACCCACTCTTTGTGGTCCCCGCTCACCAAAAATCCTCTACTTATGAATTAAAAATTCAAAATCAAATCCACACCCATTCTTCATGGTCCCCACTCACCTAATCTTGCCCACATTTTCAAACCATGATTACTTAAATTACTCTAAGTTAATCACTCCCTCAGGATATAAATACAACATTACCTCTCCCCTCTAAGGACATGGAGAATAAGATTGAATGCCCTATCTAAGTTCTTGCATCCTTTGAGAAAAGAACATCCTTCTGCCTCGTCTTAATGCCCAAATAGTCTCATAATCCTTTTTCCTATCTAGTCCAAGGTAAGAGGATCATTGTTGTAGGAAGGCCTTGCTCCATCTTAAAGAAAAGCACCCACATATCACACAATCAAGGCTCAATCCAAGTTTTATATCCCATTCTGAGGTTTTCTACGGAATGCAAAAGAGGAGGCATGATTTTTGGTATTTTACTTCCTTGTTAATAGTGCATTTTTCCTAGCTTACACTTACAAACCAATCAATGGTTTCAAGAGGAGTGTGTTTGATGGACCTCTCATATAAAATGGATTGCAGGTCTTCATCATCATCCTGGAGCTTATCATGTACTTTGTAGAGATTGAAAACTATGATTTTTTGAAGAGAAAATATATCAAAGTACCTTCTCTTGGCCTCAAATTCATCTACGTAATCAGCCCAATAATATTCAGTATCTACAAGGTGATAGAAAACCATCCTAAATTTCTTAGCAATATATCCCTTGATATCAAAGCAAGCCCTAGGCTTGAAGTGATGAAGGGTGAGAGGAGCAATAGTTATATCAATGTTTTGAGCAGTCAGGGCTGTCTTTCATGTATAATTTCCCAAAGTGATAAGGAAATGGATGCCAATAATCATTTTATCTCTGCAAGTCCTGTGAAGTTTGTCCAATTATCTGTAAATCTCAACGATGGCCATTTTTTCATTACAAAACATAGGAAGCTTTAGAGGAAGGCCTTCTAAACCAACCAGCCTGATATATGAATTTTTTTGAATTGAGTGAAGAAACTCCCATATTTATAGATCAAGATCTTTGCTTCCTCAGAAAATCTTCGAGTAGTATTTCCTTCCAAAAGCCTCAAAATATACGCGATGAAAGCGTCATTGACTCTCTTGAAGTGATGATTGTTGACTTTGAGAGTGAATTGAGGACAATATTCATATATATGAGCATCCTTCTTATCTTTGATGAAAGAGAACCCAAGCTATTCCCTGGATGTTGCAATGGTGTACATGAGATAGGAGGACATGTAGAATGTCTGAGTTCTCTGAACATTGACTAGTTGCTCTGTTAGGTTCTCACAAATTAGCTCACCCCAATTCAAAGTTTGCTTCCCTTCACAAATGATATTGATAAAGGGACACATCCAAAAGTGAAACGCATTTGTAGAGAGCATTCCCATGATCCTAGCCAAAAGAGTGATGATGTCTAAAATTTCTTCCTTAAAATCAACCCTAAACAATGACTTGGAAAGTCTGGATGCTCCCTTCTTAGGGTTCTTTAGCCATGATTTAGCTACCCTAGCCTTGTATCTATCACTGTCATGGTCAAATAGTGTTTTTGCTTGAGCAAGAGTGAGGGTATGAGTATCTTCCACCACTGGGATGCGTAGGGCAGCACAAATAGCATCAAAATCTAGTCACGTAACTACTTCACCATGGATATCAATAATCTCCTTGAATTTTGGATTAAAATAGGCCCCACAGGTGAGCATGGTATCAACGCACTGGACAGACATAGGGAAACCCCCTGGAAATGCAATTTTGTTGTCTTTGATTAATTGGTTGATAGGAGTAGGGATATCACATCCAAACCTACTCCAAAAGTCATCAAGGTCAAGGTGTTAAGATTCATTGTCCCCAACATAGGGCACAGAGGTTTCTAATGAGCAGAGATGCTCGTGCGCTTTGTATTGAATCTTCATTGTGACAGAGATAGGGAAAGAAACAATCGTCAATTTATTGTATTATAATTCAAACAATCCCTGTAAGAGAAAACACAGAGGCACACACGTGAGCAACGGCTTATTATATAATAACGCGAGTGGAAGCGAACAAGCAAACAAGTGCATGAATGAAAGAATGGTTACACTCCTTTAAATATCCATGAATTCAAATGGATGGAGAGAGAAGACAATTAATGTGTAATAAATAACTCCCATGCCGACTCAGAAAGGTGAAATGCGGAAAAGGCAAAAAAACCTAGCCCAGACGATCCATGGGACACAGGGACATGAGGGACATGTGGAGCTGAAATACCTGATTCAAGAAGAATGCGGAAAAATTGGGTTCGAAGAGCACAGACAATCCATGGGATGCAGGCACACGTGGGACATGTGGAGCCAATTTTACCAATGGTAAAGTGATGCATATAAAGTGGAAAATCAGTGAACAGGAATCCCAATGACACTTAGGACATGCAAGACAAAAATTTCCAACTTAGCTGATGGTAAAGAGATGTGGGTAAAGTAGCAAATCAATGAACAAGAGGCCCACTTGTTCTTAGGACACGCAGGACAAAAATGTCTGACTTAGCCACAAAACATTAAAAATGATCCCAAAGACTGAATTTTTCTAACTTTTTGAACTTTTCCTTTCACTTAAACACTTCTAAAGGATACTTCTTAAAATTTTGAAAATTGGTTTTGAAGAAAGAAGAGAAATTTTGAGAGGTGACAACAACTGGCTCTTTTTAGGGACGGCTTGACTAAGATAGAGGGACGAGACAAGATCAATAACCAATAAGAAAACTTTGGAAAAATAGACCAGTGCCTTATCCATTGGGAAAATAGATTCAAAGGCAAATCAATATAGAATACAATATACACAAAGGGGAAAAGAAATAAGACACAAGGGAAAGACCAAAAACAAGACACTATACACAATATATAGAAGGACTACCTAGTTACCTAGGACATGAACAACTTCAAATACTACCCACTATAAGGAAGCAGTAGAGGAGATCCATCCATATAATCCAAATAGAAAGAATTTTCTCCAATAAAGTGTCTTATCTTGAAAGGACCAAGTCAAAGAGAATGAAACTTACCATGGCTTCCACAAGGCTCATGCCTTTTGTCCCATAGTAGGAAAATGTTCCCCACTTGAAAATCTCTAGGTCTAGTATTTTTTGTCAAACAAAGCTTTCACCTTCTATTGGTGAGTAGAGATTCTATCCAAAACTTGCATCCTGTCTTCATTCAGCTTCTGGAGATACACGATCCTTTTGTCCAAAGAACTGATGAAAATTGAATCCTTAATAGCCTTCACCAAATGCAAGGCTGGAAATTCAACTGTTACTAGCATCTAAGCTTCAACACCATACACCACTTAAAATAGAGATATTCCAATGGTTCTTTTGGGTGTGATTCTATCTGCCCAAAGGGCATCATAGATATTCTTGTGCCAAAATATTTGAGAGTCATTACCAAGCTTCTGGATGATGGATACCAAATTCTTATTTTTTGACTCTACTTGTCCATTACCTTGGGGGTTATAATTTGAATAATGAGCAAGGGAAATTCCATACCCGTACCAAAAATATATCAAATCGAAAGAAGAGAAATTGGAAGCATTATCAATTACAATTTTGTTTAGTATTCCAAATCTTATCAAGATGTTCTCTTTGATAATATTACACACCACCTCAGAGGTAGTAATTTTGAATGGAATTGCTTCTATCCATTTTATGAAGTAATCTTTAGTAGTTAACACATGAGCGTGTCCAGCACTAGAATGTGGGTTGAGAGTTCCAATAAAATCCAATCCCCACTTTTGAAAAGGTTCATCAATGATTACTAGTTTGAGTGGTAAAGCAACCAATATAGGCCTCCCAAAAAACGTTTGATAGGATTCACACTTTCCTACCGACTTTGATGCATCCCAGAACAATATCGGCCAATAGTACCCTGCATGAAGAATTTTGTGAGTAGTCACAACAGACGAGAAATTCCCTCCACAGGCTTGATCATGAAAAGATGAAAACAATTTATTTTTCTGCTCTTTGTCCACACATTTAAGGAATCTTCCATCAATGCCTCATTTGAACAAAGCATTTTCCCACAATACGTACTATGCAGACCTTAGCTTAATATCTCTCTTTTCCTTGGCACTTAAGTGAGATGGACATTCTCCATAAGTAAGAAAATGTACAATATCAACATACCACTCATTTATTGAACTGAGAAAGAGAACAACAGGAACATCAACCCCTTATGTGGACAATTCCTCATCAGCTCCCTTGGCGATAGGTTCGCATAAGCCTTTACCCTAGACTAGTTTTTTTGTCTTGATATCAAGGCCATAATCTTGAACCTTTTGCCACCCAATTTCCTCGTTTAGTTCGGAACTCTTGTTGTGTAAGAATAGAATTGATAGTTGTATTAGGTACAAATACAACATAGTGAGAATTAAGGACATAAAAATGAAACTACTTGATAGCTTTGACCACTGCAAAAACATGTTTTTCCATCAAAGTATACTTCAATTCTTGAGATTTAAAAACATAGCTCATGAAGGCAATCAAAAGTTCATGATTCTCAAATTTTTTTTTGAGTTAGTATAGCAGCCAAAGTAATCTTAGTAACATAGCAATAGATAATAAAATCCTTGCTGAAATTAGGACTTGCTAGGATAGGAGTTTTAGCAATAGCTTTCTTGATATCCTCAAAGGCTTCTTTTTCTTCAGAATTCCAACGAAAATTTTTCTTCCCTTTCATCATATGAGAAATGCTCATAGTTAGTTCTAAAAATATGGAATGAATCTCCTCAAGAAATTTATCTTTCCAAAGAAAGAGTGAACACCCTTGTTCCTTGTAGGAAGAGGAATATATTGGATTTCCTAAACTCTTTCTAGATCTATCTTGATCCCTTCTTTGGAGACAGTATGCCCAAACAACTTGCCTTCGGTGACACAAAAGACATATTTCTTAGGATTAAGGGATACTCCATGTTCTCTACATTTTTGAAGGACTACTTCAAGATGTTGAAAGTGATCTGCCCTTGTCTTGAAGAAAACAATCAAATCATCAAGGTATACAACGATGAATTTCCCTTTTAGACTACCAAAATCTAATTCCATTTCCCTTTGGAAAGTCACACCAACATTGGTAAGACTGAATGACATCCTCTTTGTAGGTGAAGGTGCCCCAAGGAGTAGTAAAAGTGGTCTTGTGCTGATCTGAGATACTGACTTCCAATTGATTATATCCAAAGAATCCTTCCAGCATGGAAAACATCTCAGCTCCTGTGACAACCTATAATATTTGATTCATCATGGGGAGAGGATAGTTGTCTTTTAAAGAATCCTGATTTAGATTTCTGAAATCCACACAGATCCGGATCTCACCATTCTTTTTCCTTACTGGCACAATGTTGTTGATCCAGGTCAAATGTTGTATAGGAAAGATAATCTTTAGTTTTAGTAACTTTTAAATCTCTTAGTAAATGGTGTTAATAATCTTGGGATTGTATTTCCTTTACTTCTTTCTTAAAGGTTTGATCCCAGGTTTCAAAGGAATATAGTGTTACATATCTTTTGGATGAAAGGATTTGAGATCATCATAGGAATAAGTGAGGATGTTAGCATACCTTTTTAATAGGTTCACTACTTTCTTTCTTTCTTCCTGAGTGAAGCATTTCCTAATATTTACCATCTTGAGTTCATCATTACTTCCAACATTGATCTTCTCATACTCAAAAAATTGATGGGTCCCTTGAGAATCCTTAGATATGATGTACTATCATGTTTATCAAATAGATCCTCTAGTCTCACTAGTCCTTTGGGTATCTTGTTACCCCTCAACCTAATACAACCATCCTGATCCATTTCTTCCTTGATATCATCTCCATTAGAGGGCACATACTCTCTAGGAAGAGTCTCACTTCCTTCAAAATATAATTGATTAAAGTTATCCTAAAGCTCTAGGAAAGAGAGCAAGTGTTGATCATCATTGAAAAATTGTCAGTAGTTTGCATTATCCGACACACTAGCCCTATGAATAATTTCAATGGTAAATTTATCCTGAGAGAAATCTGGGTGAGGAAGCAATAGAGATCCTGAAATAGCTAGAGAATCAGCCCTAGTGTTATTTTCTCTTGGTATAGCCTCAATTGAAAAAGCATCAAGAAATTCAATGGAATCCTAGACAAGACTTCTATAATGTTTCAATCTATTAATCTTGACTTGGAAAAGATCCATGATCTGTTTCACAATCAATGTAACATCACCACGAGCATGAATATTTTTCACTCCCATTTCCTTTGCCACGTTCAATCCAAGAAGGAGAGCCTCATATTTATCTATGTTGTTTGTATTTTCAAAATAAAGTTTATATGAAAATGGATGAATCTTCTCTTTTGGAGAGATTAACACTACACTAGCTCCAAAACCAGCTGAAGAATAGCTTCCATCAAACTCCAAAATCCAAACACCATTAGGATTATGAATCACTCCCTTAGGAATTTTTGCCTAATCCTCTGACATGATCATATAGTTACCATGCCCTATATCTTCATAGAGTATTTGTTCTTTTTGGTCATCAGTCTGTTGCACAATGTACTCAATTTTTCTTTCTAGTAGCATCTTTTTCATTTTTCCATTGACTGGGATGAGAGCGTACGACCAGTCCATTTTAATTTCACCTCACACTTCTCTACAAAAATTTCTACTCAGTAACATACCATATGATGGAGGAATATCAAGCACTAAAATAGTGGCTTTGACCCTTTTCTCTGGAAAAGCAACGAAATATATGTGTGCATCTTTGATTCTTTCGACCAATGGTACTTCCCTACTCTCCATGGAATAGAAGGAACCAAAAGTACGTGTTAGAGTTAGGCCTAAGGTGTGAGCTACTTGTGCAGGAATCAAATTGTTTAATGCTCATGTGTCAATAACACAATTACTGAGTTTGTGGCCAGCTATGAGAAGTGTTACATAAAATGGTCCAATTTTCTCATTAGATGAAGAGACTACAGCCAAAATAATTTTCTGAGATGAGGGGGAGGGAGTGGGAAATATACCTTTAAAAGTATTGGGTGAAGTTATGGATTTGGAATTGATGAATTTCACCACCTTGGTAAAATCATTTGGGTGAGTCTGGTAAAATTCTACCTCTGAGATTTGAATCTTTGTCCTCTTAATGTGGTCGATGATATCAAAATATCTGGAGGTGGATGGGGCATCACTACTAGGAATGAGGGAAACTTTGGACTTATCCAATTTAAGAGTTGTAGGGAAAGAAGTTTTGGAAGTGGAGCTAGAAGGAGAAGAACTAGCATTACTCACC
This sequence comes from Taxus chinensis, assembly GCA_019776745.2. NCBI lineage: Eukaryota > Viridiplantae > Streptophyta > Pinopsida > Cupressales > Taxaceae > Taxus > Taxus chinensis. The sequence continues at coordinate 667,068,875 of CM034146.1, forward strand.
TTTTGTGTGGAGGTAGTGGGAATAGGGGATCCTTTCCTTGCAATTACCAGAATATTTACAGGGACCTCCTTATAATTTTTAGAGATCTGTACCACTTTTTCCTTCCCATTCATTTTCTCCCAAATCAAAATAACATATGAATCACTATTTATATCTACCACTACTTCATTATATTCATCTTCATCATCTACACCTTCAGTGGTGAGGAAATTAACTTGAAAATCACCAAGCTCTTCTTGTTCTTCATTAACCTCTTCTTCAAGCTCCTCATAATCTTCATTCTCCTCTTCCTCATTATGTTCTTGCACTTCACAGGTTGTATTGACCGGAACCTTGATGGGTGGGCCTTTAATAGCTAACTTAGGTTGAGAAGAGGGCAAATGATTCCTAGGCTGAAAATTATTCCTTGGAATATCTTGGTAAGGAGCATGTTGAGCCAATTTTTTCTTGATAGCAATAAGGTCATTTTCAAACTTCTACACTAACTGATTAGAATTATCTCTTGAGGAGGAAGAAGAATATTATTTAGGCTTGACGGGTTCTATTTTCAATTTACCAGACATGATTAGGTCATCCTCAACATTGATAGCCAATCATTGATCATCATTTATAGTTGGAAGATTATCCATCCTTAGTACATAAATCACTTCAAGCAACAAAGTATTGAGGAAAATAAATTTTGGATTTGATTTATAGGACGGGTGGCTTGTGGAATTTTATTAATCAAATTGTTGAATTTAGCCACAAACTCCCTCATGGGCTCATATGGATCCTTTTTGATATGAGAAATTTGGGCCAAGAGGGCATGCACATCTTCAATATGTTTAAAATGTTGTTCAAACTGAGTTGTCATGGTAGTCCAACTAGTAATTGAACAAGCTGGAACGTGAGGAAAACTAGTCAGCGACATTGTCTTACAACATTTGTATGAAGAGCCTGATCGAAACATCCTCATGTTCAACCCTAAGAATCCCACATGCTACAATGAAATCTGTAATGTGTTCATCTGGGTGTACTTTTCTGTCACCTCAGAACTTAGGAAAACATTTCCTATTACACCTGGGTAATTCATGCAAAGGTTGACGAAGGGAAAGAGGTCCAACATGTTGTCCCCAAAGAACTAGTGTTGGAATCCTTGGAAATATTGACTAAAGGGGAACTATAACTCTAGAAATTAATAGAGCGTGGAGACTAGGAATTTTTTTATCTTGAGGACTGCTATTCTTAGAAAATATGTCTTTAGTAGGATGTGTGCTTGTAGACTGAGCTTTTCTATTCCTTCTTGCCAAAGGAAGAGAGAAGCCCTGCTGTTCCAGAGTTTGAAAATGGGGATCTTCAACACCGAGGGCTCTCTGACCATGTGTATATATTTGATCTTCCATTTTGTTAACTGGTCTTGAAGTTATTTAGAAAGGGATACGTTGAAATGAAATCCCTAGTAGAGTCACCAAAAACTATTGGTTTTTGAATTAGCACTTTATAGTGATCAATAGTCAGGGGATAGCGAGTCCCCCCTCTTTATGGGAGAGGTTCTCTTATTGAAATCAAGTATCAAAGCTTATTTACAAATATAAAAATTTCATATTGATGAGGACTTATGACTATTTCAAAATATTTTATACCAACATGGATTATCAATACATAAGAATAAAAGAACAAAGAAACTGAAAGGGAATAACATAAAAATACTTCCAGGTAATATAGATAGCATAATATAACCTTACACGTACTTAGAAATAGGGATACATAATAGAATCATTCACATTTGCAACATCATATATTATTCCACATGCACCAAGTTCTCGAAATCATATCATAAGAACACAATGATTCTTAACATGAAAGGTTGATGATTCAAAAATTTTAGACAAGAAAAGTGAAGGATAGTAGATGAAAATTAGAGACAAGTGAAATTATTTTGTATTGATTAATTTCAATTCTCTTTACATTTCAAAAAGTATCAGAGTCCTACCGTGCAAACAATGGCGTGGAGAGCCCATTAAATAGCTTAAAAAATAGTTACATTCAGTTCCAAATTCTTTTAATCTAGAATATTAAAGACTACTTAAGAAATACATTAATAGAATGGTCTTTAACCAAATATTACATCATGGGATTACAACTTCGAATTAGAGGAAGTCTCTTAGGATTCTTAGGTAGAAGCATCCAAAGGAGGATTAGAAGTGCCAACTATCTTAATAATCTGATGCCTAAATATTTTCAATGCTTCAGCTATCTCCATGCACTTTAGGATGGTGGTGTTAGAAGTGGCACAAGTCCATATACCAAGGTAATTTTCCATATTATTCTCAAACTATGTATTCTCAAGAAACTCCTTGTTTTCCTTGGTGATAGCTGATTGAAAGGAGTAGACCTCCTTCATCTTCTCTTTAGACATTGAATTTTCCTTGAAGAGATCTTCCTTGACAAAGGTAATAAATTGAGCCTTGATCTGCTATAAAGAAAAGTGATCACACGAGGCTTCATTCTAGATTTGACAATGAATATCTTAGAAGGCAGTTAGAACACAAGCCTTGAAAGCTTCTTCTTTCTACCACATATTTTTCAGTTCTCCTAATGCTTCCTCTAAAACTTTGATCTTCCACTCAATACTAAAAACTTATGATCTTGATAGATTGTTCTTGGCCTCATCGAATACCTTGCTTGCCACAAAGATCTTCTCATCTATCAAGTCATCAAATGAAGATCCTGGATGCATTCACACCATAGCTTCAACTCTTTCTCCAAGCCACTGAGTGTTGTGGTGAATTTCAGTTGTAATTTGGACACCTTCTCATATGAATTGAAGGCATCCTCAATGAAGTTCAATCTTTCCACTCTCATATCATCAAGCAATGATTCAACGAACTTTCCATAGGTGGCATAATTATGAATATCTTTGATGGTCGAAACTTCATCCTTGTTGAGAACTATGGGAAGTGGCAGATTGGTTAGTGGAGTTGGATCCAGGATCTTATCCTTTGCCAACAAGGATTTTATAAAATTTAAAAGAACTTGGTTTTGTTCCTCTAATTGCTCCATAGTTTGTTTACCCTTCTCAACATACGTTCAATAACTCTAGTAACCGTTTATCTGAGGTTATGAACCTCACTTTTAGGTGTTGACACTCCAAGTGGAATCCTGGTGAGTTCTAAGTCAGAAATTAGAAGGTCTTTCTCTTCTTTGTCTACCTTAGGATTTGTAATCTTTATGAACTGTTGGCCCATAGAATCTAACACCAGCCTCAAAGTAATCTTTCCTTTCTTAACTGAAGGAGGAGGAGTAATACCAAGTAAGGATGCCACAACATCAAACTTGGGAACCACAATTTGTGAGGTAGAATTCCTTTTGTTGTTATCAACGAAAGGTTGAACCCAAGTAAAGGAAGAGGAAGAGGAAGAAGGAGCAATGGGTCCAAGTGCAAGTGTACTCATTGCACTCAATGTTTTCATTATAGATGTCTCCAATGGAGAAGTTGGCATATATTAAGAAATATCCCTAGAAGAAGGGTCCACCAAACCTAGAGACTCAGACATTTGGCCTTTATTTTCCATCTAAGTAGTGTTGAAAAGGGAGTCTCCCTCTCCTTTTAGCTCTTCACTATTATCCTCACTCAAAACAACAACATCTTCTGGATCTATGGGAACCTGTGGCTATTCCAAAGGAAATTTTTCCTTTTCTTCTGCAATCTTCTCTTGTTGGACAACCTTTCCTTTCTTCATGTATACCTTTATTGAAGAGGAAGGAGTGGACTGTTCAGGCACCTCAACATTGAGTGCAGGTTATTATTTCATAGGAGAGGAAGTTTCTTGTGAAGAAGACATAGATTTTCTCACCCTGAAGGTTTACATCTTCTTATTGAAACTAGAGCTTGGTTCTTACAAGAATGGGGTTGATCACCTCCTTCAAATCATCCCGATCTCTTACAAACCAATCAATGGTTTTAAGAGGATTTTGTTTGATGGAACTATAATATTCAATGGATTGTAGGTCATCATCATCATCATATAAATTATTAGGTACTTTGTAGAGATTGAAAACTATAATTCGTTGAAGATAAAATCTACCAAATTACCTTCTCCTAGCCTTAAAGTCATCTACACAATCGGCCCAATAATCTTCAGTATCTACAAGGTGATAGAAATCCATTCTGAAATTTTTAGCAATATATCCCTTGATATCAAAGTGAGTCCTAGGCCTGAAGTGATGAAGGGTGAGAGGAGCAATAGTTCTATCAATGTTCTGGGCATCCAGGGTTGTCTTGCATGTATAATTTCCCAAGGTCATAGGGAAAAAATGCCAACAATATTTTTATCTCTGTAATTCCTATGAAGTTTGTCCAATTATCTGTAAATCTTAACAAGGGTAATTTTTTCATTGCAAAACATAGGAAGATTTATAGGAAGGCCTTCAAAACCAGCTAGCCTAATTTACTTCAGAGATCAAGGTCTTTTCTTCCTCATAAAATATTCAAGCAATATTTACTTCCAAAAGCCTCACAATATACATGGTGAAAGCATCATTGACTCTCTTGAAGTGATGATCACTAAATTTGAGAGTAAATTGAGGAAAATATTCATATATAGGAGCATCCTTCTTATCTTCAAAGAAAGAGAAACCAAGCCATTCCCTTGATGCTGTAATGGTGTACATGAGATAGGATGACATGTAGAATGTCTGAGTTATCTGAACATTGATCAATTGCTCTATTAGGTTCTCATAGATTATCTCACCCCAATTCAAATTTTGCTTCCCTTCACAAATGATATTGATAAAGGGACACATCCAAAATTGAAACTCCTTTATAGAGGGCATTCCCATGATCCTAGCCAGAAGAGTGATGATGTCTGAAATTTCTTCCTTAAAATCAACCCTGAACAATGACGTAGAAAGTATGGATTTTCCCTTCTTAGGGTTCATTAGCCATGATTTAGATACCCTATCCTTATATCTATCACTATCATGGTTGAATAATTTTTTTTCTTGAGCAAGAGTGAGGGTATGAGCATCATCCACCACTGGGATGCATAGGGTAGCACAAATAGCATCAGAATCTAGTCACATAATCACTTCACCATGGATATCAAAAATATCCTTGGAATTTGGATTGAAACAGGCCTTGCAGGTGAGCATGCTATCAACACACTGGATAGACATAAGGAAACCCTTGAAAAATGCAATTTCGTTGTTTTTAATTAATTGGGCCATGGGAGTAGGGTTATCGCATCCAAGCCTAATCAAAAACTCATCAAGGTCGAGGTGTTGAATTTCACTATCCCTGACATAGGGAACAAAGGTTTCTAATCTAGAGAGATGTTTGTGCCCTTTGTATTGAATCTTCATTATGAAGGAGATAGGGAAAGAAAAAACCTTAGATTAAGTGTATTATAATTCAAACAATCCCTGGAAGAGAAAACATTGAGGCACAGATGCAAGAAATGACTTATTCTGCAAGAATGCAAGCGAGAGAGAATGAGAAAGCAAGTACATGAATGAAAGAGAAGTTACATTCCTTTAAATAGCCATGAATTCAAAAGGATGGAGAGAGAAGATAATGAACATGTGAAATAAATGAATCCCATGTTGAATTGAAAAGGTTAAATGTGAAAAAGGAACAAACAAATTGGCCTAGATAGTCCATAGAAGGCAAGGAAACATAGGGACATGTGAAGCCAAAATACCTAATCCAAGAATACTGTGGCTAAAGTGGGTTTAGAGAGCATATACAGTCCATGGGACGTAGGGACACATGTAGGATGTGTGGAGCTGATTTTGCTCAATGGTAAAGTAATGTGGATAAAGTGGACAAATCAGTGGAACATGAGGCTCAACTGAACTTGGGATACACAGGGACAAAAGTTTTCTGACATAGCCATAAAAAATTAGAAATGACCCTGAAGACTAAATTTTTCTAACTTTTTGAACATCTCCCTTCACTTAAACACTTCTAAAGGACACTTCTTAAATTTTTTAAAATTTGTCTTGAAGAAATAAGGGAATTTTGAGAGGTGACAACAACTATAAAAAACTATCTCTTAAACCGTGACTCATGGAGTTGTGAGACTAATTCCATAAGGTGCATAGTGATCCTAATTTCTTATATTTACAAAAAGAAATAATATAAGATAAATAATAATAAATGAAAAACTTATACTTAAACATTTATTTTTGTAAATAGAAGCATGCCAAAAGCATATATAATGTTTATACTATAAAGAACTCGTACGCTTTATAACGTGTATGCATTATAGTGCATACGCATTTTGCGTTTTCACTTTTTCCAAGCCATGCCTCAAGGCTTGGGATCTAGTTTGGATCCCCAAGCCTTGGACCTGCACAAACACAACAAACAACATGTTTTTACAAGGAAATGTAAAAATGCCACTTCCTCCATGATAAATCAATATAAAACAATCGATTCATTTAAAAAAAATTATACCACGATGTAGAGCAGAGTTTTTTCTTTCTAAAAATATAATTTTTCAAATTTTCTGACTAATATAAGGTTTCCATATTATTTATTTTCTAACTATGCCTTTTTATAGCTATTTTTTGAAGTTTAAATATTTCTATCTTTCATCATGTATCTTTTTTTTGGTTCATTGAAATTGAAAAAATATTATACTAACACAAACTCGGTCTAATTCTATACATATTCAAAAAAAATCTAATTTTCGATATTTTTTGAGGTAGTTAAGGGGGGGCACGGTCAAAGCTCTGTTATTTTTCAAAAGATAAAATTTTATGTACTTGAAAAATCATTAAAAAAAATACTTGCAAAAAAAATCTAAAAATAATTCTAGCACAAACTAAATGCGCCTAGCTATCTTTCTACCAAAGGGTTTTCAAAACTACTAAATGGTTCTCAAAAAATGGTGGGGAGCACGAAAGTCACTATGTTATGTTTTTTAATAAAAATAGGAGCACCTATTGGTATTTTAGTTATTTGACCCACTTAAACTTATCGATTTTCAATAAAATTTAGTAGCTCAGAAACTAGACTCAAAATTCTATGATTTATGTTTACACAACATCTTCCAATTTTGAGTCTAACTATTTCAAAAAACTTGTACAAGTTGAAGTTTTTTATTTTTCAAAAAAAATGTGTCCACTTAAGACTCCATTTTGGCCCCCCAACTTAATGCACTTACCCATAAAAAACTTCAAAATATTTGAAATAATCATTACCCGTTATTTGTAAATTTAATATGTGACCATCATTTTTAATATAAATTTGTATGTAACATGTATTAATATATACTAAAATAATTAGATAAATATTGAATAGTTGGTATGATAACACGAATTCGTAGTTTTGAAGGACAATACAGAATTATTGTTGACACTCAAAAATTGTGTGGCCATTAAATTTAAGCCCCACTTCACATCAGGGCAACATTAAAGTTAAAATATACTTTCGAGTTTTGTCCCATGAACGCCCTTTTGTGAAGTATTCTAAGGACGCTCATGATTTTGGTCATATTTTTATTTACTCATTACACCAAAATGTGTGTTTACATAGGGAAAGTTTGGGGGGGATGTGACATGAGATTTTAATCCTTTTCGTCGATGTAGTCTACCTTATAAATGGCCATGTACTCAATAAATCTTCTATCTCCACGTCATCAACCATATCAATGTCCAAGTAAGTATCATGTTTCTTGTTTGACCTTTGACAATTGTGAATCATGGTATGATAGGTGTATATATTGATACTAATTTTGGTCATTTATTCAATAGAGCAAATGATGGAAATAACATAGGTGTTTCCATTTCATTTCTAGTATGAACCCAATACGTGGTTTTCAAGTGCATTTGTGTAGTGCTTTATGGTTCCACTTTTGTGCCAGAAATGCCCAAATGTTGGAGGGGTATGTTGGAGTGGGGGGTGGGAATTTTCTTGCAATGAAGAGTTGAGGGTGTGTTGATTGCAATCATCCACGTGTTTCGTTAAAATTCACCAATGTGTGAGCATCCACCAAACTTCCACATTTTCTAATCATGTTGATATGAAATGACTTGGCATCCATATGGAAAAATTAACTTCTAAATAGATACAAAAACAATAATGTATATTTATGCTCCTCTTTTACAGAATAACTCTATAGAACACATTCAACAACTAAGGAGAACAATTAGAGATTGTACAAAACAATAGGATTTAGAGGAAGATTCCAATTATCTTCGAATATTTATTATCCTCATGTAGAAATGATTAGCAAGAATACTTCCATGTGTGAAATGAATGTGAAGAACAGGCATTCTCATTAGATTGCCATATTTCAATTTTTAAGGGAAGATAATTGTGCATTCTTCAGCATGTAGAGTGACACCAATGTTTTCGATTTTATAAGATATCCTTTCCAATGCATGCCTTGTATGTTTGTTATTAACTTGATGGCCACTAGTTGTATGGACTTCACTAACTAGAGTTATTGTCTCCAAAAAGATTCATTAACATCAACGTGATTAAAAAGGAGACAATTTTAATTTATTTAAGTACTAATTAGAAACCTAAAATACCATCCTCTACTTTGAGTATATTTGTATTTTTCGTAGCTTGGTCAAATAATTGTGTGTTATTATGTGGAAAGGTGTGTTTATAGAAGGAAAGCATGGGGTTCTTAGATAACAAATTTTAATCCTTGTCGTCGACAAGGTCTTTTATTTCAAGGTCTATGTAGTGAAGAATTCTTCACCATCGACGACATCAACCGTATCAACGTCCAAGTCAGTATCATGTTTACTGTTTGATCTTTGATAGCTACAAATAATTGTTTTTATAGGTGTATATATCGATACTAATTTTGGCCGATGATTCAACATGGCTTATTATGGATAAAGATTTTAGTGTTTATATTTTCCAAATTGATTTAAAAAAGACAACGAAAACATATCCATCAATAAGTAATTTAATCCTGTCAGAATTAGAGTAATTTTGTAATTAATGAACAACGGTCGTAATAGTGATGTTAATAATTACTAATGGCTCTGCCTTAGGGGTGGTCACTACTGATAATAAAATGCCTTGGTTGTCTCTGATTCACAATTTAATTACCCATGGGAATAAAAACTAAGATCGCTGTAATATTAAAGTTTTAATTTGTAATTTTTTGGGCAAACGTGATGAATTCTTCTCAAGATGAGACAAAATTTGAATTGTACACAAAGTTTACTTTAAAAAAGGAAGAGAAAAATGCATACATCCAAAAGAGAATTTTCTTTCGAATAATCGAACAAAAAATCAACCATTATAGTGATAATCACAACATAAAAATTTCCTTGACATCTTGACGTTAAAAACATTGAAAAAGACGGAGTTTGATTGTTGTACGATGAAAAACACATAGTTTGAATTGTGTTATTATAGTTCTATTGTGGAAAATATATTGCACGTTTGTCATTAGTGGTTGTTAAATGTATCTTACTACTTTGAGTTCGAATGAAAAACTATGAGAAATAAAGTTATCATTTCAGATATGCGTCAAGTATATACAACTCAAAGCTTGTATATCATTGCCTTTCCAATTAGTTATATTTGTAAAATTTTCTTATTCGCTTCGTAATTTGGAATATATATGTCACCATTAGAATCATGTTGTTAGTCATTGATTCTTGCCTTATACCATTAGACATGCCATTGTTGCAAATAATAGCACAAAACAAAAGCAATGCACATTAATTTATCAAGAAATAGGGCACAAAACTCATCAAATCAACTTCAATAGGACCCACATCCAACTGATTTAGTTGTTTACGTATGTATTTAGTTGTTTCGTTTGATTTGATTTTAAGATTTCTCTGAATTGAATTTTGAGATTTGTTTTAACATTTTTTTACACATTTCAACTCTAATTTAAATTTGAATATTATTAATAGATTGCATATTTTTAGTAACTAATTATTCCATGACTATAATTTACAAGGCATGAACTGCTTAAACATAGATTAACCACATTAAATCTTAAATTAAGAAAATAAGCAACATCTTTCCATTTGTACATTACACGATACAATTTGATGGTTTTATTAGTTTAAATCGCTCTTTTGAATGGAAAATAAAAGCCACCTTTCTCTCATTTGGCCAACTACTTCAAGGATTTGAATATCGATGACTTATTTCACGTCAAATTTTTTCGTGTGCTTGCTTGAGATTGAATATCATAAGAGAAATTTTTTGCGGTTTTCTTGTCTTACTTAAAAATTCATTTTATGTGTCCTTACTAACTGATCCCACATAAGTAATTTTAGTCTATGGATTTCCATCTCAGAACACCTCTCGAGCGAGAATGCTATGCCCTTAACCTATTGCTTGTATTAGGATATGAGTAGCCGACTTGTGGCTTACCATATCATTTTATTATATCATTTATACTTTCTCATGCTTAATAAGTCAGCCTCGGTGATGGCCATAACATATTAATAGTATATATAGAGGATTGTAGGTAGTAGTTCATTATCATTTGAGCATTTGAGTCTTATTATATGGTTTGGAGGTTGCCCCCTCGAAGTGGCGAAGCTATTACAATTGCATTTTGAGATCATTATTCTAAAATATTGTGTTGTTTGGTGTTATATTGTTTCTCATAATCTGAATTATACTAGTAATTTCATTACAAGTGGTATCAGAGCTGCGATTTGGGCCAAAATTAGGGTAAAAACCCTAATTTATTGTTTCCAAATAATATTTTGAACCAAAGTGAATTGGAAAGAGATATTTTTACCAAAGTTACAAAACATTTTAAGTAAGGTTCCCTGAAAATTTTAGACTTTTTAAATTTATTTTGCACAAGTTATTACAAATTTAGGGTTTTTCATAAAATCGCTCCCTAGGGTGCAAATTGTGGAATGTTTTCAAGTTCTTTACATTTTTGGATATCTCTAAAAAAAATAGTATTAGTATCTTCTCTGTGTTTTTTCCTATTCAGCCGAATTTGTATCAAAACCCTAAACCCTAAGGTTTGATATCATAGCGGGGCCTTCCACAAGAGCAAAAAAGAATCCGGTTACTACGGGTAAAACCCCAGACAAAGATGAGATAGTGATTGAAGAGATGAATTCAGAAGGGGTAAATATAGATTCCTCTGCACTAGGGTTTACTTCAGTTGATCATAAGGTGAGCTAACTTGAGTATGAGCTGCGAAATGTACAATATGAGATGGCCTCTAAAGGAGACATAGCCCAAATCAATCATCGGTTGGATGATATCATGCAGCATGTAAAGGGTAAACAGTATGGCCCAAATCCATCCCATATCGACCAAGGAGGATCTTCAGTTCAAAATCATGGACAAAATAACCATGTTGGATCACTTTTCCAGCCCAATCAGAATCCAACTTATTCGCAACCACGGAACATGATGCCGAAAGTGGATATGCGCAAATTTGATGGTAAAGATCCCCTGAATTGGATAAATCAAATGGAGAACTTCTTTGAGCTACATCAAACACCATCAGGACAAAAGGTGACTTTGGCATCCCTGTATCTTAAACTAGACCAATTTGTTTGGTATCGATGGTTATGTGCTCAGAGGCAGAAGAATGGTCTCGGTGTCACTTGGACAGTTTTTACCAAGGAGTTGCAATTACACTATAGTTCTAGTGTTTAAGAGAACTACTTTATTCAATTAGCAAAGTTACGACAAATAGGATCAGTCAAATATTATGTGCATCAATTCCATAACCTATCCTTAAGGGTGGAGAATATATCAGAAGAGAATCTGAATGACCTATTTCTTGGGGGTCTTAAGGACCACATTGAGCATGAGGTACATATGTTTAATCCACTTAAGCTTTCTAATTCTATTATCATGGCATGCCAAGCAGAGGAAAAAGTTCTTTGTAGTAGGAGGTCGTCTTTCATTAACACCAAAGACCGTAGTATCTCTTCCCCTTCATTTTCTAGGCTAATTAGATAGACTCCTCAACAAATGGAAGAAAAGAGAGAAAAAGGATTATGCTTTAACTGTGATAGCAAATATGGACCGGGACACAAATGTGCTAAGAAGAAGTTGTTCTATATTGACGGAGGTAATGAGGATGATGAGGATGCTGAAATTATAGGAGAGGTTGAGGAACCACTAGAAGAGAAAGTAGAGGATCACCTACAATTTCTTGCCATGCATTGTTAGGTATTAGTACTCCTCAAACACTAAAGGTTATTGGCTATCTCAAAAAATAGAAGGTGACAATGTTGATTGACTCGGGGAGTACTCATAACTTCATAAATGGTAAGTTAGCTGCCCGCCTCAATTGTTTTATTTACCCAGCTCCAGAAATGCAAGTTATGATTGCGGATGGTGGGACAGTCAAGTGCATAGGAAAATGCCATAGTATCAAGTTTTCCATGGGAGACTACATGTTAAACTCACATATGTTTGCTATTTTTATGGGAGGGGCAGATATTGTTTTGGGTGTCTAATGGCTCACAACCTTAGGTACCATAGAGATGAATTTCCAAGAATTGTTCATGTGATTTCATTCAGATGGAAGGATAATACAATTGAATGGGATGGTAGCTAAGTCTCCATAGATTATTAGCTCTCATCAGATGCAGAAGGTTCTCAGAAAAGGAGTAGATGGATTTATAGCAAAGTTATTTTCCATAGAAGTAAAAAATGCAGAGTCTTCAATGCCACCCGATCTTCAGAAGATTGTTAATGCTCACTCATTTGTTTTTGATGCAATTCCAAAGGGACTACTACTAGTTAGGGATCATGATCATGCCATTCAGTTGATTCTAGGGAGCCAAACACCTAACATCAGACCATACAGATACCCATATTCCTAGAAAAGTGAGATCGAGAAAATGGTTCAGGAAATGTTGAAGGCAGGTATCATCAGGCCTAGTCAGAGTGCCTATTCTTCCCCAGTGGTCATGGTATGTAAGAAGGATGAAACATGGAGGATGTGTCCAGATTATCGAGAACTCAACAAGTATACCATCAAAGATAAGTTTCCTATTCCAGTAATTGATGATTTACTTGATGAATTGTATGGTGCTATTTATTTCACAAAATTAGATCTTCGTTCGGGGTACCATCAAATTAGAATAAAAGAGGAATATGTTCATAAAACAGCTTTCAGGACTCATGAGGGCCATTATGAGTTTTTGGTAATACCTTTTGGTCTTACAAATGCGCCTTCAACCTTTCAAAGCTTGATGGACACTGTTTTCAAGCCATTTTAAAGAAAATTTGTATTAGTTTTCTTTGATGACATATTGGTTTACAGTAAGACATTGGAAGAACACTTACAACATGTAAATAAAGTGTTGGAAGTTTTGGAGAAACATGCTCTCTATGCAAATCCATCTAAATGTTCTTTTTGTGTATAAGAGGTAGAGTACTTAGGTCACATTATATCCCGTGAAGGCGTGAAATTTGATCCTCTGAAGATCAAAGCAATGGTGGAATGGCCAAGACCCAAAACTCTCAAAAATATTTGTGGGTTCCTAGGACTAATAGGGTACTACAGAAGATTTGTGCAGGGATATGGTAGAATAACAACCCCACTCACTACATTGCTAAAGAAGGATGTCGTCCTTTGGACATACTTAGCCTCTAAATCCTTTCAGTAGCTGAAGGAAGCCTTGTGCAGCACCCCAGTTTTGGCTACTCCTAACTTCTCAAAAACCTTCATTGTTGAATCTGATGCTTCAGGATCAAGATTGGGAGCAGTTCTAATGCAAGAAAGAAGACCTATTGCATTTGAGAGTCGCTAATTCAAAGGAAAATATTTGCTCAAACTGGTCTATGAGAAAGAAATGATGGCTATTCTTCATACAGTCAGGCAATGGAGGCCCTATCTCATGGGTAGACACTTCAAGGTAAAAACTAATCATGATAGTCTCAAATACTTTTTGGAGCAAAGGTTATCATCTGAGGAACAACAAAAGTGGGTAACAAAAATGTTGGGTTATGATTTTGAAATCATATACAAAAAGGGTACAGAAAATGTAGTAGCTGATGCATTGTCCAAAAGGGATACATCCGCAGATGCCTTACTATGTGGAATGTCCAAGTTGACAGCCGATTGGGTGGATGAAGCAAGATTGGAATGGAATCAAGACAAGGATACATAATCTCTAATACAGAATATCAAACTAGGATCTATGACATCTAAAAAAATTGAGTGGAAAGTAATGCCCTATGGTACAAGGACAGGTTATACTTGAGTAAAGATTCTGAGTTGAAGCATAAGATTCTTGCAAAGAAACATGCCTCACCTGTTGGAGGACACTCTGGGTTTTTGAAGACATATCATAGAATAAAAAGAGAATTCTTTTGGGAAGGACTCAAGGGGGGTGTACAAAGTTTGTATCAGAGTGTTTAGTGTGCCAACAGAACAAAGAGGAAACAATTAAGACACCAGGTTTATTGCAACCCTTACCAATTCCTAGCCAGAGATGGGAGGAGGTCTCTATGGATTTCATCACCGGATTGCCTTGTTTAGAGGGTAAGAATTTTATTTTCGTGATTGTGGATAGGCTCAAAAAATATGCCCATTTTCGTGCCCTATCACATCCATTTGTAGCTAGTACATTCGTAGCTATTTTTTTGGAGACAGTTCAAATGCTACATGGAACCCCAAAGATAATTGTAAGTGATCATGATCATATTTTCACAAGTAATTTTTGGATGGATTTATTTTCATGTTTGGGTACTCAGCAAGCTCACAGTTCATCTTATCATCCTCAAATTGGTGGGCAAACGGAAGTGATCCACAAATGCTTAGAGGGGTATCTACGTTGTTTTGTATTAGATAAGCAGGAAAGATGGATTAAATGGCTACCACTTGCAGAATGGTGGTATAACACATCTTTTCATACCTCTTCTCAAATAACCCCATTTTTAGCATTATATGGTTACCATCCACCTTCTATCACTTCCTCCTTGAGGGTGCAAACTAAGGTCAGAGATGTTGAGGAACACATTCAACATCAACAACAGGTTTTGGCTAGTTTGAAGGAGAATTCAGCTTTAGCACAAAACAGGATGAAACAACAAGCAGATCAACATCGTAGTGAAAGACATTTTGAAATTGGTGATTGGGTTTTTGTACGTCCCCATCCTTACAAATAGATGTCTCTAAAGCAACAGAAAAAGGACAACAAACTTTCTCCTAAATATTATGGCCCTTATCAGGTTCTACAGAAAATTGGCAGTGTTGCTTATAAACTAGAGTTGCCTCCATCTTCACACATACACCCAGTATTCCATGTTTCATGCTTGAAGAAGGTTATTGGACAGAAATTTGAAGCCCAGATAGAGTTACCAGGACTTGACGAGGAAGGAAGAATCATTTTGGAGCTAGAGAAGATTCTGCAAACACGTACTAAGAGGCTGAGAACCAGAGACATTAAGGAATATCTGATCAAGTGGAAGAATCTGAGCATAGAAGATGCCACCTGGGAGGATGAAGGTTTTCCGCAGCAACATCCAAGATTATTCAACGTTGAGGACAACGTTGGTTTGAAGGGGAAGGGCATGCTACGCCCTTAACCTATTGCTTGTATTAGGATATGAGTAGCCGACTTGTGGCTTACCATATCATTTTATTATATCCTTTATACTTTCTCATGCTTAATAGGTCGGCCTGGGTGATGGCCATAACATATGCATAGTATATATAGAGGATTGTAGGTAGTATTTCATTATCATTTGAGCATTTGAGGCTTATTATATGGTTTGGAGGTTGTCCCCTCGAAGTGGTGAAGCTATTGCAATTGCATATTGAGATCATTATTCTAAAATATTGTGTTATTTGGTGTTATATTGCTACTCATAATCTGAATTATACTAGTAATTTCATTACAGAGAAGCTCCGTTTCCAAAAGCACGTTCCATTTCCTTTCACACTTCCAAGGTGTGCTTCACCTACATCATTCACATATCTAAAAACTACTTGCCTCATGTATAGAGGAAAATTATATTTGTTTAGCTAATAGCTATACAAAAACCTTAATCACAATTATGTATGAAACCATAGCCCTTAGGTTTTAGGTCCAATCGACATATCCTTGTATGTAAACACACAAGTGAATCATCCTTTCAAGGGTTTAATTCCTGTGCTTTTAATAACGCATGGAGTAAGTATGAGGCATGTAGGTCCAGTTCAGTTTGTGACACCTTCAAAATATTAATGCCATGTTCGAACTTTTCTTTCGATTTTACTAAAGGTGTTATTGTTTGTATCAAAATGGCCTGCTTTCTCAACTTTCATCACGCTTGAGAACAATGAGTTGTAGAGTTGTTTGATATTCTGCAAGGTTAGAAAGAGGTTCCATTTATGTAGAACATTGCCTTGCATTAATAGAATATCAACAAATAATCTATAGTAAAATTGTTTCGTTATATATTATCAATTACGTTTATATCTTGTAAATGGATACTTTTTCAGTTTATAAATTCACAAAAGCATGTAAGAAGATAATTGTACACTACAATATTTGCACATTAGTAAGAATGTATCAATACATCTTACATTTGATTTGACATCTACGCATGGACGTTGGAACTCTATATTACATATTTCTCATGTTCAGTATTCGTGCTATTTGTGCACTATTTTCATTGGTGCCTCTGAAAATCTCGATCGCGTGACAACATTATAATTACTCATTTCTATAATCAAAATACACATCTCTTATAAGCATATATAGATGTCTTTCCTAATATTGTATTGATCTTGCACCTAGCTCAAATATCTTATTAGTATTTCATAAAAAAATATTGAAACCTCTAAACAATAAGTCAAGGATCGCGTCCCTAGCGAACCTTTGCTTTTCAAGATATCTCTAAACTATATTGCCAACATGCCCTCCATAATGTACCCCCTTTCCCTATCGAACCTTCAACAACAAGTACACCTCTTACATATGTGCCTCATCATAACACAGATGGCTTCCACAAAATAGTTCCACCAAATATTTTCCACTCCCGATTGCTTCTCCTCTCTCCAACCCCAATCTTCTACACCCCTTTTCCTCCTTTTATGTTTTTCTCTCTCAAAATCAACCTTATCTTATCTTACCCCTTTAGCATTAACATCACGTAGTTCACGTGTGATTACTTGATCCGTAACAAGGGGTAAAATTTTTAACTACCCATGGACCCTTATAGGCATTGCAATTTTTTTTATACTCCACATATGTTATCAACTTCAAATAAGCATGCAATGTAAAGTAAAGCACACATTGCAAATAAGATTGATAACGGTGTTCGGCATTGCCTACATCTCCAGGTTCATATGAATCGATTCATTACAATTATAAATGCAAACTAGTACAATGAAGCAATGAATCTAAATGCGGATACCAAGGAATGTATCTGTCTGAGTACCCAAATGATAGTGGTATAGGGATTCTACCCTCATGATAGTGGTATAGGAAATTCCACCCTTATGATCACATATCCAACCGATTACACATGAATATAAACTAGATAAATAAAAGTGATCACGGTCCCGTAGATTACTTTGAACTAGAAATATGAATACAAGTTGCTCCAAGTCTGTCGGGAGGTAGAAGCTCAACTGATGATGATCGTCACAGAAATATAAGTCTTCAATAATCTTCCTTGGATGAGAGGCACACTCGATGACGACTCTAGATTGACGCCAACGTTGATGTGACTTCCGTACATTGAAACAGTGTCCAAATGCCTCCAAATTGGGAAGATGAATATATCACTAGAAGTGTAGGGAAATTTGGAGCATCTTCCCTTTTTACATATAAGGCTAGTTTTGAGCGTAGCTCCCTCTATAAAGTGATATATAAAGTTGTCTTTCTATGACCTATGGCCTTACACAGACTTCGAGCAACTAGTGAAGCACTCCTTATGGCCTATGGCCTTACAAAAACTTAGAGCAACTAGTGAAGCACTCCTTATGGCCTATGGCCTTACAAGAGGAGGCTTACTCCAGAACCACCCTGAAGGGGCTTACCTACGCACAAATCTAACATCACCAAGGGAAACATGGGAGGATTAGGAGACTATCTCCCTTTTACATCAAAGCCCCATTTTGAGCCCAAGCTCCCCTAAATTGGTGATATATAAAATTGCTTTTCTAAGCCATATAGCTTTGGCTAGACCACCTTGCGTGATATATGAAGTCTATCTTTCTATGGCCTGTGGCCTTACATAGAGAAAAATTACTCGAGTATACTTTCCTTTTTTCCCCCTCCCGATACATACCTCTATATTAAACCTTTATATAGGCTAGCCCACATTTGGTGCCATAATGGCGGGGCTATTTTTGAGTATGTATTTACATTGGATTTTAATTATCCATGAACCTAAGAATAGTACTTATGCTATAATATTCCACCGCTTTACATTTTAACTCCACGTAACTGTGGAAATGATTTATAAGGTGTCTATTTTTATATGTAACCGCCACTTTACATATACAAATCTACATAACTGTGGAATGTTTAAAAAATAGCATAGACTATGTTAATACAATGACCACTACATGTATTTAGGTAATTGTTTTATTACCTTAACTTTCCACTGCCTCCACGTACTCTCCATTTGACCGGTTCAGGAAAGTTTTTTATTGTTTTGTTGACTTCAGGAAATCTTTTGACATGGTCCATAGAGGTAAGTTATGGCACAGAATGCAAGAGCTTGGTATACCATTGCAGCTTAGAGCAACAATTTATAGACTTTATAAAAAGGTGTGTATTAAAATCAGAACCCAAACAAGCATTTCAGAGAGATTTAGGAGCGACATTGGTGTTAGGCAGGGTTGTCCTCTATCACCCACACTCTTTTGTTTATATATAGACCAACTTGAAGAATTCTTAAATATGGAGGGTGGTGAAGGTATCCGGTTGGGTGAGTATGTTATAAGGCTTCTTCTATATGTTGATGACCTTATATTGATTGCTACGTCTGCTCAAGGATTACCAAAATATTTGCTCACACTTGAAGCCTTTTGCAAAAAAGTAGGTATGCAAGTTAATATCAACAAGACAAAGATTGTGATCTTTAACAATAGAAGGAAAAGAAATCAACAACCATTTTTCTTTGAGGGTATTATTCTAGAAGAAGTAACCAACTACAAATATTTGGGGATTGACTTAAACAAAAAACTTACTTGGGAGACTTATAGAAAAAAGAGAACGATGGGAGGGTGGAAAGCCCTTTATGCTTTACAAAATAAATGTAGAGAAGCAGAATTATGGGATTGGAAAACTACTCAAACCCTTTTTGAAATATTAGTTACTCCTGTTGTACTTTATGGGTGTGAAATATGGGCTAACAACATACCATTATCAAAATGGAAGCAAATTGAGAAAATTCAAAAGTATATGATTACCAACAAATTTAAGTTGAAAGTTTCTGGTCCCTTACGAGATTATTTTAGCTGAAACAGGTGCAGTTCCAATTGAAGCCATTGTTATGATTCAACTTCTAAGATACCTCAACAAAATTGAACAAATGAAAACAAATAGATGGCCCAACATTGTCCTCAAAGATCCATTATGCAAGAGGAAGAGGTCATGGATGAACCAAAACATCAAGTGGATGAAGAAATGGAATATTGAATGGAATACATGGCCCCAAGGCAATAAAGAAATACAAGCATTTGTTATTGATAAGGTTCGTAAAACTATGTGGGATAATAGAGGAAGAAAAAAAGAGATACTATCTCGAAGAATTTAACTACACTTGTGACCATCAACAAAAGGCATACATCGGGGTCCTCATTCAGTGGAGAGCTAAGATTCTCACAACTTAACTAAGGACAAACTCCCACCGACTTAGATGTGAAACAGGTAGATGGAAAAGGCCTAAAGAAAAATGGGAAGAAAGACTTTGTGTCTTTTGTTCAGATGGGTCAATGGAATAAAAA
The DNA here is from genome assembly GCA_019776745.2 of Taxus chinensis. Classification (NCBI taxonomy): domain Eukaryota; kingdom Viridiplantae; phylum Streptophyta; class Pinopsida; order Cupressales; family Taxaceae; genus Taxus; species Taxus chinensis. Next base: position 667,088,737 of record CM034146.1, read on the forward strand.
AACACTTTATTATATAATGCAGTGCTTATAATGACATTCATTCTAGATATGCAATCAATTTCAAGACTTTGTCATTACAGCTTCTGTTTGATGAGGAGTGGATAAATGGAATGGGAGACTTCATCATCAATATTAACAAAAGAATGATCTGAATTGGTGAATTCTGAAGAAAGTGGTTTTACTGTCTCATAGGCTATTTTTAGGGTATGTGAGGGTCTTGGGACGTGGTGACTACGTTGACGTGCCACGTGGGTTGCACCATATCCATTCACCGGTGAAATAAAACATGGGCCGGTGGACGTGGAATATGTGCCACGTTAGACATGAGCTCGCTGAGGCATAAGAACAACTCGCTGACTTGAGTTAAACATTGAGCTTGCCAAGATATTAAATGAACTCACCCAATACAATAACAACTCATCGAGTTGTGTGTCTCCAATATATGAACTCGTTGATCCATGAGATAGCTCACTAAACCGAGTTCGCCAACCAATAATAAACTCACCAAATGTAATAAAGAGCTCATTGAGCCATATGAACTTGGTCCTCCAATAAACTCGCCATATGTAAATAGCGAGCTCAACAAGTTGAATAGATAACTTACCTAATTGAGTTGGCTCAGTTTATAATAGCATTGTGGTAGGTCATGGTGGCCTGAGGCCCCACCACATGACAGAATATCGAACATGCCGAACCACCCATATGAATACGAGTGTGAAGACCGGCATCGTAAAACCACATTTTTTCTCCTCTATGCTCTCGCTCTGCTTCTGCCATGTCACTGTCACATTGGTCAATTGACCATGTTGGGCTTATAGTTGACCAAACTTTGACCAACTCTAACTTGAGCATACAGAGTCCGCTTTCCGTGTTCCAGGTACCGACAAAAAGCTCATGGAATGCTCTACCACTCTGTCATGGTTTAGGGATATATAGGAAACTCCCAACATCCCAAAATGCCCTCCAGATCATTACTAGTGTATAATTCTTGCATATATTCCATGGAAATTTTATGAGGTATTCTACTCAAGCTAGGAAAGGGTGGGTGTTGTCTTAAGGAATAGTTTCGTCCCATCCTCTTTTTTTAATTGATCTTTCTTAGACAAATGCATTTCAACATATTTTAGTATTTTTGTTATGGTAGGTGTTTAAATATTTTTGTTATGCATTTCAACTTGCTTCCAAGAGTGTAATTAGTGAATTTATTAATCATTCAATTCAATTTGCGGCCTTTCAATTCCATTCAATCCCGCTCTGCACAGTCATGGTTACATTTTTAGGATAAAAATTTGGGGATGTGGACACCCAACAGAACGATAAGCGTAGTTGAAAATTATTGCATCACGTCAATCTTTAAACCAATAGTTATCAATCACATCATGGTTATGGTCGTTGCTTGTCTGGGATTGACATGTCAACTCAAATGGGACCAACAATTTCGAGAGCCTTTCTTAGCAGTAGTTACGAGATGTGTCACAATTTCCTTGCAATGTTACCTGCTAAGTCATGAGTCCACGAGGGAAGAGCTGAGATTTGACACCCATATGGGCATTTTTGCTTATTTTAATCGTATTTTACACTTTGCAAAATAGTCTTCCCAACTCCATTTAACGTGAAAAAGTTTTAAAAAATCGTCAAATTATCACTATAAACACGGTCAATATAACTATAAGCGCAACATTACATAGAAATTAAAATACCATATTTTACTGATAATGTGATTATATGGAGCATATAATGCCTTAAACTTGCTTAACACTCATAAATACAAGTTAAGAAAACAATGTATATTTTAAATTATTCAATGAAGAAGAACTATTTGACATAGGCAAACAACCATTTAAAACCTTTTAACTGTCATAAATTTTTGGTTTGAAGGGAGGGGTCAGTCGTTAAATCTCATCCTTGCTTGAGGGGAAAACCAAATTGATGCATTGATGCATCGATATTTGACATTTTGATCGGGTGGAATTTACTTTAGGAGAAGATTGGTCAGACGTGACATCATGTCATTGCATTGCATTGTTGAGTCACCCGTGGTGACTCAGCAATTTACAATTGGATCATAGTGGTCAAGCATTTCGAGACAAGTTTTTAAACTATATTTTGATGTAGAAATCAACAAGAGGAATTGTAAAGTTTAAACTTCTCACTAATTGTCTGGGGTTCTTCCAATGTTCCATGTATCTGTATCAACGGCATATTAATTTTTAATTTTGATTGAGCAATGGGCAATGCTTATTGGACTGTCCCACTCTTGCTTTCTTTTGAACATTTTTCATATGTGTCCCTCAACTGATTTTGTGACATGTCTAGGTTTATCAAAGCATGCAGGTTTACATCAGTGGAGGGATTGACTCCCAACATTAACTTGAGCAAGTAGCTCAAATTCGTGAGAAAGGACGAAAAACTCCCATTCAAAGCATTTATGTACAAATTCAGCTTCTCGACTCTCAAGTTTGCGGAGATCGTTAAATGTAGGAGGAATTGTGTCAAAGGAGTAGTTTAAAAAGAGGTCCAAATATTTCACATTATGGAGCTATGATATAAAATCAAAGAGCTCTGCAACATAGGGGTAGAGAGATAAATAGCCTCCTCCACACATTGTGCCTTCTTCTTGGACGATTGACATAGTAAAGTGTGTTGAGAGCCGTGGTTTTTCAAAAATAATTGTGCGGCTAACGGATCAAGGTTTTTACTATTTCATGTTTTTGTAAGGCATTTTTAGTGAAATTATACAGGTGACAAATATCGTGTGAGGATTGCTTCATGTTTCTAAGTTACAAGCTTTTCTCGCCTTCACACTTCCTAAACCTAGACCAATGCTAGAGGGACTCAATTGTCCGTTGTTGTTCACACATTGTTTTATTTCATTTAATTACTCGAGCTTAAAACAAAAACAAAGTGCTACAATAAACCTACATTGTGTTCTGGTTTCCAATGTGGAACCTATTGGATTTTCCCCATTTTGTATTTTGGTCTATAAGCGTAAATTGCATTCGCTTGAATAATGCAAGATTAACGATAAAGCAAAGCAGAGATAGCAGATAAAGCGTCATAAAGTTTCCCTGATTATTCCACTAGATGCAATAGCCACTAGAATGGGCAATGTAAAACCATGACACAATGTCGGTCCCAAAAAAACCCATAGTCATTTTAATACCCTAAAAATAAAAACACTTAAATTATAAACAACTATTAACATTCGTAATATTGATTGACTATTTCTTATCTTCTAACATATCTCCAAATTATGTTGTGTTGTTGCCTTGCACACCATACTCCTTTTCTCCTTCGAATGATTGACAAAAATACAATGTGGTTATAACAAACAAGAGTTTAACATTGTTTCCCCCAACCACGACTTCTTCTCCCCCCAACCTTTATTGATTGAGCTTGTTCCTTTTATCTTTATTTTGTTCTTCAATATCACTTTTTCAACATATCCTTTGCGGCCTTTGCATCATACACCTCGCGTATAATTACTAGTTTATAATAATCTAGATTTCTATAAAAACTAATTCGCCCAAAAAAATTGGTAAGAAAAGCCGCATATTGCATTATTGATGTATCCTCAATGCGTATGGGCGTCTCACATGCACGTAAGTATGGATGCATTCGCCAGTAATTTAGGACACTCCAGCTGCTTAGCGGTTCCAGAGGAGGGATAGACGGCAACGTCAATCAGAAGCTCAAAACCTTGGCAATGGTGAAAACGGTTAGGGTCTCTCCCACGCAGTCTCCAGTTACAGGTCTATAGAAAGCTCGGTTGCAGGTTTTCGATTTAAACCAGCGGAAATCGACGCATATAGCAAACCCGAGAGCGGCAGTTTTCCATAGTGAAGTTTCTCCACCATTTGTTGAAATCCTCGCGCTTACCTAGCTTCTCTGGGTCAGCCCTTCACAAGATGCGACAGGGCAACTTGTTTTTTAGTTTGGCCTCCACAACCAAATTTTGAGTGACATACAAGTATTTTTGCTCTGCTTGTGGTTTGGTTCTTCGATTAACGACGTCCCTCACTGTAAATCCTCGAGCTTGGTTAGGGTTTCTACAGCCGCAGTTCTTCGAGGCTGTTTGGGTGCTCCAATTTCAGGACGACTTTTTTAAAAAAGGTTATAATATGAATAAGCCTAAATGTTTTGGCCCGCAGATTAGATGATAACGGGAGCATTCAACTTAGAATCATGTGTTGCGGCGACGAGCTTTCCCAGGTTAGAGCTTTATTTTCAGGCAAAGAAAACTGAGGCTTTTAAAAGCTCCTTGGGGTACATGTCCCGTAACCAATGCTAGCAGGGAAAACTCTGTTACCAAATACCAAGAGGCTCTTTGTTTTCATGACATTCTAAATTTTTCACGTATGCATTTCCTAATATGGTTGCAGAATGTTTTAATCGTAGTCAGTGGTTGCTGAAACAACGGCCTACCTTCACTTTTCTGACTAATATTTATTTGTATTGTTCTGCATGATGTTAATTAGATGCTCCTGCATCATTTAAGTAGGAGTATTGCAGTAAGGACTCATTTCCCGAACAAGGTTACACAATGCTTACTGATCCAACTAGTTGAAGGTGATTTTTTTTTGCTAGCGTGAAGAGGATTAATTTACCCAAAAAGATGATCCCACACAACCAACCTCAGAGTTACAGCAGTCCTGATTGCACAATACTAGTTTTACTAAGTAAGATTACTTTTTTCAGCTTTCATCTACCCTTGCTTAAGAGAGATCTCAAGTTACCAAGCCCTTAACAAGGTTTAGGATCTCCGCTGGTTATTAATGATGATTACTGTAGCAAGACATGGCAATTTCCTTGAAGTCTTTACATACTATATTTCAAGCTTCACGTTACCACTTAATTAATCACGACACATCTAATTGGGTTGTAAGATGTCTGCAGATTACAAGCTTTACTGACAAATAAATCCTTCTATAAAAAGCTGAGAAGATTCATAGATCAGCTATCCACATTTATACAGGGCGTACTTTTATATTGCCTCATTTGTGACTGAATCCAGAATAGAGTTTAAAACAACATCCAGCAGTGTTTCCAAGGTTATATAATGCAGCATAGCAAATAAGTTTTTTGTATATCCTGGTCATTCCATTGGATCTACATGTCTAACCATCCTCCTACTGACAGGGTTCAATCATCTTACCATAGGAGCATATTGATTGTTTTGAGAAAATCTGAATTTTTTCTTTGTTATGAATCACAGGTTCATGCTTCAATTTGTAAAATCATTACAAGATACTGTTCTGCATAAACAGGGCACTTAGAGATGCATTTATCAGTTTTACCATCATCCACTGTCTATGAGGAGTGTAAGAAAGCACCGCAATCCTTCGTACACTGCCACCTAGAGTTTATTTACAGAATCCTGCCTACTCAAGATAAATCAAAATCACAAAATTGAGCACTTGCTTTCCTATACCAAATGTCAGACATAAATGATTTGCAACTGCAGTAGTCAATGTCTTATAAGAGTCTAAGCTAAAGCATATCGCTAGAGATCAAAATGTTCATAGGCTTTCATCAACATGTTGGAGCTTATGATAGAATTTAGGGGCTGTCTCATCTTTGGTTATCTTTGATTAGCTTGGTGATCATTACATGAAAGATATGGCCCGGTACACAACTGCAGGGGGGCAGACCTGGTAAAGTATGTCCAGTTCACCTGTGGGTTTGCACAGGGTACGGAAGAACCAACCCGTGTATGTTCGGGTTCATCCTGCTTACCCAGCCAAAGAACTTTTTTAATGTCAAGAAAATGTCGAAGGACTTTTAAAAATATTCTAAAACATTCTAAACCCTAAAAGACACTCCTGAACGCTTTTTAACTAAACATTTACCTCACATAAAAGACACTCCCAAACTCTTTAAACAACAACGGCATATTCACCTTACATAAAAGATACTTCCAAGCTCTCTTTAAACAACAACACATTTACCTCACATTGCACACTTACCTCTCAATTTACATTTGCTCACTCATCATCAAATGTTAATTCTAAGTTTTCTTGCCCTGTTAATTGATTTACGAGGTTCAATGTTTTTTGGTACTTTCTTCAATTTCTGGTGATTGTATACATCTTGCTCAGTATCCATGGCATTTCCTTTATTTGGCAGGCACAAGAGGATAAAATGGTGAGAATTTTACAGGCTTCTCAATTAAATATGAATTCATGCAATATTGTTTAACAATTATTTCAATCAATCTAAGTGCTCTATGCATACATGGAATTATATATGGTACCTATTTGATTATATACTAGAGCGGATGTTGAGGACTTTCAGGTCTGGATGTTACTCTTGTGAATATTGAAGGTAAGTCAAGTAGGACTTCATTCCTTTGTGTTAATATTAGTGGTAAGTGAGGTGGAGAGAAAGGTAATAGAATCTGTACAAACAGTTAAAATACTTTAAGATAACTATTGCAGAGCGTGTAATACAAAGATAGAAGATAATAAGGGTCTTTATTTAAATTCCATCGTTTACAAATACACAATTATTGTACTTTATTTTTGTATGCTTTACATTTTCGTGATGGATATGAATGGTGACTAGGTCTCAGCTGTTATAAGCCTATTGACGTTTCCTAGGATGAGATATCTCAAAAGAAATAAATATGCATGGCTAGGTCAGTAGATCTATAACAATCAACACCTATGCCATTCATAAGCACATTTTGGTGCTGATTCTAGCTATATATAAGGGTACAGTTGAAATTATATGTCAACCTCAGTATAGCCATTAATAGTGATGTAATACTATTCAAATACTATATTGTGAAAAGTGCCAAAAGGCCCTATAGAGACACTGGTTACTTAGATTTTGAGAATTGAATATTGCAGGTTGTTTGTTTATCCTTAGTGATTGTTATGGACAGAAATAAGAAAGGACAATACTTGTTTCATGGATGGGCGTCTGTTGGGAGCGACTTGAGGGCAGAGGAGGGCCATATTAAGGACGGAAACAATTTGGTTGCTTGTGACATTGGCTTTGAGAGCATCATCCACTGCATCCATCACTCTAGCTGGATACAAAGACCTTACCCATTCCTGCAACGTTATTTCACCATCAAATGTACTTGTAGGTTTTCTTCTTGTAATCATTTCAAGCAACACCACGCCATAGCTATAAACATCCGCTTTTGTTGAAACTTTTTCAGTGTAGGCAAATTCTGTATGCAAGAAAATAATAAACAAATCAGTACAAATCCTTCCATGTTGTAAACAAAAATGTTTTTTAGTGTTCAAAGAGCTTAAACATCTAGTGAATTAGTGTTGACTTACCGTTAATGCATAAATTATTTAGCACTTTTTTAGTGTTTTTGAATGTTAAAATCAACACATTCAAGGCCAATCAAAGTGAATGCACAGGCGATACTTTAGGTAAATCCTAGAAAGTCTACCTGGTGCCATGTATCCTAGGGAGCCTCTAAATAAGGAGGAGAGTGTGGCCCCATGAAGCTGAGGATCAATTAAGCGCACAGTTCCAAAATCATTAACATTGGCCTCAAAATCTTGGTCAAGAAGGATGTTACTGGGCTTCAAATCACAGTGAACAATCTCCCCAACTCCACAGTCTTCGTGCAAATACACAAAGGCGTGAGCAATCCCCAATGCAATCCTCAGCCTTTTTTCCCAACTGAGTTTACACACATCCGAGGCGTGCAAGTGCATATCCAAACTACCATTAGGCATGAATTGGAGAAGAAGCATTTTGGCATCCAGGGTGGAGACAACACCAAGTATTTTGACAAGGTTCCTGTGCTTAATTCTACCAAGGGTCTTGCACTCTGCCACAAAATACAGCTGGGCTTTTCTGCCCAGCTCTTCCACATTGAACTTCTTGATTGCAACACTCACCCCATTGCCAAGGTCTCCCTTGTACACAGTGCTCGAACCCCCAACGCCTATGATTCTTCTGTCATTGTATCCATCTGTACAATTATACACATCCTTTTCTCTCATCTTCAAACCCTCTTCAAAACTGTGCATCTCCACACCAAGGATGGCACCAGCAGCATCATCTTGATGCCGGTGAGAACGCATCCACCAAAGGAAGATAGTGATACAAACAAGGAAGCTCACAATTCCACCAACTGTAGCTGCCAATATAAGTGCCCTATTCATTTTTTTGGAACTTTTTTCCTTGTAAGTCGTCCCAATAATTGGGTTTTTTACTCTGCAAGGTTTGGAAAGGGGAGCACCACAAAGTCCGATGTTGCCCCAATAGGATGCATTATCAAAAGTATTAAATTGACCACCTGTAATTATGAAAATGTTAGAGAAAAAATCCTTATAATGTTACTTAATAGACAAGTGTTTAAACAACTTAGCTAAAACTGGCGTTATCCGTCTGTTTAGCACTATTTGGTGTTTTCAAGTATTTGTCAGTTCAATCCCATTCAATGTGAACCCGCCTGCTGTTTAAGCGAGCCATCACTCCAATGGACAACCAAAATCAATTAGATAGTTTGGACTTAGAGAGACAAAGTTAATGGTGTAAAGAGAACGTACCAGTGGGGATTGCCCCGGAGAGACTGTTGTAAGATAAATTCACTGTTGCCAGGGAGTGAAGATTGATCAGCTGTTTGGGAATTGGACCATCCAGCGTATTGTTTGAAATGTCCAATGACTCTAAAATCCGCAAACTCCCCAGATCTGGAGGAATATGTCCACCCAATCTGTTGACAGAAACATTCAAACTTCTGAGTCCTTTGAGCAACCCAAATTGTGAAGGAATTATACCAGTTAGCCGATTCCTGGATAGGTCTATGAAGCCCTCTGTTCGGTAAAGACGTTGGAAATCTTGCTGGTGACCCTTGAAAATCAACTGAGCATTGATTTTGTCCGAACTGGTGAAACCGTTACCTGACAATGCATCAAAGCTACCCCACAATATGTCATCCTGTGAGCCTGACTCCGAAGGATTGGGAACCCTCCATAGAGCTTGCAACTCAGAAACATGGCTTGAAATATTTCCAGAAAACAAGTTGTTTGAGAAATCCAGCACATGCAAATCCTTGCATTTCCAAATCCACTCAGGCAAAGAGCCTTCCAAATGATTAAAATTTGACCGACAATAATCGCAGGTTTGTCATTCCTCTCCAGCTTGCAGGTATGGTACGAGACAGATGATTGTAGCCCAGATTGAGATACTTCAAGTTGCTGAGATTTCCCAAGGATGCTGGAACATTTCCTGCCAGGTAGTTATTGGAAAGAGATAATACTGAAAGATCTTTCACCAGCTCAAGCTCCGGAGGAATACTCCCTTCAAAGAAATTGTTGTCAAGAAAGATATAATTCAGCTCAGAACAGTTGGTGAGGAGAGGTGAAATCCCACCAGATAATCTGTTACCAGACAGATCAATATAATTTAGGAGCCCTGAAAACGTTGAAGTTAACCGGCCAGTTACATTGTTTTTGTGTAAGCTAAGTGACTGCAGATTTGGAAGAAACATAAGTTGTTGTGGTATCACTCCGGATAGAAGGTTATTTCCCACATGTATCTCTTCCAACCTACTCAGGTTGCCCAACTCAGGAGGAATGCTTCCCGAGAGACTATTCCCATACAAGTAAAGGCTTTCCAAAGTGCTTAATTGGCCTAGCTCCCTTGGAATGCTGCCTGACAAGTTATTCAAAGCTAAAGATAGGTATCTTAAGATTTTCAGCTGGCCAAGTTCAGGGGGTATATATCCAAACAGCATATTGCTGCCCATGTTAAGATACTGCAGAGACTTCATCGTCATAATTTGTGACGGTATGTTCCCATAGAGATAGTTGTTCTGTAATGAAACTTCTTCCAAACTGGTTAGCAGGCTCAGTTCGTGTGGGATTTTCCCTGTTAGTTTATTTGAGGACAAATGGAGGACTTTCAGGCTACTTAAATACCCCAATTCACTGGGAATCATTCCAGACAGCTGATTCCAAGATAAGGAAACGTACTGCAACCTCTGCAACTTACCCAACTCCCCAGGAATGGTTCCGCTTAGATTATTGGAGCCCAAGAAGATGCTCTCCAATTCACTCAACTGCCCCAACTCCCTGGGAATTCTTCCTGATAGCTGATTTGCCGGCACAGTAAGGGTTCTCAAATTCTTCAACTGACCCAATTCCTTTGGAAGGCTTCCATTGAGTTTATTGGCGGACAAGTATATATATTCCAGACTCTTCAGTTGCCCAAGCTCTTTGGGAATGCTTCCGCTCATATGATTGCCAGAGAGGGTAAAATCCTGTAGGCTGGTTAGCTGCCCCAGCTCTTTGGGAATGCTTCCGGACAGCTGATTCTCCCACAAGTAGAGCCTTCGCAATTTTCTCAGCTGCCCCAACTCTTTCAGAACCGTTCCACTTAACAGCCTGTTCAAATACAAGTCCATGATTTCCAAATTGAACAGCTGCCCGAGCTCAGGAGGAATAGTTCCACTTACATTGGTGAGGAAGAGAGAAAAAAATCTTAACTTCCCAAGCCTGCCAAGCTCAGGGGGTATGCTCCCAGAAATATGAGCATTTCCCTCCAGAGATAGCACCTCCAGGTTTCTCAGGTTTCCCAGGGATGCAGGAATCGACCCTGCCAGCAAATTTCTACTCAGATTCAAGGCCACCAAAGAATTTAGTTTACCAAATTCTGAGGGCATGGGTCCCATGAATGAATTGGCAGAAATATCCATATACTTGAGTTGAGTGAGATTCCCCAAATGTGGGGGCAACCCTCCTGCCAGACCACGCCCCACGAGATTGAGTTTTTCCACACTGAAAAACCCCAGCCTACACGAAACTCCGCTCCAATTACATGGATGCCTGTCTTCTGCATTCCAGTTGGAGAGTGTGTTATCAGGATCTGAAAAAATTCTCCTCTTTAGTGCCAAAAGCGCATGAAGATCATTGCCACTACTGAAAGTTTTCTTTCCATTGCTAACAAATGCCATAGTGCCCACAAAAATGAGAAACATTTTGACTGATAGAAATCCCATTGCAAAGTAGTTCATCTGGTTTCATCTGCATTTTTTTATTGCAATAGATACAAATCAGTTATAAAGCTGGTGAGTCTGAAGATTTGAATAGTATAATCTATATTAATATCCAATAGAAAATTTAATATACTCTTTTAAGGATTAACACTTCCTGATATTCAAACTGGGAAAACGATACAACAAATAAGGAGTCAGTTATCAGTGGCAAGGAAGGCTCTATCCAACACACGGGCAACTGGGAGATTTTTCGATTCAAAGTTTAAATCAGTCAAAACTACAAACGTAACTTCGATAATTATTATGATTTAAAACGCTGTGTTGCCGAGTCGCGCCAGCCCGTGAGCTGGTCGAAAATTTATAAGAAAATCGTTTCTTCAATCAATTCGACTTCATTTAGGTGGATTTAAAGGTCCTGGTAATTTTTGTGCACACAGTCTTCCATATCGGTATCGACGTCGCCATACAAATTGACTTCACTAAACTTATCTATCTACAGGGTCTGTGATAACCGGTAAAGCAATTTATCACGGAGTTCGTGGTGGTAACAAGAAATTGGTAACGTATATTGTATATCTATCCGGAATTATTAATAATTTGGTTTTTTATCTTAAATTTTATCATCGCATTAATTAATAATTTTATATTTTTATAAATGTATTGATTGGTGACACACGATATTAATTAGGGATGATATTAATTAGGGATGTCATGTTGTTTGAGCTTGAAAAAAATCTTATCAAGTGAATATAGAATGGGTCTAAATTCTACTATATAGTCAAAATATTATGAATTATTGATTGACATTTTATTGCAAAAAAAATAAAAATAAAAATTTATTAAGAGATTGTTAAATAGATGTCAAATTTAAAATTGAAATTTTTTATGGCATTCGAAAAGACATCAAAATAAGTATATGATTCAATGTTAACAACTCACAAAAATTATAAGTGTCCACCACTTCCAATACCATTATAGAATGCCTATGACAACATTGAATATAACTCAAACTAAAGACTTCTCTTAAAAATATTTGTCCTCGCTATCTATATTTAGATTTCTATTATTATTTTTAAATATTTTTATTATAATTAATAGAAGACTATATAGGACTAGATAGGAATCAAATTTGCGCCTGTCCAAGCTTGTGCTAAGGGTCCAAACCCATCATAGAAGTGTAATTACAAAATTCCCTGTCAAAAAAAAAATCAAGAAATAAAATTTACATGACATTGTTGAAGTACACAGTGTTAATAAATTTTATTGTGAAGGCCACATGTTCAATTATCCTTTTCGTAATGAAAAGCAATATAGATATTTACATTTCGTGTGGCAAGAGTAAATCTAGTACACACGTCCTAAAACTGAAGAACATTTTTAAAAATAAGTGATTATATGAGAGCTAAAAATATTTTAGTTCATGTTAGATATGTGCGAACAAAATAAAATTTTGGATCGCTTTGCAACGCGCTCTGTACCTCACTTCCAAAAGGGGGGGTGTGGGGGATGCTTGCCCCCAACTCATGTCGTGAGGGGGTCCAAGGGGCGGCGGCATGTTATGGAACTCCTGAAGTAAAAATCAAGGAGTCAATCCCTGTCTATAGAAAGACGAATCCAACCGAATTCTATTTTTAGGAAGGAAAATATTAATGGCATTTTTTCACTCTATTTTTAGGAGGAATCCTAACTATACTTTTCTAATTAGGTGTATATATTTTTGTGGAGATAAAGTTGACCATAATGAGTTTGTTTGTAATTTATTCATCTTGAGTTAGTAAAAGCTTGATATCTTGCACCGTGGATGTTTCCCTAAGCATTCAACTGGGGTTTTACCACGTAAGTTTGGTGTTCCTCTCTTGCATGTTTGATATTTTGTATATTTTGTTTTTCTCTATCTCTCTAAACTGTTAGTTTGTTATTCAACTTTCTACGTATTCATTGCTGCAAAATATGTAGTTTCCTAACAGTTCTAGTATTGTGGGTACAATCCAATGAAAAATGCATTACACATTTAGTTCAAACCCCTTTCTAATATCTCAAACATCTTCCATACTAAAAGAGTTAATAATAAATATAATAATTCATATGAGACACATTAAAAAAAGGAGTGACTCTACGTTAAATGTAATAAACTATATTTCCTTTTGAATCATGTATTCTTACCTTTTATTTGACAAGCATTCCTTCCTATTCTTCTGATATAGGTTTGATGGATTTCACCATTTCAACAAAACCTTGCCCTATTTGTGGCCGCTGTCGAGAAATTAGGATATCCAAACAAAATTGATTATGCAATTGCCTCAACATTAAAAAAGAAATGAAAACAAGGATATGAAAATAGAATATGATGGCATTCTACTCACTTGCTCGATGAAGGATGTGAATTTTGATTGGTACTGACCGAGATGAGATTGATGAGCTCTTGGGGAGAAAGGACAAGTCTGGTTTTGGCCTACTACGAAAACAACCATAAAAAGTAATTATCAAAATTAATCTGTATTTAATGAAGGTTGTAGGTAATTGAAAAATGTTAAAACTAATTCCAAACCTTTGGCTGCATTAGTTTTGGTGTGAGGGTCACTTCCCCTCCAACACACGAACACATTCTTCCCACAATGTGAAAGCCACTCCAGCTCCATAATTATTCACCCTTAGCACTAATTTCTTCTTGTTTGGCTTCCGTGACATTAACCTGCCATTACCCTGGTTGTAAGAAGAAATGTGGGTTATGTTGTAAGTGCCTATACCGCCTGGAAGAACATGCTCAATAGATGAGGTCGACGTGGCAACAGAACCATGGACAGATGAAACCTCTCACCACAAGATTAATGTGTGGTAAGGTACATGGCAATTCTTCTTAGGAGTAGAAAAATTTAAAAAGTAAGTGGGAAAAGAAAACTTATATGAATTTACGTTCAAACAAAATTTAAAGAAATCCCTACAGATCGAGAAAAACGGAAGCCCACAAATCTGTGATCTACTCCTTTGTTTGAAGTAGGGGAGACCTGGTATAATGAAAGGCCATGAGGGGGGCTTCCATCGTGTCACCGCACAAAAATTTAACTGAAATTTTATGCGCCAGTACAAAACGTTCACGTTGCACAGTGCACTATTTTCTGTTTTGTACTCTCCACAGTTCAAAATTCGATTTTAGAATTCCAATACTCCATTTTTATTATAATTAAATATGTAGTGCAAATTGTAGGTTGGCAAGTTGTAAATGTTGTAGGGGAAACGAGCCAATTATCGTAAACCATAGTGTCACAGGTTGTAAGAGCCACCTACAATCATTAAAAAAAATACCCTTTAATATATCATAATTGTTTTAATATGCAGATTTTCTTTCATAAATTTAAATTATGTGGAGAATATATTTTTAAGGGATTTAAAATAAGTACTTTTGAATACAAAGGAATTTAAGGCAACCCATTACTTGAGAATAAAATCATCTTTTATGGTTTGTCTATGCGTCACCATTTCATTGGTTAATTTATTGATGCAACTTACTTTATTGGCTAGTTTTTATTTCTTTTTAAACTTTAATTCAAACAACTAATGGTACTTTATTTCACATATCCACTCATGGCTTCTTTCCCCTTGTTGACTGACATTTTAAAATTCTTTTGACATTTCCAGTAACACTTTGTACTTCAACAATGTCATGCAAATTTTATTTCTTGATTTTTTTTACCGGTAATTTTGTAATTATACTTTTATGGCATGTTTGGACCCTTAGGGCAGACTTGGATAGGTGCAAATTTGATCCTTGGTTCGTGGTAGTAAAATTAAAATGACTTATGATTTAAATGTTGTAAGTTCATTTTATTTTATATAGTATGAATTCTCAATTAAGATGTATATTTTCAATATATTTATATGAGATATATCAATATTAAGGGTTTTATTTGAATTTTTATTGTCATATCCTTTAATAATTTTATCATCTTTTCTACAAATTAAATGTATTGATTGGTGATATGTGACATCAATTAGTTGTCATTGTGTTAAGTTTGAAAACATTATTTCAACCTGAAAATAAATGGGCTCCAAATTCCACTCCATGGTAAAAATATTAGGATTTTTTGATTGATATCTTCAAGAAAAAAAGTAAAAACTTATAAGTGATAGTTAAACCCGCAACACCACAACTAATATAGTAGAATGCCTATTAAATAGTACTCAAACCAAGGACTCATCATCAAAATGTATTTCCTAATTATTTATATTTAAACTTCCATTTATTATTATTATTATTATTATTAGTATAGATAGGACAAGACCACAAGCTAAGACTATAACTTAGGATCTCTCATACGATGTTGGGTTCCTCTACCTAATGTTAAATGAAGGGCGACAACACATAAGGGGCACAATATAGTACAATTTTTAAAAGATATTTATGAAGCAACATAATTTTTTACTATCTCAATGATATAACAATTATTAAATAAGAGCCATGTGTTAAAAGCACAAAGATTGAGGGGGGGATTGAATCAATCTTCAAAAACTTTTTACTTCATTTACCTTAGTTTGCATACATCATTCAAAGCATCCATTCCACATACATAATCAATGCAAGTTTATTAAGTGTGTAACAACCATCCACATAAATATAAAGTAAGAGAGTACACATGAATACAATATATAAAGTGGGAAACCTTCAAGGGGAAGAAAACCCACTGAAACTTATGTATATATTACTCAATACAAAAGACTTGTGTGGATATTACACATCACACAAGATTTCTTTAGTGAGGCACCAACCCCACAAAGAGCACCAACCCTTAGTTTAGTATGGGACCAACCCTACAAGGAGACTACAACCCCCTAAGATGACCAAGCGCCAACTTAGCCACCTGAATATGAAGATCACCTAAGTGTGTGTTGCTTTAACAACTGATTGTGATCACTATGTCAACTCACACCACTCAAAGCTCTCTTAAACAAAATATTCTCCTACTTCGCTCATACATGCACCTTGATATGTTGATTAAGTCAAGTGACCTTGTAGCTCTTTCTTCTCTTCCCTTCTCATATTCTCATCCCCTTCTCTGATTTGTTCTAGACCCCTTACAACTCTTCACACACTTCTCTCTAGCTTGCTTAAACCTCCATCCTCTACACTTTCAAATGAACACATACACCTTCACTTTTATAAATGACTCATCATAACAACCACAAGTCGGCTAAGACCATTAAGGTCGGTCATGAAAGTTTAAAAACACAAATACCATCTCATATAAATCATCTCAAAAGATGATATAGGGTGGCATTAGCTCAAACAATTCAAACTTGCACAATGCTTCTCAATTAGGCCTTAAATTAGGTCTTCATCTCCAACGAATACTTCTTGGAATTCAAGGGCACATAACATCATCGACAAGACTCCATAACCTCAAGACATATCAACAACACCTCCAATTCACCGTCTCCATGCATAAGAACCTCTGCAACATCTATTTCCAACATGAACTATTTCATTTGGGAAGCCTCATCAACTAGGTCTAAGCACCTAGAAAATCATCCTTAGAAAACAAATGACTCCATATAAAAAACATACTATCAAGGCTTAAATGACACATCAACAGGAAGATATTGATGTTAGGCACCTCATAAAACTTATATCATCCTTCACTTTAAGGCATAACACCCTAAAACACTCCCTTTTCTAGAACTACTCAAAACTTCCAAAATGACTCGAGAACCAATCTTGAGGAAATCTCAAATACCTCCAACATCACTTCCAAGCTCAACCACAACATGGATCAGATAAAGGGAATCATGACACACCTCCAAAAGTGTGAATAAGCATAGGTCATATGAATAAAACCTTACTTGCATACCTTATCCTCTAGCCTTCTTGATAGGCCTAATAGGGTAGTTTTAGGCCACTAAGACTTAAGCACAAAAAAACTTCACGAGATCAATCCAACACCTCAAACACATCATATGAGACCTCTTCAATCTATCCGTGACCATATATCAGTACTCCACTATACAATTCATCACACACACCATTGGATCACTAGACTAGTTTTAGCTCTCTTTAGCCTTTAGTGGTAGGGCACATTGGAGGACATGTTTCTTCCATTTATTGCACCAAACTTGCCCAACTCTTTTCATGGTAAATTAGCATGCATCCTGGAACAATTTGTTTCTTTTCAAGAAAATTTCATCTCAGCTTTGTACATGAAAATCTCCACAAAACAAGGGTTTTTCTCCATCTTACCAAAACACCTGGAACATGAAACCACCACCAACAAGATCCCTGAGGAGTCCTCTACATCCCTGAATCATCGAATTATCTTCCCCAATGCATTTGGATATCATATCATTCAAATATTCCCATACCATACCTACTTGGCTTCTTGGCAATCGTTCATAAAGTATAGAGGGCAAGTACACAGAGATATGGGGCCAAAAAGTGGGCATATTTTTTATTTTAAGTGAAACACGAGCGCATTTTGGGAAAGCGTGAGCGTGTTATGAATTTTTAGGATTGGTAATTACCAAGCCTAAAATGTGAGCACGTTATAACGCGCTCACATTCCTATTTGTTATGTGGTATATGTGCTTATGGGAGGGATATTTTTACTAAAATAAATGGTTTTTTATTTTATTAATCTTTATACTTTATTATTTCTTATACTAAATTTATTTTAGTAAATATAAGAAGTTAGGGTCACTCTGCACCTTATGGAACTAGTCTCACAACTCCATCTATCACAATTTAAAAGATAGTTTTTCATATTCTAATTGGTCAGTACATAGATATTTTTCAGGATTTCAGCATTCAGCCTAAAGCTTTTAGGGTTTAAATTCTACAATCGATATTTGTTTTGTGAAAGAATATAGTCATTGTTTAGGTTTTGGGTCTTTTTGATTGGTTATTGACATTTGTAGGAGTTTTAGATGTGTCAAAACTATATATTTTAAACCTCACAACTCCCAAAGGTAGCAAAAATTGCTTGAATATATGGACTCATGCAATTCCTTATAACACATAATAAATCAAAACACATATGTAAGTTTTTATCGATTCAAATAATCAAAGGAATGGTCATCATGAGGTCTGTGAAGGATCTGAAACATCATGAGGTGATGCAGAGCTCCAACACATTTGCATGCATTCATCAACTCATAACAACCAATTTCAATCATTCTCATTAGTATCTTGTTTTTTGAAGTCTTTCCAACAAGCTCTATAGGCTCAAATATGCAAAAATGGCACAATCAACCTAAAACTTACCCTTCCAACCCCCATATCCCGCTCTCACATTTTGTACACAAGCCCAATCAACTATTAAAATGACTCATTTTCTTGTAAAACCTCATTTTCTCATACTTCCACTCTATTCCTCTCACTAGCTTTAAGTGTCCTAATTCCAAATCAAGCACAAATTTGGACTTTTTTGCTTCCATTTTCTCCTTCCAACTCTTTATATTGTTTCACCATGCTAAGACTAACATGAAACCATTCAACAAAAGTGATAATTAATCAAATAAATCATTAATCCTCTCAAGTTTAATCAATCATGCCCTGTTTTAGCTCTCAAGAGCCATTCCCATGCAAGATCCATGATTATGCACATCTAGTCATATCCAAAACTAAAAAAACACATCCTCAGCTACCCTTTGGGCTCAGTGTAATGCATGAAAAATTTCAAATTTCAACCCTTTAAACTTATCTTGTTATCACCTTTTCTAATTTTTAGCCTATTAACTCTCTTCTAGCTGTTGGTCTTGTGCATTTTCTAGTGTACCTTTCAACCTAGGGGGTTTCAGACCATACTGATGGGTTTTCTAGATACCCATTTATGCCTTCTCCCTCTATGACAAGATTTCAATATGTGCTTCTTTGCAAAACATACCTCAAAACCCTCTGTCTCAGTCTCCCTTTAGATCTTCAAACTGTGACTATAACTGTGCATACTAACTGTCAATGATATCTCTAATTTTGACCAAAGAAAACTTAAAATTCCATCATATTCCTTTCAAGGACCTTGTCTTTGTTGATTCTTGCAAATTTGGGGTCTAAATTCCTTATTTGGGTTTTAAAAACCTAAGCCCTAGTTGTACCATGTCTTCAATGATGGTGGAAATCATCTCAGGATCATAAACAATGCATATTTTATGAGAGTGTTTCTAAACACTTAATCAATGCTTGGTAATGAAACTCACATCTTGCAAGTTAGGGAGGTGGAATTTGTAGTGTTTCAGTACATTGCGGAGGTCAAGAACATGGAATTCATTCTTAGACATTCCTCCAAGTTTCATTCAGGGTTCAATCCTTCTATCAGGAGGAGTAAACCTATCTCCATGAGGAGAAATTGAGAAATAGGGTGTTTAGACATCATAAGCATGCTTCCACTCATGTGACATCTTGGGCAGGGAGGTGAATTATGAGATGAATAAGAGATCATCATGTTCAAAGATAAAAAGTGAGGCTCAAGGAGTGAATTTTTGATCATCATATCTTGACTCTACCATTGCATCCAAATCTCTTCAAGAAACAAATAAAAATGAGCTAGTCAGGCTATTGAGGCATCTATGACCATCATGTGTGAAGGATCAAGAAGTCACATATTCTCATGAGAGGGATATGAGAAACATGTGTATGATCATCTTAAATTTGATTCCATTCAAGGAGGATTTTGAATCCTGGAAGGGTAAGAGGATGATATTCATATGGATATGTTGTCATGTGAATTGACTGACCCAAAAATGCAAAACTTAAACCATGAAAACCAAGCCACAATGTGAAATATTGCTCATGAATCTTCTTGAATCCCTCTCTAGGCTAACCTACCTCCTGTGTCATGATCATCCATTCCTAATGCATTTGGTGAATATTTATAAGTTTGCAAGAAATGTTTAACAAGGTCCATTATTCCATTCATTGAAGTGCAGTAAAAGACTAATTTTCCATCAAGCCTAGAAAGGTCAATTTTGGCTATTTCAGAGCATGTGTGCATCCTCAAGGAGGGTTATGAAAAGTTATTAAGTATCAAAAGATGGTAGTTGAAAGCCTTGAAGGTGTTGGAAGAATTTTAGGAAGATTTAGGAAAGTTGTGATCATTTAGGGATAGTTTGTTCAACAACGGGTTTTCAGGTGCAAGGAATGAGTAGTCAAATTGTGAACCTTGACTTCTCCAACTAATTCTGGGAGCTCTGTAAGGAGTTAAGAAGAAAAAAAGTACGCACCATAAATTTTGAATAATCCTTTGATTTTTGGGAGAATACACTTTGATCCAAGGCCACCAAAGATGATGCTAGTAATCATCTCATACTCTCAAGCAATACATACCTTCCAAGATTGTTTCTAAGCACTTAAATAGTGCTTGGTAATGAGCTCAATACATTGTAGAGGCTGGGAACATGTGATTCACCTTCAAGTTTTAATTCCACGTGGATAAAATTTATCAAAAGGGTGATTCTCTGAAATGGTATTAGAGTCTTCTCCACAATGGTGTGACTCAAGAAAGACTAATATGTTTTATAACCCAATTCTAGGTATATTTATCTTCTAAGAATCCTTATCAGCTCAAGATATCAATATTTTCTTGTTGAAACCTCGAAATAGGGTTTTAGATAACCTGATAAGGAGAAAATATAGATCCTCTGACTAGCTTTCCTTCAATTCAACCTTCACCATGGCTTATAGGAAATTCCTAACAAGGTTTTAATTTTTTTTAGTGTGATCACAATTCAAAGGATGATTACCCAAGGTGATAAATTAATTCAGTAAGATTCAGTGAAAGATAACTTCCTCCGGAGGCCTACATGAAAACATTTTTGGCATTTTGTAGATGGTAAACACACTTTTGGAATGTTAAGGGAAATTGTAAAACATCTGAGGGTGATTTTGAAGAGAATTAAGGTGTCTGAAGTAATTTAGGAAAATTTAAGAAAGAAAATCATGATTGATCCATCTGTTCACATAGGGTTATTCAGGGTGTAGGGATTGAGAGCTTTCAGATAGTGATATGTTGCTCTTCTATGGTAATTATGAGAGTTCCTGAATGAGTTTATAGGTTTTAGAAATAATATGCATCAAAATGTGTTAATAGACACTTCATTTGGACAATGAGTGTAATCAAGAGAATCATGAGGTCTGTGAAGAATCTAAAACTCAAGAACTTTATTAGAAATTCAAGTCATTAAGGAAATGGTCATCATGATCATAAATGAGAAAATCACCTGAGTGGCCATATCCCTACACATCTCGAGCTCACAAAGTGTATATCTCTTTAGAAACCTAAACACCTAATCCATACTTGACGATGTGCATCAAATCTTACAACCTCAAGGAGTGGCTTTCACAAGCCCTTCAATGCAGTTGGAGTCTCAAGACCCTATGGAGCTCACCCTCAAATTTTCCTTCAAGTCTCATAAGGGATCAATCCTTGAGCCCTATAGAGGAGGAAACCCTATTTACACGAGGAGAAATCGATTAAAGATGTGTCTAGATACTATAATCATGTTTCCACTCATGTGAAATCTTGGTCAGGGAAGTGAATTGTGAAGTTAAAAAGGGTGTCATCATGTTCAAAGGTAAAATGGGAAGCTCATGGAGTGAGTTGAGGATCATCATATCTTGAATCTGCCATCATGTTAAAACCTCTTCAAGGAATCCTAAACCAAGATGAGTTATTCAAGCTACCAAGGCATTTAGGACCATCATGTGTGAAGGATCAAGGAATCATCTATCTCCATGAGAGGCATATGAGAAAAGAGGTGTATGAGTATCCTGAAGTTGATTCCATCTAAGGAGAATTCTTGAGCCCTAAGGCGTAAGAGGATCATCTTCATAGAGATCAACATCTATGTAAGAATGAGAAATTGTTTGAGTTTCACTTGATGTCACTCACTTGGTAGTGTTCTTAAACACTCATTTGAACCTTGTAGTGTGATCATACTTCAAACCCTAAGGACGTTATAACCACATCAATTAAGTCGAATAGGTGGCCACATGAAAAGAATATCATTTAGTGAAAAATCCTTCCATCTACATGGTGAATACCTATTTCAGTAAGTGATAAATAACCAGAAAATGGTTTGAGAATCATGGAGTTGATTTGTGATCACTAAGTTAATTGTGGAGGCCTTAAAAAATAAGAGAGTGATCCATCGCTCTTGCCTTGTAATTAGAAGAGAGCATCCTATTCCCATCACAATGTAGGTATCATAATAGCGTTTATAAACACTTAAGTCATCACTTGAGGTTTTAGAAACATATTTTCAACTCATGGTAACTCATGTTTTACCTAATTTTC
The DNA here is from genome assembly GCA_019776745.2 of Taxus chinensis. Taxonomy (NCBI): domain Eukaryota; kingdom Viridiplantae; phylum Streptophyta; class Pinopsida; order Cupressales; family Taxaceae; genus Taxus; species Taxus chinensis. The sequence continues at coordinate 667,110,985 of CM034146.1, forward strand.
ATGTTAGAAGTTTTTTCCCTCAAACCCTACAACCCGCAGTGTTATAAAGGTGTTTTCAACTCACAAAATTTGGCCCTAAATCCTAAATGATATCTTTAAACACAGTAAAAAATAATCTATAAATGACAACCCTAACCATGAACCCATAAGTACTTATCAAACCTGTTTACAAATATAAACCCTATCACCATGTGGTGATGATCTCTCTAAAGCTTACAACCTACTTAGGGCCATTAAACTTTGTCTAGAACCCTAAAGGGGTGGCTACACTAAATTTTAAACCCTAATTCCTGAAACTTTCAAGTCTTAGCCCTAAACCATGGATGTAACCAACATGTATAGGATTTAAACCCTATTTTTACCAATGCCTATTTGTTTTCCTCCTAAACTCCTTACAGAGATCCCTAAATCATCTAAACATTGAGCCCAAATATCACCATTAGAGTGTTTGTTCCCTACACCTAGAAAACCCTAATTGTTGAGAAGATTTTCCTTGAATGATAAAACATTTCCTAAATATTCCTAAATTTCCTCCAACACTTCCAAGATTCTCTGACATCACCTCCAGATGCTTAATATATTTCTTGAACTCTCCCAGAGGGTGTTTGATTAGCTTCGAGATGGCCTTTTTAGGCCTCCAGAGGAAGTTATCTTCCATCAAGTCACATTGAACTCATCAATCATCGTATCCAATCATCCCTTCACATTGAAAAAAATAAAAATACCTTGTTAATAATTTATTTTGATCTAGGTTGAGAGTGGTACTGAGGCAGGATGACCAGAGGAAGGATGCACCATTGACCAGGAAGTGAAAGATGCATTCCCTAAGCTTGTAAAGCAGGTACTCATCCATAGTATGATTTTACCATATTCTAAGACAAAATTAGGGATTCAACTCCATGCTCATGGGAAAATTCATGAGTCCATATATTTAATCAGTTGTCACTACCTTTGGGAGTTGTGAGGTTTGTAAATATCTAGTTTTGACACATTTAAAACTCCTACAAATGTCAATAACCAATCCAAGAAGGCCCCAAAAACTAAAAAATGACTATATTCATTTCACAAAATAGATATCGATTGTATAATTTAAACCCTAAAATCTTGAAGGACTGAATGCTGAAATCTTGAAAAATACCTATGTACTGACCATATTAGAATCTAAAAAACTATCTTCTAAACTGTGACAGATGGAGCTGTGAGACTAGTTCCATAAGGTGCATAGTGACCCTAACTTCTTATATTTACTAAAATAAATTTAAATTATAAGAAAGTATAAAGTATAAAGATTAATAAAAGAAAAACTTATAACCCTTTATAATATGCGACCACATGACAAACATGAACATGAGTGCATTATAATGTACTCATGTTATAACACACTGCATGTTATAACATGCTCGCGTGTTTCATCTTCTATGTGAGTTTGGTAATCCCAATCCATAAGCTTGGATTATCCTTGGATATCCTACCCTAAGGCTTGGACTGTGTAATCCGTGAATAAATCTGTGTTTAACAAAAAAACATCAAACTCTCATGTGTACACCCTGATATATTATGCATTATAACATAATATTCCAAAAACATTATACTACGATGTCAATCTCAGTTTTACCTTGGTGACAATATACTTCTTTCTAAAATCTGATTAATTTAAGGCTTTCATCCTTAATTTCTTTTACTAGTGCCCTCTTTTCTTGTCAAAATGTATGGATACGTTTTTGTACACAACTTATGATTTTTTCATCAAAATTTCAAAAACAAAACTCCTCTTCAAAACTCCATTCTACACGCACTAAAAATGACTTTTTCTCAAAGTTACGGGGGTGTATACACAAATATTTCATTTTCAGGATGTGTGCACTTTGAAAATTAATAAAAATATATATATTCATCCAAAAATTATGAAAAATTAGTGGGACCTCATACAGGGATTTGTAGAATAATTTATAAAACTCAAAAAATGGGGGGTGGGGGGGGGGGGAGCACACACAATTGGTTCTTATCTTTTTGACACAAAAATAGACATACTTTGTGTGTACACCACATTTGAACCTCTTAATCTCCACCATTTAAAAAAAAATAGTAGTTTAGAAACTAAATTCCAAGCTCTACGGTACTTATTCTTATCACTTTGTAAAATTTTGAGCATATGCATGCTGAATTATTAGATAAAGTTTAGGTTTCGTTGATTTAAGGAAAAATGTGTTCCTTTCTTACCCCCTTTTGGTCCCCCGTTTACATGCACTTACCTAGGACATCATTCCAACTGTAAAATTTTCTTAGCTCCATGCCCCAGAACTAATGAAAGACCTAGGTGCCCATGCAAATATTTCACATATGAATGAGCATTTCAAACTTGATCTCGAGCTGTAAATTTACATTTCTTAGAACTCAATAGGGCTAAAAATGGGTTTTCATGCTTTATCTTCATCTTCATGTCCTAAAAATTGACACACGCCACTGTAACAACCTCCTTCATGGTTCACAATTCTCATCCATGCTCTGAAACCCTTGAAACTCTCCAACCTCCATGGGTTTCCTTGTCATTCTAGCCTTGTCTTTGATGATCTGCTTCAAAATGACCTTAACCATGCATCATACACCTGAATTGTGACCTTTGAAATCTTCCATACATTCCATGCAACTTGAAAACACACATTACATGCTTGCACCAACCCACTATGCTCCATACTTCATGCAAACATCTCATCTTGCTTACAATAGGTCAAGAACAAGACTTAAAATGGCTTGTTTCACCACATGACTCTCATGAACTAAAATTGACATCACCTTACAAATCTATTAACACCTGTAACACAACATATTGAACATTTTAGTCATCTTAGAAACCTCTGACCAAATTTAGATCTCACTCTCATCACCTAGTTGCTTGACCATGCCTCAAGAACCATACATACATACCTAGTCATAATGTCATAACAACACCTTATGACACCTCATCACTTCACTACCAATCAAACTTCATCCTTTAATTTTATTGGATCCTCATGGAGACACCTATTCCACCTAAAATCAATTTGACATCAATGACAATAACAAAGACACAATGCGCAACAATCTCCCCCTTTATCATTGATGACATTCATCTTCAGAAACATTGATGGCAGCCAAACATGCAAGAACCTACAAGACTCTCTTTTCAAATTTTTGAGCAAATTCTCCCCCTTTGACATCTATGACAAAGGCACAATGACAACTTGACATGAAAAATAACTTGACAACATAACATAAAATACGTACTTGCAATCTCTTGGTCTGTGTACTCACTTTATTGACCACAACAACAAATGAACATGTAAACCATCTTTAAACACTTACATGGCTTCCCCTAAACCAACACACACCATTTTGAGCTCACTCATATTGTAGAAATCTTCTTGGATTCAACTTAGCTCCTCCTGGATAGTTACATTATTCATTTTGATCTTCATTCTTGGTCTTGCTCAATCACTTCTACCATTACAAACTCAGAGCACAAATCTCCCCTTCAGATCATGCATACTAGCTTAACTTATCAGATGTTCACAAATTCTTTCATCCTAGGCTAAGTCCTTGACCATGCACTCAACATACAATAATCAATTAGTAAAACTCTTCATGAGATAACAAAAAAGTATGTTCATACATTTACACAAATTTTCCTGAGATAATGAAAAAATTCATAGCAAATTGGAACCATTGAAGAAAAATATCCATGATCTTCCTACCTTGCAAATACTAACACGTCTTTTTATTCCTTCAGATATTTCCCAGGGCTAAACAGTAACCTAAAAACCCATCCTTTAACTTGAATCCAGAAGTGAGACATAACTTATGGAGCTAAGTGACACAAACATACGTTGATGTCAGACCTTGAGACCATCATTTCTCCCCCTAGGATGATACACACCCTTACAGATCAAATACATAATAGAGTAACTTCTTCATACATGCACATTTCTTGGGATAATTTCAATACCAAACACATCTCCCCATGGGTTAAATTATTCATTTTGATCACTTTCAAAATATGAATCAACTAGATCACAAGCCCCTTGTTGAACCAAAAACTCCTATACCTTATATTTTTTACTAAAAGGTCTTACATCACTTATCAAACCACCAATCATACTTGAGAACTCTATTCTTGACTTATGGTTCCATGACATTCATTCATTCTCATAGCCATCATTTTGGTGTACTGTAACACTTCATAGTACTAAGTAACATGCCTTGTTGTCAACATGTAAAGTCTTCATGTCTACAACCGATCCTTTGTTTTGAATATGTCTTCAAAAATTCTTAAATCTTCCTTGATACTAGAGCAGTTCACTGAGCACAAACTATCTTCATATTTTTAACAACATACTTGGTCTTTACATCTTTGTCTTCACACACATGCTCTTTCATCATTTTTCCTAGAACAATCATTTTCTCAATAACTTTTGGATGCAACTTCAAACTCAAACTTTGTTTTCTTGTCTCCTAGGTCTTCCAGCTACTCATCACCAGGAAACAAATCTACAAGATGAAAGGTCACAAGGAACAATCACGCAAGTTTGGTACATGAATCCAATCTACAAGATGAAAGGTCACAAGGAACAATCACGCAAGTTTGGTACATGAATCCAATCTACAAGAAACTACTCCCTATGTAAAAATGTGTCTCAAATTTTACGTTTAAAATGACAACACAATTCCAACGCTTAAATCAAGTTTTTAGGAAAACAAGATTTAAGTATTAGAAAAGGGTAGAGGTGACTTCCAACTCAAGTTATACTAAAACAATTTTAGATACAAACAAGGCCTATATCTAAAAAAGTGGAAGTTACAAATGTGAACTAAGCAACAATACCACTTGGATACATTAATTAAGCTTTGCGGAAAATTAAGATATTAGTATCAAAATATTATTTTTATGATGCGAACAATGTAACAACAACACTTTTCAAACTCAAGGCAATTTTTGGAATAAAACAAGGTCGAAGTATAAAAAGGAGTTGTTAATGTGCGAGCAGTGTAACAATACAATCTAAAAACTTATATCAAGTTTATGACAAACAAGATGTAATTATCAAAATTGTATCACTATGATGCAAGCAACATAACACCTCAAGGGAAGATTGATTATGAATAAATCCTAACTATAATAAAACGTCTTGACGTGGGTATCAAGACAAGGCTACTCAAGATTTGAAGACGTACCAACACACTTTCAACGCTTACTATTGTAGCCACAATAAGGAAGGATGTAAGTGGGTGTAAAAGTGGTGGACACAATCTTAAGTAACACTACGTATTTATGCTTTGTTTTGTCCCAAAAGGGCAACAAGAAAAAAAAGGAGTAGACCAAGTGGGGGTTAAAAATACTTGGCGTGACTTCAGTGGAATTTCACCTTGTATTAAGACAAGTGAAAAACTAAGACAAGGTAACACTTCACATATTTCATGATGAATAACACCAGGCTCAAACTTCAATGGACTATCCCTTTGTTTAACTAACAATTTTTTGACTCTAAAAACATATCTTGCTTCGTGAGATCTCTTTAAAACACTTTTGGTTTTGGTAAAGTTGGCTCTTGTGCAAAATGGTTTCCTAGGATTTTTTCCGCAAGACTCGCCAATTCTTACCTAAAGGAGGTATACACATCTATAATTGCTTCTAAAGAGGTGTACCATAACCCCGCAATCAAATTAATGAATGAGGCCCCATACGGTTTCAACTAGTCAAGTAGGTAAGCAGAGCGCTTCCTGTTTCGTCCACTAGTTCCCTCAAGGTGTAGACTACTTTGGGGTTCCTGGGGTAATCCTCATAATGATTTTTATAACTTATGCCAAGGTACTTACCCCGATTCAAAGCAGACAACTTGTAGCTCTTAACCGAACCTACAAATATAGTGTTTTGAATAGTGGTGTGTTTTTCATCTTTTATCTTAGTTTGGTTTTACACACCGTTGGCAACTTGCAACAAACTGTATTAGTATTTTTTTAGATCCCGATTCTTTGACAAGTGAGTATTGGTCCTACAAGCAAAGTTTAATAGTTTTCCATAAAATCAAAACATCATGAAAGAGGATTAAATGTTGTTTTTGATTATTAAGATCATCCTAAGACTAAAGAGAAGATCATACACAACAAGTAACCTAACTATATTGAAAATGGAAAAGCTTGTAGATCAAATGAATAGGAAATTCTTTTAACCATTTGTTGTTCATTCCCTTCACCATGAATTTAATGAAGTGTTTATAAATGTAAGAAGGCCTAGATTTGTTTCTGATTCCCAAGATCACCTAAAAGGTGTGAAGGAAGAGCATATGCAACTCTTTCCTAAGAAATGAAAGCACAAAATTCATTAAAAATCATCAAACAAGTTAGCAAAATATGACCCAAAACACCCTGAAAACAGAAGTTAACATAAAAAACATACAAGACATTATAAATAAACAAGATCAAATCCTACAAACCTTGAAAACAAATCCAAGTTGAACAAAACACACTAGTGCGGCCCTCTCAACAGTAGCGTGCCCTTAGCAATAGTAGTGTGGCCCTAATAAGAAATAAGTGGCCCTCAACACAAAAGTGTGGGTCTGATATAGAAAAAAGACTAACAACAAACAGACCTACACCAACGCAGCCAGAGAGACGTATATGCACCCCCTGTCACATATACGTGGGTTTGAGACAAAAGGCATACTGGAAACATAGAATGATAGGAGTGTGACCAGAGAAGCAACAATGCAGGGGGAATAGAGGATAAATTGACAGGTAAAAGCTTCACAGTAGCATGGCTAGCATAACAATAGCGTGGCCCTAGTGACACTAGCGCGACCCTTATAACATTAGCGCATGGATTATGACATCAACATCGAACAACATAACATTAGCGCGGGTTTCTAGAATAACGTCATAAACACGTGAATATGACATAAAAAAACTCAAAAAGGTCAATTTTTTGTCATCTTAACTCAAAATTAACAACCCATCTCCTTTAAACCTACAAAATATACTCAACACATGTAAATTTAGTAAAATACATCAAGGAATTTAATTTCTTTAACATGTGCATAATAAGGGTTAGCCAAAATTGAAACAAAACTAACAAATCTAGAAATCAAATGCTATGGGAAAGGTCCCACCGGGTGTGCCAAATGTGAACATAATAAACATGTAAAGCTAATTGAAATAGACTAACACCTAGTAGTCTAAAAGCTAAGCCAAATCTACTATAGAACCATCAATATAAGAGCTTAAGGGAAAACAACTTCTACAATGCATAAATATGGTGAATCAATTAAATTCCAAGCCATTCCTACTCTTTGATATTTCTATATACATAATGAACCTAATTAAATCACCTAACAATCAAATTGGTGTTGTTTCTTCAAGAATTGAAGATGAGATCTCACCAAGAAATGACTACAAGGCCATTTTTAGATCTTCTCATGCTCTTTAATTTAAGATAATAGATACAAGATGGAGAATCTATTTCCAACAATGGAGAATGACTCAAGATCAAAATGCCTATTTTTTCACTAATGCAAATGAGATGTAAGAAAAAAGGGAAGGAGGAGGGTTCTTTATATAGCTTGCCAGTTTTGGCAAGGCTAGCAATTTGATGGATGTGGGATAAATATCAAACAGGAAATACAAAGGATATGCATGGTTAGTAAAGGATGTGCACTTTATGGGAATTGAGAGGGGTTTAATTAATCAAATGTGATTAATTAATAGGTAGAGATAAGCTTATAGAAGCTATTTAGATGTATTTAGAGGAAAAAATATCCTGATACGGGGATGTAAGAGAGGAATTTAATCCAACACCTCCACATTAGGACCCTCTACAAAAGCCTCTCGCGATTTTCTCCATCTCCATTCGGTTCTCTCGTTGTCCTATTGTTTGCAAACAAGTGAAATAATGCATTTTGAGTCAGTGTAAGGTTGTCAGACGCAATACTTTGTAAATGGAAGCTCTTAATGTCAAACCGACTATGCCAACACATCGGGGTGGCCAGGAAAATGCTAGGGGAGCTATTTTTTCGGAGGCCAAAGCTCTAGGTGCTTCCAGACTACCTCGTCTGGGCATAGTCCCTTAAGATCCCTGAGACCAAAAAACACTATATCTTCGACAGGTGATTTATCAGACTCTATGGCACCTAAAGACATCTTGTCATATCCAACACCTCCACGTCAGGACCCTCTATGAAATTCTCTCGTGGTTTTCTCCATATCCATTCGGTTCTCTCATTGTCCTATTATTTGCAAACGCATAAAATACTACAATTTGAGTCACTCTAAGGCTGCCAAACGCAATGCTTTGCAAACGGAAGTTATTAGTGCCGAACTGAATTTGCCAACACGTCAGAGTGGCCAGGTAAACGCTATAGGAGGTAACATTTCAAAAGCTAAAGTTCCAGGTGCTTCTAAGATACCTCATCCGGGAGTTCTTGTTCAATAACTAGATTGGCTTAAGAATGAATTTGACATGGGAATGGCTAAGAACACACAGGATTTATCAATCGCCTAGTAAATCTTTCTTGTTTAGTTCTAAATGAGAGTCAACTGGCCTACGGCTTAGTGACCTTCCATTCATTGATAATTTATGCTATGATAAACCCATGGATCCTTTCAAAGGCACCTTCAAAAAGCTAGGGGTAGCCATCAAGCCTAGTGAAGGGTGTGATGTGTTTTCCAAATAACTTGAAATGCCTACAAATTTAGAGGTAATAACACAAGTTGGACAAGATTGGACAATCAAGAATCATTGAGTGTCTGAATCAAAGTTTCATTGCATTTGGAGACATTCTTGAGCATTGGAGTAATACATCTGGAGATACATTCTCAAAATATCAACAGATGAAAGGCATCAAATTGTGATGACTATCTTTGAACTATTGAAGCTTGTAGGAATTTGTGGGCATCATTAGATCCTTATATCCTTGCTTGTTACAAAAAACATTGTCTTAATGATGGTCCTAATGATTGTATGCTCAGGTGTTTTAACACGGGAGAAGACTAAGAAGCATTGAAGAATGTAGTAGGTACATGATAAGATAAGAACCAGTACAAAGAGACCATGAGCAAGAAGCGTAGGTAAGGTAAATCCACATATACACATTGATAAATTGAATGAATAATTACTTAGATTAGGTAACTCTTTATTTACATACATTATATAAATAATGATTTCCAAAGTCTGATACATATTATACATTGAAAACGCTAGTACATGTGCATCACCAATAAATGAAAAAAAATCCATAATGTCTTAAATATTGTCAATTGCACATCATATTAGTTTCATGAAAAAATAATCTTAGAAATGTAAGGTCTCATACAAAATATCGAGTTCCAAATACTATTTTAATGTGCATAATAAATATAAAAAATGCCCAAATAGGTCATATACCATCAAGTTCAAATTCCATATAGGCGTATATATAATGCCATACATATAGGCATATAAAAAAAATGTCATGCAAGACATATATATTTCTTAATCATTAAAATCTCTCTCTCTCTTGGTCTTGCTCGAAGAAGGCCCTCCCTTAGACGAAGATGGAGATCTATGAGATGACTTTGGATCGTCTGAGCCCATGCTACGAGTTCTCTTCCGCTAAATACTCGCTTGTAGTTGAACATGTAAATGTAAACAATGTTTTTTTGTCAAAACTTAATTTATTTATGTTTTCAACATGTATTTAAGACCATGTTATTGAAAGTATTTACATAAATACACAAACTTACCACAAGTTGTCGATCACACCAAATCTGCATCTCATGCTCAGATGAGTCATTGAGATCTCCTGGAGTACGAATGGGGGTACAAATATGATGAGATGGAGGAGTTTGTGCCCTCAAAGTCAAAATGGAGGGGATTGAAGTCCCCTACATACACATAAGATCATAAAATCAAACATCAAAATTAGCCAAAAAGAACTAAGTACATGTATGTGTAATGACAATATTTTAACTAATTTTATCAATATAGAACTATTGTTTTTGCCTCACCATGCATGTGAATCAAATGAACAGGGTTGCTACATGTCGCAAGTAACTTCTGTGTATACACAATGAAGGACATTATTAACATGTAATTTAACATCATATGAATTACATGAGCAATTTAACAAAAATACATGTTGTTTGAATACCTTAGTGAATTGTTGTGTAGATGAGATAGCAGCGGCAACACCTTTCTCTACTTGTCACAGATATAGTGGTGGTGTCTAGTGAAGTCAACATAGTTATCAAACATGTATCATGTGAGTTAGATGAAAATACATATATTTGACTTCAAAAGTTTTATATATATATATATATATATATATATATATATATATATATAAATATAAAACTTTTGAAGTCAAATATATGTATATATATATATATATATATATATATATATATATATTTGCATTGCATATATGTGAAAATTTTACACAATTAACATTCTAAATTACCTTTGTGAATGTATGTGTACGCATAGTGCTCGTTGCCTATGGTTGGGATGAAGACGTCCCTCCCATGCACTGTAATATCAATGCATACATGTACAAATACAATTATTTCAAAAAAATTAACATATATAAGTAAATCAAGTACTTCGATCTTTTTGTAACACACATAATAAAACATAACAAATACCTACTATCTCTACTATCTCCTTCACTTCTGGAGGGACACTCTCAGGCTGAGGGGGGTTTTGTGCGGGGACTCTACCCTGCTGAATAGGTGCACGTTGTGCACATGGTCGATCCTGTGTAGAGCCTTTTCCTCGTCCCTGGAAATTTTAAAAATCAAAATAATTTGGGATGTTGTTGAGGATAATCTTGCAAAAGAGTTTCCTCAAAAAGTATAGTGCCACCTCATTGTTATTGCAAGGTGGAAAATCAAACACCATCCACCATCAGTCCAAAAAAATAGTTTTAATCAAATTATTATTGTGCCAATGGATGGGAAACCGTTTGCATGAGAACGGAATAGGAAAATTAGTGTGGGGGTCTATGAATAAGGCACATATGAGGAATTTTGTAATTTTTTTTTCTTTACATCCACATATGACAATTTGTTGGAATAATAAACCCTACAACCCTCTATGTAAGATGTCTAACAATCAATTTGCCCCGTTTTCGCATCAACTTGAGAAACTAATGCCTCCAATGTGTTTGCAAGAGAAGCGGTTGGGGGTTTGTAGATTGTGAATCCCTCATTATTTTGATTAAACCCTCAATTTCAATTTTGTTTTCAACTATGTGGGCTGCTAAATCTTCTTGACTACCCAGGGGATGTTGAGCAATTGTGGGAGGGTTGAGAGGGGGTGACATGAATAACAGAGTTTAGTTGTGGTTGATTCCCTCGACCTCGAACTGTAATAATAAAAAAATGTATTCAATTCAAATTATACTCTATGACTATCAAATTTCAATGTAATTTTGAGAAAATAATTGTGCATACCTCTTCTTCATGGTGCCATTATCGATTAAGATTTTCCCGAAAAATCAGAGACAATCATTTGAGCTTGAGATCTAGCTGAATGATAAAACGCGAGGGGCACGGTTAAGCTCTGAAACGCGCGTTTGAGGGAGAGAGAATGATAAAGGCTCAGGTTTATTTTTTTAATTTATAGTAGACATAACATGTACGCGTTATGTCTTGGTAAATTTGAAACCTAGAAAATCATAACGCAATCACGTTATAATAGAACGCATGCTCATTTTGCCTTTTTTGGGTTTTTGTACACTTTTTGGCCCCCCAACTTGCTGCACTTACCCTTAGATGGAACAACAAGTCCCTCACCCTGTCAATTTCATGATGATATTTGTACATAAAACCAACAGATGAAGGATGCTCCTCACGCACTCTACATGCAGGCTCATATAAATAAATCCACCTTGTCTCAACATCCTTCAGAAGTTTTTTGCCATCGGTAATTCCAATTGCAAATTTTTGGAACTCAAGAAATCGCTTTGGGTTGCTTGCCATATAGGCATGAAGTTCTCTTATAAGGTCTTCTAATTTAGCAATATTTTCATTGTTGATAACCATTTTATATGTTAAATTCATTTTGTGTGTCATATAACGAATTGCTAGCATATAAGGGTCCACTGTTGTTTACAATCTAACATACAGTCCAGTTCAATGACCCTGCATGACTGATGCACCATCTACTCCAATGCATACCAACTTTGTAGCAATTTCATAATCAGATATGCCAACAATATCTTTCAAATGAGAAAAAACTATTTTATGTAGGTTTTCAACATTACAATTTACAACCATTTTCATAACACCCAACAGATGTGGTGTCCTTTGATTTTCTAATGTATATATAGCATGGATACATACCCATGTGGTGTTGTCTACTGTCGTCACTTCATCAATTGATAGAGAGATAAACTTTGCATTTTTTACACTCTCCTTCAACTCTCCCCTCTCTATCATTGAAAGGCATTTGGCCATTTCCCATGCACTATTGTTTGACCAATGAGACTGAGGAACATTGTGCATTCCATTATATTGATACAAAACTTTGCAATCAACGAAATCTGAAATTAGTCTTCCTTTCTTAAGTATGTGAAATAAAGTAGAAAATTGTATGATTTTAGCATGCAAATTTGATTGATTCATCTTACCAATTTGCAATGTGATCATTCCTCCCTTTTCCATGAGATGTTTTTGTCTTTTCTGATCTGCTTCATACTCTATTGCGTATTTGACATGCATGCATTCTTTTACATTTTTTCACCTGTGTGTTTTGATTTTCTAGCCATCCTTCCTCGTTATAGTTAAATATTGTTTTCCACAGTGTTTTTCAATTGTGTCCAGCTTCGGTTGCATTTTTTGTTGCTTTCCCAATTTCCATGTACATATTGTGCAAGTACATTCAGATGGGCTATCTTCTGAATTAGTTGGTTGTACAGGTTTGATAAAAGGAAATTTGACAGCCCAATTAAACTTGTATGTCCTCCCAACTGTCCACATATTATTGTTTGTTTTAAATGTTTTTACTTTTTAGTAGAATTTTGAGCATTATCACAATCACCTGGTTTCCTCTTCCATGAACAAGAGTTTGAATTTAATTTTTGTGTTCCATTTTACCAAGTATTTGTATGTGTGATATCTAATGCACTCCTAGTTGCACCCCAACAGGAAGCATATCGTTATGATCTGGCATCCCAACAAGAATATCTTCAAGCTCTGACATGGTATCATCATAGGTGTCATTTGGTTGATATTATGCAAAATACATGTCCACTTCAATAATACCTTCAACACATTTAATAATCTTATTGATTCCAGTGGCAGTTGTATGGGTGCTGGTGGTTGCGGTATCTTTAGTAGGAGAGTTTCCAAAATACTTGAACAAGGACTTATGAGATTTTTTTGTTACTTTTTGGGTCTTCTTAGCACTAACAACTTCCATTGTTCTGAGCTTGAGTTAAACTTGAACCTTTGTCATGTGTCACTAAACACTATGTCAGATGTCAACAAGACTATGTTGCTCGTTAACAAACACCAATTTTCACCCATCAATTATATCTCCCTTGTTGCACGTCAATTGAATCTCCTTAGTCGCGCGTAAAAAAGAATCATTTGTCATGCATCAACAAATAGTATCAGTCGCGTGCCAACAAATAACAATTTTTTCCCGTCAACTGTCTCTCCCTTGTTGTGCGTCAACTAAATATCCTTAGTAACGCATAGTAATACTTTATCACGCATCAGTAAATAGTATCAGTCCTGTGTCAACAAACAACAATTTTCACTCGACTGCAAACTTCCAAACCTTTGTCATGCATGAATAGAGTAACATTTGTTGTGCATCAACAGAGTGACCCTTGTCATGCATTAGTTGTATCTTTCTTGTCACGTGTCAACACAAGTCCTTTTTCGTTCGTCAATAAATAATAATGGTTGCATGTCAACAAATAAAAGTTGTCGTCTGACTGCAAACTTCAAAACAGATCTGCAGCGTACTAGTGTTTAGACTTCGTAAGTTCGTTGTACTTGATATGTTGATACTTCAATGAGTAGTTTGTTAGTAGTATCCTACCCAGTGAATCACCTAGGTTTTTATAGGATATATTTTCAATGTAGGCGAAGCCGACCCCTAAAAAAATACTAGAAAATTTAGGCGAACAGGGTACTGACCTGCTTCAAAAAATTCACCTTTTCAAATTTTCCTAAAATGGAAAATTCGCCACTAAAAAAATCCCTTTATCATTTATGTACACGTAAATTTAGAGATAATGCTTACCTTTATTTTGTATGCTTTCTAATAAAGTTGATAGGATCTACCAAACGGTGATATGAAGAGACACATCAGATGGTTCTAGCACAAGGAAACATCACATTGGATGACCCTTATGATTTCTCTACCGAACTTTTTAAGTTGAACTGTTAGCCTATTAGTGTTGATTTGTTTTTTCAAGTTATGATTATTTTTTCAAGCATGAAACATGATTCCAATCTACTTTCACCACCTTTAAAATAACACGAGTCTAGGTGAAATTCACGGTCTAGTATAATCTTTACATCTACAATGTAAGAAGATATACAATGTATATATGTTATCATGTACAAAAATAATATCAAAATCTCGCAATGATAAATAATTAGAGATAGATTGGATAAGATTGGATGTGATAGATATGGCTTTGCTTGTTGCATCATGTGCTCCTCCTGCTACGGCCAAATTGTGGGCAACTAGGCTATTTAGAGAATCGGCTAAAGAACCTTTGAAAATCATTCCAGAATGGACTAATAATGATCTTCATCTCCATATCCCTAGGGTGATCGTGAATAGAGCTAAGAGTAGATTCAAAAATGCAGCTGTTGGAAGATTTGGAGGGTTGCATCCAAACATCGATTTTGTAAGGGACCGGTGTAAGAGGAAATGGGTATGCAAATTAGAAGTGTGAGATCTGTGAGGAAATAAATTTTTCTCTTATGTTTCCTTGATGAAGCTGACTTACAGAGGGTATTACTGGGAGGCCCATGGTTTTTATGGGAAATATGCCTTATGCTTGAGTCAATTGTCCACAGGATTGAAATCTCACAGCATGTTTTTCGACTCTTCCGCTATGGATTCGACTACCTGATCTCCTGTTGGAATACTAGGAACCTGAAGTTCTCTTGGGTTTGGGAAGATCAATGGGCATTTTAATAGCGATAGATCTAGCTACAAAGGCACGATCAAGACTTGTCTTTGCTAGGATGTGCATTATTGTGCGTGAGGGGGACAAAATACCATTTTTTTTTTTTTGAATACCCCAAATGATAATGGTTGAAACATAGGGAAGAGGAGCCATGTATGCCAATAGCCCAGTTCGAAGATATTCTGACAGCAGAGGAGACTAGTGAGGACAAAGATATAGAAGAGGAGGATGGTGAATGTTCGCAAGAAGAGACATAAGCTAAATATAATGGTCAAAGAAAACGAAAGGGAGACATTTCAGACATGATGGGAGGTAGTGGAGGTGTGGTGGACAACCTGCTTGGAGGAGCAGGGCACGACTCCCACATGGATGGATTAACAGCTGGTGGCGAATAGGAAAGCCCCACAAAAAATCAAAATTCAAATTCAAAATCCGCGAATCCTATTAGGAGCTATTTAAATCAAGTAATAAATGCACTGACTACAAACATACAACTAGGCAATAAGCTTGATTTGTAAATAGATACAAGGAAGGTTGAATTAATTATTGATTTAGGAAATTTGAATAACCGTTTCAGCAGTGAGTGGGAGAATCAAAATTTAAATGCAAATCTAATGGACCACATGGATGGGAATATACACGAGGGCGATGGTTGGGACTAAGGTACGTTGCAAAAAGTATTTTCTTAAGACTGATTGTATTTGCGAAGCAGTTCTTTGATGGATAATCTTGGTTAGTTTTTTTGTTTTTCGTGAGGGTTTGGATGGGATTGATGACTGGTAGTTTGCCCATCATTGGAAGTCACAGTTATCTATTGCTTTCGGCCCTTGGTGTTGATGTTGTTTTACTGCTTGCGGTCCTTTTGTTGTGGACATGTTTGTTTATGTATTGTTTAATTGTTATTTTTAGGCAATTTTCTTGGCAAATTGCTCTTTGTCGTTGGGCTTCATCATTATATTTTTTTAATATTTTTATTATGGAGAATCATAAAATCTGGCTTTTTAAGCCTCTTTGTACAAGTGTATAGTCCCTTTCAAAAAAACTATTTACCATTAATAAAAAAATGAGAATCTCGTAGAAAAACGTTGTAGCTGTCTCAAAAAAACACAGTGCCCATAAATGGTTATCCCAGAGCACCAACACCCTGCCCTTGAGGGAAATGCCAAAAATAAATAATCTCACGATTCTTTCAATTTAGTATTTTTGGTTTTTGTTTTTTTAGGAGATTGAAGCTAAATTATTAAGTAGTGAGTAAATGAAAAACCGTGTGGTATTGCGTTGTATACTTTGAAACTTCACACCACCTTCCTTTGCAATAAAATTGTTATAATGTTGAGATAAGTGGGGTTTAACTAAATAAATTTCATGTGAAATGAAGTATGAGAGAAAATTAATTCAATGCAACAACTTGGTACACTCCCCCATAACTTTCCGAATTTAATTTAGTAAGGTAAATATTCCAAACACATTCACAACCACCCACCACCCACTATTAAAATTACTTTCAAATCCTTCCATATTACTCATCCCACTAGTAACCTATTAGATTTATATCTTCCCATACTTATAAATACATCTTTTGCACGTAATTATGTATTTTATGAATTTTAAATCTTTTCTACCGGGAAACTTTATTATGAATGTCCAATGTATATATAATATATTTAACTGCATGATTATAATTAATAAATAATTATAACATGCCATTTAATCACCATATTAAATTAATATTGAAGTTTTACATGGTGAAGCAACTAACTGTACATGGAAAATTCGTTTATGAAAAATAACTAATTGTACATGGCAAATTCATTTTAGGATATATAAATACTAGACTAGAGTTTTGATTTTGACGAATTTTGGGTGTTGCGATTGCTAATTCTCTTATTGAGAGAGATTTTTCTTGTTTTATTTGCGATTCTTGATCTGTTTTGCGTTTTGGGGTGTTTTTCTAATGTTAGGTGTCAGATAAACCATGATCCCATCTGCCAGGCTCCAGATTCAATGAAAGGAAATCCATTCCTGTCAATGGTTTATGATTTCTGATACCTTTTACTGTTTAATTATCATTTACAGTTATACTTATAATGAAGATCCGTGTATAAGTTTAAATGGTGTTTATCAATTTGATGATTAAGCATGCAATCATGCCCGCAACTTTGTAAGGTTCTCCTTCAGAATTAACCAGAGTGCCCTCCCCAATTAATCAGATAGAAGTGGAACAATTACCGAGGATTCAAATTCATTTTTATTTAAATGATGTAGTTTTGAAAAAAATAAGAAATAAGTTGTTTAGAAACATGGAACACAATTAATATATGTCAATACTGAGTCATATTTTTCTTTGGCCAATTATTGTTGTTATTAGGATCATGGTGGTTGTTATTGTTGTTAGAGTTTTACGATGATGTTTATGTTTGAGATCTAGATGATATTTACATTAATAAAAAATAATTATAATTGTGTTTAGGTTTATTTGTATTATATATGTGATTTAAGATTGAGGGATAGATATCAACTGTCAATCAGAAGCTCAAAACATTGGCAATGGTGAAGACGGTTAGGGTTTCTCCAACGCAGTCTCCAGTTACAAGTCTATAGAAATCTCAGTTGCAGATTTTCGATTTAAACCAGCGGAAATCGATGCAGATTCGAACCCGAGAGCGTTTCTCCACCATTTGTTGAAACCATCGCGCTTGCCTAGCTTCTCTGGGTCAGCCCTTCACAAGATGCGACAGGGCAACTTGTTTTTTTTTTTTTGGCCTCCACAACCAAATTTTGAGTGACATACAAGTCTTTTTGCTGGGCTTTTTTGTGATTTGGCTCTTCGATTAACGACGTCCCTCACTGCAAATCCTCGAGCTTGGTTAGGGTTTCTACAGCCGCAGTTCTTTGAGACTGATTGGGTGCTCCAATTTCAGGAGGAATTTTTAAATAAAGGTTCTAATATGAATAAGCCTAAATGTTTTTGCCCGCGGATTGGATGAGAACGGGAGCATTCAGCTTAGAATCGTGTGTTGCGGCGACGAGCTTTCCCGGGTTAGAGCTTTATTTTCAGTCAAATAAAACTGAAGCTTGTAAAAACTCCCGGGGTTTCATGCCCCGTAACCAATGCAGAATATTTGCATTTTAAACTAGCATAATCTTATGAAGCATCAGTGCTAGCAGGGAAAACTCTGTTACCAACTACCAAGAGGCTCTTTCATTTCATGACAATCTAAATTTTTCCCGCATGCATTTCCTAATATGGTTGCAGAATGTTTTAATCGTAGTCAGTGGTTGCTGAAACAACGGCCTACCTGCACTTTTCTGACTAATATTAATTTGTATTGTTCTGCATTTTAAGTAGGAGTATTGTACTAAGGACTCATTTCCTGAACAAGGTTAAACAATGCTTGCTGATCCAACTAGTTGAAGGTGATTTTTTTGCTAGCGCGAAGAGGATAAATTTACCCAAAAAGAAGATCCCACACAACCGACCTCAGGGTTACAGCAGTCCTGAATGCACACTGCTAGTTTTGCTAAGATACTAAGATTATTTTTTCAGCTTTCATCTACCCTTGCCTAAGAGAGATCTCAAGTTACCAAGCCCTTAACAAGGTTTATGATCTCTGTTGGTTATTAATGCTGATTACTGTAGCAAGAGATGACAATTTCCTTGATGTGTTTACATACTAGATTACAAGCTTTACTATCATGACAAATGAATCCTTCTATAAAAAGTAGAGAAGATTCAGAGATAAGCTATCCACATTTATACAGGGCTTACTTTTATATTGCCTCATTTGTGACTGAATCCAGAATAGAGTTTAAAACAACATCCAGCAGTGTTTCGAAGGTTATATAATGCAGCATAGCAAATAAGTTTTTTTGTATATCCTGGTCATTCCATTGGATCTACATGTCTAACCATCCTCCTACTGATAGGGTTCAATCATCTTACCATAGGAGCATCTTGATTGTTTTGAGAAAATCTGAATTTTCTCTTTGTTATGAATCACAGGTTCATGCTTCAATTTGTAAAATCATTACAAGATACTGTTCTGCATAAACAGGGCACTTAGAGATGCATTTATCAGTTTTACCATCATCCACTGTCTATGAGGAGTGTAAGAAAGCACCGCAATCCTTCGTATACTGCCACCTACAGTTTATTTACAGAATCCTGCCTACTCAAGATAAATCAAAATCACAAAATTGAGCACTTGCTTTCCTATACCAAATGTCAGACATAAATGATTTGCAACCGCAGTAGTCAATGTCTTATAAGAGTCTAAGGTAAAGCATATCACTAGAGATCAAAATGTTCATAGGCTTTCATCAACATGTTGGAGCTTATGATAGAATTTAGGGGCTGTCTCATCTTTGGTTATCTTTGATTAGCTTGGTGATCATTACATGAAAGATATGGCCCGGTACACAACTGCAGGGGGGCAGGCCTGGTACAGTATGTCCAGTTCACCTGTGGGTTTACACAGGGTATGGAAGAATTAATCCGTGTATATTCGGGTTCATCCTGCTTACCCAGCCAAAGATCTTTTATAATGTCAAGAAAATGTCAAAGGACTTTTTAAAATATTCTAAAACATCCTAAACCCTAAAAGACACTCCTGAACTCTTTTTAACTACACATTTACCTCCTCTCAATTTACATTTGCTCACTCATCATCAAATTTTAATTCTAAGTTTTCTCGCCCTGTTAATTGATTTACGAGGTTCAATGTCTTTTGGTACTTTCTTCAATTTCTGGTGATTGTATACATCTTGCTCAGTATCCATGGCATTTCCTTTATGTGGCAGGCACAAGAGGATAAAAAGGTGAGAATTTTTCAGGCTTCTCAATTAAATATGAATTCACGCAATATTGTTTAACAATTATTTCAATCAATCTAAGTGCTCTATGCATACATGGAATTATATATGGTACCTATTTGATTATATACTAGAGAGGATGTTCAGGACTTTCAGGTCTGGCTGTTACTCATGTGAATATTGAAGGTAAGTCAAGTAGGACTTCATTCCTTTGTGTTAATATTAGTGGTAAGTGAGGTGGAGAGAAAGGTAATAGAATCTGTACAAACAGTTAAAATACTTTAAGATAACTATTGCAGAGCGTGTAATACAAAGATAGAAGATAATAAGGGTCTTTATTTAAATTCCATCGTTTACAAATACACAAGTATTGTAATTTATTTTTGTATGCTTTACATTTTCATGATGGATACGAATGGTGACTAGGCCTCAGCTGTTATAAGCCTATTGACGTTTCCTAGGATGAGATATCTCCAAAGAAATAAATATGCATGGCTAGGTCAGTAGATCTATAAGAATCGACACCTATTGGCCATTCATGAGCACATTTGGATGCTGATTCTAGCTATATATAAGGGTACAGTTGAAATTATATGTCAACCTCAGTATAGCCATTAATAGTTATGTAATACTATTCAAATACTATATTGTGAAAAGTGCCAAAGGGTCCTATAGAGACACTGGTTACTTAGATTTTGAGAATTGAATATTGCAGGTTGTTTGTTTATCCTTAGTGATTGTTATGGACAGAAATAAGAAAGGACAATACTTGTTTCATGGATGGGCGTCTGGTGGGAGCAACTTGAGTGCAGAGGAGGGCCATATTAAGGACGGAAACAATTTGGTTGCTTGTGACATTGGCTTTGAGAGCATCATCCACTGCATCCATCACTCTAGCTGGATACAAAGACCTTACCCATTCCTGCA
Organism: Taxus chinensis; assembly: GCA_019776745.2. Taxonomy (NCBI): domain Eukaryota; kingdom Viridiplantae; phylum Streptophyta; class Pinopsida; order Cupressales; family Taxaceae; genus Taxus; species Taxus chinensis. Next base: position 667,131,885 of record CM034146.1, read on the forward strand.
ACGTTATTTCACCATCAAATGTACTTGTAGGTTTTCTTCTTGTAATCATTTCAAGCAACACCACGCCATAGCTATAAACATCCGCTTTTGTTGAAACTTTTTCACTGTAGGCAAATTCTGTATGCAAGAAAATAATGAACAAATCAGTACAAATCCTTCCATGTTGGAAACAAAAATGTTTTTTAGTGTTCAAAGAGCTTAAACATCTAGTGAATTAGTGTTGACTTGCCGTTAATGCATAAATTATTTAGCACTTTTTTAGTGTTTTTGAATGTTAAAATCAACACATTCAAGGCCAATCAAAGTGAATGCACAGGCGATACTTTAGGTAAATCCTAGAAAGTCTACCTGGTGCCATGTATCCTAGGGAGCCTCTAAATGTGGAGGAGAGTGTGGCCCCATGAAGCTGAGGATCAATTAAGCGCGCAGTTCCAAAATCATTAACATGGGCCTCAAAATCTTGGTCAAGAAGGATGTTACTGGGCTTCAAATCACAGTGAACAATCTCCCCAACTCCACAGTCTTCGTGCAAATACACAATGGCGTGAGCAATCCCCAATGCAATCCTCAGCCTTTTTTCCCAACTGAGTTTACACACATCTGAGGCGTGCAAGTGCATATCCAAACTACCATTAGGCACGAATTGGAGAATAAGCATTTTGGCATCCAGGGTGGAGACAACACCAAGTATTTTGACAAGGTTCCTGTGCTTAATTCTACCAAGGGTCTTGCACTCTGCCACAAAATACAGTTGGGCTTCTCTGCCCAGCTCTTCCACATTGAACTTCTTGATTGCAACACTCACCCCATTGCCAAGGTCTCCCTTGTACACAGTGCTCGAACCCCCAACGCCTATGATTCTTCTGTCATTGTATCCATCTGTACAATTATACACATCCTTTTCGCTCATCTTCAAACCCTCTTCAAAACTGCACATCTCCACACCAAGGATGGCACCAGCAGCATCATCTTGACGCCGGTGAGAACGCATGCACCAAAGGAAGATAGTGATACAAACAAGGAAGCTCACAATTCCACCCACTGTAGCTGCCAATATAAGTATCCTATTCAATTTTTTGGAACTTTTTTCCTTGTATGTCGTCCCAATAATTGGGTTTTTTACTCTGCAAGGTTTGGAAAGGGGAGCACCACAAAGTCCGATGTTGCCCCAATAGGATGCATTATCAAAAGTATTAAATTGACCACCTGTAATTATGAAAATGTTAGAGACTAAATCCTTATAATGTTACTTAATAGACAGAAGTGTTTAAACAACTTAGCTAAAACTGGCGTTATCTGTCTGTTTAGCACTTTTTGGTGTTTTCAAGTATTTGTGAGTTCAATCCCATTCAATGTGAACCCACCGGCTGTTTAAGCGAAGCGTCACTCCAATGGACAACCAAAATCAATTAGATAGTTTGGGCTTAGAGAGACAAAGTTAATGGTGTAAAGAGAACGTACCAGTGGGGATTGCCCCGGAGAGACTGTTGTAAGATAAATTCACTGTTGCCAGGGAGTGAAGATTGATCAGCTGTTTGGGAATTGGACCATCCAGCGTATTGTTTGATATGTCCAATGACTCTAAAAGCAGCAAACTCCCCAGATCTGGAGGAATATGTCCACCCAATCTGTTGACAGAAACATTCAAACTTCTGAGTCCTTTGAGCAACCCAAATTGTGAAGGAATTATACCAGTTAGCCGATTCCTGGATAGGTCTATGAAGCCCTCTGTTCGGTAAAGACGTTGGAAATCTTGCTGGTGACCCTTGAAAATCAACTGAGCATTGATTTTGTCCGAACTGGTGAAACCATTACCTGACAATGCATCAAAGCTACCCCACAATATGTCATCCTGTGAGCCTGACTCCGAAGGATTGGGAACCCTCCATAGAGCTTGCAACTCAGAAACATGGCTTGAAATATTTCCAGAAAACAAGTTGTTTGAGAAATCCAGCACATGCAAATCCTTGCATTTCCAAATCCACTCAGGCAAAGAGCCTTCCAAATGATTAAATTTGACGGACAATAATCGCAGGTTTGTCATTCCTCTCCAGCTTGCAGGTATGGTACGAGACAGATGATTGTAGCCCAGATTGAGATACTTCAAGTTGCTGAGATTTCCAAAGGATGCTGGAACATTTCCTGCCAGGTAGTTATTGGAAAGAGATAATACTGAAAGATCTTTCACCAGCTCAAGCTCCAGAGGAATACTCCCTTCAAAGAAATTGTTGTCGAGAAAGATATAATTCAGCCCAGAACAGTTGGCGAGGAGAGGCGAAATCCCACCAGATAATCTGTTACCAGACAGATCGATGTAATTTAGGAGCCCTGAAAACATTGAAGTTAACCGGCCAGTTATATTGTTTTTGTGTAAGCTAAGTGACTGCAGATTTGGAAGAAGCATAAGTTGTTGCGGTATCACTCCGGAAAGAAGGTTATTTCCCACATGTATCTCTTCCAACCTACTCAGGTTGCCCAACTCAGGAGGAATGCTTCCCGAGAGACTATTCCCATACAAGTAAAGGCTTTCCAAAGCGCTTAATTGGCCTAGCTCCCTCGGAATGCTGCCTGACAAGTTATTCAAAGCTAAAGATAGGTATCTCAAGATTTTCAGCTGGCCAAGTTCAGGGGGTATATATCCAAACAGCATATTGCTGCCCATGTTAAGATACTGCAGAGACTTCATCGTCATAATTTGTGACGGTATGTTCCCATAGAGATAGTTGTTCTGTAATGAAACTTCTTCCAAACTGGTTAGCAGGCTCAGTTCGTGTGGGATTTTCCCTGTTAGTTTATTTGAGGACAAATGGAGGACTTTCAGGCTACTTAAATACCCCAATTCACTGGGAATCATTCCAGACAGCTTATTCCAAGATAAGGAAACGTACTGCAACCTCTGCAACTTACCCAACTCCCCAGGAATGGTTCCGCTTAGATTATTGGAGCCCAAGATGATGCTCTCCAATTCACTCAACTGCCCCAACTCCCTGGGAATTCTTCCTGATAGCTGATTTGCCGGCACAGTAAGGGTTCTCAAATTCTTAAACTGACCCAATTCCTTTGGAAGGCTTCCATTGAGTTTATTGGCGGACAAGTATATATATTCCAGACTCTTCAGTTGCCCAAGCTCTTTGGGAATGCTTCCGCTCATATGATTGCCAGAGAGGGTAAAATCCTGTAGGCTGGTTAGCTGCCCCAGCTCTTTGGGAATGCTTCCGGACAGCTGATTCTCCCACAAGTAGAGCCTTCGCAATTTTCTCAGCTGCCCCAACTCTTTCGGAACCGTTCCACTTAACAGCCTGTTCAAATACAAGTCCATGATTTCCAAATTGAACAGCTGCCCGAGCTCAGGAGGAATAGTTCCACTTACATTGGTGAGGAAGAGAGAAAAAATTCTTAACTTCCCAAGCCTGCCAAGCTCAGGGGGTATGCTCCCAGAAATATGAGCATTTCCCTCCAGAGATAGCACCTCCAGGTTTCTCAGGTTTCCCAGGGATGCAGGAATCGACCCTGCCAGCAAATTTCTACTCAGATTCAAGGCCACCAAAGAATTTAGTTTACCAAATTCTGAGGGCATGGGTCCCGTGAATGAATTGGCAGAAATATCCATATACTTGAGTTGAGTGAGATTCCCCAAATGTGGGGGCAACCCTCCTGCCAGACCACGCCCCACGAGATTGAGTTTTTCCACACTGAAAAACCCCAGCCTACACGAAACTCCGCTCCAATTACATGGATGCCTGTCTTCTGCATTCCAGTTGGAGAGTGTGTTATCAGGATCTGAAAAAATTCTCCTCTTTAGTGCCAAAAGCGCATCAAGATCATTGCTACTGAAAGTTTTCTTTCCTTTGCTAACAAATGCCATAATGCCCACAAAAATGAGAAACATTTTGACTGATAGAAATCCCATTGCAAAGTAGTTCATCTGGTTTCATCTGCATTTTTTTATTGCAATAGATACAAATCAGTTATAAAGCTGGTGAGTCTGAAGATTTGAATAGTATAATCTATATTAATATCCAATTGAAAATTTAATGAACTCTTTAAGGATTAACACTTCCTGATATTCAAACTGGGAAAATGATACAACAAATAAGGAGTCGGTATCAGTGGCAAGGAAGGCTCGATCCAACACACGGCAACTGGGAGATTTTTCGATTCAAGTTTAAATCAGTCAAAACTACAAACGTAACTTCGATAATTATCATGATTTAAAACGCTGTGTTGCCGAGTCGCCCCAGCCCGTGAGCTGGTCGAAAATTTATACGGAAGAAAATCGTTTCTTCAATCACTTTGGTCTTCATTTCTGTGGATTTGACGGTCCTGGTAATTTTTGTGCATACAGTCTTCCATATCGGTATCGACGTCGCCATACAAATTGACTTGACGAAACTTCTATCTACAGGGTCCGTGATTACCGGTAAAGCAATTTATCACGGAGTTCGTGGTGGTAACAAGAAATTGGTACGTATATTGTATATCTATCCGGAATTATTAATAATTTGGTTTTTTATCTTAAATTTTATCATCACATTAATTAATAATTTTATATTTTTATAAATTAAATGTATTGATTGGTGACACATGACATTAATTAGGGATGTCTGTTGTTTGAGCTTGAAAAAAATCTTATCAAGTGAATATTGACGGGTCTAAATTCTACTATATAGCCAAAATATTACAATTATTGATTGACATCTTAAAGCAAAAGAAAAAAAACTTATAAGAGATTGTTAAATGGATGTCAAATTTAAAATTGAAATTCTTTATGACATTCAAAAAAACATCAAAATAAGTATATGATTCAATGTTAACAACGCATAAAAATTATAAGTGTCCACCACTTCCAATACCATTATAGAATGCCTATGACAACATTGAATATAACTCAAACTAAAGACTTCTCATAAAAATATTTGTCCTATTTAGACTTCTATTATTATTTTTAAATATTTTTATTATAATTAATAGAAGACTATATAGGACTAGACAAGAATCAAATTTGCACTTGTCCACCCTGTGCTAAGCATCCAAACCCGTCATAAATGTGTAATTACAAAATTACCTGTCAAAAAAATTCAAGAAATAAAATTTACATGACATTGTTGAAGTACAAAGTGTTACTAGAAATGTCAAAAGAAGGGCTTTGTTTAAAAATGTTCGTCAACTACAGCATTTGCAACTTGCCAATCTACAACTTGCACTACATATTTAGTTATAATAAAAATGGAGTATTGGAATTCTAACATCAAAGTTTGAACTGTGGAGAGTACAAAACAGTAAATAGTGCACTGTGCAATGTGAACCGTACATCTACATGTTAATAAGGAGAAATTAAAAACTTAGTAGATGTACGAATAAATCTAAGCAAATCTTGAATTCTGGTTACAATATCAAAGTCGATATGGCTCTATTGATGTCACATTATTGCTTATTTTGGCAGCTTTCGCAAATCCTGTCCAAAATTCTTTACTAGTTTATTCTTCTCTTTAAATCCTTGTTGTAACTGGTCAAGCAAACAAGGAAAAATTTGGAGGTTGTAGATTACACTACTATTTTGGAGAAAATTGTTCGTTCCAAGAAAAAAACATGAAATGGTTGTCTACTCCACCAAATGCAATGAGGGTGGGAAGTGCAAAGGAAATAGTCACAACTTCAGAAGCAGTGTATATTTTGGTGTATGGAGTTCGATCCCGTGATTTATCGTATACAAATCATTTCTCTTCTTCATTTCACAACTCGAGAATGCCCCCTACTAACAACAATTTTATGGAGCCTCCCCAACCTCCACAGTCTTGTGAAGGTGTATTTATTCTAAATTCTAGTCATTATTGTAAAGTTTTGTACTGGCACATAAAATTTCAGTTAAATTTATTGTGTGGTGACAGGATGGAAGCCCCCTCATGACCTTTCATGATACCAGGTCTCCCCTACTTCAAACAAAGGAGTAGATCACAGATTTGTGAGCCTCCATTTTTCTCGATTTGCAGGGATTTCTTTAAATTTTGTTTGAACAACGTGAATTTATATAAGTTTTATTTTCCCACTTACTTTCTAAATTTTTCTTCTCCTTGCAAGAATTGCCATGTACCTTACCACACATTAATTTTGTGGTGAGAGATTTCATCTATCCATGGTTCTGTTGCCACGTCGGACCATGTCTGTTGAGCATGTTCTTCCAGGTGATATAGGCACTTACAACATAAACCACATTTCTTCTTATGACCAGGCCAATGGCAGATTAATGTCACGGAAGCCAAACCAGAAAAAATTAGTGCAAGGGTTACTTTTTTGTGAATAATTATGGAGTTGGAGTGCTTTTCACATTATGGGAAGAATGTGTTCGTGTGTTGGAGGGGAAGTGACCCTCACACCAAAACTAATGCAACTAAAGGTTTGGAATTAGTTGTAACATTTTTCAATTTCCTACAACCTTCATTAAATGCAGATTAATTTTGATAATTACTTTTTTCGGTTGTGGTTGTTTTCGTAGTAGGCCAAAAACCAGGCTTGTCCTTTCTCCCCAAGAGCTCATCAATCTCATCTCGGTCGATACCAATCAACATTCGCATCCTTCATCGGGCAAGGGAGTAGCATGCCATTATATTCTATTTACATATCCTTTTTTTCATTTCTTTGTTAATGTTGAGGCAATTGCATAATCAATTTTGTTTGGATATCCTAATTTCTCGGCAACGGTCACAAATAGGGCAAAGGTTTTGTTGAAATGATGAAATCCTTCAAACCTATATCAAAAGAATAGGAAGGAATGTTCATCTTACAAAGGTAAGAATACATGATTCAAGAGGAAATGTAATTTATTACATTTAACTTAAAGTTACTCTTTTTAACGTGTCTCATATGAATTATTATATTTATTATTAACTCTTTTAATATGGAAGATGTTTGAGATATTAGAAAGGGGTTTGAACTAAATGTGTAATGCATTTTTCATTGGATTGTACCTACAATACTAGAACTGTTAGGAAACTACATATTTTGCAACAATGAATACGTAGAAAGTTGAATAACAAACTATCAGTTTACAAAGATAGAGATAAACAAAATATACAAAATACCAAACATGCAAGAGACAAACACCACATTTACATGGTAAAACCCCAGCCAAGTGCTTAGGGAAACATCCACGGTGCAAGATATCAAGATTTTATTAACTCAAGATGAATAGATTACAAACAAACTCATTATGATCACCTTTAGATCTCCACAAAAATATATACGCCTAATTGGAAAGTATAACTAGGATTACTCCTAAAAATAGAGTGAAAAAATGCCATTAATATTTTCCTTCCTAAAAATAGAATTCGGTAAAAAAATATTTTCTAAAAACAAGGGATTGACTCCTTACTTTTTACTTTGAGGGCTCCATAACATGTCGCCACCCCCTGGATCCCCTTACGACATGAGTTGGGGGGCAAGCCCCATCGCCACCCCCCTCCTTTTGGAAGAGAGGTACATACCGCGTTGCAAAGGGATTCAAAATTTAACGTTGTTCACACATATCTAATATGAACTAAAATATTTTTAGATCTCATATAATCATTTATTTTAAAAAAATGTTCTTATGTTTTAAATCGCTTGTACTAGATTTACTCTTGCCACATGAAATGTAAATATCTTTATTGTTTTTCATTACGGAAGGGATAGTTGAACATGTGCCCTTCACACTAAAATTTTGACTAGCACATCAAAATGGAAGACTCTATTCACAACATTAAAAGGACTGTCAAATCTCCAATAGAAGATCACATTGTGCTAGTCAAAATTTTACTGTGAAGGCCACATGTTCAATTATTCCTTTCGTAATGAAAAGCAATATAGATATTTACATTTCATGTGGAACGAGTAAATCTAGTACATACGTCCTAAAACTGAAGAACATTTTTAAAAATAAGTGATTATATGAGAGCTAAAAATATTTTAGTTCATGTTAGATATGTGCGAACAAAGTTAAATTTTGGATCCCTTTGCGACGCGGTCTGTACCTCACTTCCAAAAGGGGCAGTGTAGGGGCGTTTGCCCCCCAACTCATGTCGTAAGGGGGTCCAGGGGGGCGGTGACATTTAATGGGGCCCCTGAAGTAAAAATCAAGGAGTCAATCCCCTGTTTCTAGAAAGACGAATTCTATTTTTAGGAAGGAAAATATTAATGGCATTTTTTCACTCTATTTTTAGGAGGAGGAATCCTAACTATACTTTTCTAATTAGATGTATATATTTTTGTGGAGATCTAAAGTCGATCATAATGAGTTTTCTTGTAATTTATTCATCTTGAGATAGTAAAAGCTTGATATCTTACACCGTGGATGTTTCCCTAAGCACTCAACTAGGGTTTTATTGGTATTCCTCTCTTGCATGTTTGATATTTTGTATATTTTGTTTATCTCTATCTCTGTAAACTGTTATTTTGTTATTCAACTTTCTACGTATTCATTGCTGCAAAATATATAGTTTCCTAAGAGTTCTAGTATTGTGGGTACAATCCACTGAAAAATACATTACACATTTAGTTCAAACCCCTTTCTAATATCTCAAACATCTTCCATACTAAAAGAGATAATAATAAATATAATAATTCATATGAGACATATTAAAAAGAGTAACTCTACGTTAAATGTAATAAATTACATTTCCTTTTGAATCATGTATTCTTACCTTTATAAGACGAACATCCCTTCCTATTCTTTTGATATAGGTTTGAAGGATTTCATCATTTCAACAAAATCTTGCCCTGTTTGTGGCCGCTGCCGAGAAATTAGGATATCCAAACAAAATTGATTATGCAATTGCCTCAACATTAAAAAAGAAATGAAAACAAGGATATGAAAATAGAATATGATGGCATGCTACTCACTTGCTCGATGAAGGATGTGAATTTTGATTGGTATTGACCGAGATGAGATTGATGAGCTCTTGGGGAGAAAGGACAAGTCTGGTTTTGGCCTACTACGAAAACAACCATAAAAAGTAATTATCAAAATTAATCTGTATTTAATGAAGGTTGTAGGTAATTTAAAAATGTTAAAACTAATTCCAAACCTTTGGCTGCATTAGTTTTGGTGTGAGGGTCACTTCCCCTCCAACACACGAACACATTCTTCCCACAATTTGAAAGCCACTCCAGCTCCATAATTATTCACCCTTAGCACTAATTTCTTCTTGTTTGGCTTCCATGACATTAACCTACCATTACCCTGGTTGTAAGAAGAAATGTGGGTTATGTTGTAAGAAGAACATGCTCAATAGATGAGGTCGACGTGGCAACAGAACCATGGACAGATGAAACCTCTCACCACAAGATTAATGTGTGGTAAGGTACATGGCAATTCCTGTTAGGAGTAGAAAAATTTAAAAAGTAAGTGGGAAAAGAAAACTCATATAAATTTACATTGTTCAAACAAAATTTAAAGAAATCCCTGCAGATCAAGAAAAACGGAAGCCCACAAATCTGTGATCTACTCCTTCGTTTGAAGTAGGGGGGCTTCCATCGTGTCACCGCACAATAAATTTAACTGAAATTTTACGCGCCAGTACAAAACTTTCACGTTGCACAGTGCACTATTTTCTGTTTTGTACTCTCCATAATTCAAAATCCGATTTTAGAATTCCAATACTCCATTTTTATTATAATTAAATATGTAGTGCAAATTGTAGGTTGGCAAGTTGCAAATGTTGTAGAGGAAACGAGCCAATTAGCGTAAACCATAGTGTCAGAGGTTGTAAGAGCCACCTAACAATCATAAAATAAATTTAAAAAACCCTTTAATATATCATGATTGTTTTAATATGCAGATTTTCTTTCATAAATTTAAATTATGAGGAGAATATATTTTTAAGGGATTTAAAATAAGTACTTTTGAATACAAAGGAATTTAAGGCAACCCATTACTTGAGAATAAAATCATTTTTTATGGTTTGTCTATGCGTCACCATTTCATTGGTTAATTTATTGATGCGACTTACTTTATTGGCTAGTTTTATTTCTTTTTAAACTTTAATTCAAACAACTAATGGTACTTTATTTCACATATCCACTCACAGCGTTGCACCGTCATTGGCTTCTTTCCCCTTGTTGAATGACATTTTTAAATTCTTTTGACATTTCCAGTAACACTTTGTACTTCAACAATGTCACGTAAATTTTATTTCTTGATTTTTTTTACCGGTAATTTTGTAACTACACTTTTATGGTGTGTTTGGACCCTTAGGACAAACTTGGATAGGTGCAAATTTGATCCCTGGTTCGTGGTAGTAAAATTAAAATAAGTTATGATTTACATGTTGTAAGTTCAATTTTATTTTATATAGTATGAATTCTCAATTAATATGTATATTTTCAATATATTTATATGAGAAATATCAGTATCAAGGGTTTTATTTGAATTTTTATCATCATATCGTTTAATAATTTTATCATCTTTTCTACAAATTAAATGTATTGATTGGTGATATGTGACATCAATTAGTTGTCATTGTGTTAAGTTTGAAAACATTATTTCAACCTGAAAATAAATGGGCTCCAAACTCCACTCCATGGTAAAAATATTAGGATTTTTTGATTGATATCTTCAAGAAAAAAAGAAAAAACTTATAAATGATAGTTAAACCCGCAACACTGCAACACCACAACTAATATAGTAGAATGCCTATTAAATAGTACTCAAACCAAGGACTCATCATCAAAATGTATTTCCTAATTATTTATATTTAAACTTCCATTTATTATTATTATTATTATTATTATAGATAGGACAAGACCACAAGCTAAGACTATAACTTAGGATCTCTCATACGATGTTGGGTTCCTCTACCTAATGTTAAATGAAGGGCGACAACACATAAGGGGCACAATATAGTACAATTTTTAAAAGATATTTATGAAGCAACATAATTTTTTACTATTTCAATGATATAACAATTAGCCACGTGTTAAAAGCACAAAGATTGAGGGGGGGATTGAATCAATCTTCAAATTTTTTTTACTTCATTTACCTTAGTTTGCATACATCATTCAAAAGCATCCATTCCACATACATAATCAATGCAAGTTTATTAAGTGTGTAACAACCATCCACATAAATATAACTTGTAAGAGAGTACACATGAATACAATATATAAAGTAGGAAACTTTTGAGGGGAAGAAAACCCACTGAAACTTATGTATATATTACTCAATACAAAAGACTTGTATGGATATTACACATCACACAAGATTTCTTTAGTGAGGCACCAACCCCTAGTTTAGTATGGGACCAACCCTACAAGGAGACTACGACCCCCTAAGATGACCAAGCACTAACTTAGCCACCTGAATATGAAGATCACCTAAGTGCGTGTTGCTTTAACAACTGATTGTGATCACTATGTCAACTCACACCACTCAAAGCTCTCTTAAACAAAAATATTCTCCTACTTCGCTCATACATGCACCTTCATATGTTGATTAGGTCAAGTGACCTTGTAGCTCTTTCTTCTCTTCCCTTCTCATATTCTCATCCCCTTCTCTGATTTTTTCTAGACCCCTTACAACTCTTCACACACTTCTCTCTAGCTCGCTTAAACCTCCATCCTCTACACTTTCAAATGAACACATACACCTTCACTTTTTTACACGACTCATCATAACAACCACAAGTCGGCTAAGACCATTAAGGTTGGTCATGAAAGTTTAAAAACACAAATACCATCTCATATAAATCATCTCAAAATATGATATAGGGTGGAATTAGCTCAAACAATTCAAACTTGCACAATGCCTCTCAATTAGGCCTTAAACTAGGTCTTCATCTCCAACGAATGCTTCTTGGACTTCAAGGGCACATAACATCATCGCCAATACTCCATAACCTCAAGACATATCAACAACACCTCCAATTCACCGTCTCCATGCATAAGAACCTCTGCAACATCCATTTCCAACATGGACTATTTCATTTGGCAAGCCTCATCAACTAGGTCTACGCACCTAGAAAATCATCCTTAGAAAACAAATAAATCCATATAAAAAAACATATTGTCAAGGATCAAATGACACATCAACAATAATATATTGATGGTAGGCACCTCATAAAACTTATATCATCCTTCACTTCAAGGGATAACACCCTAAAACACCCCCTTTTCTAGAACTACTCAAAACTGCCAAAATGACTCAAGCACCAATCTTGAGGAAATCTCAAATACCTTCAACATCACTTCCAAGCTCAACCACAACATGGATCAGATAAAGGGAATCATTACACACCTCCAAAAGTGTGATTAAGCATAGGTCATATGAATAAAACCTTACTTGCATACCTTATCCTCTAGCCTTCTTGATAGGCCTAATAGGGTAGTTTTAGGCCACTAAGACTTAAGCACAAAAAAACTTCACGAGATCAATCCAAGACCTCAAACACATCATATGAGACCTCTTCAATCTATCCATGACCATATATTAGTACTCCACTATACAATTCATCACACCCACCATTGGATCACTAGACTAGTTTTAGCTCTCTTTAGCCTTTAGTGGTAAGGCACATTGGAGGACATGTTTCTTCCATTTATCACACCAAAATTGCCCAACTCTTTTCATGATAAATTAGCATGCATCCCAATCATCATGGAACAATTTGTTTCTTTTCATGGAACTTTCATCTCAGCTTTGTACATAATAATCTCCATAAAACAAGGGTTTTTCTCCATCTTACCAAAACACCTAGAACATGAAACCACCACCAACAAGATCCCTGAGGATTCCTCTACATCCCTGAATCATCGAATTATCTTCCCCAATCCATTTGGATATCATACCATTAAAATATTCCCATACCATACCTACTTGGCTTCTTGGCAATCATTCATAAAGTATAGATGGCAAGTACATAGAGATAGGGGGCCAAAAAGTGGGCATATTTTTTATTTTAAGTGAAACACGAGTGCATTTTGGGAAAGCACGAGTGTGTTATGAATTTTTAGGATTGGTAATTACCAAGCCTAAAATGTGAGCACGTTATAATGCGCTTGCATTTCTGTTTGTTATGTGGTATAAGTGCTTATGTGCTATGCCCTTAATCATATATCTTATATTAGATGTATATAACCGACTTGTGGCTATCATAACTTCTTATAATTATGTATTTCTTTCATATATGTTATATTTTCATTAGTGGTTCAGCCTTGGTGTTGGCCATAACATAGGAATAGTATATATAGGGGTTAGTAGGTAGTAGTTGATCATCATTCAACATTTGAGTCTTATTGTCTAGTTTGGAGGTTGCTCCCTTGAAGTGGCTAAGCTATTATTCATGCACATTGAGAGAATTTATTTGAAATATTGTGTTCATTAGTGTTATATTTCTGCTAATAATAAGATTTATACAAGTAATTACATTACACGTGGTATCAGAGCTTGAACTCAGCCAACACTGCGTCAAACCCTAATTGTAAAGGTTCATCCATATCTCAAAATAGGAAGCTAATTTTTCTACAAATTTTTCTGAGGTGTGGAAAAATAAGTCAAGTAATCTTCCCTCCAAATTTTAAGAATTCATGACTTGTTTTGCAAAAGTTATAGCGGTTTTATGTTTTTTCATAATTCGGCTACTTAGATTGCAATTTATGGAATTTTTCAAAATTATTTACATTGAAAAAAAAAAGATTAAAAATTAGTTTGAGTTTTTTCTTTGAGTTTTATAAAATTTGGCCTAATTCCTATTGAAATCTGAAACCCTAAAGTTTGACCTTGATCCTTAAATCTTACCATTTTGGGGCATCATGGCTGGGCCTTCGACAATAGGCAAAAAGAATCCCATCACTCCGGGTAAAACCCCTGATAAGGATGAGATAATAGTTAATGAGTTAGAGTTAGAAGGGGTATCTACAGAGTCCTCAGGGTTAGGGTTTACTTTAATTGACCATAAGGTCAGCTATCTTGAGTTAGAATTGCAAAACCTCGAAGGTAGAGTAGCCAGCAAAGAATATGTAGAAAATATTGGACAACAATTGGAGGATTTCATTAAAAAATTTGGTTATAATATCATGGGTCATCATATCCTTCCTAATCAGTCACAAATCAATCATACTCATATTAACCAGGGTGGATCTTTAGGTCAAAGTAATAGACAAACTAGCCAGGGTGGATCTGCAAACATGACCAATCCAAATACAAACACTCTGCATGCTCGTAACATGATTACAAAAGAGGAAATGCGTAATTTTTATGGAAATGATCCACTCAATTGGATTAACTAGATGGATAATTTCTTTGATCTTCATCAGATTCCATCGGGACAAAAGGTTACCATTGCATCGTTGTATCTTAAACCTGAGAAATTCATTTGGTATCGATGGTTATGTGCTCAAAGGAAAAAGAGTGGCCTCAATGTTACATGGAAATATTCATCAAAGAGTTGCAATTGCACTATATTTCTAGTGTGTTAGAGAATTATTTCAGCCAATTAGCAAAGCTCAGACAAACAGGAACAGTCAAAGATTACATCCATCAATTCCAAAACCTTTCCTTACGGGTGGAAAATATTCTTGAAGATAATTTGAATGACTTAATTCTTGGGGGTCTTATAGAACAAATTGAGACTGAGATGCGTATGTTTGATCCTCATAAGGTTTCTGACTCTGGGTCAAAGCATACAAGTGTGTCCCACTTTGTGGCCATAAATATTTTAATCCTCATAAAGTTTCAGACTCTATGATCATGGCACGTAGGGTAGGGGAAAAATTTCTTTCCAGTAGGAAACATACTGTCAGTAATATCAGAGATCGTAGCACCCTTCCACCATCATTACCTCGGCCAGTGAGACTGACACCTCAAGAAATTGAAGAAAAGAGAGCCAAAGGGTTATGTTTTAATTGTGACAACAAATTTGGGCCAAGACATAAGTGTGCTGAAAAGAAGTTTTTCTACATTGAGGGACCTACTAAAGAAGAAGAAAATGAAGAAGATGAAGAGGTAGAGCTAGAGGAGGAATTAGGAGATCCTCAGCCAACAATATCATGTCATGCAATTTCTGGTATTAGCACTCCCCAAACTCTCAAAGTAGTCAGATTCTTAAAAAAACAAAGGGTAACAGTGTTGATTGATTCAGGAAGTACTCACAATTTCATCAATCATAAGTTGGCGGTACGCTTGAACTCCTTTATTTATCCAGCTTCGGAATGTCAAGTCATGATCGCTGATGGGAAAATTGTTAGCTGTTTAGGAAAATTCCATAACATTAATCTCACCATGGGAGATTACTTGCTAACTATCGATATGTATGCCATTGCCATGGGAGGATCGGACATTGTGTTAGGAGTTCAATGGCCTACCACCTTGGGAACCATTGAAATGAATTTCCAAGAGTTGTTCATGCAATTTTAGTCAGAAGGGAGGAATTTTAAACTAAAATGACTAAGAGCAAAGTCCCCACAGATGGTAAGTTCTCATCAGATGAAAAAATTTATTAGAAATGGTGCAGAAGGGTTTGTAGCACAACTATTTTCATTGGAAGCACATCATTCCAATACATTTATTCCCACAGATATGTAAGCAGTTATAGATGATCACTCAGTGGTGTTTGGAGAAATGCCCAATGGTCTGCCTTCAAAAAGAGACCATGACCATGCCATCTAGCTAGTACCATGGAGTCAACCACCCAACATCAGACCTTATAGGTACCCCTATATGCAAAAGAGTGAGATTGAGAAGATAGTTCAAGAGATGTTGGAAGCATGACTTATTCATCATAGTCAAAGTGCTTACTCTTCTCCTGTAGTGATAGTACGGAAAAAAGATGACAATTAGCACATGTGTCTAGATTACAGGGAACTCAATAAGTACATAGTTAAAGATAAGTTTCCTATTCCTGTAATTGATGATTTGTTAGATGAGTTACATGGTGTTGTTTACTTTACAAAACTTGATCTTCATTTTGGATATCATCAGATTAGAATTAAGGATGAAGATATTCATAAAACAAGCCTTCAAGACGCATGAAGGACACTATGATTTCTTGGTAATGCCTTTTGGACTAACAAATGCACCTTCTACATTTCAAAGCTTGATGAATTCCATCTTTAAGCCATTTCTTCGAAAGTTTGTTTTAGTTTTATTTGATGATATATTAGTCTATAGTAAAACATGGGAGGAACACCTACATCATGTAAATAAGGTGTTGGAAAATCTTGAACAACATAAACTTTATGCAAAGCCTTCTAAGTGTTCTTTTGGTGTCAAGGAGGTTAAATATCTAGGTCATATTGTATCTTATGAAGGTGTTAAAGTGGATCCTAACAAGATAAAAAGCCATGCTTGAATGGAAGGTTCCCAAAACCATAAAAATTCTCTAAGGATTTTTGGGGCTTACAGGTTATTATTGTAGATTTGTAAGGAATTATGGCAGCATCACAGCACCACTCACAACTTTATTAAAGAAGGACTCTTTCTAATGGAACGAGCTAAGCTACTATGGCCTTTGAGAAGTTGAAGGAGGCCATGTGCACCACACCAGTTCTAGCCACCCCATATTTTTCAAAAACATTCATTGTTGAATGTGATGCTTCAGGGTATGGTATAGGGACAATACTCATGCAAGAAGGGTGACCCATTTCCTTCAAGAGACGCTAATTCAAAGGTAAGAATATCTCTAAACCAATTTATGAGAAAGAAATGTTAGCAATACTTCATGCAGTGAAGCAATGGAGACCATATCTAACGGGACAACATTTCAAAGTAAAGATCAGATCATGATGGTTTGAAATAATTCTTAGAGCAACATTTATCATCAGAAAAAACAATAGAAATGGGTCTCAAAAATGTTGGGGGTATGATTTTGAGATAATATAAAAGAAAGGAAAAGAGAATGTAGTTGCTGATGCTTTATCTCAGAAGGTTGAATCTACTCAGGCATTGTTGTGTGCCATATCTGTATTATAGGAGGATTGGATAGAGGATGCAAGGTCTGAATGGAAAAATGATCCAGGTACACAAAATCTCATTCAAAATCTCCAACAAGATCCAAGCATGTAAGAAAAATTTGTATGGAAACGATATGTTTTATGGTATAAAGATAAATTATATCTATGTAAGAATTCAACCCTTAAAAATAGGGTTCTAATCTGAGCTCCATGCTTCTCCAGTAAGGGGTCATTCTAGCTTCTTAAAGACTTATCATCGAATCAAGTGTGATTTTTTCTAGGAAGGGATAGAAGGAGATGTCCCAAAGCTTGTGGCAGAATGCATGGTTTGTTAGCAAAATAAGGGCAAAACAATTAAGTCCCCAAGTGTTTTACAACCTCTATCTATTCCTAGCCAGAGGTGGGAAGAGGTGTCTATGGACTTTAGCACAGGATTGCCTAAATCAAAAGGTAAAAATGTAATCATGGTGGTGGTGGAAATACTCACCAAATATGTCCATTTTTTTGCTTTATCACATCCATTTGTTGCGAGTACGGTAGCAATGACCTTCAAGGATACAATTCAAAAGCTACATGGGACACTAAAGATTATAGTGAGTGATTGAGACCCTATCTTTACTAGTAATTTTTGGACTGACTTGTTCTCCTGCTTGGGCACACAACTAGCTCGTAGTTCCTCTTATCATCCCTAGCCTGAATGGGAAAACATAGGTGGTAAACAAGTGCTTGGAGGGATATCTTTGTTGTATATATCTACCCCCCAGGTAAGCATAGCGAGATGGTTCACAAAAGGAAAATACTGTCGGGGATGGTTGTATAAAACCTGACCTTTCATACTTCAGGAAAATATGTCGGGGAGGTTGGCATTAAACCCGTACACATCCAGGATCTATCACTGTCATCTTTGAGGTTCAAAAACCCGACACAAAAGGAAAATATGTTGGGTAGGTTGAAGAACATACCCGACACAAGAGGTGCTTTCGGGTTTCAGGGAGAACCTGAGACATGAAGCATGCAAAACTGCATGAAGGATGTCCCAATGCTTGAGAGTTCCACACAACGCAGTGAAACACATTCCTGAATTCGGAAATCGGGTTCTTATGAGTTTACAACCATATAAATACATGTCCTTAAAAGCATGGGGCGAAAAGATGTACGAGGCATCCTCCTAAGTACCCGATGGTCACTTATGCAAGTGTTACAGAATTTTCCGACCCCGTAACATACAAATTGGAACTTCCTCTAGCTACTCAAATTAATCCAGTCTTCCAAGTGGGTTGTCTAGGAAAACATAATTGCATCAAACACATGTCGAGGCATCCTCAGACAGTGTTACCCGATGCTTGATGCAGAGGGTAGAATCATCATGGAACCGATAAGGCATCCTTCAGACAGACCCTGAGCGATTGAGGACAATGTTTAGATCGCTGAGTAACTTTGATCACAGTGGAAAAATCTCAGATTCAATGCAAGACGCAACTTGGGAGGATGCAAATTTCCTGCAGCAGCATCCAGATCTTCTCAACATTGGGGACAATGTTTCTTCAAAGGAGAGGGCCCATGCTACGCCCTTAATCATATATCTTATATTGGATGTATATAGTCAACTTGTGGCTATCATAACTTCTTATCATTATGTATCTCTTTCATATATGTTCACAATTTTCATTAGTGGGTCGGCCTTAGGTGTTGGCCATAGCATACCGCCATAATGAGTATGAGTATAGGTGCAGTCTAGTAGGTAGTAGTTGGGATAGATCATTCGAACTTCCTGAGTCTTATCCCTCTGGTTTGGAGGTTCCCCCTATCGAAGTGGCTAAAGAGGGGCTTCTATTCGTGCACAGGTTGAGAGCATTTTTATCTGCCCCTCCCTTGTGTCTCATTGGTAGGTTATATTTCTGCTGGAGTTCAAACCTCCAGATCTTATACTGTAAATGCAAATTTTACTCTTGGCATTATGTAGTGTATTGTATCAATATTTGGAGCAAATAATGCATGACTGTTTTTTATTCTTAACCCTCTTTATACTTTCATTATTTCTTATACTAAATCTTATCTTTCAGTGCAATATAAGAAGTCTATGGGTCACTGTGCACCTTATGAAACTAGTCTCATAACTCCATCTGTCATGGTTTATTGGCAAGATAGTTTTTCAAATTCTAATTGGTCAGTACATCAGATATTGTAGTTCAGGTTTTATTTCATGCATTTAGCCTAAACCTGTCTCATTGGCAAGTTAGATTAGGTTTCTAGTAAACCCTCTACATATTTGTTTGTGCATCTGAACAGAGGATATAGTCATTGTTTAGGTTTTTGGGTTCATCTGATTGGTTATTGAGCATTTCTAGGAGTTTTAGCATGTGTCCCACAAACTATATATTTTAAACCTCACAGCTCCCAAAGGTAGCAAAAATTGCACTGAGAGTATATGGACTCGTGCAATTCCTGTATAACACATAATAAATCAAAACAGATGCTGTAAGTTTTTATCGATTCAAATAATCAAGGGAATGGTCATCATGAGGTTTGTGAAGGATCTGAAACATCATGAGGTGATTCATGGGTCCAATGGTTACCATTGGCATTCATCAACTGGTATAACAACCAATTTCAATCATTCTCATTAGTATCTTGTTTTTAGAATGTCTTTCCAATAATCTCTATAGGCTCAAATATGCAAAAATGGGTACAATCAACCTAAAACTTATCACTTCCAACCTTTGATAGTCCTGCTCTCACATTTTTTAGGCAGTTGAAGCCCATATTCAACTATTAACAATGAGGTGCTTTCTAGTCTCAGGTAGAATTTGGCTCATTTACTCATACTTCCACATGAAGCTAGTAAGCAAACTCAACTAGTTATAAGTAGTCCTAATTCCATTTTGAAGTCAGTGAATTTGGACTTTTTTGCTTCCATTTTACAACCTTCCAACTCTTTATATTGTCCTTAAAACACCATGCTAATACTAACAATGTTTCACCTAAGTATTATGGTCCTTATCAAGTGTTACAGAAGATTGGCAATGTAGCATACAATCTGGAACTTCCTCTGGCTACTCAGTTTAATCCAATCTTCCATGTATCTTATCTCTCAAGAAGTTAATTCCCATAGACAATATCAATCCATGAATAGTGTTACATCTGAGCTTGATGAAGAGGGCAGAATCATCCTGGAACTAAGAAAACACATCCTTCAGATACACACTAAGCGATTGAGGACTCAGTGTCATGCACTGAAAATTTGATCAAGTGGAAATTTCTAGACCCTTTAAGACTTATCTTGTTATCACCTTTTCTAATTTTCTGTAGCAGCTATCCAGATTCTCTTTTAGCCCTAGTCTTGTGACATTTTCTAGCGTACCTTTCGAAGGGGAGGGGCATTCTATGACCATAATCATGATGTGTTATATCTAGATACCCATTTAGCCGACTTTCTCCCTCTCATGACTTCTTATCATTATGTGTTTCTTTGCAAAACATCCCTCAAAACCCTCTGTCATCAGTGGGTCGGCCTTTAGATGCTGGCAAACTATGACATAGTAACTAGTGCATATATAAATGTCAATAGATAGTATCTGATTCATGATTCAGCATTTGAAAACTTAAAATTCTGGTTTAGATGTTGCCCCCATCAAGTGACCTAAGTCTTTGTTGATTCTTGCAAATTTGAGAGCATTTATCTGAAATATTCTCTTCATTTGGTGTTATATTTCTGCTAAGCCCTAGTTGTACCATGTCTTCAATGATGGTGGAAATCATCTCAGGATCATAAACAGTGCATATTTTACGAGTCTGTTATACTTTATTAAAACTTAATACTTTAAATTTATTTTAGATTTTATTTTATAAATATTTATAGTTCATTATTTCTTATACTTTAAATTGGTAATGAACTCACATCTTACAAGTTAGGGTCACTCTGGACCTTATGGAAGTAGTTTCAGTACTCCATTTGTGGATGGTTTAGAAGAACATGGAATTCATATTCTTAGATCTGGTTAGTATATAAGTATTCATACAGGAGTGCAATCCTTCTATTAGGAGGAGTAAACCTATATTCCGTGAGGAGAAATTATACAACAAATAGGTTGTTTTATGACATCATATAGTCATCGCTTCCAGGTTTTGGGTGACATTTTGGGCATTGGTTAGGTGACATTATGTAGGATGACTAAGAAATCATCGTGTTCAAAAATATATATTTTCAACCTGACAACTCTCAAAGGTAACAACAATTACTTTATCATCATATCTGGGTCCTCATACCATTGCATCCAAATCTCTTCAAGAAATCAAATATAAATGATCTAGTCAAGCTATTGAGTTGATTCAAATGACCATCATGTGTGAAGGATCAAGAAGTTGCATGACGTCTATGAGAGGGATATAAGAAATCATTAGGTGATGCATAGCTCCAATCTTACATTTTCATCCCATTCAAGTCAGGACTTTTGACATCCTGGAAGGGTAAGAGGATGATATCTCATATGGATATGTTGTCATGTAGAATTAACTGGCCCAACAAGATGCTATACGCTTAAACCATGCAAAAATGAAGCACATAATGTCCTAAATCTTGCTCACAAATATTCTTGAATTACTCTCTGGGCTAACATGCATCTTGTGGCATGATCACCTTTTACACTTGAAGCGTATTCCTAATGCTATTAAGGTGAATCATTTATAACTTTGTAACAACCTCATTTGCTCAAAGGTCCACTCTATTCCATCTCATTGAAGTGCTTAAAAGTATCCTAATTTACAATCAAGCCTAGAAAGGCACCATTTTGGACTTATTTGCAGAGCATGTGTGCATCCTTCTAGGAGGGTTATGAAAAGTTATTAAGTGTCACCATAATATGACTAATTTGAAATCCATTCAACAGGTGTTGGAAGAATTTTTGGAAGATTTAGGAAAGTCATGTGATCATCTCAGGTTTAGTCAAACCTAACAACCTATTTTCAGGTCTCAAGATCCATGAGTAGTGCAAATTGTGAACCTTGACTTCTCCAACTGATTATGGGATTCATTTGTAAGGAGCTAAGAGGAAAACAAATCCTAGGCACCATACCATTTTGAATCAATCCTTTGATTTTTGGGAGAATACATTTCATGATCTCAAGGCCACCAAAGATGATGCTAGTAATCATCTCATACTCTCAAGCAATACATACCTCCCATTAGACTGTCTTCTAAACACCCGGTCTAGTGGATTTGGTAATGTAGCTTTCAATACATTGTAGAGGTTTCGGGAACATGTGATTCACCTTCAAGTTTTAATTCCACGTGGATACCCATTTATCAAAAGGACTTCTCCGAAATGGTATTAGAGTCTTCTCCACATATGGTGCTTCTCAAGAAGACTACTATGTTTTATAACACTTTTTCTCAGGCATATTTAGATCTTCTAAGAATCCTTATGACAGCTGAGATATGCAATACTTTCTTGTCAATGAAACCCCAAAATAGGGTTTTAGATAACCTGATAAGGAGAAAATATAAGATTCCATCTGACTAGCTTTCCTTTCAATTCAACCTTCACCATGTTGCTTATAGGAAATTTAACAAGGTTTTCATTCCCTTAGTAGTGTTTTTAGGATGATATACCCAAGGTGATACCCTGTAATTTAGTAAGATTCAGTGAAAGATAACTTCCTCCGGAAGCCTCACAATAAATTCATATTTAATGGCAATTTTGTAGATGGTAAACACACTTAATGGAATTCTTAAGGGAAATTGTAAATCACATCTTGCAGGGTGATTTTGAGGTAAAATTGAAGGTGTCTGAAGTACATTAAGGAAAATTTAAGAACAAGAAAATCATGATTCAGACATTCATCTAGGTTCAACATTAAGGGTTCAATCCTTCTAGGGTGTAGGGATTGAGAGTTTCAACAATGAATGTTGTCTTCTATGGCATATTCCGAGAGTTCCCAAATGAGTCCATAGGGAATCATAAGCATGCATCAAAATCAGTGTAATAGACATTCATTTGGACAATGAGTGTCAATCATGAGATGAATCATGAGGTCATCATGTTCAAGGGTCTAAAATTGAGGCCTAGGGAGTGAACTTTATGAAAATTCAAGTCATTGAAGGGACCATGGTCATCCATGAGCGTGACTTTGAGAAACAAATCACCATGAGCTAGTCAGGCTGATGGTAGGCATCTCAAGACTCAGCAAATGTGTGACGGATCATCTCTTTAGATATGTTTCATCAAAGGGACTATAATCAATAGAAGTGTATGATGTGTCTCACATCTTAATTCCAGTCAAGGAGTGGCTTTCACAGTCTTTCAAGGGTAAGAGGTTGTTAGTTCATATGAATATGGAGCTCACCCTCATGAATTTTCCTTCAAGTCTCATTCAGGGATATAATCCTTCCATATAGAAGAGAAAACCTATTTACACGAGGAGAAATCGATTAAAGATGTGTTCATATACTATAATCATGTTTCCACTCATGTGAGATATCTTGCCTCATGTGGAAGTGATCACCTTGTCCTTGATGGTATTACTAATTTAAGGGTGTCATCATGTTCAAAGGTTTGAAATGGGAAGCTCATGGAGTGAGTTGAGGATCATCATATCTTGAATCTGCCATTTATTTTAAAACCTCTTCAAGGAAAAAGCCAAGATGAGTTATTGCAATCCTACCAAGGAAAATTTAGGACCATCATGTGTGAAGCCTCAAGTGAATCATCCAAGAGGGTCTCCATGAAGAGGCCTTAAGTATCCAAATGTGTTGTATGAGTAGCCTTGAAGTTGATTCCATCTGAGGAGAATTTTAGGAGCCAGATTTAGGGGTAAGATTTTTTATCATTCAAGGATAGTTTATTCAATAACGAGTTTCTCATGTAAGGAATGAGAAATCATCCGAGTTGTGAACCTTGACTTGTCTGGCTCACTTCGGTAGCTGTCGTAAGGGGTTAGGAGGAAAAAAATTAGGCATTAAAAATATTGAATAACAATTTATATTTTGGGATCATACATTTTGATCCAAGGGTACCAAATATGATGTACTAATCATCACACTTCTCAAGCAATATATACCTCCCAAAATTGTTTTTAAACACTTAATTAATGCTTGGCAATGAGCTCAATGCATTGTAGAGGATGGGAATATGTGATTCACCTTAAATTTATAATTCCATGTGGATAAAATTCATCAAAAGTGTGATCTCTGAAATTATATTAGAATCTTCTCCATAATGGTGTGACTTAAAAAGACTCCTAAGTTTTATAACCGAATTCTAGAAATATTTATCTTCTAAGAATCCTTATCAGCTGACATATCTATATTTTCTTATTGAATCCTTCCATATACATGGTGAATACTTATTTTAGTAAGTGATATATAATTAGAAAATGGTTTGAGAATCATAGATTTTATTTTTCATCACTAGGGTTGATTGTGGAGGCCTTGAAAAGTAAGAGAGCAATTCTCTCTCTTATCTTGTAATTAGAAGAGAGACATCATATTCCCATCACAATGTAGGTATCATAATAGCATTTATAAACACTTAAGTCATCACTTGAGTTTTTAGAAACATATTTTAAACTCATGGTAACTCATGTTTTACCAAATTTTCATGTTAGAAGTTTTGTCACTCAAAAACACAACCCGCGGTGTTATAAAGGTATTTTCAACTCACAAAATTTGGCCCCATCCTCATGATATCCTTACCCATGGTAAAAATTAGTCTATTTATGACAGTAACCATTCCCATAGGTACTTATCAATGTTTACAAATATTCACCTATCACCATGTGGTGATCATCTCTCTAGAGCTTACAATTTTAGGGCCATTTTTGTTTGGAACCGAAAGGGGTAGCTACACTATTTTGAAATTATTCATGAAACCTTCAATTATTAGATAAAAATGGATGTAACCAACATGTATAGGATTAACATATATTTCCAATGCCTATTTGTTTTCCTCCCAACTCCTTACCGAGCTCCCAAAATCATTCGAAGAAGTCAAATTTCACCATTAGAGTGTTTGTTCCCTACACCTAGAAAACCCGTTGTTGAGAAGATTTTCCTTGAATGATCAAACCTTTCCTAAATCTTCCTAAATTTTCTCCAACACTTCCAATATTCTCTAACATCACCTCCAGATGCTTAATATATTTCTTGAACTCTCCCATAGGATGTTTGATTAGCTCATAATGGCCTTTTTGGGCCTCTAGAGGAAGTTATCTTCCATCAAGTCACACTGAACTCATCAATCATTGTATCCAATCATATTTTCACATTGAAAAAAAAAAAAAAAACCTTGTTAATAATTTCTTTTGATCCAGGTTGAGAGTGGTACTGAGGCAGGCTAACCAGAGGAAGGATGTGCCATTGACCATGAAGCGAAAGATGCATTCCCTAAGCTTGTAAAGTAGGTACTCATCCATAGTATGATTTTACCATATTCTAAGACAAAATTAGGGATTCAACTCCATGCTCATGGGAAAATTCATGAGTCCATATATTTGATCAGTTGTCGCTACCTTTGGGAGTTGTGAGGTTTATAATATATAGTTTTGACACATCTAAAACTCCTACAAATGTCAATAACTAATCATGAAGACCCCAAAAACTAAAAAATGATTATATTCATTCACAAAATAGATATCGATTGTAGAATTTAAACCCTAAAATATTTAGATTGAATGCTGAAATCTTGAAAAATACCTATGTACTCACCATATTAGAATCTATAAAACTATCTTCTAAACTGTGACAGATGGAGCTGTGAGAGTAGTTCCGTAAGGTGCATAGTGACCCTAACTTCTTATATTTACTAAAATAAATTTAAAGTATAATAAATAATAAAGTATAAATATTAATAAAAGAAAAAGTTATAACATGTTATAATGTGCAAGCGCGTTAAAAGAAATAATAAAGTATAAGGTGTCGGTGCGTTATAATGTGAATGTGTTTCATCTTCTATGGGTTTGGGAATCCCAATCCCTAGGCTTGGATTTTCCTTGGATATCCTACCCTAAGGCTTGGACTATTTAATCCATGAATAAATCCGTGTTTAACAAAAAAACATCAAAATCTCACGTGTACACCTTGATATCTCATGCATTATAACATAATATTCCAAAAAAATATACTACGACGCCAAGCTCAGTTTTAACTTGGTGACGATATAATTCTATCTAAAATTTGATTAGTTTAAGGCTTTCATCCTTAATTTCTTTTACTAGTGCCCTCTTTTCTTGTCAAAATGTATGGATACGTTTTTGTACACAACTTATGATTTTTTCATCCAAATTTTAAAAAAAAAACTCCTCTTCAAGACTCCATTCTACACGCACTAAAAAATGACTTTTTTCTCAAAGTTACGGGGGTGTATACACAAATATTTCATTTTCAGGATGTGTGCACTTTGAAAATTAATAAAATATTATATATTCATCCAAAAATTATGAAAAATTAATGGGACCTCGTACATGGGATTAGATAACTTTCTACCAAAGGGATTTACAAAATAATTTATAAAAATCAAAAAATGGAGGGGGGGGGGGTACACACTCAATCGGTTCTTATCTTTTTGACACAAAAATAGACATACTTTGTTTGCGCACCACATTTGACCCTCTTAATCTCCACCATTTAAAAAAAAGAATAATAGTTTAGAAACTAAATTCCAAGCTCTGCGGTACTTATTCTTATCACTTTGTAAAATTTTGAGCATATGCATGTTGAATTATTAGATGAAGTTTAGGTTTCGCTGATTTCAGGAAAAATGTGTCCCTTTTTTACCCCCTTTTGGTCCCTCGTTTATATGCACTTACCTAGGACATCATTCCAACTGCAAAATTTTCTTAGCTCCATGCCCCAAAACTAATGAAAGACCTAGGTCCCCATGCAAATATTTCACGTATGAATGAGAATTTCAAACTTGATCTCAAGCTATAAATTTACATTTCTTAGAACTCGATAGGGCTAAAAATGGGTTTTCATGTGTTATCTTCATCTTCATGTCCTAAAAATTGACACACGCCACTATAACAACCTCCTTCATTGTTCCCAATACTCATCCATGCCCTGAAACCCTTGAAAATCTCCAACCTCCATGGTTTTCCTTGTCGTTTTAGCCTTTGATGATCTGCTTCAAAATGACCTTAACCATGCATCATACACCTGAATTGTGACCTTTGACATCTTCCATACATTCCATGCAACTTGAAAACAACCATTACATGCTTTCACCAACCCACTATGCTCCATACTTCATGCAAACATCTCATCATGCTTAGACTAGGTCAAGAACAAGACCTAGAATGGCTTGTTTCACCACATGACTCTCATGAACTAAAATTGACATCACCTTACAGACCTATTAACACCTCTAACACAACATATTGAACATTTTAGTCATCTTAGAAACCTTTGACCAAATTTGCATCTCACTCTCATCACCTAGTTGCTTGACCATGCCTCAAGAAGCATACATACATACCTAGTCATAATGTCATAACAACACCTTATGACACATCATCACTTCACTACCAATCAAACTTCATCCTTTACTTTTATCGGAACCTCATTAAGACACCTATTACACCTAAAATCCATTTGACATCAATCTTACTTGACATCAATGATAATAACACAGACACAATGCACAACAATCTCCCCCTTTGTCATTGATGACATCCATCTTCAGAAAAATTGATGGCAACCAAACATGCAAGAACCTACAAGACTCTCTTTTCATGTTTTTGAGCACATTATAACTTGAATCCCATTTGACATCTATGGCAAAGGTACAATGACAACTTGACATGAAAAAAAACTTGACAACATAACATAAAAGATTTACTTGCAATCTCTTGGTTTGTGTACTCACTTTATTGACCACAACAACAAATGAACATGTAAACCATCTTTAAACACTTACACGACTCCCCCTAAACCAACACACACCATTTTGAGCTCACTCATATTGTAGACATCTTCTTGAATTCAACTTAGCTCCCCCTGGATAGTTGGGACACCTTATTTTACCATCTACTGAGATGCCATTCAACTTGAAATCATTGTCCTTAGAGCAATGTACCATTGTCTTTCTTACAAATCATGAATAGATCACCAACATAGATTCAAACATAGAAAAATCTCCAAAATCATTCTTACAAAAACATTTACAGTCCCTTGACAATCACATACCTTTGACCTTCCACCAAATATTGTTAACACCTTTTAAGGACTTGAAGTCATTTTTACTGACAACAAAGGATCATGAACCATAGTGTTGAAACCAAAACAATCACGTGATAAAGCATAAGACAAAATACTTGTGATTATGTGGCATTTAATCACCAACTTTTGCAACAGCAACTATAACATCTAACCAAAGAAAATTAATAAAAATGAATTGAACAACACATATTTTCACAACTGAAACAAAATTAAAGATGGCAGGAAAGACAACAAAAATATAAAACCTTGTTTTATTTTGGAAAATATTTTGATGGAAACTTTTTTGGTCGATGGAGTAGATACACATAGTGTTGTTTCTAAAATATAGAGTGCTTTATATGTTGTACAGGTGACCACTACATTACCAAATAGGAGATTAAAAACACACAAAATCTAAAATAGAATGTTCACTACAAAAAGGTGGATATAAAATAGGGTTGTTGGATGTAATAACCTAAGCTTAATTCATACATTGAGGCTTATATCTTTCCATGTAACTATCATGATTTTTGTATTTCCTGATACTTACACAAGAAAAGATAATAAATCTCATTATGACTACATAAAATTGACCCAGGAGATATAAAAAAAAATAGTTTTGTTTCTATAATACAAACTATTTTGTAAGTTGGGCAAATGACCTCGAGGAAAGCACACATATTTTTGACAAACACAAATATTGAACCTATTACATATGTATCATCCTTTTGCATCAAAGAAATATATTAAACATAATGAATGTTTGAAATTATATCTTTCTAAGAGGTAGATAATATTTTAGTGAACCAAAGATGATGTTGAAATAACACAAACTCTGAATTAGAATGGTCACCAGATACATGATGAATACAAAATAGAGTTGCACTAGTTTTAATTAGGTATGTAAAAGTTATAACCATACATGAAGTAGATCAAACAAGATGACTATTGTAAATTACAACCTATAAATGATGTTGAGTATATGGTTGTGAACCTGAGAGGAGATTGAAAAACACACAAACTCTAAAACTAAACGTTCACTGGAGAAAGGTTGGATGCAAAATAGATTTGCACTTTCTCTAATTAGGTTTATGTAGTTGAAAAATGCAATGTGTTTTTCAAAAATAATATTAGCCAATATGAGGTTTATACCTTGTCATGTAATTTTTTATGATTTATACATTTCCAATACTTGCATAAGTTTATATGCATGTTGTTTTGGGTTAAACAAGCTTTAAAACATTATGAAACATCATGCTCCATATTTTCAGTGAAGAAAACGTATGTGCCAACATAAAAATTATTGCATGTGATGAGTCACCATTGTTGTAGAGTCATCTCGTCGAAGCCTTTCGCCTTGATGATGGGTGTCCAATGCATAGAAATTATGTTCACATTATGGGGGTTTCATCACGATTAGACAATGCATTTTGTATAGAATATATCCAATGATATGACAAAGAACATTACGACTTCAATTATATAATAGATGTTGATAAACCAAAGAGGAGATTGAAAAACACACAACGTTGAAACTCGACGTTTTTTTGTAGAAATATTGGATAGAAAATATAGAAATACACAACATAACATTTATTAAATAAGGCGTGGATCAAGAAGAGAGATAGAAAAAATAAAATCGACACAAGATAAAAAAAGGTAGTGTTGTTTCTATAATACAAAATGTTTTGTATGCATAGAAGACAACCACTAGGATATTAACCCCATATTATCAACTTTCTAGGTTTTTTAACCTTTCTATCTGTTTACCCCAACACATTAACATTGCATGGTCTGCATATGATTGCAGAGGCCAAGATAACAAATCTCATCTATTTTCGGATGTCATGTGAATGTTTGTTAACAAATTCAACAAATATTTAAATAACTACACCAACAGGGATATATTCTTTCCATGTAAAAACTACAACATGAAATAAATTTCTATTTTTAGTAGAAACAACATGAGAGAAACATATTGATAGCTTGCATGATGCCATAATTCATTCCTCCATCTAATGGCAATGGCTTTCCAAACTAGCACTAATATTTATGACCTTCTCCCACTTCTGAAAGGGAAAAAAATGTCTAAGTGCATCAAATATAAGCATAAGCTACCTACAAACAATCACATGGCATCATAAATCAAAGAAGATGTTTCATAAATGTTTTCTTTTCATCAAAATTATATTCCCACATTTCATGTGTTACCCTTGTAACTAACCCAAAGTATTCATGTAAATCAGTACAAACATATGTGAATGAATAATAATTATTTTAAAATTACTAGATATCACAATTTACATTGCCAAGAAGAAAATGACAAAAATGTATACATAACAACCCAGACGTAGAATATAGTCACATGATAATACATAAGACAATATATTTGTGATTGTACTCTCAATGACTTTTAGTGACATCACATTTAAATAAATAGAATCAAAACCACACGAAAAAGAGATGAATGCATCAAAATAATCTCATATATGACATGGAAAAGCATAATTTATCAAAACCATCATCGACGGTTTACATTAATCAAGAGAAAATAAGAAATCATCATGAACAGTCTACATAAATGTCAACAACTAAAAATATTTCTGGTTTAGTAGCAAGACAATGCAAAATTTCATAAAATTTAGTGTGCTTCTTCACATCCTTATGAATTGAAAGCAGGGTGACTCCAAGGGTGGAGGGATGGTGGATGACCATGTCCTAGCACAGTGAACCACTGGGATCTTCAATCTGAGGACTTCCACTGGATCATCGTGAATAAAAACATGTCATTTATGAGAAGAAACATTTTTCAATCAATTTAGATGCTAAATTTTTTGTGTGGAAGCCTCTACTTACTTTTGTAAGCGGGGGTGAATGTTTCAATTTTGAAATGTTCCATATTGTAAAACCTTTTATGCATTCTTTCAAAGCATTTGTAAATGGACTAAGATAGGGGAGTGGAGTATTAGGCAAAAATACATCAAATATATTTAATTTTATTGTATGCGGTGGGAGTGGAATGCCATAACAAACTGATTATTTCCCTACACCAACAACAATGCCAACCCCAACCACATTTGCATTGGAGCATAGATGCACTTTTTCCCCAGCAAAAAAATCCTACAATTTAACAATTCTTTGATTACGCTTACAACCAATGTTTAGTTAAATGATACTTTAAGACACGAAACATTACCGAAGCAATGTTTTCCACAACCTCCCATATCATGTGTAACTATCTCCCCAATAAGGTGAAGGCCACACTCAGAATATGAAGGGAATTTCTCTTCAACAATGGTGACACCCTTCTTATTTTTTTTCCTCTCAAGGTTTTTCACCTTAAACAAAATAAATTAAGTAAAAAATTATTAATAATTTCAAACATAAACGCATTTGAGGCCATCAATATAAAATGCTTAAAGTTTCCCCTTGCCCCTCCTTTGGTTTTCCTTTATCATGTGTTCCTCTACATTTTTCAAGAATTGGCTCAAGGGAATGTCATCATCCTACATTGACATATAATTGTGAGGGCCGAAATCCATGAATTTAACACCAACTTAACTATATACATCTAATATTAGTTACTGCGTCCTCAATTGAAGCATCAACATCATCTCAGGTCCTACCACTGCCTTCATTTCCCTTCCCTGTGGGTGATAATTTTGATGTTTTATGCATTCCACATGAATGAAATTGAAATAAAATTAAATAAAACAATATTGAATATGGTATTTAACTTGTACCATAATCTCAACTTTTCTTTGCTCCTTCAATTCCAATGCCCACAATGATTTCTAATTTATTTCCTCTCTCTTCACCGTTGTATCATAGGACCACATTTCGCATTCTACCTCTTTCTTCCCTCTTCTAATGAGATCCTTGAACCGTTATTTACCTTCCTTATAAATTACATGTCTTCGTTGTTGATTAACACATTACTGAGTAACATAATCCATATTGCACTTCCTCTTCTTTCTCTATATGTCCTTAGTCTTTTAGGAAAAAGAGGTGGTCGTTTTCATGTATTCTTACAACCCCATTTTTGTGGTATCACAAACGAATGTTGTGAATGACAGAGTGATGCACATTAAGTTTCAACAACTCCCAAAACCTAACCCCACCACCCAATGCACATTCTCCATTCACACAAGTAGTGCATGCGACCAAAAACCTTTTTTCCATAATTTGTAGGTGGTTGTGGAAATATTGTTCAAGCACCATACAATTAAATATCTGAAACCATTAGTATGAGAAATAATTACTATAAATTAAAAACTAAGTCATCTCTTATGTTTCCTCACCTCATGCGTATTTATTGCATGATTGTCACATGCAACAAATGCTACAAGCTAGGGAGGATTGTTGCCATCATTCCCTTATTGTGTGGGTGCCACCTTCAAAAAGAACACAAAAAACAAGGCATAAAACACCAGAAGCAACAACATTAGCGTGAATTAAAAACAAAGGTAATTTCTTGCAATCCACGCATCATGCATATTTTTTGCATGCTCATCACAACCATCATTCCCTGTCTTTGGAGGAGATTACCCCTATAAAAAGTACACAAAAAACATGTAAAAACATTGTGACTAATAAATTTTTTAACAACTTATCATGGTGAACGTATTTCAAACCAACCAAGCTTATTGATGATGTTGTAGCCTCCTTGTGAATATTCCTCTGCCTACTACGACGAGGCACCTTGGACATCCCGAAAAAATGTTGAGAGGAAATGGACAAGAATTGTAATCATATGTGTGGATAATAATGTACATTGTAAACTTAGTTTACCCATTGGAGACTTACGTGCAACCCAGTACATAGAGGTAACAAGAAGTGTGCATGGATACTAAACATAGGTTCTTATGCTTCATCATCACCTATGAGCTTCTCCTCCAGTTTTTTTAAGTGACGCATAGTGGCTTTACTATAAAAAAACTAACATACAGTCACAACATTTACACAATAAATTTGCAGTACATCCAAATGTGACGATTTTGTTGAGATAACATAATTTCAACTAAAAGATTAATGTTACGCATACGAATAACAATAATAAATGTGACATCAAGTATATGACTTTATTTTAATTCATGCAAAAATAGATTAAAACATAATATTCCATTTTTCATACAATCATTGAAATTGATAAAAGGTTTGGATAGAATTCTAGTAAATTTTATAGGTCCAATACCAAGTCAAACATACAAACATAAACCATATGAAACCATGAATATTATTTATACACATAAATAATGAACCCAACATCAATCGGTTAGTAGATGCAAGGCTAGATGTGTCGTAACTGTGACGGCTAGATCATAGAGCCAAATGATCATCCCAACTACTATCACTACTTTCATTCTCATTATACCATGATGGGCATGTGTACTATGGAGCATACATCTTCCTCAAATTTTTACGTTCCACCCATGGGTCATATTCAACGGATGGTTCTTCCACATAAAAATTCAATTCTTTCACTAATTTTTCATTTCCTTCCTCCCTAGATAGAGGATCTATTGTATGGCCATCTATTAGTTCGTTTCATTCAATAATGGGAGTGAAAACATCAATTATTACTACATTCTCCTTGTCATTGTTACTAGGAATGTTACACGAGACAATGACACTCTTTTTCTTTTGTATTTTCGCCTTTCTATTCCTCCTAAGATGAAACTTCTTCTACTCATGGGCTACCTCAATGGTCACTAAGAATTTACCCCGCCTAAAGTTGTTTCTTGCATTGGAAGCACCTAAAATTTTGTGTGGTGATCTCATCTTGACTACAAGAAAAAATGTACCATTTCAATTTCAACCATGTACTAAAAAAATGGTAAACCAACTACTTTTATAGCTAAATAATATTATTCAAAAGAACACCAATTTTATTGTTAAAAAACACAATGGTATTCAATAAGATTATGAAAAAAAATCAACCACATTCTTGTCCCTACTACTGTTAGACTCACGTCATTATATTTTTCTAGTTTGGAATTTTTTTTACAATTTTGGATGGGCATACAATCATCATCTTTAATATATTGCATTAATGGAGATAGCTTCTACATAAACCTAATTAGATCCAATGCAACTTTGTTTTGTATCCAACCTTTCTCCGGTGAATGTTTTGTTTCAAAGTTTGTGTGTTTTTCAATCTCCTCTTAGGTTCACTACCATATGATCAGCTTCATGTATAGGCTATAATTTCTAACATTCGTCTTTCTTATTCTACCACATTAAAGGAGAATTGTGTTATGTAAGTATTTGGAGGGAGCACAACTATGTTCTCTATCTAACATTTATACAAAAAACTATCAATTTCATAGTTTGTGTTTTTCAACCTTCACTTAGGTTCACTAGCATCTTCTTAGTTAACAACTATTATATGATTGAAGTTGTAATTTGCCTTATCATCTTATCATGCGCAAGTATTGGGAATACATAAATCATGACAGCTACATGACAAGGTGTAAGCCTCTATGCATGAAATAAGCTCATATTATTGAAAAACACATTATGTTTTTCAACTACTCAAAACTAATTGGATCCAATGAAACATTATTTTTTATCCATCCTTTCTCCCGTGATAGTTCTGATTCAATTTTTTTTGTGTTTTTCAACCTCCACTTAGGTTCACTAACAATTGTATAGCCTCATTAACAAGATATAATTTTAAACATTCAATGTGTTTAATATATCACTTTGATGCAGAAGGATGTTACATATGTAATAGATCTTGAGGTTATGTTTTTCAAAACCATGCGTGCTTTCCTAAAGTTCGTCTGTCTAACTTAAAAAATAATCTATATTATAGCAACAACACTACATTTTTTGTATCCTCTGGGTCTATTTTATTTATTTTTGTCTCTCTTCTCAATCCACACCTTACTCAATAAATGTTTTGCTACACATTTCTCAATTTTATTTGGTTTAGTTTTCACCCACAAAACCATATGCATCAAATTAATTTTACTTGCTTTGGATGTTATAGGTGCAATTGAGGAAGTTGGTGTATTAAATGTAACATATCAAACATGTTTCTTATGTAATTTGGATGGGGGTTGGTGCATTCTGTATAGGATATAGTTGACACCATTTTACATATTCCTTATTGCGAACAGTTTGTTTTTGTGCAAGTTTTGAAATGTCATGAGGATGGAAGAAAAAAATAACATTCTATTTTTACTAAAATAAAAAGAAAAATTTATTTCCCCGTTGTATTTTTACTAAAAATAACATTTTATTTCATGTTGTAATTTTTTCAAAGAAAAAAATATCCCTGTGATGAGTGTATGGAAGAGTTCATATGCATGGCATAAGGCATACATGCCTCATCAATGTTCAAGGAGATCAACAACGAGTATAGCTGGCAAATGAAACAAAATCCATCTTTGGAAAAACTATATACAAAATGTACATCGGGGACTGAAGTCAACAATCCAAGTTGTCCTTGTTGTTTTCAGACTCATGTCATAACACTTTTCTAAATACCATATTTCATTTCCTTTTCAATGATCATGCATGTGTTTCATACTTAATTTGGATGGATATGAGTGAATTTTGTACAAATTATATTCGTATCAATTTTACTCTATAAAAAATTCACCTGGTAAGCATTATAGAACCCCGATTATATCTATGCATACCCATCATCATACACACACATATTAGCTTACACTTTTTCATGCAACTGTCACGATTTATGTATTATCGATACTTGTTCATGCCAAGATGACAAATATCTTTACAACTACAAGCATAGAACAAAAGAAAAATAAATATGCACTAAGTAAGATGTGAATGGATTTGAATACAAATAAAAAAATGTGGTTATTTTATTGTTGAGATGTGTTTTTCAATAGTAGCTCAACCACATTTTAAAGCTAAGTGTTTATTGGCTTTGGTTCCTATTCTTTCTTCCAATCCACTCATATTGGTTATTTTTATTTTATTTGAAAGTATTTTGGATGTGGATGGGTGCTTAAATAATAGGTAATGGCACATGGGAATGCTATTGAAACTCAACTATTTGAAATGATTCCTTCAGTTTCATTTTCTACCCAGTAGGATTTCATTGGGTTTTCCAAGGGTATCAATGCATTTGTTTAAGATAATATCCTCCACAATGGTCAAGTTTGAATATCTAATGTAATAATTCTTAGTTTCCTCTCCCTTTTATGAGTTTGGTTTATAATTTTTATGTTCTTAGCATGTTCCATGCTAGGTCCTCATGGTTTTTCTTTATTAGTGTTTTGACTTAAGTATTTTTTACTTATTAATAGAAGCATTTATAATTTAAAAATGAATAATATCTCATAACAAATCAAAAAATTGCTTGGGATTTAGGGTTTTGAAATTTTCAAAATTCTCTAATTGTTTTTTCTCATGTGCTCGTTGTTTATATTTGAAGAATTTCAAGGCCAAATTACTCATAGGGCCTTCTCAGGTGAGCATTGGTTACATTTTGTTTTATTTAATTTGATTTTCTTTGTTGCATAGATTAGAATGGATAAGAACATAAGAGATAATAACTCAAATAATCCTAAATCCCTATCTCATGCGAAAAATAAATAATAAAAAAAGAAGTATATGCTCTCTTGAAATTGGTGAAATCTCATCCCAAATATCATAAAGCCTGTCTTATAGAACACGATGATTTTTTGTACATGATTATAACCTTAAAAAACATTTCAGGAATATAAAGAACAAAACCTTATAAGATTCCAATACCCAATCCCGTGTTTCCCTTAGATGGAAGCGTGGAGATCTATTTGATTATAAATTATGGAAAAAAATATTTCTAAGGTTTCTTCTAAGTTTACTAAGGCTACAGTTAAGGAGGATGGTTTACCCATTTCAAATATCTTAAAATTTACCAAGTTGAAGACTGATTATTAACCATTCGAGGCTTAGAGGAAGATTTGTGGGTCTTTCAATATGTTCATGAATTTCAATAAATTCATATAAGCTATGTGGTTGAGTTATTATTGAAAAACACGTTGTGTTTTTCAACAATAATATAAGCTCGACTTTAAAGCTAACTACATTTATTCACTTGGATGGTATTTTGTATTCAATAATCTTTACATTCATTGTATTTCTACACTTCACCCACATGGACTACTGATTGGCTTTGAATATAAAAAATAAGAGGTGGTTCTATTATTTTTAAAAATCATGGTTTGCAACTAGGTGCATATCTACATTTACTTCTGATTTTGTATACACATCCACTTAAATTGCTTTTGTTTGAACATGGTGATGGATATACTCTATACAAAATACACCATCTAGCCATAATGAAACAAACATAACATCGCCATAATATATATGCAAGGAACATGCATACCCATCATCACGGATTCTAGAGTGATGACTCGATGCCGGCGGCGACACGTCACACAAAATAATTAAATGTTGACACGTACGTCATCTTCATTAGCACTATGAGGCATGACGTTTCATAATTTTTTGAAACTTGTTTAACCGAAAATATCCATTGTTTTACCTATTCATTTTTACAAAAAGTTGATTCAACTCAAAGATGTTTTTTCTCTACACATAATGCACTTATCCCATCCAAAAAATATTGCAAACACATGTATGCCCATGAAAAACCCATCTCTAACTAATAAAAAAAGAACATTGACATGACTTTGATAGTAGCAGACACAAAAAGGTGGTTCATTTAAACTGAGGTTACACTAGATTCATTCACCATCTCAACTCCCCCAATGCATCGGACGGTGCATTGATATAGTAAACATCAAAGTTTAGATTTTATGTAGCAAAATTGTTGTAGAAATACTATATAGAAAACAAAGTTGTGTTCCCTCCAATTAAATTGGTAGCAACTTTCTTTATAATACAACATTTTAAAATCTGAGAAGACCCTGAGAAAATGACATAAATCACAAGACACATGCCCTAAGAAGGAAGAAGGATGCTTTAATACACAACAATGAGACACAACAATGCTTTTATACAAAATTTGTGCACCCTAATCTAAAGTACATAAGAAACATCCCAAACCCAATTAATAGTTGATGGCTTACAAAACAATTAAATAGAAATAATTTGGTTATGTTACTGTTGAAAAACATGGTGTGTTTTTCAACATAAACCTAACCATGTTTATAAACATATCTACATTACTACATTTGGATTCTAATTAGTACTCAAATACACTCACATTCATTGTATTTAAACATCCAACTTAGGGGATATTTATTCTAATTATCTCCAACAAATTTCATTAAAGATATTTACTCCTATATTTGATAAAAATGTATTCCCTAAACTTGCAAGGACTAAGGTGTCGCATATACTCTATACAAAATGCACCCACCCCCATCCAAAGCACACAATTAAAATGTATATGCATTATTTCATTTGGTTACTAATTAATACACACATCCACTCATGTTCATTATATTTAAACATCCATCTATCTTAGGGCATATTTCTTGTGATTCATTCAAACGGATTTCATCAAAAAAATTAACTTCTCTTTTTGACAAAAATGTATTCCCTAAACTTATAGGGGCCAAGGCATCGACTATACTCTATACAAACTACACCAACCCCCATCCAAAGTACATAGGAAACATCCCAAACCCAATTAATATTTGATGGCTTACAATATAGTCAAACAAAAAATAATGTGGTTATGTTATTATTGAAAAACACGCTAATTTTTTCAACAATAACCTAAGCACAATTAAAACCTATTTGCATTATGGAATTTGGTTGTTAATTAGTACACATATCCACTCATGTTTTTTGTACTTAATCATCCATCTTAGGGCATATTTCTTGTCATTTTGTCAAATAGATTTCATTAACAAAATTAACTTCTCTTTTTGATAATTTTTTTTACCTAAACTTGAAATGACCAAGGCATCAGTTATACTCTATGAAAAATGCACCCACCTCAATCCAAAGTACATAACCAGAATTTAGAAGTGTATTCATGATGATTTTCCCATTTTTTTATGGAAATGTTGATCATATTAACTTTAGAAACATCAGGGTAAGAATGGCCAACGAAAAATGGAGTACTCTATCAAGTGGAGGGATTACCCCTTCTAATAAAACATGTCAATTCGTTCCTCATGTGTGTTGATGATTTTGGATGTGTCAGAATCATGGATGGATTGTTTAGGTAACACAATCATTCCTCATGAGTAAGAGGTGTAAGATGTTGTTTCGCAATTCAGACTATATGTAACATTTGAATCTAGAGAAGATTCACAATTGCATGTAACATTCTAGGAGTTTGTGAAGCAGATTTTTTTGTGAGGCTTTTTGTTGGGACCCTCAATGGAATTTCTGCTCACTAGATCATTCATTTGGAGCATGTATCCATCATTGATTGGAACAATGTGGAGGAAAGGTTTTTGGACATATTTAAGTTTTTTGTTGATGAATATGTATTGTTGATTCATTTTTCTAAATTCAAAAAAGACTTGATGAGAAAATGGGATATTTTGCTCCACGTTTCAACAAGTTATTGAGATCGATCCCTCATGACAATTAACTGAGTTCAGATAATCAATTGCATGTTTTTATGGGTTCCTTGCACCCTGAATTTAAATTTATAGATTAAAGAGGGGCAATGTGCATGATGTTGCATGTAGTTCAGATTGAAGATGACATGACTCTATCTGGGATTTTGAAAAGAGAAGTTTCAGAAAATGATTTAAATATCTCGTGAAAAAATAGTGACAAGGCATGTTGTAAAAAGACATAAAAGTTTCCAAGAACTATGTGCAGATCAATCTCCTCTCGACATCAATAAAGGAAATAATATAGATGTTTTAGTTTCACACTGCTTGAAGCAAGTGAAATGAAGGAGACATAAATTCTTGAAAGGGAAGCTAAGGAAGTTTATGAAATTGTCAATCATTCTAAATATTTTGTTCTAGAATTTGTTCCATGGTAAACACATCCCGGTGAATATAAGGAGATGATGAGGGTCTTGTTGACTCTTCATTCCCCGATATCGCTGTTATTGAATTCTTTCATGATTCTGAAATCAAGTTTGTTGAGCACGCCCTATTTGAAGATCATGATCTAATAGAAGTTGAAGGCAAGAGGATTGGTTTTGTAAGGAAAAAAGAATGGCTTCCTATAATCATCACAAGAAAGATGGAAACTGTAAAAGCAAAGGAAATTGAAGATGGTGATGATGAACCATTCAACAATCAGGTCGTCTTCTCCTTAACAAACATTTCATTTCCTCCCAAATTTTCTCCTAGCTTTGATCATGATGTTATTCTAGCTCAAAAGGAGGTGTGTGACTTTCACATTTCTAATGAAGACCCTCATGTCATTCCAGAATACAACGAAGAAATAAAAGTGATTGCTACAGAATGTGAAAGAAAAGATCAAAGAGGCATATTTGATGGGTCTCCATATCGAGTAAGCCATACACTAGAGTAGGAGAGGAATATGAATTTTGTTCCTCAATATTCAAATAAAAAAAGGAGTAGAAATTTTGAACAGGACATTGGACAATAAATTGATTCATGTAAGTTCATAGTTCTTCATCAAATATTAAGTGAGATTTCGATTTCCATCCTTCTTATCAAGCTTGCCAAATTCAGAGGTTCTCCATGGTCAGAAAATAACTTCCAACTCCATGAGTGTAGTTTGTTGTATCACAAAGGTACCTAATTCGCTGAGTCCGTCAATGGGTTTACATTACCTATCTTGTGCATAGTCTCTCTGTTGTACATAGTTTTGTCTACCCTACCCATGTAAATATGTTTATCTTGTATAAAGTTTTCTTCCCCGTTTTGGCTTGTTTCTTGTGTGTGTTCAATAAATGCAGCAATGATGTGAGCATTGTGATGTGACTTTGTGGCTCAATAGATAAGGCACTGGTCATAAAACCTTGAGATTCTACATTTCGAGCTATGTCTTGTTTTTGGTTTTCCTAGTTTGCACTCAATCCAAGTCATGTCCCCAAAAAGAGCCAGTTGTTATCATGCCTATTTTTCAAAAAAAAATGACATATGTTTCCTTCTCGTGTTTCCCGCATTAGTAAAATCATGCATTCATAGACTTGTTTTATGTTGGCCTTCAATGTATACCTTTGTTATGTTGTTCATCTTGATTTACACCTTGTAACTTGCTTGTTACTTGTGTGGACTTCCATTTTGCATATGCAAGTACATCTCATGCTTTGTTAGTTCCCAAAATGTGTTGGAAGCCCCTTGTGCGCTATTTGAGTTCTATCTGTAGTTTGTAAGGGCATCTAAATTACTTTTGTTCTAAAACTTCATCAAAGATACTTTTTTAGCTCCTAAACCTCATTGTAGGAGCACTTGGGTACATTATGGTTCCAAATCCCATTCCAAAATGTGTTTGGGAACCTAAATCACTTCCAAAAACACCTCTAAGGTGCACTTTTGCACTTTATGGCCCCCAAATTGACTTGGAAAAGCACCTAAGTGCTTATAGGTTCCAATATAATAAGTTTGTTTTGCACTTTACTTGGTTCCAAAGGTGCCTCTCGTGGCCACCCAAGTACTTTAAATGTACAAAAAATTATGTACAAGTTCACCCAAGCTCTTAAGTTGTACGAAAAGTGATTTATATGTGTGTCATGTTGAAAGTTAAATTTCAATAACCCCTCCCAAGTGCACCCGAGTTCTTAATGAAATCAAAAAGTGTGTTCACGACTTAAAGGCGAAGAAGCACCCATGAGATGGAGCAGTGGAACTAGTCTTGTTTTGATCATAACTTTTGCATCCGAACTCCGATTTGAGTGTCATTTCAAACAATGGAAAGCTCTTGAAGCAAGGAGAAATATTGTATAGGTTTCAATACCTCAAACATAGAATATAGTTTTCATGAGAATTATTTCCCAAATGTTGTTTTTGCCTTCATTTTGAAAGTTTGTTTTGCTAGTAGCTTAAGTTATTCCCACCAAATCTCACTCAAACATTGTCCATAACCTCCCTACTGTGGAACCATAATTTGGAAGTGTATTCATGATGGTTTTCCCATTGGTGATGGAAATGTTGATCATATGAACTTTAGCAACATTAAGACAAGAATGGCCAGCAGAAAATGGACTCATATCAAAGTAAGAATCCACCATAGTGGATTGTATCAAGCAGAGGGATTATTTCTTTCAATACAAAACACCAATTTGGTCGTCATGTGTGTTGATGATTTTGGATGCTTCATGATCATGGATGGATTTGTTACACAACACAATCATTCCCCGCAAGCAAGAGGTGTGAGATGTTGTCTCGCAATTCAAAATAAATGTGCTAAAAGTGAAAGTGACAAAGTAAATCACTCAAGGGACTACTTTAGTGGACCATTCTTCTCCTTAGTCCTTGTTCTCTCTCACCTTCCATCACTTAAAAAGTGAATGTTCTATTTCATCCTTGAGGATGAGCTTTTTGTAATCACTTAAGTGACT
This sequence comes from Taxus chinensis, assembly GCA_019776745.2. Lineage (NCBI taxonomy): Eukaryota > Viridiplantae > Streptophyta > Pinopsida > Cupressales > Taxaceae > Taxus > Taxus chinensis. Next base: position 667,174,436 of record CM034146.1, read on the forward strand.
CCATATTTTTTATTTTCTCATTGAGAAAATATATTTTTAAAATTTATTTAGGTTATGAATTGGATAAAAAGCAAATTGTAAAAAGTCACAATTCTTACCAAGAAGGTAGTTATGAGGTAGTTACGGGCTGAAAATATAAATAGGGATGGCATTTTCCATTGTGGGGGTTCTCTCCTTGGTTCAATTCTCTCTTTTTTCTCTCAACTCTAAAGGGAGTTTGCTGCACTTTGATGTACATACTATTTTTAGTTCATGAATAAAGAATGTAAGCAAGTGGATCAAGAATCATTTCATGGTGTTGATGCTCTTTAATCATAAAATTGTGCTTTGTTGTTTAGAGTTAAACAATGTTATTTATACCTCCATTCATCCAAGTTGTGTGTACTTTGTTATTGCAAGCTTTGTATTGTATATCATTGTGGTTGGACTTTGTGCCATATGCATTCAATATGGAAATGGTGAAGACATTGTGCTTCTGGGTACTTTTTATCCACTACTCAAATGTTGCTTATGTTTTTGTCCTCGTGTGAGACCAAGAGGGTTCTAACCTTTTATTTACTTGCAGTTATCCGGGTAGATCTTTGTGTACTCTGCCACAAGGCTTCTCCCTTTCTCCTTTGTTCTCTCCTTTCTCCTCTCTTTCTCCTTCCCATTTTTGTTTCCTTTGGCTTTTCAGATAAAAGCACCAAAAATACAAAAAAACACATCATAGGAGGGAACTGCCCCTCTCAAACGTAGAGGAACATTACCCTGCCAATAGGTGATCTTTCCTAACTATTACAAATTTTATGCCACTTCCATTGGGCGAATAGTAAGACATGATATGACAACTTATCAATGATAGTACAACAGAGTTGCAACAAGTTTATGACCAAACTATTTTTCATTACATTTCAAACCTCCTTCCAAATTTAGGTCAAACTCCAATTTTTCCTCCATTTGCTTAAAGATTACTTAAAGACATTAACATAACCAATGAGGAAAGACTAAAGAGGATAAAGGGTGAAAATCTTGAAGCGGTGGATTGCATTTACCATTCCGCCCCTTACTAAACAATTCTAAGTGGTCCCCTTGCGCAGTAATTATTACGAACATACATGAGGGAAAATGCCATTGACCTCCTCAATTACATAGTAGTGTTCATTCTTACAAGATTCTGCCGTCAACGAATGCAAAAATGATGACAAATGTCTCGCCACCCACTAACATTAGCAAACTACAATCCCTTCATATCTTTCTCGATATAAGCTTCCTATATCTAGACCCATAAACTACACATCTAGTTAGATTTTATATAAGCTATGCAGGCACACAACGTAACTCTAGATTCTATTGCACGGTCAATGAATGCAAAAATGGTGAGAAATGGCTCACAACCCCCTAAATATTAGCAAACTACAGTCCCTTCGTAGCTTTTTCAATATAAGCATCCTACTTCTAGCCCTCTAAACTACATGTCCAGTCAGTTTTTTTGATAAGCTATGCAGATACACAATGTAATTTTAGATTCCAAATTATGTGCTATTCTTCAAAGCTGCTAGATTGGAGCTGACAGTTGACCAAGGACCAATGGTTGTGATAGTAAGACATCAAACGACCACATCATGTTGTGACAAAGAAAGGATAGGGGATTGGAGTTGATAGTTGACCAAGGACCAATGATTGTGAATCTGTGATAGTAAGATACCATATGACTTATGATCAATAGTAGTACAAGAGAGGCTTTCACATTATTAGATTTGCAATGATTCAAGTTTATGACAAGATTATTTTTTTAATGCATTTCAATCCTCCTTCCATAATTTAGTTTGAACTTCAATTTTCCCTCCATTTGCTTGAAGACATCAATGTAGTCAAGAGGCTAGAGGTGGATTACATATACCGTTCCATGACCATCCCCTACCAACAAATTCTAAGCTGCATGTGTGAGTGATCCCGTGCTTTGTAAATATTACCAACATACATGAGGGAAAATGCAATATGTATAATGACTACACAGGGTAATCATGGATACCGTGCAAGTTGAATCCCACAAAAATTAACTCTAGACATTAACTTTGTTTAATCACCTTTTTGACAGATTGTTTGCTGTGCACCAAACAGAGGATGATCAATTATGGGATTCTCTGCCCTATTATGTATAATACCAGGTAAGAAAAACAAGTATTGGTGCTGTGAATATCATTTTCTTTCATTCGCTTTAACTCATAACTTGCTCATATAAACCTCATTTGATGCTTCCTTGGCTCTAAAGAAAACCGAACATGCGACCTTGTGCTATGAGAATGCTACAAGAGAAAATGCTACCCCCACCTCTAAAACATTAAGCTGAGTAAATGCTTTCGATGACATATGTGCATAAAATAAACAATTAGCAACAATGAATTACACTCTTGTGAAATATTCTGCATATCGAATGCAAAAATGATGTCACAATAGTGGAAATATAAGTACAATTTACACAGTAGTTGCACAGGTAAACTCTATAGTTTTCCAAACTCCACGTTCCATTTGAATCACTGCTCCAAATAGCTTGGAATCATCCTTATAAATTGCGTTATTCATCCTGAAAATTGTTAGTAAAGGCTCTGGCCTGATCCTCCCTTTGACCAAGCACAAAGGTTAGTAGCATTCCAGGAAATGTGCAATCTGCTATCAACCCACACACTTAAGTTTTCTTTCCCATTTCTCAGTTATACACATTCATTCATTATGAAAAAATGTGCCTGTCATATAAAGACAATGATTGTAAATAATCTCTGTAATCCTCGATGAAAATTCAATGCAATGCATCGTATTACTGTAAGCAGGACCCTTCAAAAGATCATTTCTCGTCAATAACCTCTGGATGCTTCATTTCAAGCGACTTGAGGGAGTCTAATGAAGCTTCTGCTTCCCTCACAGATGCCTGAACATCCTGAAGCTTTGCTAGAACTTGCTGCGAGAGAAAGCAGTGCTCAGGTTCAGGCTCTTGTTTGATTTTTCCCTTGTTTTGCAATTCAAGCAATTCATTACGTAGATCTTGAAGATCCTCCCTTTTATTCTTCAACTCTTCCTCTTTGCTTTTAACTTCAAACTCTGAAAATTGAAGCTCCAAGATCAATCTATGCAGTTCTTTCCTTCCCTCTTCTTGAGAGTCAATTAGTATTTGCTTTTCATTGAGAGTTCTCTGTAATGCAAGCTCTGCCTCCTTCAAAGCAAGAGATTCTGCATTTATCTTAGATTGTACCTGCTGAATTGAAGAATCTACCAACTTCAAATTTTCTTCTAGCTTCTTAATGTTTTCTGTATGTTCTTTTACTTGCCCAGTGAAGTCTTTCAAACTATCTAAAAGTCTTATTCTTTCTTCTTCACCTTTCAGCAAGGATGCAGCCTTACCAAAATGCATAGGAATTTGTTCCGCAGATGATCTCAAATCTGCACACAGAACAGCTTGTTTGTCTAGCTGGACCACTGATTTCTCAGCATCAACCCTCTGTTGCTCTGCAAGCTGAAGCTTATCTTTCAATTCACACACCTCAGCTTGGGCAGTTGCCTCCATCCCAATAGTTTGCTCTATGGCAGCTTCAAGGGCCTTCTTATTAGTTTGCAGATCAGCTAGTTCTTCCAATTTTTCCTTCAAAAGACGAGCAAATGTTTCAACATTTGAATTTGCTCTTGACTCCCGAGACTTCCAGTAATCTTCTGACGCAGAGAAATCAGACAAGAGAGACTGAAGAGCATTTAGTTTGTTATGCACCCGAACCCTATTTGCCTGCAATTCACTACTGCATGCTTGCAGAGTATCAATCTCCTTTTTTTTATGAGTAATCTCTTGATTCAGAATCTCTGATTTTTTTCCATCGTCCTCCATTTCCTTGTGAGATTTCTCTAACATGCTCAAGCTGTCAATGAGATGAGTAATTTCCTTTACTCTCTCTTGCACAACTACAAGCTTGGATCTTGCCAATGTCAACTCCTGAAGAAGAGTTTTCTCCCTGTTGGCCATGTTTTCAATCACCAGGTCCTTATCCCTCTGCAGTTCAGCTTCTTTCTCAGCCCATTTGATTTTTCCCACGTCTGAGAGATGACCTAGTTCCTCTCCGCTTTTCTCTGCTTCATGCAACCTCATTACTAGATGTTCATGCTCCAACTGCATAGCCTGGAGTTTTATCTCCTTCTCTGTAATGCTGGAGAAACAATCTGTAGCTTGCTCACAAATCAACTCGAGATCAGTTTCTATCTTTTCCTTAATCATGTTTAGGCTATCCATTGATTCTCCGAAAAAAGTAAGCTTAGCATCCATCTTCTCAAATTTGTTTCGCACTTGTTGCTCTTGCTTCTGTAAAGCTTTTAGCTTCTCTCCATTCCATGAATACAAGCTAGGGAAAGATGGACCAGAATTTCCTGCATTAATTGTAGAACCCACTGCAATTCCATCTGTGTTATTTGTTAAGTCTATTGCTGTTTCCTTGTCAGATAGAAGCAATTGAAGTTGCTCTGAGTTATTCATTTCAAGCTCTCCTTTTTCTTGTTCAAAAAGAACATCAACATTATTAATCAAGTCCTCAGTTCCCTGCAATGCATCCATGGCATGAACATGTCTTCGATTAATCTCGACCATATCTCCATTTCCACCTGACAGAGCTTTCAGCTTGAACTTAAGATCTTCTATCTCCTTGAAGTAAACTGACCTCTCTTTGTCAGAATGTTCCAATTCTTGAGCAGTTTTCTGCAGTGCCTTTCCAATATTGTCCTTCTCATTTGCAGTTTCCTCATACATAAATGCCAGCTTCTCATATTTGTCTGCCATGTCCTTCATTTTTAATTGAAGTTTATCAACCTCTTCCATCAAAAAGTAAAAGATCCTATTAGATTCAGGATTTTCATCCATGTGTTTACCAAATTCTACCTGCTCCATAACATCATCAACACCATCACTTTCAGATACAGGATTCCCTGTCGCCATCTGAATGCTTTTGGCAATGTTGCCATGTTTCAAGGAATCTGCTGCCTTCTGCCATTGCTTCACTAGTTCATTCCTCTCCTGTGTTGCTTTCTCGTACATCTTGACTAGGTTTCCATTCTCCTGCACCATCCTCCTAAGTTCTGTTTGAAGATTTTTAAACTCGTTTACTTCTATGTTCTGCTCCATACACCCTGACTCCGTGACAGAACCAAGTGAACTTCTACTTTCAGTGTCAAGTTGTCCCTGGAGTCCTTCCGATTCTTTTTTATGCTCATCACTTTTTTTCATGGATTTCTGATTTTCAGTTCCATTTTCCGTTGATTTCTTCTGCCAATAAACTAAGTCCCTGGTCCGTTTCCTGCAACTCAGTTTGTAGTTGCTCATCAGCCACATTTATTAGGCCTTGAGATTTTATTTCACACCTGATATTTGAATTGATTTCAGAAGAAACTTTGTTTTTCACACTCTCCTTCCACAATTTCCTAATCTCGTCCTTTTCTTGCATTGCCTTCTCATACATGTCAATTAATCTTTCATTTTCTTCAAGTATATCCTTTAATTTCATTTGAACCTCTTCAACTTCCTTCCTCAGGCAAATCACCTCTCTTTCTTCTTCACTATCTGAGTTGACACTTGTATGTTCTTGGAAATTTGCTTTATCATTATCATTCCCAACAATCAATGTGCTTCTTGGACATCCCTGTGCTTCTGCTTCAATGTCTGCTACATTCTCTCCTGAAACCCCTTTCTCTCCACAATTCCACAACATTCTTCTTATATCATCTCTTTCTTGCATTGCTTTCTCATAAAGCTCAAGCAGCCGATCATTTTCTTCAGATGTATCCTGCAATTTCAGTTGAAGATCTTCAACCTCTTTCCTAAGAACAATGGTCTGCTCTGCTTCAGCACTCACCACATTTATTCCATTTGGCCAATTATTAGCATAATTGTGCCCCTTAAATGTATCATTATGTCCATCAATTTCCTTCTGAAGTTCTTCAACCTGATGTCTGAGGAGGAGGACCTGTTTTTGCAACTTTTCTTGCACTTCCTGTGAATCTTTTTCAGCTTTTCGGACTTCATCTCTTTCTTGCATGGCTTTTTCATACATATCAATCAATCTTTTGTTATCATCCACTGATTCCCTCAATTTTTTGCGAAGATCCTCAACTTCTCTGGCCAAGAAAATGGCTGTTCCCTGAGCTTCTGCTTCACGCTGACTTGCCGCACTGATTGCTTCAACTAAGTCTTTTAGTTCTCTTTGTGCAGATAAGCCCTCTACACCAGACTCCAAATCTTGCAAATAAGTATCTTCAGTTGAAGTGGCCATTTCTACTGCTTTCAAACTGTTAGAAACCTTGAACTTCTCAATTTGAATCATCAAGTCATCAACACGCCTGCCAATATTTTGCCATGTCAGCACAAGAATAACATATAGATATGCTAGTAAATGACACAAATACAATATCATAGGCCGAATAAACTCTTACCTTTCTAATTTTTCTTTGGCTTCCAGGCAGAAGCTCAAGTTATTGCGAAGAGCTTCTGCTTCCCTTCGGTGTTGATCAACCTGAAGGAAAGGTTAGTCAAAGCATGGTAAGCATGTTCTCAAAAGGTAGACTAAACTATACATATAAAAAGAGAGAAATGAATGCTCTCACTTGTTTTTGTAGAATTTCACTCTCTTCGCTACTGGTAGAAAATTCTGCTTCTGATGGTTCCTTCTGAAAAATCAGAAGTACGGGTAACATCAATGATATTGGTAACAGCTTAAATTCTAAACTAATCCAAACTGTGCATACAAGGTGCATCTAAAGAGTGTGATTTATTAAAAACATTAAATACAGACCTGGTTCGCAATATTAGGGTCCTGTTCATGCATAAGTTTCCAGTCTAGAGCTTCAAGCAACTACAGCAAATAGGCACTCAATGAGAAATGTATATATTTACAAAAGTGTTCATGAGATTCAAATGTTTTGATTAGAATACATACCTGATCTCGTAATACAGCTATTTGTTCTATCATTCGTTCTTGTTCTCCACCCTCATGGAATTCTTGGAGCCTGGAAAGCATCATATTCCAATTCAGCTATAATATCTTACAAATGGCCATCCTGCTTTATACAAGACATAAATGCAGTCCTTTGCCTACCTTCTCAACTGCTCCATCAACCTTATATTCTCCATTGCAAACCTAGTCACCTCAGGATTTCTATCAAGACGATTTCGTAGAATTTGCAACTCCTCTGTTAATACATTCTTCTCTTCCAAAAGGTGATCTTCTGCAGACATTTTATCTGAAGCTACAGCTTCCAGTCGCTTAATTTTGTCTTCACGAAAACGGAGCATCATCTTTCCACACTGTGCATCTTCCTCGCGATGTTTAACCTATCAAAAGACAGAACAATGCGCTAACTAATATAAACATTTCTGGAACTGTAAATTGAAACTAGAACATTACCAAAAAACCATTCCCTGAATGCTTACCAAGCGTTTTAATTGCTCATTTTCAGCAGCCATAGCCTTCATTTGCATTTCTGTAGCTTGCTCTCTTTTCAGTGCTCCTACAAGTGCAGATTCTAAATCCCTTTTCTGCAAGATTAGGCAATTATATAATCCCTAAAGAATAAAGAGAAAAAAAAAAGGCGAAGTAATGCACTTCAAACACAAAATGCCTACTCGAGGAGCCTTCTTATAACCAAGCAATGGGCTTGTGCCACCCCTCGAGTCCCATGCATGTGATCTTGGAGAGCTTAGCAAGTTTATGTTTCCGTAGTCATCTTCTTGAGTGTGTTCTGCCTCCCCATTGAGCTTCCCACGCAAATGAGTAACTTCTTCCTAAAGACCATTAAGAAGCAACAACCCTCTATCACAGAAGTAGAAATAAGAGATCAAATCTATTCTCATAGGTAACAAGCTTTTGATTCAAGAGTGAACTTGTTCAATAACCATGAACATCATTGGCAACATGAAATTCAAGGCATGCAATCAAGGTAATCCAGTATCAATACCTTCAACTGCTGAATTTGTATTTTCAAAGTTATGACATCCCCGGTAGCATTCTCATTTACAGTAGCCTGCAAAATAGTCACAAACAAATCCCTTAAGGAACACTCTTACCTGCAGAAATCTACAAGAGAAAAGAAGGATTAACTTCCATTAAATTTTGGTCTCTAGAATTAACTTACATTATTCCGTATAAATTTTGCTCGCTGGGCAAACTTAAGTGTGCTAAGTGTCTCCATTGCACAGCTGTGGAACGCAAAGCAATATCAAAGACATTAAGAATTTCTTGACAACATATTTGCATAGATGTTCACAAAAAGGTTTAACATAGTATACTTTAGAGGATTTTGAGAGATTGTATACCAGTTAGATGGACTGACATTGGCAATAATGATAGTTTTAGAATTCCCCACCAAGAGAATCCTGAATCACCATTACATTTTGTCTATGTTAGCAAACGAGCGTGCAGATGATAAATGCCTAACAAGTTTTGATATTAATTATTTGGAATCTTTGACAAAAACCAATATTAACTCAACTGGACTTGGCTAATCTCATCAGAAACCCTTTGCTCACATTGTCATCATATACTAATAAGAAAATTATTGATCATCATGCATACTAGACACTATTATCAATTTTACTTGCAACTACCCCGAATCATGTATGACATTTATTTTCCTGTTTACGACTTTTACTCCTAGTGGGTTATAACACCTCAACTTGAGACAGTTTCTCCAAAAATAAATAGGAGAAAGGATAAGCACCTAGCTAGCATACATCTTAGTTTCTTCAATAATAATAAAGCCAAGAACCATTTATAGCTGCAGCATTGCTTACCTGGAGAAGAAATGTAAGTTTGGAGTCGCGATATGGTACATGCTGTGGCTTCCCATTGGCAATATTTACAAGGTTCATTATTACAAAGCCTGTACATTTTTTGCCTTCGTAAGTTCAAATCATATTGATCTCTATTAATAAGTTAATTCAAGAGAGAAACCATTTGATAATGGCTAAAACAGTCTAAGCATCAAAAGAAAAAACAAAAATATACTTGATTTCAATACCCAAGAGTTGAAAGTGACTTATTGATATTTGTAGCCTCTTTCAGGCGCTCACACCTCAGCACCCGAACTCTTTTGCCTGTTATGTGAATCAATCATTATCAAAAGTACAACTGAAACAGCATCCTGCATTCATTTTTACTGGCAAAAGCCCAACTACAAAAAAGTCCCTAAGAATGTTCTACAGAAAAACAATGTACCTTTCTGAACCTGCCAGATCAACCAGATTTAATCGCCCAAATCTATGATGAGTCACAGACTGACATTCCCACTAGAAAACAATAACGAATATACTCATAAAATTTTCAAAATGATAGAATGATATCATATATCCATTATACTTAGTGTGTCTAACTAAAATATCCAACTTCAAAATAATGGCATGAGAAACAAAATATTAGAAAAACAAAATATGACATACCTTGCTTTCAATTATACAAGTAAATACACTATGAGACCGGCTGCTAGCACGATTCATATTTGTTGCTGCAACTTTTCTGTTGGCAGCACCCTGAAATGGGAGTTAAAAGACGAATAAATTCAGGTTTGCAATTTCTTGTTTACCAAACAACAAATCTCATTGTGCAGAAATACAGACATAGGAAAGCAGTGCATGTATGACCTGAAGGAGCAGCTTAACAATATCATTGACACCTTTCACCTCAACTTCCGAAAGATTTTCAACATATACTCCCTTCTTAGCATCTTCCCTCATCTTTAAATCAGAAGTAAAGTATCAGGTTAAACTGCATTACAAGAAATCATCAATACATGAAGCAAATTGCAATTCACTTCCTTGCCTGCAAATTCGTTGATGATGGCTCCAGAAGATCTGCAACCTGCTCATTGTATATCTCTAGAAAGGAGCACTTGCAAACAAATTTCAAATTTTCCTGTCTTCTAGCATCTTCTTCCTGCAGGATACTTGAAATGAGTGAGTTATCAACAAATATGTTGACTGTGAAAAAGAATAATAGTACATCAATCCCACAACATACACCCAAATGCAAATTTAAAGACCTTATGAATTCTTGTGAATAAATGCTCAAAAACACGAGGTGTCATGCCACGGTTTGCGCTTAGTTTGTGCTCTGCATCCTCAATGTCACCTAGCATTGTATGTGTTTTCCCGCTGCCAGTCCTGAATGAATCATATGAATCAGAAAATAAGTCAATTTTACAAAAAGAAAAAGAAAAATCATTAAACATAAAAAGCAAGAATCTGAAACAATGGATTTTGATAACATTCAATATAGAACATCTAAAAAATAAGATAGCAGCAAGCTAGTGGAAAATAAAGCTTAATGTTAACTAAAAAACTAAACTAAAAGAACATCGACAATGAATAGATAAGTAAAAATAGTTAACACAAATGATCTTGCCTGGCCATATGCAAACATACAGCTATTATATCCTCGCATGCAATTCTCAACCATGGGCAATCCAGCTACTCTGAACAGTTTGTCCTGCTTTCATTTATAGGTTTAGTTGGTGCGAAAAATGGAGCCATGTAATTAACAACATACAATAGATTTATCCCTCTACTTAAGAACTAAGTATTGACCTGAGATATATTTTCGCCAGCTACAACATCAAATGTAAAACGAGATTCTGGGTTCCCCCAGCCATGCTAAAGTGTGGGAACTATCCTGTCTGACACATCTGGAATGACCTTGAGAAGCAATTTCAATACCACTTAAAGGACGGACTCGAATAACAACCTGGACAAGCACATCAGCAAGGAAGAAAACAACTTACCATTAATAATAAAAAGAAAAGGCAAATAAATCCAATTCTCCTATATATTCTATATCAACCAATAGCAGCTAGCACTGAATGACATCCATCACTACTAACTCCTATAGAACAAAATCAAAATCAAATCGCTTCTCAATGTTTGGGGCATTTCTCCTAGATATTCTATATCAGCCAATAGCAACTGCAATGACTTGTTACGTCCCTAGTACAAATAAAAATCTATGGACTAATTGACATCCATCAATACTATCCCTGATAAAACCAAATCATAATCAAATTGCATCTTCATTGTTTTGTTTCTCCCATATATTCCATAGCAGTCAATAGCAACAGCAATGACTTTTTGCTTCCCTAGTACACATAAAAAGCTAGGCCGTAGTTGACATCCATCACTACTAACCTGGGTGGAACAAAATCAAACAATCAACTTTAATTAAAAATTTAAAAGACAGGAATGAATTAGAAGCACTTCCATCAACAACCATGCATAAAATTAACTTTGCAACCCACATACCTGAACATTATGGTCATCCCAGAAAGAGGGTTCCTCGTGAAGCTCAAAATGATGTTGCACAAAGTTATTTTTTGACTCCAACTGCAAACTCTTCGGTGGAGCAAGATTTTGACTCTCCACAGAAGGAAGTGCCAGTAAACTTCCAGTGCCTGCAGTGACAGACTGGTTGTATTTAAGAGATCTTGCTACTACCATTTAGAATTGCAGGCACATTTTCTGAACTACCAACAATAGAAAAATCTGTTGCCTCACACAACAACCCCATTTCATGAAGATTTCCATTGGAGGGATATTTGGTCAAGCCTGTGGAATATCTGGCAAAATCCATTTCTGAGGCACTCAAAGAATGACTCCCTTGGTTCCCTGCCATCCAAACCTGTTCTTTGTATATGAAAACCCTGTTGAGTTATTAGGCAGCTCACTGTCAGGTGTACAAGTCAATCCCCTGAACATATTCTCCCCAGGCTGACTCAAACCATGTGAACTACCTGGGCCGCTAAGCTTTGCCCTAGCAAAAGGCATTGTAGAATCAGATTTTTGTCTAGGAGTAATCAATTCTTGCTCTGTATTTGTGCCATCCGGTAAATTGGAATTACCTTCTGGGATGGGGCATAATGGAGGCCGCATAGTAGAAAAACAGTAATCCCATTGCATTGATTTCTAGTGAAGGATTAGCATCACCATAGTTAGTGCTCATGTCTGGGAACATTTTCCTGGGAGAGTTCCTTACAGGTATACGGAGTGGAGATGCCGCTCCTTTCTTCATCTTTGATTCATCCACTAATCCACTGCTCTTTGCAAATGTCTAAACAAGGATGTTTCCAGGTATGTGTTTCGATAATAAAACCTGTGAAGATAATCCAAAACTCTAAAAAACTAAGCAATCAAGTAAATTTCCCCTCAATCAATGCGTGCAAACCACCACTATTCAAATCCTATGTGCAAAGAGCTAAGCAATCAAATCAAATTATCTCTGGACTGACCTTTGCAAACCCTACTAAAAAGTAAATCGAATTACATACCCTGAAGAGGCCAGTGACCCAGTTTCAAACCCTGGCACCTTCTGTGAATCCTGATCCAATATGTGCAACTGTAAGGGTTTAAAATCTAAGTTATATGCACCCCGCCTTGAAAACTCTTAATTCCAACACGGAGAGACCCAGACCCTCGATCGTATACGTGTATGCAAAGCCACAAAACCCTAGAAGAGAATTTCCCTCGCCCCGTTTCTCAAAAACCCTGGGCTTTAAGTACAAAACCCTCCACGGCAAAAAACTCAATTCAAACACTATAGGCGTCAAAATGTTCTGCTTCCGCTCACGATAAAGATTATCCTATCAATAAACTGAAACGCATAGCATTCCTTCAACTTGACAAATCAAAACCCCAGCATTCCTCTCCCTCAAAACAATGATGTCTAAAACACTCCAACCCTGAAATTTACCGAGCATTTGAATCAACCCAGACATACAAAAGCATTTCAAACAACAGCCAAAGAAAATCCGTCGGCTAGAAAATTTTTTGAACTTTAGGTAAATCTAAAAAAACACCATCAGCAACAGAAATTTCAAACAAAGCACACTTGCCCTTAATACTCGCTAACGCAGCTGCAGATCTTCGGCTGCCAGGCTAGAAATCACCGTCAAAAGAAAATAATATCTTCAATTTTTCACCCGGGTTTTTCGAAAACAGAGTATTTGAATCCAAACGCAGGCGAATGTGGACGGATTTTAGCTGAGAAAAACACGAACTGTAAGGATTTCTTCAGACTATTCCCCTTCCTCCATTGACACTACTGCCCGTAAATACTCTTACTGTGTATTCTTCGCTAGGTATAGATTGTGGGAGGGATTTTATTCGTACAGATGAAATGAAAGAAATTTATGTCTACCACTCCTTCCCAAACCCCCTCTTGTTCTTCTTCTTCGCCTCCTCATTCAAAGTTTGAATGCACACAGGGACCGTCAATCTCCGCCGTTGGTTAGTGTGTCCGCTCCATCCGACGGCCCAGGTGCACTCTAGGACTAACGGTCATTCGCTTTTGAGACGTTACTTTTGATATTTGAAATAAGATTAAAAATAAACAAAATTATAAGGTTTTTTTTTCGAAGTAGTGCAATGATTTAAATTTTGGCTTTTGTTCGTTGGTAAAGGTGAATTGATAATGTTTGTGAACTTTTAGGTGCTTTTTGAAAAATGTCCCCCTCACTTTAATAATTAAATATTTCATGTACCAAAGCTCAAGAGGACTAAAATGGTGGATTATATTGAGCATACGAATGTTTGTTTATGTTTTTGTGAGTTATGTGGGTCTTTTTTTATTGTGAATCTTAAACATAATTATATGAAAATGTTTTAAGATATCAATTTTGAGGTGTTTATCTTAGATTTTATATAATTTCATTAAATGAAGGTTTTTGTATTGATTAATAAATCTATCATTTACTTGGAGATTCTTGGCATATATTTTCTTCTCACATGTTGATAATGGATCACGGAGTGTGATCTCCTCCAAACTCTATCATATGCCTAAAATTTCGCAATTTGTTAATTAGTCTCTCACAATATGAGAGTCCACCACTACCCCACCTTAGCATGATTATAGGTTATGTCGTTTGACTTAATTCTATATATGAGAAAAAGATATTAAAATAGTTTTAGAGGTAATCTTAGAATTACTTAACCACACGAATAAAATCTGACAAATATTAATAATCTAATATCTAAACTCAAACTTGTAGGTCGAGCTACACATCCTTTTGCAAGAACTAATAAGATAAGAGGTTTGGGGTTCAAAACTCCTATCTACATTTTTTTTTTTAATAATTTTTTAAAGACATTTTTTTAATTGTATGTGAAGTATTAAAAAATTTAAAGTATTTTAAATATATTTTTGAAAAACATCAATATTTTAAATTTTCAAGAAAATTAGTTTGTCTCAAAAAATCGTTTTTTAGGCCCTAAAATAATTTGGTCTTGAAAAAAATATTTTAAATTCGAAAACTTATATTTTAGGTCCTAGAATTTTTGTAAAAAGTTCATAAAATTATTTTAGTATGTCAAGATTTTTTTTCAAGTTCTAGTTTTTTTATGATAGAGAATTTATTTAGTGCCTTTAAAAATTATTTTGATCTCGAAAAAGGGCCTAAAAATTGTTTTTAAATTTTAATTTTTAGTTCCTAATTTTTTTGTGACTAGAAAAAATATTTATAGGCTCTAGAAAATATTTTTAGTCCTTAAAAGACCTATAAAAATGATTTTGACTTTTAGATAACAAAATTTTAAAAATAAAAAAAAATTATAATGGCTTCTTCAAACAATTTTAACATTTACATGACTTATATGTTAAATGGGTCAAAGTATAACATCTAGAAAATTAATCTTAACATTGAATTTATGGCTAGAAAACTATGGGGTATTATAAACGAAATTGAAAGAATTTCAGCGGGTAGGAAAGTAACCTTTGAAAACCTAAATGCCTTCAAGAAGATATCCTAGGAGGTTATGTCAATTATCCTAAGAAGAATTTAAGAATGAATACCTACTTCATATAGAAATCAAAAATCACCCAGTGATGCATGGAAGAAGTTAGATTCCATGCATGAAGGAACTAGACTTTGTAAAATCATCAAACTTACCCTCAAACTAATGAGCATTCATATGAAAGGAGATGAAAAATTTGTAAACTTCCTTGCTATAATCAAAAGCATAAAATTTTATTTGGATGATTACAATTGTAATCTAATCTAGGACCAACTACTTTACTTAGTTGTGTAGATGAATATTCATGAAAATTTTAGAAATTCATTTCTATTCTAAGCTCTAAATACCGAAACAAAATTGATATCCTAATTTTTATACCCTATCTACTATTTGTATCCAAGAAGAATAGGTCATGGAAAAAATTGACTCAAAAGAGAATGCCAATTAAGCACTTCTCTCTCAGAATTAGAAGAGTCATGTTCCCAAAAACTTGAGGAACTTATAACTCTAAACCAAATTCCAAATAAAACTCTAAACTATCTTCTACTACAACAACAATGATACTAAGAAGAACTTTAAAAAATCAAATTTGTAATAAATATGGTGAATTCAGTCGTAAAGAAAATGATTGTTACCAAAAGAAGAAAGACTCAAATTTGACAAAAAAAAATAAAAAAGGGAAAAGTTTCAATAATCAAAATCAAAATAAGAATCAAGACGCAAACAAAACCATTGAACTTTCCACATCTAATGATAGTGAATGGATCCTAGATAATAGTGCGTCAAGACACATGACGTTAACGTACATGTGTGATACCCTCACATATGTGAAATAATATCATGAATAATCTTTCTAAGAATCAACTCTATCATAGAAGCTAAAAATCAAGGTAAAGCCAAAATCTCAAATGGGTTATGTTAACGCAAAATCACAGCACCCCCAAAATGAGTTCTATAGGTCTGCTTTTCTAAGGCAGAGTCATTCGGTATGATTGCGTAACATTCAACTTTCCCCGAGATGTGGGACCTTGCAAAATGGGAAAGCTCTCCAGATTGAAGGTTGGTTCCTTATTCCTCTGTTTAGGTGCATACGTAGAAACTTGCAGAGGATTTGTTCTTAATCATAATGTAAAATTTACCAAGGGGACAGGGATAGAAGGAATACAGAAATTAAAACAAAGCTAAACTACGAGGTGATGCACCAAAGGAATGATGAACACTTATTTTGTTAATAGACACAAACCAACAAAATGCATACAATAAACAAGCACAGATAGCCAGATATATAATGGGAGACCAAATGAAAACAAAAGAGACAAGAAAGGATCTAAAATCGATCACATACGTGTTTTATTACTCCGTAAATTGATACAGTCCATTACAAAGTAGCCAAGAGGCAGAAACATTTTACAATTTTTTGATGGAAGGCTTGAACCCCACAAATTCTTTTGCTAAGAGGAGAAGGGAGCCTGCAAAACAAAGAATGTCCAACCCTTTACAATGAATCCTGCCCCCCATATTTATAAATTTGATCAGAGAGAAGAAAGAGAGAGAGAGAGAAGCGGGAAAAGCAAGTCGGAACACAACCACTATTGTTAATGCTTCTGATAAAATCTACCCCCAAATCCTTCTTTACTGCATCGTGTTATGTTTGTGGAGTCTGTTTTCATGTTAGAGTTTGGTACACCTTCCATGTGTTACACTCAGATATTTTTACAGCGGTCCCGCTCGCTGGTGAGCGGGTCAAGGGGGTTCAGGGGGGTGAAGCCCCCGAAGAAAATTTTCATGGGTGGTTTATTAACCCATGGGTAATGGGTAACCGTTATGGGTTGTTTTTGGGCCCATGGTTTTTCAGTACCCATTGTTTTGTAAAAACGCCTCTTCAGCTACCTATTGATGTACTTATAAATAGATGGACATATAATAGGATTTACATGAGAGTGTTTTGTGAAGGTGAATAGTGTGTGCGAATTCAAGTGCGAATTCAGGAGGGTTTGTTGAGCGCAGCTCTAAACAAGATCTGATTATTGTAACTGTGAAGATTGTTGGCTTGTAATAAAATCTGAGCAAGTGTTCTTAGTGGATGTAGCCCACATTGGGTGAACCACGTTAAATATTGTCTTCATGTTGTGCATATTTCATTTCTGTAATTCTATTCATACTTCTTATTATTGTGATTTTGAGGAATTATTCCACATTAGATATTATTAATTCCTAACAATTGGTATCAGAGCCTGGTTTGGTATGCTGAAGTGTTGAATCACAGGGAAATTTTTTAGCTCGAGTGGGAGCTATGGCAGATGATGGAAGATCTAGGGTTGATAAATTCAATGGGTAGAATTTCAGTCTTTGGAAGATGCAGATGGAAGATTACCTTTATCAGAAGGATCTTTATACTCCGTTGTCTGAGAAGGTGAACAAACCCTCAAGTATGACAGATGCAGAATGAGATTTGTTGGATCGGAAGACACTTGGAATGATCCAGTTGTGTCTTGCATCTTCGGTATTATTTAATGTTTCGAAGGAAAAGACTACAAAAGATCTAATGGATGCATTAGGGAAGTTGTATGAAAAACCCTCTGCCTCTAATAAGATATTTTTAATGAAAAAGTTATTTAATATGAAGATGTCTGAGAATAGTTTAGTAGCAGATCATTTAAATGATTTCAATACGGTTGTGAATATGCTAGCTTCGGTTACAATAGAATTTGATGAAGAAGTTAGGGCTTTATTAATTCTGTGCTCTTTACCTGAAAGTTGGAATAGCCTAGTAATGGTGGTAAGCAACTCGGTTCCAGCTAACTCGAAGTTGAAGTTTGAGGATGTTGTAGGGGTGATTCTAAGCGAGAAAATGCGAAGAAAAAGCTCCGGGGAATCTTCTACTTCAGAGAATGCTTTGACAGTGGAAACTAGACGGAGACAAAAGAATAGAGGAAACCATGGAAAATCAAAGGATCGGGCAAGGTCAAAATCCAAAAACAAGATAGTATGTTGGCACTGTGGAAAGTCTAGGCATGCAAAGAAGGATTGTTTGGAGCTTCGGGACAAGAAGAAACAACAGGAAGAAAACAAGGAGGCAAATGTGGCATCGAGTAATGTATGTCAGGATGCTTTGATTCTTTCTTTGCATAATATTACTGAATCTTGGGTTTTAGATTCAGGGGCTTCTTTTCATGCTACTCCACATAAGCATTATTTTATTGATTATGTTCAAGGGGATTTTGGGTATGTTTTTCTTGGTGATGATGAGCCTTACAGTATAGTTGGAAAAGGTTATGTTCAGGTTAAGATGCAGAATGGGAGTACATGGCTATTGAAGGATGTCAGACATGTGCCTACATTAAGGAGAATTTTGATATCGGCAGGGCAATTGGGAAGTGATGGTTGTACTGTGATATTTACAGCTGACTCTTGGAAGGTTACCAAGGGTGCTCTTGTGGTGGCAAGAGGTAAGAAGGTTGGAACCTTGTATTTAACCACTAATAGTACTAATGATTGTAATCTTGTGGCTTCATATGCATATACAACATTATGGCACTATAGGCTCGGTCATATGAGCCATAAGGGCATGGACATCATAAAGAAAAATTTACCTGGATATATAGAAATAGGTTTGGATTTCTGTGAGAACTACATATATGGGAAACATAAGCGAGTAAGGTTTCTCAAGGTTGGACCTATGAAGAAAGAGAGTAAGTTAGAGTTGGTACATTCTGATGTGTGGGGGCCAGCTCAGGTATCATCTCTTGGGGGTTCAAGTTATTATGTTACTTTTATTGATGATGCAACAAGGAAATTTTGGGTTTACTGTATTAGAAAAAAATATGATGTATTTGATACTTTCGTTAAATGGAAAGCCTTGGTAGAGAATGAAACAGGTCTTAAGTTAAAATGTCTTAGGTCAAATAATGGAGGGGAGTATTGCAGCAATGAATTTGATGATTATTGTTCTAAGAATGGAATCCGCAGGAAAAAGATGGTTCCAAGAACCCCACAGCAGAATGGGGTGTCAGAAAGGATGAACAGAACAATAATGGAACGTGTTAGGAGCATGAGGATACATGTAGAATTGCCTCTTTATTTTTGGGTAGAAGCGGTGAGCACAACTATGTACTTTATAAACAGAGGACCCTCAAGTTCCTTGGATGGATGCATACCTGAGGAGGCTTGGTACGGTAAGAAAGTCAATTACTCATTTCTTAGAGTCTTTAGATGTGAGGTGTTTGTTCATATTGACAAGGATGATAGGACCAAGCTAGAGGCTAAATAAAAAAAATGCACTTTTATTGGTTATGGTGGTGATGACTTTGGATTTAAATGTTGGAGTATTAAGGACAAGAAAATCATTTGATCTAGGGATGTGGTCTTTAATGAGAAAGTCATGTATAAGCAACAGTTGCAAGAAAACAGGGAAGAATCCAAGAAAGAATATGCAGTGGTAGAGGATCTTCCGGATGGGACATTGACCCATGAATCAGTTCAGGAAACTATCAACAGGAACCCCAAACTCCTACAGTAAGGAGGTCTTCTAGGGTAAGAAAAGAACCTGAATGTTTTTCTCATTCTTTTTATTATTTATTACTCACTGATAGTAGACAGCCAAAGAGCTTTGATGAAGCAATGTAGGTAGATGCCAATAAGAAGTGGGAGCAAACCATGGATGAGGAGCATAAGTCTCTCATCGAGAACCAGACTTGGGATTTGGTGAAGCTACCAGAAGGCAAAAGAGCATTGCAGAACAAGTGGGTGTACAGAGTTAAAGACGAAGGAGGAGGAAAGAAAAGATATAAGGCCCGGTTGGTGGTCAAGGGGTTTGCACAGAAACAAGGTATAGATTTTGATGATATTTTTTCTCCTGTAGTAAAAATGACTTCTATCAGAACTGTTCTTGGAATAGTGGCAGCAAAAGACTTGCACTTAGAATAGTTAGATGTAAAGAATACATTTCTCCATGGTGATTTGGAGGAGGAGCTATATATGCAGCAGCCAGAAGGATATGAAGTTAAAGGTAAAGAGGAGATGGTGTGCAAACTGAAGAAGAGCTTGTATGGCCTGAAACAAGATCCACGTCAATGGTATAAGAAGTTTGATAGCTTCATGATGGAGCAAGGTTATATTAGATGTCATTCTGACCATTGTGTGTATACAAAGAAATTTGAGGATGGAAGTTATATTATCCTGTGTTTGTATGTTGATGACATGTTGGTTACAGGTAAAAACATGCAGGAAATAAAAGTACTCAAGAAATAGTTAAGTGAATCCTTTGATATGAAGGATTTGGGGGTAGCCAAACAAATCCTTGGTATGAGGATAACTCGGGATAGGAAGGAACGAAAGTTGACTTTATCTCAGGAAGAGTACATTAAGAAGGTATTGGATAGGTTTAATATGCAGGATGCTAAACCGGTTAGGACTCCTTTGGCAGGCCATTTTAAGTTATCAAAGGAGCAGTGTCCCAAGACAGAGCAAGAAAGAAACCAGATGTCCAAGGTACCTTACTCATTAGCGGTTGGCAGTTTGATGTATGCTATGGTGTGCATTAGGCCTGATATTGCCCATGTAGTGGGAGTTGTGAGTAGATTCATGAGTGATCCAGGTAAAGAGCATTGACAAGCAGTAAAGTGGATCCTTCTGTATTTGAGAGGGACCATGGGGATAGTTTTGTGCTACAATGGATCAGACACCACTTTACGTGGTTATGTAGATTCAGACATGGCTAGAGATGTAGACAGCAGGAGGAGCACGACAGGTTATATTTACACTGTAGGTGGGACAATAGTGAGCTGGATTTCACGACTACAGAAGCTGGTGGCTTTGTCAACCACGGAGGCTGAGTATGTTGTTGTCATAGAGGCAATCAAAGAGATGATTTGGTTACAACAATTACTTGAGGAGTTGGGGCATAAGCATGAGGAATGTAAGTTGCATAGTGATAGTCAGAGTGTTATACACCTAGCTAAGAACTCTACTTTTCACTCCAGGACGAAGCATATACAGTTGAGATATCACTTCATCAGGACAACTTTAGAGGAAGCTAAGTTGAAGTTGGAGAAGATTCATACCAGTTAGAATCATGTAGACATGATGACCAAGGTGGTCACAAGGGATAAACTAAAGCTATGTTCAACTTTTGTTGGCCTTCGCGGATGACAGTGAAGGGTTGAGAAGCTTGCTCAGTGGAAATCAGTCTCCAAGTGGGAGATTGTTATGTTTGTGGAGCATGTTTTCATGTTAGAGTTTGGTACACCTTCCATGTGTTACACTCGGATATTTTTACGGTGGTCCCGCTCACCGGTGAGTGCGTCAATGGGGGTTCGGGGGGGTGAAGCCCCCGAAGTAAATTTTCATGGGTGGTATATTAACCCATGGGTAATGGGTAACCGTTATGGGATGTTTTTGGGCCCATGGTTTTTTGGTACCCATTGTTTTGTAAAACCGCCTCTTCGGCTACCTATTGATGTACTTATAAATAGATGGACATACAATAGGATTTACATGAGAGTGTTTTGTGAAGGTGAATAGTGTGTGTGAATTCAAGTACAAATTTAGGAGGGTTTGTTGAGCGCAACTCCAAACAAGATCTGATTATTGTAACTGTGAAGAGTGTTGGCTTGTAATAAAATCTGAGCAAGTGTTCTTGGTGGATGTAGCCCACATTGGGTGAACCACGTTAAATATTTTCTTCGTGTTGTGTATATTTCATTTTTGTAATTCTATTCATACTTATTATTATTGTGATTATGAGGAATTATTCCACATTAGATATTATTAATTCCTAACACATCGATCCTTGGTTCAGTGCCTTGAAGGAAGAGGAAACGACAAAACAGATCAAATCTGATCTGGTCATTGAGGCAAGAAGATCCTACATTGAAAGCCCAGAGACATTTCCTCCATTTTTCTTTACCTAACCTCCTCAAAATTAAATTTTAGACCTCCATGGCATGAGTGAGGCCGAGATCTTTCCAACAACATCAGATTTGCAATATTTCGATCCCTGGGTCAAAAGATATGCCCCTTCGAAGTTTGTATCGGGTCCATACAGGAGGGCGGGAAAACAACTTGAAAAATGGGTCCCCCTTTCTAATATGGGATACGTGGCAACCAAATTGGAACAAAAATAGGGCCTACGGGTCCGCAATTTATCTTTTTCCCTTTCTTCCAATTCTTGCTTTGACTTTGACTCGGGCCCAAATGCTGACTTTTTCCCTGGGCAGAGTTGCGGGCCATTTTACAACTTTTACCCGTTGATTCAGCGCCATACTGACACTTGGCATTATCCACTTACACCTTCATACTTAGCCAATTTTGAAGCCCTTTTCTATCCACCTTTTGACTCTGTTTCCTCCTATGCGGGATCGTGGTTGATCCAATATTTGGCACGGGGGCAAAATATGGATAACAATTTGTTGACTCACAGGGGTATCTTCCTGCTAGATGAAAAGACCAATTGCCTTGTCATATTCGTTGGGCATGGAGTCATGAGTGATAACCTGCTACTGATCTGAACTTTGAAAACTGACCCCTGGGCCACTCGGAAACCCATTAGAACTGAAACTGATCTTGACCAAATGCCAAGTCCAAACACTGCGTGAGAGAAACAAAACAACACCACACTATATACAAAAATTAAAATCACACATGCTCTAAATGGAACATGCAAAGCGTGCAAAGCACTTAGGAGAAAAGTAATCTACACTACAGCAAGACAATGTGCATAATCACTTAGAGGAAAGAGAAAACTAAACTAATATGTACAGGGTGAGAACCCCCATTTTAGTAGCATTGTTTAAGATAGATCCCATTTACTGGAATCTGCAACTCTTCACCCTCCAATGTAGACAACTGGAAAGCATTGCTACTTTTTCATCTTGTGATCATATAGGGGCCACTCCAGATGGCATCAAATTTGAATGCCTTCCTGGTTTTGCTTGATCTTTATCCCATTTCAAAACCAGGTATCCTTCCTAGAAGGTTCTTGCTTTTGTCTTCTTGTCAAAGCATTTCTTGATCGAAAGCCTAATTCATCTCTATTGCTTGGAGAGCATGCTCTCTGATTTCTTCTCTATCTGTCAGCTCTACATACCTGGCCTCCATTGCTCCAAATTCAGACATCTCTAGTTGCTTCACGAGCTCCAATGCTAGCAACTCAAGTGATATAGGCAACACTACCTCCTTCCCATATAGAGCTTGAATGGAGAGCTTCATATAGATCTCTTGGGCGTTATTCTATCAGCCCATAAGGCCATTTTGAGCTTTGTGTGCCAGGTCTTCTGATTCTCATAAAGAGTTCTTCTGATGATCTTTAATACGTTCTTGTTTGTGGACTCAACCTGGCCATTACCTTGAGGGTAATAGTTTGATGAAGTACTCAAATAAGTTCCATTCTTGATGGCCCATCTTGTGATCTTAGAACCTATAAATTCTAATGCATTATCTGATATGATGGTGGCTGGCACTCCAAATCTGGTCATTATCCCTTCATAGAAATCTAGGATACTAGACGCATTTGCTTCCTTGAGTGCCACTACCTCAATCCATTTGGTGAAATAATTTGTCGTTGTCAAGATCCATTTGTGACCTTGGCTTGAGTTTGGATTGATGACTCTAATGAAGTCTAATCCCCATTGTATGAAAGGTTGGTCGACTGAGATTGGTTGCAATGGAAGTGCTACTAGCCTTTCCTTGCCTTTGAAGAATGCACAATTCTTTCACCTTTTAATCCATGTGTAGTAGTCACTAAACACTCTGGGCCAATAATATCCTACTTTTATGATTTTGAGTGCTGTCACTCTTGGAGAAAAATGGCCTCCAGCTGCTTCAACATGGAATTCTTGTAGCACTCTCTCCACCTGATCTATCTCAATGCATCTCAACAAAATGCCATTGATGTCTCTTTTGAACAAGTTACCATCAATAAGAACATATGGTATGGCCGGTAACATGAAATGTCTCATTTTTGCTTTACCCATCCCATGAGGACACAGGCTTGTTCGAAGGAAGTGCACCATGTCTTGGGTCCAACAAGGAGCAAGTACATCATCTCTCCCTTCTTCTTGATCATCTTGTAGAATAAAAACAACCTCCTTTTCACTATCTGTTTCATCTTGTTGACCTGAGGCTAGATGTTCACACAACCCCTTCCCACGGACCAGCTTGGTGACCTTGATCTCAATGTCGTATTCCATGACACAAGTGATCCATCCTGCACGCTTCTCATTCAAGTCCTTGCTAAGAAGGAATTCTTTAACTCTCGTATGGGAGACCAATAGTTGGATTTTGTTGTTTGAAACCAAATGCTTAAATTTCTTCAATCCTCTTATTACCGCCAGGACATGCTTCTCAATGAAGGAGTACCTCACCTTATAATCTTCTAGACTCTGGCTGAAGAAAGCAATTGGCTATTCTATACTTTCTTTGTTCTGTTGTACCAAGATTACAGAAATTGTGTTGTTGTCACCAAAGGCATACAATATGAAGTCTTTGGAAAAATATGGGTTCACAAGAGTTGGTGATATGGCTTCTTTGATAGCCTCAAAACTTGTTTTTCCTTCAACTGTCCACTAGAATGTTAAGCTCTTCTTCAACATCAATGTTATTGGCTTAACAAGGGCAGCAAAGTTTAGAACAAACCTGCGGACAAAATTGATTTTTCCCAAGAAGCTTTGAAGAGCTTTCTTGTAACTTGGCAATGGCAATGCTCTTATTGCTTGAACTCTTTTCGGGTCAATTGCCAATCCTTCGTTTGATACGATATGGCCTAGAATCTTGCCTTCGTGGGCCAAGAATATGAATTTTTCGGGGTTTAGTGACACCCCAAAACTTCTGCATCATTGGAACACCTGCCTTAGATGGAAAAGGTGGTCTACTGCATTTTTGGAAAACACTATAATGTCATCTAGATAGACCAGTACTATTTTGTTGATCAGCCCCTTGAATGCCATATCCATTGCCCTTTGAAAAGTGGCTCCGACATTGGATAATCCAAATGGCATTTTCCTGTAGGCATAGGTGCCCCATTTGGTAGTGAAAGTTGTTTTGAATTGATCACCTTCTTTCACCATGATCTAGTTGTACCCTGAGTAGCCATCTAGGAGAGAGAACATATCTGACCCAGACACTACTTGCAAGATCTGCTCCATTGAAGGGAGTGGGTAGTGGTCTTTGAGGGAGGTTCTGTTCAAATCCTTGAAGTCAACACACAGCCTGATTTCTCCATTTTTCTTCTTGATCGAGACCAGATTTGCAACCCAGCTTGAGTGTTTGATTGGAAATATGATGCTTGCCTCTATCAGCTTGTTCAGTTCCTTCTTCATCAGAGGCTCAATATGTGGGTCAACTGGTCTCTACTTCTGCCTGATGGGTTGAGCAGCTGGATCTAGTTCTATTGTGTGTTGTGCTAGCTTGGGATTGAACCCTCTTAGGTCTTCATAACTCCAAGCAAAAACATCAGAAATTCTTGGCAAAGTTGTATGAATTCATACCTTTCTTGCTTGGTGGCCACTTTGCCAATTTGAAGTGTTTTGTCTTCTCTAACTAGGATTGATTCATAATCTTCTCCTTTGATCTACATGTTAGCCTTCTCCTTTCTGAACTGATCATTAGGATTGTAAATGGATTCCAGTGTCACTAAGCCTTTAGGAAGCTTGTTTGTATGCAGCTGTACTATCTAATTCCCGTACTGCTGCTCTAGTCTGCTCTGGTTTCTAGCTGAGAATTCAACTTCTTCTTACAAAAATTTAATGATCCACTGATCATTCTCAAACACCTGATAGCATGTATTATTATCTGGTATTGTTGGCCTCACAACCGAATGGATATGCGGTTGTTCTCTGTCCCTTTTGATGTTGTCAACCACATCAAACATTACCCTGACTACTGCAATTCTGTTAACATATTCATTATCCTTCCTAGGTATGGACACGATATTGAAGGCCTCTAAATCCTCCATGAGATCCCATACCCTACTCTTTTAGTTCTTGAGCAGGTCATTTTTGATGGAATTTAGTCCTTTGACTTGATTGGCAACTAGTTCACTGTCACCGAATACTTGCAAGTTCTTGATTCCCAGCTTCCTTGCCCAATGAAGACCTTAGACTAAAGCCTCATATTCAGTAGTGTTATTTGAGCAAGAAAAATGGAATCTGAAGGCTGAATAATATCTCATACCTGTGGGGGACACAATCATGGCTCCTCCTCTAGCTCCTTGTCTACTCCTCGAGCCATCAAAGAACAATTGCCATACCTCATTGTCATCCTTGCATTCTAGCTTGATTAGGTCAAGAAGAGGCTAATTCTCTTAATGTAGGTAGTAGACACATAGATCGGATTCTTCCATCTCCCTATAGGGGTAAAAAGCATGGCTTTTGTTGGCCCAATCATCAAGATTCAAGTCTGGGATACATCCCACCTTGGTATTTGATTCAGAAGTGCTTAGAAGGTCTTCTTGGTCAAAAGCTGAGCAATTAGCATTGATCGGGCTAGGTACATAGGATTCAATATGATAATCAGCAATAAGTTTAGATCTGATTATGGCCTTCACTCCATACCTTTTCCTAAAGATCATATGTGACCAATCAGCAGATAGGTAGCCTCCAATTTTGGTAGTGAAGTTCCTAGACAGACACAAAGCAAAATGTAGTGGCAAATCTATGATTGACACATTTTGCAAAATAGTCACATTAGGGCAAACATGTAGAGTGATACTTAGATCCTTGATTATTCCCACAGTGGTCACTGTTGTCCCATCTAATTGGACTACTCCTCTAGAGATGACCTCATATTGGAGACCCAACTAATCAGCTATTTGTGTGGGTAACACAGAACTACTATCCCCAGAATCAATCATACAATTGTGCACCAATTTGTCTCTAATAATCAATGAGACATAGAAGGGAGGAGGTCTCAGGTTTTTACCTTGTTTTTCTCCATGGTTGAACTGCATTCGTAAGCACTCTCTCTTGCTGGTTAGGTGGGTGATTTGAACTTGACCAATTCTGTATGGTAGTCTGCAACAAATCCTTCTACCCTAGAATGGCCAGTGACTCCCATAGTGAAATGTTCACACTTGTCCTTTTCATCTGCTCAATAATATTTAATGAGTTATCTTTTTGCTTCCCCTTCCCAGATACATTTCTTTCTTACACATGGGTTGTTACAACCGGTGCCTGACTAGGTTTGGAAGGTGGTCTGGATTGGTTCAGCATGTTGGGAGTTGCACTTGGAACACCAGGACCTTGTGGAGTGATGGAAGGTTGAGGGTCACCTGAGTTCAGTGGTTGGCCCTCTCTAATATTTCTCCTTTTGGACCGTGTGTTGGCATCCACACCTTGAGGAGGGGAGTGATTCATCCCACAGAAGTCTTCAGCTTGCCAATTGACAAACATAGCCTCATTTGGGGGACCACCTTGTTGAGATCCTTGTTTTTGATCTTCCTCTTGGCCAGGTTCTTGTGGCACCATACTAGTTTCCACCATCAAAGCTTGATTTAGAGCACCATTAAAACACATATATTGGTTATGTGGCTGTCTGCATGGAAAACACCAATCATAATCTTGTATCATATTGTTCTGGGTTGGGACCAATGCTCTTGATGTTGAAGCTGTGTTAGGATCATACGGCCTGAAGGGTCTAGTAGCTTGGGGTTGTCCTTGGTTCTGGTTTTGGTTTACAGTCTGAGGTGGTGGCCTATTCTGTTGATACTGGGGTCTAGCTTGATATTGAGCTTAAGGCTGGTATGGCTTGGAACTTTGAGCTTGTTGTCTTTTGATGGTCACTAGTTCATTCCCAAAGTTCTGAAGTTGCTTCATCACCACCTCTTGAAACTCTTTAGAGGTATTAGATGATGAAGTGGAAGCTTTAGCTGAGCTTTGACTCCTGGGGGTGGGTATAGGAGCTAATGTAGGCACTTGGCTAGTATTTGGGCTTCCTAACTTAGGGTACAGAGGCATGGATGCCCTAGGGGTGATATTTCCAACTTGAATCAAATGGTTCTCAACCCCTATGGAGAGGTTATAGGATGCAGGTAATGTAGTGCCCCCCATTGATTGAATCATCAAATAAATATCAGAATTTAAAGCCCTAAAAAAGTATAAGAAGGCACCTTCATTAGTGGGCTTTACTGTTGTTGGAATCCTATCCCAAGTCCACTGGAATTTGAGGTTGAAGTCTGTCAAGTGCTCATTTAGGGCTCTCTTGATTGTTGTTAATCGAAAGACAAGTTATCACCTTTTTCCCCAAACTGGTCATGAAGAGTTGTGCACAACTAGTTCCAATTTTGGATAGATCCTGCTCCAAGACTCCTGAACCATTGTGAGGCTTTCCCTTTGAATGAAGAGGTGATCAGCTTGACTACAATTTCCATCTCATGGATTTTGTGGATTGTACAAACATTTGCAATATCTTGGACATGGTCACTAGGAGAAGTTTGATTTTCCCTAGTGAAATATGGGATGATCTTTAATGTTGCATTCGGAACTAGGTTTTGTGCATTCAAGGTGTGTGGACTACTGCTAGTGAAGTTGACATATGGATTTGGTTGTGGCATTCTAATTGGCCTAAGAATCCTTGCAGACTGAAAGAAAGGCCTTGTAGGTGGAGGTGTTGACAAGGTTTTGCTTGGTGAAGATGGAAACATCTGGACTCTTCTTCCTCTCCTTTCTCTACCTGGGGATAGACACAAGTATTCAAATATACCTTCTTTCCTTGCTCTAGACCGAGTTTTTCTCATGAATCTCCCAAGCTTGGGTTGCTGAAACCAGTAGATTTTTTTCTTTTGGAGTCTCCAGATGTATAATTTTAGGGCTTCTTAAAATCCAGAATCACAACAAGTGTACATCAATCCCTTATGTAATAATATGGAGACTTCTTAGTCCCACTGGGCATGCCAAAACTGTTAACGTGAAATCATAGCACCCCTAAAATGAGTTCTACAGGTCTGATTTTCTAAGGCTGAGTCATTTGGTGTAATTACGTAACATTGAACTTTCCCCAAGGTGTGGGACCTTACAAAATGGGAAATCTCTCCAGATTGAAGGTTGGTTAATTATTCCTCTATTTAGGTGCATACATAGAAACTTTCAGAGGATTTTTTCTTAATCCTAATCTAAACTTTACCAAGGGGACAGGGATAGAAGGAATACATAAATTAAAACAAAGCTAAACCATGAGGTGATGCACCAAAGGAATTATGAACACTTATTTTGATAATAGACAGACCAAAAAAATGCATATAATAAACAAGCACGGATAGCTAGATATATAATGGGAGACCAGATGAAAGCAAAAGAGACAAGAAATGATCTAAAATCGATCACAGACGTGTTTTATTTCTCCGTAAATTGATACAGTCGATTACAAAGTAGCCAAGAAGCAGAAACGTATTGTAATTTTTTGATGTA
The DNA here is from genome assembly GCA_019776745.2 of Taxus chinensis. Classification (NCBI taxonomy): domain Eukaryota; kingdom Viridiplantae; phylum Streptophyta; class Pinopsida; order Cupressales; family Taxaceae; genus Taxus; species Taxus chinensis. The sequence goes on from CM034146.1 coordinate 667,203,608, forward strand.
AGTCATGAACCCCACAAATCCTTTTTCTAAGAGGAGAAGGGAGCCTGTAAAACAAATAATATCCAACCCTTTACAACAAATCCTGCCCTCGTATTTATAGATTCGATCAGAGAGAAGAAAGAGAGAGAGAGAGAGAGAGAGAGAGAAGCGGGAAAAGAAGGTCGGAACTCAACCACTGTTGTTAATACTTCTGATAAAATATGCCCCCAAATCCATTTTTACTGCATCGATCCTTGGTTCAGCACATTGAAGGAAGAGGAAACGGTGAAACAAATCAAATCTGATCGGGTTGTTGAGGCAAGAATATCCTGCATTGAAAGCCCAGAGATGTTTCCTCCATTTTTCTTCACCTAACCTCCTCAAAATTAAAGTTCAGACCTCCATGGCATGAATGAGGCCAAGATCTTTCCAACGACATCAGATTTGTGATATTTCGAGCCCTAAGTCGAAAGATATGCCCTTTCGAAGTTTGTATCAGGTCTGTACTGGAGGGCGGGAAAACAGCTTGAAAAATGGGTCCCCTTTTTGATATGGGATACATGGCAGCCAGATTGGAACAAAAATTGGGCCTACGGGTCTGTAATTTATCTTTTTCCCTTTCTTCCGATTCCTGCTTTGGCTTTGACTCGGGCCCAGATGCTGAATTTTTCCCTGAGCGGAATTGCGGGCCATTTTGTAACTTTTACCCCTTGAATCAGCGCCATACTGACACTTGGCATTCTCCACTTACACCTTCATACTTAGCCAATTTTGAAGGCCTTTTCTGTCCACCTTTTGACTCTGTTTCCTCCTATGCGAGATCATGCTTGATCCAATATTTGGCACGGGGGCGAAATATGGATAACAAGTTCATTAATAATGTTTTTTTCCCCCTAAACTTACAAAGAATCTTTTAACATATTTTGAAATCATTTAGGATAACTTTATTGTTGCCTTATTTAAAAACAAAAGGTTTGTAAAAGGTCCATCCATCTCCACTATTACTTTTAAGCACCTTTTAAATTCATTCAAAATAATGACCTTTATACCTTTAATGAATTTTCTAATGAGACCTATTTTTCCTTCCAAATTAGAAATAAGACTCAACTATGGCTTGAATCACTTGGTCACCTTATTTTTAGGAGTCTTATTGATTTGTTAAGAAATAATCTAGTGGTATGACTACCTAAAATCAAAGTTAATCATCAAACTTGTAAAATATGCTTACGTGGTAAGTAACACATTCAACCCTTTCACAAGCATAATGAAGCAAATTCATCTCATCCTCTAGAACTTATTCACAGTGATATAAGGGGACCACTTGAGGTATCCTTACTTGGCGGTGCTTTGTATGTTGTACATTCATGATGATCACACAAGGGTGATATGGACATATTGCATATATGAAAAATATAAAGTTTTAACAAAATCAATGCCTTAGTTGAAAACTTGTGTAACCTAAAAAATAAAAGATTAAGAACTTATAATGGTGATGAATACATAAGTAATGAGTTTGTTAAGTTTTCTCCATATCTTGTGGAATTCAAATAGAGTTAACCACTCCCTATTATTCACGATAAAATGAAATTGTAAAAAGGAAAAATAGAACCATTTAGAAATGTCTAGGACCATGTTGTACTTTGCAAATATTCCTAATTTTTTATGGGAAAAATCCATGAACACTATTATCCACATCCTAAATAGTGTGCCTACACAATATTTACATCAAACAACACAATTAGAAATGTGGGCTAAGAAGAAACCAAATGTTTCCCATCTTAGGATATTTGGTATTCATGCTTCTATTTTCATTCCTAAAGTAAAAAGGAAGAAACTTGATCTTACCTCCTATTCCTACATTTTTGTTGGCTATGGAGGAAGAACAAAATGATTAAGAGTTTATGATGTATATAAATGAGAGATCATTGAAAATAGAAATGTTCAAATCCTCAAAAAAATATTTTTTGTATCCTTTATAGAACCCTCTCAAATATCTCTTAATGAATAAATTGATGTCCTAGAGGAAAATGATCCAACTATGGACACTATGAATAATAAGTTTGAGGGGGAGACATCACAAAGTCAAAACCAATTTAAAATACCTAAATAATTTCAATCATGTAGTCATTCACCCTGAATTTTGTAGAATTTTTGAAAATTTTCCAAAAAAAATTGTGAAGTGATTCCTTTGACAAGTTTGTTTGCCTTTGTGAAATCCTGTGAAAGTAATATGTCCCAAGAGTTAGTAATTTTTTGAAAATTTTGAAGATCTGGGTCTTTTCCTTTATATTGTGGCAATGTAGGCTTTTAGGAGTACTCATGTCCCAAGTTCATGTGGACCCTTCATTCTCTACATCTCCGCCTTTGTCGCATTTTCCTTGTTTCAAAAATTTGTAGTCTTCCTTTGTATTGAAAATGTTTTGGTTTTCCGAAGAACCCACGACCCTTGTGCTTCCCGAACTTCATTCCTCTACATCCCTATGTTCTCCATATTCGTTTCCGACGTGCAAACTTTATCCCAAAATTTCCTAAGTTTTCTTTGTACTGCAGATATTGCGGGTTTGCGGAGAACTCGCGTCCCCATGTCCCGTGGACCTCATGTGCACCACTGGCCCTATCTATCCACATTTTCTTGGTTTTCATTATATTGTGGCAATGTCAGCTTTTCAAGGAACTTTTGTCCCATGTGCTCCCTGACCTCCTGTTCATCGCAAGCCCACCTTTGTCACATACTATAACCTTGCATATATGTTGTAAAGATTTCGGGGTTCCACGTCCCTAGTGTCCCTTGATGCCCAAGCCCTTTTATTCCCCACACCTTCATCATAACCGTACTTCAAAGGGTACAAGCGGTAAATTAAGTCGTGAGTCCTTTATTCTCTGCAATGTACTAATTCCTCTATTTGAATGCATATAGCCAACTCTATTTTGAATGGGAAGGTATAAAAGAATGAAATTGTTTCTCATTTTTTCCATTACAGTCAAGGGCTTATCCACTGAAATATTGTGTTTTCCATTCCCATGCCACAAAATGCATTTGTAGCCGTATCTTGAGCTTTCTCCACTCATTTTTCAAAATTCAAATTACACTTTGATCCAGAGAAGAGCGTTGTTCTTTCTACACTCAAAGTCATTTATTTTAAAGCTTTCCATATAGGTTTTTTAGCTCAAAAAAAATATTTTCCCTATCTCACTTTCCCCTTCAAAAACTATGAATCAGATTTTCATCTTCTAAGTATATGTCTCCCAGTCTGGCGGTCATGAAGTACCATGATGGGGGTTATGATCATATTTCATCTCTTGAAACCTTAGTACCAAACATAGGAGACAGTGATGTGCAACACCTCAACTTCAATGAGTTTTGGGCCTGAATTTCTAATGTACACCCCACCCCCATAGCTTAGTGTATCAAAGATAGCAGGATTATTTTATTGGCTAGTTTTCAACACCTCCCGTGGGATTCATGACATGGAATAACCACCTCTCATGTATTCATTAACTCTGACGATCGTATCGGAGACTAACACTCATAGGTTTTGGTCTAACAACAATTGTGATCCCAAAAAATGGTATCAGAGTGAGGGGCCATGGGTTTGAATCCCCTCGAGTAACGTTGAGGGGGTTTTTTTGGCTAGTTTTGAGCACTCCCCATGGGATTCATGACATGGAATAACCACCTCCCTTGTATTTATTAACATTGGTGATTATATCAGAGACTAAAACTCATGGGTTTTTGTCTAACGACAATCGTGATCCCAAAAACACTTATGCTAGAGGTTTCACTATCTCAGCTCAATGTGCAGATACCATTTTATCCTGTGCTTCCTACTTCGATCTAGATTCAAAAGATATCAGAGATCCTCAAGGCCAAGTGACCACTAAATTGGATGTTGGGTGCATAAATGTTGCCTTTGGAATTCATGTTGTTGAAGATGCTAATACTCTTAGTATGACACAAGCTCAATGCCTTTTTGAATAGGATAAAGAGAAGTACAAATCAATGATAGCTAAATCTTAGTTCAGGACCCCAAAAAAGGAGCATCTAGACTGCCAAAGAATATGTACATGATTGATTTTAAAGAAGAACTTTCAGATATTATCACTCTATTTTCTAGAATCATGGGTCTTCCTTCAACTAATGAGTTTCACTTTTGGATGTTCCCTTATATAAATATCATTTGTGAAGGAAACAAAGTCTGAATTATGGAGAGATCATTTGTGAGAACCTTAGTGAGCAAGTTAACCAATGTACAACAGAGCTGAAAATTTCTATATGACCTCATATTTAATGTATACTATTGCAGCATATAGGGTTTGATTAGGAATTTCTCCAGTGGATGACAAGAAAAATGCACAAGTGTATGAGTATTATCCTCACTTGACTTTTGAGAATAGTAAGCATCATTTTAGAAGAGTCAATGATGCTTTCACAATGTACATTGTCAGAATTCTTGAAGGTAACATGAGATGAGAGGGTATTTGCGGAAGCAAATATAGTTAATCTCAACTTATGCAAGCTTCTTCATCCAATTCAGGAGATTCTCATATATCAGATTGGATCGTTTTGAAGGAGCATCTAACCAAATTCCCATGTATTACAATGACAAGATAGTTCTTGTGGAAGTTTGTAGGCAACTTGATATGTTGCATAGAACATGCATGGATAAGAAAATCTATGGCATTCAATTCCCAATCACTTTGAGGTAATTACACCTGCAGGACATCACTTGATGCACAAGAATGTGGAAAGGACCATTGTTGCATTTAAATTTTATCCTTTTCAGAAGAGGACCTATTTTGACATCAAAGGTTTCATTTCCAACAATCTCAGAATGGTTTTTTATCACTTGCCTATCCTCAAAATATTATTGGTCATATTGCTCAGATGATTATGAAGCAAGAAGGAGATATCATGGCAGGATTTCCTTGCAAAAGATCATAGAGTTTTGGGATATATAAAGTACCTGAGGATTTACCAGATGATGATGAAGATTTTTTATCCCTTGAATACAATGAAATCTATTTGGCATACACCCCTTCCCACTATAATTGGTTCCAAAAAGAAAAGGATGACCTACAAGAGATAATAAACCCTAGTCATGGTGAGGACTATGGTTTGGTTTGATAAGAAGATGAAAGTCATACAAGAAATGGTATGATTTGGTCCTCTACTCATGAAGCATCCACATCTCAAAGGGAGATAGCCACTCAGTGCCAAAGGTCCATACCCAATCAACCCATTCTCCTTAGAAATCCATAATTTTGTGTACTCTAAGAAAGGGAAATCTGAAAGAACTGAGAAGGTATAAGAATGGTTGAAGAAAAATGACATAAAATATCCTCTCCCCACACAAGTAGAAAAATTTCAAACAATTGAACAAATCAGTTGATATTTCAGAAGAGAGGAGAAGGGGAAAAAAGAACACATAGGAAAGAAAATATGAGGGAGAGGACTGAGAAAGATGATAAATCTGAGGATAAAAAAAGAAATAAAAATCAGATTTGAGCTGGAATAGTGAGCATTCTCCAAATCAGTCATACCTAAGGAAATACCTTCTTCTAAGCATTGAACACACCAAATTTGGAAGTATCTACTGCCCAAACTCTTGGCTCCATAATGTACACTTGCCTTCGGTCAATCTTGTTCTCCACTTTCTACGTGACACCTTCACATGGGTTCAAACCCTTCATAGATAACAAGAAAAGGAAGGCTTCCTCTCAAATCAATTGCTCCCAAATTTGATGTTGTGGTTGCTCTCCTTAGGGTACAACTCCACTCCTCCTACCAAGAAAGCCAAAACTACTTCAAGACTAGTATCTGACTCAAAAGGCTAGCACTATTTTTGGAAATAGCTAAGCCAAGAGTAGAGAAGAGATGAAAAATATTTGAATATTGGATGAACTAGAAGCTTACCAAATGATTTCACTGGGTGAATCCACTCCTGAGAGGAAAGGTTCACAATTTGAAAGAAACAATTATCCAAAGTTATTGAAAGAGTGGAGAAGGGAAAAAAACACAAGAACAACTGAGGAATAGTAGGCACATGCCCTCTTTGGTATTCATCAAGTCTCTTATATCTAAATTTAATAAGGTATTGGATCATGCTCCTTCTAGCTTCAATGCCTCATCCCGTTGTCATGTCTAATGAATAAGTACAAACTGTCAAGGACATTCATAATCATGATGTTTCTGGAAAGGCATCAGAAGCTATGGTTGATGGAATATTTTTGGTTGGCCTGAACTTCATTAATGCAACACATAAAACATATAATTACATTTCTTTGATACATAAGAGGTTTGATTCAACCATCATTGGCTTTGAGAAAAGAACTCAAAATATGGACAGAATGTATTCAAGATTTCAAGCTCATGAGTGGTACAAATGAACAAATTCTTCTTGTTCATAAGGTTTTTGATGAATCAAAGAACAATCTTTCCAAAAATGGGTGTTCAGCGTGGAATGGAAAATGAAATTACTAGAGGAAGCAATGGATGAACTGAAGAATATGGTACAGAAAGGGGAAGCTTTCAAAGTTGCAATACTGACTGAATTTGAAGATATTTGATGTCAATTTTTCAAAGAATATTCTACAGAAAGAAATGCATTGCAGGATATCAAGGCAAAATTCAAGGCACTTATTAAGGAGGATTTTTTCAAACCTGAAGTTGCAACCAAGAGAGAAAAGGAGGAGATTAGTGCACTACAAACTATGGTTATTAAAGCAAACAAAGGCCTATTGCAGAATGCAGATATGGGAAATGAAATGGAGGATTTCTTAAATAGTTGGACAAATGCAACAACAAACACCACCATTCCTAGGGGCATGGAGATTGCTGGAGCACTCATGAAATTCAGGAATCTGGTTCTCAAAGTGAAGACTTCAACATTATTAACCTCAAGTGTTCCTTCATCTAGTTCATAGGCCCTTTTCTTTTAATTAATATATTTCAAAGTTGGATTTATTATTGATGAAATGTAATTTTGAATTTGAGGCCAATTAAAATATGTAATACATTTGATTAAGTGATAATGCTTAATTAAAAGAAAGGGAAACTAAAAAAACTTCAGTTATAACCACCCTTGTGGCTATATAAAGTAATTTTGTATCATTGAAAAGGGTTGTTGGATTTTGATGCTTGGAATGTAGATGCACATAACTATTTGATCAATACAGAAGAAGTTCTTTCCTCTTGTCTCTTGTGTTATTCATGTTCTATCCTTTAATCTACGTATGTGTTTTTAATATATTCAAATAAGAAACTTTGTGTTTGAAATATCTATGTCTTATAAGTTATTTGAGTATATGCAAATTTGTATGATTCTTAAAACCTCATGCAAGCATTAGTATGAAATTCCTCTACAATCTATATGTCTAAAAGTGTTTCCTTTCTCTTTTCCCCTCTATTTCAATAGTGATTGATCTTGGGTAACCAAGGAGAACACTTGTGTTCTACATAGGTGAAAATTTGAACTCAAAATTTCCTTCTAACCAGTCTTGCTTGTTCAAATCTATTGTTTCCTCTAATAAATTCTTAAATTCCTTATGTCTTATGTATTGAGAATATTCTTGGATATGGAGACATTTTCAACATCAAAATCCTCATTCAAATATTGATAGTTTGTATATTTATGAATAATTAGTTTTGTTTGTGTGTGTGTGTTGAATAAGGGAACCTTTCCCATAAATAGGAGGGATTGTTGTCCCCTGAAATGTTGTTTTCTTTGAATTAAAAATTTTCCAACCAACAATTTTTGGTGCCCACCGTGGGGCACATTTTTTATATCCCATTGAAGCATTCTTCAAGTAAACCAACAATTACAGCACACTGGTGGAAAGAAGATACACACGAGGAAAAAGAGCTCAAGGTGTTGAAGATCCTAATTTTCAATTATTGAAATAACAAGGTTTTCAAATAACCTCTAAAAGAAGGGGATGAGTCAAGAGGTATATAAGTACCCCTCCTAAAAAATATAGAGATGATTAATCTTCTCATGTAGATGTTAATACTTAGCCACAAGTAAGTCCTAGTGCTTAGTCTTTGGTTATGGAAAGAGTTGCAGTTCCACTACAAACTAGTTTTCCTAGAATGGCTTACAATGCACCTTTGCCTTGGGGCCAATGGGTTGCACCTTTTTCTCTTCCTCAACCATTACATGATTTTACAAAAGGGAATAGAAAAAAATTTCCTAAATTCAAAGGAGCATATTGTTGCCTTTAATGTTGCATGTGGAGTGCTCAGAGTTGAGCATGAGGATGTCTCTGTCAGGTTGTTTGTTGAGACATTGCAAGAGAATGTAGCATACTAGTTCTATCATCTCTCGGCTGATGTTATTACCAATTGGGATTATATGAAAACTCAATTTAAAAACTAGTTTAACCCTGTTAAGGATGTGCATGCTCTTCTAGCCCAACTCTCTCAAGTCAAGAAGGATTCATATGAGCCCATGTGGGAGTTTATTGTGAAGTTTAAAAAGTTGGTAAAAAAAATTCCAACAACTACCTGTCCCATAGATCAAATTCAAAAATGTTTCTTCTTGAATGCCCAATTTCCTGAAGTGAGCTATGAACTAAGGAGAGGTAATCTTACCACTATGGATGCAAATCAATGCTTGGCTATACATGTAGAGGATGAACTAATAATTTTAGGTAAGTTGAGGAAGGAGCCATCAAAAGCTAAAGTTTTTACATCTAGGATAACAAATTCTGAGCAATTGGTTCAGAAGCTAGCTAATGATTTGATTGCAATCAAGAAGTAACTAGCCCAGAATACACCCTACAATGACATTCCAAGGAAGAACTTTCAGCCCCAATATCATCTTCCTCCTACCCAACCAAAAATTGGAAATAGAAGCTCCTCTTGTTAAAGTACCGGTGAATGCAACTTGTGAAGTTCAGGAACTTGATGATGAAGTAGAAGTTGAAGAATTGGAAGAACCTGAAGAGGAACTAGAATAATCTCAAGAAGATATAGGTGATTCCCAAGTCAAATTTCTCACCACTAAGGGCATAGATGTTGATGATGATGACTATGATGAAGTGGTGGTAGATATGAATAGTGAGTCATACGTTTTCATGACAAGGGAACAATTAAACAAGAAAAAGGAAGTGGTGTAGCTCTCAAAGATGGAGAAGTCTAAAGAAGTTCCAGTTACCATTCTCGTGGTCACGGTGAAAGGGGTAGTTATTCCTACCACTATTGTGAAGAAGGTAAGTACCACTTCTTCATCTCGTGTTCCTTCTACTTCTTCTTCTGTGCCTAAGGTCAATGTATCTTCCGCTCTTGTGTCCAAAACATCTTCAGTTACAAAAATTGACAAACCTGAGAATGTACCAAGTTAGGAAACCCAATCTACCTCTAGGTCCTTCGATATCATTGACCACATTAAAAGAATTAAGATTTAGATTTGTGAGGCTAAATTCTACCAAACCCATCCTGATGCCTTTTCCCAAGTGGTTAAATTCATCAAGTCTAAACCTAGTTAACCATCCACCACTTCTAAAGGCCTTCTGCCACCTCCTATCTACCCTTCCCCATAAAATTTGATAGCTTCTACACCCACCATATGTGAAAAAATATATCCTTTCTATGTCACACTACTCATAGCTGGTCATAGGCTCAGTAATTGTGTTATTGACTCAGGTGCATCAGACAATGTTATGCCTACCAATTTTTTCCATGCCCTTGGCCTTACCTTGACCCAAACTTTTTGTTTTTGTTATTCCATGGAAACTAAGGAGGTTCCTTTGGTTGGAAGAATTAAAGATGCCCACGTAGGTTTTGTTGCATGCCTGGAAAAAAGAGTCAAAGATACAATCTTGGTTGCAGACATCCCACCATCATATGGTATGCTTTTGAGAAGGAATTTCTATAGAGAAGTGGGAGGAGAAATTCAAATGGATTGGTCTCATGCCCTCATTCTAGTCAATGGGAAAATGAAAATTTTGTTATCAGAAAGGCAGGCTGAGTACACTATGAAAAAGACTAATGATCCCATGGCATATATCCTTTATGATGATATTGGTCATGATAACTATATGGTCATGTCAAAGGATGACGCTAAGGTTCCAAAGGTGGTGATGGATGATCCCAATGGTGTTTGGATCCTTGAATTTGATGGCAATTTTTCTACGAGTGGTTCTGGTTCTGGTGTTAGTGTTGTTCTGATTTCTCCTGATGGTAAATCTCACCCATTCTCTTACAAACTTCAATTTGAAAACACAAATAATATCGTTAAATATGAGGCCCTTCTTCTTGGCCTAGCGGTAGTAAGAGAGATGGGGATAAAAAATCTGTGCCCATGGAGATGTTGAGCTCATTATTAAACAATTTAGAGGAGCTTATCAAGTGAAGAATGGAAGGTTGAAGCACTATAGAAACTTGGTCAGGGATTATGTTGAATTGTTGCATGCATTTTCTATTAATGTTGTACCTCGAGACAATAACATAAGAGTAGATGCTCTGGCAGTAACTGGGTCATTGCTCATTCCTCATCCAAAATTTGCTGAAGACAATTTCATCGTTGAAATGATACATAGACCAAGTGTCCCAGATAATGTAAATAATTGGCAAGTATTTAATGATGATCAAAACCTGATTTCCTTCCAAGAACTCAAAGATAATTTCAATTAGTTATAATTTGAAGGAAGTGAGGCTGGTTATCGCGAGTCTATTTTATCTTCTATGTCCAAAAAAGGGGTCGAAGAAGAATTTGATAAAGATGGTTGCATGAGACTGAAAGGTAATAAGATACCTAAAGGTCTGGTAAGTTTAGAATACCGATTTGAAAATCACAATAGGTATATCAAATATAAGGTATCGTATGAAACCCATCAATCAACTGAATATGAAAAATTCAACTTAGGGAGTGAAGGGGAACCCAAGCTTGTTAGCATTGACAAGTATTGTTCCAGAGAGGAGAAAAAGAAAATGATTGAACTTCTAAAGAATTATGCAGATGTTATGGCATATTCATATGATGATTTGAAACCTTTTAAGCCAAGGGAAATGTAACACTATATTCCCTTGAAGCCAGGAATCCAACCATTCTAGAACAAGTAGAGGCAATATAATCCAAAAATTGTATTTACAATTTACCGAGAGATTCAAAAATTGTTGAATGCTTGAATAAATTTTCCCATTCATCATTCAATTTAGATAGCTAACATCATGCTTGTGAGAAAGAAGAGTGGTGAAATATGAATCTATATAGACTTTAAAATTTTAAACCAGGCCTCTCTCAAGGATAATTACCCTCTCCCTATGATGGATCAAATCTTGCAGGTTTTCACTAGTTCAGAAATGATATCCATGCTTGATGGGTTCTTTGGCTACAACCAAATTGAGGTGGATGTTCAAGACCAACACAAAATTGCCTTCGCAACTCCATGGGACACTTTTTCTTATAGGAGGATTCCATTTGGTCTCATAAATGTAGGTGAAACTTTCCAGAGGGCAATGGATATGGCCTTTGGTGATTTTAAAGGGAAGTACATAGTGATCTATTTTGATGATTTGACTGTTTTCTCCAAAAATACAGAAGATCATTTTCAACACCTAGGAGTTGTTCTTCAAAAATGTAGAGACCATGGAATTTATTTGAATCCAAATAAATCCATCTTCGGTGTTATGGAAGGTAAATTTCTTGGGCACATTATTTCCAGAGATGGAATCAAGATTGATCGAGAATGGGTGCAGGATATTCAGAAGATTCCTCTTCCAAAAAGCAAGAAAGGTGTGCATTCTTTCTTTGGAAAAAAAAATTATAAGAAGATTTATCCCTAATTTTGCATAAATAACTAGTAGTATAGCTCAAATGATGAAAGATAAGCAATATTTTTATTGGACTAATGTGGGAAAGAGTGATTTTTAAAACATCAAGAAAGCTATTGCCAATACTCTTGTTCTTGTTTGTCCTTACTTTGAGAAATATTTCATAATCTATAATTATGCCTCCAAGCACAACTTGGCAACTATTTTGATGCAAAAGAATTATGAAGGATGTGAACTATCTATTTCCTTCATGAGCTATGTCTTGAAAGTTCATGAATTGAAGTATACACAGATGGAGAAACTTGCTTTTGTTGTAGTAAAGGCAGTAAAGCAATTATGCTTTTACATCCTAAACTCCCATTCTGTTGTGTTCAATCCTGATACAACTGTGAAATCAATCCTCACACAACAAGAATTTTGGTCCAAGCGAGGCAACTGGGTCACAAAGTTCTAGGAATTTGATCTTGATATCAAGCCGACTAATCTTGTTTGAGGTAAAGGCCTATGTGAATTGCTTTCTAGTGGTTCCAGATGTGAATCATCTGTAAAAGAAGTTGTTAGTATCCCAACTATACTTTTCCTCAGTTCAACAAATGAATGGTAGGCAGACATTGTCCATTTTCTTACTTATGGAGAATGCTCGGTATATTTGAGTGCCAAAGAAAAGAGAGCTATTAAGTTACGATTTACATAATATGTAATCTGGGATAACTCTTTATTTAAGAGGGGAGTTGATGGAAGATTTCTCAGATGTGTAGATTTGGAGTAGTAGAAAATATTGTTAAAGGCCTTCTATGATCAAGCATGCGGAGGCCACTTTTCTTCCTTGGTAACATCTCACAAGATTCTTCGAGTAGGGTATTACTGGCCAACGCTTTTCAGAGATGCAACTAAATGGGTTTATAAACTGTGAAGCATGAAAAACTTTTGTGGGCAGACCCAAGTTGGCTACCTTACCCCTCAAACCAGTGGTCATTGAAGAGCCCTTTCAACATTGGGGGCTAGATTTCATAGGGACCCTTAATCCGACTTCAAGTGTTGGGAATACACATGTTTTGACAACTACTGACTATTTCACGAAGTGAGTAGAAGCTATTCTGGTTAAAAGAACCACTTCAGAAGTAGTGTGTAATTTCATGAAAGAAAACATCTTGGTTAGGTTTTGAGTTTCAAAAAAAATTGTCACAGATAATGCCCCGATTTTTTCTTCATGCAAAATGATTGATTTTTGTTATGGATATGGGATCTTCCTTGCACTTTCTTGTGATTATTATCCTCAAGGGAACGGGAAAGCTGAATCAACTAAAAAAAATATAGTGACAATAATTAGAAAGTTGGTTGATGAATCACAAAGAAATTGGCATAAAAATCTCTATGATGCTCTATGGGTAGACATGATTACACCGAAGAGAGATATAGGAATGTCCCCTTTCTAAGTGGTATATAGAACAAAAGCTCAGTTGTCAGTGACAGTGGAGTTTCCTGCACTACATTTAGTGAAAGCTATTGAGGATGATGAGTTCACCAGTGCCATGGAGAAAAGAATGATGTACCTACAGATTTGGATGAAGACAGGTTACAGGTGGTTGATAGAATTGTTACACACCAGCAGAAGGTGAAATAATTGTTTGAAAAAAAAGGCCAAACAAAGAGATTTTTGGGTTGGAGACATTGTCCTACTCTGGGACAAAAGAAGAGAACCTCGGGGAAGTCATGGTAAGTTTGACTCTCTCTAGATTTGTCTATTCAAAATTAGACATTTTTCTAGTGAAAACTCATCTTACTTAATCTATATGGATGGAACTTTGATTCCATTACCATGTAGTGGGAAATATTTAAAATTGTTTCAATCATGAAGTGAATAAGTAGTCCTTTATATAGTCCTGTAAATAGTCTTGTATAGTTTTTGTTTTTGGTTTGCCTTGTGTCTTTTGTCCTTGTGTCTTATGTATTTTCTTGTTCTATGACCTCTTTCCCAATGGATAAGGCACCTCTCATTTGAACTAGATATTTTGGGGTCCTTTTCTCTCTCTTGTTTTCATAAGTTTGTCAAGTTAGTTAAATCCAAAGAAGATCTAGTTGTCATTCATCCAAAAAATTTGGAATTTTTGAAAATTTCCAAAAAAATTGGTGAAGTGATTCCTTTGACAAGTTTGTTTGCATTTGTGAAATATTGTGAAAGTAATATATCCCAAGAGTTAGTAATTTTTCGAACACTTTGAAGATCTAGGTCTTTTCATTTATATTACAGCAATGTCATATTTTGGGAACACTCATGTCCCAAGTTCATATATGCCCTTCATTCTCCGCATCTCTTCCTTTTCCACATTTTCCTTGTTTCCAAAATTTGTAGTCTTCCTTTGTATTGTGAATGTTTTCCGAAGAACCTGAGGCCCTTATGCTTCCCGAACGTCATTCTTCTACATCCATGTGTTCTCCACATTTTTTTCCAACCCGCAAGCAGTCTCCTAAAATTTTCTAAGTGTTCTTTATACTTCAAATATTGTGGGTTTGCAGAGAACTCGTGTCCCCATATCATGTGGGCCTCATGTACTTCGTCGGCCCGATATGTCTGCATTTTCTTAGTTTTCATTATATTATGGCAACATCAAATTTTCAAGGAACTTTTTTCCTATGTGCTCCTTGAATTCTTGTTCACAAAATCCATTTCAAATTTTCAAGGAACTTTTTTCCAAAGGGTAAGGAACTTTTTTCCTATGTGCTCCTTGAATTCTTGTTCACAAAATCCATCCATTTGTAGTCGTATCTTGAGCTTTCTCCATCCATTTTTCAAAATTAAAATTACACCATGATCCAAAGAAGAGCGTCATTCTTTATTCACACAAAGTCATTTATTTTGAAGCTTTCTATATAGGGTTTTTATCTCAAAATAGTTTTTTCCCTATCTCACTTTCCCCTTCAAAACTATCAATTGGATTTTCATCTTATGGTGTCTGTCACCCAGTTTGGTCATCATGAAGTACCATTATGTGGGTTATGAGAATATTTCATCCCTTGAAACCTCAGTACCAACATAAGAGACAATGATGTGTGACACCTCGACTTCAATGAGTTTTGGGCCCAAATTTATGATGTAAACCCCGCCCCCATAGATTAGTGTATCAAAGATAGTGTGATCACTTATATTGGAGGTTTCACTATCTCAGTTCAATGTTCAGATACCATTTTAGCTTGTGCTTCTTGCTTCGATCTAGATTTAAAAGAAATCAAAGATCCTCAAGGCCAAGTGATCGCTAAATTGGATGTTGGGTGCATAAATGTTCCCTTTGGAATTCCTGTTATTGAAGATGCTAATACTCTTAGTATGACACAAGCTCAAGGCATTTTTGAACATGATAAAGAGAAGTAAAAATCAATGATAGCTAAATATTGGTTCAAGACCCAAAGAGAGGAGCATCAGGACTACCAAAGAATATGTACACACTAATTTTAAAGAAGAAATTTCAGATATTATCACTTTGCTTTCTAGAATCATGGGTTTTTCTTCAATTAATGAGTTTCAATTTTGGATGAGTCCTTATATAAATATTATTTGTGAATGGAAACATAGTTTGAACTAGGGAGAGTTAATTTGTGAGAACCTCAGCGATCAACTAATCAATGTACAACAGAGCCAAGCTTTCTATATGACTTCATACTTAATGTATATTATTACAGCGTATAAGGTCTGGTTAGGTATTTCTTTAGTGGAAGACAAGAAAAATGCACCAACATATGAGTATTATCCACAATTGACTTTTAACAACAGTAAGCATCATTTCAAAACATGTAATGAAATTACTTGTATAATTCATATTATGAGCAGTAATAGAACACCAAATAACACAATTTTTAGAATAATGAACTCAATATACAATTAGAATAGCTTCGCCACTTCGAGGGGGAAACCTATAAACCATAAATTAAGACTCAAATGCTCCAATGATGATGACCTACTACCTACAATCCCCTATATATACTATTCATATGTTATGGCCATCACCAAGGCCGACCTACTAAGCATGAGAAAGTATAAATTATATAATAAAATGATATGGTAAGCCACAAGTTAGCTAATCATATCCTAATACAAGGAATAGGTTAAGGGTGTAGCATGCCCTTCCCCTTCAAACCAACGTTGTCCTCAACATTGAATAATCCTTGATGTTTCTATAGAAAACCTTCATCCTCCCAGGTCACATCTTATATGCTTAGATTCTTCCAATTGATTAGATTTTCTTTAATGTCTCTGGTTCTTAGCCTCTTAGTACATGTTTGCATAATCTTCTCTGGCTCCAAAATGATTCTTCCTTCCTCATCAAGTTTTGGTAACTCTTTTTGGGCTTAAAATTTCTTTCCAATAACCTTCTTTAGGAAAGAAGCATAGAATACTGGGTGTATGCATTAAGATTGAGGCAACTCTAGTTTATAAGTAACACTGCCAATTTTCTAGAGAACCTGATAAGGGCCATAATATTTAGGAGCAAGTTTGTTGTCCTTTTTATTTTACTTTAGGGACATCTTCTTGTAAGGATGGAGACTTACAAAAACCCAGTCACTAATTTCAAAATGTCTTTCACTACGGTGTTAATTTGCTTGTTGTTTCATCTTGTTTTGTGTCAATGCCAAATTCTCCTTCAAACTAGCCAAAACTTGTTGATCTTGAATGTGTTCCTCAACATCTCTGACCTTAGTTTTAACCCTCAAGGAAGAAGTGATAGAAGGTGGATGGTAACCATATAATGCTAAAAATGGGGTCATTTGAGAAGAAGTATGAAAATATGTGTTAAACCACCATTCTGCAAATGGTAGCCATTTAATCCACCTTTCTTGCTTATCTGATACAAAACAACGTATATACCCCTCTAAGAATTTGTTGACCACTTATGTTTTCCCCTCAGTTTAAGGATGACAAGATGAACTATGAGCTAGTTGAGTACCCAAACATGAAAATAATTCCGTCCAAAAATTACTTGTGAAAATAGGATCACGATCACTTACAATTATTTTTGGGGTTCCATGTAGCCTTTTAAATGCCTCCAAAAAATAAGCTACGACTATACTAGCAACAAATGTATTTGATAGGGCACAAAAATGGGCATATTTTGTGAGCCTATCCATAATCACCAAAATAAAATTCTTACCCTCTGAACAAGGAAATCCGATGATGAAATCCATGGAGACCTCCTCCCATCTCTTGCTAGGAATTGGTAAGGGTTGCAACAAACCTGGTGCCTCAATTGTTTCCCCTTTGTTTTGTTGGCATACCAAACACTCTAATACAAACTTTTTTACATCACCCTTGATTCCTTCCCAAAATAATTCTCTTTTTATTCTATGATATGTCTTCAAAAACCAAGAGTGTCCTCCAATAGATGAGGCATGTAGCTCTGCAAGAATCTTATGCTTCAACTCATAATCTTTACTCAAGTATAACCTATCCTTGTACCATAACACATTACCTTTCCACTCAATTTTTTTAGATGTTATAGAGCCTTGTTTGATATTATATATTAGATATTGTGTATCCTTGTCCTAATACCATTCCAATCTTGCTTCATCCACCCAATTGGCCTTCAACATGGACATCCCACATAGTAAGGCATCTGCGGACGTATCCCTTCTAGACAACGCATCAACTACTACATTTTCTTTACCCTTTTTGTATATGATTTCAAAATCATAACCCAACATTTTTGTTACCCACTTTTGTTGTTTCTCAGATGATAACCTTTGCTCCAAAAAGTATTTGAGACTATCATGATCAATTTTTACCTTGAAGTGTCTACCCATGAGATAGGGCCTCCATTTCTTGACCGCATGAAGAATAGTGATCATTTCTTTCTCATAAACATGTTTGATCATATCTTTTCCTTTGAATTGGTGACTCTTTAATGTAATTGGTCTTCCTTCCTACATTATAATTATTCCAAATCCTGATCCTGAAGTGTCACATTCAACAATGAAGGTTTTTGAGAAGTTGGGAGTAGCCAAAACTGGGGTGTTGCACATGGTTTCCTTCAATTGCTCAAAGGATTTAGTGGCTACATCTATCCAATGGAAGGCATCCTTCTTTAGCAATGCAGTGAGTGGGGTTGTTATTCTACCATATCCCATCAAAAATCTTCTGTAGTACCATGTTAGTCCTAGGAACCCACGAATATTTTTGAGAGTTTTGGGCCTTGGCCATTCCACCATAGCTTTGATCTTCTGAGGATCAACTTTGTCACCTTCATGGGATATAATTTGACCCAAGTAATCTACCTCTTGTATAAAAAAATAACATTTGGATGGCTTTGCATAGAGAGTATGTTTCTCCAAAACTTCTAACACTTTATTTACATGTTGCAAGTGTTCTTCCCATGTCTTACTGTAAATCAATATGTCATCAAAGAAAACTAATAGAAATTTCCTTTAAAATTACCTAAAAACAGTGTTCATCAAGCTTTGAAAGGTTGAGGAAGCATTTGTAAGACCAAAAGGCATTATCAAAAACTCATAATGGCCCTCATGAGTCCTGAAAGCCGTTTTATGAACATATTCCTCTCTTGTTCTATTTTGATGGTACCCCAAACGAAGATCTAATTTTCTGAAATAAATAGCACCATGTAATTCATCAAGTAAATCATTAATTATTAGAATAGGAAACTTATCTTTAATGGTGTACTTGTTTAGTTCTTGGTAATCTAGACACATCCTCCATGTTTCATCCTTCTTATGTACCATGACCACTGGTGAATAATATGCACACTGGCTATGCCTGATGATACTTACCTTCAAAATTTCCCGTACCATTTTCTTGATCTCAATTTTCTAGGAATATGGGTATCTATATGGTCTGATGTTAGGTGTTTGGCTCCTTGGAATCAACTGAATGGCATGATCATGATCCCTAATTGGTGGTAGTCCCTTTGGAATTGCATCAAAAATAGATGAGTGAGCATCAACAATCTTCTGAAGATTGGGTGGCATTGAAGACTTTGTATTTTGTACTTATATGGAAAATAACTTTGTTATAAATCCATCTACTCCTTTTCTTAGAACCTTATGCATCTGATGAGAGCTAATAATCTTTGGAGACTTAACTACCATCCTTTTCAATTGTATTATCCTTCCATCTGAATGAAATCGCATGAACAATTCTTGGAAATTCATCTCTATAGTACCTAAGGTTGTGAGCCATTAGACACCCAAAATAATATATTTCCCTCCCATAGAAATAACAAACATAGGTGTGTCTAACATGTAGTTTCCCATGGAAAGCTTGATACTATGGCACTTTCCTGTGCACTTGAAAGTCCCACCATCCGCAATCATAACATGCATTTCTGGAGCTGGGTAATGACTATTTGAGGATTACTAATACCTGATAATGCATGATAAGAAATTGTAGGTTGGTGATCCTCTACTTCATCTTTTATTGGTTCCTCACCCTCTCTTATAACTTCAGCTTCCTTGTTACCCTCATTACCTCCTTCAATATAGAACAATTTCATCTTAGCACATTTGTGTTCCGGTCCATAGTTGGTGTCACATTTAAAACATAATCCTTTTCCTCTCTTTTCTTCCATTTTTTGAGGAGTCAATCTAATTGGCCTAGCGAATGAAGGGGAAGAGATATTACGGTCTCTGGTGTTAATGAAAGGCCTCCTACTACAAAGAAATTTTTCCTTTGCTCGACATACCATGATAATAGAATCATAAAGATTGAGTGGATTAAACATAGGTACCTCATGCTCGATGTGGTCCTTAAGATCCCCAAGAAATAGGTCATTCATATTCCCTTCTGGAATATTCTCCACCCTTAAGGATAGGTTTTGGAATTGATGCACATAATCTTTGACTGATCCTGTTTGTCATAAATTTTCCAATTGACTAAAGTAGTTCTCTAAAACACTAGAACTATAATGCAATTGTAACTCCTCGGTAAAAATTGTCCAAGTGACACTGAGACCATTCTTTTGCCTCTGAGCACATAACCATCGATACCAAAGAAATTGGTCTAGTTCAAGATACAGGGATGCCAATGCCACCTTTTTTCCTGATGGTGTTTGATGTAACTCAAATAATTTCTCCATTTGATTTATCCAATTCAGTGGACCCTTCCCATCAAATTTATGCATATCCACTTTCGACATCATGTTTTGTGGTTGTGAATAAGTTGGATTCTGATTGGGCTGGAAAAGTGATCCAAAATGGCTATTTTGTCCATCATTTTGAACTGAAGATCCTCCTTGGTTTATATGGGGTGGATTTGGGCCATACTGTTTACCCTTTACATGTTGCATGATATCATCCAACCACTGATTGATTTGGTCTATGTCTCCTTTAGAGGCCATCTCAGATTGTACATTTCACAGCTCATACTCGAGTTAGCTAACCTTATGATCGACTAAGGTAAAACTTAATGATGAGGAATATGTATTTACCCCTTCTAACTCCAACTCTTCAATCACTACCCCATATTTATCTAGGGTTTTACCCAGAGAGACTGGATTCTTTTTTTCTCTTGTGGAAGGCCCCACCATAATGTCAAACCTTAGGTTTTAGGGTTTCGATACAAATTAGGCTGAACAGAAAAACATAGAGAAGATACTAATACTATTTTTTTGAGATATTTCCAAAAATGGAAAGAACTTGGAAAAATTCCACAAATGTCGGTCTAGGGAGTGTTTTTATCAAAAAACCTAAATTTGCAATAACATTTATAAAAGAAATAAAAAAAGTCTAAAATTTTAAGAGATTTTTACTTGAAATGATTCATAAATCTGGTAAAAACATCTCACCTAAATTCAATGTGGTTTGTAAGATAGAGGGGAAACAAAAAATTAAAGTTTTTGCCCTAATTTTGGCCCAGATCACAACTCTAATACCACTTGTAATGAAATTACTTGTATAATTTAGATTATGAGTAGCAAGAAAACACCAAATAACACAATATTTCATAATAATGATCTCAATATGCAATTAGAATAGCTTTGCCACTTCGAGGGGGCAACCTCCAAACCATAAATCAAGACTCAAATGCTCCAATTATGATGAACTACTACCTACAATCCCCTATATATAGTATTCATATGTTATGGCCATCACCAAGGCCGACCTACTAATCATGAGAAACTATAAATGATATAATAAAATGATATTGTAAGCCACAAGTTGGCTACTCATATCCTAATACAAACAATAGGTTAAGGGCATAACAAAAGAGTTAATGATGCTTTCATAATATACTTTGTCATACTCTTGGAAGGTATCACAAATGAAAGGGTATCTGCAGCAACAAAATAGTTAATCTCAACTTATGGCAGTTTGTTCATCTAATTCAGGAAATTCTCATATATCAGATTGGATGGTTTTGATGGAGGACCTAACAAACTTCCCATGTATTGCAGTGACAAGATAGTTCTCATGGAAGTTTGTAGGTAACTTGATATGTTGCATAGAACATGCAGGGATAAGAAAATCTATGGCATCCAATTTCCAATTACTTTGGGAAATTACACCTGTAAGTCAGCACTTGATGCAAAAAATTTAGGAAGGACCATTGTTGCGTTTAAGTTTTATACTTTTCAGAAGAGGTCTTGTTTTGACATCAAAGGTTTCATTTCCAACAACCTTATAATGGGTTTTTATCACCTACCTGGTCCAAAAGATTATTGGGCAGATTATTCAGATGATTATGAAGCAAGAAGGAGATACTATGGTAGGATTTCCTTGTAGCAAATCAAATAATTTGAGATTTATAAAGTACTTGAGGATTTACCAGATGATGATGAGGATTTGAAATCTCTTGAACACATGAAATATATTGGGCATTCCCCCCTTCTCACTATAGATTGGTTTCAGAAAGAAAAGGATGGCCTTCAAGTGATTATAAACCTCGTCATGGTGAGGACCATGGTCTAGTTTGATAGGAAGATGAAAGTATACAAGACATGTATGATTCAGTCCTCTTCTCACAAAGCATCCACATATCAAAGGGAGATAGCCACTCCAGTGCCAGAAATTCATACCCACTCAACCCCTTCTCCTTTGGGATCCACAACTATGGTGTACTCATAAAATGGAAGAGTGAAAGAATTGAGAAGATAGAAGAGAAAAATGATAAATCTCTCTCCCAAGACAGTAGAAAAGTTCAAATAGTTGAAAAACTCATTGATCTTTCATAGATAGAAGAAAAAGAAACAGAGGAGCTTGAGGAAAGTAACTATGAAGGAGGTAGTACTGAAAAGGAAGAGGATGAAGTTGATAAATCTGAGGTTAGGAAGTCAGATGTTGAAATAGTAAGCTCTCCCAAACTTCAGTCATTACTTAAGGAAGCACTTTCTTCAAGCACTGGCACACCAACTTTGGAGGTTTATGCTGCCCAAACCCTTGGTTCCTTGAATGTGCTTGCTTTAGGCCTAGTTTCTACTCCACCATCAAGTTACACCTTCACAGTGATTCAACCCTTCGTAGATAACAGGAAAAGGAAGACTTCCTCTCAAGTCATTGTTCCCAAATTTGATGATGTGGTTTTTGTTTTGGGTACAAATCCTACTCCTCCTGCCAAGAAAGCTAAAATTGTTTCAAGATTGGTATCTTATACAAAAGGCCAAAAATATTTGGAAATAGCTAAGCCAAGAGTAGATAAAGATGAAAAATATTTTACTATTTTTGACCTGGAGCTTACCATAATTCCATTGGGTGAATCTACTTCCAAGGGAGAGATTTGTAATTTGAAGGAAATAGTTACCAGACTCATTGAAAGACTGGAGAGGGGGAGCAAATACATGAACAACTTGAAGAACATGTACATGCCCTCTCTGGTTTCATCAAATCTCTTCTAGCAAGTGACAAGGTATTGGATACTACCCCTCTAGATTTAATGCCTCCACCCACTGTCCCATATGATAAAGAAGTACAAACTATCAACGACATTCATAAGCATGTTCCTTATGAAAAGGCAGTGGAAGCTATGGTTGATGAAATGTTGTTGTCTGGCCTAAAATTCATTGAGGAAGCTCATAAAATATATGATTACATTTCTTTTATACAACAGAGATTTGATTTAACCATCATTAGCTTTGAGAAAGAACTCAAACTATGGACAGAATGTATTCAAGATCTCAGGCTCATGAGTGGTACAGATGAACAAATTCTTCTTTCTCATAAGGTCTTTAATAAATCAAAGAATTTTTTTTCTAAGAAATGGGTGTTCAGTGTGGAATCAAAAATGAAAGTACTGAAGGAAGAAATGGATGAATTGAAGAATATGGTATAGAAAGGGGAACATTTCAAAGCTGCAATAGTGGCTGAATTTCAAGGTCTTCGATGCCAATTTTTCAAAGAAGATTCTACAGAAATAAATGTAGTGCAGGCTATCAAGGCAAAATTTAGCGCACTTATCAAGGAGGAGTTTTTCAAACCTGAAGCTGCAGCCAAAGAGAAAATGGAGGAGATTAGTGCATTACAAACTGTGGTTATTGAATCAAACAAAGGCCTATTGCAAAATGCAGATGTGGGAAAATACATGGAGGATTGCTTAAGCATATGGATAAATACAACAACAAACACCACTATTCATGGAGATCACTGGAGCACTCCTGAAATTCAAAAATCTGGTTCTCAAAGTGAAGAATTCAATAAAATCAACCTCAAGTGTTCCTTCATGTAGTTCATAGGCCCTTTTATTTTAATTAATATATTTCAAAGTTGGCTTCATTATTGATAAAATGTAATTTGTAATTAATGCCAATTAAAATATGTAATACTTTTGATTAAGTGACAATGCTTAATTAAAAGAAAGGGAAACTGAAAAAACTTCAGTTATAACCGCTCTTGTGGCTATATAAAGAACTTTTGTATCATTGAAAAGGGTTGTTGGATTTTGATGCTTGGAATGTAGATGCACAGAACTATTTGATAAATACAAAATAATTTCTTTCCTCTTATCTCTTGTTTTCTTCCCATTCTATCCTTTAATCTGTGTATGTCTTTTTGATATATTCAAATAAGAAACTTTGTGTTCAATTCATTGAATGTAGTGGAAAGAACTTTTGTGTTTGAAATATCTATGTCATATGAGTTATTTGAGTATATGCAAATTCATATGATTCTTAAAACCTCATGCAAGAATTACTATGACATTTATATGCAATCTATATGTCTGAAAGTGTTTCCTTCATCTTTTTCCCTCCATTTCAATAGTGAGTGATCTTGGGTAACCAAGGAGAACACTTGTGTTATTCATAGGTGAAAATTTGAACTCAAAATTTCCTTCTAGCCAGTCTTTCTTGTTCAAAAGCTATTGTTTCCTCTAATAAATTCTTAAATTCCTTGTCTTATGTATTGAGAATATTCTTGGATATGGAGACATTTTCAACATCAAAATCCTCATTCAAATATTGATAGTTTGTATATTTGTGAATAGTTATTTGTTCTTGTGTGTTTGTTGAATAAGGGAACCTCTCCCATAAAGAGGAGGGACTGTTGTCCCTTGAACTGTTGTTTTTTTTTAAATATAAATTTTCCAACCAACAAATCCTTAGTTCAAAATTTTAACCTTGAAAATCTGAACAAAATAACTAAAATTTGACATACTTATCATGCTTTAATGACCTTGTATGAATGTGCACCTTAATCTTCCAAAGAAGCTAACTAAGATGAAATATGGAGACAAGCCATAGAATCTGGATATGATGCTCTTATTAAAAATTGAACTTGGGAAGTTTTCCCTCCGGACCATTAAGAAGGACTATTGTTCGATCTTGGTGGCTTTATAAAATAAAATTGAACTCAAGAAAAATTTACAAATTTAAGGCAAGGTTAGTTTCTTGTTATTTTGCTCAGAATATAGGAATTGATTATGTATAATCCTTTTCTATTGCAGAGAAAGTAAGTACAATTAGGAATCTCATTTCTCTCAAAAACTTAATATGGTTGGGTAATATGCTACGCCCTTAATCCTATGTCATATATTGGGATATGTATTGCCGACTTGTTGCTCACATAATCTCTTATCATGTGATATCACAATTATTTATGTTTTCATATGTTTCGTAGGTCAGTCTTGGTGTTTTGCATAACATAGAAGTGTATATATAGGAGTTATTAACTAGTGCATGATAATCGTGCTGAGCACTTGAATGTCATAGTATGGTTCAGAGGTTTCCCCCTCGAAGTGGTTAAGTCATTATACTTGGATATTACAATATTTTCTCTATATTTATGTATTCTATTGCTTCTAATATGTATATCTAAGTAATTTTATTACGAGTGGTATCATAACTTCAATTTGGGCTAAAATTAGGTCAAAACTCTAATTTTGAAGATTTAGCTAGGTATTTCGCAAAATGTGGAAATTTTTTATGCAATTTTTAAAATTGAAGTGGCAAAACAAGTAAGGTTCTCTCCAAATTTCAAGATCTTTTGACATATTTTGCATAATTTATGTCCATTTTAATATTTTTCGTTAATTTTCTCCATAGGCTGATTTTTCTGGGTATTTTTCTAATTTTTGTATATTTTAGGAAAGCTTACGAGAAATTAGTGAGGTTTTATTCTTTTTGTTTTTTTCTATTTGGCTAAGAACCATAAAATACTCTAAACCCTAAATTCCTACCTTGATCCTTGTATCCTAAGACCCAAACCCTACATCATGATAGGGTGACAAAAAATAGCTCAAGGGAAGGGTCATTTCACTCTAGGAATGACCCCAAATAAGGAAGATAATGATTCTAAATCTTTAGCTTCTGGGGTATCGGAAGTAGTTACTATGGTGAATAAGGATGTCCTCAAGCACAATCTTTAAGCACTAAAGGGTGACCTCACCCATGATTTTTAAGTAATGAAGGGTGACCTCACCCATGATCTTCAAGCATTTAAGGGTGGCCTCAACCATGATCTTAAAACATTAAAGGGTGGCCTCAACCGTGATCTTCAATCAATGAAGGAATATTTTGAATCAGTGAAGGGTGAAATGAAGGTGAATTTCAAATCATTGTGGAATGAGTTGATGCCCACTAGCTCATTCGTGAAGAATGGCATGAATTACCATTCAAGTCACATGGGTTCCTAGAGTAGTGCACACTCATATTCAAATCACACTAACCAAGATGGATCCTCTACACAACCCAATATATCTTCCAACCAATAGCATAACATGACTCCTAAAGAGGAAATGCACAAGTTTAATGGGAATGATCTAACCACCTAGATCAACAAAATTGATAATTTTCTATCTACACCAAGTCCCAAGTGGATAGAAGGTGGTAATGGCATCCTTATATCTAAAAATAGAATAATTAATTTGGTATAGATGGATGTGCAATCAAAATAAAAATAAGGGTCTTCCTATTACATGCTCTATGTTCATTGATAATCTCTACACACACTATAATAATAGTGCTCTAGAGAACTATTTTATCAAAATAAAAAAGCTACAAAAAAATAGGGACAATCAAGGATTATATCTAGCAATTCCAAAATATATCTTTATGTGTGGATATATATAAAAGGATCATCTAAATTATTTTTTCTTTGGTGGACTCAAGCTTAACATCCAACTTTTTGTTCACCTTCTTAATCTCGGTTCGATTTCAAAATCCATGATAATTACTCATCATGCAGAGGAAAGAGTTTTGGTGAAACGTTGGGGTCTCACTATTCACAAGGAGAGTATGATTCTAAT
Source organism: Taxus chinensis (assembly GCA_019776745.2). Lineage (NCBI taxonomy): Eukaryota > Viridiplantae > Streptophyta > Pinopsida > Cupressales > Taxaceae > Taxus > Taxus chinensis. Next base: position 667,230,034 of record CM034146.1, read on the forward strand.
ACCATTTTTTCCCCAACCACCATGTTTAAATCCTCAAAAAAATGAAGAGAAGTGAGAAAAATGTCTATGTTATAGTTATGATAGAAAGTTGAGCAAGGGACAAAAATGTCCTAAGAAGAAATTGTTCTACATTAAAGGGCCTAATGAGGAAGAAGATGAGGGAGAATAATTTATTAAAAAGAAAGAGGTAGCTGAGATTAAGGCTAAATAAGCTCAACCAAATATCTCTTGTTATGTAATTTTAGGTATTAACACCTCATAAAATCTTAACATTGCCAATTTCGTGAAGCAAAAAAGGTGACAATATTGATTGACTGTGGAAGTAATCACAACTACATCAATCATAATTTGATCTTATGTTTAAATTGTTTTATTTATCCAGAACAAAAAATTCATGTCATGGTGGAAAATGGAGGTAAAATTTAACTATTTAGGAAAGTGTTATAAGACTAATTGGTCCACAGGTGATTACCTACTAAATATCCCAATGTATGACATATCAATGGGAGGCACATACAATGTGTAAGGGATCCAATGGATTACTACCTTGGGAACCATTACGATGAACTTATAGATTTGTTCATATGGTTCTATTCTAAAGGGGGGACTTATGAGTTATGTGGGATAAATGAAAAGGTTAATTAGATGGTGATTTCTTATCAAATGCAGAAGATGCTTAAGAAGGGTGCAGATGGGTATGTAGCACAACTATTTTCACTAGAAGCTTAACCATCAAAATGTCTTATACCATCATATCTATAAGAAATTATTCATGATTACTCACTTACTTTTAGGGATATGTGAAAAGGGCTATCTCCCAAACATGATCATGATAATGTTACTCAATTAGTACCAAGAAGCTAACCACCCAATATTCAACCTTATCGGTACCCTTATCTACAAAAGAATTAGATTGAAAAGATGGTACATGAGACGTTGGAACCAGGTATTATTTTCCATAGTTAGAGTGCTTTCTCTTCTTCAGTTGTGATGGTACAAAATAAGGATGATGGTTGACATATATGTCTAAACTACAAAGAGCCTCAACAAATACATGGTAAATATAAGTTTTCTTGTTCATATTATTGAGGAATTTCTAGATGAGTTACATGGTGTTGTTTATTTTTAAAAATTATATATTTGATCAGGATATGATCAAATCAGAATTGGTGATGAATATATTCATAAAACAAAATTTAGGACACATGAGGGCCACTATGAATTTTTAGTAATGCATTTTGGCATTACAAATGCACCCTCTACATTTTAGAGTTTGATGAATTCAATCTTTCAGCCACTTTTGTGAAACTTTTTCCTAGTATTCTTGGATTATATCTTAATATACAATAAAACATGGAAGAAACACTTACATCACATTAATAAGGTTCTAAACACTCTTAAATAACAACACCTTTATGAAAAAGTTTTTCAAGTTTTCTTTTGGATTTATGGAGGTAGAATACTTGGGTCATATTGTTTCTCATGAAGGTGTAAAGGTAGCTCCTCACAATATCCAAGCCATCGTGGATTGGTATAGACACAAAATCATGCACTTGGGTACATTTCTAGGTCCTAAAACATATTTGCATTCATATGATTCCTATGCAAGAAAACTAGTAATTGACAACTATCTTGGGCCTCTTTTTTGTCTTTGTTGATTTCTCTTTGGTCTTGCACACCCTATAACCCAGTCTAAACTTTATTGCTTTATCTTTCATGACTCTGGGACACTAGCTCTCAGACAAGATGCCAACACTTGGTGCCCTTGTCCTTCTGGGTGCCCTTGACCTATTTCTACTTTGCTCACATCTTTTTGGGCTTCTTTTATCTTTTTAGATTCTTATTTTCTAATGGGTCCACCTTCTATTTGCAAGGGAGTTTTTTTCATGCAAATGTGCAACATGGAAATTGACATTTTTCAAACATGACAACAATACCCATGTGTCAAAACATTCAAGTTTTACCCTTCCAAGGCACCCCAGGTCTACCTAGTTAGTCCTATGACCTCCCAATGGAAGTTAACTCAGTCCCCTAGGTGAATTTGGAAATTCAAGTCAGCCCCCTAGGTTATTTTAGGAGTTCTTGAAAACTACTATTTTTGAGCGGTGTTGGGAAGGGCTACCATTGACCTCCTCAAGACTGATGCAACCCCCTAGAGCAGAGAGGAGGAGAAAAAGCCAACATGGAGAGGAATTTAAGGTCTAAAACCATCATGGAATTTATTTTGGAAGATTCAGGAAAAACTTAGAGGGGTTGGGGCAGTTTCATCAAAAACAAGGTTCATAGGCCTAGGTAGTGCACAAGGTTCAAAATAGTTACTTAAGCTTCGAGGAAATGATTTCAGGAGCTTCTGGATGGAGTTAGGAGACCAAACAAGACATAGTCTTCAGAAAGGGAATTCAAATAACATATAAGATGGTGAAGTCATATTTTTCACAACACTCCTTGGCGTAATAGGTCTGTATATCTAGTTTTTTCTAGGGCTCAGTCTAGGGATCTAGATTTAAAAATTCTAGGTTTTCATTGCTTAAATGGAGGAATGAAGCTCTAATACCTCCAAACCATTGGATTTAGAAGGAAATTTTTAGTGAATTTCATATAAAAAATTTCCCAAATAATTTCCATCGGAGAGCTCAAGATATCGTTGTTTGAAGTTAGTCCTCCAAGGTAAGAGCTTCAGGAGTTAGTCAAATTTACAATGAGAACACGTGTCAGCTCTAGTAGCCTGGCACATACTTTGATGTCCCTTTTGTCCCTTGAGCTAAGGGACATGAGGGACAAGAAAATGTGTCCTATTCCCTAATAAGCCCTTTGGTCACACATGGGACCTCCCGGATCGCTAGTTCAGCTCTCAGGTGCTTATGCCGAAGCTTATTCCCTCACTTGCTCAGATCGTGACAAGTGTCGAATGGAGGCGCAACGTGAAAATTGATGACCCTTATCGTACCGTTTGAGAAAAGAAACATGAGGGAACATGAAAATGTGCACCTATCCCCTTGAAACCCTTATGTCAGCTCATGTGTTCCTCATTACAGAACAAACTTCCAACTCCTAGGTGCTTTTCTCTCATGTTTTTTGGCTCCAAACACTCCACCGTTGGATTTTCGCCAAGTGTCGTTGTGAGGCGCGTTGTGTAATTTGATGTCCCTTTCATCCCTTAATGCTTAAGATACATCAGGGTACATAAAAAATCACCCCACCCTCTGATGATATTTTTTGAATTGTTTTAAAGTTGATACTTAGCTTTATTTTCCCGCTGCTATGTTTCTCTCACAGTTTATACCCTGCCATTGCTCTGCTCATACCTACACACAAGTTCACCTTTACTTCTTTGAACCAGACTCTACCATGGAGAACCACACCCTCAAATCCATGGGAAAACATACAAGTATCAGAATGCAATATTGATCAAAAAGAGCTGAAGGATCAAAGAACATAAGCAGAGAAATGCAAGAGAAATTCATCTAAAAAACTCTTGTTGCCGTAGAACATGAGAATTCAAACATATCTTTCTAAGCCAGTGCAACCGAAACGAAGAACTATTTGTTGACTGTGTTCTTCACTCTAGAATTCCATTAAAACCTGTCACCTTTAAATCCTCCTTCCGCAGCACAAATCACTTGTACAGTGAAGAAATCTCTCTTTCGGCTCAACAAAAGACAAAAATTTGATTTCGTGTCAAACCAACAATCAACGTTTGAAGAGAAATTTCACTAGTGAAACTAGAAGACATAAACCCACATAACAAAAATGTCATTTTTGTCGCAAACGAAGAATAAAACCATACCTGACAACTTTCAAGATCTCCGTTAATGATTGCTACTATGTCCAAAGCTGTACGGACAAGTTCAAAAAATTGAATTTTTAAAATCTCCCTAACTGTTGATCAGGTATGTCTAAGATTTCAAAGGGGTAATAATGGGAAAAAAAACCCATATTAGAAAACTTTGTGCCACTGAGATCCAACCACTAGAAGCTCACTTTCTAAAAATAGCAGGTCTTCTACGTAGGGGACTATTATTTTGGGAAAGTCACCAACTGAGGAAACTAGTGAAGGAGGCGGTGAACACAAGAAGAGGTATCGTAGGAAAAATTCATCGAAATGGTCATCTTGGTCCAAACATTGTCACTTACTAAAAATAGTAAGTGGTCTCACGAGCACCTGCTAAAAATAGCAAATTGGTCCAGAAGGTGAGAAGAAATACAAGGAAGAAAGCAGAATTCTGAGTTGCAATATCCAATTGAGGTTCGAAGTAGCTGATTATTCATACTTACTAAAAATAGTAAGTTACTTTTTCTGAGAAACCATGAAGTACAAATGGACATGGACAGAAGTCAAACACAACCTTTTCACCTCTGAGTATGAGATAGAAGACGGTGATGTCTCATATATGGACTTCAATGATCTGAGGGTTTCACATGACAACCAAGGAAAGAGGGAAGATTAAGGACCAGGTATTCACAAGTGGATTATTTGTCAGCTATAGGACACCCCATGTCTATACAAAGCCTTGAGTTGGTCTTGGCTTACTCACACCACTATGAACCTGAAACACGAAGAATTTGAGTTGACAATGGTATGACAATGGCGGTCATTAGTCCCACAACCATCTCACTTGTTCTATAGATCCCAACATCACCTAGCAATGGTTGTCATCTCAAAAAAAATGTCCTTGTACATGAGTGGGAAAAGATGGATGCATATGTGCAAGGGCTTGTACTTGGATCGTGGATGCAAGATAGGGAGAAAGCCCTCAAGGATGCCCAAGACCCTTCTAAGGTGTGAGTTTCACGAGGGATATTAAGATGTAATCATGCTCCTCAACAAGGTGATGGGAGAAGCGAACATGAGAGAATTCTAGGAGTGGATGGGCCTCTTCATTTTGACAGTTACCGAAGGAAACAAAAGAATTGACTGGGGAAAGATAATCAGTGATAATCTGCATTTACAATTACTTTAGGTGCCCATGACAAAGAAGTTCCACATGACTTCTTACTTGGTCTATCTACTTGTTAGCTCAAGATCATTCAAAGGATTGGCTCTCACATAAAACATTGTTGGTAAGGTACCTGCATTCAGAGAAACTTCCATAATTGGTGATGGAGGAAAGCCACAGGCACTTCACTCACGTGAATGATGCATTCACGATGTCACATGGTCCTAAACCTTGGAGGGTGATTTGGAAGGCTAGGATATCGCCACAAAGCAGTGTCCTTAATAAAAAAATATGGTTCTTACTTCATCCAATTCTCAACCTTCTCATACCTACAAATTGTCAACTTCAACCAAGCTCCAGAAAGGTTTCCTAAGTACCATTAGCGAAACCAAATTGTACTATTTGAACTCTGTAGGCAAACCAGTGTAGGTAAACAACATGGATCAGGAGCAAGAAGAAGACAGTCGATCTCATTTCCCATCTCTCTCCGGGGTATTCACATGTAAGAATGTAAATGATACATCTCATCTAGAGGTTATCATTCACTCATTTGACTTTGCATTCCTACACTATCAGGCCTAATTTCGACATCTGAGATGATCCCTGGACTCTTTCCACATTCCAGAATGTGCACCATGATCCACAAATCAAGGACTATTGGGCCAATTGTGTGGATGAATTTGAAGTACGGGAAAAGGATCATATGAGGATTACAATCTTTGAGATGAAGAAATTCAAGTTCTCTTGGTATGAATATATTTTGCAGGATTATGGGACAAAGATGTATGATCCTGAGTATGCAGCGGTCAAGGTTTCTCCATTGCCTTGAGTCAATTAGCACGTTCACACGAATCAAGGGGATATAAAGGAATGAACTAAGAAGGTGTTCAGTAGAATGAGGGATTGGTTCAAGAGAAAGAGAGCCATGATCATCCAATCGCGAAGTATGCCCTCAAGTATAAACAAGCTTCTCGACAATCATCATCAAAAGTCATGCAAGTTGCCTCAAGTTCAAGGCACTCTAGAGAAAGTTCTAAACAAATATCCATAGAATTGGATACTTCTTATTGTGGAAAATCACTAAAGAGAGATAGGGAAAAAGAATGTTCAATTGCAACAATGCAAGAAGAAGATATGGTTGTGGAAGTGTAAAAAGAGGATCTAGTAGTAGAAGCATAAGTAGAGGGAGAACATACAGTCCAAGACCCAATCTTCAAACCAACATAGGAGGCCTCACCTATTATTGGCACTAATATATCTCCTATCCAAGATGAACCTCCTCTTCTAGAGAAGGGAATGGTTGATTCACCTATCGTAGAACTTGAGTCTAATGAGATGATCCCTTGGATGCAGGAAACAATTTCCCCCGATACTCACAGTGTTCAACAAGTGGCATCCTTTGACCTATCAACAATTGCCTCATTAGATAAAGAAAAGAAGATAAATTTCACACACACGACTTTACGGTTCTACAATGGAGAAACATGTAACCAATATATTGAAGTAGCTAACCGAAAGTGATGAAGCCAGTGAACGAGATGACACCGACTGATTACGAGATGAGCATAATTCAACTAGGGCTGACTACTCATGAAGGGTATTTGCACATGTATCAGCAGTCTTCCACTCACATGGTGGTAAGGAACAAGGAATATTAGAAGAAGATCAATGAGCTAAAGGAACAGGTGCAAACTCTTTCATCCTATGTGCAACATCTGGTTGATCTGAATGCCACAATAACCTATTAAAGAAGTTACACTCATCATGAACTTCAATCCAAAATCTATCAAAAAGACACATGAGCTCACAATGTAAGTGTGAGCTAATAATGAATGGATCAACTAAATTTCAGAAAAGGGAAGTTCAATGCCTCAAGAGACATTCAAACTCTTCATATACATGTGTGCAACAACAAATAGGATGCAAGCACTCAAAGAAGACTTGGAGAAAGAAATGGATTAGTGGGAACCTTTAAGCCCAGTAGTGAATGAAATGAGCGAATTCTGCCCTTAGGAGTTTATCAGTAAAAAGGTTTTTAACACTCCTTCTAAAGACTTATCACACGTATGGGAAAGGGCCTTGGAAATATGATTTGAAGTAATCAATCGGGACATCAATGAGTTGGATGAAAAAGAGGAACAAATATATAAGTTGCAAGATAATATCAATCATCAAATTCAGAAACTTAGAGTACTTGCAATGGGAGAAGACACGAATTTTGATGAGTTAATTGGTTCATTCGAGGAATATGTAAAGAAAGAAGCAGGTAATTCATTGTCCTTCACTAAGGATAGTATGGAGTTCCTCTTAGGGATTCAGGTTGCCATTGCACTTATCGCAAAGAAACATCCATCATGGTTCAAAAAGGGCAAAGATATCAATAGTGTATCTGATGGATAGAAAAATACCTTGAGTTGTGTTCGCATTCCTCATGATTTTAAAGTAGCACCTGTAGTAGCTTGTTTCATTAAAGAATTTGGAGGGACAGAGATCTTCTCAACAACGCGAGATGGAGACCAGTCGGGGAGTGAAATCAAATCCACTGCAGTGGCTCATTCTTCTACATAGTTCTTCTTCTTCCTTCTTCCTCCTCTTTCTCTCTTTTCTCTTCTCTCCCAATCCTCTCTCGCTCTCTTCGATGTTATAATTTTGCATTTGCGTTTGCACTTTTTGATATGTATTTAAGTGACTTTAGAAACATGATGTAACATTTAAGTCACCTTGTTTTTATAAAAGGGAATTAAATATTTGATAGGAATATGAACAGTCTAAAAAGCATGTGAAGAGTCACCGGGAAGATGAAGAGTTTCCTCTCTTCTATAAATTGTAACAAACTCCTCATTTGAGGATCTTCTTAGTCTTCTGAGATCTTCTTAGAATTATGAGCTGTTTTTTGTGAATTCATGAGTGATGTAGCCTAGAATTCACTGAAAATAGCCAAAGGAAAAATGGCTCATCACTCAACCTAAACTAAGTGCTCACCCAAAGTGCCCAAGGGTACCAGGTCCCTCTTTAGATTTGATTCTATAGAATGTTAGCATGATTACATATGTATATTTTCATATTCATAACAGATAATAACCAATCCACTATGCATAAACCATATCTAGATCTAAACCATATGAAATATTGACTAAACAATTATTACAATGAGATTTACCATAGAATATCTATATTCACTCATATTTAACACCAATATCCAGCCAATATGATCCATTGTATTAAATACTGTAAAACACATAAGCTTCATACGTCAAGATCTAGTTTCCTTGGTCATGCTCACTAAAAAATCTGCAGTATAACTCTATAATAACTGGTCTCAATGGGGTTCTCTAAACCATGCAAATCAATACATATATATAGGGGTGGGCATTTTCCCTTCACCGCCCATGCACCTTCCAAAAATAGGATACATTCTAATAATAGCCATGCACCTTTACAAGAGGATACAAAAGCATACAAGTGCTAATAATATATCTTCTAAAGTTAACTCTTGGTATATATCCTATTAATAGACCAAAACCCTGCATGGCGCTCGAACTGCTGCAACTCCCAAAATAGCCTTGCATGAACTACAAGTCTTCATATCTTTGTGTGCTCCGCACTCCATGTCCAAAAACAACCTTGACCTACAAAAATTTGCTAAGTCATATTTCCAGCTGTTTTTGGGTGTGCTCATGTTCTGTTATGGTTCTGCGCCTTTCCGCGCACCCTATTCCTGCTCGCCCAAACCTTCCGCACTTACATCCTTGAGCTATATTTCATCTGATCAACATTACGCCACACTAATTACATTGTTACCCCCAGCAATGGGTAATACCAACTTATCTCTCCAAGAATAAAGAATAATGAATAAAAGAATAACAAAGTACTTGATCAAAAAGAATGAAGTGTCACTTGATGCTCTAATCCTCTACCGGCAGGACCAATTTTGGATACTCATTTTTAACCTCTACCTCCAATGCTTGTCAGTCACTTAGTGCCTCACCTGTCTTATCTGGAATGTCTATCACAATGACATCTAGTTCATCTCAAGTTATCTTCTTTTTCTTATTTTGTAGAACCCTGACAACATTAGCCATGCTAGACATCATTCCCTCTATAAAATCCATTTTTTGTGTAATAAGCTTCCCTATTTCATTTATCCTCTCCCTATGTGGATCTTGGGCTACTGTGAGGGCTTCACACTTTTCTTTTATGAGAGAAATTATATGTGCGTGCCCGAGTGTCTCATCCTTCATCGACTTTTGAACCTAATTATCTTCATCAAGAGTCCTTGTCCTAATTATTGCATATGGCGCCGTGCACATGTTTAGAGCTTGATTAGTCTTTTTAGCTCATCCTTCAAGGCCTATAACAAGGATTCATAACTAGAAATATTTTTGGCAATGGTGGCCTTGGCCCTTTCTTCTTCCTCTGCAGGATCTTTTGGCACGGGCATATGCATGGTCCCTTCATCTATGACCAATTTTATAAATGTGCATATATAATGCATTATAGAAGGAAATTTTTATGAAACTTGAGATTCCAGATGTGGCCTTACCTTAAGAATATCATCGCCAATATCCTCGGTTATACTGATCAAGGATTTTTTCTTTTCCTCATCCCTTTCCTTTTCTACTATTAGACACTTTATTTCTGCATCCCAATCCTTGTTATCATCCATCAATGCCTTAATGGTTGCCTCTTTATATATGTTCTTGTGTGCAACCTATATAGATACCATTACCAGGATATTACTTAATTTTTTGTATGACATAATGGTAGGATTAACATTCACGTGTCATATGTGGGGCACATTCTTCATTCTACGTGAAATGCATGATTCTTCACATACATTGAAATCAGGCTCATCCATATGAGTTTGTATTGACCATAATAGCTACTTTCAGGTGCACGCATTTTCCATTTCCACGTCCATCAACTCCCAACCATATAAATCTTAAGGTTCCACAGTACTTTGGAAACATGCACGTATAATCTTGCTTGTATCATCAATATACCCAACTGCAGGAGTCACGTAGTCTTCGCCATCCTTCTCCTTCTGTGTTATCCTTCCCTTTGGAATCTGAGAGCCTGAATCCAAAATTGGGCCTTCACCCTTTTCTGCTTCTGTTTCTGCCCCCTTCTATCCTTCTTCATCATTCTTCATCTCCTCATCACGAGGCTCCTCTATATCCTCAGGCTACACTGGAGTTCCTGGCGTGATTTCTCCATACTCATCCTCCTCTCCATCCCTAAGCTTTAACTTGCACCTTTTCTTCTTCTCGGGATCTTCCTTCTGAGGCAAAATCTGAGGTGACCTTCTTAAGGGTTATGATTACCCCACGCCCTGAGCCCTTGTTCTTCTAAACAATATTTTAAATTTGGCCTCCTCGGAAATTTGTTTTGCATCTATTTCTACCACACCTATTTCCAATACCGCTTCTTCTTGTTGTAGTGGAGGAGTAGCTGATGTGCTCGCTTTCCTTCTCATTAGTGGGCTGCTTATGACCCCTATGCTCTAAACCACCACTATATTCATGTAGTTCCTCTTCTTCTCCAACATCTGGATCCTCCTCTTGTTCCAAGGTACCCACAATATGTTTTCCCTTAGGTTTCCTTGGAACCTTGAGTTCATTCTCCAAATACTTGCCATTTTATAGCTTAGGCTATATATATATATATATATATATATATATATATATATATATATATATATATATATATATATATATAAGGGTTGTGCCAAAATTTCTGATGGCCAAAATTATATCCTTCATGTTAATGTCATTTGATATCATTCTTTAAATGTAAGAAGTCTTACCTGGATATACGTAAGAATTCCTTATTGTGTGGTATTCACAATCTACCTTATCAGCGTTGAATAATAACTGGTGTGCATATGAAAACCTATGTACAGAAGCTTGAAAATAGTGCATTGTGAAGGCATAGGGTAGTTTACACCAAGCGCCCCATTTTCCATCCTTCATCCCAAAGCACCCAATGAAAAAGTGTTGGTACACTGCAAACTGTACTTGTTTACCAATTACCATTGGAAGATCCTTTGGTATTCTCCAATCCTCCTAAAATGTGGCCGCGGTAAGCACTCATACCACATTTATGCCCTTTCTTAAAGGGTTCACTCATTGATCCATCACAATTATACTTAGAAAATGTTTTCGCCAAGGACTTATTTTCTTCAAAAAACTGCCATACATTGTCCTATGGCCCTTTGAGCACCCCAATTTTGACAAAAACCAATGCCATGAGTATAGCACCAAAACTGATTTTCTCTCCTTCCTGCACTTCTTTAATGATTTTCTCAGTAAGGAAATTTGACAAGTTATATACAACACCTTCTGTCATCTATCACGTAACATGAAGCCAGGATTTGTTGACATGAGACCAGCGCTCTTGATTGTTTAGCTTTATCAGGAGATGGACTGCTGCCTAAATGATTGGATACTTCTATAACTTTAGGATGTCCATCTCATTCCCTTCTTTGGTGTATCCAAACTTCTTCTTTATATTTTCTATGGCCTCCTTATCAGTGAGGTCGATACTAAGTTCAACACCCAAACTCTTCAGCCCTGTCAAACTTACAATCAAAGGCATGGTGATCCTCAATCAACACCTAGAAAAGTAGAAGAAGTCCTCATGTACTATGATCATAAGCCATTGATATAGCTTTTCAGGTTTACAAAATATGGGAGCTCATACAATTGTAACACTCTTACCATGTTCAAACATTTTCTGCTCATGTCATCGTAGACCACCATGTCATCAGTTGTTCTCTTAGAGGTCTTCACCATTAGTAATTTCTACACCTTCTCCTTGGTATCCTTATTCCTATGGTTATAATCACTGACCTTGTAGAAATGAACATGTAAATCCCAATCACGACCCGTGACAACACCTTTTGACTACTGCATTTTAGAAAATACGCTCTTAGGAGCATCTTCCACTTCAATCTTAGCTTCCTTTCTCTTCTTTCCCCTTTTACTATCTCCAGGTTCTCATTTGGGTGCCATAACAAGGGAAAAGGTGTTAGATTTTTACCTCCTCTAAGCTTTGTAACTTCAATCCGCATGCCCTATCTTGAAACCATGTGCCCTAGCTTCAATCCAAACCATGGCTCTTGATTTCTCCTCCCCGCATGCTTTTTTTGCTTTTCTCAAAATCTTCTCCAAAAGGAGTGCAAGTCAATCCTATGCATAAATATGATAGCAACACCTACTTCATCGCTCTCCACACTTCACTACCAGATTTCTAGCTCACTTGTAAACAACTAGCTCGAGAATTCGTAATCACAAAGATAAAAATGACCTCACAACCCTTCCTTATATAAATTTTCCTACAAGTTTTGCATTTATTACTCCTTCACCTACCACCATACCCAACATTAATTCATCGTTTTTAAAATTTTTTTCGCTTCTTATCTCCGCATCATAGTCATAACCTTCTGGCATGCCTTTTACTTCTAAGCCACAGACCTCCTTCGTGTGCCCTCATGTGCCGAAGTACTTTGGCACTGCACCTTCTTTTAAGTAGTTTCCACTACTGCAACCCTACCTCACGTTATATTGTGCATTCATTTTTCCATTCATGGTCTTCATTTAGGATTTTTTTTTTCTATTTACACCCCTCTAAAAAGCATCCACACAAATGTTTCCTTATGCATACCCATCTTCAGATGACAATAAACTATGTTCAATTTGATAATGAACCATGTATATAAACTACCCCACACTAATGGTATGGCATGGTCCTCTACACATGAAAAACTACTTAAATAGTAATTAGCTTCTTACGCGTAAGCTCACTTATTACACAAAACACTGAACTAAATTGAAAAAGCATAACACCGATAAAGGAAAACACACATTTAAGTAAATGCATTAATGGAAACCTAATCTAAGTGGCAATACTACATTATTACAAACACCAAGAAGACTTATTTATAGTAGGTATTCAACCTACTCCCGTTGAAGTAATCGGGAAACTGTGTTCCATCCAGCGCTTCTAACTTGAAATCACTTGAGTTAAGTATATGAGTGATTACATATGGTCCCAACCAATGCACTTTAAGCTTTCTAGGGTGGCATAAAAACTTTGAATCATATAGAAGTACCATTTTCCCAACCTCAAGCTTCTTATCCTTGATGTGTTTGTCATGCCATGCCTTTTGCCTAACATTTTCTTACTTCTGGCTCCATCTTGTTATGACGTGCCTTTCATCCAACTACATCAGTTTGTCAATACGTTCTTCCAACGCTTGCTCATTAGCCATACCTATCGCATATGCAATACGTAAAGAAGGTAACATGAATTCCATGGGGATAACTTCCTCTATGCCAAACACCAACTAAAAGGGTGTTTCTTTATTCAACCTATTGTAGGTTTCCTTGTACGGCCAACGTACCGCAGAAACCTTGTCATCCCAATCTCTCCTTCCAACATCACAAATTTTTGTCAAGGTATGGCTCAATATCTTGTTGAAGGCCTCAAAAGTTCCATTTTCCTAAGGGTGATAAGGGGTTTTCCTATGGTGTGCAACCATAAATTCATCCAATAATATCCTTAAGGTCTCATTAAGGAAATGAGTACCCCTATCACTTGTTAAAGTTAAAGGGCAACTATACCTATTAATAATATTTTCCCACAAAAACTTTTCTATTGTAGTTGTTGTGTAATCCTTTGTAGGCTCCACTTCCACCTACCTTGTAAGGTAATTTATACAAGTTATAATGTAGTGCGATCCTATCCTACATGCGGCTAGGGAGATAGGGTCCACAAATTCAATTTCCCACTTCTCAAAATGTTATGCACTAGTAATAGGCCTCAAAGGCATTTCATCTCGATGCCCAAGCTTTCCAAGGCACTGACAATGGTCATAAGCCTTACAATATGCTTTGCAATCCTTGTATAATTTTTCCCACCAGAGGCAAGCTAGTAGAATCTTACACATGGTTGAATCCCCTCTATAGTGTTCACTTGCATTATCACCATGAGCATATGCCCTAATTACGTTGCACTCATGCTCAAGTACACACCGATGCAAAAATTCATCATGACCTAACTTGTGTAAGTCTTGTTGGTCGTCAAAAAGGACTTCAAAGAGAAAAACAGTCAGGGGACAAGAAGTCCCTCCTCTTTAGTGGGAGAGGTTCCCTTATTCAAAAACAAAACCTATTTACATATGTATAGAGCATAGTTTTACTGCAGAACTTGGATATCATGAAAGCGTTTTGAAAAATAGATCATCAATCACAAAAGTATAGAGAAATGAAGATGTGGAAATGAGCAGAAAAGAATTCTCTAGAATTATAGATGACAAAATAATTCTTTATGCATGCCAAAATATAATGAATTGGAATAAGACCATTTGTACTTAAATTAATGAGATGTAATTTGAAAAGACACACAGTTCCATAAATAACATCTACAAGAATGCAAAGCTTCTTGGTATAATGCAGACAAATGATCTAACAATATTCAACAGATAGCTGCGAATAAAAGAATCAGATGGACAAAGAAATAAGATCCTTTTGTATTGATTGCTTTACCATTTCTTACACTTTAAAAAATAAGCCAAGTTCCCCCTCAAAATAGCGAAGAGAGACCATTATATAGTTTTACAAATCAGTTACCCTTGGTAACTACTTCTTTTAATTAATGTTTAGTTAAAGGGATGCTTAAGGAAAAACCCCAACCAATTACAATAAATCTGAGATGAGGAAAGAAAGAAGGGAGAAAAGTCAAGAGGAGAAGACAAGTGTTCATGATTGAGAAGGGCCCACTGATTTGAGGATTCGTTGTCTAAACCTTTTTAACGCCTCTGCTATGTCTCTGCCACATGGAACTGATGTGTTGGCAGTGGAATGAGTCCAAAATCTGAGACACTTCTCTATCTCTTTGTCGAATTCGACGTGTGTATGGTAATCCTTACTTGCTTCTTCAATAACAGACTGGAGAGAGCAGATTTCCTTCATCTTTTCCTTGGTGATAGAATCCTCTTTGAACAGATTTTCTTTGACAAAAGCTCTAAATTGAGATTTAATTTCCTGCAAGGAGAGAGGCACACTTGAGGTCTCATCATGGATGTGGCAATGGATATCCTCAAAAGCAGATAACACAAAAGTCTTAAAGGCTTCACCCTTCTGCCAGTTATTTCTTAATTCTCCCAAAGCCTCCTCCAGCACCTTGATTTTCCATTCCATACTGTATACCCATGATTTTGAAAAATTATATTTTGCATCATCAAATACCTTGCTTGCCATTAAAATATTTTCATCAGCCTGCCCCATAAGGTGAAGGTCTACTATACATCTACTCCAAAGTTTGAGCTCTTTATCTATATTTCCAATGGTGGAGGAGAGTTTCTGTTGTAGATTATTTACCTTCTCATTGAGTTTGAAGGCTTCACCAATGAAATTCAACCCTACACTGAGCATATCATCCACCATGGCCTCCATATCCCTTCCATAGATGGAATATTTGTGTATATCTTTGATACTCTGAACTTCGTCTTGGCTGAGGGTCATAGGTGGTGGACAAGTAGTCAGTGGTGTGGGGTCTAAAACTTTATCTTTGGACAACAGTGACTTGATGAAACTTGCAAGAACCTGAGCCTGCTCTTCCAGCTGCTCTATAGTTTGTATCCCTTTTTCCACTCTCCCAATGACCCTGGTGACTATTTCTTGAAGATTGTGAATCTCACCTTCAGGGGTGGATTCTCCCATGGGGATCCTCGAGAGCTCTAGATCAGACACTTGCAAATCCTGTCCTGGCTTGTCAACCTTGGCTTTCCTATCTCCTGGAATTGCTGGCCCTGAGCATCAGATACTATTCATGAGGTGGTCCTGGCCTTCTTGGCAAGAGCAGGAGGGGTAGTGCCCAATAAGGCCACCAAAACATCAAAGTTGGGTCCTGAGATCCGAGAGGAAGACTTCCTCTTCCTACTATCAACGAAAGGCTGCACCCATGCGAAGGAGGAGGAAGAAGAAGAAGGCATGGCATGAGGACCGAGAGAAAGATAACTCATGGCGCTCAAAGTGTGCACTGTTGTTTCCTCTAGTTGAGATATGAGTGGGGCACTTGAGGCTTCTAGTACAGAGGAGTCAATGGTGCTCAGAAGCTCAATGCTTTGAACCTCTTTCTCTTTATCCATTGGGGCTTCTGGAATGCCTATGGAGACTGAAACTTCACTCTCTTTGGTTTCAATGAGAACAATAATGTTCTCTGGTCCTGAGGGCAATTATGAATGCTTCATCAGGGGATCTTCTTCAACAGGCTCCTTCTTGACCTCCTTGATTTTCTTCTGATATACTTGGGTGGATGAGGAAGGAGTGGAGGATGTAGGCCCTTTATTTGATGAGGCAAGAGGAGTTTGTACAGGTGCTTCCGAACTAGGTGTTTGTTCCTCCTTGATTGGTGTAGAGTTGTCCTTCAACGTGGACTCACCTGAATGCCTTCTAAGCTTGGGAACTCTCCTTTCAAACCAAATTTTGGTTCTTACTAGGACAGGGGCTAGGATTTCAGCCAGATCATCCTTCTCCTTTTTGAACCAATCCAAGTCCTCCAAGGGAGTGTGCTTGATCAAGGTATCATATTCATAGGATAACAAGTCGGAGTTGTCATCCTGAAGCCCTTCAGGAATTTGATATAGGTTAAACTCCTGAATCAATTGAAAAGAAAATCTGCCATAATGTCTCCTCCTTGCCTCAAAATCATCAGCACAGTCAACCCAATGGTCTTTTGTGTCTGCCTTATGATGGTAATTGATTATGAGATTATGTTCGATAAATTTCTTCAAGTCAAAACAAGTTTTAGGCCTGAAGAAATGGACAGTGATGGGAGCTAGGGCTCTCTCTATGTTTTGTGCATCGAGATCCATCTTGCAGGTGTAGTTTTCCAAGGATATGGGGAAGTGCAGACCATTGATTTTCTTATCCCTGCAGGTTCTATGTAACTTGTCCAATTGCCTGCATATCTCGATCAAGGCCATTTTATCATTACAGAACATAGGGAGCTTGAGAGGGGTGCTCTCATAGCTTGCTAGCCTGATATAGGAGAATTTTCTGAACTAGATGAAGTAGGCACCGTACTTTGCTATTAGGCTCATGGCTTCATCAAAGAACCTCCTTGCAGTGTCACTCTCTAGAAGTCTTATAATATACATGGTGAAAGCATCATTCACCCTCCTGAAGTTGCGATTACTAGTGTCCAGGGTGAATTGAGGGTAGTAAGCATATATAGGATCACCATTATGAGCATCAATATATGTGAAGCCAAACCATTGCCTTGATGTTGCTAGGGTATACATCAGATAAGAAGTCATGTAAAACTTCTTGGTTTTCTATACATTGGAAAGTTGTTCTACCAAGTTCATGCCGATGATTTCTGCCCAGTTGATGTTCTTAGTACCCTCACATACCATGTTGATAAGTGGGCATATCCAGAAATGGAACTCATTGGTAGACGGTAAGCCCATGACCCGTGCTAATAAGATTATAAAATTTGACAACTCCTCATTGAAATTGGCACGAAACAGAGCTTAGGATAGAGGAGACACCCCATTTTTAGGGTTTTTAAGCCAAGACTTTGCCACCCTTGTCTTGTATTTTTCACTATCCTGGTCGAAGAGTGCCTGTGCCTAGTTCTGAGAGATGACTATAGAATTATCCATTTCAAGAATCCTTAGGGCAGTACCAATGGTGGCAGTATTGAGCTTGGTGATGAGCTCCCCATGCACATTTGTTAGTTCACTTGAGTCGGGGCTGAAGTGGGCACCGCAGGCGAGTACCGTGTCTGCACACTGCACTGAAATTGGGAAACCAGTGGCATACGTCAAGCCACTGTCGTTGATCATTTTTGCCATAGGAGAGGGGTTCAGGTCTATTAACCTAGTCCAAAAATCTCCAAAGTCCAGGTGACGAACTTCACTGTCCCCGATATCGGGAACAACATACTCGAGAGGTGAATCCTTCTCCTGACCTTGGAACTTAATTTTCATGTTCATATCAATTTGGAAAAAAAAACAAAGTCACAGCCTGAAATCTTGATGAAATTGTAGGGGGAATGGGTACGTGTACAGAAATTTCAATTGTGAGGGTATGAACAATTGATACCGAGAAAGCAGGGTACAAAAATGCGTAAGGGGGGCAGCTTATTAAATAGCCATTGAGGAGAGAGAAAGGTAATAAATGTGCATTGAATACACATCTACCAACTTAAAAAGCAATATATTCGCGAAGAGTGGGAAAAATTATCCCGGATAGCCTTTGGTTCATTTGGGACACGCAGGACGTGAAAGAGTGACCGGCCGACGTGGGTGACGCGGGGACAGAATGCAAAAATGTTTTAAGGACATGAGGGACAAAATTACACAAAGTGCGCGATGCGGCCGATGCGGGCGAAAGGTGAACAGCGAGCCTGAGCGAACTTGAGACATTTGGAACAAAAAGTTCCGACGGGTCCGCGAGAAAATAGATTTTCGGGTAAAGTGACCGATTGGCAAACAGGGTGCCCGAATGAACTTGGGACACATGGGACAAAAATGTCTGACAGACCCGCAAATCACACAAAATGACTCAAAAATGCATATTTTTTCAACTTCTTGACTTTTCCCTTTACCAAAACAACAGAGAAGGCATTAACTCAAAAATTTCCAACTTTGAACCTTCTCAAAAGAGTGGAAATTTTGAGAGGACAACAAGCCTCCACTAATTAACATGTAAGGTGTAACACGCATAGCAAGTTGTTTCTTCTCTAAGGCCTTCATGCACTTGGACACCATACCTGTGCATAAGAAGACAACAATATCCTCTAAGTCTGAGGACGCACGGTTCAACCTAAAAAAATGTGCATCTAACATTGTGTCCTCAATTCCCTACTAGTCCTCTCCTGATTCAATCCTTGATAAATGGTCTAGACCTGAATTGCTCTTACCTGGCTTAACCATCATCATAAAATTGAACTCTTGAAACAATAGTACCTAACGACATATGTGCCCCTACAAAATGGGCTTGTTCACGAAGTACTTCAATGCCATGTGATTTTTATAAAAGATGAAATGTGTAGCTAGTAAATATTGTTGAAAATTATGGAGCCCATAGATCATAGAAAAGGCATCACACTTTGTCATTGTGTAATTGTGTTCTGCTGGAGTCAACTTTCTGTTGGCAAAGAAAATAGGATGATCAAAAATCCCTTCTCCAGGCTGAGCTAATACAACACCAATGGCCATGCCCGAGGCATCTACATGAATGTGTAAAGGATTGGACCATGAAGGAAAGCACAAAATAGGTGCTATAGTAAGCACTTCCTTCAGTGTTTCAAACACGCGTTGTTGTGCCTCTCCCTAATATAAGTTTCATTTTCCCTTGAATAATTCTTCTAAGGGCGCAACAATCATGGCATAACCCTTAATAAAATTCTTGTAATAACCCATGTTCCCCAAGAATCCATGCACCTCACGATGGCTAGTAGGCTCTTCTAAGCCCAACATGATAGCTACCTTAGCAGGATCCACTAACAAGCGTTCTTTACAGATGATGTGTCCCAACAAAATTAGAAAGAGTGTGGCAAATATACACGTCTTAATGTTCAAGGAGATGCTCAACTTCCAACACCTCTCTAACATCATCCTCAGATTATCATAATTATTTTTCATGAGCCCATAGATTGTCCAATCATCTAGATACACCTATAAGAACTTGTGAATAAAATCTTGGAATGTTTGTACCACTATGCACAAAAATACTGCAAGCTCATTCTTTAATCCAAAGGGCATAACCATGTATGCAAAACTTCCCCACTCGGTGGTGAAATTTGTCTTCTCTTGATCCTCGCTAGCTATCCTCACCTGATGATATCTAGAGAATCCATCAGTGAAGGAGTATATTTCATGCCCTGCAACGCCTTCCAAGATTTCCTCAATAAATGGTGTGGGAAAGGGATCAATCACACATGTAACATTTAACTCCTTATAATCCATGCAAATCATGATTATGTCATCTTTCTTTATGTTGATCACCATAGGGCTAACCCATTCTGACTCCTCAATAGGCACAATAATTCCAAAAATTAACATTTTGTCAATTTCTTCTGTTACCTTGAAACACAAGTTCAGATTCATCCTGTAAGGTCTCTTCCGGAACAGGTGCATACCTTTCTTTAATTTAATCTTCATCTCTCCCAATGATTCATGCATTCCTTTCAATTCATGATAGCCTCTGGGGAAAAAATCTTGAAAGTCACACAACAACTCAATGATTTTAGCAACTTCAGAGTCAGACCAGTAATATCCAATAATGACTTCCTTAGGTTTAGCATCCATTCTAATGTTCACTTTCTTGGTCTTCATGGGTTCATGATAGACGCACACCTTTTCATCTACACTGTCTAATACTTCACACATACCTTGTGTGTGCTCAATGTCCAGGTTTGCCACCTATTCATCATTAACCATGTATATCATCTTACCTTTTTCCCTTTCTAAGCAGGCATACCCAAGCTACTCAGCATTTTGTTCTTCCTCTTCAAAGCGTGCCACCAGGTCTAATTCTCCTAACAACACCTAAACTAACTCTTCAGCCTTTGCATTTTATCCCATAGTTAAGTGCTTTATAACCTATAATGCCTCATTCACCAGAGGTTCAAAAGAAAAGTAATCAAAGGTCTGAATCATACCTTCAGTAAGTTCTTGCCAATTTTCAGTTGCTTTATTCAACTTTGCATAGACATACCATGCACGCGTAGCCACACAATGTGAAATAAAACTTGTGTACCCACAATGAAGGTGGTAAATATTCCTTCCCTGCTTTCTAGAGTATGAAACACTACTGAATTGGATCATTACTTCCTTCCACTCCAAAAGATTATCCCTATGAACCATCCACCAGTGCGTTGTCATCCCATGCAGAGTATACACTAACATGTTCCTTATTTCCACCTAACATTCCCATTAAACTTCCATAACAACTAGGAATAACTATAGATTCTCTTCACCTATGTACTTTGGTACACGACAACTACCCAAATGTCTAATACCGTGTGGCTTACTAACACACGCAGTTGCACTTTGTACTTCACACTCAACCATTTCATAAGTTTTGTGCACCCAATTATCACATGCAACACTTGTAAAATCACTCATGGATTGTGCATCATCCCACTGGAGAACTCCTTTTGATGACTCAAGAAATTCTGGATCTCGAATGGTGTGCACATAAATTATGTTCAAGTATTCTTCACTGAAGGGCTCTACATAAGGTGGAAATTTCCCATCTATCAAGGGAATAATGACACATTCTTCTTTATTCTCAAAACTGATATACCCCTTATTGAAGCACAGGTCAACGTTGTTTTCATATAACCAAGTGTGCCCAAGTAATGTGGGAAAATTTTCTGCTTCTGCAAGTGCTAAGACCTCAAAGTCCCCAGTGAACTTGGCCCCTTGTATAGTAATAGATGCATCTTTTAAAAATCCAATGGGCATTGCCTTATTTCAGTTTTCCATGAAAAACAAATTAGAAGATGGTTGTAATGGAGGTCTTCTCATCTGAACCCATGCATCCAAAGTAAGTACATTCACTTCTGCACATGCGTCAATCAAGATGTTACTCAAAAGCTAACCATCAACAACAACATTTAGAGTAATCTCCTTGTCATAATCCAAACTATTCAGAGGAAGATTAACATGTAAAAGTTGTCTCTCATGTTGAGTCCTAGTGTGTGGAGTGTTTCCCTTTAGCCAGTTCCCTAACAAACAAAATAATTTTCTTGTTGTATATATTTCCCCCCCCAAGAAAATATAGATAAACCAAAGGAATCGGGTCTCGGTGTCAGAGGAACAAGGCGGAGAAACAAGGCAGGGAAACAGAGTGGAGAAACATAGAAATATGTCGTCGGGCCTCCAAAACCCAACATCAAAGGATATGTTGGGGGGTCTTCAAAACCCGACACAAAGGAAAGTGGCGAGGTCCGGAAGAAAGCTTGGAAAATTTCCAAGTTTTGGACAAATTTGCAAAAAGGGAAATTTTAGCCCGCGGTCCCGCTGGCGAGTCGGAATGTGCCACGTGTCAGATGGGGAAGCGGAGTGGAAAATTCGGTAAGTGTTGGCGCATGGGAGAATTTTGAAATTTTGGCCCGCGGCCAATGGGGTGCTGCCACGTGTCCCAGGGGAGATGGCGGGCGTCTGGGGAGAAGTTGGATTTTTGGCCAAGTTTTGGTCAAAAGGTCAAAGCGGAAAGTTTGGCCCGCATGGCCCGCAACCAATGAGAAATCGCCACGTGTCCTCACCATTGGTCGTCGGCGTTGGCTGGAATCAAATCAGGTTTCGACATCAAAGGAACATGTCGGGGGGGTCTCCAAACCCGACAGCAAAGGATATGTCGGGGGGTCTCAAAACCCGCCAAAGAAAAGATGTCGTCGGGGTCTTCAAAACCCGACGCAAAAGGAATCGGGTTTACAGGGCGGAGAAGCATGGTGGAACAACATGTCGGGTGGTCTCCAAAAAACCCGAAATCAAAGAAAAAAACCCGAAACCTGACAACAAAGAAAATATGTTTTCGGGCCTCCAAAACCCGCCAACAAAGGAATGTGTCGTCGGGTCTCCGAAACCCGACATCAAAGCAATCGGGTCTCAACGTCGGGGAAGCACGTCGGAAGAACATGAAAAACAAGCATGTCGAAGCCACCCCTCCAAGCCCGATGCAAATGCACGAGGGAGTTCCGAACCCGACAGGCGCAAAATCCCGATGCAGAAATCACAGTTCACCATTTTTCGAGGTTGTTGGGTTTTTACCTACCGCCATGAAGAAATGAGTTAAATGCAGTCTTGGAGGTAGTTGGGAACTCAGTTTTTCTCTTCTCCCTCCATTTTTCTTCCTATATATTGGCCAGGAGAGGCTCTTAAAAAAGGGTTGGGCATTTCTACTTTGCATCCTCCCTTCTCTCCTGCTCGCAAGAGGATTTGTGGAGTCTTTCAAGCCTCCCACATGGATTGTAATGCCGTTTTTTGCCTCTTGGCCACTGCAATGTACTGTATCGACCTTTGAGCAATGTATATATGTCTGTGATTGATTCTAAACCCTCTCATGTATTCATTGCTGTCATTTTGATCTCTCATTGCATTTTGGCTTGCCTGTGCATGGTGTTGTATTGCATCTATGTGGTCTGTGTTTATTCTTGCAAAACGGGTGTCCAACATTCCTCGGTGCATCACCTCCTTAGCTTAGGTTTATTTTTATGCATTTCTCTCTCCCTGTCTCCTTGGTAGTTAGATTAGGTTTTTGGGTAAACCTCTGCGTTTTATTGGTGCATCTGAACAGAGGAATAGGAGCCGGCCTTCATCCGGAGAGCTTTTCCGATTTCGCGAGGTCCCACACTTGGGAAAAGCTCCATGTTGTGCAGTCGCACTGAGACTTTCAACCCATCGCGTTGCAGAGTCCCAGGGGTGCTGTGATTTTGCACCAACAGTTTTGGCACGCCCGGTGGGACCAAGAGGTCATTCCATCAAAATTTGAAGGAGTTTTCGTGAATTTTGGCTAGAAAATTGCAAGTCTTTTTAAAATTTTGGATTTTGCTCCTCCCAGGCTGAACTCCGAAATCATTTTTAAGGGTTTATCTTGCTCAAAACAGGCTCAGAATTTCACCAGTTGGTAGATCTGAGGGAAACCTTCAAAAGGGTATCCTTAGTTTTTTGATATTTTGATTTCCAAAATTTTCAGGTATTTAGTGATTTCGGGTTTTCGGGGTCCGAAAACATCAAAGCATGTAACACAACAGTGTTTTTAGGTTTTGGGGGATGCGTTGCATGATTATACGCAACAGGTATTTTCAGGTTTTGAGGGATGTCGAGCATGTCCCGAGTTCCGACCATGGTAATTCAGGTTCTGTGAGTTGCATTGCATGACCTGAGTTCCGCCTGTAGCTTTTCGGGAATCCGCAGCTACACAACAGGGGCCAAGATTCCGGATTGAAGATTTTTCTCCTCTGGGTCCTTCAAATTTCAAATTATATTTTCAATACTGTCAAGTTTGGTGTGTAACTTGGCAAAATCCAGCCTTCTAGAGGCTTGTTATCTAACACATCTGGCGACTCCGAAGGGATAGAGTTCAGTGGTGTAGCAGCACGAGTTGCCCAGGCACATGAGAAGAATTCAGACAAGGTCTTATACTCGAGAAGAAGGGACTATTTGTCCACTTGCAACTTTCACCAGGTTGGGGAAGGAGAGGAAGAAGATCACAAAGATCGCCATCCCCACCTAACAGGACTTTGTCTACACCTCCACCTGGTAGACCTTTTCTCGCATCAACCAGGGTTCTTAGGCCAATCATAATGGCGCATCTACCACCGAATCCCTTTGTCAATTTCACGGGAAGTAGTCCACTTGCCCTAAATGCTCAGAATCAAATTCCAGTTGCAGCGCTAAAGAATATCCCCTATTTTACAGGAGAAAATCATACTACTCCTATTGATCACATCCAGGATATTGCTAATGTATGTGCAATCCACGAAATAAATGAAATGGATGTTGCAGTCAAGTTGTTGGCTTCATCTTTCAAAGGCAAGGCCTTACAATGGTTTAGGAGCCTAGCAGCAGGATCTATTACGAATTGGAACCAACTTTGTTCAGCTCTTTGTAGCCAATTCGGGGAGAGGGCGGACAATTTGTCCTTATTGGAACAGCTGACAACAATCAAAAGGGCTCCTAACGAACAAATGGCAGATTTCAACTTCAGGTTCCAACGGACATGGGACAGGATCCCAATAACTGTCAGACCAACCGCCGAAGGAGCATTCCTTTATTTCTTAAAGGCTATAAATTCAGACATAGCCATGATGATCCAGTCAATGGGAGGGACAACACTGCCAGGGGCCTACGACACAGCAATCAGAGCAGAGAACTGTTTGATCCAAGCTGGCAAGCTTGCACCAAGGCCGCCAATGCCTCTCTATCCAGATATGGGAAATCCTACAACCAGTCAAGCACCAGAGTTGAATCCCATTCCAACTCCTAGAAATCAAAGCAATAATGAGGCATCCACATCTTCAAATACTTCAAAGGAATTGCAGGAGGTCATGAAACAACTGCAGAACCTCGGAAATGAGCTAGTGACTATCAAAAGACAGCAAGCTCAAAGTGCTAGACCATATCAGCCTCAAGCACAGTACCAGGCTAGGCCCTCATACCAACAAAATAGACCACCGCCTCAGGCTGCAAATCAAAACCAAAACCAAGGACAACCTCAAGCTGCCAGGCCATTTCGGCCGTATGATCCAAATACAACGACACCCTCAAGAGCCTTGGTTCCAACGCAAAACAACATGGCACAGGAGTACGACTGGTGTTACCCTTGCAATCTCCCTCACAATCAGTCAGCATGTTTCAATGGTGCACTGAATCAGGCCTTGATGGTGCAAACCATTGGTGTTCCTCAAGAACCAAGCCAGGAAGGGAACCAGCAGCAAGAAACGCAACAAGAAGGACCTCCAACAGAGACCACATTGGCCAATTGGCAAACGGAAGACTTCTGTGGAGTTAACCAACAGCCTTTTCAAGGCGTGGCTGCCAACACACGGTCAAAGAAGAGAAGCATAGTAGAGGGACAACCGTCTAATCCAGTTGTTTCTCAACCCACTCTTACACAACAAGGGGTCAGCAGACCAAACACAACTCCAAATGTGCAAAATCAGCCTAAGGTACCTGTTGCAGCAACACATGCACCTGTTCAAGTTCCAGAAAAGGTTGCACCAAGTAAGGGGCAGCAAAAGGACAGTTCATCCCCCTTCAACATCATCGATCAAATGAAGAAGACACATGTGAACATTTCCATGTGGGAATCACTGGCGATCCCAGGGCAACGAGACTTATTGCAAGCTGCAATGGCTAATTGGTCTGCCACAAATGTATCAAACCAGGGACATGAGAAAGTTCTCACTAATGCAGTGCAACATGATGGGGGCCAGACAAGAAAAAATTTGAAGCCTCCACCTTTCTATGTTTCATTGATTGTTGGAAACCACTTGGTACACAACTGCATGATAGATTCAGGAGCAAGTAGTTCAGTGATGCCGAAGCAAATAGCGGATCAACTGGGTCTGAAGTATGAGCCAGTGCTGAAAGGAGTAGTACAGCTAGATGGAACGGCAGTGGGAACAGTTGGGGTCATCAAGGGGTTAAGCCTAACACTACATTCATGTCCTAATGTTACAGTCCTGCAAGATGTGTCTGTAATTGACCTCCCGCCACTCTTTGCGTTGTGTTTATCAAGAGACTTCACTGCAAAGATTGGTGGATATTTATCTGCAGATTGGTCGCACATGATTTTCAGAACAAGGTATGGGGCCAAAGCAACAATCAGATCAGAATCAATTGCCAATTTCCATATTGAGCCTCATGTACCAGGTCCTATCAATGCAAATTGCTCAGCCTTTGATCAGGAGGAGTGTTCAAGTGATCTAGAAGCAGGTACTAAGGTCGAGGGAATTCCTGATTTAACTTTGGATGAATGGGCAAACAAAAGTCATGAATTTGACCCCTATAAGGAAATTGAAGAATCTGAATTGGGCGTGTATTGTGTACACGAAGAAAATTCACCCATTCCCGACGTCATTCAGCCTGAACAAAGAGATGAAAGCAAAGTTTGGAAATTATTCTTCGATGGTTCGAGAAGTAGACAAGGTGCTGGAGGTGGTGCAGTGTTGATTTCACCACAAGACATCAAGTATTATTCAGCTTTTCGTTTCCAGTTTTCTTGTTCAAACAACACAGCTGAATATGAGGCCTTGATTCATGGACTTCATTGGGCCAGGAAAAGGGGCATAAAGAACCTGCAGGTGTTTGGAGATAGCGAGCTAATCGTCAACCAAGTTAGGGGACAACATGCTACAAAGAACGACTTGCTAAAGAGCTACAAGAATAGGGTATGGGACCTCATTGAGGATTTCGAAGCTTTCAACATTGTGTCCATACCCAGGAAGAAAAATGAAGCTGCAGACAGGCTCGCAGCAGTTGGAGCAACGTTTGATGTGGTTGACAACATCAGAAGAGAAAAAACACAGCCACACATCCATGTGGTTGTAAGGCCAGCAGTTCCAGATAATAACACAAGCTGGCAGGTGTTTGAGAACGATCAACAGATCGTCAATTTCTTGCAAGAGGAAGCTGAATTCTCAGCTAGAAATCAGGATAGGCTAGAGCAGCAGTATGGAGATCAAGTGGT
Source organism: Taxus chinensis (assembly GCA_019776745.2). Classification (NCBI taxonomy): domain Eukaryota; kingdom Viridiplantae; phylum Streptophyta; class Pinopsida; order Cupressales; family Taxaceae; genus Taxus; species Taxus chinensis. The sequence continues at coordinate 667,257,185 of CM034146.1, forward strand.
GCAGCTACGGACAAACAAGCTTCCTAAGGGTTTAGTAACGTTGGAGTCTATCTTCAACCCTAACGACCAGTTTCGTAAGGAAAAGGCTAACATACAGGTCAAGAGAGAAGATTCAGAGCCAATTCCGGTTGGGGAAGGCAAAACACTTCAAATTGGTAAAGTGGCCACTGAGCAAGAGAAATCAGATTTCATACAGCTTTGCCAAGAATTTCCAGATGTCTTCGCTTGGAGCTATGAAGACTTGAGAGGATTCGATCCAAATTTGGAACAACATACCATAGAATTGGATCCGGATGCTAAGCCCATCAGGCAGAAGCAGAGACCAGTCAACCCTCACATTGAGCCTCTAATGAAGAAAGAGCTTAACAAGCTAATAGAGGCAAGCATTATATTCCCGATCAAGCACTCAAGCTGGGTTGCGAACTTGGTTCCGGTCAGGAAGAAGAGCGGAGAAATTAGGTTGTGTGTAGACTTCCGAGACCTCAACAGGGCATCTCTCAAAGATCATTACCCACTTCCTTCGATGGAACAAATATTGCAAGTAGTATCCGGTTCAGAGAGATTCTCTCTCCTAGATGGCTACTCAGGGTATAATCAGGTGATGGTGAAAGAAGATGACCAATTCAAGACGGCTTTCACCACCAAATGGGGGACATATGCCTACAAGAAGATGCCATTTGGGCTATCAAATGCTGGAGCCACCTTCCAAAGGGCAATGGATATGGCATTTAAGGGGTTGATCAATAAAATAGTTCTAATATATCTTGACGACATCACTGTATTCTCAAAAAATGCAGTGGATCACCTCTTTCATCTAAGGCAGGTATTTCAGAGGTGTAGAAGATTTGGGGTATCATTGAATCCCAAAAAATGCATATTCTTGGCTCACGAGGGAAAACTTCTAGGCCATATTGTTTCAAAGGAAGGGTTGACGATTGACCCAGAGAGAGTCGAAGCAATTCAAGCTTTGCCATTGCCAAGTCACAAGAAGGCTCTTCAAAGCTTCTTAGGAAGGATCAATTTTGTCCGCAGGTTTGTTCCAAACTTTGCAGCTCTCGTAAAACCAATAACGCTGATGTTAAAGAAGAGCATGGCATTTAAGTGGACATCTGAAGGCAAGGCAAGTTTTGAGGCAATAAAGGAAGCTATATCTCAAGCTCCGACTCTTGTCAATCCAGACTTCTCCAAAGATTTCATGTTATATGCCTTCGGTGGTGGAGACACAATTTCTGCAATCCTGGTACAACAGAACAAAGAAGGATTAGAACAACCAGTTGCTTTCTTCAGTCAAGGCTTGGAGGAATATGAAACTAGATACTCTTTCATTGAAAAGCATGTCCTTGCAGTGATCAGGAGCTTAAAGAAATTCAAGCACCTAGTCTCAAACAACAAGATCCAATTGTTGGTCTCTCATGCGGGAGTTAAGGACTTCCTTCTAAACAAGGATCTGAATGAGAAGCGTGCAGGATGGATCACTCGTGTCATGGAATATGACATCGAGATCAAGGTCACAAAGCTAGTACGTGGAAAGGGACTATGCGAACAACTAGCCTTGAGTCAACAAGTTGAAGCAGGTGATGAAAAAGAGACTGCCTTGGTACTACAGGATGGTCAAGAACATGAAAATGATGATGTGCCTACTCCTTGTTGGACTCAGAATATGATTCACTTCCTACAGACAGGCCTATGCCCTCCAGAAATGAGCAAAGCAAAGAGAAGATACTTTAGATTACAAGCTATCCCATATGTGCTTGTTGATGGTGCTTTGTTCAAGAGGGACATCAATGGAGTTCTATTGAGGTGCATTGGGACAGGTCAAATTGAGAGGGTGTTACGAGATTTTCACGATGAAGATTCTGGTGGACATTTTTCCCCACGAGTGACAGCTCTCAAGATAATGAAAGCAGGGTATTATTGGCCCACAGTGTTCAATGACTGCTATACATGGATAAGAAAGTGCAAGAAATGTGCACTCTTCATGGGCAAAGAAAGACTAGCAGCACTTCCATTGCACCCAATTTTGGTTGACCAACCATTTATGCAATGGGGATTGGATTTCGTCGGGGTCATCAATCCAAACTCAAGCCAAGGCCACAAGTGGATTCTCACGGCAACGGACTATTTCACCAAGTGGACTGAAGCAGTAGCGCTCAAAGAGGCAAACGAGTCTAATATACTAGAGTTTTATGAAGGAATAGTGACCAGGTTCGGTGTGCCGGCCACTATCATATCAGATAATGCATTGGCATTCATAGGTTCCAGGATTACAGAATGGGCTATCAAGAATGGAATCTACTTGAGCACCTCTTCAAATTATTACCCGCAGGGTAATGGACAGGCAGAGTCCACGAACAAAAATTTGCTAAGAATCATCAGGAGGACTCTGGATGAAAATCAAAGAACATGGCATACCAGGCTAAAATCAGCATTGTGGGCTGACAGAATAACACCAAAGAGGTCTACAGGCAATTCCCCTTACAAGTTGGTCTATGGAAAAGAGGCAGTATTGCCTATATCATTAGAACTGCCTGCATTGGAGTTCATGAAAGCAATTGGAGTTGGCTGAGTTCGAACCAATGGAGGTCCGGTATGCAGAGTTGATGGAATTGGCAGAAATTAGAGAACATGCAGTTCAAACAATTGAGAAAGATCAGGCCTTAGTGAAAAGATGGTTTGATAAGAAAGCAAGAGCAAGGACCTTCCTGGAAGGGGACTTAGTTCTGAAATGGGATGCAGACCGGGCAAAACCGGGAAGGCATTCCAAATTTGATGCCATTTGGAGTGGCCCCTACATGGTCACGGGATGTAAGAATAGCAATGCCTTCCAATTGTCTACATTGGACGGAGAAGAATTCCCGATTCCGGTCAACGGAATCTATCTTAAACATTGCTACTGAAGAGAGAAAAGTTCTACCCTTGTAAATATTAGCCTAGTTTTCAATTCCTCTAAGTGCGTGTGCACATTGTCTTGTTGTAGTTAGGTTTCAGTTTCCCTAAGTGCTTTGGCACAGGTTTTGTTGCTCCTGGGTTGGTTTTCTATAGTTCAGTGTGTTCTCGGAGAAGGAGTTCAGGTATCAGATCGGTTTCAGGTTATTGCTTATGACTCCATGCCCAATGGATTGCTAAAAGGCCATTGATCTTCTACCTAGCAGGCAGGTAACCCCGTGAGTCGCCAAATTGTTGTATATATTTCCCCCCCGGGTAAATATAGATAAACCAAAGGAATCGGGTCTCGGCGTCTTGAGCCTCAACAAGGCGGAGAAACAAGGCGAGTTTCGGGAAACAGCAGCGGAGCTTTTTATTACTTTCCAGAAAATATGTCGGGGGGCCTCCAAAACCTGACATTTTTCAAAGGATATGTCGGGGTGGGTCTTCCCCAAAACCCGACACAAAGGGAACGTGGGGAGGTCCGGAAGAAAGCTTGGAAAATTTCCAAGTTTTGGACAAATTTGCAAAAGGGAAATTTTAGCCCGCGGGCCCGCCAGCGAATCAGAATGTGCCACGTGTCAGAATGGGGAAGCGGAGTGAAAAATTCGGTAAGTGTTTGGCGCATGGGAGAATTTTGAAGTTTTGGCCCGCGGCCAATGGGGTGCTGCCACGTGTCCCAGGGGAGATGGCGGGCGTCCGGGGAGAAGTTGGATTTTTGGCCAAGTTTTGGTCAAAAGGTCAAAATGGAAAGTTTGGCCCGCATGGCCCGCGAGCCAATGAAAATCGCCACGTGTCCTCACCATTGGGCTCGGCGTTGATGGAGGGAAATCGGGTTTTGACATCAAAGGAACATGTCGGGGGGTTTTCAAAACCTGACAGCAAAGGCATGTCGGGAGATCTAAAAAAACCCGACACAAGGAAATATGTCGTCGGGTCTCCAAAACCCGACGCAAAAGGAATCGGGTTTACAGGGCGGAGAAGCATGGTGGAACAACATGTCGGGTGGTCTCCAAAAACTGACATCAAAGAAAATATGCACTCGGGTCTCCAAAAACAACAAAGAAAATCGGGTTTTCAGACCTCCGAAACCCGCCAACAAAGGAATATGTCGTCGGGTTCTCCAAAACCCGACATCAAGCAAATCGGATCTCAGGATCGGGGAAGCACGTCGGAAACGCATGAAAAAGAAGCATGTCGAGCAGTCCTCCGAGCCCGATGCAAATGCGCGAGGGATTTCCGAACCTGACAGGTGCAAAAATCCCAACACAGAAATAGGCAGTTCACCATTTTTTCGAGGTTGTTGGGTTTTTACCTACCGCCATGAAGTTGTTGAAGAGTTAAGTGCAGTCTTGGAGGTGGTTGGAAAAGACTCATTCTTCTTCTCTTCTCCTTCCATTTTTTCTTCCTATATATTGGCCAGGAGAGGCTCTTTTCAAGGGTTGGGCATTTCTGCTTTGCACCCTCCCTTCTCTCCTGCTCGCAAGAGGATTTGTGGAGTTTTCAAGCCTCCCACATGGATTGTAATGTCGTTTTTTGCCTCTTGGCCACTGCAATGTACTGTATCGACCTTTGAGCAATGTATATATGTCTGTGATTGATTTTAAACCCTCTCATGTATTCATTGTTGTTATTTTGATCTCTCATTGCATTTTGGTTGCCTGTGCATGGTGTTGTATTGCATCTATGTGGTCTGTGTTTATTTCTTGCAAAACGGGTGTCCAACATTCCTCGGTGCATCACCTCCTTAGCTTAGGTTTATTTTTATGCATTTCTCTCTCCCTGTCTCCTTGGTAGTTAGATTAGGTTTTTTTTGGGTAAACCTCTGCGTTTATTGGTGCATCTGAACAGAGGAATAGGAGCCGGCCTTCATCCGGAGAGCTTTTCCGATTTCGCGAGGTCCCACACTTGGGAAAAGCTCCATGTTGTGCAGTCGCACTGAGACTTTCAACCCATCGCGTTGCAGAGTCCCAGGGGTGCTGTGATTTTTGCACCAATAGTTCTCTTTGCACATCATCTTACAAACTCTCTTTAAAATCATCAACATCTGTTTTTATGGAGGTCAACTATTTTTCTTTGGTTCTAACTTCTGCGACTGTTCCTTCAAACATTGTTATCTCACCCTGTAAATTCCAAAATTACCTCTCATGGTTTCTTGATAAACCCTCCTTCTAATGCATAGGGTATGGATACTTAGTATGCATGACTTCCTCCTTAGTGATGGTAGGGATTCTATTGTAGCATTTCTCTAGTGCGCGTAGCCCTCAACGCGTTTTAGTAATCTTCACAGGCATCAACTCAGGATCCGACGCTAACTTTAGCATCCACTGGTCTTCCATAGTGCACTGTAATCTAACCATTCCCTCTCACCCTTGTTTTTCATGCTTATGTTTCTTTCTTAAGTGTTCATACAAGTCTAGGAATTTCTTCATAACTATGATTCTTTCCGCAAAAATAACACACACGATATCTTGTGGAAATTCATGACTGTAGTGATTAGGAAAATCTGCATGTATAACAAGTCCCATGAGGGAAAATCACTCCTTCTGCCCCCCGTGACCTCGACCTCTGAAATCTACCTCTGTAACCTCGACCTCTCTACCACGGCCACACCATCAGAAATGCCCCCTCACTATGATCATAGTCATGATGCTCACCCCTTTTCCCTTGGAATTATTTGCAACATTGGTCTGTCATAAGTCAATATCAATAGCATCATGGATCTGATCAATCAACCTGTAATCTTCAGTATCATGAGTGAAAGACCTACAAATCTTACAATAACTGGACACATTATTTCTTATCACTCGCTGCAAACAATGGGAATCTTAAACTATGGTCCAAAGTGACATATATTGCAATCCAACAACAAGGAGTGCACCAATTTTTCAAAGGGAAACTATCCTTAGTATGCCCCCTTTACTTCATAATTTGTACACCAAATTCCACTACGTGTCTCATGCGCTGAATTAGCAGATAATTTCTTCCAACTGTTTTTGTCATTATTTTCAATCTGAGATTCCAAGAATTGGCTCACCTGCAGTGTCCACACTTCCTACCACCCCCAGCGTGTAGAGATGCTTCAAGTTCCTTGCGCGGATCTGTATAAGTCTTATGTGAAAGCATTTTTTCTAAAAAGGTATGACCAGTCCTCCATTGAATCAATGTGCATGTTGGGTTTGTATGGATGTCATAAGATAACTTAGATAGAAGAGTCTTTAACCAAGCATCATATTCTTAGACACTCTCAGTAGTGCCCTGCTTAATATCCTTGAGTGCACTTTATACTTTTCTTCTCGAACTCAGGGATATATAAAAGTCCTTCAAAAAAAACATCTCACACCATCGTATAGTCCACATAATTTTGATTAAGATCAACCTTTCTATACCAGTTGTGTGTGTGTCCCTGCAACGTAGTTTACAAATTGACTTTCCTTGTGCTTTGGAACCATAATTACCTATACATTGCTATAGTATTTCACACATATGCATGTGTTTTGCTGCATCTTCAATGTATCTATAACTCTGGAAGATGAAGGGGGCATTTCCATGTAGTTTTGTTGAGGTTGGTGTGGACCTAGCCCACCTGATACAGAACCCTTCTGTATTTCCTCCTGTATTTCCTCTGCCTCTAGATCCACCAGATCCTCTAGCATCTGAGCCACCTGATCCTCATGATCCACCTCCTGTAGTAGGAGAAGAGGACCAGAGGATTGCACTACCCTGTGTTCTGATGGTTGTGCTAAACTAAGCACCCATAATCTGTGAGGTTGCACTACTTCCAGATGTGATGCTAAGGTTCTGCGCACCTACGTTCTATGTCGATGATTGCACCAAAAAATGATACCCTCCAACTGGTCCTCACCAAATAAAGTAGATTGAAAAATTTCCCCATAAAATGAATAGGCTCCTTGATTTAACTCCCGAACTTGACTACAAATTAAACTCTATTTACTACAAAATCGACTGCTCACACTAGTTTGTTGATTACTGACTGTCATAGAATCTAGAAAACAAAGCGCAAGGGGCTAGGTTGCCAGTTAGATTCAAATGCATGCCCATGGCCCATGTCATCTCCACCAACACACTCCTTCATCTAAGGTTGAAGAGGGTTTCCTATCATGATTTTTCTAAATGGGGGAGATCTATATTGCTCTGGCTCCATGTCTTCTACGCAAGCTCCAAATCCTTCACGAGTCATCTCTCTCCACAACGCCATCCATTCTATAACTTCCCACTGCTTTTCTAAATCCCTCTCACATGCCTCATTGAACTTAAACCGCCTTTCTTCCCTTTGTATTTATGTTGCTAGGTTCTCCATCCTTACCAAACCTGCTCCTTCCCCCACGCATGGTGGGGTCTAGTTATTCATCGACTTCTCTTCCAAATCCAAGGTTACAATCTAGATCTTGATTACCAGTGGAATACTGCACAAATACGATCATCTAGGTTCACACAAAAATTTAAACTCAGTAACCTTCAGGAATGAGTAAGTCAAAATTCAAACATCCATAGAGTGCATCCAAATCAGATCTGCATCATACAAGGCCTGTAATTCTTCCCACATCCAAAAAATCATGTGAAACCTCCAATTCCTCTTAGATGCATAATCAACCAACCACTCATATAAATTTATGGGAAAGATAAATAATAATGTCTCATATAATGCGCTGTACATATTCTTCTCAACCCACGTGCATGCACTAAAAATAGGTCCAGTGTTGAATTTGTGAGCACACTCTTCTTCCATATCTACTAACCAATCCTCAATATTGTTCAAGTTCAACCGGTACGTCTTCATCACACAAAATCCTGAAAAACAACTGAGAAAGAGGTCTTGGCAATGAAACCAATTATTTAGTCTAGAATTCACTATAAATTTCCCAAGGCGTGCTGACACATCACTCAGCTTCAACTGAGTGCTAACCCAAAGTGTGCAAAGGTATCAGGTACCTCTTTAGAGTTGTTTATCCATAATTTTAGCATGATTGCATATGTATATATTCATATTCATAACAGATAGTAACCAATCCATAATGTATAAACCAAATCTAGATCTAAACCATATGAAATATTAACTAAATAATGATTACAATGAGATTTACCATACAAGATCCATATTCAGTCATATCTAACACCAATATCTAGCCAATATGATCCATTGTATTAAATACTGTAAAAACACAGAAGATTCATACATCAAGATCCAATTTCCATGGTTATGCACGCTAACAAATCCATAGCATAACTCTACAATAATCATTCTCAACGGGTTTCTCTAAACCATGTAAATCAATACATATATGTAGGGGGTGGGGACTTCCCCTTTACCACCCACACACCTTCCAAAAATAGGCTACATGCTAATAATAGCCATGTGCCTTTACAAGAGGATATAAAAGCATGCAAGTGCCAATAATAGATCTTCTAAAGTTAACTCTTGGTATAGATCCTATTAATAGACCAAAACCCTGCATGGTGCTTGAACTACTACAGCTCCCAAAATAGCCTTGCGTGAACTACAAGTCTTCATATCTTTGTGTGCTCCACACTTCATGTCTAAAAATGGCCTTGACGTGTAAAAAGTGGTTGAGTCCTATTTCCAGCTGTTTCTGGGCGCACTCATGTTATGTTATGATCCTGTGCCTCTCCACACGCCTTGTTCCTGCGCACCCAAACCTTCCGCAGTTACATCCTTGAGCTATATTTCATATGCTCAACAATGAGAGAGAGATCCTTATGAAGAGGAAAAAGAGATAACAAATTTCTTCCATTTCTCTTATTCTAAAATATCTTCCATTCTTATGTTATGTACAATTTCTACTTGGTCATCAATACAAGAAGGAGTTTCCAGCCTTTTTTTGACTAAAGGGTTTATTGATACTTTGTGCTCAATAAATTCTATTTGGCCTTGTTGTTGTTATCCATATTTTTTTATTTTTGGTGAATGTTAAGAAAGTTCTAATTGGTGTATGCAAGACTCTGATTTTCTACTTGCAGCATTAGTTCCCCTTACCTAACATTCTTACTGCCTTTCCTATTCTCCTATAAAATTCCTCCCTTACAAATATCTATAAGTTGTTGCCGCAAGGTCAGTGGAGTGCCCCTATTAGATCCTCAGCTGCAAGGTCAACCTAGATAAAAATCACTTTACTTGTGCATGCATATACGGAAGCTGCACAGTTTAAGTAGAGGGACTTAGATTCCTATAGCATTCGTAAGAAACCCACCAATTTGTCCCCAAATTTTTTTCTCACCAACACAAATCATATAAATATAAAGCTATGTGACCAAAATAAAGGACCAAGCTCTAAGCATCTATTATCATCACCTAAGGTTACATCCAAAGGAATTTTAAGAGCATCAAAGGCATCCATTTAGCACTCATACAAGGGACAAGGGACTGCATATTTCTGGATACACTTCATAGGAAGGGGAAGTTCATTTTTCCATCCACACATCTATTTACATCAGTACATCTAGTTATATCCCACTATCATGTGCACTTGCACAAGGGCTTCTTAGGCCATAATTTCTACACACACACACAAGAAGTACATGGTGTCTGAGATGTAGTGTAGCACTCGGTCATAAGTTCACTCAGTCAGGTGACCTCTGAGGTCAATCTGAATCCCCATATTACATATTTTCTTTTTGGGATTTGATGTAGTTTGGGGGTTTTGTAGGTTAATATCTCTTTGCAAGTTTTAGGAAATTTCTGTGATCATAGTGCAACACATAGGTGACCAACAATAACTATCAGTGACCACTTTACGATACCAGAAAAACCATATTCTAAGCCCCTACGTGGTCACATGCGCCAAGAAGAAGTATTTGATGCCTACACACCCTCTCCCCAGTCTAGGTGCCCTATTCCAAGCATATCTGAAAGCTCCATAATTTACCAGGAACAGTTGTGATAGAATTCCCTTCCTGTTCATTAGTCTTCTAGTCCATATCAGTCCTAGGTATAATGTGAATTAGCTAAGTCTTTCTTTTCCCTCTCTTGCACTTAGGGTATTATTTTTATCTAGTGTATTACTTGTGGCCTCTTGTATCTAGTAGTTGTTTATCATAGTTTACGTGTGTTACACTATAATATTAGGTTTTTATAATTTCCATAATTGTTAAATCAAATGGAAGATACTTAAAACCCTCAAAAAAATCAAGGGATTCTTAGGTCTTACATATTACTATTGGAGATTTGTGAAGAATTATGGTAGAATTGAGGCACATCTCACAACCTTATTGAAGAGAGACTCCTTTCATTAGAATGATGAAGCAACCTAGGCATTTGAGACACTAAATAAGGCCATGTGTATGACTTTTGTTCTTGTTACCCTAGATTTCTCTAAAACCTATATTTTTTAATGTGATGCTTCAGGGTGTGGCATCGGTGTGGTACTTATGTAAGAGGGATGCCCCATCACATTAGATGTTTGTCAAATAAAAGGTAAGAACCCATAAAAACCAACATATGATAAGTAAATGATGGTTATTCTTCATGTAATCAAATAATGCATACCATTTTTCATGAGTCATCACTCAAGGTGAAAACAAGCCATAATGGTTTAAAATACTTCTTAAAACAATGCATATCATCTAAAGAACAACAAAAAATGGGTCACAAAGATGTTGGTATATGAAATTGAAATCATTTACAATAAGGGAAAGGAAAACAAATTCGTTGGTGCACTATCCACGAGAGATTAGTCCATATAAAAAAATTTATATGACATGTCCATATTACATGTAAATTGGGTTGATCTAGAAATATCAAAAAGGTAGAATGACACATAAACCCACACTCTCATTTAGAATCTCCAACATGATCTGAGCATTTCATAAAAATTTGTACAAAATAAGGATGCACAATGGTACAAGGAACTAGTTGTACTTATGCAAGAACTCTACCCTTAAAAGTTAGGTTCTCTCACAATTCCATCCTTCTTGAGTAGGTGGCCATTCTGGGTATTTGAAAAATTATCACATAACTAAGCAAGATTTATTTTGGGAAGGGTTGAATGGGGATGTCCAAAACATTATGGTAGAATGTTTTGTGTGTCAATGTAACAAGGGAGAAACTATTAATATGTCAAGTTTGCTTCAACCTCTCTTTATTCCTAGTGAGTGGTGGGTAGAGCTTTCTATGGAATTCATCATAAGATTTTTAAAATCTGAAGGGAAAAGTGTAATTATGGTGGTTGTAGATAGAATTTCCAAATATGCTCCTTTTTATGCCTTATCACATCCATTTATGATTAGATTGGCTATATATTTTATGGATATAGTTCAAATTCTCCATAATACACTCAAGATTATAGTAAGTGATCATGACCCTATGTTTATTAGTAATTTTCAAATTCATTTAGACTCATATATGGATACTGAATTGGTTCATCCAGTCTAATGGACAAAATGTGGTAGTAAACAAATGTTTGGAGGGGTATCTTCAATTTTTTACTTCATATAAGAAGGAGATATGGGTTCAGTGGCTACCACTTATAGAATGGTGGTATAACACTTCATTTCAAACCTCATCCAAAATGTCTCCATTCTTATAATTGTATGGTTATTGTACGGATGAAAATTGACATGCAACCTTTAACCGCACCCAACCCCTTGAGGTCGTGCCCAAGCAGCTGATGTTGAATGTGTGTGGCTAACTATATGAGGATCGATGACTAAGATATGGTAGTGTGATCTCCTTGTAGCTGAGTTAGCAAAGGGGAGATTTACAGGCTATGAATGGGTAGCGTAAATTCCATATCGTTTGTTTTCCTAGCTTCGATCTAAGTGTTGATCTAGTTTGAAGTGTCCAAATTAACTAAGCTAAAACTAAAAATATATGCTACCACTGAAAGGAAACTAATCTTAAAAAAGCACAGAACTAAAATATTAAAATCACAAACAACAATTTTTTTATATTCTAAATAATTAAAATATTTATACACTAAAACTAAACAAGCGAGATAACCCAGTGTGGTTATTCACCTGTGCTGAGTGTATTGAAACTAAACTAACTTAAAAAAAGAAATTTTCCAAATGATCTATGATGTGTAGATAATCTACTACAGATATTCTCTCCTTCAGATCCACAGGGATGGGAAGAAGAGGATCCGTCACTGAGAGCTACTATTAATGATTTAAACCCTCTTGGAAATTAACTAATTACTCGAAAATGGAAGGAAATTGATTTCTACTCTATTTGATATGATGTAACAATGCTAAATTGCAACAGTGAAGGAAATCAAACAAAAAATTCAACTAGGAATTCATAGAACAGAGGTAAATTCAGTTGTGTGATGACTTTTCCCCTCACTTTATCCTTTCTTTCTCTTTGTGTCCATATGAGTCTAAGGAATTGGGAATGCAAAGGTAGCAACAGGAGAAGGCACTTGAGCAACGACAACTTGAAGGCAGTATAGTTGTAATGCAGGTGGAAGAGAGATAACAAAAGTGAACAGAGCTTGGCTATGCAATTTCCAACATGATTGTGGTAGCAATACTATGCATGATACAAAAAATTCTCAAGCCCTTTGCTTGAATACAAACATTGAATATATAGAAATTTGTTAGGATGTGCCTTCATGCACAAGGAAACCTTGGAGTGCCAAATATTTGGGTGAAAAGGAAGTTTAAACTAACTAAATCTATTTTAAAATAGAAGATGAAAGGAATACCAAGCAATCAAGACTATTTTTAGGCAATTCAGTGCATAAACACTCCCTAGAAGTCGAGTTAAGTGAAACCACGCATTTTAAAATTACACATGAAGGATTCTAGAAAAAGCATGTAGGAACACTTCCCTGCGTAGGGTGGCGATCATGGGACCGCCGCCCTGCCTGAGTGGCGGTTTCAAAACCGCCTCCTAGGCAGGGTGGCAGTCCTAGCACTAAAGGCCAAAAAATGCACATAATGAATCAGGAAGCTGGAAGAAAGCATAGAAAAGTTGAATAAGGATGTCTAGGCTACAAATATACACTACGAATGGTTTTAAGAACTTGAACACCTTCTGAAAGGACATGAATCATCATTAGGGATTTTTGTAACCGTTTTTCAACAATGTAACACATGTTATTTTGGGTGCGTACATATTTCCCCCTCGAAGAAGCGTCTTAGCCATAAAGAGGAGTAAAACGTAGAGTCTGAGTATGGCGTTCCCGAAATGGGGGGTTAGAAGTTATACCTGACATGCCCGTGTATCAAAATGTCACCATCCAAACTCTCGCTACCTGTAAAACAAAGAGAAAACTCAAGTGCATATAGATAAAATATCAAAAAATAAACACTAGATCAAAATGGCAAGAGGACTTACCATTGGTACAAGGATATAGAAGTATACCTACGCCAGCGCTCCACACCTATGAACACATGCACTAAAAATGAATTTATAACAACATATATATATCTAAACAAACTCATTTTTGAATTCATTTGTGCATATCAACTTGGGGATTTTTGAGCCCTGGGCCCACGGTGACCGTTTTCATCTAAAGAATAGTCAAAATGATTGTTGCTAGATCGTGATCATGCCTCCGCAAATAGGAGATCGACTAGCGTGGTCTCAGGTTAGTTTTCCTCACTTGTGTGTTTTTAAACCTAAAATGTGAAAATGTCAAAAACTTTGCCTTGGGGGGATCATTTTTGAAACTTCTTGTTTTAAATGAGTCTCTAGGGGACGCCCTCAAGGTAGTCTTTTATTTCATTAAAAATGGTCTTTTTTTTTAATTTTTTAGTGTTTTTAGGGCAATAAATTCGTAAGACAAAATGGTTTAGAACCTCTGTCCTACTAGGGTAGCAGTCTTGGAATCGCCGCCCAGCACTGTGCGGCGGTTCTGAACATAATGAAAAAAATCCATGATAACTTAGATCTTTTTTGGATTTTTAATATTTAGCTATGTTTTTTATGAGCTTCTTTTTCAAAATATGTCACTAACTTGATTTTTTTTATGTTTTAGTGGATGTAGAAGAAGGAATAGTATATCTATTAGAGTCACAAGAGGGAGTTTGACTAGATCCCAATGATATTGGATCAATTGAATTAGGATGAGACTGATACTCTTCAGAGAGTTGGCATATGGAGGATTGCACGGGTGCCCCATGTTACTCCTGCCAGTCACATACTATGTGACATGTTCTCTTATCGGGATGTAGACCAGAATACCTTCCGGTTTTTGGGTGCTAGGGGTGAGTGGACGATCACCCTACAGGATGTGTATTGTATTCTTGGGGTTATGATATTGGGAAGACGATTGACTCTAGAGATAACAGGATTCAAATCCACGATGAAGAGGATTTACTATTCATGCAAATATATCATCTTCTTTTGATTACATGGCAATGTTAGTTCTTGAGAATACTCTATGGTAATAACATGTTCCATTTGTGATAACAACATGTTTTGCACTGGGTTGACCATATTGTACGTTTAACGGTTGATCAACATCCTCCTTCCTTACATAGCTAATGGGGTTTAAAGTGTAACTAGGGGAGTTTTGGAGGTTGCTTGTGTAATTATCACCCCATCTCAAAAGATAAGGGGATTTTTGTGGTTGAACGTTGGCATAATATCTATCAGAGCCAAATGGCCCACCAAACTCTCTTCCAGACATATTTTAGAAAGCATAAAATACTTACCAAAATAGGGGAAGAAATGGAAAGATGAGGTAATAGCAATGAAAGAAAAGGAAACAAGAAGGAATTAATCCTTCACATCGGGTTCACCAATTTATATGAATGAAAATTGACATACAACCTTTAACCGCACTCGATCCCCCAAGGTTGTGCCGGAGCAGTCGATGCTGAATGTGTGTGGCTAACTATAGGAGGATTAGTGACTAAGATCTGGTAGTGTGATCTCCCTGTAGCTGAGTTGGCAAAGGGGAGATTTAGAGGCTATGAACGAGCAACATAAATTCCCTATGGTTTTTTTGCCTAACTTAGATCTAAGTGTTGATCTAGTTTGAAGTGTCCAAATTAACTAAGCTGAAACTAACAATCTATGCTACTGCTGAAACAAAACTAATCTAAACGAATCACATAGCTAAAATATTACAATAACAAACAACAATTTTCTTCTATTCTAAATAATTAAATTATTTCTACACTAAAACTAAATAAGCGAGATAACCTGGTGTCGTTATTCACCTGTGCCAAGTGTATTGAAACTAAACTAACTTAAAACAAGAAAATTTCCAAATGATCTATGATGTGTAGACAAACTCCTACAGATATTCTCTCCTTCAGATCCATGGGGATGGGAAGAAGAGGATCCGTCACCGGGAGCTACTAGTAATGATTTAAACCCTCTTAAAAATTAACTAATTACTTACAAATGGAAGGAAATTGATTTCTATTCTATTTGATATGATGTAACAATGATAAATTGCATAAATGAAGAAAATCAAACAACTCCAACCTAGAATTAATAGAACGGAGGTAAATCCAACTGTGTGATGACTTGTCCCCTTAGTTTATCCTTTATTTCTCTATGTGTCCATATGATTCCAAGGAATTGGGAATGCAAAGGTAGCATCATCAGAAGGTGCTTGAGTAATGAAAGTTTGAACGTAGTCTGGTTGCAATGCATGTGGAAGAGAGATAACATAAGTGAACAAATCTTGGCTATGCAATTTCCAGCAGGATTGTGGCAGCAATACTATGCAAGACACACAAAATTCTCAGGCCCTTTACATGAATACAAGCATTGAATATATAGGAATTGGCTATGTTGTGCCTTCATGCACAAGGAAAACTTGGAGTGCCAAATCCTTGGGATAAAAGGCAGTTCAAACTAACTAAATCTATTTAAAAATAGAAGATGGAAGGAATACCAAGCAATCAAGACTATTTTTAGGCAATTTGGTTCATAAACGCACCCTAGAAGTCGAGTTAAATGAAACCACATGTGTTAAAATTACACATGAAGGATTCTAGAAAAAGTGCGCAGGACTGCCGCCTTACCTGGGTGACAGTGTCAGAACCACCACCCAAGCAGGGCTGCGGTCCTAGCACTAAAGACCAAAACATGCACAGAATGAAGTGGGAAGCTAGAAGAAAGCATGGAAAAGCTGAATAAGGATGGCTAGGCTATAAATATACACTGCAAATGGTTTTAGGAACTCGAACACATTCTGAAAGGACATGAATCATCATTGGGGACTTTTGTAACCATTTTCTAACAATGTCGCACATGTAATTTTGGGTGCATACAATTACCACCCACCATCCCTTACCTCCAACTTGAGGGATCTACCTAAAGTGAAATCAGTTGAAGAACACATTCAGAACCAAGAGGTACTCTCTAGCCTTAAATAGAACTTGACAATGGCACAAAACCACATGAAGCAACAAGTCCATCAACACCATAGTGAGCAAGGCTTTGAAGTTAGAGACATTATTTTTTTGCAATTATAACCATATAAGAAAATGTCATTGAAACAACAAAATAAGGATAACAAACTTTCAACTAAATATTATAGTCTTTATCAAATATTGCAAAAACTTAGTAGTGTGGTATATAAATGGGAGTTACCTCAATGAACTAAAATACATATAGTTTTCTATGTTTCTTTCTTGAAAAATATCATTGGAAAAAAGGTGTCTTCCTAATCAGTGTTACCTGAGCTTGATGAGGAAGGATACATCATTATGGATCTTAAAGGAATCTCATAAACAAGTGTGCTAAGAATTTGATGATAAGATCCATTACCAAGTATCTAATTGAGTGGAATAATTTGGACATTGAAGATGTAACATGGGAAGATGAAGTGTTCCCACAACAACATATAGATATTACCAACATTGTGGAAAATTTTGTTTTAAAGGGGAGGTGTATTATATGCCCTTAATCCTAGGTCATATATTAGGATATGTATGGCCAAATTATGGCTAATACAATATCTTATCATGGCATATCACATTTATTTATGCTTTCATATACTTGGTAGGTCAACCTTGGTGCTTTGCATAGCATAATAGGATATATATAGGAGTTAGTAACTAGTAGATGATAATCATATTAAGCTCTTGAGTCTTATTGTATGGTTTGGAAGTTTCCCCATTGAATAGGATAATTAATTCTACTTGCATATTGTGATATTTTCTCTATGTTTTGGTGTTCGTTGGCATTCTATTTTTGCTTTTGTTAAGATCTATCTAAGTAATTTCATTACAAAATACACTAAATGGATGTTAAGAATACTTTCTTTATTGGTGATCTACAAGAATAAATTAACATGACTTAACCTAAAGGATTTGAAGAACATAATAAAGAAAATTATGTTTGTATATTAAAGAAATCTTTTTACGTTCTAAAATAAGCTCCTAGAGTTTGGTACACTAAGATAAACAATTTCCTTAATATCTCTAGGTTTTTCTAATGTTTTTATGATAATTATTTTGTAAAAGTATAAGATAATCATATTATTCTTATTGTATTATACATTGATTATATTCTCATGAGTATAAGTAAAACTAGCTTCATTCATAAAATTAATTCTTAACTAAAACAATATTTTGAGATGTTTTTTTTTGGAATTAGGGTAAAAAAGAGGGTTTTAGGAGGTCCCACAACCTTTTAAAAAAATCCCATATGGCAATATAGAGCAGTAAAAATTACATTCTAAATACCCATAGTAATCCCAAAAAATTGAGCACCTGAGCAAAACAAAACAAAATGATATACATAACGATAAACATCAAAACATCATATGAATTTTTTCAGCTCAGTAACAATATTCCTAGTATTAACAAAACCACTTTTTTAGCCAATGAGGCTGCTAAGGAAATCAATTCAACACAATCTTTATTAATGACAGCTCTAGTGTTATCCATGTAGTCTTCCCAGTCCTTCAGAATAGTAAAAGCCCTTTGAAGTTTTGCTAGGATAGATGTAACAATTTCCACATGATTGTTCTCATCAGAAAAATTCTCTTTAGTTTTCACTTCGATTTTTTTACCAAAATCCTTCTCAGTTTGTATTTACTTTGAACCTGGTTGAACATATTCCATTGTCACGTGTTGAACTTCATCCATTTCGAACATTTGAGAATCAGAATTTTTAGGCTAGACTTCTTCAACTACAACTAGTTGTTCTTCTTCCATAGCAACTGGCTCGATTTCAGGAGAGTCCGGATATAGAGAGGCCAATGCCAGAAGGAATTCAAAGAGGATTTTTTCTGAGCTAGACACGAGAAATGGAAGTTAAAGAGTAGTGGCCAAGGCCAGATTAGAGGAGTCACCACCAGCAAGAGAACCACAACATGGTTGACTAGGAGATTGGGGGAGACACAATCTATAAGGGAACCCAAATCCTCAAAGGATGAACCCACAATGGAAAATTCAAAGTCTAAATCAGAGAGTACTTTCTTACACCACCGGCTAATAGATGGAGTAAGGGAAGTAGGCGAAGGAAGCAAGGAGGGATTAGGATAATGACGCTGACTACTAAAAGAATGACGAGAAGCAGGGGAAGGAAATAGGGATGTGGTAGGAGTACGGAGGCACTTGCCCAATTTGGGGGGAAGTGGAGAAGCTAAGCAGGGGTGGCCACAAATTGGAAAAGAAGGTAAAGGAGACACTAGTGTAGAATGGGCCCTTCAACCTTCCTAGCAATATTGATAGAATGTTCCAGAGATTAAAACAAAAGGTAGAAATATTAATCTTCTTACCATGGTAGAGGTGTGAGAGAATGAAGAAATGGGGCCCATAAACCAACTTGTAGCAACCGTCAATAGTGAAAGAGTGCATTATAAACTCTACAATTCTGTTCCATAGAGGGTACATAGACTCCCTCGTATAACCCAAAAGATACTTAGTAGGATTCTCATCAGGCTTAATAAAATCCCACATTTCCGCCTTTAGCAAATGCTTGAAGTATACAGCTCCCAAGGCCAGAAGACCAGTCACCACAGAAATTTGATTTGTCAAAATCATGAAGTAGGTGTTTCCCACCTACACCTTGCCCCTCGACCATGTATCCAACACACTGTATGAGACTTTGGCTTAATAACCCACATTTTTTTCCAAAAAGGTGGTAATTCCATTTTCCTTCAGAATTTCCCACACTTCTTCATCCTCCCAGTAATCATCATAGGATAGAGGTTCAATGCACTTTAATTGACCTCCCATGGTGTCAAACCAGATAGAAAATGTAAAAATGCAACTCAGGACACCAAATTTATAATCCATGCTTACATTTGACGAGGAGATCTCCTCATGCATACACCTTGAATAAATATGATTACAAGGCATAAAAGAACATCTTTCCCCAAGATCCACACGAGTTTTATTTTTTTTGCCACACGTGCCCAGAACAATCAAATGTTGCATCATCATAATGGTGAAATAATGACAACCGCCATTGACAAAAAAGGTTTCCTTATTGTTATCCCTGTTAACATTAGATACAATAGACATAATCCACAAAAGGTTAACTCTTTAAAGAGAAATCATTGTGTATAATTTGGAGAAGATTACTTGGGAAGTTCCCAATACACATTTTTTTATTTTCCTGTAGGACTCCCAAATTAGCAAGACAATCAACTACCTTATTACCTTCTCTGTAAACATGTTAAAACTTGATTTCCTGGAATTTGTCTTGTAGAATGTGAATGTCAGTTATGATATTCCTGATAGTTCATTGTCCAGGGTCTTCCGAATTAAGGATTTTGATGTTATTTAGCGAGTCAATTTTAATTATTAGACACCCTCTTCCAATTTGCAGAGTAAGCTCTAGACCTTTAAGAATAGTCATACCCTCCACCCGGTGATTGGTGCCTTTGCTTAGATTATCTACAGTAGCAACAAGAGTGGAACCTTCATTATTACAAAGAATGGAACCCCCCAGAATTTATTGGATTCCCTTTAGATGCACCATCAATGTTGAGTTTGAGCCATATAGGAGGGGGGGGATCCAAAAAACTTTAGCACGCGCAACAATCGAAGGTTTAGCTATAATATGTATCTCTAGTTGTTGACACCAGTTCTTTTTTCCACAAAAGTTAACCTTTTGTTGATACTTTTTCCAAAGACAATTAAGGTTTTCTTGAAAGAGAATAGAAATGATTTTGGAAACCTGTGTAGGGTCCATACTTTACTCTTTGAATACACGTCTATTCCTTTCCTTCCCAATACCCCATAGGCCATGAGGGGAGGATTAGCTTCCAGGAAATAGAAAGGATCTGATGTGAGAAAGGGGAGCACCATTGGTTAAATGTAGCATGAAGAGACTCGAGAAAGATATATGATACCCCAAAATGGCTTAAGATCTAGTTCCAGATGGTTTAGGAAAAGGAACCATGGAGAAGAAGGTGAGTAGAGGAATCCAGAGTTGCACAACAGAAGACACATCTAGAAGGAAGAGAGAAGACCCTCCTTTTAAGATTCTCACTAGATAAGAAAGAATTCCTATAGGAACGCCATGAAAAAAAATCCAGTTTTGGGTATAACTTCTAGGGGCTAAATGTGGTGAAGAGGAAAACCACAAGGAACATGAGGCTTAGAAGAATAATCCACTTTAACTGTGAAATTACCATAAAGAGAAAGAGACTAAAAGCATTCATCCATAGGTAAATATAATGGAATGTACTGAGAGGAAAAAAGATCCCTCAAAAAATTCAGACGCTAACTCTAGAGATCACTAATGCCAAGAGAATCAGGAATCAGATAAGATCATTTTGAGTTGGATATCTACCAGTAACCAAAATTTTTTTTGCCACAATGAACAATTAGAGATATTTTGATTGAATCCTAGGAAGGGTCCTGACAGAGAGGTTTATCCCCAATCCACCAATCCGTCCAGAATTCAATTTGACGACCATTTCCCAGACACCATTTAGTGCCAGCACGTAAAAGAGGGAGGGAACTCACCATTGAGTTCCATATGGAAGAGCCTCATGGGGGGAGGAGTGTAGAAAATTCCCTGAATGAGTTAGATATTTGAACTGGAGGATATATACCCAAGCAACCAAATTTTCATAGTTCACTTCCCAACCAATCTTAGCAAGCAACGCTTCGTTCATGTCAGCAATGCACCTATGCCCCAAACCTTCCATGTTGGTTGGCTGACACATAACATTCCAAGAGACTAAATGGATTCTCTTCTTGTCTTCTGAACTCAACTAGAGGAATATTTTTTGAATTTGTTTAATAACATTGATCATTGTAGATGACATTTTGAATAGTGACATAAAATAAATAGGAAGACTTTGGAGTGTAGATTTAACCAGTTAGAGTTTACTAACCTGACTTAGGAGGGCCCCTTTCCATCCTACCATTTTCTTCTGGTAGCGCTCAATGACAGGATTCCACAAGCTATTGATTTTTTTTCCTTCAAAAAGAGGTATACCAATATAAGAAGATGACAGATCCAAAATGTTGCAGCTAAATATGTCAGCAATCTTCCTTTATCTATCTAGTGGGGTATTTATAAAGGAAATGCCACTTTTAAAAAATATTATCAACTGCTGAAAGGTCACTTGATAACATTCTAGGATTTCTTTAAGAGATTTTTCCTCTACCACCGACGCTGCACTCAAGAGTAGTGTGTCATCAACAAATTGGTTATGAGTAGCAGTAGGGGAGCAAGTGGTGATCTTAATACCAGAAATAGTAATAGGTTGTTTGGCCACATCTAAAGCTTTGCTTAGAATTTTTGCCATTAACATAAAGAGAAAAGGCAATAGGGGGTCTCTGTACGTACCCAAAATTGTAAGGTACTGTACTACCGGAACAATGTAACAAGTGCCCCAATGATGATACAGGTCTCCTCGCAAGGTGTTCGGGATCCGGAAAATCTCTCCGGGTGTGCGTTAACATCTCGCATGCCCCGCTTAGCCCCCGCATCCTTTGTTTTTCCTTTTTCCTCTCTTTTCTTGGCCTTTTTCTCTTCAGTGACGAAACCACCGCCCTGCATGGGCGGCGGTCTCGTGACCGCCACCCTGATCAGGGCGACGGTCCTGTAACCGCCACCCTACTCAGAGCGGCGGTCCTTTACGCATTTTTTAGAAGGCGTTTTAACACGACTCACGTAAAAATCAACGTTTCACCAGCTTTTCCTTGCCGACTTGGGCTTGCATTTATGTTTTTGGTCCCCTGGAATAGTGTTTGGCCATTGTTTATAGTTTTAGAGTTCAGTTTGGTTTTGATCTTTGGGTGAATGAAAAGCTATAAATAAATGGCTTGTGCTCAAAAAAATGGTCTGCCCCTCCTTCAATTTCATGCTTTCATTTTCATAGTTCAGTCTTTTATGTTGTTTAGAAGCCATAGTTTTAATTCCTTGCATGCTTAGTTAGCATTGTTCAGCTGTTGGTAAGCCACATATCCAGCTTGTGCAAACAGTGTTGTTGTTTTATCCAATCCATTGGAGTAGAATAACTTAGGAAGCCATTAAAGTTGCATGTTTTGCTCCTCAAGCAAGATAGTTTCAGGTTCTGGACGCTTTATGTTGCATGACTCGTAGTAAATCCCGCTAGGAATTGCATAAGCCAAGCTCTGTACTCTTGCGCTATCCCTCTCCTACTCGCATTATATTCGGTCTGCATTCTGAGCTGCCTTTGTCCCAAAATCTACTTCCGTTGATGCTAGCATTACACGCTTTTCTGGATCCACGTGAACACGAAAGAACGAGGAGATCACACTGAGGGGACAAGATCACGCACACCATCGGATTCGCCACTATTCTACGGAATCCAGGTTTTAACTTTCAAAGTTCTAGTTAGAATCATATCAAATAAAGTAGTTAATTACTCCATTTCAGTAAATTCTATTCTTGATATTGCCAGGGAAGCTGTGGGGATTGATAGTTTCTGAGAAACTATGATTCACTCCTCACTTCTGAGGTAGGGTCGAGAATCTTGCAGATAGATTAGATGAGCTATTTTATTGTGTAGAATAGATCTAAAAATTACACAGGAAAATAACTACACTCGGTTATTTTGTTTGTTTTAAATTTTTATTTAATTGTTATTTCTAGATACGTTTAAATAGCTGCTTTTCTTAAATTCTTAAAAGGTTTCGCAGAAAAATAGAAGTCATATACGTTTTAGATTTATTATACATAGTTAGAATTTGCTTTGTTACAGTTAGATTTACTTTTATTTTGTATGACAATCACGGGACCCCGGGAGCCCAGGGAATACGTATTTGAGCCAATCCTACCTCAACCCAACCTCGTCACAGCAATAGTTGACATAGACCAGAACCTTAGAATACAAGTCTTCCAAACAACAACAAATTTACAACTAATCAGCTCTCATTCGAGAGGGTTAAATATAGAAGACGACCAAGCACACACGTTTTGGTCAAATCAACCGAACTAAAGATTACCCTAGGTAAACATTCACATGACTGTAGAAGGGTTCGAAAGAGAACAAACCTTTGGTTGTGATCCTTTGGTCCCACAGCCAGATGCAGGAGACACTCTCACAGACATAGATACTAGTTTAAGAATCCAGGTGGCACGAACGCCTGTGAGGTATTCCGAGAAAATCACGCAGTTATTGAATTTAAACATAGAAGCTGAGAAAGCGTATGATTACTGGATACTAGGGATTAGGACTTGATTTCATACATGACCATAGCAGGACCGCAACAACCAAGAGTCTACGGTTGTGATCCACAAATCCCACAGCCTAACGAATCCATAAGTTAATCAGATATAGAAACTAGCCTACGCACGTTAGTATTCAGATCTACTCCACTTCCACCCACCATCATCGACCAATTGTCCTTACTAGATATAGCGGCTAACAAAGCTAGAGAATTCTTGACTAGGCCAGAGAATCGCCCGTAGAGTCAATTGTATTCACCATCCACCATATGACCTTATATGGAGACGTACATGAAACTATCCCAGGTCATTTTCCACGTATTCCACAACCCATAGATCGAATCACGCCAGAGCTCGATACTGATTGGAGCCTTCGAGCAGTCATCCTTGCCGATCGATCTATCACACCAGTCCAAGTTAGAAGGGCCTTCTTTGCCTTAGATTCACAAATTCCATTAGTGTGTGTCGAAGACATTAGATTTCCTAACTAGTTAGTCTACATCCCACGCATATTCCATCCCCACCGGCTATCTCGGCACGACCTCGGGAGGTCGGGTACGTGGAAGAGTTACCTATAGATTCCTACGCTCGCTTGTCGCTTTTCCGGCGTACAGTCTCCTTATCTAATTTCTTTGTTTTTCTTTAAAAAGTTGTCTGGAATACTATTTATGAGGATAGAAAAACAAGGTGAGGAGATGCAGGTTAAAATCCAATTGCACGATTTGTTATCGAATCCAAAGATACATAACATGTGTAAGAGAAAGGTCCAGCTAACTCTATCAAAATATTTTCACATATCCAATTTGAGAATCATATCTGCTGACTCAACATGTTGTGCTGAATGAATTGCTTCATGAATAATACCTCCCTGTATAAGCCAATCGTTGATGAAGCCATTTTTTGTTTAGAGATTAGGTTGTTCATCAATGGTTTTAATATTTCTTCCATCATTTTGGTAATTATCTTGTAGGTAGTGATGCCGAGATTTATGGGCCAAAAGTTGGCAACAAAATTATATCCCAGAGATTTGGGGGCCAGAGAAATGAAAGTAGTATTCCATTCTTTTAATAGGGAATTACTATTCTAGAATTCGTTCATTACACTAAAGATATCATGCTTGATAATTTCCCAATAGATTTGGAAAAAGGTAGTAGGAAAACCATCACGACCAGGATCTTTATCTCCTTTCATTGTGAAGACAACTTTATGAATTTCCTCCATAGAGAAGGGCTTCGTTAGATTTTCATTAATTTTTGTTGTGACAAGCTTGGGAATGTGTTGTAGCATCTTGAGCATGTCATTCTCATTAGGAGGAGTCTCTTCCTACATGAGTTAAGAATAAAAATAAATAAGTTCATTAGAAATATCCAATTCAAAGGATAGAAGGTTACCCTCAAGAGACAATAGCTCCTTGATTTTATCTCTACTTTTGTGGTTAGATGTCATGACATAGAAGAATTTTGTGTTTATGTCTCCTTGGTCAAGCAAGAGATCCCTCGATCTTTATCTCCAGTAGGATTGGACTTCTCTATCAAGGTATTTTGGTATTCGCTAAGTAGAGTAATTTCTTGCTTATGGAGCTAGTCCGTTCTACCTTCTTTCTCAAAATCTATTGATATTCTCGTAATTTCATGAGTTAGATTTTTCTTGCAAAGTTTGATGTTACCAAACACTTTAACCTTCCAGATCTTGAGTTGTTTTTTTATTTCTTTAATTTTATTAAAAAATATGTACATGGAAATACCTTAGATGTTTATATCCCACCAAATCTTTATAAGAGGATCAAGCTTATTATTTTCCAACCAAGGAAACTCAAATCTAAATGGTAGGTTTTTAGTTTTTTGATTGGTGTTGACACAGAAGAGTAGAGGATTATGGTCCAAATCCACTCTAGATATAACACTAAGATATAAGTTGGGGTAGATTAAGATCCAGTCCATAGATCCCAATGCCATGTCAATCTTGCTTTGGATATGATTCCTACCCAATCTGCAATTGGACCAAGTGAAGGAGGCCCCATGTAGATCCATATAATAAATTTCCCATTGTCTTATAAATTCAGCTAAGTATTCTATACTGATGGGGCTAGCAGGGTCACCACCCTATTTTTCAAAGGGGTAAATAGTACTATTGAAATCTCCCATGATTAGACAGGGAAATTGAGTACAACTCCTTTTGAATTCTGAAATGTCCTGCCATAGTTGTTCCCTTTGTGAGTCCAGATTTGGACATAAATGGTAATAGCAATCTAGTAAGTATCTGGGACAACTTCCTAGAAGAGCATGCCTAAGAAGTTTGTATTTTTAATGAGGTAGTCGCCATGCAAAACTTTAGGGTTCCAAAGAGTGCAAAAACCTCCATAGTTTCCAAACGAGTTTTGGGCAACAAAAGAAGCATTTGGCCAAAGATTTGGAAGACTATCTTCATTTTTAAGTTTCATTTCATGAAGCATAATGATATCAGGAGAGTGGTTAAATCTAATATCCTTTAGGAATCTTTTGTTTTGCAAATAATTCAAACCCCTTATATTCCATGAGATTATTTTCATCTTTAATATTTGGTTTTGTTCCCCACAACCATGGGGATGGTACTATGTGTTCCTTGCGCCACATTAAGTGTTGCTTCTTGTTGAAGCTAAATCTTTCCACGGATTCTCCCTCTAGTTTTCTCAACACCTATGTCAGGATTTTTACTACTTATTTTGGTCATCCAGGGTTGATTTTTGTCATCAGAGGCTGAAGGAGAAGGGAAATTATGTGTCTCGAGATCCAACGTAAGAGGGAAGAAAAGAAGAGGAAGGGGGGAAGGGGTCTCAACAGAGGGAACAATGGAACAAAATCAAAGAGGGTACGATGGATATAGGGGTAAGAGCCGTAACAACAATGGAAGAAAGTTGGGAAGCCTTGGTGGAAATAATGGGTATCTCAATAGTAGCACTAGGAAGTAGGAAAGTTTGGGTAGCAACAGTGGGTTCCTCAAGATTGATTTCTCCATCTTCCATAATAGCGAAGGGGTTAGAGGTATGACCCACAGGGGCCACCTCTGGAAGAACTTTAGGTATATATTTCCCTTTCTTCTTAGGGGTAATTTCAGTATTTTTCGGTTTAGATTGTGGCTTAGAAGGGAAAGCAGGGGCTGTGTGGCCAATGCTTCTACAAATGTGGCATGCTTGTGGGACATATTTATATTAGATGGGTTGTGTCCAAACTCCAAAATTTGAGATAAGATCTATATATTTTTGGAGTGGGCCACTAACATCAGCATTAACACAAAAATGAGGGTTAATAAATCTAGTTTTGGTCTTAGTGGTCTTATCAATGGCGATGAGATAGCCCATGGAAAGAGCAATACCTTCAATGAATGTTAAATCCTGTAACTCCAAATGAAGGCCTAGTAAACACGCCCATATTGGAGCATGCATCATGGTTTCAGTTAGCAGATTAAAGCCACGAGTCCATTTTCGTATATAAAAACCATGCCTACCAAAACACCATGGACCACCAAGAAGAGCCTGTGTGAAGTCCTCTTTGAAGCTGAAAGAAAAGAGGATGAAGCCATTTGGCATGACAAAAATCTCCATGGAACCACAAGGGGCCCATTTCATGCGCGCCCACTTTTTAATGTCCTCCAAAAGGGGTCTGGGTCCCATCATTTTTCCAACCAGAGACATATCTCTAGCTGTAACAATCCCTACAGTGATATGAGAAGTAATTTGTAGATAAAGTGTCCCTTCAAGAAGGACAAGCAACAAATTCTCTGTATGGGGGGAAGAGGAGGATCTAGCCACCAATTTTTCCATGTATCGTTAAGAGGCCGAGACGATAGTCCACATGAGTCAGTAGGTCAAGACTAGAGGGGTCCAACATCTGAGTAGGCACTAGAGGTCATACAAAATTCAAATTCAGTGAGCAGGAAAATCAAAGCTCCAAAAACCTCTCTTAGAAAAGTGTAGTTGTGTCAATATTTGGAGATGATTGATCTAGTCCTACTTCATCACTTTCTAGTTGTGGCCATATTTTAGGATAAAAATCTAATAGTTAAAACTATATAGATTTTCATCCTCATAATATTTAATATGATTGATTCTAAACATATATTTATAACTATTAATGTCGTTATTAAACTTGATCTAAAACCTACATGTGATAAAGAAACTCCTATATTATATAGGCAACTTGTTAGCGACTTAATTTATCGAACTATTATCAAGCCTTATACTTCTTATGTTGTAGGGATTGCTTCTAACTTTATGCAGATCCTTATCTAGATCATTGGAAATTAGAAAAAATACTATTAAAATATATCAAAAGTACAATTAATTATGGCCTTTATTACTCATTTACAATTGATGCTAAATTATTTGGTTATTGTGTTGCTAACTGTGTTAGTGATAGTGCAAATAAAAAATCTAATTTTGGATATGTTTTCAAGTTTGGTACAAGTGTTATCACTTGGATTATTAAAACTAGGATAATTAGCTAAGGGTATCCCCATGCCAAAATCTGAATTAAGCATTTAAACCAGTGTTGTAGCATTTTCCCGTTGTTTTACACACATGGAAAGATGAGAGTTTAAACATTTGCATAAACCAAATTATCTGATTACTTATATCGAGTGTTGATTGCATTTTTTCAAGATATGAGGGCCTTGATAATAATGGATGGATGACATGCACCCCGATTAACATCTATTATTTTGTATGGGTTTTGTAAGGTGTTGAGGCCAAATTAGGGTTTGGACCAAGAAATCTAATTTACCATTCATTTACATTGAATTCAAGAAAAGAAAGAAGATGAGGATCAATTTTTTTTGTCCAACCAGATCCAAGTTATTGCTTTTTCATACTAAGTTTCACTTTTTTAAGGAATCTATTTTACGTACCTTTTACTATTATAGTTAGTCATTTTCATACCCTATATAGATCTAGTTAATGTGATCATGTAGACTCTAATTTTTGGGATCAATGTGCCTAAATGTCTCAACTTATGGATCAATGTGTGTATTATGTTTCATTGATAATTGTCTCCAAATTCACAAAAAAATGAGTATTATCATATGAAACACAAATTCTCTTGTAATATAATCATTTTTCATATTTTCCAATGTTCTAAAGAGTTAATATTTTACAATTATGTATGATTTATTTATTTATAATAAAATTAAACATATTTGCACTCAGATATGGTTAATAGGGTCTTTAAAAAGGAATGATATCTTTTCGAAGTATGCAATTCTAAGGAATATTTTCTATTAAAAATAGGAAACATATGTATGGTAGGTGAATTGTTAGGAAAAAAACATTTATTTTATTACTCTTACCAAATTTTCCTATACATTTATAGGAAAATTTAGTAAACATTTTCAAATGTTTTTTAGCTAAGAGTACATGTGATCACAAGGCCACACTGTCTGTGCACCCATTCTAAGGATGACAATTTAAACCACTTCAGCGTGACACCCCTTAACCGGGAATTCATTGAGTAGTGAGTCACCTTAACACAACATGTGATTTGAACATGGACCTATCACTAATAAGAGACATCATTTTCCCTTAAACCACAACTTGATGTATTTTTCAAATACCAACAGTGATAGTGGAACATGGGGTTGGGATTGGTCCTTAAATTTTATGAGCAAAATACATTCAGAGCATTCCATTATGTTTTGCTTGGTCCACATGGAGAAGTATGATCACTAGTGCAAGGTGTCCTCATCACCATTATAACCACCATGTGTCATGCAAATTCCCCACTCTAATTTTATTTTTTTATTGAAGTAGCGATTACAAAATAATGTAATTGTAATGACCCGTCTTATTTGTTGCCATAATTTCGTCTAATTTTTTTTTTGCATTCCAATCACCAGGAGAAAGGAGTTAAACCAAATTTTCATACTTCACTAATCCAAACACACGTGTCATTAACTAATAAATTTATTTCAATATTGGGTTGCATTATTAATCCTTTTACTTCCACTTAAACTATTGTAGCTTACCTATGGATGTTAGACCATTTCACTTTCACTATGCAACTTTCTCTTCTACTTGGCAACTTCAAACTTCAAGATGGTTATTTCACCTTGGCTTGACTATCATATCTTAGTTCTTATTTCTTACCTAAATCCCACATCTTATTTAGACTAGATTCCCAAGCCCTTATTATTTGTGTTGGTTAAGACTTGAGTCTTTACTAATCTCCAAGAACCCCTTGCCAAAATGGTTTAGCTTAGTTTATGGGTAGATGCACAAATATAAGGGAAAATTTAGTGGCCACTTTTTTTTTAATTTTCCCCAACATGAATACTCTCTATTTAAAAGTATGTAAGCCCTTCTAATAAGTGTGTATTTCCTTTATAAAGCTTTCAACAAACATATTTTGAATAGGTTAGACACATATGAACCAAAAGGGTGTATGCCCTATGAAATACAAAGGGTGCGCCCATTTTTTAATACCATCAATAAAAAATACTTTTAAAGGGTATACACCCTTTGTACCCTTTGTATTACAAAGGGCCTTCACCATTTATGAAGTTATAAAAAAGGTTTGTGTTCACTTTTTTTAAACCCATGAGCCAGAAAACTAATATTTGGAGGTGAGAACTTGAGTATGTTTACCCTTAGAAGTTGTATTTCCTCCTCCTTACTTATCCCACATACATAAACATCTCTTTCATGGGCCCAAGTAAGTTATTTCATTCATTTAGGAATGTTAAATCTTTTAAATTATTTGTTTTAGAGAGCTTAAGGTTGTGAAAATAAAAACATTAATCTTTTCATTTTCATTTTTAGAAGTGTATATTCATGGATCCATTGTTTAGAGAAAAATTATAGGGAAATATTCTAGAAAACGTTGAAAATACACAACAAACCCCACCAAAAAAACCTTGACAATACACAAAACCTGTAGAAATGAGGAATAATTATTATATCATTGATATAACACAAACATCCAACAACCAAAATTAATCATCCACATTTTCCATGATTCCTCTATAAACTCAACATGTAGTTCACTTGTGGATATGTTGGATACTATTTGCAATGAAGTGGGAAACATTTCAAGGAAAGTAGATGTTATATAAAATGAAAGGGGCCTCATTGAAGCAATATTTTTATGATGGATTGTCATATGATGCTATTAAAAGCATGAGTTATAACAAAATACGAATTTTTTAGCTTTGTTTCATAATCCTGAATTCAATGAACCACCACCAATAAATCAAAAATGCATTAGTATTAATGGATGTATTTGTGAGGAAATTAAAAAGAACTTTTTGGATAAATGGTGGATGGTTTTTGATGAGCCTCCATGAAACACCAATGAGATTCCATTGTGTTTTTTGAGGGAGCTATATTGTGAGTATGTTATTGAGAAGAAACCAAATTATTTTAACTTTACGTTATCTTATGGTAGGGAATGCATGTACTCATTTGATAGACCTAGTGTGAGGTAGGAAAAATTATCCAAAACCATCCTTCAAGAGGTAAGAGGACAAGGATACATATGGCCATTTCAATTTGTATTATCTTTTATAACTATACACAAAAGAAGACCCTTCATGAACTAGGCTATTTGAAAAAAAAAATTGATTGACCATGGGATGCATCTAGTGAGTGTAGACACAAAATCCCAAATGTGTTATTTACATCACTCCTATAAAAATGTCATTATATGCATGATTCTTAAGCAAGAAAACAAGATATTAGCAACACTTGTTTTTCTTTTACATTACTTCATCATTTTTATACTTCTATCATTTGCTTCTCTGGAATGGCTACTTTACTCTTGGACATTAGACAACACATGACCCAACTCAATATCTCATGTTTTATCTTCCAAACATCCTAGATGCTACTGCCCATTAGGGACAAGAGCCCCCAAGCACTATTGTTCCCTTTGGGTGTTTATGTCCTTTCCCCTCTTTTTCTCAAATTTAAAATGTCAGATCAACTATTTTCTATTCTAAATTACTACCTATCACTTTAGGTTATTATTTTTAGTTGTTAATAATGAAATTAAAATAAGGGAATCATATATATACATGAATTCACTATTATTAGGGGCTAGGCAATTCAGGCTATTACTTCCTATCTACTACTTGGGAAAAAGGAAACATTCAAGGACTATATTTGGGTTGTATCATTCACTACATAAGAGGGGTAATTTGTAAATTCCATCTCACACATTCATCTTAGAGCAAAATATATGTATCTTGTTATCTTCGTGTGATTGGCGCAAGGGAAACCTACCTTCAAGGGACACAATTATATCACACACACATTAAAACTACATAGAATCTGAAATGTAGTGCAACACTCAGTGAAAATCACATTGGGGTGACCACCGAGGTCAGTCTGACTCAAGGATAAGCATTATTTATTTCATCTAATGCTTACTTGAGCCTTATACAGGTAGCTAGGGTTTGTTTCGCAAGTTCATACATTGTTTCCTACACCATCATCCCCCTTGGTAGGCCCATTAACCTTGATTTTTTCATCCCGACACCATCGAACCTCATGTTACAAAGGGGTTGATGGACGTGACCTCCCCAATTTTAAATTTCCAAATACGACAAAACGAAGAAATGAGATTTTAAAACCCTCCCAAACCTACTTATATATTGACTTGGCCTACCCAATGATGCAAATTTGACTAATTTTGACACGCTAGCAACTCTGAAAAAGTTGAATAACTATAATGCACCTAATCTAGTCAAAAAAATTTAATGCAACAAATTACCTATGATTGAGCACCACCGCATGCTCCTCCTCAGCATCCTTCGTCACCAACTTGTACTTGTGCCATATCATCCAAAATTCACCCAAATTTGGAATTCCAGAGCTCAGTTCTCTCAAACACAGAAATAATAACAAGTAAATAAAAATCAAAAGTACTATAAATCTCAATGTCTATTAAAATTTGGGTGCGATCATCCTCAATCTTCAAATACCCATCATTTTTTCTCCCAAACTCCACAACATATATCATTTGTTGTGTTATGACCATAATCTCATGCCATTTGTTTTAACCTATTACACAACTAATTTCAACGATATTTGATTTTCACCCCTTTTTTGACAACATACCATCATGAAATCTCAAAATCTCGACACAACATCCATCCCATGGGCCCCTAGCTAGGTGATTTATGTCTCATTTTACTAATGATCCTCTAGTGTTTCCTTTTATTTTTACTTCTGTATGGTTCTTGCAGCATTAATTTCACATGTGGTAGGACAGGTGGCACTATCAGGTACACATTGGTGGGTATATTTCATTTTTAGATAGTCTTTTCCTTTCAATACCGATGTTACAAACTGTCTTTTTCCGTTGACCACTCCATGTTCCGCTATTACGACATGTGATGATCAACAGCTGGGGGCATATGTATACACCTAATTTCTCACTTTTCATATTTCATACATATTACTAACAATTTCTCTTATACAAATAATGGTCACTAATGCATCTATTTCATGAGCAAATGCCTTAAGGGGCCCTACCGAGAATGGGGAATGGTTATTCACGTAACCATTATGTGTTAGAAAAAGTACACAGAGAGAGTTTCTCTATTTGGTCCCACCCTTAGTTTTTCTTACATCATGTATCCTTGTCCTCATAGGTATCATGCATATCAATTTACATGATTGTTTGATTACATTACACCATTTTACACTTCATCCATCATGTTTCATGACACACTACACATTACTTTTACCTTTCAAGACACATTACTTCTTTTTTGAATCCTTGGCCGACACAATTTCCCATGGATAATTGTGTTAGTGTTATATTTTACCATGGCCAACGCCATCTCCCACAGGAAATGACATCCTATATGGACTGTCACCTCATTTGACATTCATAAAAGAAAAAGGAAGCTAAAACATTTTGAACTGTCATTTTCTCTAACTCTTTTGCGCTATCTTCACATATGTTCGACTCAGCTCTTGGTTCATCTTGTATCTTGCTTGGATTGGATTGGAAAACTCTTCTTCCTAGATGATTTCTTTCACTATTGGGTCATCATATAATAATTAGTATAGGAATGGTATTCCCCTACTCCCACCTAATAGTGATTCTCTTTATGTGTGTTTCTTCTCAGGGGAGATAGGATGCATCACCGACCACTCTACAGATATAGATGAGTTCTCTAACCCTTCTTTATCATCTTGCATAGATTAGTTTGTTTCCTTTTCTACATTGTATTGGTGTTAGCTCCACTATCATCTCATCGGATATCCCCACTCCCATTTTCATCATATTGTGTGCCCTTATTTTTATCTATACCTTATCATACCCAACTACCAATATTTCAATAGAGTACCTTCTTCTATCTCAATCGCGGGCCTTGAAAACCCTAGATTGACCTATTATAGGAATAAATACCCTTTGGATATGAAACCATAGCACTCATAGTAGCCCCTTTTAATTCTATCCATTTTTATCGAAAGAATGAAGTGTGTCTTCTACACATCATCTCGAATACCCTAGTTGAATGGATGAGTAAGAGTACACGATTGATTGATACATAGCTTTTTCTCGTCATACATCTTTGGTGAACCTAACGTGAATCTTACAAACCTTTTTATTAATCACATCTCATTAAAAGCATCCCACATTTAATTTTGACTATATCTAAGTATCCAAAGAATGAAAAAATATCAAAAACCTATATGTGCAAGCACCATCACGATTTTTGTATAGTTGTTATAAAATACCTTACTCTAGAACAAAAATTTAGAAATATTTTCTCCTATCATCTTTAAATCCTTAATTATATATGTATCAACCATGTTATGAGCCTCCCCTTCTTTTTTCTAAGATATCTTACCACTTCCATCATATATTTTAAAAATGAGAGAGTGGACACCCCGCTTCACCATGGTTTGATTCTACTACTGTACCCACATGGGAATCCTATGGTTCTGGCCCAACCCCCTACCCAAATGGTTGTGGGTTTGGATGAAGAAACCCTATCTAACAGATTGACCAACATCAAAAAGGGTAGGTCTCAGGATAAATATGATGGGTTGGTTGTGAACATTCTCTGTAACCTTAAACAGAGAGATAAGGCTCTAGGGGTGAGAAATTCCAACAAAGATAAGGATGTGTGTGTGTGTGTGTGGTGGATTGGGAAGCTAGTGTTTCAATGGTTGAGACAACTGTCAACGCGATTCTCCTTGTCAATAAGAACCTTTTCCAAGAGATTATGGAGTTCCAAAGAAAAATTTATGAGTAGAACAAGAGAATTGGTGGGATCAATACTAAAATGGATATGTAGGAGCAAAGAATTTCCATTCCCGGGATCAACTTGCCAAGAGTGATCCTGATGTTGTTAATAAAAAGATGCAACTTGAGATGAGAAGATATGAGGATGAAGAGCACATTAAATTTGAAGGTAATGTTCCTATTGAGTTTATTGGTTAAAAGGTTATCATTTCCTGGCAATATGATCAAGGATGAGTTGAGGAAAGAGGACCTAATGCTAGGACTAGAAACAAGGCCTCCTCTAGTAAAGCTAACTAATTGTGACACTTTGGATACACTTCTGTCTAAAGTTTTTACTAGTTAAATCTTGGTTATATGGATTTTTATAACGTATTTTCGTAAAAACATTTGGTTTTATAGACATTGTGTGGGTTGTGATTTTCTCTAGGGTGTTCTCCTGGTCAAGTATGTTTGAATTGGACCCTTGTTTTTTGTTTTGGGTGGCATCCTTTTTTCCTAGCTTCTCTTTTTGTTTAGGGTTTTTTGGTCCCTTCAAAACCAAATATTTTTTACCTTATCTAAAAAACACCATCGCCTTTGGGCGAGCCTGTATGTTCATGTCTCTTCATATCCAAACACATTTTCCCTCTGGGCATACCTATCTATGTGGTAGATCCTTTCTATTTGACCATATTTGTTACCAGACACCTTCAGCCCCTATGTGTAATTTTCTACAGGGACAATTTTGTCTATAGACTTCATTTTTAGACCAATTTTTAACCAGATCACCACTCCATCATGGAGCATTTGGGCCTGGGCTCCTTTGAATCTATTGTGAAATCATTTCCAAAAACCTAGCATCTTGAAGTTGAGTTTCCTTTTTGTATGGATTGTTGCATCGTAGGAGCACCTAGAAAGAATCCTTTTACCCACTACAACAGTCTGCCTGAGGGCGAGGAAGAATAAAATTTAGAATGACAATACTCTTGATCATCCTCCTGAAATCCAAAAGTTTTTGTCTCAATTTCCTCAATAGAAAAGTGAATCAGAGGAGATGCTTGATAAACGTCTTCTCGAATTCATTTCTGAACAACTTGATCATAAAGCAGAAAAATGAAAAGTCCCCTAAAATAGGCTCATATCAAAATACCTCCAATTAGGATCCTACCAATAATATTCTTCAGCTTATTAAAAAAATGAACCAACAATCTTCTACTACCACTCAACTCCTCCAAATGTAAGCCAACATGGCTCAATTAGTCAACCACCCTCTAATAGGATCTTAGGGCACCACATCCCATAATTTTCAAAATGGGCCTAATGGGATGCCCATCACTCAAGCCCCTATTAAAAATAAATTCCTAATGGTAGTTCAACAAGATCCATTAACACCCTATATTTCTAGTATGGACATTGGTGGCATTGCTTTATCTATCACATACGATGGGTCCACTAGTAATCCCACTCTTAACATCAAGGCCTTTAGAAATATTTACAAAGAATGGATCATAACTAACTCATATGGTGCCACTAAACTCTTAGATAAGACCCTTACTAGAGATTCTCTATATTGGTACCACACCTTGCCTCCTAATGTTATATTTGAGCTAGAGTCCCTAGTGAAATCACTAGTGAGTGAGTTCTAATATCACAATTTTACTAAAAAATAACATCAATGCTTTCATCAATTGCCAACAATATGAGAATGAATCAGCGTAAGATTTCATCAAGCATTGGAAGACCCTATCCACGTGGGCATAACATAACACACCTAATGATAGCCTATTTCAACTTTTCTTACGATCCCTTAAGACTCACCTTTAATACAAGGTGAGTTCCTTTTCTCTTACTTCCCTAATATAATCCTTTGAACAAGCCAAAATGTAGGACTATCTTATGAGAGAATTCGAGATGGATCTTATGCAAGCTAAAAAATATATCCAAATATTTCAGCGATCTAAGAACAAAAATGTGATGGATGCTGGAGTCTCAAATACTCTTCCTCCTATCACTTTTTCAAATAGAATTGTTTTCAATATTGATCAACAACATACTAACAACAACAATCAGCCTACTTATCATCAACCTTTGAGTAAGGAATATTTTATGAGTTGGTTTTCTAATTCATTTACCGTGATCTTGGATTCTTCTCTACTTATTCCTCATTAACATGATGAGAGTAAATTTTGTTGGTGGCCCGCTAATTGGGGTCAAAAACATGATAATTTTCATTCACTCTAGATGACTACCATCAGCTTCTCTTAGGGGCCAAATTTTACTATGATTCCATCACTTATGAGTGTTCAAGGCCAAAGCAATCAAATCTCATGATGTTTCTAAAAAAAATCATCTTGAAGCTATCACCTAGGATAATGAACATATGAAAATATTTTCTAATCCTATGCCTAATCATGATGTTTTTGAAATCTCTAAAATGCAATAGAATGCTACAACTATTGTGGTTGACATGGATTACCCTCCTGAAAACATGATTGTAATCAACGATGTAAAACGTGTCATAGCTTATGTAGAACCAAAATATCTTGTAGCATTCCAGCCTCATACTCATATGGTCATATAACCTTCTATGCCTCAGAACTAGGATTCTCAAGCATGCCCTCTTCAGATGCCATCGGTCACTATGGAAATTTTCCTAGATGGTCGATTGTGTCTAGATATGTATATTTATACACACACACCATCAGCTCCTATGTAAGTCAAACTTGCAGGGTCGATTGCATAAGAACTGAGTAAAAATCAGTTTCAGAGGTCTCCTTAGTTGTCACTACTCCTTCTGATTATGTTTCTAAGGACTCCCAACACTCTTAGCCTACTAAACATTCTAATCATGATGAGTGAGATCCTCTTGAAGCACTTTCCCAAATTCCCAGTCTAATTCCCTTCTTGGAACTTATCCATATGTCACCTCACCAACGTGAGTGTCTCATGGCTGCATTATTTGACATGAACATTACATTCCCTCCATCTTTGAGGCAGAGCCCCACATTACATGGTTTAGAAGAAATTATTTTCCAGAAGTGCAAAGAACTCTCCATTTGTATTGATCTTTGCACATATACCAATTCATGTATTTTCTTTCCCATAGCTTCTATGATCCTGGATGAGATCTTGCTTCATGCAAACAACCCGCCACTCTTTATTTCAGTTTATATCGGTCACACTTCAACTAATCCTTCTCTCATTGATAAGGTAGTAGGAACTTGTGTGGATTCCTTAGATTTTATCAAAGCTCATGGTTATTCTATAGACAACCTAAAATCCACACGAACTACTTGCTAAGGTTATGATCACCGACAGATGCCTCCTATGGGATGTATGTGGTTACCCATCACCATTCCCCTTAAGACGACTCGTGTCAAAGTTATGTTATTCAATTTCCCTTATCTTGTAACATTCTCCTAAGGCGGCCTAGGAATTATTGTATATACACCGTCGCTTCTTCCACATGTCAATGTGTGAAGTTCACTCACTAGGGAGCTATTTACAAGAATAAAGGGGACACTAACCCTTTCAATCATGATAGACTTCAAGTAGCAGAACCAAAGTTACACAAAAAAAACGTCATTCATTTATTCAATTATACACACACATATATATAGGACATAGTGATCCTATATTTTAGGAAGTTGATACAACTCCTCAACAAATATCTAACAATCGCATAAGTTAGTGAGTTAAGTGAATCACTCCAAACTCATGTACAAAGTTATTATAACAAACTTATAATATATACGTGATTTGTTATTACAAATCACTCACTAACTATTCAAGAATTATCTACCGTGAATAATTACCATAGTAAATAATAAATCCTAACATTCCCCCCTTAGTGTTTACATGGTAGAGAAACATTCACACTTCCTCTGCAGCTTACCACTCGTGCTTGCTCATGATCTTGGTACAACACTCAAACTGAAGGTAGAAGAAGGAACACATCAACTTCTTATCAACCATGTGTTGTTGGGAACACATTTGAAAGACGAGGATGGGAACACACTCAGGAATCATATGATTATCAACAATACACTCTAGGAAACAAATCTGACCTAGCAGTGTGGGAACTCAAGCAGGAACACATCTAAACAAACTTCAATGGTTTTCCAGAGGCTAACCACAAACCTAGGTATGAACAGGAACACATCTAACTGTTTAACCTCTTCAAGACTCATGATGTTGCATTTCACTATGTTATTTATTCTTCAATATGTTATTACATTGGGGAATTATGTAGGAATACTTACAAGTGAACATGAACATACCACATCTAGTCTTATTTTTCACACCACACTGAAATCCACACCAAACTGAAATGTTGAAATCAAACACATTACATGCTAAAATAAGGCATACCACTCTAAAACAAAAGCACACACATGCCACCAAATCAATGAATTTTCCCCATCATTGGTGACTGATGAGAGGTCATTGGTTTTCCTCCAGCCTCCGATGCCTCTATCCTCCATTATCAGGTTATTAGCTCATCCTAAATTGGATATG
This sequence comes from Taxus chinensis, assembly GCA_019776745.2. Classification (NCBI taxonomy): domain Eukaryota; kingdom Viridiplantae; phylum Streptophyta; class Pinopsida; order Cupressales; family Taxaceae; genus Taxus; species Taxus chinensis. Next base: position 667,296,392 of record CM034146.1, read on the forward strand.
AAGCTCAATAATTTCTACTTCGGTTTATTTGTATAACTTTCCCCTTGCAATGTGAAATATTTTATTTCCGGACGTCGGGTAACACTGAAAATGCATCCGTAAGACATTTTTTTATTTTACAGACTTTTTGCAATGACATGATTTTTCGAATCTTTGATAACAAAATTACTAACACAAAATAATGACACTTAAAGACTAAAACAATACTTTCAATGACATTACAAATTTGACAACACATGACTAACAAGTAGTATAGACTTTTATAAACTTTTAACTACAAGTGATAAGACAAACTTGACTTTACTTTTAAAAACAATGGAAATGACTAGTAGAACTACTTAAATATGACACACAACTTTTTTTTGAACTGGAATACACAATAACTAAATATTAATAACTCTCAACCTAAGTTAATAATAATGGAAAAAAATAGAATGGTGTGACTAATATTAATATAACAAAAAACAATACTTCACCCTTAACTTATGATACCAAAACAATAAAATTGACAAAGCCACGAGTTTGGTTTACAAAACAACGTGCTTAGAGGAAGTTTAAGTGAAGTATACTAACAACATATCTAAGGTGACTACCTAATGGTGTCAACCAATGCATGCATAGATATCAACTAGTGGTTTCTCCTTGGGGAGAAAGTCTACCCCAGTAGTGGTGTGGTTGGAAGTTTTTTGTTTCGTGTGAAACATTTTTATTTTTTGTAATATTTTTATTCTACTTTACTATTAGCTCTAAGGAAGGATCGTATAAATACATAAGGGGGTTTAGTGAATGAGGTAACAAAGAAGAGATGTTAAAATTTAAGGAATGAGTTGCTTCGTTATAGTAAATTATGCTTGTATCGTGGCAAGGAGTAGAGCATGATGGAAGCATGAAACTTTGTTTGGGCAGCATACGTGATGCATTATTAAAGGGTTAGAGAATGATAAGTGTAAGGTTTAATTTATTTCGAAGAAGTTAGTGTGGGTAACTGGAACAAGTGCATTTGTTTACCATTTATATTGATGGAAACGAATGATACATATATTTACGTTGTTGTAAGTTGTTGGTATGTACATGTGAAGGCTTGCAGAGTTGTACATTGTTTGCAATTGGTTTTTTAGGGGGTGGGGTTATAGTACTGCGCGTAAAATTGTTCTCTGAGGATTTTTTGGGCATCCTCAATTGCAGTGGCTTCCTATTACAGTAACTGTTGTGCTTGGTCTATTTTTTTTTGTGTGAGCAACATTGCATAAACTGCACCTTTGTCTATAGGTATTGTGCCTCTTTGTATTGGTCTTGCACGCATTCGGAGAACAAGTGTTGTACGTAAGTACTGTCATGGTCAATATGCGTGGCTATGTCATAGAAATTGTTTTCCATCTTAAGCATGTCTGCATATGGGGTAGAAAGAATGTGTATATTAGAATCACATGGTGATGACCTAAAAGGCAATATTGTTGATGTATATGGTATTGTAATAGATATAAATGTATGTAGATTGAAGTTATTATAATTGATGGGAGAATATGAAAATGGAGATCATATTAATAAGATTTTGTGTGTTTTGATTATGCTTAAATAGTTTTTATAATGAATTAATTTTTTGATGAGTTTATTCTTTGTATATCGAAAAAAGTAATTACCATTTAGCTATGAGTAATTTCTATATTTAAATTCCTAAGTTAATGTCTAATGAAAATTCAATTACGTAGTTGGTGTACCGGTGGAGTCCTTCATTTTAAGATAAATGTAGAAGAGTATTGATTATATGGTATAAAAGATTATTTGTAACGTAGGAAACACATATGTAGTAATTTAACTGAGTGGACAGCAATGTAAACTAATATAGAGTAAAACTTAAACCTTTTGGAAACTGAATGTGTAACAATTTAAACAAATACACACATCAAACAAGTTTAGAAAAAACCTAGTGGAGGGTGGTCGATATATTTTGCCCATAATTTATGATAACGCAATGAAGATGTGAGTTGGTGTTGCTACGATTATCAAATATAATAAGTGTCCTACCCTATTTTTCTCTCCAGATTGAAATAATTCCAAAGATATAGTAGCAGAATTTTGTGGCCAATCATGCAGCACTAAAGAGTGAGGTACCACGTATCGATGTTTCTGTTCCATGTAGGTGGAAATAAATAGACTAGTTTCAGATGGTCAAATCTTATTGTCCTAGAAGAATACATAAAATCAACTTTATCTCATTCGCATGGAGAGATTTCCCAGCATATAGGTATACTAATAATCCAGCTTGAATTGGCAGGAAAGGTTACATAACACCTTTATAATCCCTGAATGGTATATAAGATATATTTTTTGTTTTACAAGGTCTTCTATGAGAACAAGGAAGTCAAACTGAGATAGAGTCTACCAAAAATGCGCACCAAATAGAAGTTCAACAATGAAGGATCCCGGATCATGAAGTGAGACACCAATATCAACAACGAAGTTTAGAGTAAATAGCAATTCGTATGCGTCACTCGCATAAGAAAGTTTCAGTAATGCAGCAGTCCTTTCATTTGATAAAGGTTGTATTCAAAACTTTGGTCACATTCTTTTGTGAGATCAAATCGGTCGCTCCACAAGAAGTTGAATTCAAATCTGATAATTTTGCTATCCCTTAGTTAGAATGGAAGAACGTAACATTGTCCTAAAATTGGTGAGCATGAGAGATGAGTTGCGGCTATGTATGTAACAAGTATGTCTCATGGAAGTCTGTTTTTGTGATAGGTTTCCGATCAATGAAAAGAAAGCATAGTCATGTAAGGGTATTGTATTATTTTGTTGTTTTTTAACATTTTGTTGGCTTGTGTAGCAGCATAATATCCTTCACTGTGCCATCATAAGGTCCCAGTCAAGCCATTCAGGGCTTAAAATACTCTGTTTAGCCCAGGCTACAGGGAATTGTGGATGGATGTTGGATCTCAGGACAAAGCCATTGCCGATTCATCTCATGTGAAACAATTTAGGACAAAGCCATTGCCGATTCATCTAATGTGAAACAATTTAGTAAAATACTTTGAGGTAGGCCGACGTTATGTAGGTTATATTCCATCTTTGGACATATTAAAGATTCGTTCCAAGTTGGGAAAGTGTAATACTGAAATGCAAATTAGATCTTATATCAGTAACTGTACAAACAACCACACTTTTGAGTATGATATGCACATCAGACTTGAATGGCATGGTGTAATGTTTGTTGTGAAGAATGCATTCCCTCATACCAACCACAGGAAACATGCTCAATTTCAAAATTTACATAGCGAAAAAAATGGTGGAAAAATATCTGAATGTGACAGGACATAAGCAAAGGTAGAAGGAAACAACACCAACCATGAAAGTAGAGCAGGAAGCAACAACGTCCTGAAAGGAAAACAGATGCCGAGAAAACAAAGGATAACCCTAACCCAAACTTGGCATCCGCAGACACCTAGAAAAAGGTGCACATTCCTAAAACTGGGACTGGGCGACAGGTGACTACACCATGACAAGCAGGTCGAAGCTGGTCAAGTAGGATAGTGTCATCATTGGAGGTCTATTGTAGGGTAGCCACGCCTCCAGCGTAACAAGCTACCTGTGATAAATACCAACAAATGAAGGCATGTTGAATAGGACATTAGGGTTGCAAAATAATGCCTGAGTCAGCTCTAAGGATGGGGTATTCGGATGAGAATGAGCTCTTTGTATGCCAAGATCTCTATTTTTTTTAGCAAAGTAAATCAGGTTTCTATATCACCACTTTTGAGATCTCAAAGGAACATGATAAGGATCCAATGGGTTGAGTGAAAATTTGCATGTTAACGAATGTATTGTCAAGGCATAAAGCAAAATTTGAAGCAGGAGGAACATGTATTGTGCAGACCGAATGCTATTTTGATCTAATATTATAACTGTGAATCCACAAATGACTATCGGGCCATAGATGGAGAGACTAAAATTGTTCAAATGTGAAGTCTGATGCCAATGTTAAAACATATAACTCCAATAGTGATCCAAGGCTAATGTCAGTGGACTGTCATGCAGAAGAAAATATGGGAATGTCAATTCAGATACACGTTGGGAATCTTGTAGATGGGTAGATTGGGTATTCTCCTCCACCTCAGGCTGAATTTTTTATAAGAAATCAATCTACACTTGGTGGAAGGCACATAAAGAACACATTACACTTCTCTACAAACTCTTCCCCTCAAACAGGCAAACTAAACTACTATGATTTTGCAACAAAAAAATTATCTTACTGGGGAAATATATATGTGTGACACCCTCTAGATAACAATTAGACTAATGTAATGAACATGACTAGACCATGCTCTAATACCAAATCAATTAACAAACCAAATTTTCACACATAAAACGTCATTTATTTATTCAATTATACACACTTACGACATAGTGAATCGTGATCCTATAATCTATAATTTTATACAACAACTCCTAACCAAACATCTAATAATCTCATAAGTTGGTGAGTTGAGTGAAACACTCCAAACTCACATACAAAGCTATTATAACAAACTTATAATATATGTGTGATTTGTTATTACAAATTACTCACTAACTATTCAAGAACTATCTACCATGAATAATTACCATAGTAAATACTAAATCCTAACAACACTTCAGAAAAAGGGGACATACAAGCTCCCCACACTCGAGGAACTATCACTAATTCCCTTTCAAGAATATCAATGCTTTAAAAACAAACAAATGTGTCTACGCCTTTGTTAAATGAGTCAATGGAATTATGTGTCTATGATTTTTTAGTCTTATCGTTGCTAGCATCATTATGTTATTCTAATTGAATGTGGGCCTACTTTGGTTGATGTATGTAAATTTTGTAAGCCTACTCACAACATTAACATTCTCTCCTTATTTCCCTAACTCTCCTTTACCTTCCCTCACAACAAATTCCTCCTTTATACTATGTAAAATCATTTTACCACAATTATAGTCGAGTATTCTTATGTGATCACCATCCTAACGACCACCCACGACTTTTAGGTGGTTTACATTCAATAATAGGAGCCTCCCCATACACAAAAAGGAGGGACTTAGCCCTATGATTGTTTATGGAAACTAATAATTTATACTGTGACAAATTATTTCACCAAATGTTTTTGGCGAATATACTAGGGAAGATCTACCCGTTGTGCACCCTTAAAATATTTCTAAAAAATACAAAAAAATCACATATTCAAAAAATCCAAAAAAACTGAAAAAACTAAAAAGTTCCAAAAATATCATCTGAATTTTAGGAGCTTTTTTGCAATCCTACTAAAAAATTTATATTCTTCTGAGATCATTCCTCTCTAATGCTCTGAAAATTTGGCAGAAAGAAGATACACCTGAGTTGATCATGTAAGTGGAATTATATACCCCACATTCGAGGGAAAAAAAGAGTTGATTTTAGTTTTATCATTGTTCAAATAGCAAGGCAAACATGTCAAGAGTAATCTTATAAATTTGATCCTAGTTTTCCTCTTGAGGTCATATTAGAGAAGCATTTGTAGAACCATTGGCCCTCATCCCTCCAAAAGAAGAAAGAAAGGAAGAACCAAAGGGAGAAGAAGAAAGAACAGTTGCACTTGTGCCATGGGGACAAAATACTAGTATGTTGGCTTTGGCTCCACCACTTCACAAACTTCCAAAAGGATCAAGAAATAACTTTCCCAAATTATATGGAGATGGCAAGAAACGACCTAATTAACATACTACAACTTTCATCACAACATGTGGCATTCTTGGAGTGCAACATAAAGATGTTGCAGTGTGGTTATTTGTGGAAACATTACAAGATGTTGTTACAGACTGGTTCTACTAATTTCCATCTTGTTCAATTACTTATTGGGATGATATGATAAGAAATTTTGAAGCAAGATTCAAGACTACATAATATGCCCATTCGCTCCTTGCTCAATTAACACAAATAAAGAAAGAACCATAAGAGTTCATGAGATATTTTGTATCAAAAATCAATAAGTTGATCAACAAGATTCCCATCATTGTTCGTCCTATTTTGGATAATTAGAAAGGGTTCTTCATGAATGTGTAACTTCCTAGAGTTGGTTTCATACTACATAGAGCTCAACCAAACAATTTGGACAATGCTCAAGAAATTTTCGTTGGAGTGGAAGATGATCTCATCATGTCAGGAAAGATCAAGAATTATTCAATGAAGGATAAGGCCCATGGTTGCAAAGAAATATTTTATTCATTTCTAAAAAACTTAGCCAATGATTTTGATAATGTTGAAAAAGGATATTTCCCAACATGCCTCATACCAAAAACGAAACAGGAATTAGATTGTAGGAGCACCCCGAAGGCTTTCCTTGGAAGCTCTACCGGTCAATGCAATATGTGGGATATGTGAAGATGAAAGAGAAGAAATGGTTGAAACATAAGCTAAAGAAGAATAAGATGAATGTGATAGGATTGGGTATTTTGAATACTCGATAGATGAATAATTTAAAGAACCTATAGATAACTACTCTTGTGTATTGTTCAGTCGATCACAAGTGGAGAAAGAAGCCTCTTATTCAATTTCCCAAGTCATTTGGATCCTCAAATGGTGACTCTACAAAAAAAAACAATGAAATAAGGATCATCACCATCTTCTTCCATGGGGTCATCCAAGAAGAATCCCAAAAATACTTCAGTCAAGCCTCCTTCTACCTCTTTGGGTAAGTCTTATTCAATTTCTCTTGACAAATCATTTTTTGTTGATCCTAAGTACACATATCCTACTCATGTCAAGGCTAACATAATCCCTGATGTTCCTACTATTTATCCACCTTTTGACATCATTAACCATTGCAAGAAATCCAAAGTTTAAATTTTTGAGTTTGAGTACTTGAAAAACCATCCCAAACAATTTGATAGGTGTGTTCAATTTATAAAAGGAAGTAGTTCAAGTTTGTGTTCTGAAAATTCCATTATCAAAGAACTAACTCCAACCCCTCATTCTAATCCTTCTCATAATATTCTCACTTATACAGCCTCCACCTTTTGGAAAGTAGAGCCCTTCTATTTATCCTTGTTGGTCAATGGGTACAAATTGAATGATTTTATTATTGACTTTGGTTCCTCTGACAACGTCATGCCTTTAAAAGTTGTTAAAGCTCTTGTTTTTCCCGTCACTCCTTCTACTAGACTTTGTTATTCCATGGAAATTAAAGAAGTATCTCTCATTGTCTAGGTAAGAGATGCTTAACTAGCATTTGCATATTTTCCTGACAAGAATATCATGATGAAGATACTCGTAGCAAACATGTTATCCTCATATGGTATGTTGTTGATTGGAAGCTTCTATAGGGATGTGGTCAAAGATATATAGATGGATTAGTCGCATGTCATCATTTCGGTCTATGGTAAGATGAGGAATCTCCTTCCCATCAGGAAAATTAAATATACAGTCCAAAATTCAGACGACCCAAGAGCGGATATCCTATTTCAAGATTCAACATCTTACAACTTTCTCATAGCTTCTAAATAAGATGTCGAGTTTCCCATGTTAATGGAAGAATATCCAAGTGTCATGGATCTGGTTAGAGAGAATCATGGTGACTTGATGGAATTATAATTTGAAATCATGTAATTCCTAGTGGATGTGAGAATGAACACAATTTATCTACCGAGTGGTGATGATAGGAATGAAATCCTTGACTTACAAAAAATCAATCTCAAGGTGATGAGCAGTGCGGGTCATGAAAGAAAAATGATATCAAACTACTTCTTATTAGGTAGCTCTCATGTTTCTGATCATGTTCTTAAGAATAAGCATGCAATGTTTTTCAATGAGTATGATTGTGAATACGAGTGCTTCTCTTTCTCATTGGGAGAGGATGACTCTTTCAAAAATTAATGCATGAATAACAAGATGCTTAGGCCTCTTGAATTTGAACCTACTTGATAAAAGGGTGAATTCATCATGGAAATGGACTCCCTAGTTTTTGGTGTTTGAGATTGGGAAAAAGAAAATCTAGATATTTCAACCCCAACCTTGTGCTCATTTCCCTTTCATGAAGATGAAAACCTTCTCAAAAAATAAAATATGAATAAGAACATGCTTGCATTTTTCAAGGTCAAATCCACTCAAGGAAAAGGTGTTTTCACGGGGAAGCTATATTATAAATCTTAAAATGGTGGAGATAAAGAAGGTGATGATTTTTAGCCTTCATATCTAACCTTGCACCCATTTTCAATTCAAGAAGACAAATCACTTTGCAAGTCACATCATAGTAAGCAGTATGTCAAGAAAGAGCCCAAGTGTGTAAAAGAAGATTGCTTAGAGCATTTGAGAAACATGGAACATCAAGAGACTTGTGATAGTGTCAAAGATCCTAAAACATATTCAAGCAATTAACTCATGAAAGTAGTGGTCATGAAGAATATGACAAATGAAGAACAAATTCCAATCAAATATCATAGGTCTTAGCATAAAAATAATGGGCCTAATGTGATCAAGACTTGTCGTTGTGGCATTAAAGGAAAATAAACAAATGAGAAGAATTTGGAAATGGATGAACGAAAGAAAGAAAGGTGTCAAATAAACAAAGAGAATAAATTGAATAAGTGGATCCTCAATTGCAAAGACAATCATGAAAAATGTCTCAAGAAATTGAGAAATGGGTTATATTTGAATGAGCTCGTTAATGGATTTGTGGAAGAAAGATATTCGGTGATACCCATGTATGGGTAAGCATTCAATAAGAATTGGTGATATAGTCAAATTTGGTTATCCCCCACATGTAACATAAGTGATTTAGGATGTTTTTTTGTGGTCTCCCCTTTGTGGTGTGTTTCCCTTTCTGTCATGTTTTTCCCTTCACTATTATGTGTTAGTCATGTTTGTCGTGTTTGTAACTTTTATTGTTGTTCAGTGTAATGACTATGTTTCCTAATGTACAAAGAATTGGTTTGTTACCAATGAGATATCTAAATTTATCTATTTCCCCTTCCGTTCCAATGTCCCCAAGCTAGATCCTATTGTTTTCATGCAAAATGAATAACCCAAAAATTGAAAAAACTTAAAGCATAACAACTAAGTCCCTAAATGAAATCCTGCCTTTTAGTCACTATGCATCCTTCCTCTGGCCAACCTGCATTCAGTTTCACCCCCATCTAGGCCTATAGGAAATTATCAACAATTTCATTAAGTATGTTTCTATGTGTAGGAAAGAGTACTCGAGGTGATATGTGAATTCAGTCATATTCAATGAAAGACTACTTCATCCATAGGCCTAAAAAGGCTATTGGTGCCATTATGAAGCTAGTAAACATCCTTCGGGATAGTTCAGGAAATATATAAAACATCCAAAGGTGGTTTTGGTAAGTCTTGAGGGTGCTTGAGGAAATTTAGGAATATTTAGGAAGAATTTCTCATTCAGGGATAATCTTCTCAACAATGGGTTTTCTAGGTGTAAGGAACAAACACCTTAATTGTGAAACCTGAATTATCCATATGATTATGGGACCTCTATAGGGATTTAGGAGGAAATAAAAAAGGAATTTAAAAGCTATGGAAATTATCTTCAAGGTGGTAACATCAATTTTCCTAGAAGGCTTGTAGGTTTCATGAAGCATTTCAAAATAGTGCAACTGCCCCCTCCCTGTTCCAAACAAAAATGGGCCTAAATTTTTAATTTAAGAAAAATTCAAATTCTGAAATTTGTTTCATTGATCTTATAATGTGTTTTTGAGTCAAAATAATATAATATTTTACCCCAAAAAATTATTCTAAGCCTCTATGGTGAAATAAGCAAGTTCTATGTCTATTTATGGGCATCTGAAGCAAATCTAGCTTTCCATTTTTTGGCCCAGTCACACTTTTGAAACTCTTTTGTCTCGTTTTTCCCCTTAATGGATAAGGGGGATGTGAGGGACACAAACATGTGACCTAAACCTCCTCCCCAAGTCATAATTTTTCCCCAGGTGTCCCAATTGTCCCTTTCATCCCCACAGTACAAGGGGGACAAGAGGTGCACAAAATTGCAACCTCACTCCCTCATCTAGGTCATACTTTTTTTTCCTTGGTGTTCCCCATTACCCCAAATGGATAAGGGGGGAAAAATTGTAACTCGTGTATTTTTTTAAGCTTCTGGACCCCATATTACCTCACAAAACTTCCGCGGTTGCATTGTTTCCAACCCCTATACCTCATTAATTTCCCCTCATCACATTTCCTCACACCCACACCATGCTACCACCCCTGAACTTTTCTCTCTCTTTCTTCTCCCAAGTCACACTCTCGTTCTCTTCCCTTAGTTTTCCCACATTTTCCCATTGCAACCATATTTAAACTCCATTGGTAGCCCAATTTCAAGGTGCAAGATTTGCAGGTGAGTTGTAAAACCTCACTAAAACTCGTTTAAAAACTCCATTCCTCATCCTCACAACCACACAGTTTTTCATTTTCAATGAAAAATGATTTGTGAAAAATATCCTCCACCTCCAGTAATGGTTTCTGGTTTCTTTTTGATGGGCCTTTTCTTTTTCCAATATCTGTAAAATGACATCACAATATTCCTTTTTTTTTTTTTCTTTTTTGGAGTTTTTTGATCAGTAACATCTCTAAAAGTAATAGTTTGTTCCTCAAAAAATCTAATTTGATCTGAGTCATTTCTTACATGATGAGGTGGATGATTTTTAGGGATATGAAGGATTGAATTTTCTCTCATAATTCTTCTATCTTTGAATAATTTTTCATTTTCCATGGATATATGACAGGCGAAATCATCTTAAACTTGGAGCAAATGATCCTAAAAAAATCTACTTTCATCCGAGTCATTTCTTGCATGATGAGGTGGCTGATTTTTTGAGATATGTAGTATTCAGTTTTATCACTATTTTTCCCCCTTCAATGAAAATATCTTTTTCCCACTCATCTGAATGAGGGAATCATCTGAAAATTAGAGAAGGGAATCTTGGAATAAAACCTAAAATTTCAAGATTATTTTCATTACAATCTAACACATGTAGGTGCACTTACTAAAAGTAATATGTTTTCATGGTGGGACACGTCTAAAAATAGTGAGTTTTCAAAATAGGTGAATTCTTAACATCTGCAACCCCCCAAACATGCAAGAAAAATGAAAAGAAGAAAATTGTGAAAACTTGCCAAAATAGCAGTCCCTTGATAGGGACTAAAAAAAAAACAAGTCTTGTAATTTAAAACCCATAAAGCGTAGGCAAATCCCATTTCTATTTAGTCTCACTGCCTTTTTACCACCATCGCAAAGGCTAGGAAGGTGGTATGCTTGTCCCTAAACACGAAAGAACCCTTTGCGGCTCTCAAAGGCATCAGAAGGAAATCGTTGCACAACACAATTTTTGAAATGTGAGCTAGATGATATAACTCATTCTGATTGTGGTAGAAGGAACACTCTAGTTTAAATTCCATTCATTGTAAGGGACATCAGTTAGATCACATTAAGACAAGGACAAGATTAGAGTTTCAGCACCTATGAATAACAGTTGCATCAGGGAAATCCCGAGTTCCACAAATGAGATTTGGTCAAATAATCCTTAAGAGCTCCATTCGAGTTCAAGTCTATGAAGTGTAGGTGTCATCATAAGCATGATGAGAGAATCTCACCATGAGTGGTGATGGTAGTCTATCAATCAGATGCAGTTTGATTCCGTAAAATCCATCTAAAATGATGAAGTTAACTGTTTCCTCAAAAAACTCTAATTTGATCTTGAGTCATTTCTTACATGATGCGGTTGGATGATTTTTTAGGATTTTTTTAGGGATATGAAGGATTGAATTTTTCTCTTCATCAAATTCTTCTATCTTTGAATTAATTTTTCATTTTTCCATGGCTATATGACAGGCGAAATCATCTTAAACTTTGGAGCAAATTGATCCAGAAAAAATCTACTTTCATCCGACGTACATTTCTTGCATGATTGAGGGATGGGCTTGATTTTTGAGGATCTGTACTCGTTATTCCGTTTTATTTTTATCAATATTTTTCCCCCTTCAATTTGAAAATATCTTTTTCCCACTCATTCTGACATGAGGGAATCATCTGAAAATTTCGAGAAGGGAATCTTGGAATATAAACCTAAAATTTCAAGGATTATTTTCATTACAATCTAAACACATGTAGGTGCACTTACTAAAAGTACTATGTTTTCATGGTGGGACACGTCTAAAAATAGTGAGTTTTCAAAATAGGTGAATTCTTAACATCTGCAACCCCCCAAACATGCAAGAAAAATGAAAAGAAGAAAATTGTGAAAACTTGCCAAAAATAGCAGTCCTTGATAGGACTAACTAAAAATAACAAGTCTTGGAATTAAGCCCATAAAGCTTAGGCAAATCCCATTCTATTTATCTCACTACTTTTTACCACCATCGCAAGGCTAGGAAGGTGTATCGTGTCCTAAACAAGAAAGAAAACCCTTTGCGGGCTCTCAAAGCATCAGAGGAAATCTTTGCACAACACAATTTTGAAATGAGCTAGATGATATAACTCATTCTGATTGTGGTAGAAGGAAGCCACTCTAGTTAAATTCATTCATGTAAGGGACATCATTTAGATCACATTATGACAAGGAACAAGATTAGAGTTTTCACTATGATAACAAGTGCAATCAGGAAAATCACGAGTTCAATGAAGAGTTTGTCAAGAATCTAGAGCTCCATTCGAGTTCAAGTCATGAAGTGGATGGTCATCATAAGCATGATGAGAGAATCTCACCATGAGTGATGATGGTAGTCATATCAATCAATGCATGCCTCATGAATTTTTTTAAACACTTGATCTATTGTTGATAATGTCCTCAAATATAGAAAGTCATAGAAGGTGGAATTTACATTGCTTTAATGTAGTTTCGAGGTCAAACACGTGGAATTCATCCTCAAGACATTTATTCAAGTCCCATTTTGAGATCAATAATTATTTCTAGATAAGGAAACATATTCTCATGAGGATAAATTGTGCATATTCCCACTCATGCAACATCTTGGTCAAGTGAACTGTGAAGGATTCATCATGTTTAAAAGTGAAATGGGAAGTTTATGAAGTTGATGATCATCGTATCCTGAACTTTCCATCATGTCAAAATATCTTCAAAGAATAAATCATGATGAGCTATTCAGGATACCAAGGCATCGAAGACCTTCATGTGTGAAGGATCAAGAAGTCGCTTATTTCTATAAGGGGCATCTGAGAAAGAATATACATGAGCATTCTAAGGATGATTCCATTGAAAGCGGGTTTCAGATCTAGGAAGGGTAAGAGGATGGTCTCATATGGAGCATCGTGAAGGAAAGAATGGACAATCATCTCAATTTCACTTGATTTCATTCACTTGGTAGTGTCCTTAAACACTCTTTTAGTACTCTCGAGTGTTCTTGCATCTTGCAAAAGGAGGAAATATATGTAATCACAATGTTTTAGTTCAATACGTGGTCAGAGGTTATGATTCTCATTCATGAAGAATTTCCTCAAAGGCCCATCAGAAGGATTCATCTTCATCATATTATTTTTTCTCTCTCTCTCTCCCCATATTATAATTCTTCACTAAGAATGCACTTTTCCCCCTATTTTTTCTTATTCACTTAAATGACCCTCAATTCAATAGTGTAAGAGTCCTTTTTCATCAATAAAAAAGACTCATTATCCCTTCATAGCATGTGGAAAGGACACGTGATGAGGAAAGGTGAAAAATTCATGAATGAATGAAGAAAAAAAAAGGTGGTGTGGAAGGGAAAAACAAAGGAAAAAGGATAAAGGAAAAGAAGTGTGTGATATATGAATGAAAAAAGTGTGAAGTGGGTGTTTGGGGGAGATGAAGAGATTGATAAGGACAATGGTAATGTTATAAATTGGTTGGATTCTTCATTCCAACTGAGTTGGGCAAAAATTCTGCTGATGTTTTTTTGTTCGAGTATTTCCACTACTAAAATCCAATGCGCTTTTTTTAAAATATGCAAATTCTCTCTCCTTGTCGATGTTCCTCTACTATATATTCTCTAATTTCAAACTTTGTAAACATGATTGATCTGGTAAAACCAAAGAAAGATTGTCAGTACCTTTGATTGAAATCAATCACATGGAATTTTCTTGTCTATGCTGTGTTAGTCTTAATCATTTTTAGCCATGTTTGTGTTATTCTAATTGAAATGTGGACCGAAAAAGCAGACAGAGGGGAACGGAGGAGGAGGGAAGAAGAAATAGGAGCAGAGAGAGCGAGAGCGAGAGAGGAGAGAGAGCGAGAGTCGAGAGAGAGAGAGCGAGCGCCGGCGCGAAGAGAGAGAGAGCTCGCGAGCGAGCGATGAGCGAAGCGAGAGAGAGGGGCGAGAGAGGGAGAGAGAGAGAGAGAGAGAGCGAGAGCGAGAGCCAGAGAGAGAGCGAGAGCGCGAGCCGAGCGCGGAGCGGAGATACGAGCGTCTCGCGCGTGCGGAGCGGAGAGGATACGAGGAGAGCGAGAGACGAGAGAGAGAGAGAGAGAGAGCGCGAGGAGAGAGAGAGCGATGCGCGCGCGAAGAACGCGACGAGAGAGACGACGAGAGAGCGGGAGAGCGATGTCGGTAGGCGGATATCGCTCTCTCTATCTAGATCCTCTTCTCTCTATCTCTCTCTCTATAGCTCTCTATATCGATATCTCTCTCTCTCTCTCTATATCTCTCCTCTCTCTCTCTCTCTCTCTCTCTCTCTACCTTCCCTCATATAAAATTCCCTTCCTTACTATTTACAAGCACTTTTCATAGGTCTAGTGGAGTATTTGTGTGTGATCCCCGGACCTAACGGCCACCCACAACTTTTAGGTAGTTTACATTCAATAATGGAACCTAGAACCCAATACTACAACAAATAATTTCACCAGCATATGTCAAATTAAGGGAAATGAGTCAAAATAAGGGGAAATGGTGTAATGTTTGTGTGTCATTCTAAATAATTAAACTAGGGTGTCGATTCACATTTTATCATAACAAATTAGGGGAAATTAGCATGTCATTATAAGTTGTCAAATTCAGGTGTTAATTCATATTTGATTCATTTTTGAGAAATTATGTCAAATTTGGAGAAATTGGGTCCAATTTGGGGAAATAAAGTCACATTTGGGGAAATAAGGTCAAATTTAAGTAAATTAGTCAAAATTAGGTCAAATTAGGGCTAATGAGTCAAAATTAAGGGAATATGTGTCGTATTAGGGTGTCAATCTAAGTTATCAAATTCTAGTGTTGATTTAAGTTTCATTAGGTTAAATTTGGGAATATTTTGTCAAATTTGGGGAAACTAGGTCAAATTGGAGGAAACTGGTTTAACTTTGAAGAAATTAGGTCATATTTGGGGAAATTACGTCACATTTGGGGAAATTAGGTCAAATTTGAGGAATTTATGGGAAATATGTCAAAATTAGGTGAGTGTGTGTCGCGTTAGTGTATTGATCTAAGTTGTCAAATTCGAGTATTGATTTAGGTTTCACTATGTCAAATTTATATGAAATTTGGAGATATTAGGTCAAATTTGGGGAAATTGGGTCCAATTTGGGGGAAATATGTTTGATTTGGGGAAATTAGGTCAAATTTGGAAATATTATGTCAAATTTGGGGAAATTAGGTCTAAATTTGTGGAAATTAGGAGAATGAGTAAAAAATAGGGGAAAGTGTGCCGTGTTAGGGTGTCGAGCTAAGTTGTCAAATTTGGGTATTGATGCAGGTTTCATCATGTCAAATTTAGGTATATTAGATCAAATTTGGGGAAATTAAGTCCATTTTGGGGAAATTATGTTAAATTTGAAGAAATTATGTCAAATTTGGGGAAATTAGGTTATGTTGAGAAAATTAGGGGAAATTGGATCAAATTAAGGGAAATAAATTTAAATTAAGGGAATTTATGTTGTATTAGGGTGTCGATCTAAGTTATCAAATTTGAGTGTTGATGAGGGTTTAATTAAGTCAAATTTGGGGATATTAGGTCAAATATGGGGAAATCAAGTGCAGTTTAGGGAAATTAGTTCAAAATTAGGTAAATTAGGTCAAATTTGAGGAAATTTGATCAACTTTGGGAAAATAAGGCCACATTTAGGGGATTTAGGGGGGAAACATGTCAAAATTAGGGGAATGTGTATCATGTTAGGGTATCAATCTAAGTTATCAAATCTAGGTGCCGATGCAAATTTTATTAGGTCAATTTTTGGGATATTGGGTCAAATTTGAGGAAATTAGGTCCATTTTGTTGAAAATAGGTCAAATTTACGGAAATTAGGTAAAATCCAGGGAAAATGGTCAAAATTAAGGGAATGTGTATGTGTTAGATTGTCAATCAAAATTGTCAAATTTGGGTATAAAAGCAGGTTTTATTAGGTCAAATTTGGGAATATTAGGTCCATTTTAGAGAAACTAGGTCAAATTTTAGGAAATTAATTTTTAACTTTCGGGAAATTAGGTGAAATTATGGGAAACATGTCAAAACTAAGGGAATGTTTGTTGTGTTTGATGAGCCCCATTTTTGTCATGATAAACCTTGTGTAATTATGTTTAACCTATGCCAGAACCTATTCTACTTTTGATATTATTATGCATGATGGACAAATACATACTTAATATTTACTACTTTATTATGTTTATTAGATTTTATAGAGTGTAATTTAGATGTTTCACCTTATTAATTCTTGTGCATAAATGGCTTGAATATAATATTTATAAATAGTGATTCTCTGTGTAAAAATTGCATATATTGAATTATTATATTGAGTGTAGGACTTAGTACATATGCTGGTGCAGGACTCTGTTTTATTGTTAGCACATGACTCTGGGTCATGTATTGGTACAATACTTTCATCCTCGCCAATAAACTCCTAAAGATATTACATTTAAACATCCATCTCATCAAAACCGATACCTCAAAGCTCGGGTGATACAAGCACACATTCAGATAACGTATATCCTTGAATTCCAACTGACAACACATTTTACTACCATGAGTCATCATCATTTATCAATCAACATTCAAGCCATAAGAAGAGCGAAACAATAATGACTAAAGACTCACCATCAATTCAGTTTCGTCGATCAGTTATGATTTGAAGAATCTTCTAGGGGTGATTTACTCCTTCAAGGAGTTAATCATGTATCCCCTCTTCAATTATTATAAATGATTCAAGATCAAACACCTACGAATTATTCCCGCCATTAATGTATTATCAAGAATCAAGGGAATTTCTTAGTTCAAATAGTTAGTTAGCTTTATAAGTAGTCATTTAGAATAGCTATGTCTCACGAGAGACTAAGACTCTTTTTGTATAAAAGAAAGAATGTAATTAGACTTAAGAGTTCCATATTTTTCAATTGTAGTAACATATTTTGAATTCAATAAAGATCAAATTGAGGAGAATATTTATTCATCTAGAAGCTCAGTACAAACTTGATTGAAGGATAGGAGCAAGGGCCACTCCTACCCAATGAGAGGGATATTCATTCTTACTTTCTTACTTTGTTCTTTAACAATTAATATTATAAGTTTACTATTTATTTCCAAATGCAATGAAGTCTTTAATTGTTAATTTTGTAGTTAAATTCCATTTTTTATTTCAATTCCAGTACTTTAATTTCATGCCTTTTGTTTTTAATCACGATCAGTTCAATGAATTCTTAGTTTTAAGATAGAAATCCATTGTGAGTTTGTGTTCCTACTGTTCCCTTTTTATAAAAAATATTGGATGTTTCCCTACATTGACATATTAAATTGATTAAAGTATGAGCCCTAATGACACTCATCACATTTTGGCATCATTGTTGGGGAATAAGGTGTCGTCAAAGGTTAAGGTGCTAACTAGAAGATATTGTGAGGGTGTCTGATAAGTTTCCATTTAGAAATTTCATTTCCATAAATCTTTATTTTAAAAAGAATCAGGAGACTTTGTAGTGACAACAAGGTTCCCTTGGAATGAGTATGTCGAACACACACAACCAAGTTCAATATCAATACTTAGGAAACCATTTTCAGTATCTTAGGATTGTATGTTTAGATCTAGAGACCATAGAGGAAGATTTATTAGGATAAACCTTCAAAACCCCCATCAAAACTGACCCGTGGAACAACTTGTTGCTCAAAATAAGATGGCTGACCCCAATGGTGGAGATAATGGTGTAGAAAATCCACTAGGAAGAACATTTACCTATCCTATCCAGTAGGATCTTGATGATCAAGCTACTATGAAAAAAAAATCCCCTTCAATTTTTCCAAACTTCTGGGAGCTAGTTTCAGAGGAACCTGATGAATTCCTTTTTGAATTTAACATTTTATGTCAAACTTATGACTACACTGTTGATGGCCAGAAACTTAAACATCTTCCCTTTACCTTAAAAGATGCAGCTATGAGATGGTTTATGGGGTTGACCTCATATTCCATCAATATGTGGGAAGAAATGGAATGAATTTTCCTGGACAAATACCAATATTATTGTTGAGTAAGGGATAGGAAATAAGAACTCTTCCAAATTTAGCAGAAAGAGGATGTAATTGCAAAAGACTACCTAGACCAGTTTCTTTTTCTTCATAGAAGGTGTGGAGATGGCCTAGACATTAACGTACTCAAAACCCTATTCCTCTAAGGATTAGATGATGAAACGCAATCTAAGCATATAACCTAATGGGGAAGGGATATATGAACAAGTTATAGTTCATAGACATCATTGATCTTTTTCGGAAATATTGAAGAAATCACACAAATCTTAGGAAACAAAAATGCAAAATGACTAATGGGGATCTATCAAAGTTGAGAGAAGAAATTGAAAATGTTAAAACCGCTCTTTTAATTCAATTCAACACTATTATCGATAGAGAAAATGCTATAAATACAAATCCCTTATTCATTGACTGCCCGAGATGGTGTAGATAAAACCATAAAATGAAGGACTGTCCATTAGAAATGACAAAAATATGTGTTATCTGTGAACTTAAGCATGCCACTTATGAGTGTGGTCTTCTTCCCTTGCTAAAGATTCATTTAAAGAAAAAAAATGAAGAATAATTTGATCTTAATTACATGGGTAAGAGATAGGGAGGAAATTTTCAGTCCAACCAAAATCAAAACTACAACCAAAAAGTACAATGGGTTCCAAACCAATGGAATGGAATATGGTCATATCCACCCCCTTGGGTCTAGCAAGTTCTATAGGATTGGAGCCCACAATATGCACAACCAAATTTTTATCAACAACCATGGGCTCCACATCCAAACATTCCTCAATATTCACAATATAATCCTCAATACCAACATCAGTGGAATGAATCACAAGGGTCTGGACAATAATATTATAATCAATGAAGATCACAAGGTCAACAAGCCTTGTTGGCTAGACCAAGTAATTCTGCCCAACTTGAACAACCTTCCCAACCACAGATACCTCCTCAGATTGTGGAAAATCCTAAAATGATAAGGCAGAGAAATTCAACATATACAGTAGAAACAGAGAAGAACCCTACATTAACCTCTGTGGATTGCAAGAATATAATGTTACCTTCAAGGAAGGTTACATCTAAACCTTCTTCTCCTTTCATTGAGGATATCCCTAAAGAAAACGAAGAACCAAAGAAAACGTAGCCTAGGAATGTTGAATAAACTCATCAATCAGACATTAACATTCCTTTTCCATATAGCCTAGCTGAGAAACAAACTGCCACAATTCCTGAGATGTTGGAGTCAGAATTAATTCAAGGACAAAGGAAGTTAAGTATTGGAATTCCTTTTCTATAGGATCTTAAGGATATTACTTAACTAAACAAAACCATTAAATATATCTATTTCAAGACTCCAGGGAGAAGGAGAAATCAACCAAAAACCATTCATATTGATGGGAAAATTGCTAGCATCTTAGAAGGAACTACTCCTCCTCCTAAGTATGGGGATCCTGGAAGTCCCATTGTAACTATTTGCATAGGAAATTTCCAAATCCCTAATGTCCTCATTGATTTAGGAGCTTCCATAAATGTCATGACTACAGATACTTAGTCTACATTAGCACTTCCTAAACCTTAGTCAACACATATCATCTTGAAAATGGAAGATCAATCAGTGAATAAAACTAAGGGAATAATAGAAGATGTTACTGTAACAATTGAGTCCTGGGACTATGTGGTATTTTTCATGATAATCAAAACAAAAAATAGAAAGATGGGTTACCCCATAATCCTAGGATGTCCTTTGTTAGCTACATCTATTGCCCTCATTGACTGTAGGAAATGAAATATGGTCATTACCAATGGTTAAGATTCCAAGAAATTGTCACTATACCTTGTAACTAAAACATTTTCCACAGAAAACAAACATTTGTCTAACGATGGCTCTAATGGTTATGAGGATATTATCTACTCTCTCGCCATGGTAGTAATTCGAGAAAACTCATATCAGATTCAATATGAATAGCATGACAGTGATTCGGTACATAGTCTGAGTCCTGTGCTTGATTCCTACGCTAAGTTCATTTTAGGTCCTACGCCCAACTCATGTACTAATTCTTGTACTAGTCTAACGCTCCAACTTACTGAGATCAGTAATGACTTCATGAATGAGAATAACTAGCCCATTATTTGTCCATTTTCGAGGAACATAGATTTAATGGAATGCTTATTTTAAAACATAACCTCGGTGCACAGACTTCTACCACATAAATGTCCATTAAATGCACTTCTGAGGAGTTATACAGAGGTCAATTTAGTTCAAACTGATATAAAATAATTTCCTATTCTTTCTGGAAAAACTCTAACAATAAACAATTGGTTGAAGGATGAAGAGGAAAATACATTGTTCAAACTATTCTACACTCATCCCCAAGATTTTACTTTGGAATAGAGTGATATAAAAGGTATACACCCTAGCATATGTAAACATCACATTTACACAACTAAGGCCAAACCAGTCAGGAAACCTCAAAGAAGGATAAACCCGATACTTAGAGACATTGTTAAGACTAAAATTAAAAAGCTCTTGAATGTAGGTTTTATCTATGCAATTTCAGACAGTCAGTGGGTTTCTCCTTTAGCCATAGTACCTAAAAATAATGGGAAATGGAGAGTGTGTGTGGACTATAGAGATTTGAAAAAGGCCACTCACAGGGGACTATTTCACATTACCATTTATTGATCAGGTCCTAGATAACTTATTAGGTAAAATATACTTGTCATTTCTATATGGATTTAGTATATAAAATTAGATAACAGTAGCGCTTGAAGACCAAGACAAAAGAACTTTCACCTGTCCTTGGGGGACCATTGCTTACAGGGTACTTCCTTTTAAGTTATGCAATGTCCCAACCACTTTCCAAATATCCATGTTAGCTCTCTTCTCTGACCTCTCTCATGACTGTGTAGAAATTTACATGGACGATTTTACAATTTTTGGAGAAACATTTAAAGAAGCAATCAGTAATTTGCATAAATTTATTACTCACTGTGAAAAACATCAGCTCTCCTTCAACCATGAGATTTTTTTTTTTAATGATGGATAAAGGTATTTTCATAGGTCATCATGTTTTAATAGAAGGAATTAAGGTTGACCCGGATTCGGTGAGAATCATTGTGAAATTGACATCACCCACTAATCAGACGGAGGTAAGAATTTTTCTCGGTCATACTGGTTATGATCAAAGATTCATATCAAATTTTAGTAAAATTGCTTCTCCATTTTTTTCTCTACTAACTAAAGATTCTGAGTTTTAATAGACAGAAGCATGCCAAGGAGCCTTTGATGAAATTAAGGACAAACTGATTAGTAATCTAGTGTTGAGAGGTCCCATTTGGAGTTACAATTCCACATTCAAACATATGCCTCCAATGAAGTAATTGGTGTTTTCCTGGGATAGAAGGAGGAAGGGAAACCAATGCATGTAATTTACTATGTTAGTAAAAATCTTTCTCCTACTAAGAAAAAATATATAGCTGAAAAAATAATTCTTGGTTTTGGTATATTCAATAAATAAGATTAGACATTATATTACAAGAAATGAATTCATTGTACACACTAACCACTCTTCCATTAAATATCTCATGAATAAACCGTTAGTGCATGACAGAATTGTTAGATGGTTATTGCTACTACATGAATTCAATATTAAAATTGTTGATAAACCAGGGAAGTCAAATGTTGTGGTTGACTTTCTCTCCAAGCTCACAACTTCAGAAGAAGAGGAACAATTGAGTGATGAATTTTTAGATGAAAATTTCTTTGCACTATCTACTACCTCTCCTTGGTATGCAAACATGGCTAATTACTTAGCCACAAGGAAGTTTCCAAACTTTTTCACACCCAAGCAAAAGAAGCAATTAATTAAGAAAAGTCTAATGTATACTTGGTTGAATGGAATCTTATTTAAATGTGGTCATGGTCATGTGTTACGCACGTGTGTTGATGAGAATGAAATATTTGATATCCTACGGGCATGTCAAGATGAACCATAAGGAGGCCATTATTTGGTGCAAATAACCATTCATAAAATCCTAGGATCTAGATACCATTGGCCTTCCTTTTTCAAGGATGTCAAGAAGTATGTGTGGAGGTGTGATAAATTCCAGAGAATGGGGAAACCAACATTTACATCAGATATTCCCCTCCAACCACAAGTTGTTCATGAGCCATTTGAGAAGTGGGGTCTAGATTTCATTGGGCCATTTGACCCAACCTCACAAGGTAAGGAGTATATATTAGTTTGTATTGACTATGTTACAAAATGGAATGAAGTACAGAAACTACCATGTGCAAGAGATGAGAAGGTTGTAGATTTTCTATATGAATGAATCTTCCAAAGATTTAGAGCCCCAAGATCAATTTTGTCAGACCAAGGGCCACAATTCATGTCAAGGGTAATCAGCTCTTTTGTGGAGACATATCAGTTGAAACATAATAATTCATCTCCCTACCATCCACAATCAAATGGGCAGATAGGGTGACTAATAGAGAATTGGAAAATATACTTACAAAGACTGTGGACATCTCAAGAAAGAATTGGGATCAAAAGTTACCATAAGTAGTATGGGCCTATAATACTGCATGGGAAATAGCAACAGGGTTTACACCATATGAATTGGTCTATGGTGAGAAACCAATCATGCCCATAGAAATTGAAATCCAAAAATTGAGGACAACCTCTGAGGTGGGGATCAAATTGACCGAGGTACAAAAATCAAGAATTATTTAATTGAATGGATTGGATGAGATCAGGCTTCAAGCATTACAAAGACTAAGATCATCCAACAACAAAGGAAACCCTGACATGACAAATAGATCAAGCCAAATAGGTTACAAAAAGGAGACTAGGCCCTACTTTTTGATTCAAAATATAAATATTTCAAAGGGAAGCTACATATGAGGTGGATGGGTCCTTACCAAATTGCAAAAGTATATGATAATGGGACCATCCAGTTGATTCCAAATGATGGTGAAAGGAAATTCATGTTGGTTAATGGTCACAGACTGAGGCTGTACCATAAACCAACATCTAGACAAGAGTTTCAGAGAGTAATACAGGAAGATTCAAATCTTCATTATATAGGCAAGGTTTCTTTGCCTATCATGATGCATACCTGAACTATCATATTCTAGAAATAAAAAGGGGATGATTGAAAACCAAAAATAGCAATCATCTTCCTCCAGAGCATTGGGTGAAAACCAGAGATGACACCCCACGTTCTGTAAAAACAAAAACATAGAAGATTGAAAACCAGCCATGGTGATCTTCTCTCTCCTGAATTGATCAATAGAAATACAAAAAGATAGTACCACTTATGTATGGAACATGACATCATGAAAGGCGGCGGAGAGATGCCACACTTCAAATTTTAAATAACGGTGGAGATTGAAAAGCTTTAATACCAAGGAATGCACAATTAATGACCCTTATCATTGTAAGGTTTTAAATTTAAAGTTAAATTGTTCCATCATGTATATTAATTAACTACCTTTTTCCATATCATATCACACGTCCCAAAATTCACTCCAAATCTGCCACCCATTAAATTCCATAATGTTTTTCACACATCAAAGTACTTACCCCATCACCTTGGGATTTTGGCTTGAATTTTCCACATTCAGTCATATCACCTGCATAACAAGGTTGTTCAACATTTTTGCTCTCAAAAGGGTTAACCAATTGCAAACATTATTAGATGTGAAGGATGCCAATTTTTCCCAGCAATTATCTTCTCAAGAAAAATGGATTCAAGAACTGCAGTGTATGGTATCACACCAAGAAGAGGCAACTCTTTGATTACAACATGCCCTACATGAAAAGGATCAAAAAGTATATGCATTGGAAGCATTCGTTACTCAGTTGCAGAAAGAACAAAAGCAAGACTTCCCTCAAATGATTTTATTGAAGGGGATGGCCAAATGGATGGAAAAATGCTATCAGTTGAAAAAGGTTGAGGAATATAATACAAGTTTAAAAGAATATATTGAGTTGCTAAAACAAAATGTTGTCCATGTTAGTCAGTTGTATGACTAGGTGCTCTCCTACAAACCTCCCTCCAATTTTTATGCCATGTTCTTAAAAGAACAATTCTTCAAATGGAAAATCAATAGAGCCAGGGCCCAGTTGGACAATGAATTTAAAGATGATCATCAATTTGTAGGAGCATACACTGTTGCAAATCATGTTGAAAATAATTTATTATGTGAATTTTATGTGCACAAATTCTTGCTCCCAGAGAAAATATAAATACCATTAAATTTGTATATGGGATAAGTTCAATTGAGGTCATTTGTTTTGACCCTAAGACATCATGGTGATTGGAGAGATCAAAGGGAAATATTTTTACAGTCAGAGTCTACAACAATCCTCCTCATGAGGCATGATTTTCCAACACGACTTAGATTTTTCAACAGGTTTAGATCACAAGTGTACTATCTGCGTCTCATAGACAGGTACACTAACATTCTACAGAGCTATGTCAAGAACTTCCTGGAGCAATTGATTGTCACTTTTAATGTCAACTTTCTTGCATCAAAGCTATGATATCAACTGTTTTCTAAGTCATATAAAATAAAGAAATTCATTTCACCCACTAATCTCAGGTGGTCTTTAAAAAGGGAAAAATATGTACGCAAAATTATCCTAAGACTTAAAGAGTAGTGGATTGGACAGCGTTAAACGCCACCTCTTCTTCTTGCACAAATACCAAGATGGAACTCAACTAATGATCAGGCAAAGATAAGTATACTACCTGGTGAAAGAATGTGGTAGATGAATTTGGGTTTTCCGATACAACAGTTGATGAGACATGGCAGACATTCGCAAATGAGCATAATTGTTCTATGATAGTAGAACTTCTTAATAGGTAGCAGGAGGACTTGCTAAATCTCTAGTCTGGGGGAGGTGATGAGCCCCATTTTTTCATGATAAACCTTGTGTAATTATGTTTAAGCCATGCCAAAACATAATCTACTTTTGATATTATTATGCATGATGGAAAAATACATACTTTATATTTACTACTTTACTATGTTTATGGGAAATTGTTATGTGTACTTATGATGTTTCACCTTGTTAATTATTGTCCATAAAAGGCTTGAATATGATATGGATAAATATTAATTCTATGTGCAAAAAGTACATATGTTGAATTGTTATATGGAGTGCACGACTTAGTATATACGTTGGGGCAAGAATATATTTTGTGTGATAATGCAGAACTTTGGTTCAAGTGTTGGTGCATAACTCTCATCCTTGTCGATCAAGCATCCAACTCATCAAAACTTGATCCCTCAAAGCTCAAGTGACACATGCACGCATGCAGATAACTTAGATTCTTGAATTCTAGTTGGCAACATCATTTGCTACCAAGAAGCATCACCATTTATCAATCAACATTCAAGCCACAAGAAGAGTGAAACAATAATGACTGAACACTCATTGTCACTTCAGTTTCTTCAATCAGTTATGATTTAGAGAATCTTCTAGGGGTGATTGACTCCTTCAAGGATTCAATTATGGATCCCCACTTAAGTTATTGTAAATGCTTCAAGATCAAACACCTATGAATTGTTCCCGTCATTAATGTATTACCAAGAATAAAGGGAATTGTTTAGTTCAAACAGTTATTTAGATTTAGAATTAGTCATTTAAAATAACTATGTCTCATGGAGAGACTATGACTTTTTTATATAAAAGAGAGAATGTAATTAGAGTTAGAGGTTCCATATTTTTCAATTGTAGCAACATATTTTGAATTCAATAAAGATCAAATTCAGGAGTAAGTTTATTTGTCTAGAAGTCCGGTATAAACCTGATTGAAGGGTAGGAGCAAGGGCCACTCCTACCCTAAAAGAGGGAGATTCATTCTTACTTTATTACTTTGATCTTTAACAATTGTTATTACTAGTTTACTATTTCTTTCTGATTGTAATGTAGTCTTTAATGTTTTAGTTAACTTTTGTTTCTACTTTCAATTCCAATACTTTAATTTCATGCATTTCATTTGTATTCACGATCAGTTCAATAAATTCTTAGTTTTAAGATAGAAACCCATGCTGAGACTGTGTTCCTATTTTTTCCTTTTTGTAAACAGTCGTTGGACACCGCCCTGGATTGACAGATTAAATTGATTAAAGTACGAGCCCCAACGATACTTATTAGTGTTAGGGAGTCAATCTAATTTATCAAATTCAAATTTTGATTCAGGTTTCATTAGGTCAAATTTGTGTAAATCAGGTTTTATTTTGAGGGAATTAGGTCAAATTTGGGGAAATTGTGTCAAATTTTGGGAAACGAGTCAAAATTAGGGGATTTTGTGTTGTGTTAGGGTCTCAATCTAATTTGTCAAATTCAGGTGTCAAACCAGGTTTCATTAGGTAAAATTTGGGGAAATTAGGTAAAATTTAGAGAACAAGTCAAAATTAGGGGAATGTGTGTCGTGTTAGGGTGTCAATCTAAGTTATCGAATTCAGGTGTCGATGTAGGTTTCATTATGTCAAATTTGGGGCTATTGTGACAAATTTGGGGGAAATAGGTTAAATTTGGGGAAATTAGTTCAATTTTGAGGAAATAAGGTCAAATTAAGGGAAAAAAGTCAAAATTAGGGGCATGTGTGTCATGTCAGGGTATTAGTCTAAGTTGTTAAATTTTTATGTTGATTCAGGTTTCATTAGGTCAAATTTGGGGATATTATGTCAATGTTGATGGTGAATCACAGCACCCATGAATGTCTGCAACTCGATGGGTTGAGACTCTCAGTGCGATTGCATAACATGGAGCTTTCCCCAAGTGTGGGACCTTGTGAATCAGGAAAGCTCTCCGGATGAAGGCCGGTTCCTATTCCTCTGTTCAGATGCACTCATAAAAATGTAGAGGGTTTACTCAAAAACCTAATCTAACTTGCCAAGGAAACATGGTAAGAAGATGCATAAAAATAAACCTAAACTAATAAAGGTGATTCACCAAGGAATGAAGAACACCTGTCTTGCCAATAAACACAAACCATTAAAATGCAATGCAAGATCATGCACAGATAACCAAATTTGTAGTGAAAGATCAGGAGGATGCAAATGAACACAGAGAGGGTTGAGAATTATCCACAGACATGCATTATTTTCTCCAAATATTGATACAATACACTACAAAATGCCAAGAGGCAAAGTTGCATTACAGTTTTAGATGGGAGGTTTGAACTCCACAAATTCGCCTGTCAAAGAGAAGACGGGAGGGAAAAACAAGAATGTCCAACCTTTAGAAAGAAGCCCCTCCTTACAATTTATGGGAAGAATGAGAGAGAAGAGAGAGGAATTCCAAATCTACCCCAACCACCTCTAGATTGTATTTAGTTCATCTCATTATGGCGGTACGTGAGAACCCTAGCAAACCCAAAAAATGGCGAATTGTATTTTTAATTTTTTAAGAAATTTTTCTCACCCAATTAAATATATCTAGCCATATTTGGATAGAGGACCTTGTAAGCTTTCCGAAAAGTCCAACCTTGCATGAATCTGAGCTCCTTGTGAAAAGTTATGGCCATTTGAATATTTGTGTCAGGGTTTGCTTTCTGTCAGGTTCGGGTGTCAACACTCAAAATGTTGCGCCTCCTAAAGGTGCACCTTGGCACACCCATCCTCATGTCAACATACTCTTAAGTGTGTCATAGGTGCTGAAAATGTGGTGCTAATGCCTTCTGATCTGTGCCTCTAACCTGCGCCAGGGCGTAACTTTTTACATGTCGACAACTTCTGATCTGCGCCTCCAACCTGCGCCAGGGCACAACTTTTTACATGTCGACACCTTCTGATCTGCGCCTCCAACCTATGCCAAGGCACAATAGTTTACATGTCAACACCTTTTGATCTTTCCCTCCAACTTGCACCAGGGCGCAACTTTTTACATGTCGACACCTTCTAATCTGCGCCTCTAACCTGCGCCAAGGCGCAACAGTTTACATGTCGACACCTTCTAATCTGTGCCTCCAACCTGCGCCAGGGCACAACTTTTTACATGTCGACACCTTCTGATCTGCGCCTCCAACCTACGCCAGGGCACAATAGTTTGCATGTGACACCTTCTGATATGCGCCTCCAACCTGCGCCAGGGTGCAACAATTTACATGTCGACACCTTCTGATCTGCACCTCCAACATGTGCCAGGGCGCAACAGTTTACATGTCGACACCTTCTGATCTGCACCATGGGTGACTGGTGGCACAAATAAATGTCAGGTTTTGAGTTTCTTTGATTTCCATATTCTTTTGTTTGTCTATATTTACCCAGGGGGAGATATATACAACAGTCAATTTTTGGGAAAATATGTCCAATTTGTGAAAAATGGGTGAAATTTGGGGAGATTATGTTAAATTTAGGGGAAATTATGTGAAATTAGGGAAAACGAGTCAAAATTAGGGGAATATGTGTCATGTTAGGGTGTCGATTCAAGTTGTCAAATTTAGATGTTGATTCAAGTTTTGTTAGGTAAAATTTTGGAAAATTAGGTCTAATTTAGGGAGAATATGTCAAATTTGAGGAAATTATATCAAATTTGGGGGAAATAGGTTAAATTTACGAAAATTAGGTCAAATTTGGGGAAATTAGGTCAACTTTTAGGAAATTAGGGGAAACAAGTCAAATTTAGGGGAATTTATATCACTGTAGGTTGTTGATCGAAGTCATCAAATTTTGGTGTTGATTCATGTTTCATTAGGTCAAATTTAGGGGAAATAGGTCAAGTTTGGGGAAATTACATCTAATTTGGGGAAATTGCCTCATATTCAGGAAAAGTAGGTCAAATTTAGTTTCATTAAACCAAATTTGGGGATAAGGAAATTAGGTCAAAATTGGGGAAATTAGTTCAAATTTAGGTAAATTAGGGGAAATTAGGTCAACTTAGGGGAGCAAGTCAAAATTAGGGGAATGTGTGTCATGTTAGGGTGTCAATCTAACTTGTCAAATTTGGGGAAATTAAGTCAAATTTGGGGAAATTAGTTCAATTTTTAGGAAATTAGGTCAAGTTTGAGGAAATTAGGTCAAATTAGGGGTACAATTCAAAATTAGGGAAAGTTGTGTCATGTTAGGGTGTCAATCTAAGTTGTTAAATTTGAATGTTGATTCAAGTTTCATTAGGTTAAATTTTGGGATATTAGGTCAAATTTGGAGAAATTAGGTCCAATTTGGGGAAATTAGGTTAATTTTGGGAAAATTAGGTCAAATCTGGGGAAATCTACGGAAATTAGGGGAAATTAGGCCAAATTAGGGAAATATATTTCATGTCAGGGTGTCAATCTAAGTTATCAAATTTGAATGTCAATTCAAGTTTCATTAGGTCAAATTTGGGGATA
Organism: Taxus chinensis; assembly: GCA_019776745.2. Classification (NCBI taxonomy): domain Eukaryota; kingdom Viridiplantae; phylum Streptophyta; class Pinopsida; order Cupressales; family Taxaceae; genus Taxus; species Taxus chinensis. Next base: position 667,326,166 of record CM034146.1, read on the forward strand.
TTATGTCAACTTTGGGGAAATTAGTTCAATTTTGGATAAATTAGGTCAATTTTGCGTTAGAGTATTGTGTTAGGGTGTCATGTAAATGTGTTGTGTCAATGTTTTATATTATGGTTTCATGTTAGGGTGCTTCATTAGTATATCATATTAAGGTGTCGCATTAGTGTGTCACATTAATGTGTTGTGTTAGGTTGTCATGTTAGTGGGTTGTGTCTGATTTTAGTTTGTTGTATTAGTATTGCAAAAATTTGGTTGAATTAGGAGAAATGAGTAAAAATTAGGGGAATGTCTGTCTTGTTAGGGTGTCGATCTAAGTTTTCAAAGTAAGGTTTCGATTCATGTTTCATTAGGTACACTTATGTAAAAGTTGGGGAAATTGGGTTGAATTTGGTTTCATTAAGTCAAATTTGGGGAAATTAGGTCATCTTTGGGGAAATTAGGGGAAACAAATGAAAATTAGGGGAATGTGTGTCATATTAGTGTGTCAATCTAAGTTATCAAATTCGAGTGTCAATACAAGTTTCATTAGGTCAAATTTGGGGCTATTAGGTCAAATTTGGGTAATTTAGGTAAATTTCGGGGAAATTAGGTCAAATTAGGGGAAACAAGTCAAAATTAGGGGAATATGTGTCGTGTTAAGGTGTCAATATAAGTTTTCAAATTTAATGTCAAATCAAGTTTCATTAGGTCAAATTTACGAATATTAGGTCAAAATTGGGGAAATTGGGTCAACTTTTGAAAAATTAGTTCAATTTGGGGAAATTAGGTCAATTTTAGGGAAATGAGGTCAATGCCATGTTAGAGTGTCGATTTAGGGTGTCATGTAAATTTGTTGTGTCAGTGTGTTATATTATGGTGTCATGTTAGGGTGCTTAGTTAGTATGTCAAGTTAAGTTGTCGCATTAGTGTGGCACATTAAGGTGTCATGTTAGGTTGTCATGTTAATGTGTTGTGTTAGTATGTCATGTTAGTGTTGTGGAAATTAGATCAAATTTAGGGAAATTAAGTAAATTTTGAGGAAATTAATTCAATTTTAAGTAAATTAGGTCAAATTTGAGGAAATTAGATCAAATTAGGGAAACGAATAAAAATTAAGGGAATGTGTGTCATGTTAGGGTGTCGATCTAAGTTGTCAAATTTGAGTATCAATTCAAGTTTCATTAGGTCAAATTAGGGGAAATTGGATCACATTTAGTTTCATTAGGTCAAATTTGGGGAAATTAGGTCAAATTAGGGGAAAACAAACTCAAAATTAGGGAAATGTGTGTCATAGTAGTGTGTCCATCTAAGTAATCAAATTCATGTGTCGATGCAAGTTTCATTACGTCAAACTTGGGGATATTAGCTCAAATTTCGGGAAATTAGTTCAATTTCAGGGAAATTAGTTCAATTTCGGTGAAATTAGGGGAAATAGGTCAAAATTAGGGGAATGTGTGTCATGTTAGAGTGTTGAACTAAGTTTTCAAATTCAGATGTCGATTCTTGTTTCATTATGTCAAATTTGGGGATATTACATCAAATTTAAGGAAATTAGGTTCAATTTGGGGAAATTAGGTCAAATTAGGGGAAATTAGGTCAAATTAGTGGGGACGAGTCAAAATTAGGGAGATGTGTGTCATGTAAAGGTGTCGATCTAAGTTATCAAAGCCAAGTGTCGATTCAGGTTTCATTAGATCAAAATTGGTTCATTAGGTCAAATTTGGTGAAATTAAGGAAATTAGGTCAAATTTAGGGAAATTAGATCAACTTTGGGTAAATTAGGTCAAAATTAGGGGAAACAAGTCAAATTTATGGGCATGCTTATTATGTTAGAGTGGCGATCTAAGTCATCAAATTTAGGTGTCGATGCAAGTTTCATAAGGTCAAATTTGGTCAACATTAGATCAAATTTAGGGAAGTTAGGTAAAATTTTGGGGAAATCATGACAAATTATGGGAAACAAATCAAAACTAGGGGAATATGTGTCATCATGAGGTGTCGATCTAAGTCATTGAATTTGGATGTCAATTCAGGTTTTATTAATGTATCGTGTTAGGGTTTCACATTAGTATGTCACATTTGTGTGTCATTTTAATATGTCATATTAAGGTGTCATGTTAGGTTGTTGTGTTAGTGTGACATGTTAGAGTGTCACGTTAGTGTGTCGCAATAGGGTGTCATGTTAGGATTTCACATTAACATGTCGTGTTAGGGTGTTGTGTTTATGTGTCACGTTAATGTGTGGAAATTAGGTCAAATTTTGGTAAAGAGTCAAAATTAGGGGAACGAGTGCCCTGTTAATGTGTTGTTCTATGTTTTCAAACTTAGGTGTTGAATCAAGTTTCATCATGTCGAATTAGAGGACATTAGGATAATTTATATAAAACTAGGAGAAATTTGGGTAAATTATGTACAATTAAGAGAAATTATCTCAATTTTGGGGATATAAGTTAAATTATGGGAAATTAGGTCAATATTTGGAAAATTAGACCAAATTAGGAGAAATTAGGTCAAATTATGGGAAACAAGTAAAAACTAGGGGAATGTGCATCGTGTTAGGGTGTCATTCTAAGTTGTCAAATTCTGGTGTCATTCAAGTTTCATTAAGTCAAATTTGGGGAAATTAGGTCAATTAGGTCAAATTTGGGGAAATAAAGTCAAAATTGGTGAAATTAAATAAAATTTAGGGAAAATAGGTCAAACTAAGGGAACGAGTCAAAATTATGGGAAAGGGTGTCATGTTAGTGTGTTGTTATAAGTTGTCAAAATTGGGTATCAATTTAGTTTTCATAAGGTCAAATTTGAGGAAAATAGGGAAATTAGTCAAATTTCAGGAAATTGTGTTAAATTCATGGAAATTAGGTCAAAGTTGGGGAAATTAGTTCAATTTTTGGAAAATTAGGTCAAATTTGGGGGAATGAGTCAAAATTAGAAGGGTGTCAAGTTAGTGTGTCGTTTTATGTTGTCAAATTCAGGTATCGATTTAGGTTTCATTAAGTTAAAATTGGGGAAATTGTAAAAATTACTATGTGTGTGTGTCATTGTGTCATGTTTGGGTGTCATATTGTGTTAGTGTTTCGTATTAAAATGTCATGGTATGGTATCACTTTAGGGTATCACATTAGTGTGTCACACACGAGTGTCATGTTAGTGTGTTACATTAATGTGTTGAAATTAAGTCAAATATGGGGAAATTAGGGAAATGAGTCAAAATTAGGGGAACGGATATTGTGTTAGTGTGTCATTATAAGTTGTCAAATTTAGGTGCCGATTCAAATTTCATTAGTTCAATTAGGGAACATTAGGGTATCTTATGTCAAACTAGGATAAATTTGAGTAAATTATGTCTAGTTAAGAGAAATTAGGTCAGCTTTTGGAAAATTAGGTAAAATTAGTCAAAATTAGAGGAATGTGTGTCGCATAAGGGTGTTGTGTCAGTGTGTCATATTAGGGTGTCACCTCAGTGAGTCGTGTTAAGGTGTCACATTGGTATGTCACATTAATGTGCCATGTTATGTTGTTTTGTTAGTGTGTCATATTAGGGTGTCGTGTTAGTGTGTTGTATTAAGGTTTTGTATCATGATGTCGCATTAATGTGTTGTATTAGGGTGTTATGTTTGTGTGTCACATTATTGTGTGGGAATTAGGTAAAATATGGGTAAATTAAGTAGGTTTGGGGGAAATTAGGTCAATTTTTGGGGAAACGAGTCAAAATTAAGGACAATGGTGTTGTGTTAGTGTGTTGTTCTAAGTTGTCTAATTTGGGTGTTGAATTAGGTTTCATTAGGTAAAATAAGGGGACATTTGTTAGGAAATAATTTGTTTATTGCTCCATTATTGTTACTTACCGTATGGTATTTTATTATTATTTGTTGAGTTGTTAAAACAACTCACGTAGATAGTGTGTAGGAGATATTCGTGGGAGGAGAGGTTGTCTACCTCCTAAAGTATAGGAAAGACATTTCCTATATATATGGATGTTTGTAATGTTACGTATGAGTATTGTAAATAGATTTGAGCATATTGAATAGAGAAGGATTGTTGTGTGTAAAATGTTTGCAATCTGATCCAAATCAATATTTGGTATCATAGCAATGTATTTGTTTAATGGAATCCTAATAGATTGATAGAGGCAATACCAATTTCTCGGATTTCATATTTGATGATTGAGTTTATACATTTATCCTGGCTTGGTTACATCATGGAATTAGATCTTGTTCACTTTCAACAATGACTGCTAGCTTTCCCCACCAATTCAATATTTGTACATGATTTCATTGAGAAACTCTGCTACAGCGTGAGAGAATTCATCAATTGATCAAATTTGTTTAGGTTTGTTGTGTTGATTGCGTTGTTATGATGTATGTTTTTTTAGAAGCATGGAGCATTGATATTTATTTTTGACTCTTGTTAATGTTTACACCCATTTCTACTCGACACTCACATTTTTGAAGTGGTACCATTAACGGAAACGTGATAGATCTAGCGCCCATTGAAGCGGATTTCAAACTCAATCATCAAGACGTGTTTCCATTTTCTCCATTACCACCTTCCAACATTTTGCATGCAGAGTCTAAAACATGAGCTGAGGGGTTGTCTCCGAGCTCCACATGCACTAAACAAACGTCTGTCATTACATGCGTTGGATTTGGTCTATCTCTGGTTTCGATAAGCTCAAAATTCACTTACCACTTGTGCATTAAAGGAGACAGGAATCATCTCTTTTGTACTTGACAACGACATTATTTAGAGTCATTGTTTAGATGAATCGAACAGTTAGAAGGTATTTTGATTGCAATTTATAAAGCCACACAAATACTTGGCCCCCAACCTATGAATTATCTTCAAACACACCTTATTCCGCTCCTTACATCAAGATTCTAGCAGCTATAATATTGAACAAGTTAACACCGTTTAAACTTGTATGGATATCACTACACCTTGGAGACTTCACCCATCTCATCAACCATTTTATCTCATAATACACGGTCTTGAATTCAAAACAAGGTCCAAAAACTAAAAAAAATTACATCACAAATGTATTATTGCTAGAACGCAACATCCAAATTGTAATTGAGCCTCAAATCCAAATCGATCTAAACTAGCAGCATGACACTGGAGGTAAGAGGCATCAGAGGTTGGAAGTCAATCATCGACCTCTCGTCAGTCACCTACGACAACGCTGCACAACAGATGTGGTGGCATATATATATATATATAGAGTGTGTGTGTGTGTGTGTGTGTGTGTGTGTGTGAGGGGGGGGGAACATGACACCATTGTTCTGTTTCCGTTTCCAATTTTTAGTTTGTGTATGAGCATCAGAATCTAGCAGATTTTCCTATGTTATTTCCTGCAGTGAGATGTGATGAGAGCTAATGATAATACTTGGCACATCATGATGTGTTTGTAGGTAAACCACTTGAAAACCTTCATTTTTGGTTTGTGGTAAACCAATAGAAAAACCACCATTCTTGGTTGTTGGTAATCCATTCACAAAACCATCACTTTGTGGTTTTTGGTAAACCAATTGCAAAACCACCATTCTCGGTTTGTAGTTAATCGTTTGCAAAAATAATTCTTGAGGTTTGTGATCATCTTGTGAAAATCATTAGATCATGAGTAGGTGCAAGTACAAAGGCAGGTTTTCCCCATGTTTGCACTAAGGGGGGGAATTTTAGGAAATAATTTGTTTAGTGCTCCATTATTGTTACTTCCCATATGGTATTTTATTTTTATTTGTTGATTTGTTAAAAAAAATCACGTAGATAATGTGTAGGATATATTCGTGGGAGGAGAGGTTGTAGCTACCGTCTAAAATATAGGAAACACATTTCATATATATATGGATGTTTGCAATGTTATGTATGAGTATCATAAATAGATTTGCAAATGATATGAGCATATTAAATACAGAGGTATTGTTGTGTATAAAATGTTTGCAATCTGATCTAAATCAATAACATTAGGGTAACATGTGTCAAACTAGGAGAAATTATGGTAAATTATGTCCAACTAAGATACATTATGTCAATTTTGGGGAAATTTAGTCAAATTAGGGGAAATTAGTTGAAATTAGGGTGTATTTGTTAGACACTCATAAACACCAAAATTATAATACACATCAAAATTAGTGGTAACCATAACACATTCATAGACACCAAAATAATAATACAAAAACTAATCATGGCGTAACCATTACACATTCATAAACACTAAAATTACACATTAAAGGTAGAGCATATCCATTAGACATTTTGTTGTCATGTTAAATGTTTAGCATGTAAAATTTAATATTAAATGGTCATAATTGTAATGTCCCCAATGTAGGATTTTAAAACCCGAAATGGAACACCTGTAAAATCTGATTTATGACAACCTACTGGTTGATTAAAATAAAAAATATTTTATGCAAGATGTGAATTTTCCCTAAAAATGGTGACTTGATCTAGAGATGAACAACCTTCAAATATGATCTAAAGTTAGCCAAATCTTGGCCAAAATAATTAGAATGAATTATGTATGTATGACTACCAAAATATACACTTTTTTTTACCCAAAATAAATGCTATAAATTTATTTAAAATATGTAGAAGTACAACTTACAAGAATGACCAAAAATAAGTGATCCCAAGCCCAAATCCATTGAAACAAAGTTGAATATGACCTCCAAAATTATGACAAAGATGTTGGTAATGAGATCTGGGATATCTGTGCCCTAAAATGTGTTAAAATTCATCACAAGGGTGTAGATAACCCTAGATATAGCTAAATCTGAAGGTAAAAATCTTCCCCAACACTTATCTCTTCAAACCCTAGCTTGAAATGCCTCAAATCTAAAATACTCCTTGAAGCTCAATAAAAAAAAATTGAATAGAGCTTCCTCACACAAAGGATAAATATTTTTTGTTCTTCAACCTTGACAATAGAGGGTTTCCGTCCTCTGATGCAAAACATCAAAGGGTTTTCGTCTTTTGAGGTAAAAAAGGAAAGCAAATAACTCAACTAAATTTCAGATATGAAAATATATATAAAATTGATGCCTTCTCCAAGTGTGACGAATTCCTTTTATAATTTCTCTTGGTATGTTTTCCCACAAAAAGGCCCAACGATCTCCCTTCACTTTATTTAATATTTTCCCTTTGATTTACTTTATTTGATATTTTTATCCCCTCCTTATATGGGATGCATTTTCTCACTAAGAGGAAATAAAAATAAAGTGAGTTTTTTCTTTTATTATTTTATCACTATTAAATTATTAAAGTGCTTATAATAAAATCAGTATGCACTTTTAATTAACTTATTAGTATTAGTTTCCCTTTTTTTCCATTTCCTTAGTCGTCAAGAAACCAAGAATAGGCTAAGGGTGTTTGAGTTGTTATGTTCGAGAAGGGGATATTACAATCCAATGATTTTAATGATGAATTATTAGTATCCAATGATGGCATAGAGTTGAATATTAGTAGAGAAAAATCATATTTGGGGAAGGAACATGGGGATGGCATTGTTGGAAGTCATACCCATGAAGAAAGGTCATTTCTAGGTGCCCATAATCACTCTCAGTGTGCAGGAGTTATCCTAACACTACAGTAAATAAAGAGAAAAATGATGATGGATTATTGTAATGTGCCCAATGGAGGATTTTGAAACCCGAAAGGGAACACCTATAAAATTTTATTTATAATAGCCAACTGGTTAAATAAAATAAAAATATTTTATGTAGATCTGAATTTTCCCTAAAAAATGGCGAATTGATCTAGAGATGAACAACCTTTAAATATGATCTAAACTAAACAAATCTTGGCCAAAAGAATTAGAATTAATTATGCATGTATAAATACCAAAATACATAATTTTTTGACCCAAAATAAGTGTTGGAAATTTATTAAAAAATAGTAGAAGTAAAACTTACAAAAATGGTCGGAAAGAAGTGATCCTAAGCCCAAATCTACTGAAAAAAAGATGAAATGGCCTCCAAAATTATGAAAAATATGTTGGTGATAAGATTTTGGATAGTCATGCCCTAGAATGTGTCAAAATCCACCCAAAAGGGTGTAGATAACCCTATATCTGGCTGAATTTGAAGGTAGAAATCTACTCCAACACTTTTGTCTTCAAACCCTAGTTAGAAATGCCTCAAACTATGCAATATTGGGTCTTCAATCACTACTGAAATTTTAAAATACTCCTTGAAGCTCAATAAAAACCCTTAAATAGAGATTCCTCACATAAATCATGAAGATTTTATGTTCTTCAACCTTGGAAATAACAATAGAAAAGTTTTTGTCCTCTAATGTAAACCATGAAAGGGTTTTCTTCCTTTGAGATAAAAATGGAAAGCAAATAGCTCGGCCAAATTTCAGGTATGAAAATATATAAATGTGATGCCTTCTCTAAGTGTGGTCACTTCCTTTTATAATTTCTCTTAGCATATTTTCCCACACAAAGGCCCAATCAGCTCCTTTCACTTTATTTTATATTTTCCCCTTGCTTTACTTTATGTAATATTTTTTATCCCCTCCCTATATGGGTTGCATTTTCTCACTAAAGGGAAATTAAAATAAAGTTACTTTTCTTTTATTATTTTATCACTAATAAATTATTAAAGTGCTTATGATAAAATTATTATGCAATTTTAATTAACTTATTAGGATTAGTTTCACTTTTTTTCCTTTTCCTTAGCCTTTAGGAGACCAAGAATCGGCTAAGGGTCATCGAGCTGTTATGTTCAAGAAAGGGATATTACAATGAAAACCAAACCCACCACTTGAAACCCCCTTTCACGATCATTGTGAAACCTTCCTCCATCCAACCTATCAACTCATACAACCCCTTTAAGTCTATGTCAATCTTGATTATGGATAAGAGGAACATGCTAACATAGATTTTAAGTATGTTTCATGTGCAGGGATGTAGATTCAAGTAGACTTCATGAACCTAATGAGCTCTGAGGTGGAAAAGTGCTTTTGGAAGCACTAAAATGAATATTTTTAGCCATATTACGCCAAGAAAACATCCTCTAAAAGTTGTTTGTAAGGGTTAAACTCATCTAGAGGTTGTGCATGGAAGCAATGAAGAGATCGATGGTATTTTTAAGGAAATATGTGGAGTCATGTGGTGTTAAGATCCATATGAGTAAGATTGCATCACTACGGGTGCAGGGAATGAAATCTTCAAGAGAGAAAGTGATCTTGTTCTGAAAGTTCTAGGAATTAGGATATAAACAAATAATAAACCAAAATATATTAGATTCCTCTCCATGGTAAATATATCAATTTTGATCATAGGCCTTGCTACTCTTTGTGGTAGTTTAGTTCACTGAAGTTGCTCCTTTGCGCAAAAAGTGTGAATGGTCCTAAAACTCAAAATAAATTAGAATCGGATATTTTAAATAGTTGGGATGGATTTAGTTTGTGTTTTGGAGTCAAAATAATATAAGGTTTGACCATGAAACTCCAAGTTGTGCTCTTATGGTGGAAAAGGCATTCCTGTGTTCTAATTTCACATTGACATGATGACATCAACACACCATTTAAGTAACCGGTAGGATTTTTGACCTCAACTATCCATTTTCCCTTGTCCCTTGGTGTAAGGGAATAGTGGTGACACTAAATTGTTCTCTCCTTGTTGAGAATTTTCTCACGTCACTTGAAGTACATCACTTGTACCCTAGGAGTGTTTTCAAACTTACAAACATGACCTCCTTTACCCATGGTACATTTTTCACTTTTCCATTGTTGTTTGGTACAATAGGATAGTAAGGACATAAAAAAATTCCTCCCATGTGAAATAAAAACTTTCTTCACATAAGTGACAACACAGGCTACTTAAATTCTTGTTGTTGTCAGAGCAGAGGATCGAAAAGCCCCAACGGCTTTTAAAGTAATACCAAGCCACACACTCAATGACACACAAATGCATAGGGAGGGCTCCAATTTTGTTATCAGGATGTTCAATCATATTAAATTCACCACAAACAAACCAATAGGCAAGAGGCAAGTTATCACCTAACCATTTCCATAATGTCATTCTTTTTGTGCCTTTATTAGGATCATAAAAAGTAATAATACTAAAAGAAAGATCATTAATTGTCATAATCACCCACACGGCCTGATTTGAAGGATCGTGGCCCAAGGAGGTAATTAAGGTTGAACATTTTGGGGCAGTAGAAATATTAGCACCGCCTTTTCCATCAATAGACAGAGCATGAAAATGCGAAAATGCAAGAGCAATACAAGTAGTGTATTTTAAAGGAAAAAACCAGAGATTTTAATTTCATGTAAATAAATAATACCCAAGCTACTAAAATGCTGACAGGATAACTTCACAAAGTATTTGCGAGAGGTTTCTGTGAGACCCCTAAAATTCCAAGAAATGAAATTCATGAAAAACTAGACATGTCAAGATCCCCTTGACTGTTTAGAACACCATCCTCTGAGCCAAGAATTGCAAAATTATTAGCAAGTGAGATCTGGTTTGAATTAAAAATCTCAACATGAATGGAGTGATGTTTAGCCCCATTTTCTCCCCAGGATTCATGGGATACCTCTCATGGTGGAATATTTGAGCGACGTAGAGGTTGAGACATTGAAGCTAAATTCCTGAAAACCTCTATTTGCGAAGGAAAAACTTGGCTCTACAAAGACGTAGAAGGACCAACAAGGGGGAAAGACCCAGACCTGACTTATCCTTGGATAGAAGAGGGGAATTTCAAGGAGAAGGGGTCACCACAGAAGTGGATTTTTTACCTAGAACCTTCTTATTCCCGACTACGGTCCAATTATTAGTCGATAGATCCCCTTTGGGCTTAGATACTAAATGTTGTGATGTCATGGGTTTATAATGAGCTAGAAGAGGATACTCGTGAATGCGATGGTTTGGTGATTGACAACAAAAGCATGTGTTAGGGAGGTCAAAATAAACAACCGTATGAGAGAAACACATGGACCTTACTTGAATGTCCAGGTGGTCCTGTAGATATTTTACAAGGTCAAATTTGACACAACCCCATTTATTGGTTTAGGCATAAAAGAAGCGATCATATTCATGGTGCATCACCCTACCAATGGGTTTAACTATATCTAGAAGGAAAGATAAAAGATGAATGGGGAGTCAAGGAAGCTCGATCCAAACTAGGATTTTTAATGAAATTTGGTTGGTGGGACTAAAGTTGGGAGTCCACTAGGAAAGCACCAAAAGGTTGTTTCCTAAATACCAACAAGCGACCTTAAGAAGGAGGGTTTGGCCCTGAGAAGGATCTCAAAAATAAAAGAGATAAAATCCCTTGGTGAGCTTACGAATGCCTGAAACTAGGATATCGTTGGGCTTCCAATGGTTTTTATCCAATTTTACATATATCATTCAGAGGGAATGCGGCCACATAAATAAGCAATAAGGCAATTGTTACAATACCATTTCATAGTAGGGTCTAAGAATTCATCAGAAATCACAACACCTAGGAGGATTCATAATCAATACCTCGTCATAGACCTTCACAACAAACTTTTGAGCACACTTGGGAGCCATTTCCACCACCAATTGCAATAGTTGTTACAATAGATGGAGAGGCAGCCATTTATAGGCTACTCATTACCTTAATGGGTGGGAAAATAACCAACCAACACCGTGATACGAGTGCTAAGAAAACCCTAGTATGGCTAAGGAATCACAGTGCAAACAAAGGGGGTAACACTAGCAAACACATGAAACCATAGCAGAGCTAGAGTTCCTCAAATTGTCGACCATTAATTATTTTTAAAGTATCGTACTCTAATAAATTTGGTATTTCCCATTCAAGACATTGTAAAATAATAAAATATTTCCAAAAAAATTACTATGTTTTAATGTCTTCATTGTACTCATGAAAAAAAAATCAATTTGAGATAAATATAGGAATATATCATCATAAACATCAATACATTTTTGAATCAAAAAGATCTTCACTAAAAAATTAATTAAAAATATATATAAATATTAAAAAACCCACGCACTCAATATTTGAGTATAGAACATATATTTAACATTTCATGGTGAAAAAATAATTTTTGACTACTTTATAGGACGTTGGACAAATGTTGTGTTGAACCCTGGTCATTATCATTGATATCAAGTGGCATTGATGGAAAAGGTGTCAATGTTTAAGTGAATCTCAGTTAGAGGCGTGATGGCTGATTGGTAATGAGCTTGTAATGTTTGGTATGAATGTAAAATGTGTCCAGATTATCCATAAGGATGTTTAAAAGGTATGTGGAGTATTTCTTAGTGGTCTCCAAGTCATATCCCTATGTTCAAAGTGGAAAACAAGCTGACAGACCATGGTCTATGATTCTTTGCAGGTATGAGATGGTGTTCCAAGCCTTTGAAAGATGTAGGAACCTAGTGTAAATGCAGAGTGAGAACATGCCTAGTAATCACAAGAAAATGAGATGGGTCAAGGATATGTAGAGAGATTCACGAAAAACCAACAATGGTAGATGGTAGATGAGTGAAATATCATGCAGATAGGTGTCTGTCATTGATGTGCAGTGGTCTCAAAGTGTTACAGGCTCAAACAATAAGGTTGACATCCACTAAAGGTATGGAAAAGGTTGTATGCGTGGCTCAAATGCTCTATAGGTTTGAAATTCTTATTCCAATATGTGTAAGATTTTTTAAAGGTCGTGGAGGTATGGGTTTTTGAGAACTCAAGGAGACCTTTCCAATGAGTCTAACTATGTGCTATTTGGAGCTTTCTGGAGGAAGTTATGGCCATTCCAAGTTTTGCAGGTCGCGACAAACGACAACAAGCAAACACAGTCAAAAGCAAGGACATACAGCCAAAGATGGATTAGACACATGGAAAAAATAAAAGACATCAATTGAACACCTGTCAGCTTTTCGACAAGCTCCTAAGCAGATGCACTCAGTGGATGTGAGGTTTGCAGAATTAACCAAATGTTATAGCTTTTCGGGTCCGGACAAGGTTGAAAAGTCAATAGGACATGTGGAAAAATATCAACAGTGAAGGAAGGTGCTACGTGTCAGTATTCCAGGAAAGATGAAGGCAATTAGGGTCTGACGAACTTAAACCTCTGGAATCAACTATGTTTAATAAATCTTTTGGGTCCAAAATAGGAGAGAGAATATACATCAGCGGAAGGTAGAGATAGGTGGACCAAGCAGAGGGTGCCACTTGGTGATGATCTGACGAGCAAAGGTGGACACATGGTAGAATTCCATCATATTTTTGAGAAATTGCTCCAGGAAAACGTTAAGTCCCCATAATGAGCCAAATTTTATGGAATTTCAAGTCCCTGATGAGGCAGACAGAGTCAACGCGGTCTGAGAGAAACATGGCAACATTAGAGGATGATAGGTGGAGCTTCCCTATTAGATCACGTGTCACATTGGTCAGATACAGGTTATCAAAAGTTTGACATTGTGAAGGTGTGGACCCTTCCTATTGGTTTTTACTTCACACTCAAAAAATACTAACGCCAAAAAGGTGTGTGGAGTTGTTTGATTGGTTTAGGCTTCGCATTTTAACAAAGCCCTTGAAAATTAAAGTGAGTTGCGAAGTAAACGTGGAGCCTTCTCATTAGCCAACAATTCATGGAAATCAATTAAGGTCATCAGCAATTGAATATTGCAATGTAAACAAGGATATATTTCATTGGATCGTATTTCGAGGTGACTGTGCAAGTTTGGTCTGACATAGAAAATTATTGAAACTTAATTTTTAATTGATGAAAAATCCCAAAAATTACAAGTAACGTCTGTAAGGAGATAGACAAGGTGTTGTAAAATAAATCACATTGATTCATCTTAAAACAAAGGAGAAATTCGTGACAAAATTTTATTTCGGTCGGGAAAGTATGTGAAGAAGGTCAAAAGTCATGAAACATGAAACATCATTATTCAAAGTGAAGGAATTAACGGAGAAGATAAAAAGTCAGTTGTATGGAGTAGTTGAAGAACCGCCATTTTTCAACCTGTAAACACGAAGTTCTATGAAGGAAGAATGGTCATGTGAAGAGTCATATAAAACACGAAAATTCAAGAGTCGTGTCTGGAAATCTTGCTTGTTTATTTAAGCTCAATTTTTTAGCATGAAAATGTCATTGTTACTGCAGAGAGAGGAATGAGATGTTGTTGAAAGAAATTTAAGGAAAGTGTTGTGGAGAGAGGAATGAGACAGTATTGAGTTGTTGTGAAATGCAGAGTGGTTGTTGATAGAAGGAGAGATGAGTGTTGGTTGTGAGTGAGTGAGAAGGGTGTGAATATATTAAAGCCATGGAAAACTAAGAAAGGAGAAGAGAATATAAGTGAGCTAAAGAAGTGGTCATAATTAGTTATAGAAGACAACACAGTAAAGTGATCATAATTTTTTGTAAAAGTCTAAGTTTCAGCTTAGCATATAGGGGGTTGAATCCTCCTTGTAAGTAGTAGCTTACAAAAGATCAGTTGTTGCTAGTTAAATTGTTGGGAATTGAAGCTTTCATGTAAGTTGATGCTTTTCTAAAGGTCAAGTAGTAGCTTGAATAAACTTTGGAGTTACAGCTCCAAGTTGAGTTGATGCTCAACATGAAATCATTGTAACTTTATAAGACAGTTGCCAAGCAAGTTCTCTGGTTTCAATGGATTTTTGTAATGAGATGGGTTTCCCACATTATATTTGGTCTCCTCATGTGTACATGTGTGTTTACAAAACTCTCTCATGGTTGAATGGTTATACTTCATCATAGTTAAGATAGTTTAATTGTAACAAATTGAAGAAGTGTAAGTTGATTGTAAAAGTTTTAATAAGCACCGATTCACCCCCCCTCTCAGTGCCTAGATTTCTAACATGTCACTCTACTATAAAATAAGAAACAACTTTTGAACAAAACTAAAAGAATTTTTTTTTTTTTAACTTTTTTTTTCAAAATAAGAATTCACATGCATGCTACACTCAAAACATGCAACAATTCATTAGTTCACGTCATCTTAAGATCTTATATGGTTTTGTGGCAATAACCTTTGTAATTTTAATGATGTCAAAACTTTATATTTTTAGAGGTTCAAAAAATGCAAAGAAGTGGGACACACTTATGTACTTTGACAAACATTAAAGCAATTTTAGTGTATGTATTTTCCTGCAATTGTATGATTATGTCACAAGTGACACTTAACTGGGTGATTAGTCATAGAGGTTATTGTAAGCACCAAAAATTGCATGTGCTACATTGTCAGAAAACAGTTACAAAAGTCCCCAATGATGATTCATCTCCTTTTAAAAGTTGTTTGAGTTCCTAAGCTCATTCGCAGTGTATATTTATAACCTAGACATCTTTACTTAGCTTTTCCACTCTTTCTTCCAGCTTCCTGCTCTTTTTTGTGCATGTTTTCACCTTAAGTGTCAAAACTACCGCCCTGCCTGGGCGGCAGTTTTGTGACCGCCGCTCAGGCAGGGCGGCAATTTTGTGACTGCCACCTAGGACAGGGTGGCAGTCTTGCGATCGTCACCTGTGCAAGGCAGCAGTCCTGAGTGATTTTTTCAGAACTCCTCATGCGTGATTTTAACACATGACGCTTCACTTAACTTGACTTCCAAGGTGCGTTTGTGAACCAAATTGCCTAAACATAGTCTTGATTGCATGGTATTCCTTCCCTCTTCTATTTTTAAATAGATTTAATTAGTTTTAATTGCCTCTTCACCCAATGATTTGGCGCTCCAAGGTTGCCTTGTGCATGAAGGCACATCCCAGCCAATTCCTATATATTCAATGCTTGTATTCAAGCAAAAGGCCTAAGAATTTTGTGTATCTTGCATAGTATTGATGTAACAATCCTACTGGAAATTACATAGCCAAGCTCTGTTCACTTGTGCTATCTCTCTTCTACTTGCATTGCAACAAGATTTTCCTTCAAGTTGCCATTGCTCAAGCACCTTCTCCGGTTGTTGCCTTTGCATTCCAAATTCCTTGGACTCATATGGACATAGAGAGAAAGAAAGGATAAACTAAGGGGACAAGTCATCACACAGCTGGATTTATCTCTGTTATGTAAATTCCAGGTTGGGGTTGTTGTTTGATTTTCCTTCATTGCTGTAATTTATTGTTGTTATATCATATCAAATAGAGTAGAAAACCAGTTTTATTTCATTTGCGAGTAATCAGTTAATTTCCAAGAGGTTTTAAATCATTAATAGCAGCTTCCGGTGACGGATCTTCTTCTTCCTATCCCTGTGGATTTGAAGGAGAAAATATCTGTAGGAAGTTGTCTGCATATCATAGATTATTGGGAAAAGTTCTTGTTTTATGTTAGCATTATTTAGAATACACTCAGCACAGGTGAATAACCACACCGAGTTA
Organism: Taxus chinensis; assembly: GCA_019776745.2. Lineage (NCBI taxonomy): Eukaryota > Viridiplantae > Streptophyta > Pinopsida > Cupressales > Taxaceae > Taxus > Taxus chinensis. The sequence goes on from CM034146.1 coordinate 667,342,474, forward strand.
TTTTTCTTGTTTAGTTTTAGTATAGAAGTAGATTTGATTATTTAGAATAAAAGAAAATTGTTGTTTGTAATTATGATGTTTCAGTTTTGTTGATTTATTTAGGTTAGTTTCCTTTCAGCAGTAGCATAGATTGTTAGTTTCATCTTAGTTAATTTGGACACTTCAAACTAGTTCAACATTGAGATTCAGTTAGACAAACCATAGGGAATTTACACTACCCGTTCATAGCCTCTAAATCTCCCCTTTTCCAACTCAGCTACTAGGAGATCACACTACCAGATCTTAGTCACTGATCCTCCTATAGTTAGCCACACATATTTCCACATCGGTTTCCCCGGAATGACCTTGGGGGGCTGAGTGCATTTGAAGGTTGCATGTCAATTTTCATCTGTACATATTGGTGAACCCAACGTGAAGGATTGATTCCTTCTTGTTTCCTTTTATTTCATTGTTATTACCTCACGTCTCCATTTCTTCCCCTATTTTGGTAGGTATTTTATACTTTCTAAAATATGTCTAGAAGAGAGTTTGGTGGGCCATTTGGCTCTGATGGATATTACACCAACGTTCAACCACAATTGTCCCCTTCTCTTTCGAGGTGGGGTGACAATTACACAAGCAACATCCAAACCTCCCCTAGTTACACTTCAAACCCCATTAGCTATGTAAGGATGGAGGAGGTTGATCAACCGTTAAACATGCAATATGGTCAACCCAATACAAACCATGTTGTTATCATAAATGGAACAGGTTCTTACCACTAGAGTCTTGTCAAGACCTCACATTGTCCATGTAATCAACAGAAGATGATATATTTACACGAATAGTTAATCCTCTTCATCAGATAGATGAGTCTTTGGATAGAATGAAGGCTACAACCTCTGAGATTTCGAATGCCTATCCTAAGATTCTTACTTTTGAGGAAGATAAGAATTATAACACCAAAAAATTCATGACAGGGAATCATGAGCTTGCTCAATCAAACCCTACGCCATAGGCACCCCAACAAGGGACTCAATCCTCTCCCAACGATCTTATTTCTACTTTAGTAGGGAGGATTAGAGAACTATAAAGTGCCCAGACTTCACAACCAACACATATAGTAGGGCAGAACACAGGATATCCAGTTGACAAAAAGGATACATCCCTTCCAATGACCAACCAATGCAATATCTTGTACAACAAGGTTATCTGGTTCATTCAAATACAGGTGATCTTCTCACAGGGTTAGACACACTAGGGATGGGTCCTCATCCTTCTTAATCTTATCCTACATAAGGGATGGATGGAAGTGCGTTCTCGAATGCCGCCACAACAAGCAATGCGATGTTCCCTGGTTTTATGCCTACTAGTCCATATCTTAGTACTATCCCACCTTACATGCACATGTATTAAAAAACTCCCCAGATGGACCCATATGCCATTCCCACTCCCTACATGCCATATCAAGGGTACCCATACGTTCCCATCAACGCTTATAATGTAGTCTTATCCAAATTCTCCTCCTCCACCTCCTCATCAAGGATCTTCAATGGTGGAATCTTACGCAATGGGTACATATACTGAGTACTTAAAGGAGCCTCTTGACTTCACCATACGTGGTGTCATGCTTCCACGCCCATTTCTAGATCTTCTAAAATTTAAGGGAGAAGGAGACCTGAATGCTCATATCAAGGCCTACGCTACTGCTATCAAGGAATTGCTTCATTGGGATGTTGTAGTGGCTAAGATCTTTCCAAAGAATCTCAAAGGAATCACACATTGGATTGGTATTACCATATTCCAGAGGCTTCTATACATTTCTTTAAACAACTTGTTTCCAAGTTCATTAAAGCATTTGACATGAACGAGTTGTTGCATACAGGGATTAGGGAGTTCCTGCATATTAGACAGGAGAAAAATGAATATGCCACCCGTTTCATCCAGAGATGGCACCAAGTTCTCTATTCCTCTAAAAGTGTGCCCAACATGGACCAGATGGAACTTTATGATCTTTTCCTTCACTCACTCAATAGAAAGACTAGGGAGGAAGTCTAGAAGTTTCCTTTCCACAGTTATGAGGAAGTGTTAGAGGTGTGCTTCGGATTGACCAAGCCACTATAGACAGTGGGCGTAAGATCTATGGTCCCAATGGGAAATTTATTTCCCCAAATCAAAATAATGCAAATTATCAAAACAATGGTGCCAACAACCAAGGACCTAAGGGTGTGAATTGTAATCATGGTGCTACCACGAATAGTGCTACTGATCAAGCCAAGAACGTTGGTTTTCCAAACAACGGTAACACTAAAATAATAACAACATGGGTAATCAAAGAGCCCCTAACATTGTCTCCTTGGTCAACACAATTGACGTAAACTATCCCTCTCAAAAGAAAAATCAAACCCAAGGCCCAAACCAATATCAAAACTCTGGCCAAGGGGCAACAAATCATGGTTATAACAATCAATTTCAAAATTATAACCAAGGTTATAATCAACAATAATAAGACACTTATCAAAGGCCAAGAGATTACAACCCTAACCTATATTGTGGTTTCCATAAGGTTTGAGGTCATGATGATAGAACTTGCCATGATTACAACAAGTTTTTGCAAAGACTTCCCGAAAACCAAAGGCAACTCTTTGTAGACATGTTCCTAGAAAATCCTGAAACAAACCCACAGCCTAGTCATATCAGACCTGTCACACCTCAAAATGTGAACCCTAAACATCCTGGGGATTCCCAAGTGAATCCTCAAAATATAAACAAGTTTATTCCTATAGGAAACAATGACCATGAAGCCTCAACTTCTGACAACTCTTGGGTTGCTCCTAACCTTGGTTCAAATGATAATACAAAAATCTTGGGGTTAGTCGAGCTAGAGGTCGAGCCAGAAATTAATGCAACAACTCAGATGAATGAGTACATTTCACAACCCCTACCCGCTCTTTCCTTCCTGCAGGATGACATTCCTACAATCTCAAAACTAGTAGGAGCCTATGATTTAATATCAGATTTGAACAAGACCTTTTCTCACATTTTGTTTCTAGATTTGCTAAAGAATTCACCTGTGCATCATTCTACATGTTGCTCAATGCACTAGGTCTTGGTCATCTAATCCATGTTACGCCACCTCCTAGTGCTCAAATAAATCATATTGACTTTGACATACATCCTCTGGGACAGAATGATAGGGATACTAGGTTTGTTTTCGATATAGACAAGATGCCATCTGACGCTGAAATTTCCCGAAGAGGTGATCCTGCCTTATTTTTACAAGTTTGGGTTTATAAAAATTGCATTAAGAGAGCCATGATTGATGACGGGAATGTTGTAAATGTGGTTCCCTTCTCTTTCTTGTAGAAGTTGGGATATGGAGAGACAAATTGTTCCTCTACAAGAAACACGTTACGGGGGTATGACAGTCTTAAAATGACCTTGATTGGAACCATAGTTCTTCTAGTCATGCTTGGTCCAAAAACCATCTTGACAGAGTTTTACATTATCGACAAGGAAACAAGTTATAACATGATCCTTGGGAGACCCTGGATTCATCGAATGAAGGCTATCCCTTCTACCCTGTTCCAGGAGATTATATTCCTCCATTTGGGGAAGGTCTTCATCACTCAAGGGGATCCTAAGCCCTTCGATATACACTTAGAAAACCTCAAGAAGAAGAAAGGAGTCCATACAGAGTATGAAATTCCTGCGAATCAATTAAACAAACCACCTCCATCAAAAGAGTTAGTCTTGATCACCCCGGGTGTGCCGAAGGTTGAAGTCATTGACCCAAAAACATTTGAGGTGGAAAAAACAGATAAGGGTAAATCAATATCTGTGGAAGCAGTGTCCACTAAAACCACGGTAAAAATCATGAAACTCTTAGAGAGTGACGATCCAATATTCCTCCCATTTGAACCACAAGGGATGGGTAGTCTTCTCAGTTTAGCATCTCTTCCCTCCAACGACCTAGGTCTAGGTGTAAACATGATAGAATTAACAAATGAAGAAGGGCAATTTGAGATTGAAACAATGCCCATCAAAACCACCTCTGAGGGTTGTTCTATTCTAAACCCTGGTTTCAACCCATGTGTGTCTGAAACTAAGCTTTCCATATCCATGAGGCAAGGCCTCATCATTCAACAAGGGTCACAAGTAAACACAATACTCTACATAGGAAACAAGGTCAGGGCAGCATAGTCATGCTCACCCACACACCATGTCTCAAGAACGTGACAAAGAGGTTCATGAATGCCTCTTTCAGATAAATGATTTTAATGATTGGACATATACACTTTTGGGAAAGGGTTGTAATTTTAAACCCAGAATGGTAGGCCCTTGTCAAGAGAATGGAAATTTTGAGGATCATGGTTCTCCGTTGTGTACTTTTAGGGGTGAAGAATTTGATATTCGTCAACTTTCTTCACCTTAGCCATCATGACATGTAGTTTCACCTGCATTTCCACATGTACATTGTTGCATCCGCATTGCATTTTCATCTGCTAGTTCATTTCAGTAAATTTGTAATCAAGGGACTTATTCTTATAGCAATTCCTAAAAAATTCTGAAAACATTGGCAAAAAATTCAAATCATGCCTCTTCAAATTCTCATAGTAGTCATCAATTGTATTCAAATCATTTCATCAGTTCAAATAAGATAAGACAAGCTTTGACAGTAACCATACCAAGGCCTACATACTTGGTTCTATTTGTAATTTCTTCTAGATTAGGTGTCTTTGTCCTACGGTCTGTTCTAGAAGCTTCATGGTGTCACATCTATCCCATATACGTCTCTTTGGAAATAAGAACATTCTAGACATTTTGCCTAGATAAATAAGTCAAATGCAAATCCACAGAAAAATTTTATTTTACACATTTCTTTTCCCTACCAACCTTCGGTGTTGTTGTGTCTCTTACTAGTGACTGTAGGGTTGGGAAAGGAGAGAAGTGCCCTTACTCGCCTATGCCTTGTCCATGGTGATGAGCCCATACTTCCTACTGGTAGCATGGGGCAAGGTGTAGGGGGTCTCTTTAACAAATTTGAAAGTTAGAAACAGTTCATTCAAATGCTGTGAAATCATAAATCAGAACAAAGTGAGTTAGATGTCTAGAATTCCAAAAGATTTTAAAACCTCAAAACTAGATTTTGTCAACCAAGTGGCCATCTATGGATCTAAGTCTAGATAAAATGGAAAACAATTCACATTTTAAACTATGAAGCAAACTTGAGTAGAATGAGGTTGTAGGGTCTCAATTTGGTTTTTTCCAAATCCTTGTCTTTCTCTCATCATTACCATTCAACAAATTTCTATAACTTGTGCCCCTTCTAGCTCTTGGTGTTGAGCCCTTGCATCTTACCAGTTGCATGGAGTTAGGAGTGGGGCAAGTTTGTTCACTTATCATATCACTCTTTCTTCATGTCTTGCCAAAATAATATGAAGTATCGAAAATTTCTTAGAGAAACTAAAGTTCAACATTACAGTGTATTTGCATTATCATGTATCAACATTACAAAACACAAAAAAAACACATCATTTTGTTTAGCATTCATATCCACTGCATACATTCTGAAAAGCATAGAAAACTGGAAATTCTAAACATCTAGAGTACACATGTGAATCAAACCATAAATGCGAGTAAACTTTATGTAATGAATTACCAAACCAAAAAGAAGAGTTTGTATATATATCATAATAAATCAAGTTTTGTATACAATTCCATCATGTGCTAGGCATGGTCAAAATGCTCGCAATGAGCCAAAATATACAAAAAAAAATTGTATAAATGCCCAACAAAATGGTAACTAAGAAATAAAAGGCCAATGGCATGTCAATCCTGTGGGATCCCTGAGACAGTGCACAGCTGCGTCTCAGGACTCCTACTACATGGATACGACGCGTCAAGAATGCACTAAATGGTGGGAGTGCTCGTGATGGTGGCCACTGGCTGTGGTCTCACTATGAGAATGGACTCCACCTCATCAATCTCTCGGTTGTCTCGTATACACGACAACCTGAGTATGGAGAGAAGTCATGATCTTCGTTGCCCTCCAGATGGATGCAAACACATCAGTGTGTCTGTCAACTGCTAGTGGTTGTCCTGTGTCCTCAGTCATCTTGGCTCGGGTCTTCCCCAAAGGGATCAACAAGGTGTCCACACACACTGACGAATAAGATCTCGCCATCCCTGTGCAGTCACTACAAATAAAGAGAAACAACGAGTTAGAAAGCTACAAAAATCAACAAAAAAAGAAATACCAATTAACATTTCCATCTAACAAAGTCAAGAGAAGAGTATCAACATACTCAGATCTCCATGCATCCATGTGGGGTTGACTGGTATGGCTGGAGCTGTTGCGGCAGGTACCTGGTGTGCCTCCTCTCCTTCTGAGGCTACACGTTGTCCCATGACAGACCCCTCATCTCCTCCCTCATCTCGATGGGGTAGATCCTCTGAGACTAAGGTCTCCTTCTCTACGTCCACCTCCTCTCACTCTGCTCTCAGTATATCCTGGGTGTCATGCCACTCAGGGTCACTCTCCTCTTCCTCCATGTGAGTTTCCTCGCTAGTCTTCACCACCCAATCCCTCATCATCGGATCCATCATAGTCTCTCATCACCCGACTCCTCTCTAGTCTCATCTCATGTCTCCTCCTCATAATCAGAGTCCACATCTATGGGCTCATCCTCCTCCCCGTTGTGGGTAGGTGTGGCCTCAATCTAGAGTAAAGGTGCATGAGTGGCACTAGCTTCCCATCAGGCATGAACAACTCGCCTAACTATAATAGGCACTCCTGGAATCACCATTATCCAACCCAGATCTCCGTGAGGGCCCTTTCGGGCCTCCTTGACACTCCTGTATATGGGTGCCACAAGGGGAAGCATATCAATATATGGAAGACTGAATTGTTGAGGAACTTGGCCAAATGGGTGAGTCTCAACCTTCCCTATCCATGTCAACTAACTGGCTAGTAGTGGTACAAGCCACCACTGTGGTCCCATCCTGTCCCCACAATCCTGTCCATGTCCTGGTATGGAGTGGCCACCATGTCTGTTGTGGTCAAGGAAGCCACTGGCTGATGTGGCACTCTGAGAACTGACATTGCCATCCATCTAGTAATGGCCCTGATGGCCCCTGGGTCCTGTACTGGCACTCCCCTCCCATAGGGGATGATCCGCTCATACACCCAGCTCATAACCAATGTAGGGTGGCTCAAAGACTGTCCCTGTAACCTAACAATCTGGTATAAGTCATGATAAGTGTTGTTGAGGATATCTACCCCCCAGGCGTAAATATGACCATGAGCCTCAATCTATGTAATGATGGGAGCCCAACAATATACAAATGTGTCTCCTCCCTTATCCCCTATCAACCACGAAGCCAAAATACCCATGATGACCTTGCAGATAATGGGGATGGGAGTAGTGGCAATAGATCGAACCTTCATCCCCTTCTTCAAACCAACTAACACCACGACATCTCCCATATAAGTAGCCCACAAAGTCATCATGGCTCTAGATCATGTTGTCTCAAGAGTCAACCTCCTCCCAAGTATTAGAACTCCAAGTATCTGATACACATCCTCCAATGTAATCATCCACTCACCCCTAGCACCTGGAAATTGGAAGGTATTCTGGTCTACATCCCAATAAGAAAACAAGTCACATAGTATGTGACTGGTAGGAGTGACATGGGGCACCCGTGCAATCCTCCAAATTCCCACTCTCTGTAGAATGTCAGTCTCAACCTGAGTCAACTGATCTAAAATCTCTGGGATCCAGTCACACTCCCTCTCATGACTCCAGCGGATGTACTCCTCCTTCCTCTGCATCCACCAAAACACAGAAAAAGAGCAATTCAGTGACATCTTCAATAGGCAAGCTCGTAAAAAACATGACAAAGCATTAAAAATCCAAAAAAAATAAAGTTTGCATAAGTTTTAAACATTCTGTTTAGAATTAGGGCCGCCCTACTGCAGGGTGGCGGTCCTGAACCAATTCGTCATATGGCTACATGGCCCTAGAAAGCTCCTAAAAATGCAAAAATACACCATTCTTTGCAAAATAAATGACTACCCTATGGGCGCCCCCCTAGGGACTAGTTTAACACAAGAAAATTTGAAAATAACCCCCCTACGCAAATATTTTCAACTTTTAACATTTTAGGTTTCAAAATAAACAAATGAGGAAAACTAACCTGAGACCGTGCAGGTCGATCTCCCGCTCATGGAGGCATGATCACGATCTCTCAATGGTCGTTTTGGCTGTACTCTCATCGAAAACGGTCACTGTGGGCCTAGAGCTCAAAAATCACCAAATCAATACACGTGCAAATGAATTGGAAAATGAGTTTGTTTTATATATATATATATATATATATATATATATATATATATATATATATATATGTTGTTATAACTTCATTTTGAGTGCATATGTTCACAGGGTTGGAGCGTTGGCAGAGGTAAGTTCTTATCCCCGCACAAATGGTAAGTCCTCTTGTCGTTTTAATTTAGTGTTTATTTTTCGATATTTCATCTATCTGCACTTGAGTCTTCTTTTTCATTTTGCAGGTAGCGGGAGTTTGGACAGATGACATTTTGACACACGGGTGTTCAGGTATAGCTTCTAACTCCCCATTTCGGGAATGCCATACTCAGACTTTATGTTTTACACCTTTTCATGGCTAAGACACTTCTCCGAGGGGGCAATATGTACACACCCAAAATTACATGTGCTACATTGTCGAAAAATGGTTACAAAAGTCCCCAATGATGATTCATGTCCTTTTAGAAGGTGTTCGAGTTCCTAAGCTCATCCACAGTGTATATTTGTAACCTAGACATCTTTACTTAGCTTTTCCACACTTTCTTCCAGCTTCCTTGCTCTTTTCTATGCATGTTTTGGCCTTAAGTGTCAAAACCGCCGCCCTGCCTAGGCGGCGGTTTTGTGACCACTGCCTAGGCAGGGTGGCAATTTTGTGACTACCACCCAGGATAGGGTGGCAGTCCTGCGATCGTCACCCTGTGCAGGGCAGTGGTCCTGAGTGATTTTTTCAGAACTCCTCATGCATGATTTTAACATGTGACGCTTCACTTAACTTGACTTCCAAGGTGCGTTTGTGAACCAAATTGCCTAAAAATAGTCTTGATTGCATGGTATTCCTTCCCTCTTCTATTTTTAAATAGATTTAATTAGTTTTTAACTACCTCTTCACCCAATGATTTGGCACTCCAAGGTTGCCTTGTGCATGAAGGCACATCCCAGCCAATTCCTATATATTCAATGCTTGTATTCAAGAAAAGGGCCTAAGAATTTTGTGTATCTTGCATAGTATTGCTGTAACAATCCTACTGGAAATTACATAGCCAAGCTCTGTTCACTTGTGTTATCTCTCTTCTACTTGCATTGCAACCAGATTTTCCTTCAAGCTGCCATTGCTCAAGCACTTTCTCTGTTGTTGCCTTTGCATTCCCAATTCCTTGGACTCATATGGACACATAAGAGAAAGAAAGGATAAACTGAGGGGACAAGTCATCACACAACTGGATTTATCTCTGTTATGTAAATTCCAGGTTGGGTTGTTGTTTGATTTTCCTTCATTGCTGCAATTTATTATTATTATATCATATCAAATAGAGTAGAAAACCAATTTTCTTTCATTTGTAAGTAATTAGTTAATTTCCAAGAGGTTTTAAATCATTAATAGCAGCTCTCGGTGACGGATCTTCTTCTTCCTATCCCTGTGGATTTGAAGGAGAAAATATCTGTAGGAAGTTGTCTGCATATCATAGATTATTTGGAAAAGTTCTTGTTTTATGTTAGCATTATTTAGAATACACTCAGCACAGGTGAATAACCACACCAGGTTATTTTGCTTGTTTAGTTTTAGTGTAGAAGTAGATTTGATTATTTAGAATAAAATAAATTGTTGTTTGTAATTATGATGTTTCAGTTTTGTTGATTTATTTAGGTTAGTTTCCTTTCAGCAGTAGCATAGATTGTTAGTTTCATCTTAGTTAATTTGGACACTTCAAACTAGTTTAACATTGAGATTCAGTTAGACAAACCATAGGGAATTTACGCTACCCATTCATAGCCTCTAAATCTCCCCTTTGCCAACTCAGCTACTAGGGGATCACACTACCAGATCTTAGTCACTGATCCTCCTATAGTTAGCCACACATATTTCCACATTGGCTGCCCTGACACGACCTCGGGGGGTCGAGTGCGGTTGAAGGTTGCATGTCAATTTTCATTAACCCCCTTCTCATATCAATTGGTCTTAAGTCTGACCTAATTTTTGAAGAGATCCGCTTACTATAATTGATCATCTTTTCATCTCTCTTCACCAAGTCCATAAGGTGCATATATGTGGTCCAACATGGTATCTTCAGTGTTTCCCTTTGCAATAGAGCCTCCCAAGTCCCTTGCACTTGTTGACTCCACCTTTGGCACCTTAGAAATGGAAGGAACATTATGATTTTTAGCCAAAATAATCTCATATTCATCAAAGGATCTATCTACTTGGAGAAGAGGTGAAAAATTTTCCTCGTAACAATCACAAATATCCACTTTTAGTGAGGAGATAGTGAGTCCAAGATTTATCTGGTTTTAGCCTCCTCTTTCCTAACAGTTGGGGTAATGTAAGAGGAATTACCATACCACCGAGTTCCATCAGCGTTCCCACAACCACAGAAACATAGATTAAACATGGTTATAGATTGCAAACCAAAAATTTCTTAAGTCACTCATGTTTATATCAACAATTGTCGAAGGCTCCACAATCAATGGTTCAAGAGGAAACATCCTTACTAAAAATCCATAGCAAGAGACACCATAATTTTAAGGCTAACATCATTTTTGTTCTTTGGGTTTTCTTCATTTGCATTTTCCCCATTTTCTTCAGAGTTATCCAAAGAAGATCATTGTTGTGGGTGCGTATGGGGTTTGCATCATCCTTGCTAGGATTATTTGAATTCCCCTAGAGCCCCTATCCTTATGATTCAAAAGAGGGGCAACATATTTTTTTACGACCATATTTTTGGCATAAATACATGCATTTAACCCCAAAGCCTTTCAAGAGGAAGAGAAAGAATTATTGGTTTTTACTTCAAAAACCAAGTCTCAAGGAAGTAGTCAAGTAGATTGAGAGAGAGATGACTTTGGGCATTCATGTGAGCTAGAGAGACTACGATGTCTTTATCACTCAAAAGTTCATCTAACATTTCCAAAGCTTATGGGATAAAGTTTTCAAATTTCTAGAGGGACATTTTTAAGCTTTATTTGTTTGGGGAAATTTTGAATGAAAAGTTCATCCCAATCCACTTCAAGGTTCCATTGAAGGGAATGAAAAACTAAGTGTCCCAAATTCCATATAGGTGTAGTTAGGGCTCTACTTTGCATGTTTAGATTTCTGAACAATATTAAAAAACCTTTTTTTGAATCATTTTGCAGAAGCTAGCATAAATCCCTAATTCTTCCCCTATACAATACCTAGCAATTCACCAAAGAATGTATAAGAAGGAAAGGTATTTTCAAACATACATACAAAAAAATACCAACATTTTTAGCTAAGACTCATTCTTTGTCGATTATTTAACAATAGCTTCATTAGTAGTAAATGTGCAAGAATTGTCAAAGGTAGGGTTCTTACAACTCAGTCCTCCTCCATTGGCAATTTTCCCTTGTCATTTGCCTCTATTTTAGTCCACTACAAACTCTACTCCTGGAAAATGTAAGCTCCTCTCTTCCTCCATGTAATTTTGTTGAAGGATTTTCTATGGATTTTTGTACTTCTCACACTGGTTATATGACCCTTAATAGGCTGCATAAGTATTTTTCTTGCAAGGGACCTCTATTTAACTCCCCCCAATTAATTCCTTATGTCAATTCACACTCTTATGTCGGTTCTTACCACTTGGTCCTCCATTGGCGTTTTCCCCTAGTCATCATAGTCCACTACAAACTTTGCTCCCGACAAATGTAAGCTCCTTTCTTCCTACCGCATAATTTCCATGAAGAATTTTCCATGGATTATTGTAGTTTCAATCACCTCGATAATAGGATATTTATTAGGTTACATCAAGTATTTTTCTTGCACAGGACTTTTATTTTCCTTCTGCTAATTAATTCCTTATGTCGATTCACACTCTCTCCCCCATGTGTGGTCAAGGCTTGGTTAGTCTCCATAAATTTTAGGAAAAAAAAATTGTGCCAATGTATTGACAACAAAGAACACTCCCTTTAGGAGATATTGACACCAAGGGTACAAAGAACAAGAACAATCACAAGTGACACACAACAAACAACCAAAGTCATACAATAACCAAGACAACAAATAAAGAGGGCCCACAAAGACTACACAAAAACAAGAAAGAAGACTAAGATAAACTAAGAATTACACCACAAGAAATAAAGGAAGCTTTAAAAGGCTCTTATGGAGAACCTTTCATCTCCTGGCACAAGTTGCTCCAAGTTCCCCTTGTTAATACTATTAGTGCCAAACGATTTAGTTTTAATTTAATAATTCATTTATGACCAATTCTTAAATTTTTAAAAATTATCAAAAATCAACTAACCAATAGAAAATAGCCCCTAAAAAATACCTTGATATTTATTGTAGTGTGATTGTTAGTGAAAAAACACTTTCCATATCTACACTACTACATGTATAAAATTTAGTGACAGGTCGAACGCCTTATGGTATTAAAGTATTGTATAGCTAATGTTTTCACATGAATATGAATCTTATATCTTTTCAAAAGAGAATTTTAGGAAAAATTCATGTTCAAAATTTTTAGAGCAACGCTTCATATCACACTTTGTGATCCAACATCACAAATATTTGTCTACTATTTCCTTTCCAAGAATGATCCTCAAATTTCAATGTATGTATAAACTTATTCCAAGGCAAGCCTTGGAAGATTCAGTGATTAAGTTCCAGCAAAAATGTTCCAGACAGTTCTCGATGATGGATAGCCTGGCCATGATGCAATGGGTGTTTGAATATTATGCGAGTAGGTCCGAGCGAGGGAGAATTTTTGAAAAGCCAATCCCATACTCGTCTTGACCAAGAACAGGGGAGCAGATGTTCTTGTTGACTACGAATTAGACTTACCCAATAAACGTCCTGAAACTCTCTTACCTGGAGTTTCTACTTCCTTACCAAACTAAAGAGCTTGCTTTCAACATGCTCCAGCAAAACCTTTTGTTTTGGGCCATGATTGGCCTATTTCAGAGATTGGATCGATTAGACATTTAATAATACTCCTCTTTAACTGAACTAGTGCATGTGCTGGAAGCCATCCATTTTAATGAAGGATAAGATGTTTTTCTAAGTGATATTGACCATGATATCTGCCTGATTTGAGGGCCACTTAGCTCTGGCTAGTTTTCCCATTTCATTTGAAAGTATGGTTGAGAATCTAGAGATTTATTAAAGTCCCAAGTAGTTACGGGGATTTGACTGGGTCTTTTGTTTATTGAATATCAAGTCAGAAAGAGATGGCATCTTTCCCACCCATGAATCTTCACAGAACTGTGTTTTTTCTCCATTGCCGAGATCCCAAGATGGGTGATCCGTGTGAAGAGGTCTGCATTATGTGACGAAAAGTTATATGTGACGAAAAGTTATGTGGAGTCCTGAGGGGAGTTTGGTGCTGGAAAAAGATTCGTTCGGGGATATCAGCATCCAGATATTTTCTTCTCCTTCATTTTTCTCCATGGATGATCTGCATTGATAACTAATCACAACAGCATGTGTATATATTTACCCCCCGGGTAAATATAGATAAACGAAGGGAAATCGGGTTTACAGGGCGGAGAAACAAGGCGGAGAAACAGAAGCATGTCGCAAGGGTTCCAAAACCCGACGCAAGGCAAGTTGGGTTTCGGAGGCGGAACAACATGGCGCAAGAAACATGTCAGGGGGGTCTTCAAAACCCGACAGCAAAGGATATGTCGGGGGGTCTCCAAAACCCGACACAAGGGGAAGTGGCGAGGTCCGGAGGAAAACTTGGAAAAATTCCAAGTTTTGGACAAATTTGCAAAAGGGAAATTTTAGCCCGCGGGCCCGCCGGCGAGTCGGAATGTGCCACGTGTCAGAGGGGGAAGCGGAGTGAAAAATTCGCTAAGTGTTTGGCGCATGGGAGAATTTTGAAATTTTGGCCCGCGGCCAATGGGGTGCTGCCACGTGTCCCAGGGGAGATGGCGGGCGTCCGGGGGGAAGTTGGATTTTTGGCCAAGTTTTGGTCAAAAGGTCAAAATGGAAAGTTTGGCCCGCATGGCCCGCGACCAATGAGAGATCGCCACGTGTCAGAAATTGGGTCTCGGCGTCGGGCAAACAAATCGGGTTTCGGTGGCGCAGGAACATGTCGGGGGGTCTCCAAAACCCGACACAAAGAGAGCATGTCGGGGGTCTCCAAAACAAGGAATCAGAATCGGGTTTACCAGGGCGGAAACACATGAGCGCATGGTGGAACATGTCGGGGGGTCTCCAAAACCCGCCAACAAAGAAAATATGTCGTCGGGTCTCCAAAACCCGACGCAAAAGGAATCGGGTTTACAGGGCGGAGTCATGGTGGAACAACATGTCGGGGGTCTCAAAAACCCGACATCAAAGAAAATATGTCATGTCGGGCCTCCAAAACCCGATGCGCAAAGGAATATGTCGTCGGGTCTCCAAAACCCGACATCAAAGCGAAATCGGGTCTCAGCGAAATCGGGGAAGCAAGTTCATCTTCCACCCCGACACAAAGGAAAGAACATGGGAGAACGCGAACATCAACAAGCATGTCGAGCCATCCCCAAGCCCGATGCAAATGCGCGAGGGAATCCCGAACCCGACAGGCGCAAAATCCCGACGCAGGTGTCACAGTTCGCCATTTTTTCGAGGTTGTTGGGTTTTACCTACCGCCATGGTTGAAATGAAGTTAAATGCAGTCTTGGAGGTAGTTGGGGAAAGCTCCGGTTTTCTCTCTTCTCCCTCATTTTTTCCTATATAAATGGCCAGGAGCGGCTCTTTTCAAGGGTTGGACATTTTCTTTTTGCATCCTCCCTTCTCTCCTGCTCGCAAGAGGATTTGTGGAGTTTTCAAGCCTCCCATATGGATTGTAATGCCGTTTTTTGCCTCTTGGCCACTGCAATGTACTGTATCGACCTTTGAGCAATGTATATATGTCTGTGATTGATTCTAAACCCTCTCATGTATTCATTGCTGTTATTTTGATCTCTCATTGCATTTTGGTTTCCTGTGCATGGTGTTGTATTGCATCTATGTGGTCTGTGTTTATTTTTGCAAAACGGGTGTTCAACATTCCTCGGTGCATCACCTCCTTAGCTTAGGTTTATTTTTATGCATTTCTCTACCCTGTCTCCTTGGTAGTTAGATTAGGTTTTTTGGGTAAACCTCTGCGTTTATTGGTGCATCTGAACAGAGGAATAGGAGCCGGCCTTCATCCGGAGAGCTTTTCCGATTTCGCGAGGTCCCACACTTGGGAAAAGCTCCATGTTGTGCAGTCGCACTGAGACTTTCAACCCATCGTGTTGCAGAGTCCCAGGGGTGCTGTGATTTTGCACCAACAGTTTTGGCACGCCCGGTGGGACCAAGAGGTCATTCCATGAAGATTTGAAGGAGTTTTCGTGAAAGTTTGGCTCAAGAAATTGCAAGTTTTAAAATTTTGGATTTTGCTCCGTCCAGACTGAACTCCGAAATCATTTTTCAAGGGTTTATCTTGCTCAAAACAGGTCAAAATTTCAGCAGTTGGTAGATCTGAGGGGAACCTTCAAAAGGGTATCCTTAGTTTTTTGATATTTTGATTTCCAAAATTTCGGGTATACAGTGATTTCGGGTTTTCGGGGTCCGAAAGCATCAAAGCAGACCCAACAGTCTTTTCGGGTTTTGGGGGATGCATTTCCTATACGCAACAGCAGTCATTTCGGGTTTTGAGGGATGTCGAGCATGTCCCGAGTTCCGACCATGGCAATTCGGGTTCTGTGAGTTGCATTGCATGACCTGAGTTCCGCCTGTAGCTTTCGGGAATCCGCAGCTGCACAACAGGGGCCAAGATTCCGGATTGAAGATTGTTCCCCCTGGGTCCTTCAAATTTTAAATTATATTTTCAATACTGTCAAGTTTGGTGTGTAACTTGGCAAAATCCAGCCTTCTAGAGGCTTGTTATCTAACACATCTGGCGACTCCGAAGGGATAGAGTTCAGTGGTGTAGCAGCACGAGTTGCCCAGGCACATGAGAAGAATTCGGACAAGGTCTAATACTCGAGAAGAAGGGCTATTTGTCCACTTGCAACTTTCACCAGGTTGGGGAAGGAGAGGAAGAAGATCACAAAGATCGCCATCCCCACCTAACAGGACTTTGTCTACACCTCCACCTGGTAGACCTTTTCTCGCATCAACCAGGGTTCTTAGGCCAATCATAATGGCGCATCTACCACCGAATCCCTTTGTCAATTTCACGGGAAGTAGTCCACTTGCCCTAAATGCTCAGAATCAAATTCCAGTTGCAGCGCTAAAGAATATCCCCTATTTTACAGGAGAAAATCATACTACTCCTATTGATCACATCCAGGATATTGCTAATGTATGCGCAATCCACGAAATAAATGAAATGGATGTTGCAGTCAAGTTGTTGGCTTCATCTTTCAAAGGTAAGGCCTTACAATGGTTTAGGAGCCTTACAGCAGGGTCTATTACGAATTGGAACCAACTTTGTTCAGCTCTTTGTAGCCAATTCGGGGAGAGGGCGGACAATTTGTCCTTATTGGAACAGCTGACAACAATCAAAAGGGCTCCTAACGAACAAATGGCAGATTTCAACTTCAGGTTCCAACGGACATGGGACAGGATCCCAATAACTGTCAGACCAACCGCCGAAGGAGCATTCCTTTATTTCTTAAAGGCTATAAATTCAGACATAGCCATGATGATCCAGTCAATGGGAGGGACAACACTGCCAGGGGCCTACGACACAGCAATCAGAGCAGAGAACTGTTTGATCCAAGCTGGCAAGCTTGCACCAAGGCCGCCAATGCCTCTCTATCCAGAGATGGGAAATCCTACAACCAGTCAAGCACCAGAGTTGAATCCCATTCCAACTCCTAGAAATCAAAGCAATAATGAGGCATCCACATCTTCAAATACTTCAAAGGAATTGCAGGAGGTCATGAAACAACTGCAGAACCTTGGAAATGAGCTTGTGACTATCAAAAGACAGCAAGCTCAAAGTGCTAGACCGTATCAGCCTCAAGCACAGTACCAGGCTAGGCCCTCATACCAACAAAATAGACCACCACCTCAGGCTGCAAATCAAAACCAAAACCAAGGACAACCTCAAGCTGCCAGGCCATTTCGGCCGTATGATCCAAATACAACGACATCCTCAAGAGCCTTGGTTCCAACGCAAAACAACATGGCACAGGAGTACGACTGGTGTTACCCTTGCAATCTCCCTCACAATCAGTCAGCATGTTTCAATGGTGCACTGAATCAGGCCTTGATGGTGCAAACCATTGGTGTTCCTCAAGAACCAAGCCAAGAAGGGAACCAGCAGCAAGAAACGCAACAAGAAGGACCTCCAACAGAGACCACATTGGCCAATTGGCAAACGGAAGACTTCTGTGGAGTTAACCAACAGCCTTTTCAAGGCGTGGCTGCCAACACACGGTCAAAGAAGAGAAGCATAGAAGAGGGACAACCGTCTAATCCAGTTGTTTCTCAACCCACTCTTACACAACAAGGGGTCAGCAGACCAAACATAGCTCCAAATGTGCAAAATCAGCCTAAGGTACCTGTTGTAGCAACACATGCACCTGTTCAAGCTCCAGAAAAGGTTGCACCAAGTAAGGGGCAGCAAAAGGACAGTTCATCCCCCTTCAACATCATCGATCAAATGAAGAAGACACATGTGAACATTTCCATGTGGGAATCACTGGCGATCCCAGGGCAACGAGACTTATTGCAAGCTGCAATGGCTAATTGGTCTGCCACAAATGTATCAAACCAGGGACATGAGAAAGTTCTCACTAATGCAGTGCAACATGATGGGGGCCAGACAAGAAAAAATTTGAAGCCTCCACCTTTCTATGTTTCATTGATTGTTGGAAACCACTTGGTACACAACTGCATGATAGATTCAGGAGCAAGTAGTTCAGTGATGCCGAAGCAAATAGCGGATCAACTGGGTCTGAAGTATGAGCCAGTGCTGAAAGGAGTAGTACAGCTAGATGGAACGGCAGTGGGAACAGTTGGGGTCATCAAGGGGTTAAGCCTAACACTACATTCATGTCCTAATGTTACAGTCCTGCAAGATGTGTCTGTAATTGACCTCCCGCCACTCTTTGCGTTGTGTTTATCAAGAGACTTCACTGCAAAGATTGGTGGATATTTATCTGCAGATTGGTCGCACATGATTTTCAGGACAAGGTATGGGGCCAAAGCAACAATCAGATCAGAATCAATTGCCAATTTCCATATTGAGCCTCATGTACCAGGTCCTATCAATGCAAATTGCTCAGCTTTTGATCAGGAGGAGTGTTCAAGTGATCTAGAAGCAGGTACTAAGGTCGAGGGAATTCCTGATTTAACTTTGGATGAATGGGCAAACAAAAGTCATGAATTTGACCCCTACAAGGAAATTGAAGAATCTGAATTGGGCGTGTATTGTGTACACGAAGAAAATTCACCCATTCCCGACATCATTCAGCCTGAACAAAAGAGATGAAAACAAAGTTTGGAAATTATTCTTCGATGGTTCGAGAAGCAGACAAGGTGCTGGAGGTGGTGCAATGTTGATTTCACCACAAGACATCAAGTATTATTCAGCTTTTCGTTTCCAGTTTTCTTGTTCAAACAACACAGCTGAATATGAGGCCTTGATTCATGGACTTCATTGGGCCAGGAAAAGGGGCATAAAGAACCTACAGGTGTTTGGAGATAGCGAGCTAATCGTCAACCAAGTTAGGGGACAACATGCTACAAAGAACGACTTGCTAAAGAGCTACAAGAATAGGGTATGGGACCTCATTGAGGATTTCGAAGCTTTCAACATTGTGTCCATACCCAGGAAGAAAAATGAAGCCGCAGATAGGCTCGCAGCAGTTGGAGCAACGTTTGATGTGGTTGACAACATCAGAAGAGAAAAAACGCAGCCACATATCCATGTGGTTGTAAGGCCAGCAGTTCCAGATAATAACACAAGCTGGCAGGTGTTTGAGAACGATCAACAGATCGTCAATTTCTTGCAAGAAGAAGCTGAATTCTCAGCTAGAAATCAGGATAGGCTAGAGCAGCAGTATGGGGATCAAGTGGTGCAGCTACGGACAAACAAGCTTCCTAAGGGTTTAGTAACGTTGGAGTCTATCTTCAACCCTAACGACCAGTTTCGTAAGGAAAAGGCTAACATACAGGTCAAGAGAGAAGATTCAGAGCCAATTCTGGTTGGGGAAGGCAAAACACTTCAAATTGGTAAAGTGGCCACTGAGCAGGAGAAATCAGATTTCATACAGCTTTGCCAAGAATTTCCAGATGTCTTCGCTTGGAGCTATGAAGACTTAAGAGGATTCGATCCAAATTTGGCACAACATACCATAGAATTGGATCCAGATGCTAAGCCCATCAGGCAGAAGCAGAGACCAGTCAACCCTCACATTGAGCCTCTAATGAAGAAAGAGCTTAACAAGCTAATAGAGGCAAGCATTATATTCCCGATCAAGCACTCAAGCTGGGTTGCGAACTTGGTTCCGGTCAGGAAGAAGAGCGGAGAAATCAGGTTGTGTGTGGACTTCCGAGACCTCAACAGGGCATCTCTCAAAGATCATTACCCACTTCCTTCAATGGAACAAATATTGCAAGTAGTATCCGGTTCAGAGAGATTCTCTCTCCTAGATGGCTACTCAGGGTATAATCAGGTGATGGTGAAAGAAGATGACCAATTCAAGACGGCTTTCACCACCAAATGGGGGACATATGCCTACAAGAAGATGCCATTTGGGCTATCAAATGCTGGAGCCACCTTCCAAAGGGCAATGGATATGGCATTTAAGGGGTTGATCAATAAAATAGTTCTAATATATCTTGACGACATCACTGTATTCTCAAAAAATGCAGTGGATCACCTCTTTCATCTAAGGCAGGTATTTCAGAGGTGTAGAAGATTTGGGGTATCATTGAATCCCAAAAAATGCATATTCTTGGCTCACGAGGGAAAACTTCTAGGCCATATTGTTTCAAAGGAAGGGTTGACGATTGACCCAGAGAGAGTCGAAGCAATTCAAGCTTTGCCATTGCCAAGTCACAAGAAGGCTCTTCAAAGCTTCTTAGGAAGGATCAATTTTGTCCGCAGGTTTGTTCCAAACTTTGCAGCTCTCGTAAAGCCAATAACGCTGATGTTAAAGAAGAGCATGGCATTTAAGTGGACATCTGAAGGCAAGGCAAGTTTCGAGGCAATAAAGGAAGCTATATCTCAAGCTCCGACTCTTGTCAATCCAGACTTCTCCAAAGATTTCATGTTATATGCCTTCGGTGGTGGAGACACAATTTCTGCAATCCTGGTACAACAGAACAAAGGAGGATTAGAGCAACCAGTTGCTTTCTTCAGTCAAGGCTTGGAGGAATATGAAACTAGATACTCTTTCATTGAAAAGCATGTCCTTGCAGTGATCAGGAGTTTAAAGAAATTCAAGCACCTAGTCTCAAACAACAAGATCCAATTGTTGGTCTCTCATGCGGGAGTCAAGGACTTCCTTCTAAACAAGGATCTGAATGAGAAGCGTGCAGGATGGATCACTCGTGTCATGGAATATGACATCGAGATCAAGGTCACAAAGCTAGTACGTGGAAAGGGACTATGCGAACAGCTAGCCTTGAGTCAACAAGTTGAAGCAGGTGATGAAAAAGAGACTGCCTTGGTACTACAGGATGGTCAAGAACATGAAAATGATGATGTGCCTACTCCTTGTTGGACTCAGAATATGATACACTTCCTACAGACAAGCCTATGCCCTCCAGAAATGAGCAAAGCAAAGAGGAGATACTTTAGATTACAAGCCATTCCATATGTGCTTGTTGATGGTGTTTTGTTCAAGAGGGACATCAATGGAGTTCTATTGAGGTGCATTGGGACAGGTCAAATTGAGAGGGTGTTACGAGATTTTCACGATGAAGATTCTGGTGGACATTTTGCCCCACGAGTAACAGCTCTCAAGATAATGAAAGCAGGGTATTATTGGCCCACAGTGTTCAATGACTGCTATACATGGATAAGAAAGTGCAAGAAATGTGCACTCTTCACAGGCAAAGAAAGACTAGCAGCACTTCCATTGCACCCAATTTTGGTTGACCAACCATTTATGCAATGGGGATTGGACTTCGTCGGGGTCATCAACCCAAACTCAAGCCAAGGCCACAAGTGGATTCTCACGGCAACGGACTACTTCACCAAGTGGACTGAAGCAGTAGCGCTCAAAGAGGCAAACGAGTCTAATATACTAGAGTTTTATGAAGGAATAGTGACCAGGTTTGGTGTGCCGGCCACTATCATATCAGATAATGCATTGGCATTCATAGGTTCCAGGATTACAGAATGGGCTATCAAGAATGGAATCTATTTGAGCACCTCTTCAAATTATTACCCGCAGGGTAATGGACAGGCAGAGTCCACGAACAAAAATTTGCTAAGAATCATCAGGAGGACTCTGGATGAAAATCAAAGAACATGGCATACCAGGCTAAAATCAGCATTGTGGGCTGACAGGATAACACCAAAGAGGTCTACAGGCAATTCCCCTTACAAGTTGGTCTATGGAAAAGAGGCAGTATTGCCTATATCATTAGAACTGCCTGCATTGGAGTTCATGAAGCAATTGGAGTTGGCTGAGTTCGAACCAATGGAGGCCAGGTATGCAGAGTTGATGGAATTGGCAGAAATTAGAGAACATGCAGTTCAAACAATTGAGAAAGATCAGGCCTTAGTGAAAAGATGGTTTGATAAGAAAGCAAGAGCAAGGACCTTCCTGGAAGGGGACTTAGTTCTGAAATGGGATGCAGATCGGGCAAAACCGGGAAGGCATTCCAAGTTTGATGCCATTTGGAGTGGCCCCTACATGGTCATGGAATGTAAAAATAGCAATGCCTTCCAATTGTCTACATTGGACGGAGAAGAACTTCCGATTCCGGTCAACGGAATCTATCTTAAACATTGCTACTGAAGAGAGAAAAGTTCTACCCTTGTAAATATTAGCCTAGATTTCAATTCCTCTAAGTGCGTGTGCACATTGTCTTGTTGTAGTTAGGTTTCAGTTTCCCTAAGTGCTTTGGCACAGGTTTTGTTGCTCCTGGGTTGGTTTTCTACGGTTCAGCGTGTTCTCGGAGAAGGAGTTCAGGTATCAGATCGGTTTCAGGTTATTGCTTATGACTCCATGCCCAATGGATCGCTAAAAGGCCATTGATCTTCTACCTAGCAGGCAGGTAACCCCGTGAGTCGCCAAATTGTTGTATATATTTACCCCCCCCGGGTAAATATAGATAAACGAAGGGAAATCGGTTTCAGAGGGGGAGAGAAGAGAAACAAGGCTTGGAAAACACGGAGAAACATGTCGCAAGGGTCTCCAAAACCCGATTGCAAGGCAATGTCGGGTTTCGGAAAGGAACAACCTCGGCAAAAACATGTCGGGTTATCTCAAAACCCGACAGCAAAGGATATGTCGGGGGGTCTCCAAAACCCGACACAAGGGGAAGTGGCGAGAGTCCGGAGGAAAACTTGGAAAATTCCAAGTTTTGGACAAATTTGCAAAAAGGAAAATTTTAGCCCGCGGGCCCGCCGGCGAGTCAGAATGTGCCACGTGTCAGAGGGGGAAGCGGAGTGAAAAAATTCGCTAAGTGTTTGGCGCATGGGAGAATTTTGAAATTTTGGCCCGCAGCCAATGGGGTGCTGCCACGTGTCCCAGGGGAGATGGCGGGCGTCGGGGGGGAAGTTGGATTTTTTGGCCAAGTTTTGGTCAAAAGGTCAAAATGGAAAGTTTGGCCCGCATGGCCCGCGACCAATGAGAAATCGCCACGTGTCAGAAATTGGGTCTCGGCGTCGGGCAAAGGAATCGGGTTTCGGTGGCAACAGGAACATGTCAAAACCCAAAACCCGACACAAAGCAAGAGCATGTCGTCGGGTTCTCCAAAACCCGACGAGAGCATGTCGGGGGGTCTCCAAAACCCGCCAACAAAGAAAAGATGTCGTCGGGTCTCCAAAACCCGACGCAAAAGGAATCGGGTCTAAGGGCGGAGAAACATGGTGGAACAACATGTCGGGTGGTCTCAAAAACCCGACATCAAAGAAAATATGTCATTCGGGCCTCCAAAACCCGCCAACAAAGGAATATGTCGTCGGGTCTCCAAAACCCGACATCAAAGGAAATCGGGTCTCAGCGTCGGGGAAGCACGTCGGAAGAGCATGAAAAAGAAGCAAGCACCCGTCGTTCATCTTCCGCCCCGACACAAAGGAAAGCTCGGGGAAAACAAAGCGGGTTTCGGGAGAACGCGAACATCAAGCAAGCATGTCGAGCCATCCCCAAGCCCGATGCAAATGCGCGAGGGAGAATCCCGAACCCGACAGGCGCAAAATCCCGACGCAGGTGTGGGCAGTTCGCCATTTTTCGAGGTTGTTGGGTTTTACCTACCGCCATGATTGTTGAAGTTAAGTGCAGTCTTGGAGGTAGTTGGGGGAGCTCGTTTTCTTCTCTTCTCCCTCATTTTTCTTCGTATAAAATGGCCAGGAGAGGCTCTTTTCAAGGGTTGGACATTTTCGTTTTGCATCCTCCCTTCTCTCCTGCTCGCAAGAGGATTTGTGGAGTTTTCAAGCCTCCCATATGGATTGTAATGCCGTTTTTTGCCTCTTGGCCACTGCAATGTACTGTATCGACCTTTGAGCAATGTATATATGTCTGTGATTGATTCTAAACCCTCTCATGTATTCATTGCTGTTATTTTGATCTCTCATTGCATTTTGGTTGCCTGTGCATGGTGTTGTATTGCATCTATGTGGTCTGTGTTTATTCTTGCAAAACGGTGTTCAACATTCCTCGGTGCATCACCTCCTTAGCTTAGGTTTATTTTTATGCATTTCTCTCTCCCTGTCTCCTTGGTAGTTAGATTAGGTTTTTTGGGTAAACCTCTGCGTTTATTGGTGCATCTGAACAGAGGAATAGGAGCCGGCCTTCATCCGGAGAGCTTTTCCGATTTCGCGAGGTCCCACACTTGGGAAAAGCTCCATGTTGTGCAGTCGCACTGAGACTTTCAACCCATCGTGTTGCAGAGTCCCAGGGGTGCTGGAAAATGGGGGAGAGACCGTCGGCTAATTTAAGTAATGAAATATTTGATTGCTAGAGAACCTGAATAGATTTTCGATAGGAATATAAGGATGACCTCCGTTGATATGGGAAATAAGGATGACCTTGTTGCAATCCTCTCAATAAAGGGAAGGATCTTGTTGGTAATACCATAGACCAGAACTGAGAAATATTTTTTATTAGAAAACACCAATCTGGACAGACCAATTGTTCTTAAGATTTCCATAATGAATGATCAGTTGTGGTGCAATTACTTAAGATAAGTAGAATATACACATCATATACAACAAATGTCACTATGGTTCACAATCATAGCTAAATCACCTCAAATCTAGAATGATAAACAATACGGTACATAAAAGGAAAAATTAATTAGTAAATGCTTTATTTAAAATACAGTAAAATAGATACTTCAAAAAGCATCAACCCCTAACAAAGTTGACAGAATAGATGCTTTGGATCTGCTGCTCCCGTTGGTATTTCATAGATTGTCACCTAGTTACTTCTCCCGAAATTTGAAATCCTCTAAATGTAAAGCGTTGCACAAATCATTTTTTGCTTGAACTAATTCCCGGGAGAGGGTATTCTAATAAGTAATACAGCAAGGCTGTGCAAAACAACCCCTCGCAACAACTGAAAGTGTCTCTTGAGATTTGATCTAAACCCATAATTCGAAACAAAACTGTTTCTATGCTTTCATCCATCTTTTCATTGTAAAATAAAACTCCATTGAGAAAAGCTAAATATTTGCTTCACTTGAGAAATCATGCTGTACTTCATATAGGGTGGTGTCTACTCCAAGACATAGTTGGGATTTACTGCTAAGATCCTCTCATCATTGCGCTTTGACTGGGCTGAAGCATCTGCCCCAGTTGAATGTGGAGCTTCTGGTCCATCATCCAGAACCAAAAGAACCCCCTCCCTATTTATCAAATGCTGCGCACCATATAATATACTTTCTTTTAGTTATTGCAGCCTAGTTAAAAGCGGACATAATCCATACAAGCAATGGAGTAAACATTCATGTCGGCTATAAATATCTTTCTTACCTGTATAATAGACTTCACGCATTTCACCTCCTCAAGCAATGCAGCCATGGTATCAAAAACCCTCTCAGAATTCAAGTCTTCAACATACCACTTGACTAATTCCTTTTGTTTTAAACCCGCCAAAGCACCATCTGCAGATATCAAATAATAAAATGAATGGACCCCATTATAGCATCTAGAAAAATGAGATTAAACTATTGGTATGATTACAAGGCTATGAAGATGAGGTGCCATCTTATAGAATACTACAGAATAGTTTTTCACATTTCCTCTTAACTATAAGAAAGTAAGTTTGTCGGCTGTTAGCTACGTGGAGAAAATAATAATAAAAACACACATGAACAGTCACAATACCATCTTTAAGGGATTCTTCATGTTGCCTAAGCCGCATGACAAGGGCACGAGTAACTTTCTGGAAATGCTCATATGTAACTGTCATTTTCTGCTTTGGTTGGTCACCAGCTACTCCTGCTGCTGCTTCTGGCCCTTTCCAAGCAAAACAACTCGTTAGAAAAAGTCTATACAAAACTAGGCATTCCATCTGACATTAAATAAACCATGGTCTAACATTTACGGTAATCTAAGGACTTACCCGAAGCTTGATCACCTGCTTCCGGTCGGTTATCCTGGGTTGCAGAACCTGGTTGATGCTCATTATTGTTATCGTCATCTTGAAAATCATCCAGATCAATCTCGTTCGAGTCAACACTGTAAAACAGATATTGTTGAGATTCATAAGCGAACAAAGACTTGCATTTAACCCCAAGAAAGAAACTGATGGTCATGAAAAAGAAACCTGATTATGGATGTGTTTATAAGTCTCGTTGCCATATGAACGTGGGATGGCCGCACCTGGTACCATTTCAAGATTAACAAATAGTGATCAGAGAAAAAACCATATTCTCTATCAACTTTTCAGAACTTGAAAATCTTATCATACCTCAGATTCTAGGTGCACTCGAGCAATGGCCTCAGACAATCTTATCAAAGCTTCCAGTTGTCTCACTGTAATTCTGTATGCAGCTCGACTCCCGGGAGCAGCATCATCCTGCCTTAAGGATACATATGCATCCACTAGGACCTTTCTTGCTTCAGGACCTAACTGTATCCAACTCAGGAACACCAGTCGAACAGTTAATAACAAAACTAGAATGCAAAGACCTGCTAATAAGTATGTCAAGAAAATTGGGATCATCTAAAAAAACTAGGGGCAAAAAGGCATACAGTAGGCTTTATTGTCTTTGCATAAGACATGTAGCGCTGAATTTGTGCAGTAGTGAAAGATGGAGACAAGGCCTCCTCGTGCTTTTGGTGAACTCTAACAATGTGATCTGCAATATGGTGATCTATTTGATCATCAGGCTCATCTATCATCACATATATCAGGTCAAATCTGGATAGAATGGGAGGAGGAAGTGCTACATTGTACTGCATAATCAAAAACACAAATGAGAACCCAATTGATTTCACATACTGCAGTTTTAATCAAATTCAAACCAATAGACTTTTAGAGGGCATTATATGATCTGCAAACATTAACCTTTAAAGGCTTTGATTTGTCATAACGTCCACCAGTAGGATTTGCAGCCGCTAGAATAGAAGTGCGTGCATTCAATGTCGCTTGAATGCCTGCTTTTGTGATACTTATTGTCTGTTGCTCCATAGCCTCATGAATTGCAACCTTTTAGATGGCAAAAGTGAGTACTGTCAGAGATGTGGATCAACAGCAAGCCAAATAAATTCAGTTCTGTTTGAGAATGGAAACAGATAAATAAGTCCATGGCAAATGCTAGATCTTACCTGATCTTTGACATCCATTTTATCAAATTCGTCTATGCAACAAATTCCATTGTCAGCCAGCATCAGTGCTCCAGCCTAATACAACATACATACAAGGCTTACCATCAAAAGAATTACATTGTAAGAAGAAACACTGCATGCCAAAGTTGATATTTGTTGATTGGACAAAAGCAGAAACCTATATCATGAAAAATTTTACTAACAAGGTGTAGCACCCAACACAACATGTTGGTTGTGGAGCCTAATAGCGACACGGGTTGCAAGGGGGGTTTTTTCTATGTTTCCCCGAAACGATAAAAAACCCTAATATCTGTAAAGGGTCGTTATGTACGAGGCTCATTGTATCAGTGCTGGCACTGTGTGAGAGAGTTTTAGCTGGACGGAATAAAAGGGATTGGCTGTTTCTGGTGGACGTAGCCCATTTTTAGGTGAACCACGTTAAATCTCTCTGTTTTATTGCATTTATTTCTATTTTACGTTTTCCGCATTATTCATTGCATGCTTATTTATCTGTACAACTGGTATAATCCTGACACAACAGACGAGAACAGCCTACTGGAAATAAAATTTATCATATAGTTAAGAGTGAACATTCTACATTTTAGAGATTTTATCAGCCATCACTCACTAATCAAATAAGTGCAAACTGAAAGTGTCAAACAATCCCTTATTTCTTGGTGCATCATTTAAGGACAGTTTTAAACAATCCTTTCAAACCATCTCAAAGGATCTACATTTGGAGATTTACATACAACTTTAATACCGGAAAGATCAACACCCACCATGCACCAGTACAGGCTTGGACATTATTGTTAAAATATATGTGAACAAAATTATCAAAGAAGCTTCCAAAACTAGGCATATCTTCACAAGGGAGGATATAAATAGATTCTGGTTGTTGATTTGGATCGTGTGCACAAAACACATTTGTTTCTTATAATCACTGCCATTGACTTAATTTGAATAAAACTTACAACTCCATATTCATATCTGTGTTTTATTAGTAGAAGTGTGCAAAATTAAATCAGATTGAACAAAAGATTGAATTGCAACCACTTGTAACATGTAGACTGAATTATAGCAGAAAGGGGTCAAATATTTTCCAAAAGGGACCTATTTGCAATAGGTACACAGGCTTCCTTGTTTAGTCTGAAGGGGTTGGTACAAGTTAGCATCTTTGTTGATGCTGAACTATAAATCTTAACTGAAACATTTTGTGTCCAAGTATTGCATTAAACTGGTTTACAGATTGACCACGTTTTGCCATTTGCCCTAAGGTACTGAATTAAAAGTTAAAACCAAGATAGCAACTTTCGTACAGATAGTATTAAGCAATGGTCTTTAAATATAGAAAAAAAACAGTCGATCAAAAAAGTACAATAAATACAGAAAACAATATAGTCTCTCTAATCTTCCAGGGACTGCTGAAAACCTTCTAAACAATACTGAAAAGAAAAAATCCTTTCAGCTCCTGACTATAAAATCTTGGAAGTGTTCATAACTTAATCATTTATGGTATAAAATAATAATAAATAACATAAATTTTCTAGATCCTGTATTTTAAGATTTTACGACCAAAAATATGAAGGTCTATACAGTTGAATGAAAAAAAGGGAAAAAAATGGAAAATCTTTGTGATTTTACCATATTTGGTAACTCAGTTAAAAACTTAAAAGTTAAAACCATCAAAAATAAAATTGATAAATAAGGATAAAAAATGATCTCATTTGATTACCTCAATGCAGAACTCTCCAGTCTCTGGCTCCCTCACAACTGTGGCTGTTAATCCAGCAGCAGATGAAGACTTTCCAGAGGTGTATACAGCCCTAGGCACAATGCTTGAAGCATACCTGCACCGTTCAAGGTGAAAAGTTTGCATCTCATCATGACATAGAGAATGTTCATTTATGAGTACAGAGATGTCTATAAGGACCTGTATTTGCAATGGTTTATAACCTTCACAGCTAGATACTACAGTACAATAAAAGATGTTGACTTATGCTAGCATTATCCATCATATACCTGAGAATTACAGTCAGCCAAAGCAAGCACATACAATTTTTCTTTTTACGACTAATGTGCCTTGGAAGAAAGTCTGATAGACAACTGCACTTGAAAATGTGGAGGCCTTGATGGCCCTAACATGACATATTCTACTTAATTTGTAAATTGGATTTATTGAGTTGATTAAATAACTACAAGTTGCTACACACTCCATGTCTATGCTGTAAATTGTAAACAATGGAACTGTAACATATGGCATATAATGAATCTAATGGGCTCAGCAGAATAAGACTTCTAAAGTATAAACAAATCACATAATCTACCTTTCAATTATCTAGCAATTCAGTGACGAGAAACATACTTGAGGAACTGTGACTTGGCACAACTGGGATCTCCAACGATGCACACATTGATGTCCCCTCTTAGATTGATGCCCTCGTGAGTTTGTTTATGCACACCACCTACAAGCATAAGCAACACAGCTCGCTTGACCTCCTGATGACCAAACACAGTCGGTGCAAGACTTTCTACCAACTTATTAAAGAAGTCCATGGTGCCTCTCATTCGCTGTATCTCATCCCTTTCTTCCATCTGCCCAAAACCAAGACAACATTACATACCTTTGATTATTTTCTTTTCATTGCAAAATAAAGGCTTAGAATGTATAACGATTATTTCTTCAAATAACAGATGAAATCAACGGCCTCACATCACAGCCTTTTTTCTTCAATCAACTAAATACAGTATTGGGTCTCACAATTTAAGTCCACTTTTCCCAAACAAAAGAAATACAACAAAGGACTTAAGCCTCTTAAAAAATGTTATCTAACCAATGTATAAGATCATAACCCAAAATTGCTATATGTGAAAAGATATATTTTTTGAAACATAAATCCAACTTATTAATCTACACTCTTGGAACATCGAGACACTGTCATTTCCACAATAAAAATTACGATGGGGGCGTAAAAAATGCACACATTTTTGAAAATGAACAATTAAAACAGCAGGAAGAAACTACGATACAGACTACATTCTAGGAATCTTTAGGAAGCCCAAAGGAAAAACACCCAGTAAAAAACATTGTTTATGACAAAGACAAGAATGCGAGATGAGTAAATTAAAGCTCCCAGAAGCTGTAATGATGGCCATATTCAATTTGTATAGCTCACCCAAAAGAAATAAAAACTTGTAAACTGTTTATACAAGACAGGTCAAAAGGGCATTCACAAATTCAAAATCTTTACTACGTTGAAAAGCGAATAAAACCTAGTGTCGTACATTATTAACGTGAGAAGAATGCAGTCAAAGACAATTGTGGGCATGGCACCTAAAATGTGGCGGACTTTGAACTTCACCACATATACAGAAAATGACCATGGGAAGCACTCAAAGGTCAGGGAAAACAACAAATGGGATCATTCCAAATTTAAGGGGCAGAATCATCAAGCTTTAAGCTCAACTAGTTCATTCAAAATACAAAGGCAGTTGACAGTAAATACTAAAAATAGAACAAAAACACTGACCTTCTAGAAAAAGCTCACACAACTTGTTCAAAAATAAAAATGTTAATAATGAAGATGTAGACATGATAAACAAGCACAGGAAAACGAAAATTGACTACAATGCTAAAATTTGCAGGCAACTGAACCATTGTACATTGGAGCTGTCATTAAAATTTCCAATCACAAATTTATAAAAAATTAAGATTCTCCAATCAAACATAAAATATCTTCAGGCTAAATCAAGGAGGTTTCGTCCTGAAACCTGATCCACAATGATCAGAGGCAATACAATCGAACAGATAAAAGTCCAAAAGCATCCAAACTCTATATAGAGAAACCTCTAAACAATGTCAGGAGAAATTTACCGTAAAGTGGGGTGTATCATCATCCTCGCCATCCTTCTTAGCTCCTCTGAAATCAAAGCCTCTTTTCTTGTCATATAGCTGGACAAGACGGTCAAAAACTGCTTAGAATTATTTGTAGCAACTAACTGAAGCAAGGCACAATATTCAAAGCAGAAGTGATGAGGTAATATGGTAAGGAAACATCAAACCCCATTGTACCTGAACTGAATTAGCAATAAATGCTAAACGGTAAGAAAGATCTCGCACACCAAGTGATTTAAGCCCGCGAACTCCCTCATGCCCACTGGAAGCACTTCGGTTTTGAGGACCTTCCCTGCGAGACTCTGCTCTGTCACCAGGTGAGGCCATGGCCGATACATCTGGTATGACAACGACTGTGCCTGTGAATATCACCCTGAAACAAAAAATAACACAAGCTCAGCAGTTGCAAGCACAAGCAGTGGCAAACAAACACATTCCTCCCCTAAACCCTCCCCTAGCTTGACAAGTGTTAACACCACAAGTTCCCAAATTATTCATCAAACAATAACTAGGTTGATAAGTGCAAGACCAATAAAACATAGCAGCCATCTGCTAAGCATTGCAGAACCCATTTGCCTACAAAACCTAATGCTAATTTATTAAAGATAGAGGTTGTCCTTACCGATAATGATTATCAACATGTTTTATTGAAACTTAATAAAGTACTCAAAGCCTTTTTTAGAATAGCATTCAGTAGAGACAACTTACTTGTCACCAGCCCTTGCCTGCTCCACAATCTCATGACGAAGAATGACATCTAAAGACCGTGGAAGAGATCCAGCGGGTATCTCTTTAGAAGTTTCTTGCATTCGAACCCTCTGCCAATCTGTAAACTTGCTTTCTTGACGAAGAAGGGCCCATCTGTCTCGATTTGAGCAGGTAGCATTTACACAGATAACAGGCTGGAAATCAAATCATAGTAATCAGACTAATATTCATAGAACTAGCAATGGTCCCTTCAATGTTTGAGATTCAACTGCAATAAAAGGCTAGTTCCCTCTGGAGTAATACATCTTCTATAGCATTTTGAATATATCGCAGATGTTGACAGCTCATTTGAAAAAATCTGTGTGAAATGTCTCAGGGATGATGTTTAAGCCATTAATATTATGAAAGAGATCTGACCAAATTAAAACTAAATCAGGTGTTGCAAGCCCAGATACAACTTGAGTACAAGCGGAAAAACAAAGCCAAATGCAAATAATTCCTAAGAATATATCAGGGAAATAAGCTATGTCTAAGAGGATGCTTAATACTAAATAGTCAATACACAATGTAACAAGAATTTGACATGGATTCATCAAACAACAAACTCCCATACACAATTCATAGATATAATATTTGAAACAAAGGTTAATATACAAGAATTGCAAATACCTGAGTATATTTGAATTGTTGATCAACATTCTTGATCACCCCTCCACAATCCAAACATTTGAAAGTCCCCTGTAAGAGCTCAGGCCGCACCTCACTTGTTCGCGTCACAACTCCACTTACAGCTACAAGTTTCCCAATTTCAGCAGTGGTTAAATCTCTCAACCTGTGCAAATGCAAACACTTCATTACAGGATTTCAAATCTTCAGGAAGTTCATACAATCAAAGAAATTGTAGGCAGTGACTCGCACTCCTAGATGGAAACCCAACATTGTCACGATAAGGCAAGCAGTGGAACAAGCCTTCGGCCATATAAGGTGGTACTGGTTTTGATTTCTATTCTGCCTGTGTTTTCTAACATGGTATTAAAGGCATCAAGCTGTAGGCCAGCGGTATATCATCCCATTGTCCATATATAGTTACCATGCATTTGAAGATAGATGAAATCTCTGTATGATGTTGCTTAAAGAGACAGTTATCAACCCAAAACCGTAAAGAGAAATTGAACATGGAAGGAACAAATAACTCAGTAGTAGAGTGACCTCTCAAAACCTCAACCGTATACATTGACTCTGGATGTGTCCCAGCTTCTCCACATTTTATAGCAATTTGAATAACAGTAGACTTCAAACAATAAACAATGATGAGCACTGAAACAATTAATCTGCTAGTTTAAAGCCTCGGCTTCTATCCACTTTGATGATTACAATCTTGTCTTAGCATCCTAAGGATTGTTTAGGCCTACTCATTTTTAAAACAGCTCTAGGATTTTAGTATAAACCAATGCATACTTCCAAATACTGTAGAGAACTGTCGTTAATATTGTTTACCTTCTCAAAGTAGGAATATTGTAGAATGCAAGATTTACATCCTTGTTGGGATCATCATCTGTTATGTAAGTAGGCCTGTGCTGAATCACAAATCTCTTACATGCATTTCTCAGATATGGCTCAAACCTGAAATAATTAGACAAATTCAGCAGTTAAGTGTTTAAAAATGCCAGGCAATCAGTAAATTTTTAACACACCCAGAAGAGCATAATCAGACACAAAATAACAGTTATAGGATATAAACATCTTTTGAAAAGGAAACCCCCAAATATTAGGAAGAAAATGAAACAAGAGTCTTAATATTAGATATTAATGATAGATCCACAACGCAGGCTTATTAGGAGGCCTGAGTTCAAAATAAGGCTGCAAATAAAATCTCCGACAGGGCAAAACGCCGGTTACAAATTGTCAGGCAATCCCGCAGACAGGAGGAGGCTTAGATTCAAATCCAAGAGGAATCACCTAATTCCAAAGAGGACGGGGCCCTAAAAACTAGGGAATTTTTCCTAGCTATAAAAATACATCAGTAAACAGGCCGAATAAGAGATTCTCATCACCCATCACAGAAAACAGGCTTTTACAATAAGTTTCACAACACCCCTTCACAGTTATCAGGCCAGAAAGGAGATTCACAACACCAGGGTGATGAAAAAAACCCTGAAAAAAATATCCATCCAGACATGATGCCAACATAAACATTCAACATGTATAAAATTTAATACTTGAGCACAAATATGCCCTCTTCATTGAAATGGCGATAAAATGTAGATAAAAAAATCTCAGATCCCTAATACTGACAAGATCAAGAGCCAAGACCCAAGAAAGTACTTCAAGCCCTTACTATGTTGTTGAAAAAATAAAAAAATGCCCACATCAATAGGGAATTTACGAAAAAAGAAACGGAGAAAACAGAAATTTGTTTAACATACCTTAAAAACTCATCAGAGATGGCCTGCTGCAAGGTATCATCAAACTGCATGACGTGGCCGAAATCTACATATAATGTGGTGGACTCTCTGGCTCTCATCGACTCCAACTCTGCCTCGTACAACTTCTGCCTGCCAGAAACTTCTCCACTAGCTGTAGAAACCTCCCATATCCACTGAAAATCTGAAACATAGGTAACAATAAAAACCGATTACCAATTTTTATCAATAACACAAATCAAGCATTACCAAACAAGCATTGAAAAGGGAGAAGGAAAAACTAAAAAAACAGGAGCCAAAAAGAATTTACGAGTTGAGAAACTCTAAGAAGAGATTTTCGGCCCATTGTGCCTTTGGATCTCCACCAAAATCCTTCCATTCTGGGGAGGTTTTTTAATCGAAACCAGTAATCAGACGAGGAGGAAAGGCTCTCGCGCAAGGGGGGGTAGCTTAGAAGCGCTATAGGAAGAGTTTGGGTATTAGGCTTCTTTAGATCCCTTGCACTTTCCCCGCCAAAAATAAGCGCGGGAAAACATAGCTATACCTTATCCCACATTGTTAAATAAAGGGGTATCCCTTCAATAAACTCGCACGACCTTATTAAAGGGGGTATCCCCTAGTGAAATCGACTCGTTTACAAGAGAGCAGACCCTTATAGAGGGGCTACTTTATATATTGTATCTTATTTTATTTATGTTATTTGTCGTACGAATATGAAGATTATTGGGGTATAGATTTATATTGGTTTCTTGTTTATTCAACGTATTGGAACTCATTTATCCACTGATTTTTTTCCTTCCATTCGAACTCATTTCTATAATTCTTCTAGTTGCTCTCATAGGAGCGATTACTATAGCTCACTGAGAAGAAACAATTTGAAAAGTTGCAAATGAAAATTTTATCTTTTTAGATTGAAGAGGAAGATTGTTAGTTTTAATTTTTTACAGTTTAGTGCCCTCCTACTAAATGGTCTCGTATGCTATAAGAAGTACGAGATGGTCCTATACAAGCTAACCTGTAGAACCAAAATACAATGCATATTATCATGGATCGTAAAAGGACTTTTTCCTTTCCTTCTTCCACCCAGAGAGATTTTCCACTATTACAACTTATGATGTTCGACTAGCATGGGAATGGCATGTCATTCAATCATGTTATAGTCTATGTCATGAAGTACTCCAGCATACTTCGAGTATGAGAGGGTCCCATATAAGCCTACCCCACAAACCCAAAACAATAAGTATGACATTGTGAACTTTAAAAAGGATCTTTCCTTTCGTTTTTTCCACCAAAAGAGATTTTTCACCATTACAACTTATGAGGTTTGACAAACATGGCAATGACAATGTCATTTAGTCTATGTAATTATCCATGTTATCACTATGGTTTTTTTTTAGTTTCTCGCATGTTAGTGCTACACCCATTTTTGTCATCGGTTAAAAAGAATTGAAACCAAAAATGTATATAATAATATTCATATCACAAAAATATATTTTTTCACATTAAAATTGAATAATTTGAAATTATATATAAATAGTGTGAGACCCTTCGTAGAAATATGTTATGTATATTCTATAAAAATGAATGTGACCGTAAAATTAAATATATAAGCAATCCTTCTTTGGAAAATTAACAAGTGTGATGTAGTGGCTGATTTGAAGATATTGTAGTTGAAATTAAATATGTTGAATTGTTTTCAATTGATATTATATAATAGCAACTGCTATATAAGTATGAAGTAGATGATAATATTTGTTTTGAGTATAAAATTATTGTTATATTTTTATTGAATTTAATAAATGTTATACTAGTAATTATCTTAAGGGTGCAAATTAAATGGCACATGGTGTGAAAGTTATGAATTTAAAATATTATTATTAAAAGCATCTCAGAAATTAAATATAAATATGGTAAAAATATTTTGTTCAGTCAATAGACACTTGGTATTGAGTATGAGATTAGTTAATTGATGTGGTATTAAATTTATATATCGATTTATGGGTATGTGATTAGTTAGTTATTATAGTGTTAATGTATTTATTGGTTTAGTAATTATTATTCATGTCGAAGGTAAGTAATGTAGCGACCTTTAGACATGTCATAAGTTTTTTCAACAACCAATCGGATTTCCAATGGTTTGGATTATAGTTTTGATAAATACAATTACTTTTTTATTTCTGGAAAATGTATGTTCTTGAGAAGTAATTGGTCAAGAGTTGATTTCCTAACCATATAAGTATGATTTTCAAGTAGTAAAGAAAAATCTTGATCAATAGAAATGCAAGATTTTATTTTGGGTTGTGTTGACTTTCCAAGTCTCTGTAATCTCTAAAAGGATATGCATGCGGCCATAGGGTTTCCATAAGGAAGTCTTGCAAGTCTGGAACTAAATCTTTTCCAAGAAAATCAAGAAGTTTAATCAAAGTTGCAAGTTTACATTACATTTTAGTATTTCGAGGTTTCAGAAACATGTCAACACATTTTTGGGATTTTGGGGTTTTTAGAGCATGTCAACACATTTCAAATTTTCAGGGTTTCTGAGAATGTCAACACATTTCGGTTTTTTCGGGGGTTTCGAAGCATACATTTAGGGATTTTGAGGTTTCAGAGGCAATGTCAGCACATTTTAGGATTTGGGGGTTTCGGAGCATGTCAACAGATTCCAGGGTATTAGGGTTTTGGAGCATGTCAACACATTTCGGTTTTTTCGGGGTTTCGAAGCATACATTTAGGGATTTTGAGGTTTCAGAGCATGTCAGCACATTTTAGGATTTGGGGGTTTCGGAGCATGTCAACAGATTCCAGGGTATTAGGGTTTCGGAGCATGTCAAACACATTTCAAGATTTCACGGTTTTGGAGCATGTTAACACATTTTAGGATTTCAGGATTTTGGAGCATTTCAACACATTTTAGGATTTTGAGGTTTCAGAGCATGTCTACACATTTTGGGATTTCAAGATTTTGGAGCATGTCAACACATTACGTGTTTAATGAGGTTGAAACCCCCAAACCCCTCCCAATGTTTTCTGAGCTTTTAGAGTTACAGAGCAGGCTTGTAATCCTGACTTGTTCTTTGACATGCCATAAGAGGTGACCCCAAAGGTTAAATTTGATGGCCTTGTGGTCGTTAACTATGTGTAATGACATGGGTAACTTGAAATGCCCGTATCTTTTTGATCCATGTCATTTGCGACAAAATCGATATTATTAGAAAGCTTATAGAGAGTAGATCATGATGGGGGTGATTGTAAATGCTTCCACCAACCTCAACAACCAACAGGGTGCTATGTATTATGTTTCCCCTTTCTTTAGTGATCTATTTTTTGCATAACCCAAGACATCTTTGACGCCCGTGTTGGGCATGCTCACTAAATGTTGATCGGTTCCTCTTACAGGTGTTGGGGTGGGTGGTTCGTTTTAATGTTGGGAATATCTTGTCTTTTCTCTTCTTCTTCTATTCTTCTATATATATCATTGCAAAGAGCAACAGAAAGAGGTTCTTTTTTGCTAGTTTTGCGAGCTTTTGCTCTTTTGATCCTTAAAATTAACGCTTTCAGATCCCTGTAATACAACGTGTGAAGTTTTGAAGTGCCTCTTTTCTTGGTGGGATTATAGATGAGTAATTTCTTGTTAGTAATTATAAGAGTGATCTCTTTCCCTTAGATGCATAACTGTCTGATGTGAATATTTCAGTCATTTTGTAGTTTCCAGTCTTACTTTGATTGTCTCATTTAAAGTTCTTGTGTGTATTCTTTAAAGCTTCACATGTTGAGTTATTTTTGCGTCTATTAAAGTCATATCAATACCCAATTTCAGTTTGGTGCGTCACCTTATTTCCTTTCATTATTTCATCTAACCCTGGTCCCTTGGAGTATTAGGCTAGAATTAGTTAAAAGTATGATATATTGTTGGTTAGATTAGTTGCAGTAGATTGGAGTGGAAGGAGCTAACATTTTCATTTGGATATTGACCTTGAAAGAGCCATTGTCTCGTACTTTGATTGTCTTTCAATGATTCACCGAGGTGCTTAGCTTAGTTTCAACAAGGGTGCAACTTCAAGTGACAACAATTTTTTAGCACACCCTGACAGGAAAAAATTTGAGCCATCTACAACGCAATCTTAATCTACTACAATAAGATTGGTGTGAGTTTCAATGGAACTTTTCCTTTGGAGTAAAATAGTAAAACATTTGATGACTCCTAACTTCAAACCTATTGGTTTTAGCAGTCATGTGTTTTCAATTCCATGAGAAGAGTTTTGTATAAGAAAAAGTCTAGCAAGAGGAGATTCTTTTGAATATCTACACCTTTCACCAAGGAGGAGGGGAAGACATGTTCAAAGACTCCCACCTTCACCTGGAGTTCATTCGACTCCCCCATTTTAATAGACATGTCCCTCGTCATCTCAAGAATCTAAGACCCCATTCTCCCTTATGGCCTATAAAATAAATCAACCTTTTACGACTTTCAATGGTAGTAGCCCTTGGCTTTGAATTCCCAACATGACATCCCAATATCTACCCTAAAGATCATTTCCATTATTTACACGTAAAAATTCAATCACCCCTATAGAGCACATCTTAGATGTTGTTAATTTTTGTTCAGTTCACCTTGTCACTAAAGATGATGTAGCAATCAGGCTCTTAACCACATTTTTCATAAGGAAAATAATTACAATGGTATAGGAGTTTGCAGCATGATTCTATTCATACATGGATGAGTTTAGGGAGAAGCTTTGAAAATAATTTGAAAAAAGAGTGATCATTTATTTCTCATGGAGCAACTTACCACTATTAAAAGATATCCTCATGAACTCATGATAGATTTTAATTTTATATTTCAAAAGACTTGGGATAGGATCCCACCTTTAGTTAAGCCTTCTCCAAGCATTACATTCTTGTTATTACTTAATATATTTGAATAGTGATGTGTTTGTTATGATTAATATATGGGAGGAACCATTTTACCTAGATTATGAAATAGATATAAGAGCTTGAAAATTGCCTAATCCAAGTTGGAAAATAGCTCCTAGACTGACTAATGTCGATCCTTCACCTTCATCCCACGCCTAGTTAGGTTGCTTTGGAACATATTCTTGGAGTAATCAATCAGCCAATTTGCACCTATTACCCTTCTAATGAATTGTATGAAGTTAAAACCTTGCTACAAAGTTTTGGAAATGATTTGGTGGCTTCTAAAAGGAGGTAAGCCCAACATAGTAG
Source organism: Taxus chinensis (assembly GCA_019776745.2). NCBI lineage: Eukaryota > Viridiplantae > Streptophyta > Pinopsida > Cupressales > Taxaceae > Taxus > Taxus chinensis. The sequence goes on from CM034146.1 coordinate 667,381,904, forward strand.
ATCCTTATCAACATTTTAATCAAGCATACCAGTCCAATATGCAACCTTATCAAGGTAATACCTAAGGACAAAGCCAAATAAGTTATATTAGGCCTTTGATCACCTAACATGCTACAATTGCAATCGCTTCCAAGGTCATTGTTCCTGTTCAAAACAACTTATTTCGAGATTATGAATGGTGTTACCCATGTAACCAACCCCATGATAAAAATTATTTCCATAATGGGGTTCTTATCCAATCTCTTAATGGTCCATAAATTACATCAGTACTCGAGGAACAGTAGGTGGAATCAACTCAAAAGGGAAGAGGAAATCTCAAGAATCGATGGCAAATGATTCTGCTTTATTGAACTAGCAATAAAGTGATTTTTGTGGTGTAAATTAGAGTGAAGTAGCAAACAAGGGGAAAATCTAGTGGCATACAACACAAGGTCTAAAAAGAGAGAAATGGAAGGGGAAACATCCTCCATGGTGGGTTAAGCATATTATTCTCCCAAACACCACAAGAGGATGTAAGGGATAAGGTACAACTACTTAATCTTCTGAAATAGAAGAAAATTAGGATATTAGGAGGGACAATCAATCTTAAAATAAGTCTCCAATTAGTCAACAACCAAAGGAGGATTTTGTTACTACCAATGTTCAATCAAAGGTTGGTCACATTCCTATTCAATATAGTAGAGAAAATGACAAGAACCAATCTAAATGCGACTATGTGGGAATAAATCTCCATTCCATCATCGAGGGATTTATTGCAAGAGGCCTTGAATAATTTTAATCACATAGGTTAAATTGAAAAGGGTAAATTGGCTGCTCCTATAATTTTATGTTTTATGTTAGCCAAAGGAAGGAGAAACAAGTAAGATCAACAAGCCACTTCCCTTTTATATCTCTTATAATCATTGGTAACCATCTTGTGCATAATTGTATGATAGATTTAGAATTAATTTTGTTATGCCTAAGAAACATTTCTAATTTTGTTAGGCATATAATATACACCAATCACTAAGGGGGTTGTTCCAACTAGATGGCATTATTTTTAATATAATTATCATGAAATCTAAGCCTTACCCTTCATGCATTCCAAGTATTTCAATTTTACAAGACATTTCAATCATTGATCTTCCTCCCTATTTTTCCATATGCCTTTCTAGAGAATTTAGTTGCAAAAATGGGGAGATATGTGTCTTTAGATTGGTCACACATGCTTCTTAGAACTAGATATGGGATAAAGGTAACCATCAAAGACGAACCTATTTCTAAATATCATATTGAACCATAAATGCCTAATCTTACTAACATGAATTATACCATGCATGACCAAGAGGAAGATGATGTTCTTCATGAGGTTGTTACATCCTTAGAAGGAAGTTCCAAACATCTTGATTGATTATTGGGAAAAGGATCACTATGAGTTTGATCCATATAACCATATGGAAGAAACAAGGTTGGGTACTTATTGCATACATGAGGAAATTCATTATACCTAACCTTATGAATTAACAAAAAGATCCTTGAGGGAGCATGGAAGCTTTACTTTTATGGCTCAAGAAGTAAAAATGGTGTTGGTGTTGGTGTTATAATGGTCTATCCTAAAAAAGAGATATTTTTTTACATTTAGACTTCAATTCAAGTTTCTACCAATGATGTAGTTGAATATGAAGCATTGATATAAGGTCTCTAATTAGCACAAAGGAGGGGAATCAAAGTATTGCAATGTGTTTGGAGATAGTGAGCTATCATCATACATCAGGTTAGAGCTCAAATTGCGGTCAATAATAACTTGTTAAAAGCCTACAAACATAGACTGTGGGACATAGTTGAGGGATTTAATGCTTTTAACATCCATGTGATACCAAGAATGAAGAATAAATATGTTGACATGCTTGCAACAATTGGCTCTCGATATGATAATCCTCAAAACATCGTGAAAATATTGTATTAACATGTTAAGCTCATGGTTAGACCAGCGGTTCCAGATAAAACAACCAGTTGGAAAGTGTTTGATAGTGACAAGCAAATTTTCAATTTTTTGTAAGAAGAGGCAAAATTTTCTACTAAAAACAAGTCAAAGTTGTAGGAGCAATATGAATACTAAATCATCTATTTGGAGACCAACTAGTTTCCAAAAGGACTGGTCACCTTGGAGAGCATATTTAACAATGATGATCAGCTCATGAAGGAGAGGATGAATATGATTACCAAGGAGGAAAACTATGAACAAGTGCCAACCATTTCAAAAGACAAACTCTTGAAAGCTTGAAAAGGTATGTAGCAATCTCTAAAAAACAAGATTTAATTAACCTTTTTAGATAATATGACAATGTATTCGCATGAAGTTATGAGGATCTTATAGTTTTTGACTCAAGATTAGCGCAACATGTTATTGATTCGGATCCCCATGTAAATCCATATTAGAAGCAGAAACATAGGCCAATAAATCCAAATATTAAACCCTTAATGAGGAAAATAGCTAATCAAGATCATAGAGGAAAACATCATTTTCCTAATCAAACATTCCTCTTGGGTGGCTAATCTAGTTCCAATTAGGAAAAAAAATGGAGAGGATCATACTATGTGTAGACTTAGAGACCTAAATAGAGCATCTCTTAAGAACCACTATACTCTCCCATACATGTAACAAAAAGCGTAGATGAGGGGTGAAAGGTTCTCTCTCTTAGATGGTTATTAAGGTATAAAAAAATCCTTTTTCAAGAATAATTTCAGTTTAAAATGGAATTCACAACCAAATGGGGAACCTATGTCTTACAAGAATATGCCTTTTAGGTTGACCAATGTTGGTGTCAAATTTCTAAAGGGAAATGGACATGGCCTTTAGGGGTCTTATAAATGACATGATTTTTCTTTATTTGGATGACATAACTTTATTTCAAGGCATGAAGGTGAACAAGTATCTAAGAAAGTCTTAAACAGGTGTAGGAAATTTGGAGTGTCTTATTAACCCTAAAAACTGTGTGTTTTTTGTTCATGAGGGAAACTATTAAGATAACATAGTCTCAAAGGATGGTCTTACCATTGATCCAGACAGAATGAATGCCCTTTTGTATCTTTCTCTCCCAAGACATAAAAAGGGTCTACAAAGCTTCCTCAGGAAGAATAAACTTCATGAGGAGATTCATACCAAAATTTTCCTCTATTTTATAATCCTTTTTCCTCCATGCTCAAGAAGAATACTATTTGCAGCTCGGTTAAACAGAAGGTAAGGATGGTTTTGAAATATCAAGCAGGCCATTTCTCAAAACCCCTACTCTTATGAATCCTAACTATGATAAAGACTTCCATTATTTACACTTTTGGAGGAAGTGAGAGACATTTCAAATATCTTAGTTTTATAAAATATTCATCAAATGGAGCAGCCAATATCCCTTTTCAGTCAAATACTCAAGGAATATGAGTTAAGGTATAGTATTTGTTGAGAAACAAGTCATTTGTTGTCGTAAGATCTCTTAAAAATTTCAGGCACATGTTTTTCTAATTACAATATTCAAGTAATGGTGCCTCATGTCTAAGTGTGAAAGAGTTTCTTTTAAGTGGGGATGTGAATAAAAAAAGAGCTGGTTGGATCACAAATGTCATGGAATATGATGTTCACATCAAAATTTCCAAGCTTACGAGGGGTAAATTGTTGTGTGAGAAACTTGTAGTGTATTTATAAGCTGATAAGAAGACAATCTACATGTTATAAGAAGACCAACTGACTCCCATCTATACTCCAAATAGTTAGACTCAAGATATGGTGACCTTTTTACAGATGGGTGAGTATCCTCAAGGCCTTGACGAGGAAAAGAGGAAGTATTTCAAGTTGCAATCCATTCCTTTTATCCTTATTTATGGTGTTTTGTTTAGAAAGGTTGTGAATGGAGCTATATTGAGGTGTATTGAGTGTGATCAAGTTGATAGAGTGTTTGAAGAGTTCCATGAAGGCCTATTAGAAGGTCATTTATCACCAAGAAATATTTCTACTAAAATCACAAGAGCTATTTATTACTGGACTAATTTGTTCAAAATGCTCACAAGTGGGTGAAAAATTACATGAAGTGTGTTTACTTCAAAGGAAAGAAAAATTTGGTTGCCCTTAATCTTCATCATATCCAAACATATCAACCTATTACTCAGTGGGGTTTAAATTTCATTGGCATGATAAATCCACCATCTAGTGTTAACCACAAGTGGATGTTGATAGCTACAAATTACTTCATTAGATGGGCTAAAGCAATCACATTGAAAGAGGATAATGAGACTTCCATCTTGGACTTCCTTGAAGGTATTGTCACGAGGTTCGGTGTCCCATTTACCATTATTTATGACAATGTTAAAACTTTTGTAGGCATTTGAATTAGTGAATGGACAATTAGGCATGAGGTCTATCTTGAAACTTCTTCAAACTATTACCCTCGAGGTCATGGTCTAGCCAAGTCTACAAATAAGAACCTGATAAGGATCGTCGAGAGTACAATGATGGACAATCAAAATACCTGACATACAAAGCTTAAAACAACCCTTTGGGATGATAGGACCACATGTAAGAGAGCCTTAATGCCAATATAGGGAAAAGAGAGAAAAAGTTTCCCTTGTAATTTGAGTTACCTTCTCTTGAGCTTGCATAATAGCAAGAAATGCTAGAAAATGATGCAATGACGGTGATAATGGTTGAGTCGATGAAGTTGGAGGAGGTAAGGAACAAAGCAATGTATACTCTTGAGGCTCATCAAGCCCAAGTAAAAATAAATTTTGATAAGAAACATGTTATTAGAACTTTCAAGGAAGGGGATTTGGTCTTAAAGTGGGATGAAGACAGAGAAAAAGTTGGTAGGCACTTTTGGCACACAAATTTTGATGCCATATGGAGTGGCCCATATATTATCACTAGTTTCAAATAAGTTAATGTCTTTCAACTCTCAAAAACTGAGTGGAGAAGCACTACCAATCCCAATCAATGGGATTCACCTCAAATAATACATTTGAGGTCACGTTTCACCTTGTACATAGTGTTTTGTTACTTTTGTTTTTGTTTCATCACTATTGTTTTCCATGTTAAAAGTTATTTCTTTTGTCCTTGTCTCATGATTACTAATTGAGTTTCCCTCCCTCAATTTATCATGGTGATATTCCTTGAATAAGTGCTATGTTGCACAAATTGTTAGCGCTTTTTATAGTTTCTCCTAGGTTAATGGGCCATAATGAACAAATGGAGACTAAAAAGCATGTGGGTTCATGCAAATAATGTTTCTTATATCAACCAGTGTTAATAAATCTTGACTTTCTGTGAGGACCTTGAGATCATCCAAACCAAATGCAAAGCCACGTATGGAAATAGAGATGTTTGTTGCAGTTTCAAAGAAAAGTTAACATTTGAGTTACAGGTAGGGATTTTTTTGTGAAAATTTCAGACCATGATAAGTTTGACATATCAAAGAAGTTCAAGGAGAGTTTTAGAGCTTTCAAGACCAATTTTTCAATAGCATGTTTATGAGTCTCCATGCGCAATGGAACCGATGAAGGATACTAGTTTCATACACCTAGCAAAAAGGTTTCCCCTTAAAGGTTAAAAAATGTTGACTTTCTAAGTCTCTTTGATCTTTAGAAATATATGCCTAGGGCCACAATGTTTCCATGTGGAAGTGTTATAGGTTTGGAGCTAATATTTTTCCAAGAAAATCAATAAGTTTAATAAAAGTTGTAATTTATATTGCATTTTGGGATTTCATGGTTTCAGAGCATGTCAACACATTTTGGGATTTTTTGGTTTAAGAGCATGTCAACACATTTTGGGTTTTCAGGGTTTCAAAGAATGTCAACACATTTTGGGATTTCGGGGTTTTAGAACATGTCAACACATTTTAGTATTTTGGCGTTTTAGATAATGTCAACACATGTTAGATATTTCAGGGTTTCAGAGCGTCAACACGTTTCAAGATTTCAAGGTTCAAAGCATGTCAACACATTTCAGGATTTCAGGTTTCAAATCATGTTAACAAATCTTAGGGTTTCAGATCATCTCAACACATTTCAAGATTTTGGGGTTTTTGGAGCATGTCAACACATTTTGAGATATCATGGTTTCGGAGCATGTGAACAACACATTTTAGAATTTTGGGGTTTTAGAACATGTCAACACATTTTGGTATTTTGAGGTTTCAGAGCATGTCACCACATTTCAAGATTTTAGGGTTTTAGAGCATGTCATCACATTACATGTTGAATGTGATCGAAACCTTGAACCCTACCCAGTGCTTTTTGGGATTTTAGAGTTGCATATCAGTCTTGTAATATTGAGTTGTTCTCTAACACATCAGAAAGGTGACCCTAAGCTTAAATTTGACTGCCCTATGGCCATCAACTGTGCAAAATGATGTGGGGATCTTTGAATGTCCATATCTTTTGATTTTGGTCACCATTTGATAGAAATCGATCTTGTTGGAAATCTTGTAGAGAGTAGATCATGATGGGGGTGATTATAAATGTTTCCACGAACCTTGAAAAAAAGCATGGCACTCTTTATTATGTTTCCCCTTTCCTTGGTGATCTATTTTTTCATAACCCAAGACATTTTTGGTACCCACGTTAGGCATGCTCACTCAATGTTGATTGGCCCTTGATGGGTGATGTGGTGGGTGGTTCATTTCTATGTTGGGAATCTCTCATATTTTCTCCTCTTTCTTGTATCCTCTATATATATCATTGTAAAGAGTAAGAGAAGGGAGTTTTTTTCTTCTAGTTTTACAAGCTCTGCTCTTTTGAGCCTTAAACCCAATGCTTCCACACCCTTGTAATACAACTTGTGAAGTTTTCAAGCACCTCTTATTTGGTGGGATTATATGTGACTAAGTTCTTGTTAGTAATTACAAGTGTGATCTATTTCCCTTTGATGCACAAGTGTATGATGTGAATCTTGCAATCCTCTTGTAGTTTTCAATCTTACTTTGATTGTCTCATTTAAAGTTCTTGTGTTCATTCTCTAAAGATTCACATCTTGAGTTATTTTTGTGTCTTTTAAGCCAGATCAATACCCCATTTCAGTTTGGTGCATCACCTTATTTCCTTTCAGTATAATTTCATCTTTCTAACCCTGGTCCTTGGGAATATTAGACTAGAATTAGTTAAAAGTAGGATATATTGTTGGCTATATTAGTTACAGTGGACTAGAGTGGAAGTAGCTAGCCTTTTCATCTAGAGATTGACCTTGAAGGAGATATCATCCCACACTTTTAAGGTCCTTCAATGTTTCATTGATGTGCTAAGCCTAATTCTAGCAAGGGTGCAAGTTCAAGTGACAACAGGTTGTGGCTTAGACTATAGTTTTGTTTTTGGAATAAATGAAGTGTTTTACATTTATAATGTCAAAAAACTAATTTTTGGTCGAGAGTTTCATGTACAATTTTAAAGACCTTTAATTAAGGTCATACAATACATATGGTGTTGGCGCCAGGTTGAGGTGTGCGTGTTTGACTAAGTTGGCCTCACAAAGATGTATGTGTTTGATGTTACCCTATGAACTATTTTTTTTGGTGAGAATATTTTCTTGGGAGATGTGTATTGATGGAGTTACGAAGTTAGTAGTGTAGGTGTTAAGGGCAATGATTAATAATATCTACCTAATTGTATAGTATTTTTATGTGAATTCATTTGCTCTGGAATCATTTGTAGTTTCTTTAACACCGTGTTACAATGCAATCATTTGGAGTCTAGATCGAATGATAGTGATTTGCTTTATTAGCATCTATTTGGACTTCCATTTTTTTGCATGGGTGACGATTAGATATGAAATTTTTGGTATTGTATTATTTGTATTTGAAATAGCTTATCGGTTTTCGTTACAAGTAATACATCAAACAACCTTCCTTTGCTTATCTTTTTCATTATATTGTTGAAATTTATTATTTTATCAAATGCAAGATATTTAGGATTGATTTGAAGTGTGTCAATTTTTTTAGGGGGGTAAGTTTACTATTGTCCATGATTTTTTACGTGAAGAGGGTGTCAAAGAAAATAAATTATCTTTTTGTATAGTTGAGAATTTCTGAAAACGATTTTATTTTTTTGTTACATATTCATTTAAATGTGATTATTTTAATCAGTCTACTCTAATATTGGTCTATGCCATTTTTATGTGAAATGGGTGTGAAAGATAATACATGTTGCTATGTTTATAGTGAAGGTTTGTTTGTTTTTCCTTAATTTCCTTAATTTGAATTTTGATTGTTTTGCAAAGATACTTATAGAAAGGCATTTCTAAAGTAGTGTTTCTTTTGGGTTTGTAAGAGCTTGTGAAAGTAGTTTTGATTTTTTGTTGCACTTTTGTTTAAATATGATAATGTTTGATTTGGTAGACTAGAGTATTGGTATAAACCATTTTAATGTGAAATGGGTGTGAAAGAAAATACTTGTTGCTATGTGAATGGTGAATTTTTTTTATTTTTTTTCATGAACTTGGATTTCCACCGTTTTGCATAAACGGTTATGGAAAGTTGTTTCTAAAATAGTATGAGTTTTGGGTTTCTTAGAGCTTGTGAAAAAGGTTTTGATTATTTGTTACAATGTTTTATAAGAGGTGTGCATGATTGAATAAGTTACTCTTGCTAAATTATTTGCATTTTTCTATGCAATGGGCGTGAAAGAAAATACATGTTGTTTATGTGAATAGTGAAGGTTTGTTTGCTTTGATGTAAAGGTGTTACTATAATAGTGTTTCTTTTGGGTTGAGTTGTTTGTGTTTAAGATTGGTTCATTTGGTACACTCCATTGTTTCTCTCTAGCATTTTTTGTGAAATGGGTGTGAAAGATAAATTATTTCCATTGTTTCACAAAGATAGTTATGGAAAGACATTTCTTAAATAGTGTTTCTTTTGGATTTGTGAGAGCTTGTGAAAACGCCTTTGTTTTTTTGTTGAGATATTTTATACCTCTTATCGAGGTATGCGTGTTTGACTAGGATTTCCTTGGTTAGTTATTTGTGTTCATTGGTGATCCATCAACCAAGTTAACAAAAATGTTTTCTTAGGTGACACACGTTAATAAAGTTGTCAAGTCAGTAGTGCGCGTGTTATGGGAAATGATTTGTAAGATCTAATCAAACATATGTTGTTCTAATGCGGATGTTGTTTTCTTTATTGTTTCATAGATTGTTACCTATACAAATTTTGTTCAAGTATTTTGTGGGGGAAAAATTGGTCTCTTGAATAGTTACGAGTTTTTAAAAAAGGGGTTCCTAAAATAGCTTAGTTTAGGTTGGTGAGAACTTCTAAGAAGGGATTTGATTTATTGTTTGATCTTTAAACAACCAATCAAACTTCATTTCAAATTTCTTTGATATTTCATAGACTGACACTCAGTGACCTGAAGGTAATATATTGACCATTGGACTTATCGCAAGTTTTTGATGTTCAACCAATCATATTGCAGTGTAATGGTTTCAACTATAGTCTTGATAAATATAATCATTTTCTTATTTTAAAATAATGTGTTTATATGAGAAGTATTGTTTAAGAGCTAATTTTTTATGATTGAAAATCTAATTTTCAATTTGCAAAAAAAAACTTAAACAATAGAAATGTGAGATTTTATTTTGGGTTATGGCAGACCATAGCTTTAATTTTTGGAATAAATGCTATCTTGTACACCTATAAAATATATAAGTTGAAAGTTTCATGTACAAATTTGAAGACCTTTGAAAATAACGACTTTGGAAAAAAGTATGAGTTTCTAAAAAAAGTGTTTATTGGGTTGCCAAGAATTGTGAATAAATTTTTGGTTTTTTTGGCAATGTTTACATGCATACATGTTGTTAGGTGGCACATGTTGATATTTGAGATGGAGTATAACTACATTATAGTTGATATCAACACAATTGTGGAGTCAGTTGTGCAGGTGTTATGGACATTGGTTACTAAGATTTTATTATAATTATGTATGTTTTTTCTTGTATTCTGATTTTTAATTGGCATTTTCTTATTCGAACCCACTTGTATCCATACACTTGTTGTATAATAATTTTTATTGCTTTGAAGAAAAGATCAGTTATATGGAAAGTAAATATACAATCACAATGTAATAGCAACCTCTCTGTTGTTGATTCTATGTAGTGTGGAACATGTAAAACCTATGTGGGAACTCAATGTTTTATTTTGAAAAATAAATAAACCAAAAAAATAAAATGAAGGTTATCTTGACAGAATGCACGATTGTTGTGTCAATTATGTGAAATCAATATGAGGAGCTTATTTCTAACAAGAATGGGTAATATTATTTTTCATTTTCACGATTCTTGTTTGGCAATTTGATTTATTTACATTCTTTCAAATTTCTATATAAAACAACTTATGAATTTTTTTGACTAGGATAGTTCATTTTTCTTTATTGATTTGACATCAATGGCATGGTAATTCTTTATTTTATAAATAAAAGATTCATTTTAGATTTTTTAAACATGTTGTTAGATATGCATATAGGTTTAACATGTTCCTTTGTTTAATTTTCAAGACCTTTATTGTTTGTTGGCAATCAAAGGTCTTTGAAAATACAAAGTAATTATGGTGGTTATTAGGTTTCTAGGTCTTAAAAAAGTGAGTAGTTGTAATGTTTTAAATGGTTTTGGGTTTCCTCTTTAAGCATTTACTAAAATATTCTTTTGAAAAGAATTGTTTGTTTATAGATCATTTGTTTTTTAAAGAAAAAATACGGCTAAGTGTGACACCTCTAAAGACCATGACATGCTTTGGCAACCGGGAAACATTATCGATGTAGAGGTTTATAAACGAGTTGAATAGACATTAAATGACATAAATGTAGTCCTCCAACCTCGTCATCTTTGTAAGAGGCCTTCATTTGAGTATAATATTGGTAATTGCCTATTTGACACATTTGTTGTGTTATTGCATTTCCATTGTACTAATGTTGAGCTATGTTGTGGAATAACATAACATTTTAAAAATTGTTTGAGTAAGCACAATCATGATGCATTGACCTCGTTAGAACTAGAATTAGATGCTAATACAATTTTCACTTTTCATGGGGTACATCTTATTGAGACATATATGCGACGTGTGAAGTTTCCTAGATGTCGTGCCCGTGTTTTTACGACCCAAAATACCCATCTATATAACCCGACAATATCATAACATTAGGATACATTTTTAAAAGTATTAAACGTTAATTAAGTACTTTTAAAAAATGCTTAGGAATTATTAATTTTTTTTACTAAGTTGATAATACAAAATAAGAATGTATTGAACTATTATGAAAACTAATTTCTTTAATTTCAAGTCCTTAATTTAATCTACGGATAAGAATCAATCCAAAACCTTATTCGTGTAATTAATGTTAATTTGGTTTAGCAAGGCACCACTACATTTCCCACCAAGGGGTTAGGATTAGCTAGTTAAGAGAATAATTTAACAAGGTAACTAGAAAACACTGAAACTGCCTTATAGGGTGACACTTTCGGTATACGATGGTTGTCTCTGTGGATAAACATACAAATATGGATATGGTTAGACACACGTGAAAATGATTATCTTCATTTTAATGTAGATGCCTTTGTGCTGATATTTTGTGTTTTGTTCCATGATTCAAACCCCCTTTGCAGGAATTATCAGCCATTTTATTGGAAAAGGAGTGATGCTTTTAACAAATCAACAAAAAAAGAACTCAAGGTCTTGGGCTATTGGTGAGTTACAAGTAGTTTATAATTATCAACCCAAGTTTCATTCCCATTGAGTACATTGGATGCTTTTAATAAGTGGCCATGGGGACACCTTGAGGTAGGGGTTGAAACTCTCCATATGGACCAAATGGAACATAGCGGGGTGCTTTGAATGTGGATCACTCGGCGGACATTAAGGACCTAAGCCCACCCCCATGTCCCACTTAGAGAAAGTTTTCCTCCACCACTCTGGTTCATAGCTCTAGTATAATAAAAGTGCTTACCATCAAAAGTTTTTGAACTCAAGGTCATGTGTTATTGGTGAGTTACAAGTAGTTTGTAATCATTAACCCAAGTTCCATTCCCATTGAGTTCATTGGATGCTTTCAATAAGTGGCCATAGGGACACCTTGAGGTAGGGGTCAAACTTCTCCATATGGACTAAGAGGAACATAGCATGGCACTTTAAATGTAGATCATTCAGTAAACATTAAGGACCCAAGCCCACCCCCATGTCCCACTTTGAGAAAGTGTTCCTCCACCACTCCAGTTCATAGCTCTGGTATAATAAAAGTGTTTACCATCTAAATTTTTTTAGAACTCAATGTCTTGGGTTATTGGTGACTTACAAGTAGTTTGTAATAATCAACCCAAGTTCCATTCTCATTGAGTTCATTGGATGCTTTCAATAAGTGGCCATGAGTACACGTTGAGGTAGGGGTCAAACTTCTCCATATGGACCAAGTAAAACATAGCAAGGCACTTCGAATGTGGATCGATTGGCGGACATTAAGGACCTAAGCTCACCCCCATGTCACACTTCAAGAAAGTGTTCCTCGACCAATCTAGTTCATAGCTCTGGTATAATAAAAACCTTTACCTTCCAAATTTTTAGAACTCAAGGTCTTGGGCTATTGGTGAGTTACAACTAGTTTGTAATCATCAACCTAAGTTCCATTCCCATTGAGTTCATTAGATGCTTTCAATAAGTGGTCATGGGGAAACCTTGAGGTAGGGGTCAAACTCCTCCATATGGACCAAGAGGAATAGAGAGGGGCGTTTCGAATGTGGATCGCTCGGCAAACATTAAGGACCCAAGCCCACCCTCATGTCCCACTTTGAAAAATTATTCCTCCACTAGTCCCGTTCATAACTTTGGTATAATAAAAGCATTTACCATCCAAAAATTTTATTTTGACAGGGTTTCCAAGGGGAACCCTGGACTTTCAGGGGTGGGGTACATTATTAGAAATGAGCTAGGTGAGTTGGTTAGTGCTAGTTCATTCCACTTGTAAGATGGGACAACAATTTAGCAAAATCCCAGGCCCTCCTTTTTGGGGTAAAAAGGGTCATCGAATGTGGTAGTTCCCACCTCATCAAAGAAGGTGACTCATAGATAATATTCTAGGCAATAAAAATGGTAAAGCTCTCCATTGGGAAATCAAATTCCACATCACAAACATTCTTTATTGGATTGGCAAGTTGGAATCTTAGAGCATAGGACACGTGTTTAGGGAAGCCAACTCAACAACTGATTATTTGGCCAATCGAGGTGTGATGCAAGTTGAGGAGACAATATCATCTAATGATGCAGATAAGTGGCCCAATTTAGCTGTCATCGTTGTAGGGGACTCTGCATTTATTGTTGCATAGGTGTGACAAACTTTAGCTCATGGGAATTTGCTTTAAAATCGCATTTAGACATCTCTCTCTTTCATGTTTTCTCCGCCTCATTTTTGGCGAGTGTTAATTCAGTGGTCTATCGAAGCTTTCATGGCTATTCCACCCTTTCCTTATCTATTTTTAGGGGAATCTTATGAGATGGCCTTATGTGGAAAAATTTCCCATTCTTTCCTGAGGAAAGTCATCCACATTGACTCTGGTTCAGTCTGTAACGCGGTTGAGAGAATTTTGGGGGTCAGTTACATTCAAGGGAGTGGTCAGGCTAGGATAAATTCCAAAATATCCTCTACATTCATCTCTAATCTGTTTGCTCATCGGAAAAAGTAAGGAAGATGTCATCTTGATAGCTCACCATTTCATCTGGTCGAAGCATGTTATGGGACTGGAGGAAGAAATTGCAAACTTCTACATGCCTGCGACCTTTCTCCAAGCGACGTAACCAAGCCCGAAATGATTTCCAAGGAGTTCCTAGCCGAATTGGAAAGGAGGAACTCTACTCTTTGGGATTTTGTTGTCACCATCCACAAGAAATGTAGGATGAAGGACTCAGGTCCCACTTACATTCCACCCATGGATCTTGACTCGTTGGAAGCCGTGATTGGCCCTGTTCCACCCAGAATCTCTCAACTCAAGATGAAGGGAAAATCTTTGTATGAATTTCTTATGAAGTCAGCCAAAGTAGGGGAAGTGGGGCGCTGTCACAAAAAGCAAAAGAGGACTACATAGGTTGCAATAAATGCCGAGGCTCGAGTCAAGGAGGAGGTCATCGAGTTGTCTGACTAAATTCTCTGGTAGTAGGATACATTTAACTCTTTTAGTATATAGTATGGTTTTTGTATTTTTGTAACAGGGTGGTGGTTGTATTAAAATTATGTATGGAATGCCCTATTTTTGGTGACCAGTCGAATATAAGAATGTAAGAGTGGGGCCCCATTAACCCCCCGGTTCATAGCTTCAGATTAAAAGCATTTAATTATAAAAAACAAAACAAATTAAAAACAAATTGTCTTTTCTAGGTCTTATGTACAACTTAAATCTTGGTGTTCCCTTATTTTACAACCCCTGGAAATAATAGGTCTGTGTAAGATGGTAAGAAATAACTTGAACTATTTTGATACCTTGTTCATATCTCTAGGTGAAATGGTTAGTGGTGAGTTTGATTCTTCTTTCCTTGATACTCGTGTAGCTTAGATTTTCTATAATGCTTACTTGCCTAAAAATGGTGAAGCAACTGACTTTATGCGACTTTGTTTGCCTTATCACATTATAAAAAAGATATTGAATGCTTCAAACTAGTAAGGTTTTGTTATTAACTTGGGCATGTCGTTTAAATCCAATTCAATTGAAGAGATTAATATTTCTTTTGATGGTTATCCATTTTGTTTAATGTGACAACACAACTATGGCAAGTTGAACCATTACATGTTACTGAAAAACACACCACTACACTACAAATCAATATTGACATATAACCTTCTACATGTTGTATTGGATAGTGTCCACATTCATTGTCTGAATTTAACAAAAATAGCAAGTATCATAAAGATTCTCCTAACAAAGTGTGCAAAAAATGAAAAGGTTTCTCAAACATGCTTTCATAAATATTTGTGTCAACTAAAATTCACTATCTCTAATCAAAATCAAAATCAAAGAACATATAATTCAAAGTAATCAAAATCATGAAATCTAGAGTAGTTATGTGGATTTTTTCAAGATGATATAGAAGATACACCAAAGCATGGTTATATTTCATGCAGGTTTTTTTTTTCGTAAAATAACATGGCCAAATTCTCACAAATAGAAAAAAAAAGGCATATTTAACCTTGACTTCTAGGGATACACATGTGCATGAAAACTGAATTTTTCAATCTTGCTTCAAATCATTGGAAAATGTCAATTTGCCAAAAATTGCATCAACCAAATATGCTCAACTAAATCTTTTATTGTCATTTGTTACAATTATAACTTATTTCTAAGAATGTTTGGTTGCAATGCGGTTAGCATTTGCACAAATTATATAGTGCTAATATAACAAACCTCAATATGGCTTGAAATGAGTAATAATTATTGTCCCAAAAAATATATAAATTGTGGACCAAACATTGCCATGTTTTAATTTAGGAATCCAAAACCATTGTTATAGAACAAAAACATCAAATGTAAAATAATTATGTGTATTTGTTAGGAAATGTGTGTGCAAATATTACCATGCAAACCCTTAAGGAGTTTTTGCAAGGAAACACTTTCTCGTATGTATGATGTTTAGTTAAAAAAAGAATTAATTTTTCTACTACAACACTGATCCGAAAAAGATTTTCACCCCCTGGGTACCGTTTTAAATATTTCAGACAGTTTTAAAAAAATTATCAATTTACCCGAGATTTCATTACCGATTTTAGGAATTAAAATATGATTAAATTATTGATTTAAAATGCAGAATTAAAATTAGAAATCAGAATGCAATCAGGGATTAAATACGACACCAAAAATTGATAACGGAGTTCGGTATACAAGTCTACGTCTCTAGATTCTAAAAAAGAGAATCAATCTATTTAACATATAATTAATTATAATAACCCTTCAATAATGAAAAACAGATCACAAAACCTGTAAAATGGGCTGATTCCATACCTCATGGATCTCTACAATTTGACAGAACACGTTCCCAAGTCAATTCACGGCCCCTACAGTGTCTTCGTAATGCAATCCTCTTGCAAATGTGCTAGAAAAACACCTAAAAATGGAGCATCCTAAAAATTACATGAAAACAAATTATATATTTGGATTTCTTATAGAGTTCTGAGTAACTTTCATTTTTACACCATGGACAAATTCTGCCTCTAGGTCCTCCAAAATTGGGGTTGAATGCAAACTGCTCCTTAAGCCTTGTGGCTCTGCACAGGCATGTCCTCTGTTCTAATACCATGAGCTCTTTTTTATAGCTGGTTTGAGTTATATGGCTCATTGGTGGGGTATGTTTACTTTAACATGGTTGGTGGGCGGTTTAAATCCCACCACCGACTCCACTACCTTTTCCAGATTCATGTGGATTCACATACCCACTTCGCATTTTAAATAATGCTTGGCTTTGAATTATTGCCACCACGTGGCTTACCCCTGTTAGTTGCTCCTCGTACATGTGTGTCTTTGTTCTGGAAGTGAGGGGATATATTTTGTTTTAGACTTCCATCCATATCCTCTATGTGGCCTTCATGGCTTGGTGGGAGGACTATTCCTTTGTCCCACATGCGTGGGAGAGTAGAGTGGGAACACCTTTTAATAGGCCCAGCTGACATAAATTTATGTGGCTTGGGCCACGTATTATACTCTTTTGCCGATGCTGAGTTATTACGGCATGAGTTGGATGTTGAACACCCACGTAATGAGGGTCGAGTCACTTGGTATTCATTGTGGCTTTGTTTGTGTTGCCACGTCATAGCAAATGTAAAGTTCCAATGCCCAATGTGTGGACTGAACTGTGTTGGTCCGCTGACTTTGACTGAGATGTGCGTTCATGCCACAGAGGTGGTAAGCTATGAATTGGTGGTTTGGTGCACTTTTGAATTCCCATGGTTTGGGCCAAGCTATATAACGAGTTGTTAGACTGTGTACGTTGAGCCATAGGCTATCCCAAACCATAAGTCTCGAACAATGTGGGATTATAAATGATCAAATCGACTAAGTGGGGAATTGACCACCCCACCAAGATATCAAAATAGATTGCTTGAGCTTGATTGCAACCCTGCAATGCAATTATGGCATATAATATCGAAATTGATAACAACAACATATAAAGGCGGCAAAGACACCCCTCTTATACAACAGGTGTGTCGAACCTGGCTGACGGCCCCTGGCCATAAAATAGCGAGGCCCGCAATTTTTTCATCTGTCAAATACTGGAGGCTATCAAACACAAACTTTCAACCTTCTCACCTTTTTGCCCAATTGCCACATCAACGCTTTACTCATCTGTTGACCTTTGTTGACCAGTTTCCCAACCCAGACTTTGATTGATCACAACTTGAGCGTATGAGCTCCGTTTTCCGCATTCCACCTGTCGTCGGAAAGATTTTGAAATGATCTAGCACTTGATCATGATTTATGGAGATTGAGGGAACTCAAAAATGTCCCAAAATGTCCTCCGGATCAAACAAAAAATGATGAGAGCAATAGCCCTACAACTTCTAAAAACATTGTTTCTAAAAGTGAAAGTATAGACGATAAGAATGTTGGTGATACTTTAGTTCACGAGTTTACAAATGTGTCATACATTTTTGACTTGTAAGTAAAAAAAATACACATTGCACCTTCGTAGGGACAATGTCCTCTTGGAATTTTTGAAGATAAATATTATGAGGAAATGAGCTTTCCCACACTATTTTTAGGCTATCCATACTACGAAAATCATGTTTTGGAAATAAAAAACTATAAGGTTGCACAATATGAGCTATTACATTGTGACTGTAGATCTTCTTAGTAGATAACCAATATTTTTTTCAAAGCAGTAAAAATGTTTATACAAGTGTGTATACACGTGGGTTTAAAAAAGGGCCAATTAGAAGGACAAATTCTTGTCACCAAATATGCGAAGTACAAACACAATGTGGAAAATTTCTTAGACTTAATGTAAGATACATAAATTTTAAGTTGATTCACATATCACTCGAATAACTATTGCAAGTCAACAAAATATTTTTCCATGATATGTCAACTTGATCCTCCAACACTATTGGGTTTCTCTTGTTGTTGCACTCATGTAGATATATAAATGTCATGTGCAACTACAAAAATAGTGTACTTACAAATGAGATTTGTAGTGAGACTAGCTTCCTTGTCAATAATGACCCTCTTACACGTACATATTACCATAACATAAATCTAATGCTTTACGAGAATTTTTGTGTTGTGATAATCCATTTTTGAAAGTAAATGGTGACTACTTTTCGGTCACTAAGTTCCATAACAAGGGCAATGCACACAACTACTAGATAATACAAACAAAATATGTTTCATTATATGGATAACGTAGTAACATGACTATTGATACCTTTTGTGACAAATGCATAGCTTGTAACATAATATCTATTACTTCCAACATTGCAAAAGGCATTGACATCATCATACAAGCATTTGGAAAAGGAAAAAAAAATGTAGAATGTAGATACCATTTTCCTTTCTTGTCAATGAACCATACAAAATTATGGAGCCACTTACAAAGAATGAACAAATTGCAGAAAGAAATGTGGTTAAAGTGTTGGACCTTCTTGAGAAAGAACAATATGAAATATCTTTTTATTTTGTAAGGAAATTACTTGGATAAATAAGAATATTAGCAACAAGAGAACACGAAAGAACATAATATTGTAGATAAATGATCATGAGATGTAAGTAGAATATCTTATCCACTTCGAGGGGGCAACGTCCAAACCATGCAATACGACTCAAATGCTCAATATGACGATCAACTACTACCTACTAACCTCTATATATACTATTCCTATGTTATGGCAATCTCAAAGGCCGACCCACTAATGATAATATAACACATTTGAAAGAGATACATCGTGATAAGAATTTATGATAGCCGTAAGTCGGCTATATACATCCAATGTAAGATATACGATTAAGGGTGTAGCTGTTAACTTTTAAAATCTACCTTGAGAAACAAATGTTAAAACCGATCAAAACGAAAAAAATTTAAAAATCCTTCACTCAGAAGTAATTAGTAGTTTCTGGAGATTCTTCGAATCCCGAAAGTCTGAAATTTCAGACTTTCAAGTTTCACGGATTTCTCCCTTTCGGAAATTTTATGACAAAGAATTGAAATTGTGCTTTTGGACTTCCAAAGTCCAAAAGTCCGAAATTCTGAAATTTTAGACTTTCAAGCTTTCAGGTTTTGGAGATTTCCTTAGGTAATTGGTGATTTTCACTTTCAGAATTCCAAAGTCCGAAAGCCCGAAAGTCCAAAATTTCAAACTTTCAGGTTTTGGGATCCTATTTTGCATTTTGGGTAAAATTTCATTTGGAGTTCTGAAGTCCAAAACTATAAAATTTCAAACTTTCATGACTTTCAAGCTTTAGGAGTTTCATAACCATCCCAACCATTTCCAGTTTTTTCGATTTCAGACCTCCTGATAGTCTGAAAGTTCAAAATTTCTGACTTTTGGGTTTCAGAGTTTCTCCAATCACCATTCCACGATTTTCACCTCATGATCTCCGAAGTCTGAAACTTTGAAATTTCGGAATTTCAGACTTTCAGGTTTCGGACTTTCAGAATTCTTTGTGCAATTAATTCTTACCTACTTCCATACTTGTTCAAATCCAGTCATTAATGTCGGTTTTTTCTATTTAAACTTGTGATTTTACCTTTTATTTTCAATTGACATTTTTCTCTGACGATCTGGTTTTTTACTGTATCTTGTACTTTTTGACATTATTTTCGAGGTATTTTATTTGGGCTATTTTATTTTTTGTTTGAGATATTTATGGTTTGTTTTATCCTTGTTCATGTTTTTCTTTTTTTTTTCCTCTTCTGTATACCTTGGAAGATGAAAATTTCATTTCCCACCATGTTTCCTTTAACAATCCGATTTTCTACAAACATTTAGTGTAGAATTTCATCAAGATCCTCCTGAGTATTTTACTTTCCTTCTCATGCACTTTCGGCGAAGTCTACCCTTTCGGCATTTGGAAGTTTGTGTTTTTGGGGTTCAGAGGTTGGCATTTTCGGAAGTTTGTGTTTTTGGAGTTCAGAGAATTGACGGTTCGAAGGTTCGCATTTTTGGAAACCGTGCCTTCTTCTGTTTCAGAACTTTTCTTTTCAGGTTTTTAGAAGTCTCTGTTTCGGAACTTTCCACTTCAGAATTTTAGGTTTGAATCAGAACTCTTCGTTTCGGGTTTTCATTTTGAACTCTCCAGATTGTGAGAGAATTTCAGAATTTGTGGAAATTTGATTTTTGGGTTTTCAAAAGTCTCCCACTTCTCAGGTTTTTGGAACTCTTGAAAAGTATTCAGCTTCTGAAATCAAAATTTGATGTCAACTTCTACAACCAAGGGTAAGGAAAAGATGAAGTATACATTCCTCGGAGTGGCTCCCCATTCTTGTCTGTCTTCAGACTTGGGGAATATAGGAGACACTGATCTCAGACAGATTGATTTTCCAGACTTCTAGGACAAGGGTGAAAGCCCCAAACAAGAAATCTATGGATGCAATCCATATATGACAGTGGACTTGTTTTGGCTGTTGGCTTTCCCACATCCATGCATTGCCCTGAGTTTGTCTTAGCTGCAACAACTCACTTTGATGAAGACTCCAGGATAGTTAAGGATGCTGATGGCAAGGTTGTAATCCGCTTGGACCCAGATTTCTTTGAGGACTTGTTCAAACTTCCAGACGTTGAAGATTATGCAACAATTTCACTGGAATTGACAGTAGAGCATTGGGACAAAGAAATAGAAGTATGCACAAAGGTCATGCTAAAAAGCTATCTGGCCAAGAATATGACTAAATTTCCCAAGACTATGTATCGGTCAGAATTCATCCAGGAATTCAATGACATTATTGTGTTACTAAGCAGAATTTCAGGCCTTCCCTCTGCAAAGGAATTTCAGGAATGGATGTTCATGTATATAGCTACCATCAAGAAAAGTAAATAATTTATTAGATGGGGGGAGCATATCAGTAGCTCCATTTGTTTTCAGTTAAGCAAGGTATCATCTTCCAAGAGTTTCTACATGACATCCTTTATAGTCTATGTTGCAGCTGCTATGGGGGATTTTACTGGACTGAATACTAAGGGTATTTGAAGTACTTCCCAAATCTATGATTTATATCCTCAGCTTACATTGGACGAAGGAAGCAGGCACTTCAGAAGGATTAATGATGCTTTCTTTGTTGTCATTCTTTATCACTTTGATAAAGAGTTATACAATCGAAGGATTTCTGATGAAGCCTTCAAGGAAGTACACGAGTGGGGAGCTATCTACCTACAATTCCCTACATTTACATACATTCAGATTCCTGGTTTCGTAGGTGCTCCCAGCAAGCTTCCAAGATGTCCCACTTACAAGTGGGTCTTATTAGAATTGGTTTAGCAGTTGTTGGACTATCATAAGATTCAAAATAAATGACACAAGGTGGGAATTCAATTCCCTATTTCAATTGGTAGATACACTTGTCCAAATATTTATAAGGTGAAGAATATAGATGTAGAGATGTCAGAAGTAACTTTGCGGAACCTTCCATCCTCGGACCAGTTTCGACTACTGGGGTAAATTTGGTGAAAATAGGCCTGTCTAGTTCCCATGTGCCCCAGTTGGAAGAAATTTGGATTCATTGTCGGGATGAAATCATCATCAGACAAAGAGATTATGAGAGGTTAACTCTGGATGAGATTCAGATAGTTTGGTATAGCCGATATTCCAAAAGAAATGCAAGATGATGATGAAGTCTTGGATGCAACATATAAAGATAATAATGTTGCCAATCAACCATTACCATGGATTGATTGGTATGTAGAAGAATGTTGCAATACCAAGGAGAGGGTGGGCCCATTCTGTAGAGAACCTACAGTTGGTTGGTGACCTTGGGAATCTCACCCAAAGGGTTAGAACAACCTAAAAATACAGGATCCCAACCAACCGTGAGTCTTCCAACACCTATAAAAGGGAAGAAGTCCATCCAAAGGGGCCAGACAATTCCAAAGAAGATCTCATTTGTTGTTGGTAGCTCCTCTCTCTCAAAGGCTCCCCCTTCCAAGGTTGTGTCTCTAGTAATACCAATCTTTGAAATAGTTGAAGTTGTTGATTCTCCAAGTGTCTCGCAGGATCTGTCATCCCCTCTTTCATCATCACTTCCTCCATCATTTCCTTCCACCTCTACAATCATTTCTTCTTTCCCATCCCCTTCTATGGCCCAAGTATTCTCATCTCTTCCAGTTCTCTCAACAGGGGAAACGATTGGGTCGCCCATCTCTTCTTCACTACCTCTAACACTTCCATTTCTTTCCATCTCATCTTCTAATCCCATTGTATCCAATCCTATGGATGTTCTCACATCCACCCCATCCATTATTTCCACCTCCATTCAAATGCCAACTAATGTTACTGGTGCTCTTGTTTTGACTAGTGCTTCAGGTACTGAATCGGTTGTTCCACTCCCATCAGCATCAACCATTCCAGAATGGTTGTTTCGTCAGACTCCAAAACAAAAGAAGAAGGTGCCTCTGGGGGATGTCATAGACCTAAGCATGTTGGAACCCACACCAAAAAGATAGGCCAAGAGGCCTAAAATTGTTTCCAGCCTGTCAGTGAATCAATCTGGAGAAAGAGTCGTAGAAGTTGCTACTCCCATTGAAGGGAAAACCAAGGAAACTATTACAGCAGCAGATTATCCGAATTTCTAGATTTTCACTGGGAAAAGCAACACATGAAGGAGCTAAACATGATGTGCAGGATGCTCTTGGAAATCTATTGGAAAAATATGACAAGGACAAGGCTTCCAAGGATGAGCTCAAAGTAAAGGTCGAGCAACTCACTGCATTATTGAGAAAGGTAACACAACCAACTCCATCTACCTGAGGTTTCAACTACTACGGCTCTAACAGTTTCTTCTACTCTTGATGATATTCCTTATCATGAGATTGAGAAGATAGGTCAGAAGGGAAGATTGGTAAATGGATGGATGGAGCGTATACTTCAAGAAGCCAATCCTTTAATTAAAGAGGTTTTTGAAATATACAATGATTTGCAGGTTTGGAAGAGTTGCTATTTGTAAAATGGATGAATCCTTTTCTAAGGATAATAATAATCTAAACTTGAATTTGGCTACATGGAGTGAAATCAGAGAAGAAGATTCAGATCTACTCCTTCAGGAGGATGTAATTGATGACACTTCAAAATTGTTTGAATATCAAAAGGCAATGGAATTCTAGTCTCAAGTGTTACAAGATTTAATAAAGAAGTTGGATGATAAATGAGTAGAAATCATGGATGCTTTGAACGACATATTAGAAGAGTTTGATATTATTAGTTGTAAGTTCTTCAATGAAAACATTGATGCTCTTTCAGAGGATCAAATATGGGAAAATTTCAAAGATTTGGTGAAAACGAGATGATGAGGTTACCTAGACTTTCAGCAGTGACTCTATTGATAGGTTGGTGTCATGCCAAAATTTCACAAGAAGACTAAAGAAGGTTGTGGGTAAACTGAGAAGAATTCCAACCAAAATCACAAGGGAAATTGAGACAGTGGATGTAGTGAATCACTACGCATGTGGGCTAGAGGACGGAGAGATTCAGGGAATTATCAAGCGTTTCATCAAATACAAACATCGGATGGCTTCCTGGGAGAAAGACAAGGGAAAATTGAAGTTGGAGAAGATGTTGCAGAGCCAAGCCAAGGCTAGGCGGCCATGAAAGGACTGATCCAAGCTCTGGATCGGTCAAATTTGTAGGGTTGATTGGGTCAAATTCTTGCAACAAACTTTGCTATTTTTATGGGAGCATGTTCCCTTGAAATTAATGACATTTCTATTTTTAGTAAATTGTTAGTTAAGGCCCAGTTGTAATGGCTCAGCCTAAGGAACTTATAAATAGAGAAGTACATTAAGTCTTTAGATATATCAATTTTTGGAGAAGTTACTCTTCAAGCTTGGAAGAGTGCTTTGAATATTCAGAAACCTTTCAATTACATTCAGAGTGATATTTTTCCATGGAAAGCTGAGTTATTGTGTTAATGGTTGATGTGTTTATGCTTTGTGAATGCATAGTTCCTTAGTATAAGTGGTTATGGCTTGCCTTTATCTCAGAATATCTTATTTCATTATGTTGGAAAGTGATATAATTGTTTGAATATCAGTTGTGAAAAACTTTATCTTCCTTCTATTATACAAGCCATATTATTATTGAATTTTATGAATGAAATGGATGTTTGACATGTGCCTATTTTATATTATCGTGGTGATTGATTGTGTTTCCAATTGAATTCGATCTATCTGTTATGCATAATATGAGTTTAACAAAAGGAACGTATGCTTCTTAGTTTGTGATATCTTGTATCCTCTCCAAGTTGCAACATAGGTGAAGTTGGCTTGTGGTGCACACACCCTCTTTCAAATTAACCCTTCCTGAGTCTGAAAATACCCTTTATTTAGTGCATCACCATCCCTAGTATAGTTTAATTTCTTGCAAATCTCTTTCCCTAAAACCCATGAAAATGTTAGCCTAGGTTTAGATAACAATTTTATTACACTAGGAGTAGTACAAAACTTAGTTTAGGAAGAGGAAGACGGCCTTCTTTCAAAGGTTCACCTCGAGCCCAAGTCCCACAGCTTGAGAGGTGATCCCATGTGTCCCAATCACACCAATGTAGGAAATTTGCATCCTCCAATGTTGCGTCTTCATTGTCTAGATTTTCCACTTGATTAAATACTCAATGATGACCCTTGTCCTCAATCACTTAGTGTGTGTCTAAAGGATACATTATGGTTCCAAGATGATTCTTCCCTCCTCGTCAAGCTCTTGTAATACTATTTGGGTTGATATTGTTTGTCTAATTACCTTCTTCATGCTAGATACATGGAAGACTGGATGTATTCGAGTGGCCGAAGGAAGTTCCAGTTTGTATGCTACACTGTCAATCTTTTATAACACTTGACAAGGGCCATAATACTTAGGTGAAAGCTTGAAATCATTTTTCTGTTGTTTCAACGACATTTTCTTATATGGTTGTAAACGCACAAAAAACCCAATCATCTGACTTCAAAGTGTCTTTCACTGCGATGTTGCTCTGCCTGTTGCTTCATGTGGTTTTGTGCCATGGCCAAGTTCTCCCTAAGACTAGAAAGTACCTCTTCTTGGTGTTGAATATGTTCTTCAACTTCTCAAACCCTTGGGTGCACTCTTAAAGATGAGGTGATGGATGGTGGATGGTACCCATATAATGCCACAGAAAGGAGACATTTTAGATGAACTATGAAAGGAGGTGTTATACCACCATTTTGCCAGTGGTAACCATTATACCCACCTCGCTTGCTTATCTGAGGTAAAACAACGAAGATATCCCTCGACGCACTTGTTTACTACCTCTGTTTGCCCGTCAGACTGGGGATGATAAGATGAACTACGAGCTAGTTGCGTGCCTAAACATGAGAACAAGTCAGTCCAAAAATTACTAGTAAAGATAGGGTCTCGATCACTTATTATAATCTTTGGTGTCCCGTGTAGCTTCTAAACTGTATCCATGAAGGTTGTTGTTACTGTACTTGCAACAAATGGATGTGATAAGACACAAAAATGGGTATATTTGGTGAGTCTGTCCACCACCACCATGGTTACATTTTTTCCTTCTGATTTAGGCAATCTTGTGATGAAGCCCATGGACACCTCTTCCCACCTCTGGCTAGGAATAGATAAGAGGTTGAAAAAGACCTGGAAACTTAATTGTTTGCCTTTATTTTGCTGACAAACCATGCATTCTACTACAAATTTTTGGACATCCCCTTTTAGCCCTTCCTAGAAGAAATCGTGCTTGATTCAGTGATAAGTCTTCAAGAATCCAGAATGCCCCTACTGGAGAAGCCTGAAGCTCAAATAAAACCCTATTTTTAAGGGTTGAATTCTTACATAAGTATAATCTATCTTTGTACCATAAAGCATCTCCTTTCCATAAAAATTTGTCTAACATGCTTGGATCATGTTGGAAATTCTGAATGAGATTTTGTGTACCTTGGTCATTTTTCCACTCAGAACTTGCATCCTCTATCCAATCATTCTGTAACACAGATATGGCACACAATAATGCCTCGGCTGATTCATCCTTTCGAGATAGAGCATCAACAACTACATTCTCTTTCCCTTTCTTGTATATTATCTCAAAATCATACCCCAACATTTTGGAGACCCATTTTTGTTGTTCTTTAGATGATAAACGTTGCTCTAAGAAGTATTTCAAACTATCATGATCTATCTTAACTTTGAAATGTCTACCCATTAGATATGGTCTCCATTGTTTCACTGCATGAAGTATGGCTAACATTTCTTTCTCATTAACTAGTTTTGATATATTCTTACCTTTGAATTGGTAGCTCTCAAAAGAAATGGGTCGACCTTCTTGCATGAGTACTGCCCCCATACCATACCCTAAGCATCACATTCAACAATGAATATTTTGGAAAGATCCGGAGTGGCTAGAACTAGAGTGGTGCACATGGCCTCCTTCAACTTCTCAAATGTCATAATAGCTTCCTCATTCCAATGGAAAGAGTCCTTCAATAAAGCTGTGAGTGGTGTCGTTATACTGCCATAATTCCTTACAAATCTACGATAATAGCCTGTAAGCCCCAAAAATCCTCGAAGATTTTTTAGGGTTTTGGGAACCTTCCATTCAAGCATGGCTTTTATCTTATTAGGATCCACTTTAACACCTTCATAAGAGACAATGTGACCCAAGTATTCAACCTCCTTGACTCCAAAAGAACACTTAGAAGGCTTTGCATAAAGTTGATGTTGTTCCAGAGTTTCCAACACCTTATTTACATGATGTAGGTGTTCCTCCCATGTTTTACTATAGATTAATATATCATCAAAGAACACTAAAATAAACTTCCGCAGAAATGGCTTAAAGATAGAATTCATCAAGCTTTGAAATGTAGAGG
This sequence comes from Taxus chinensis, assembly GCA_019776745.2. Taxonomy (NCBI): domain Eukaryota; kingdom Viridiplantae; phylum Streptophyta; class Pinopsida; order Cupressales; family Taxaceae; genus Taxus; species Taxus chinensis. Next base: position 667,408,904 of record CM034146.1, read on the forward strand.
GTGCATTTGTTAGACCAAAAGGCATTACCAAGAACTCATAATGACCTTCATGTGTTCTGAAGGTTGTTTTATGGATATATTCATCCTGATTCTAATCATGATGATATCCGGAACAAAGATCAAGTTTTGTAAAGTAAACAGCACCATGCAACTCATCAAGCAAATCATCAATTACAGGAATAGGAAACTTATCTTTGACTATGTACTTATTGAGTTCTCTGAAATCTGGACACATGCGCCAATTGTCATCTTTTTCCCGTACCATCACTAAAGGAGAAGAGTAAGCACTCTGACAATGACGAATAATTCCTGCTTCCAACATCTCTTGTACTATCTTCTCAATCTCACTCTTTTGCATATAAGGGTACCTATAAGGTCTGATGTTGGGTGGTTGACTGCCTGGTACTAGCTAGATGGCATGGTCATGGTCTCTTTTTGGAGGTAAACCCTTTGGCATATCGCTAAACACAATTGAGTGCTCATCTATAATTGCTTTGCATATATGAGGGTATAATTGTATTTGACTGATGTGCTTCCAATGAAAATAGTTGTGCCACAAACCCCTATGCACCTTTTCTAAGCAATTTTTGCATCAGGTGAGAGCTCACCAACTATGGGGACTTTGCTTTTAATCCTTTTAATTTAAAATTCCTCCCTTGTGACTGAAATCACATGAACAACTCTTGGAAATTCATTTCAATGGTTCCCAAGGTGGTAAGCCACTGAACTCCTTACACAATGTCTGCTCCTCCCATGGAAATGGCATACATAGGGCTAGTTAGCAAGTAATCTCCCATGGTGAGATTAAAGTTATGGCATTTTCCCGAACTAGTGTTCCCCATCAGTGACCATTACTTGACATTTTGGAGCTGGATAAACAAAGCAGTTCAAGCGTACCGCCAACTTATGATTGATGAAGTTTGTGAGTACTTCCCGAATCAATCAACATTATTACCCTCTATGTTGTTTTAAGAATCCAACCACTTTGAGAGTTTGGGGAGTGTTAATACCTAAAATTGCATGACATGCTATCGTTGGCTAGGGATCTCTTAATTCCTCTTTTGGCTCTACCTCTTCATCTTCTTCATTCTCTTCTTCTTCATTAGGCCCCTCAATGTAGAACAACTTCTTTTCAGCACACTTATGTCCTGGTCCAAATTTTTTGTCATGATTAAAACATAACCCTTTGGCTCTCTTTTCTTCAATTTTTTAAGGTGTCAATCTAACTGGCTGAGGAAATGATGGTGGCAGGGTGTTATGATCTCTGATATTAGAGATAGTATGTCTCCTGCTAGAAAGAAATTTTTCCTCTACCCTATGTGCCATGATAATAGAATCTAAAACCTTATGAGGATTAAACATATGCACCTCATTCTCAATGTGTTCCTTAAGACCCCCAAGAAATAAGTCATTTTGATTCTCTTCAGTAATATTTTCCACCCGCAAGGAAAGGTTTTGGAATTGATGAATGTCATCCTTGACTGATCTTGTTTGTCTTAACTTAGCTAATTGGCTGAAATAATTTTCTGACACGCTAGAATTATAGTGCAATTGCAACTCTTCAGTGAATACTATCCCTGTAACTTTGAGACCACTCTTTTTCCTTTGAGCACATAACCATCGATACCAAGCAAATTGGTCAGGTTCAAGATACAAGGATGTCATGGTAACCTTTTGTCCCGATGGAATCTGATGTAGATCAAAGAAATTATCCATTTGGTTACTCCAATTAAGTGGACCCTTTCCATCAAACTTACACATTTCCACTTTAGGAATCATGTTACAGCCTTGCAGAGTGTTTGTATTTGGATTGGGCATGCTCGAAGATCCACCCTAGCAAGTTTGTCTATTACTTTGACCTAAAGATCCCCCTTGATTGATATGAGTATGATTGAGTTGTGGTTGATTAGGAATAACCTGATGACCCATTAGATTTGAACTGAATTGGTGAATGAAATCCTCCAATCTTTGTACAATTTTTTCTACATCATCTTTGTTGGCCATTCTAAACTCGAGAATTCGCAGCTCAAACTCAAGTTGGCTTACCTTATGGTCCGTCAAAGTAAACCCTAGCCCCAAGGATTTTGTAGTTACCCCTTCTAACTCTAAATCCTCAACGATTATCTCATCCTTGTCTAGGGTTTTACCTAAAGTGATGGGATTCTTTTTGCCTCTTCTGGAAGGCCTCGCCATGATGCCCCAAAATGGTAGGATTTAGGTATCAAGGTCAAAATTTAGGGTTTGGGATTTTGATAAGAATTCGGCCAAATAGGAACAAACTTAAAAAACTAACTCAAACTAATTTTTTATCCTCTTTCTAGAAATGTAAAGAACTTGGAAAAATTCCACAATTTGCAGTTGATAGAGCAAATTTATCAAGAACCCTAAAATTGATGTAACTTTTGCAAAACAAGTCAAAATATCTTGAAATTTGGAGAAGAGCTTACTTTATTGATGTTGCAACACCCCCAAAAAAACTACAGAATAATTCGCTACCGAATCAGACATATAGCTGATTCTTTGAAATTAGGGTTTTGAAGCGGATCTAGCCGAGATCAAGCTCTGATACCACTTGTCAAGGAAATTACTTAGATAAATAAGAATACCAGCAATAAGAGAACACAAAAGAACACAATATTGCAAATAAATGATCACAATATGCAAGTAGAATAGCTTAGCCACTTCGAAGGGGGCAAACCATGCAATAAGACTCAAATGCTCTGATGATCTACTATACTAACCTCTATTCCTATGCTATGGCCATCACCAAAGCTGACCCACTAATAATAATATAACATATATGAAAGAGATACATCATGATAAGAAGTTATGATAACCACAAGTTGGATATATACATCCAATGTTCAAGATGGTGCATAGTCTTGTAAATGAGGTAATTAATTCATAATAAATATCTGCACAATAAGATGCTCACATTGTTTTAGAAATTCCACTAAATAGTTCCTTGAGAATAAGCATATTTGTTAACATGTCTACACACGGAGATCAAAAAATTATACTTAAACCTCCATGTCTGTTGCATTAAGAACCTAGCCAATCCAAAAATATTATGTACTAAGACTATTATTTTGCTTGCCTATGCTCTCTTAGTGACATTTTACTTGTTGAATTTGCTTTTGCGGACAAGAAAAATGGGAATAAATTACATGTGTTGCAAATCAAATATCATATGTTTTGTCATTTACAACAAATAATTGGACTTTGAAAACTATTATCATGAAACTATTATGTGTTGTGTTCCATTTCTATCAAATGAAGACAATCTTAGATCTAGTTTTTGTACACAACAGGATGCATACAAATTCCACCAAACAACCATAACAAAAAATGAGGTGTGATTTTCTTATAACATTAACCCAACTTGGGGTGATTTGTATGATTCTCTCAAAGAAATTAAATAAAAATTGAAATACACTGCTCTAATAGTATCATGGACAAACAAATGTAACATTTGAGAAGAACAGTATACCATTGGCCCATATCTCCCCTTCCAAAAATTAATAGTAAAAAATGTGAAAATAAAACCATTTGAGACTAGGAAACATCCATTTGTAACCAGCAATGCAATGTACTATAGACAAATGATAATGTTGAACAAAAAACAAGTAGAAATTGTAGAAGGCGTTAAGTTGAAAAAATATTGCAACTTTAGAAAACCATTATATCTTTTTTTGATGGGTGGCCTTGGTACAAGAAAAACAATCATTGCAAAATTGATACTTGAAACCTTGATTCATATTTATAAAAACTCAATTGATAGGTTAACCATTGAAACCACAAGGTTTAGTAGTGGTTATCATAGGGAAGGCTACTTAAATGTAGGTTCTATAACACTTCATTCAAATTTTTATTTTCATTTAAGATACTTGAAATACTTCCTTGAGCTTTGAACATCTTAGACACACTACCAAAAAATTATGGGAAATTATATCTTCTTCCTTATTTATGAGAGATAATTGGTTGGTGGACAATGATTATACTTTATTGACAAATGTTTTAGAGAATTCAAACCCATGCCAACATCATAATTTGGAAACATTGACATGTTTTTATATGGAGACTTTTATCAAGAACAACCTATTGAAGACATCATATTTTTTCAAATCCCTAAAATTGCCAAAGAATTGGTACCCTACAACTTTTGGTAGGACAATGTCAAGGTCTGTGCAATTATAAAGATAATGTGCCAAAAATATAGTTTCTTTACATTGATTCTTAATAGGTTGTAGACGAGCTCTTAAACAAATATCAATCTCTTTTGCCTTAATACTCGATGTTTGTGTCCACCACTAAATGATCCTAAATTTCTATATATTTTCTACAAGCTATTTGGTGTTCAGATTGCAATGATAGAATTCTTGCACTTGTACAAGGCAGAGAAATTTTTATCAATGTAATTGATGAACAAGATACAATTCCTCTTTTCACACTATTGAAATCCCTAAGAAATTGATTTGTAAAAAAAAGTAGTTGAGATCTTTGCTGAAACTATGATATTCTAGAAGGGTTGGTTAAAGGTTCTTATGGCACCTTTAAATCTTACGTGGCAATAGAAAAAAAATGAGATACTATGTATAAAGTTCAACGATACAAACATTGTCTAGCACTAAATTGCAAAATATGCACATGTGTACAAACGAAATCTAACTTGATTGGGTGCCAATTGTGCTCAGTTCTAAAACCTTGCATAGGATTTCACACAAATCAATTGTCATAGTTTGAAAATAGTTTCCCACTCAAGTTTTTTTTACACATACAATTCAAAGAGCACAGGGGGCTTACCATCAGTGGACTTGCCTTTAGTGGGCTTAGTATAGACCTTCCTCTCTCACGTGAAAAACATAAACAACTTGTATTTGTTATATCCTATAATAGCCAAAAAATCAAAATAAAATAAATGAGTATCAATGAAATGTCTTGTTTTTAGTCTAAAGGAAAAAAAAAACATATACATTTCTTGTGTACAACACAATTACATACTAACGACACAAAATTTGTTTGCAAATGTGCTCTTGTATGGATTTCTCCTGTGTCTACCATTAATATCTGGTCATCATGACACAAAAATGTGCACGAGATACTTGAAGTTCTTTCTAAAGCAATTCTAAATATGCACAAATAGAAACATGTTATTTTGGGAGATTTCAACATTGATATACATAAATATAACAAAAACTTGAACCTCCTCCAAAAAATCATGGAAAGTTGGGAGCTTTAGTTCTACTTGCAAAAAGAAATCATATTATTGCAAAATAACATTAAATACAAATGAAGATATACTAGTTTTTTTTTTAAATTATATTTATTTGCTAGACCACACATAAATTCAAATCGGTTAATATTTTTTTAAAATAAAAAAGGATAGCGAGTAATACTCATTAAAGTAAACAATGTCTCAATGTTTTTTTTGGGTCAAATTTAATAGGTTGGCAGCTAAAATCTAGTTATTGAGTTAGATAAAAAGGTGGTCTAGGTTTTTGAAAAATTGAAGGCTTGGTGTTGGCTGCCCCTAATGAACCTTCTCTAGCCAAGGGAAAGAGGGAAAACCCTTTTATTAATTGACAACAAATTTTAATAAGATATAAAATAGAGGAAAAACCTTTATATTAGTTGATGACGCATTTTAATAAGATATAAAAAAGAGATCCAAATGATTGACATTTTTTCAACATATACACTGACCTTATACGCAATGTTAACATTATCATGAGAATAGATAATTAGAAATTATATCATAAGGTTGCAATAGATGCATCAAAGGCACTTACGAGAATGGATGGAGACCAGACTAGATGTATTTATAGTTTGACCAAAGCAAAGAAGGGGATTCAGGGTTCCCTTGTACAAACAAATGAAATCCATGCATCTTCATAATCAGTGAGACTTGTAGATGAAACTTGTGTTTGAAGATCAAAGGTGAATGTGCAAAGAGGTTGTAACGGATCTGTTTGAGGACTTAAGATTTGCCAACACACCTTGGAATATCCTTGTCATACTTCCATGTGACAAGCCCTAGGTGGTGAGTGGTGTAATGCGGAAAAGGCCCAAGATAATTTGGTGCTTCAAAATGCAAAAGTTGAAATCAAGGATCGTTTCATGATATGGTTAGTTGTGTCTTCTGCTCTTTGGTTGTTGGGTCTTCAGTTATGCTTCCCAATAGGAATGTTGGTGAGTGAGTCAGGGGAGCATCTCGACCCGAAGCTCTCCTCCACACAGGAATACCAACTCAAGGGGATAGACATCCATAACTCCAATGACAACACTGTCTGAATTTATTGACATTTTGTTGTCTCTTAATAGATAGGATAAAATGGACAACAAAGATGATTTGGAGGGCAGGACAGGAAACGACTTAAGCTTAAAACACTTAGAAATATACAAGCTTGATATTCGCATGTAAGGTCAAATTAAGGGTTATGAACGCCCTAGGCAATAATGGAACTAACGCCTTCTATAAATAAATAAAAAACATTCTACATCAGACAAAATAACTAACCATAACCAATATTTGATTATTTTATATGTTGTCTCTACCATCCAAGACAAACTTGCTGGCAAAAAAATAGCTTTCACTGCCTAAATTCCCCGGCTAAGTCTCTAACACAGTCTATCGTAATCCTCATTTTCCAATATCTTCCCCAACTATTTTTCTTCCAAGTTCTTTGGATATTCACCTTTCTCAGTCTCTTCTTCTAAAAAAATACCAAGAGTTCAATACAATACAAAGTATGAAAAATACATGAGTATGACTTAAATTTAAAAATCTTGCAACAAAGTCACTTGCACATGTATCGAGCTTGGTAAATATCATAATATTAATAGAGTAAATTAAAATTATTTTTAATTTTAACAAATAGAATTAAATTGGTATGTAACGTTGGCCCCCAACCCTTGCTAGCATATATGGCTAGTAATTTTTCTACTCTTCATTAAAATCATAATAAAATAAAATAAATTAACACCACTTAAATGTTGGCACCCTAGGCAATTGCCTAATCTGTCTAGGCCTTAATCCGGCTGTCAACATGTGGTGGTGAAGGATACTTTGTGAAGCCTCAGAGCATGAGGAGAATGTGGACGCCATGGTCAATGGCTTAAGGCTTACCCATTTATGCATGGGTCATTACGGTCCTTCAGTAGCTTGCAAAGATCTTGGATTTGGAATCATGAAAGATGTTCTAAATAATATTTTGGGGACGAGAGATGATGTTTGAACTTGTATAACACGGTATCAGTATTATTTTAGAAAGTTAACAATGAAGCGGTTCATGAGATATCCACGTAGCAACAAATAGGGAAAAATTAAGTGATGGGACATACTCTAACCAACACTGAGGTGAAGGAATTCATTCTCACAATCAAGTTTTCAACAAGTTCACACAAATCCAAAACACAATAGCAAAAGTAACAATGAGAAGCACCAAGCTTCTAACCATGGGAAGAGGGGATGAAGAAATCCCAACTATGATAACCAAAAAGCCTCCAAAATTAGCACCAATTATCTACTAATATCTCCATGCAATTCCACCCCTTATCACTCCATTACCCCTCTCCATTAAGGATTTTCAAACTTCAAGTTACCTTGAATGGAGATAGGGGGTGATTTCCAAACACGAGTCCACTTAATAAAAAATAGTATTGAGTTTAAGAATAATGTTGCACTGCTAGCCATGCATGGAGGGGTTGGTTAGGCAACGCCGTTAACTTGCCCGCTAGTTCTACAGTGCCAACAACTAGCCCTTACACAACTAAAAGAAACAAACAAATTTGAGATATGGGAAAAACGGACTTTGCTATTTTATTTTTTATGGTGTAAAGGATTTCGATTGGATGTCGTTTGATGTGTGTGTTTTTGCAAGTAAACAAATTCTTCAAACCATGATTCATTACCATGGAACCCAAAACAACATAACTATTAAAACAAAGATTCAATCCCTGCACAATAAAAATGCATTTGCTTTAAGATCAAAAGAAGAACAAATTGTTCTTGGCAGCGACAATAATGCTGAAATTGACACTAATAGGAGATTCAACGTCCTCTCTGACCGAGGCAGAATTAAAGAGGCTTTGAACTTATTAGAATGTATGGATCAATGAGGCACTAAATCAAATTTCAATGTATATGCATATCTCTTGCATGGATATGCTAACAAGAAGGCAATTGTGGAAGGCGATTCTGATGATGTCTACAAAATGCGGGGATTTGAAAGATGCTTGCAAAATATTTGACAAAATGCTTGAACAATATGAGGTGCCATGGATGGTAACGATTGCGGCTTGTTGTAGGCATAGGCAGGATGAGGAGGCTTTATATTAGTATAGCAAAATGAGAGACAATGGTATTAAAATAGATCATTTTACACAAAATGGGTGTGTGGAAGATGCTCTTAATTTTTTTCAAAGAATGTCAAAACATACTCTTGCCTCATGGAATGCAATGATTGTAGAATATGCACATTACCAATGTTTTGATGAGAGTTTAAGTTTGTTTTTCCACATGTAATTGACTGGTCCACACCCAGACAATGATACTTATGCGTGTGTTCTCTCGCCATACATTTTTTGGTATTATCTGGATAGGATCTGTAACATCCTCTTTTGTCACTTCAATTCTAGGATTTTTTTTTTAATCTTAGTTTATGCTTCATTAATTTAAATACCCATATATTTAAACCTAGCATAATCTTAATCTCTTTAACTTCATGCTTCACTGATTTAAATACCCAGTATTTAAATTCCAACATAATCTGAAATTGAATCCATCCGATAATAGTCATAAAACCATGTGCAACTGCATGAGAGTCTACAGATCCTACTCGATCCCCCTCAAACACTCTTTATGAGCTAGTACACCATTTGTATCATTTGGTTTTCCTTTGTCAAGTATAATTTTCTAAGTGCATACTTAGAACTTAGACATTGAATCCCATCAAGGCATCCGACATCTTAGATCGTATCTCCGAGATAGTGTATTTGATAGCTTACACTACTTTGCGCAAAGTTTTAGAGACATGTATGACATGCTCGATTCCACGACGACACACTCGTCATTAGGAACTTGTCCATTACCTAATTCTGTTATATAGACTCCCTTCCAGTCTTAGGTTATTATGTTTTTGGTTAACCGTATTAAGTAATCATGAACTTAATTAGGGATAGAACAACATAACCCTATTAAGTGTTGGTTGTAGTTATAATTCTGCATATTGTATTACTTTTATATGTTTAATAACCATTCCATTTACCTAAACACGATACTTATGTAAAACATTGTTATTATTTAGATCAATTCAACTTTACTCATTAAATCATATAATCAAATAACAACTTATGTTCACTCAATAGAATTCGTGTGTGTGTGTGTGTGTGTGTGTGTGTGTGTGTGTGTGTGTGTGTGTGTGTGTGTGTGTGTGTTTAGGTAAATGGAATGGTTATTAAACATATAAAATTAGTACACACACACACACACACACACACACACACACACACACACACATCCCTTTATATGTTTATATGGAGCACCTTAATAATCTTCAATTCATAATTACTCACCTTGTTTCCTATTTCCTGACTAGGTCTATTTTGAGACTTGATAACATCTTGCAACTATGAATCTTTTATCATCAAATCAATTTTATAATAGTTACATCAACGATTGAAGTAGTATCATATGTATGAATATATAAGCATTCATACTTAAGTTACAACCTTGATAAATACTTCACAACATATAGTCATATTACCCTCACATAAATGTAATATCTTAACTAATATATCCTTTTTCTATTTATAGTAAGGAATAATAATCATGGTAAACCATAGGTGCATTTTAGATTCAAGGGTCTTTATAATAGCTAAGGCATCCTTTAATGAAATACACCTATCTATCTGAATTTCATGTTCAGAAAGGAATTGTTAACAACATAATTATCTTTAAGTATGTGTTGTATTAATTTAATAACTCGAGGAGATCCCATAGTCCAATAAGCCCTTAATAGTGTAAATACGCAATATGCATTTTCAAGTAAACCTTTCTTACTCACTTCATAACTCATAATATATAGCTATATATAGACTCACGTCATGATGGTATGTTAATCCTTAGGCATGTTTTGTATCTAAGCTCCATACCTAATTATTATAACTTAGGTAACATGATAATAAATCAACAATCAAAGTAACCTTTAAATAAACCCAACCCATTGTGCACTTTAAATCATCATGCAACTATGAAGTCTTTCTTCTGGGTACAACCCATTTTCATTGCATCTTTGATTAGATAGGTTGTAAGTATGATTATATGTATACATATATGTATCCAAAATGCATTCACAAAATTTGAGTAATCTTTCCATACTCGTGCCATTATGGCATATTAAATCTTCATGCAGCAATGAAAGCTTTCCCTATGTGCATCCCTAATATTTTTGCATTTGTGTTTGGACTGATTGCAAATAAGTTTACATACATATATGAACTCCAGGTCCAATTTAATATTTCATTGACCCATAATATGTATATTCCCATGTAAACATCTCATACCAAATTACTGATCTCACACATTACAAGACTCTTAATTCATAACATTAGATTCATATAAACACTTGAATAAGGTTTTGTAATCATATCCAATCATTGAATTCTCTAATACAAGCAAAACATAATAGAGTACATGAATTTCATCTTTTATTATTTTTTTCGAAGCAGAACAACAAAATGGCTTTCCGCCTCTTTACCAAATAAACAATTCAGCAACATTTTTTTAATTTACAAAAATCACTGAGCTATACAAGCATCTTCTATCAACAAAATGATCAAGTAATTTTCTTCAAACTTCATTCACCTTGTATACTCAAGTATTCCATCTGCAAATTGTTAGCATTTGTCAGTTCACATGAACTGGGATGATAAGACATATCTCTACAACTTATGTTATTTAATATTTACTTAAATGAGACTGCATTCATTTGAACTATAAACATCATAATAACTTTGTAAAACATTTAGCATCAACAGGGACAAAACAAATTGCATTCATCACTTCATCGAGCATTAATTTGTTTTAATGCCTTAATGGAAATTCCAAACTTAACAAGTCATTCCAACAATATCAGCAAGATAACATCCTTGAAACTATTAAGCAGTAATACACTCATCAATTATTCAAAATATATTTATGCTGCTGGTGTATAGTTTTTAGAGAACAAAATATTCTTCGAGGCCCAACTAATAACCTTGCTAAGGGATTTAATTGTCCCGCAACAGCCCATATCATGCATAATATATATGTATATTTGTTCCCTTTTAGTTCCCAGGTTTATACGACATCACAGTCAAACCAACCAAGGGTTACTCAAGCATTTGACCTGAATCAATCAATAACAAGTAGCTGTAATAAATACTATGTCACAAAGTATTTACCTTCAGTAAGTTAAACATCAACATTACATTCTCTATTACCGCGGAGTAAAGATATTTCCTCCCTTAATATCAACTATCTGATTTTGCTAGCAGCAAATCGTTCATCTACAGGTAATTGTTATTTACCTTTAAATAAACTAATCGACAACACATCAAAATTGATTGCCTTACGAACAAGAATGGGATTTCCCCAAGTTATTCCCAAACCTATCATCGCTGACAAAAAGGAGACATTAAATCAAGGTATCGTTTTGGAGATATTCCTGAAGGACAACAACCATTTCACCAACAATATCAACCATCAAATAAACCCTGCTATTGTCAAAGATTCCAAGGTCGAACATAAAACAGTCAAGTCCCTCAAACCCAACGGTTAACCTGGTTCGAACCGGAGGATTCATTACAGGTTCCAATAACCAAAATACAGTTGTCTCATATATTACTCAAGTACTAAATAATAGAACTATACAACTTTATATGGAACCAAAAATACAGTCATACGTTTTTGGTTAACCTTCTAAGAATTCCAATCTCAGAGCCATAACAATGAATACACATAACACATACATCTACAAAGGTCGTAACACACACCTATAGACCATGCCATGATTGATAGGCTCTATTTTATACTCATATCAAGTAAAATAATAGTATTCGACTTTTTAAGAGAATACAACCAAACCCAAAACCCAAATTCTTTGACACAAGGAAAGCAAGGGTTCCGTTCCACAGAAATAGCAGGGACGTGGGGACAATAATACCCCCAAAAGAAACATATACGACACTGTAAATATTGATATACTAAAATAGTATTAATTTATCCAAACAACCCTAGTTGCAGGGTTTAAATCATTCAACACAAAAATCTTGAGGGTTTCGCATAACCGAACACAAAACACTTTTGCAAAGATTTATTTCGTGATAATCGTTCATTCTAAGATAATAAAAAATTCAAGTATAAAACCCAAATTTAATCCCTTTTACATAAATCGATATCATCTCAAAAACATTGCCACAAAAGCAATTAAGAACCCAAAACCATGAATATCAACAAGCGCATATTGCAAGGTTTAACCTGAGCAAATAAATAAATAGTATAAGCAACTAAGAGAGATAAATTGTATCATTCCTGAGATAAGAAGACCACTGTTATTTCTTGCGCAACTCTTCGAGCAAACTGAAACCTCCTCCAACTCTTCCAAATGCCATCGATTCTATCAAAAGAGGAGCTCTCTCCTTTCTATTTCCTTGTTAGATATAGTTTCCCACAACTTCTCAATCGATTATTTCTCGAAGAACCAGAGTTAAAAACCCTCATGCAGAGCTTCGAGTTGCCTAAAAATAAAAGCTAAGTTTACATATTCTCCCCTCTTCTAGGAGCTTCACTATTTTCCAAGCAACCACATGCATTAAATGCATTAATTATCAATACTTCCATCATCGCCACCCTCTAACTATACCTCTAACTTTGGCAAGCTAGAGTAGCGGATAGCTAACTTAAACTTCAACAATACCTTTACCTTGCATGCCTTCGAAACTTGGTTGGTCAACGATCTATCCATAATTAAATAATACAAAGATTAAAACTATTGCAATAATAAGGTCAAGTTTCCATTCATTTGCATGGTCATCCTCATCTAGATTCGGATGCAAAAACAAATACCTCACTAAGGTTGAAATACTGATGATAATAACATTATCCCAAGTGTTAATAACCATCAGCACTATTCATACTATTAAATCACAAGATCAAACCTTAGTTTAACATGTTAGCTCAATATATAGTAACTCCCATTTGAATCTTTGTGGTCGATTTAATCGACATCAACAATTATACCGTAACACTTAACATACGATAATACTCACCCGCCCCATGCATAAGGCATTAGGTCCATTGGAACTTTAACAAAGATCTCATTTCTTTGCTACTCCCTTATTGCATTGCCCCTAATTATGGGCAAAAGCACATATTAGGTAGCAAGGTATTAAATTCTCAAGGTCTTTCATGCAGGTCTCATACAACTGTAAATATTTAGCATCAGATAAGAGTATGGTCGTAAATCCGTATTTTAATCGTTCAATAATGTATAATGAGGTCTATGTAAGACCCCTTTTCAACTTATTGCTCTAAACCTTAGAAATAGAACATATATACAAGAAGACCCCTCAATAGTCATTCATAATGTGGTACAAGTTTGTTGATATACACGTATATTTTAAATGCAAATGAAATAATACCATGACAATTAATTTCACAACATGTACGGTCAAGCACATAAACCTTCAATTTAGACTTACCCTTGCAATCACAGATAGATTATTGCGAGGTGTGACAAGATCTATCTAATTCAAAATGAATGATCTAAATTAACCACTCCATACTCGGAATAAATGTGGGTATGCCGAGTATCAACTCTTGTTTCTTTGTGGTCTTGCATACATATGACTGTCGTGTAGGTAATTGATATGCTCTAACAGCAAATGGAATCCCCCTGTAAATAACACTTTAGACATAATTAATTTAGGTGTCTTAAATATGCATATCTAAATAATGCTGAGATACATTAATTTGAGGTGCTTATTTTGAATTTGTTACATAGTTTTATCTATTGATGAGTTTCATATGATTAACGACTCATATTCTTTTCTCCAAGTTATCACAAATTTTCTGTTAATTGGTGATAGATGAGCTATATCTAATTACACCACCACCTGGGGTTTGAAAATATCTTTGCAAAAAAATTAGGCTCCAAACTCCACTGTATGCCCAAGATACAGTGATCTTTTGATCACCTCTTCCAACCAAGAAGAAAAACTTTTCTGTGAAGGTCAAATAGACATCGGTCATTTTTATTGACATCTCACAAGATTACACTACTCCTCACACCCCCTTGTCTATCAATGTAGTTACACCACCTGATATAATGAACCAATGATTGCATACAACAAAAGGAGGACTTACAAAATATGTTCCACAACATAAACTTGCACGTACATGTCATTATAACAATTTATTTGTTCTATATTCCACATAAACACAAGAATGCAAAAGGAAAACGCTTACAAGCATTCCCAAAATCGTAGAAACATTATTTGAATAAGAAAATAGTATGGGGATAGGGATGGGTGGGCAAGAATGCAACTAGTATGGGGACAGGGTTGGGGGGACAAGAATGAGGATCAGAATTAGGGACCGAGGGATGGGGGTGCATCCTTGTGAAACATAGTCTATTACTGAATTTGGATTTAAAGGGTATGTCACAGTTCACAGGTGCTTTATGGTGAGAGACTGAACTTTATTATAATCTGTTGTGTTAAGTGTAACAAGAGCTAGTAGATGAATCAAGGAACCAAAAGATGTTTTCAGAGTCTCTAGGCATATCTTAAGAATGAAGATCGTCTATCATATCTACACTATTCAATGATTGATCAATGTAATGCAAGTAGAGATTATGACATCCTTATTTCTCTTCTTCATGATTACGATATGTAGATCATGTCGAATTGAATTCATTTGATGGTTACGTAGGAATTTTCTAAGGAGCTCCAAAGAATGGCTGTAGTCCCGTGGAAGGGGAGGAGGGGTTGTCCAGCTATTCTCAGTGGAAGTTGCGTAAAAAAAATGTGGAGCTATTTTCAGCAAATACTTGGGATCTTGCCTGATTATGCTCCCACGGAAGAGGGAGGAGGGGTCGTCCAACTATTCCCGGTGGAAGTTACATAACAAAATGTGGAGCTATTTTCAGCAAATACATGGGACCCCCGGCTAGAGTATTCCCCGAGTATGTCTGACTTCTTGAGTATGTCCTGGGTTCAGGCAGGCTCCAAACTAGGGGGCAAAACCTTTATGTTCCTCCAAGGGTAGGAGGGCCAAAATACAAGAATCGAACTCAGTTCAAAACAAAGATTTCTCAACTCAGGAGTTAGGCCTGTACAGGTAAAACCTGAATATTGAACTCAAAATATCTCTCAAACACTTGATCCCAAATTCTGTGGGGGTTATTGCACAGCAATACGTAGAGCTGTTTTCAGCAAAATGGTCCCATGAAATACAAGCTTTCATCTTTTATGATCCAGTTTCTTAGGATTTAAAAAAAAAAAAAAACTAAACTATGAGAAAGAGCTCACCCTTTAACAGGAGCTATATGGCAACAAATCTGCTTAAAGATTATTCCTGGTGTTGCAAATTTCTAGACCCCACTCTTGATCATCAGCAGAAATTTTCCTCCTAAATTTGAGGTTGCTCCGCATTTTATGGAGAAGATTCTATTCGACCATGTTTCACATTTTGAAGCTTCTTATGGGGCCACCTGAAGAGAATAAATAGGAGTTGTAGCCCCTCCATGGAACCCCATTCTAACCCCATTGTCGGGGATGGGGGCTCCTAAAATATCTCAGCGGGTGCTACTGCAAAAAGTTAGGAGTATTTTAGCACTAGAATGGTCCCATGTTTTTTATATATTTCCTCAACAACATCTGCTGAGATATTTTAGGGTGAATTTCCCTCCAAAATTACGATAAATTGTTAGCAGGAACGTCTATTGCATGTCAGGCGGGTAAAAGAATTGGAGCTTCAATTTTTCAGGGCAAGATTCTATTTTAACCTGTAGCAGGCTTGAAATGTAATCACCAGACCTTTTGCTGCAAAAAAGCAGGAGTGGAAACCCCTCCAAGGGACTACACCCTACTAAGCAGAACAAACTTAACAAAAAAATCTTTCTTGTCTAACTCATGAACCAGGGCCAAAATACAAGAACTCAGTAACTTAGTTTAAACTTTAAAACAATAGCTTTCTTGTCTAACCCGTGAAATAGACCTGTACAGGATAAACCTGAATTTTGAACTCAATCAACTCTAAAACACTTGCCGTGATCCCAAATTCTACCAAAGAATAGTGAAACAATCCAGCATAGCCCAGTCAATCACCACAAAACATTGAAAACAGGATATAAATCTAACAGTCATGAGCACAATACGGTACACTAAAATGATCAAAACAATCACCATCTACATCATAAAACACGAATAACTTATAATATAAAATCATAAAAATTAAAGAAATAATAGCAGAAGCTCATAAAGCCTCCTATATATTCAACTCTCGAGTTCAAACACACACCAACCATGATGCAACAGTACAAAAAGAAATACTGAAGAACAGAAGCTGATAAAAGCCCCGCTATATATTCAACCCTTTTTGTTTACACATACTCCACCAGCCATTATGCATCCAGACATTGATACCAAAGAATCAGCATTATTGTGCATCCACATTACAACACTATACATCAATTTGAACTCATTACTGTAAAGACGTGAAAGCATATGAAGAGTATGAAAGTGTGCCATGACTCCAACTATCATGTATGAGTTCAGCTTTAGCCCCCTCACCAGCTGCTCCAAGGGCAACATTCAGTGGATAGAAATGGTCCGGGTATGGATGGGCCATTCTTGCACAAGGGGCTTTCTCTTCAAAACGATTAACTTCGTCATGCCTGAAAATGACAAGCATTAAACACAATCTTTGTTCTGCTAGTTATAAATATTTACAGTGATGCAAATAAAATATATTTTTGCCATAATAAACTTTAAAAGGTAAGACAGGTAAGTAAAATGTGTCTGCAAGTGTTAAGTGGCTTGGGGAGAGGCTTGGAGCCCTGCCTAGAGTCTTGTTTCCCTTCTGTACAATTGGGCTTGGTGAAATTGTTCAGAAAATTGGAGTGCATGGTCAAGGGGAGCTCAGGCCATAAATAAGCAGTGAAGGGTTACCTCCCTGCTTACTAACATTAATGAGCATGAAACACAGAAAACACCCCAGTTAAATGTCCTTGTCAGCCTTGTTTGCAGCAGCTTATCATCTGCCAACAGGAGTAAAGTTAGTTGCCTCTATACCATTAGTGCAAATTTTACCATGCTTTGGAAAACTAATAAGGCAACCATATCTCCGGAGGAGACTTCATTGTTAACCATGAATGACATGTAGCCTGGCTATGCCCTTATGGACTGTCTGCCACTCAAGGCCAGACTTGCAATAACTATTTGCCTAAGTTGTTTCTAGCACTCTGAAGTTTCAAACTAGTTGTAGGCACAATTTTATAAGATTTCAAAGTTGGAAGCTGGCAACAAGGAGAAGACCAAAGAATCTCCTGTGTGATTATGTTAAAGAGAGTTTACTTTGATGTATTGCACAGGTGCAGAAGGCATGTAAGGTCAAACATTTTCCAGCTGTATGCTTACAAAACAACAATTACAGGCGGGATTAGGTCATTTTGTTAGTGCCAGCTATCAGGACATGCAGTTTCTAGCATATGCTGGATGGCGGTCATGTTTATGGTCAATGTCAAGCTTCTTTCTTTTCCTGTCTTAGCTGGGTTAATATAGATCAAGTTGATTATTGTTTGATTGAATGACAATGCCTAGGCTTGGGTTTGGTCTTGACATCCTTAAGGATTACCTACATTTTCATTTGTTTTCATTCTCAGATGTATAATTTAAAAAAAATTGCACTCATATATACGGTTAAAAGTAGACCTTGCAATTTGTTACTCCAAGTGAGAAATATATCTGCAGAACTAAACTTGTAGGACTTACAAAATGTATATCAAATTTTTAATAAGAAACTGGACTTACTAAAGAATTAGTTGCAACAACAACGAGTCAAAGATAATTAAGAAGATTTATACGAAAAATGTAAGCAGAAGTGAAGTATATATTTACCTGCCACTAATTAGAGCTTCTGTGAGCCAGTTGTCAAATTCTTGAGCCCAAGGCGCAGGGTTACGACCATCAAAAGCCAAAGCTCCGAGATTGTGAGTGGCACTGCCTGATCCCATAATCAAAACACCCTCCGATTTTAAGGGTGCCAAGGCTTGTCCCATTTTGTAGTGGTGCTCACCACCTTGCCTTGACTGAACAGATAGCTGACAAACAGGTATGTCAATATTGGGGTACATTAAGGAAAGTGGTACCCAGGCACCGTGATCTAGTCCTCTCCTTGGGTCCTCTCTTACAGTCTTGAATCCTGAATTAATCAGCAACTCCTTCACTCTTTTTGCAAGATCAGGAGCACCGGGAGCATTGTATTGAAGCTGTCAAATGCAACAGTTATAATGCCATGAACACCAAGAAGGCAGCTTTCACTTAGATGCGACAGATATATAGGAAACAAATTAAATGAAGAAGTCGTCTTTGCATTCTAATCATTAAATAAAATGTCTCTCCAATTTTTGCACAACTTCTCTCCCTGCATTCTTTGAAAGTTAATTCAACATAGGAAAACCAATTAGAAGATCAATCTGCATCATTCGAAGCAACAAAGCATTGCATGTAACTTTTGAGTTGCCTGGAGAGAAACATTAACTTATAAATTATAAATCCATACATGGTGATAGAATCAGCCACAACTTTCTAGAATTCACAAGTTAAACACATGTACTCACACCCAAAGGCAAAGAAGACAGCTTTACACCTTAGCCATTAGTAAAGCAATGCAATGCAAGGTTAGATATGAATCAGTCCATCATCATTCTTGTCAATCAAATAACTTAAACTGCCTTGTCCATTGTCAGACCAAGGTGTGGATTGACTTGAGGCAGCACTAGAAGCATCAGACTAATTATACAATATTTGAAATCAATATGCACTCAAGGCAAAAATACTGGCTTTGTTAAACATATTTACTAAAAAGCCATTTTTCAGAATAATGCTTGTACATTCCAACCATAAGTGAAATTATGAACTTGGATATCAATGAAACTACATTCTTCTGTTTCTCCCAAGTCTTCGATGCACATAAGACAACCTCATAAAAATAAATCTACATCATACAGAACAGGGAATTCAATGACCAGACTGTGGAATTCGGTGCATTGGCTCATCAGCAGGCAATGCAATTATAATGATGTTGATGATAAGGCTTAAGGGTCTCCATATATGGCACATCTTCAACAGATTATCATCTACTCTTATGATGCCCGATCTATAACAGCACAGAGTTAAACTAGTATGCGTGATCAGGTCATCCAATGGAGAACAGGGAGCCCAATGGATGAGCTGATTGTACACATTCAAGTGAGTTCTTCCACAGCATATAATCCCAGGTATCGAATAGCCGTAATCATACCAATGTTAGGACACCTGATACCATCAAAGCTCCACAGTTGAGTATGCTTTCACCAATTTATTAATGGAATGACCTACCAGGAAGTCCAAATAATGCACCCCTTATGGGGTTAGCAATATCCAACCCCAGCCAATAACCGCATTGATAAGTTACATATTTCTTTATTGGCTTCACAGCCGAGCTTTAAACTTAGGAATCCTGATACTCGCGGATTAGGGAATGGAGCCTCAACTCTCAGCTGCCTCAACATTAATAGTGCGAATAAAAACTCACTGCTGATGACAGAGAGCGAACTAAATTGGGTTATCAATAAAAGAAACCCTAGAATGTATGATCCCATTGCAAAACTAAAATTCGAGTATTGGTTGAATGGTGAAAGTTAGGGTATTGGTTGAATAGTGAAAGAAATCCACCAAGCAATCACTGGGTCATATAACTTCTGATTTAAAATAAATGGAATGGGTCCAAACAAAGGCAGAACATTTGGCCTCTGAATTTTTCAGCTATTTGAGCAAAAAACCATTTGGTCATGAAATAAAAACAAAGAAAAATTCAATCATCGAATGGAACAGATTTGTGACCTTTAAATGAATTCAATTAGCCCTTGCCAATAACAAAATAATTAAATAACTGGAATGCATTGAATTAGAACCCTAAAGGGCATACTTCAATTGTTGTCAGATTCCAAACTTCTAAAAAATCCCAACTCATGCACACACCAGCACTTGCATATCTTGAAGTCGGCTTGCAATCACTGGAAGAATTTAAAAACAGAACATACCTTATACATTTCTTGAGGGAAGCCATAGAAATCATAAATTGTGCTATTTTTGGTGACAATGTTGACAGAGGGTACAGAAGTATCCCAGTGACCAGATATGACCAATATAGCCTTAGGCTTCTGTGGTAGCACTTTGTTCCAATTCAGCAGAAATTGCCTTGCAGGAAGGTCCTCTATGGCCAAAGTGGGTGATCCGTGGGAAATGAAGTATGTCTTCATCATGGGCATTTGCATTTCTTGAAGTTTTCTCCTAAATTGTGGAAGGCTAAGCAAAAGAGAGGGATCCAAATGAATGGATCAGCGGGCAAGCACCTTGCTTCTTTTTCAATTACGAGGTAGGTAGGTGACAGACACGTTCTATTGAAGAAGAACCCTGCTCTTTAGGAGTCAAACATATCCGTGTGGGGTGGTTCAGATGATTCATGTGCTTATCAAGTTACCAACAAACTATTTTCTATATTTTCACGGAAATTAAATGGTTTTAATTACGTCGATATGATGTAAGGATGCACGCATTCATGAGTATTTTTTATTTTTGATTAAATGGTTTTAATTACGTCGATCTGATGCAAGGACGTACGAATTCATGAGTTTTTTTCTTTAAAAAATTTGATTGAATCCAAAATGTGCAGGGGTAGAATTGAGGGGTTTCTCATCTCTTATTATTTGGTATTTTCTACATTTTGAAACTTGGTAGATGATAGGCAACACCTTTTATACTATCATTTATTTAGGAGAAGAATGTGATGTTGCCCATAAGAAACGCTCACCTCCATTTTCCATTTTTTGCAACTTGTTTTGTTTGCACTTGTCTATAGTTAATAGTGATGGCATGACATGTGAAAAGAAGATAATAACTTAGAATGTTAAGTTGGCGGTTTGTAGTCTTTGCATTGAAAGTCATCGTATATAGGAGAAGAAAGTAAATAAGAGAAATGAAAAACAAAATACAAATATTCACAACATTGTTCAAAGTCTACCATTGTAGCATTGTTTGGAGTAAGCAACTTCCTCCTGTGCAACGACTTCAAAACACGTACAATTTGGAGTTCACCATTGTTGTGAGAGATAACACTACAATTTGAATATGAATGAGTTCTCACTGCCATATTATTTGAAGAAAATATATATACAAGGGTTTTCAATATATTTGCATATTGAGGTAATATTTAGATGGAAGCAATGTACACATGAAACACGATCTATAGGAAAGCAATTGTATGCACCAAAAAGCACAAGAGCTTTCCAGACATACTTGACTTCTCAAGGTTATGCCGATATAATTGATGTGAGGATGGTGTGGTGTTAGTGGGTAATGATTTAGATGAGGGTGACGTATGTGCTTGGAAGGATGCTCTAACCTATACCAAATACGTTTTGTTTCCTCGAATTGGTCGTCCAAAGCAACAAACTGGGTAAGCATAGAAGTCATATAATAGTTGCTCTCAACGAGCAACAAGTATCGTACTTCTTGGTCGATGTTGATGTCTAAAAATGGAGTAAAGTTGGGTTGGGCTACTTGTGGAATTTCGTTGGTTTTATGTGGGGATGGTCATGTGAGTGAAGGAATAAAAAGGAAACGGGATGAGGCTAGACCCAAGGATGAAGATATAACCTAAATACTAAGGTCAACATGCAATTGTTTGAGGTCACAAATTTGTTGGTGGTGTTGTTCACATATAGGAAAGGTTTATGCGTCTAGTATGAAAAATTGCTCAACTATGAGGTCAGGTGAGCTGGCAGAACAAAAGACCTCATGTCTCAGCTCGGAGCTGATATTGTACTGTATATTGTCCCACTTAAATGGAACAAAAACACAAGGGAATTGCCCTACATTGCTTAGATATAATTGGTTGTCAAGAGTCATCTAAAGGATGTGAGGGAATGCTCTATAGTTGCATTGGTGAGATCAAGAGCTACGTGTTTGGTTTTAGCTTGATTGGGAGTTGGTGAGATGTTTTAACTTGAGCCAGAGTAGTTATAATGTTGAATTCAAGGGCGTTTCATGCCCTAGGCAACCTAGGCAGTTGCCTAGGGCGAATAATTCAGAGTGGGCGCCAAGAAAGTTTTGGTCAAGTTAGCTCTCCCAAGTCGGCGGTCAAAAATAAAAAATTTACTACCAACATTCATATATATATATATATATATATATATATATATATATATACCAACATGTAATTTATTAGGTTTAATTAAATATGAAAGACAAAGGTTGCAGCTGAGTTAAATTTATTCATGTGATTGAATTATGTAAATCTGAAGAAAAAAAATTATGCATTTGACACAATTTTATGTGAGTGAGATTAAATTGATGGAAGAGTAGCTTGTAGGTATGCAGGATAGGTCAGAAATTCAGTATGTACAATCTTGTAAAATTACATTAAAGGTCGACCTGAAGAGCTAAGTGGTTGAGGGAATTATAAAAGTGAACTTTTTATAAAAATTTAGGATTAGCTTTTACTAATAAGGTGAAAGGAAATTTTTAAATATTTTTCCGAGTCAAGCTTTGCAGGGCATTTTAAATTTTATTTTTTATGTATTAGATTATATTAATTTATAACAAACTTCTTCGGACTTAATATACAAAGCAAGTTATCTACTACTTCAGCATATTAATCTGAAAAATTTATTTTGTATTTATACTTTCCCTTATACGGGATATTATTTAACTTTAATTGTATGTGTTTAAAATTACACTATAATTTTTTTAAAAATATTACGCAGTTGGGCTAGTGGCTAGATGGAAGGGGGGAGGGTGTACGCTTCGAGTACTGCCTAGAGTGCTCCAAAACCTTAATTTGGCCCTACAAATTGAAAATGTTTTGAAAGTGGGATATTTGCTAGTTTTACAAGAATGAACTGGAAGTTATAACAACATCTTGAGAGTTGATTACATGAGAAAGTGGTTTGGTTTGTAGGTGATTTAATCTAAATTGAATTAAACATTAATTTTAGAGTAATTACTATAATATATGTTATTATGATAATTATATACATTATGCACAAGTAATAAGTATTTGACAATGTAAAACCCTAAGAAAATGAGAGGGGAAGATGAATTAGTTGATTTCGTGTGATCTGGAGATGATTTTGAGTATTTGTTGAGCATGGCTAGAAATAGTGTCAAACAAGCTCGATGAGGGTTCAAAACCCTAGAAATGCACATGTTAGAAGCTCCCACTGGAGGATAAGAGCATACTAGGTTTTAGTGTTTGATATAGGTACATGTGTCCTCCCAGATGCCCAGGCTCTAGTCTTTTCTGGGATGGAGGAGCTTTGCTATTGATATCTCTTTGTCACTCCGGTTTCATTGTAATGTCTCTAGTTGTACCTGTAACCTAAAAAATAGATGATTAATTGCACATAGCCACAAACCACATCAAATTTAATTAAAAAAAATGTAGAATGGGAAGTCGGACTGACCTTAGAGATCACCTAAAGAGTGAACTTACAATCAATTATTGTACTGCATATCAGACTCTATGTTTTTCTCTATGCTTATATGTGTAATGAGTCCATAAGTTTCCCTTATGCAAGTTACATGATGATAGTGGGCTAGATGTAGATTGTATCGAGTATACAAGATGTGTGTGATGAAATAGAATGAACTCCCCTCCTATGTTATGTATATAGAATAATGTAACCATTATCCCTTGTAGGAATGTGGTAGATGTATGATTTATAGTGCTCTTATTCCTTTTTGCAATCTTAGGTGATGATAGATAATGTTTATGATGCTTGGCATCTTATTTGAGAGCAATAACTAAGTATATATATGATTTCCTTCTTTGAATTCCATAATTGAGATATAAAAGGATGACCCAAAGTTTTAAAAGGTGGCCAAGAATAAGATAAATAAGGGCAAGAGCACTTGGGCACTTCTGTCCTAGCTAGGCACTAGTGTCCGAGGTCATCAAAAGATAAAGCAGTTAAAAGTTGACCGAGCTGTAAGATGTGTAAAGCTAACAGGATGCTCAGAAATAGTAAAGTACAAGAGATAAAGTAACCAAAAGGAGTTATCAACCACTAGTTTTCTTGTTTAGGAATCATGTATACATTAGTATGCTTTAGGACCTTAAAATATACCCAAGTGCATAGATTTTATGTCTACAGTTGCCACCACTTTATGTTGTTGAGTGAATACTCGATAGCATAAAGTAGATATAATATGCGTACCTTTTGACCTCAAGAGAAGTGTAATCGATAACATGCTGAGTGGACAATTAGCATGAAGTGATCATAATGTGAAGTGTGATTTTCTCATTGGTTCATGATTGTAAGGACAAGATAGGTCTCATAGGATATGTTCTATTCATGAGAAGAATTTTATTTGAAGAGATCAAGCTAAAGAAAGAAAAGAATTAGATGATAAAACAAGAAGAAGAAGTTGATAAAAGATATAATGTATGAATAAAATTGGAATTTAGATGGGGAAAGGTGATTATAAGCTTTATAGCTAGTCTTAAGAAAGAGGAAAAAAGAAAATATGAAGAATTTAGTAAGAGAGAACAAGAGCTATGGATCCAAGAGTTGAAATGATATGTGGAATAGCTAGTAGAAATGGTGGAAAGAAAGAAAGAAGAAGAGGAAAAATTAGGTATATTGGTTAAGAGGAAATCAAAGTGGTCTATAGAGCAAAGCTACTTGTGAGGGAAAGACAAAAGAGCTAGTGAAGGTGTGCTGAAGAAAGGTAAAATAAAGGTGAAGTTTCTTGAAATATGACCATTTTATTAGTTGAATGGAAATTAAATTAAGGGTATAAAACAAGGTATTTTGTCCTTTTAGTCAGCCACAAAAGATGAATTTGATCAATTTGTGCATTTTTTACAGCCATTCTGGGATAGTTAGAAGAATCTTCATTGTAGGGTTATTAGTAAAGGTTGTTGTTTGAACTCTCTTAACTACTTGAGTCCATGTTAAATGTACATTTCCCTACATCAAAGGTAGACCCTAAGGGTGAAGTATATGTGTAATAACATGTTACTGGAGTTTGTTCTTGTAGACATGATCTAATTCTTGTAAGGATGAACCTATAAAAGAAGAGAAAAAGAGTAGTCAAAGTCTCCTATGTGAAAAATCAGAGTAACATGAGTATAAGTAAGTAAAATTGTATAGCAATTAATAGTTAAGGAAAGAGTGCACCTGATGTATAAGAGTGTAAAGGATATAAAGTTATCATGTTTGTCTTAGATATGTTTCTAGATTTGAATTCCTTGTTGCCAAGGGTGAGGTTTTTTAGGTGATCTCATGCCAAGAGAAAGTTTTTTGGGTGATCTCATGCCAAGGGAGAGTTTTTGGGAAATCTCAGGCCAAGAGTGAGTTGTTTTGGAAATATCATGCTAAGAGAAGAGTGTTGGAGAGAGAGGTCCATTTTTCTCTCCTTTTATGACACTTCTCAAATGAGTGCCACTATAGATTGACACATCCCAATTTATAACTGAATGTGTGACTGAATTGTAACTAATTGAGTGAATTTTGTAATTGATGGAAATTGCTTGATACTATATATCCATTATGCAAACTGCAAGAAACTATGTTGAATTGAAAAAATTTCTGATTTCCCCCCCCAGGAAACAAACAATCAGGTGGGACACAAGTGCCCACCATTCTTGTCTGCTACTAGGTACTAGTTTTTGCTTT
The DNA here is from genome assembly GCA_019776745.2 of Taxus chinensis. Taxonomy (NCBI): domain Eukaryota; kingdom Viridiplantae; phylum Streptophyta; class Pinopsida; order Cupressales; family Taxaceae; genus Taxus; species Taxus chinensis. The sequence goes on from CM034146.1 coordinate 667,434,889, forward strand.
GTGTTTGTGACCCAAGTCTAATTCTAGACCACTTTGTGACTGTGTTCCTATGCCAATTTTGTTTTTTTTATGTTCTATTCTATATTTTTGAGCTGTTGGAAGGATAATTTATTCACCTAATTGATGCCCCCTCATTTGGGGTACATGTGATGAATGTAGGAGGATGTGGCCTAAAGAAGAGAAACTGATTCTGATATGCATATATGAGAGTGGATACCTTCAAGGGATAGGGGATGTGCATGGTAGAAACCAAGGCACATGAAAACAATATAGAATAGAAACAAGAGTTAGTGAATAAGAGATAATATGCAATAGAAGACAATGTAGAAATTAAATATGAAGACAATATGTACCGGACAAAAAGTAGGTTGCATACACAAGACATCACTCATAATGTCACAATACAATCAGGGCTGAAACAAACATAAGTAAACAATGATCAAGCATAATATAGGGCATAGCTTGTAAAAAATAACAAACAATAATAACAAGAAGTGGCAAATAACCATGGTTGTATAGAGTCATGTAAGGAAAATGCTACACATGAAGCACCCGTTAGCACGTTACAAAGATAAATATTATTTCAACGCAAGATGTATAGATTAGCGACAAGTGATAGTGCCAAGAAGTAGTAAAAATTGTAAAAAATAGGACCTGTGATGTGAAGTTTATGAGAGTAGTAAAGGTAGATGCCCTTAGGATCCTTAACGAGACTGGTAAAGAGTTTTTTTTTAGCATCATGCATTATGTAAGAATATGTAGAAGTCGTGTATTCACCTCAAGATACCATGTGAATGCACATGTGTATATATAAAATGATTATGACATAATAAGTATCACACTATCATAGGAAACAAAGTCCAATCATGTAAATAGTCTAAGCTAACTAGAGTAAATGTAACCAAGATGTGTAGATGCCATGTGCATGTGAGGGTGTGCTGCAATATGTAGAATGTGTAGATGATAGGGGTCATGTTTCCCCTCAAAGGATTCCTGTGAGATGAGTTTCTTATAATAATGATCCCTCAACAGTCAATTATGAACCATATAACAAGAGTGTGTCATCGAGTAATGAAGGTATTGTATGTGATTTGAGATGAGATGCTAAAAATATTTATCGTGAAGCACATAGAATTGAAGTGTAGATAAGCTATGAGTAGACAATGGATATGGTCAATAGTGATGGGGGGAAAAAGTGTGATGCCCCCCAAGTGTGCGATGAAGGTTCATTTGATGCCCTCAATAATCATGTATGAACCTTAAGTATATGAGTGCATCATCAAGTAACGATATATAGTCTGAGTACCAGAGATGTGATAGTGATAAGAAAATGAAGCACAGAGTGTGATGTGTAGTAAGTAGACTATGAGTATACAAGAGAGACCACCAATAGTGATGGATGGGGTAGGAATTATAATGCTTCTAGGTGTGCAAGGGATAGAAGACTATCCAAAGATAGTGAAGATTGAGGGTCCCTTATTTGGTATCTAAGAAACATAGGGCATGCGATCATTAAATAAAACTAGTAGTGTAGGGGAGTATCGATGTGTATGTGAGGCAGAAAAAAGTTTTAAATGAGGTGTAGAACACCTATATGAAGAGGATGCCTAAGTAGGGGACTTAGGACGACAAGTTAGACTCATGGACTAGGAAGACAACTGGGTTGTGATGTAGGTTGTATACGAATGGGAGTGCTAGGTGAAGAGATGGATTTAGACTTGATAGGTGTAAAAGGCCCAGATGCCATGACTATTGCTGAAATAGAGGCAAGATTGGGCTGGGGTAATGTTTTATGAGGTGGAAATGCTTTAATAGTGACAAATTACTTATTATGAAAGAATTTAAGACACAAGTGGGGCATCGAAGGGATATCTTGGGTAACTTGGAGCCAAGGAATAACTAAGACCATATCGTAACCCTTTATTTTAGATGTAATTAGGAACAATGTAGGTATGGTATGGGAATGAATTGTACTGGGAAAGATGACACATCAATAAGAATTAACGATTGGAAATGTGATTTGAGAAGTTGGAAAATTGATAGCTAATAGGACTGCCACAAAACATGCATTGTAAAGGGCCGAGGGATGTGCCATAGTATTGTTGACCCTATGAGTACTAATGGAAGTATTAATATAAAACGAATCATAGGAAAATGTAGCATGGTAATAATGATCTAAGAATGTAATAACTTGTAGTGGCATATCAGCATTAGCAATGGGGAAATCAAGTGGTCTTGATGAGGGAGGAGGCACATGATCATATGTATGATTGGCAGATGAATCAATATCTATATTTTCATGTTTTGGTAATGTATCGTTGGATATTTTAAGCTTTTTATTATCATTGACCGATTTATAAGTAGAGGGATCTATGAGTTTGATTGCATTTTTATTGATGAGATCTTGAATGGATATGATAGAGTTCCCATTGCATTGGTTATAATCATAGTGTTCATTTTCATCGTAGTGATGGCCATGTGGTCAAGAAGGATATATATTGAGTGGTGGAGGGAGAGTAATCAGATTGCTTTCGATGAGATGTGTGAATAGAAATTGAGGTGCATAAGGTAATTTAGTAAAATTGTGTCTTTTGGATTGCAATTAGAGTTTTGCTAGTGTAGAAATGTTTACAATAGCTAGAGTGTCGGTAGGATTAAGAGATGTTTTGAATGTGGATTTAGCTTGAAAATTGTTGGAGGATGATGTGGAAGAATTATCATAATACTTCAATTTTACCATAAATATCAGCTTGCTTTCATGTAATTTGAGTGTATGGCATAAATGGTCAAAGGAAGGAGAGGTGTCAAAAATGGAACTCTCTTGGAGTGGAGGCAAAATACTTTGAACGAATAGATTTTACAATTCTGAATCAACGAGTACATTGATCATTTTATCAAGCTTGTTCTTATAATGTGAGACATAGTTCGTAAGATGTTCATTGGATACTTGTTTAATTTTATCTAGTTTTGCATAGGATATCTTAGTTATGATATTTATATATAAATGAACAATGAATGCATTGAAAAGAGTTGTAAAATATGTTACTGAATGGATAGGTAGATCATAGATTCATCGCAAAACATAGTCATTTAATCTTTGAGGAAATAATTTAGCCAACAAATTAAGATCATCAACATAGTCGAGACATGAAACATGAAAGGATTGAATGTTATCCTAAGGGTCGTCATGGCCATTGAAAGTGGGGAGCTTAAGTGCAATGAAGTTAGGAAGTAGCAAATAAGAGGAGATGGTGGGTACAAAAGGGTTATGAAGGAGGAGTGTGGAATATAAAGAGGGAGAGAAGGATAAAGAGGCTTGTTGTAAATGGATAATTTAGATTTGTAAATCATGGTATAAAGAGGCAAGGTCATGTGTGCCTGAAGAGGATTCAGGTTGTGTATGGGAAGTATTGGGAGGGAGAAGAGGAGCAGTGGTTGTAGCAATAGAAGTAGGAATGATGGAAGATGAAGTAGATGTCATGGCGGCCAAGGAGGAACTGTACACACCTGATTTTACACGTGCTACATTATCAGAATAGATAAAAATACTCAATGATGATAAACTATCAATTCCAATGATGTTCAAGTCCTATCCCTCATTTGCGGCCTATTTTGTATCTTACTTTTCCTTTTCCTATCTTTCCCTGCTCTCCTTTATCATTTTTGCAGCTTTTCCTTAGCCTTTGAGCTTCAAGTGACGAAACTGTGCCGATGGTTACGTAACTACCCCGGAAGTTGCGTAACCATCGGTTTGCCTTGAGCGGTGGTTACGCAACCACCACGGTGGTTACGCAACCACCACGGTGGTTCCGTGCCATTTTTCTAGAGCCTTTTCCAGTGTGTTTTGAACAAATGTCAACTTGTTCAAACTCATTTTTAGTGCATGTTTCTTGACCAAATTGGTTATTCTTTGGCTTGTTGGATGCATACAAACTTCTCCTTCCCTTCTTGCTATTATTTATGAGTTAACTGCCCCTTCTTTGACTGATGTGGCATTCCTTGGATGCCAAGTGGTTTAGACCATTTCTCAGCCTATTTTTTATAAGAGCCGAGCTTCTTCCTGAAGCATTGGTTAGAGTTCATTGTTTTGGAATTGTATCATTATGTTGTCGTAATCTTGCCAAAAAGCACACAAGCAAGCTCAATTCTCTTGCCTTGTTACTCTCTTGCCCACATTGCTACCAGACTACCTGCAAACCAACCAACTCCATCACTCTCTCCCATTCTTGCCACACATTTCCAACACAGTTCCCTAGAAATATTTGGACATTCATTGGAAGAAGAAGTTAAGGGGACATCAAAAGCATTGCAGAACTCTGGGTTTGTCTCTATACAACATTTCTAGGTTGGGGCGATGTTAAATTCCTGTAATTTTCTTTTGTTTATTTGAATAGACTCAATAAAAAACATTTATTTAGAGAAATACAATTACAATAGTGTTTTAGTAGTTTCTTATGCAAAGTTTCCATTAAATATTTGTTTTCAACTTATCCCTATGGGTTAGCCTAGAAATAATTTAGAGGAATTTCTTGCTACAACATTATTTTTCCTGCACAATCCATTTACCTATAGTTTGCATTTCTTCATTTAGGAAGTGTAGACACCTAAATTCCACATTTGCAATCTTATTGCCAAACACACAAATCACTCTCATTCTTGCCAATTCCATTATAATTAGTGAACTTTGCTAATTAACTAACATTTCTTACCACTTTAGCCAATTAACAGTGCTTTATTGATTGTGTAACCCCTTTTGCATTAAGGATGCCACTTTACGATAAATCATAAGTCAAAATCCTCTTCAAAACAAACAATTAGCGATTATTAGCTAATTAAGCATGTTTCCCCCTTTTTTTGGTCAATATACCCTACTATTGGCTCAAACCCCTCTTCCAACCACTCAAAATTACCCCATTCACCTCCACAACGTTTCAACAAGATTCAAAAGCTTATCCTAGCCTCCTAGTTGACCCTAAGCAGTTGATTAAGGCTTCATACCTATTAATCACTTGGTAATTCACTAATTGTGATTAGTAAGGCCTAATCATGATTAACAATTCTAAGCTAATTTGGGGATTTTAGTCCCACATGCACCAAAATACAAGTTTCTCCCAAAAGGAAAACTATAAAAAGAGTGCACCTCTTACCTTAATACTTTACACCATGCTTTGATTTGCATCTCATATAATAAATATGATATATAGTTGAGTTCAATCCTTGCCTAAAGCCTTCAACAAGGTTAGTAGATGAATATTTAAGGTGACTTAACCAGTCATTTGGAGAGGTCATTTCACCATTGTTTGGAATAACAACCATACCAATTTGATTGCCCTCTTAGGTCTATTTAGGCCCATGTTAGGTAATTGAACATATTAGTACACATGTTTAGTTAGATTTTGAATTGTATTCATGTTAGTTAAGCATTCCTGTAAACTTCTATCTTAATGTTACATTCCTAGACTTAGAACCTTGACTAGATGGATGGAAATGGTGTTAGTTTTCATTGTTTAGTCATGCAATTTACTTTGTAAAGTTAAGGGTGCTTTCATTTGGCACTCTCGATGGGAGAATACCCCATTGTTTTCAATATTTAAAGCTTTTTAACTTAGTTTCAAAGTTTTTCATTTCAAGTTTTAGATTAGTTTTAAGTTTCCTAGATTAGTTTCAAGTTTTCTAGTTTACTTTCAAGCTTTCTAGAATACTTTCAAGCTTTTTAGATTAGTTTCTCAAGATTTTTAGATTAATTTCAAAGTTCTAGAATAAATTTCAAAGTTTTATAGATCAAATTCCATTTTTTAAAGTCATTTCAACTAGATTAGTGGTAGAAGTTGTGTTTCATGCTTTTTGCAAGATATAAGGAGGTGAAGCCCTATCAAAATTACCTCAAAATATCAAAGATTGGAGCTTTTTTGAAGTTTTTTTTCAAATTTTGGATTTTGGCCACCTATAGGAAAAGCTTGCACCTTTGCATTAAAAAGTATGCCTGTGCATCCATAGGCGCGCCTATACATTAAAACATGCGTCTGTACCTCTCTAGTCTCGCATGTGCATCAGGTAGTGCACTTGTACCTCTCTGGCCGCGCATGTGCAACACTGCAAATTTATGCCTCTGAGTAAAGCTTGTGCCTGTACATTAAGGTTTTCACCTACGCCTCTCTGGTCGTGCCTATGCAATATTGATTGTGTAAATTTGATAGCGCTGTGCCTATGGGCTTAAACTTGCGTTTGTGCTTCTAAGGGTGCACCTATGCTTCAAAACTTGCGCCTGTGCACTCAGGTAAATTTTTTTTCAAAGTTCATGATTTTAATTTTTTAGGGTTTCTTTCATTTATTTTAAAATATTTTAAGTTGTTTTTGTCAATTTCTTAATTTTAGAGTAATGTTCCTAACAAAATTCACTTAGGGTTTGATAAAGTGATTTTCATGCTTTATTTGAGTTTGAAATAGGGTGTGTATGCTCTTCCCTTGCACTTATTGTGATCTTGGGAATCAAAAGCACTTATAAACCACTTTTTGCTATTTTAGAGTAAGTAAGAAAAAATTATCATTCATTGATATGCTTGATCTTTTAGTTTAAGAGCTTTTTTTTTACTTAATAAAGAATCAAGGCTAAAAATTTGTGTATGCTCTTCCCTTGAACCTAGTGTGATCTCGGGAACCAAAAGTAATTTTTAGTATCTCATCAAAAATCACCTGGATTAATTGGGAATAAACCTTACTTGGACTTTTTTTTATGGTAGTTAGTTGATTTGCATTTCTATTTTAGTTGGATTATTTTTCGTGTATGCTCTTTTCTTGCACCTAGTGTGATCTTGAGAAACACAAAAACCACTTAATCCTCTTTCTATGATATTGTGAACCTTTTTGAACTACTAATAATTTATGTGAAGGAGCTAAAACACTTTTCAAATAAAGAAGGGCTCTCTTTAAAACCAAAATCTAACATTCACATGTAGTGTAGGTTGTCATTGATGGTATAAACCAAATTGCTTAATCCAAAAGATAAAAAATACACCACTATTCAAAACACTGTATTGCAGGTTTTGGTTAAGAGCTGAGGCTCATCCGCTTAACTAGGACATTACCCCTTTGACATAAGCCTTAAGCTACAACAATGGGGGTGGTGCTAGGAACCTGTTGTCATTCCCTGCTCTTAAGAAAGTGAGTTTTGAAAATTTTGAGTTTTAAGTGTCTTCTCTGTTGTGCTGAAAGTATTTCGTGAAAAAAAATCTACGTTTTTGGGTCATTTCATGCGTTTTTCGGGCCTGTCAGACATTTTTGTCCCATGTGTCCCAAGTTCAAAAGTGCGCTCTGTTCCCCGATCGGCCGATCTCCCCGAAGTTTGTCTTTTTCGGGCCCGTCGCACATTTTTGTCCCGAATGTCCCAAGTCAAATTGTGCAAGTTGTTCCATTTTCGACCGAAACACCCAAAACGTGTACTTCGCACATTTACGTCCCAAATATCCCGAGTCAAACTGTGTAAGTTGTTCCATTTTTGGCTGATTCACCCGAACCACATACTTCATGCTTTCACGTCCCAAATGTCCCAAGCTCTTCCGGACCCATTGTCACCTTTTCGTCCGATCCGGCCGAGTCGCATGTTTCGCGCATTCGCGTCTCACATGTCCCAAATGAACCAAGTGCCATTCATGCTTATTTTTCCCGCTCTACCCGAATATCATGCTTATTCAAATTGGTAGGTATGTATTAAATGCGCATTCATTGTTTTTCTCTCTCCTATTCGGCTATATAACGGGCATCCCCCCTTTGCATTTTTCACACTGCTTTCACGCTATCCTTTGCTCGAACCCTTGCAATATAATTTCCTACGCGTGTATCCTTTCCTCTGTAATTCCTTCCCAAAGTCAAGTTCGCGTCTCTGTTCTCCGAATTACTGTCAACATGAAGATCAAATTTCAAGGACAGGAGAAAATCTCTCCACTAGAATCTGCCGTTCACAATATTGGGGATAGTGAAGCTCGTCATCTTGATTTCAACAATTTTTGGGCAAGGATGGCGGATGCAAACCCTACACCTATGGCGCAGATGATTCACGACAGTGGTTTGGCTTTCGCTGGAGGTTTCCCGATCTCAGTACAGTGTGCTGATACAGTGCTTTCGTGCGGAGCTCACTTCGACCCTAATTCGAGTGAATTGACCAATATACACGGGGAACTCATCGCCAAGCTGGATGCAGCCGCCATTAGCACTGCTTTGAGGATCCCAGAGACGGATAATGCCATAGTCGTTTCCTCGGGATCAAGCACAGGCCCTGTTCAACCAAGACAGCGATAAATACAAGGCGCGGGTGGTGAAGTCCTGGCTCAAGAACCCTAAGAAGGGAGCATCTCGCCTGTCCAAGACTCTTTTTCGGGTAGATTTCAACGAAGAATTGTCGGATTTTATAATTCTACTGGCTCGGGTTATGGGTTTACCCTCTACCAACGAATTCCACTTCTGGATGTGCCCGCTCATCAGCATGGTGTGCGAGGGAACACAAAATATCAACTGGGCAGAGATCATCAGCATGAATTTGGCAGATCAGCTGTCCAATGTACAGCAAACAAAGAAGTTCTACATGACTTCTTACCTGATGTATACTCTGGCAGCATCAAGGCAATGGTTTGGTTTTTCCTACATTGATGCCCACAAGGATGACCCTATATATGCCTACTGCCCCGCAGTTCACCCTAGAGACTAGCAATTGCAATTTCAGAAGGGTAAATGATGCTTTCACCATGTACGTGGTCAGGCTGCTCGAAGGTGATACTGCTAGGAGATTTTCTGATGAAGCCATGAATCTGATATCGCGCTACGGTGCTTATTTCATACAATTCAGAAAATTCTCCTATATCAGGCTTGCCGGCTATGAGAGCACCCCTCTGAGGCTTCCCATGTTCTGCAATGATAAGATGGCTTTGATTGAAGTATGCAGGCAATTAGACAAATTACACAGAACCTGCAGAGACAAGAAGATTTCTGGTTTGCACTTTCCCATCTCTTTGGGAAATTACACTTGTAAAACAGCCCTGGACGCGCAGAACATAGAGAGAGCCCTGGTCCCTATCACTGTTCATTTCTTTAAGCCAAGAACTTGCTTCGACTTGAAGAAGTTCATTGAGCAAAACATCAAGATAATATATCATCATAGGGCAGATACAGAAGACTACTGGGTTGACTGTGCAGATGATTTTGAGGCTAGGAGGAGGCACTGTGGCAGGTTCTCCCTGCAATTGATCCAAGAACTCGGCTTGTACCAAGTTCCTGAAGGACTCCAGGATGACAATTCTGATCTATACTCATATGAGTATGACAGTGTGATTAAGCACACCCCCTTGGAGGACTTGGATTGGAACAGGAAAGAAAAAGATGATCTGGCTGAGATCCTTGCTCCAGTCTTAGTCAGGACTAAGGTCTGGTTTGACAGGAAAGTTCGAGAGCTCAGAAGGCACTCAGGAGAATCCTCTTCCAAGGATGTTTCAACACCAAGGAGAGAGGCATCGATTCCTAGGTCAGAAACACCAGTGCAAACCCCACCTGCCTCATCAACACAAGGACCTGCAGCTTCCACTCCTTCATCCACTCAAGTGTACCAGAAGAAACTCAAGGAGGTTAAGAAGGAGCCTGTGGAAAATGATCCTCAAAGAAAGCAGGTAGAAGTGCCTATGGGACCGGAGAACATCATTGTTCTCAGTGAAAGTGAAGAGAGTGAAGTGCCAGCCCCTGCGAATGCTCCTGAAGGTCCAGCAGATAAAGATAAGGAAGTCCAGAGCACTGAACTTCCAAGTGCTATTGATTCTTCAGCAGCAATTATATCCAGCGCCCTACTCACATCTCAACTTGAGACCACAGCTATGCAAACCTTGAGCGTCATGAGCTCTATGTCTCTTGGTCCTCTTGCCCCTCCTGCTGCTTCCTCTTCCTCTTTTGCATGGGTTCAACCTCTTGTCGACAGTAGAAAGAGGAAATCTTCCTCTCGGAGCTCAGGGCCAAATTTTGATGCTGTCGCAGCCTTGTTGGGCACTACTCCTTCTCGTGCCAAGAAAGCCAGAACCACCTCCAGGATCATGTCTGATGCTCAAGGTCAGCAATTCCTGGAGATTGCTAAGCCTACAGTGGACAAAATCAGAGTAGGACTTACAGTCATCTGACTTAGAGCTCTCAAGAATTCCAATGGGAGAGTCTACTCCTGAAGGTGAGATCCACAACCTCCAGGAAATGGTCACACGAGTCATTGGGAGGGTAGAGAAAGGGTAGCAAACTATTGAACAGTTGGAGGAACAGGCCCAGATTCTCACAAGTTTTATCAAATCTCTTTTGTCTAAGGACAAAGTTTTGGACCCTACCCCATTGACTACTCTTCCACCTCCTGTAATTTTGAGCCAAGATGAAATACAGAGCATCAAAGACATGCACAAGTATTCTGTCTACGACAGGGCTATGGAAGCCATGGTGGAAGATATGCTTGTTGCAGGATTGAATTTCATCGATGAAGTTTTCAAACTCCACGGAAAGGTGAACAATTTGCAACAGAAACTCTCCTCCACTATCGGGGTCATGGATAAAGAGCTCAAACTCTGGAGTAGTTGCATAGTAGACCTCCGTCTCATGGGACAGACAGATGAGAACATTTTATTGGCGAATAAGGTCTTTGATGATGCAAAGGATAATCTGTCAAAGTCCTGGGTTTACAGCGTGGAGTGGAAGATCAAAGTCCTGGAGGAGGCTTTGGGAGAGCTGAGGAATAGCTGGCAGAAAGGAGAGGCTTTCAAGACACTGGTGGTATCTGCTTTCAAAGATATACACTGTCATCTTCAAGATGAAACTTCTGGTGTGCCCCTTTCCTTGCAAGAAATCAAAGCTCAATTCAGAGCTTTTGTCAAAGATAACTTATTCAAGGAAAGTTCCATCTCCAAGGAGAAAATGAAGGAGATTTGCTCTCTTCAATCTGCCATCGAAGAAGCAAATAAAGATTATCATACTCATGTCGAGTTTGATAAAGAAATGGAGAAGTGTCTCGGATTTTGGGGTCAGTCTACAGCCAACACGTCAGTCCCTCGTGGCAGAGACATAGCCGAGGCGTTGAAAAGATTCAGGCAGCAGATTTTGAAGTCAGTGGGTCCCTCTCAGTAACTGACCACCTGTCTTCTTCTCCTTATTCTTTTCTCTTCTTCCCATTCTTTTTCCGTTTTCTTTGTAAAAAGTTGAGGTATTGCGGTTGGCAGTCCTTAACTATTCTTGGTTAAAAGAAGCGGTTACGAAGAGTAACTGATTTGTAAGCTATATAATGGCCTCTCTACGCCATTCTGAAAAGGAGGAAGAACTGGGTTTATTTTCTGAAAGTGTAAATAGATCATAAAGAAATCAATACAGAAGGGCTTTCCATTCTTTGTCTATCTGATCTCTGTTATCTCTAAGCTTTCATTTAAATTTTGTGAAGATCATTTGTCTCCAGTTTGTTAGTCTTGCCGATTGCATACTTTTCAACTTTGCAAGCATGGTGATCTTGTATAACCAAGAAGGAACTTTGTGTCCTTTATTAATGAATCTGTGTTACGTTAAGAAATTTTTTTTTCTAGCAGCTGTTATTTACAGAACTTTGTGTCTTTAAATTCCATCTCATTTATACGATACAAATGATCCTATTTTCAATTCACTGTAACTTCGCACACATAAAGAATTACTCTGTTATCTATAATTCTGCATGTTGCCTTTCTGCTCATTCTCACACTCTCATTCCTCAGTCCTTTTGTAATTGATGATCTTTGTAGTAAACACTTTTGTAATATCCAAGTTCAACCAGAAAATCATGTTTTGTATATTTGTAAATAGGTTCGTTTCTGAATAAGGGAACCTCTCCCATTAAAGAGGAGGGACTTCTTGTCCCCTGACTGTTGCTCTTCATTCATTTGACCTAAGGCAAGGTGAAACTTTAGTAAAGTATACTTAGTTTGTTTCATCACCAACCTTTGTAAATCGAGCTCTCCATAGATATCTTGTGACACCTAGAGAGAGAACCACCTAGGAAGTTTGTTGTCTTGGAGCCATTGATTTTGTCTTAGATAGTATACTTGAGAGATCTCACATAGTGAGAGCTTTTTTGGATTCAAACTCTTGTTTTTCAAACAAGGGAAAGAATCTCTTAAATTTGAAACCATGTGACATTTCATCACGAAACCTATGACATGTTACTTTACTCTAGTTTTTCATTTGACCTAAGGCAAGGTGAAACTTTAGTAAAGTATACTTAGTTTGTTTTATCACCATTTGGTCTACCCATTTGTTCTCTTGTCACCCAATTTGGGACGAAAGAGTAACAACACATACGGATACCACTGGGAATAATGGTTTCCACCACTTTTGTAGTCTACTTGCATGACGAGGTTGCAATGATAAAATGTAAGTGTTAAAAGTGTGAATGCATACTCATGTCCTAGTAGGCCACTTTTCTCATACCCATATTGAGACTCATTATCATTCTACTTAGGTGGAATTATCATTTTCTTCCTTAGAGTTTTTACACTGCCCACATTATATCCATACAATTGTGATACTTACATCTTGTTTCCATTGTGAAACTTGGTTTAAGTCTCCATATTGTAGTGTTATGCTGCTCACACGGGTAATAATTCCTTAGTATACTTAGGCATAATTTTAGATTCCAACTTTGTCTTGAGATTTTGAGGGTGTTGACGTTACATTGTTAGCATTGTGGTAACATCATTTTGGTACTATAATATTTCTTTTCTTACCATGCTTGATTGACGTGACCAAATAGTGTTTTTACGTTGCTCGCATTGGTAACTTCCATTTTCAGGGACTTAGACATCATTTGTGTCCTAAACTAGTTTTCGTATACCTTGTTGGAGGATCACGTCAATATTATCTTAGTATTTAGGTCTTGTTTATCTTTAAACATGACCTAGGTGGTAATATTGTATTGTCACTATTTTTTCTAAACCTATCTCGAAAAAAACATAGGGAGTAAACTATTTGTGTGATTAGAGTATAATCATATACTTTATACATTTTGGTCTAGGTGTTTTTTGTTACATAGGCCTTACTTGACATTGTTCTTTATTCTTTGGTGTCCTTAGGTTCATATTGATCCTTCGCATTCATGACCATTTATTTTTTTGTATTCTTTGTTGCGATTTGACGTCGTTACGCTGCTTGGTTTATCCTAGGGCCCATGTTTGCCAAATATCTAGTTGGTTTCCATTGTGCTACCCAAATCATCACATGAATTCATACCAATTGAAGGATTTCAGTCGTACTATCTTGTTCTAGACATTTATATCCCACAAAACGTCAACAATGACCAACTATCGCGAGGTTCCTATACCTATGGCACTAAGGAATCCAAGTTTCAACATTCCCATAAAAGGATTCCCATCATGGCTAAGCCTCGTTTGGATCTTCATGTTAAAGAACCCATCAAGTTACCTTGTTCCCCACCTTCATCTCAAATTCGGTGGTATGGTTTGAAACTTCTGATCCAAATTATTATTCGAGTTCCTCCCACTCTTATTCTGACTCCGATCTAAACTATTATTATGATTCTTTAGATTCAGCTCGATCTTCTAAAAATTCTCATTAGAGCTATTCCTTTAATTCAACTCCTAAGTCACATCCCTCCATTTCTTCGCAAGACTCCCCTTATCATTCACCTAAATGACATCTTCCTCCTTTGAAGATCCGTGTGGCCCCAAGTCTCGCTACTCAAACATTTAAGTTGGTTTTTGAGCCGCGATCCTCCCTTACTTTGCAGGACCTCCCTTATTCACTACCTTGACAACCTCCTCCTCCATTGAATATCTGGGTGACCTCAAATTCATCTAAGCTGACACCTACGTCTCATTCATCTAAGTCGACTCCTACATTGCAATCATCTCAGTCGAAACTCATGTCGCAATCTTCTAAGTCGATTCCCATGTTGCAATCATCTAAGTCGATGCATATGTCTCAAACACCTCAGATGACTCTTATGTCACAATCATATGCTGATTTTCTACACTATCCTCATTGCTTCCCAACAATATGTCATCTTCTAGGAAATCCAATACCAATCAATTCTAAATCTACATCTTCTTCTACTCACAAGACATCTAGATTCAAATCTACTTCATCTCTTGAGTCATTATCTTCTCCATCTTCCACACCAATTGGACCTATTTCTTCTAGTCAACCTCCCATGGTCGAAGAACAACTACCCCTAACAATCGATTCATCTTGAGATGAAGATACAGTCATGGAATTCCTGGGGTTACAAGATTGCATTCCCTTAGAGGATTACAATCAAGGATTTAATCTTGACGTCGATATGCTTGCATATTGGGAAGAAGAAATTGATTCTTTTTGTCAGAATATTAAAGAATGTCCTAGGACCATTGTGGAAGATCCTATCTTTTCTTCACATCCTTATTTGCATATCATGATTCCTCAATCGAAATCTCACTTTGGGTTGCCACCTAGTAGCACATCGTGTACTTCTATATGTGGGGTTCCTCTAGGTATCCCTTCATCATCTATATGTGGCTCACCTTTTGGTAGCCCATCTTCTTCTGTATGTGGCTCACCTCTTGGTAGCCCATCATCTTCGTCTATACTAGGGGCACATCCTAGAGGTCCCTCATCTTCTGTTCTTGGGCCACATCTTAGTATTCCACCATCTCCTATCTATGGAATGCCACCAGGTAGTCAGTCATCTTCAATCTTAGGGCCACATCCTAGTATCCCTTTATCTTTAGTATATGAGACACGTCTCGGTAGCCCATCCTCTTAAATTCTTGGATCGTATCCTTTGTGTCCATCACATTATTCTTCTATCAATGATTGTGGCAAACCCACTGTCATTTCTCACATCAATTCTATTCATCCACTTTCTTCCCCCACTTCTCGGGATTAGACGAGTCACATATAAGCTTACAAGAAACCTAAACAATTCTTTCACCCAATCATGATTAAAAATTCCAAGAGTTCCAAAGCTCACAACAATCTAACTATTCTTAAAGTTCAGAATCCAACATGATTCAAAAATGCACGTCAACACACCCATCAAGTATGGCTTAAAGTACAAAAACCTTTGGATAGGAATCTCAATCTCCCGCATGCAACATCGACATTTCAATATAAATCACAATCATTTTTTGAATATGAACTCACCACGATCATCGAGATTGGGGATAATATGACTCTTGATAAGTGAACACACCTAGTATTCCTTTCAAGGAAATTGCTAACATTATCGTTGGATCTTATCATGCTGAATGAACTTGTCAGTCCAAATTTTCAAAAAAGAAAAAAATACAAAAAAAAATGAAAAGAGAAAACACACACACACACACACACACACACACACACACACACACACACACACACACACACACACACACACACACACACACATCAAAGGTAAACAAACACACATTGCAATCATCTATTGTATACACATGGATGATCTTTCTTCCCTTTCTTGCTCTTCTTATTCAAGTCTTCGTACCATTTTCATCCCTTCGATGATATTTTGGTTAGCCTATTTACACGCATTTTGTGACATTTATCTCAATGGTATCCATTTAGCCTTGGTCTTTATCACCTTGGTAAATTAAAGAACGATTGACCTAGTAGAGATCCTATTACAATCAACATCTAAAAAACTTGTTATGAAGAACTTTTGGACATATTTGTTGACACTAGGCAATGTCGTCATCACAAGAACTTCTACCTCCTTCCATCAAGATATCAATGGTTCTTAACCTCTCGTCAAACAAGAGAGCTGAAATAAGTTTTCAAAAAAAAAAAATCAATAAAATCGAAAATGCAAAGCTAAAAGAAAAATCAAATTGATGTATAACTCTCTCTTGGGGTATTTCCAATAATCTCTACTGGGGCTATGGATGCCTGACTGGCAGTAGAGAAATGTTGCGATTAGAATCAAATGCATATCCATCAGGGCTATGGATTCCTGGTTAGCAGCAGAGCAATGCACAACTCTCCTTCCACAAATCCATTCAAAAACAAAAAATCAACTCTAAAAAATAAATCATTCCTACACATTGGCTAGGGTGTCTTCACTTGTTGTCTATCAAATCTTCCCTCCAAGAGGTAATAAATTTTCACGTGCACACACTAGATCTCTATGAGCAGACAAGATTAGTATGTTACCAAGTGTTTTTTTTGGACCTTGGTCAGACTCTTACTCTAGTCCGTATCTTATCTCACGATTTGTGCCTTTGGCTAATCGTTTCTTTATTGTGAGGCTTCTAAGCTACATTCACAACATTTACGTTGTTCTTCTACTTCGTTTAGAACATCCATGTGTATAATATTTCCTTTTTTTCCATGTTTTCAAACACCTTTTTCCCCTTCACAAAAACAATCCTCCACATCTTTCTATCATGTGCTTCTTGGCCAACTTACGTTGGGGGCATCCTTGCTCTTTCCTAGCACGTCATTGGGTTACGTTCATCGTCATGTTGAACCTACCTATATTGGCCCTAATCCAAATTCTATGCATGAAGAGTTTGCCTTTGAATAATCCCATCTAACACTATGGGCAATTTTGCATCTTCACTTTCTTGTGCATACGCATGTCATTCTACCCTTGTACATCCCATCTATCACTGGGGCATCCACATTTCTTCGTTTCTTGTACATAGCTTCAGAAAATTTCTACAAAATAAAAAACGTTCAAATATGTTTCAAAAATAAAAAAACATTCAAATATGTTTCAAAACTCCCAAAACATTCAAATATGTAGTCAAAAAAATCAAAACATTCAAAAAACCCATTTTTTGGTAAAATCATTAAAAATCTAAAAAAATGGCCATTTTTTTTAAAATGGTAAACAACATATACACAGCTAAAGCTTGTATGAATTACATTATCCTTGAACATCAAAATATTTCCTACAAAAACATCTCTCTATGGTTCTTACTTAGTCTGGTTTCAAACGACTTGCAGGTCATCGTGAGCTACCTTCATTAACAAAAGCTCAGCTGCATGCTATATCGGTACTCTCATGCAACAGTGAGTTGCCAGAGACTGTTATAGCACACATAAGATTTTCCATGGGACTACTTGTGTCCTCTATTATTCCCTTCAAATGTATCCTTTCTTGGGGAACCATTTTTAACCCTTGTCATTACAACACAAACATTTGGGAACCGCAACTTGATAACAAAAAAAATTGTTGCAACTGTCTTAAACATTGTTTGTTTAAGTGCATGTGATTGTACTGGTTTCTTTGTTAGGTTATCTGGTTTACTTTCTTGTATTGCATTTTATTATGTATGTTGCATTTGAGTTAGATATCATTTTATTTTCTCGTATTGCATTGCATTATGTATGTTGCATGGAGTTAAGTAGCAATGGAAAAATGTTAGTAATTTAGATTTTCATGTTATCTTACATTTTTGTTCATTTCAATAAAGGTCAATGATGTAAACCTAGGGGAAAAATGATATAAACAAGTTGTTTATTGAAAGGTTGGATGCAAAGATTGGGCTTGTCCTATATTCTCCATTAATAATTTCTTCTCCATTATCATTTATTATCACTACTATTTTTTCTTCCAAATCACTTGGGGCAATAAACAACCATGTTTATCCCTATCCTTTTTTCTTTTAAAACAACCAAGGGTTTTACACCCATTCAATCCTATTTCTTTGATCCATTTCAATCATATTTTTGATCATCGACTGACTTCTTCTATCACCCCATCGACACTTGAGGGGGTATCCTTCATCCTGCTCATTTTTCTTCAAAATTTTACCTATTTATGCTTGTCTACTATATTTTAAGTGAAGTCACTAAGTTCACCTCAAACAGGGGCAACTGTAGACACCTAAATTCCTCTTTTACAATCTTATTGCCAAACACACACAAATCACTCTCATTCTTGCCAATTCTGTTATAGTTAGTGATCTTTGCTGATTAACTAAAATTTCTTACCAATTTAGCCTATTAGCAGTGCTTTGTTGATTGTGTAACCCCTTTCACGTTTCTTACCACTTTAGCCAATTAATCCTATTTTGCCTTTGTTTTGGCCAATATACCCTACTCTTGGCTCAAACCCCTCTTCCAGCCACTCAAAATCACCCCATTCACCTCCACGACATTTATCAAAAGCTTATCCTAGCCTCCCAGTTGACCCTAAGTGGTTGATTAAGGATTCATACCTCTTAATCACTTCATAATTCACTAATTGTGATTAGCAAGGTCCAATCATGATTAGCAATTCTAATCTAATTTGGGGCTTTTAGTCCCACATGCACCGAAATACAAGTTTCTCCCAAAAGGAAAAATATAAAAAGAGTGATCCTCTTACCTTAATACTTTACACCATGCTTTGATTTGCATCTCTATAATAAATATGATATATAGCCAAGTTCAATCCTTTCCTAAAGCCTTCAACAAGGTTAGTAGATGAATATCTAAAGTGACTTAACAAGTCATTTGGAGAGGTCATTTCACCATTGTTTGGAGTAGAAACCATACCAAGTTGATTTCCCTTTTAGGTCTATTTAGGCCAATGTTAGGTAATTGAACATATTAGTAGGCATGTTTAGTTAGATTTTGAATTGTATTCATGTAAGTTAAGCATTCCTTTAAGCTTCTATCTTAATGTTACAGTCCTAGACTTAGAACCTTGACTAGACGGATGGAAATGGCGTTAGCTTTCCTTGTTTAGTCATGTAATTTTATTTGTAAAGTTTCGGGTGCTTTCAGGAAGCTTCTCTTTTACTAGAGAAGTTTCAGGGGAAGAATTGCTTCTTAGAAGCATTTCATTATTTGCGTGACTTTGAGGTAGAATTAGAAGAAGTAGGATCCACAATTACAAATTAGGAAAAGCATTTGTTTAATTAGATTAGAATAAATCCTCTGCAACAGGGAAATAGCCACATCTGACTATTTCACTGTTTAGTTTAATTTATTTAGAGTAGAAGCAATTTCAATTTATTAGAAGAAGTTTAATTGTCTGTGCATATTTCTTTTGTTTTCTAGTTATCATAAAAAGCACAAAAACATTAGATTAATTGCTTTATTTCTTTAATTCTCTTTTATTTAAATCATTGGAAAAGCACAAAAACAATTAGAATAGATTCATTTTCCTTGCTTAGTTAGTTAGTTCTCATTTGTTAATTAATTTGCCGCACGTAAGTTTATTTACGTTCAAGGAAGAGTAATCCACTTGGTTCAATTTAAATTTTCTTTCTTTCATTTGCTAATTAGTCGAACATAGATTTAATTATAAAGGAACTAACACAACTCCTTACGTATCCTTAATTGGCTTTGGTTTCCTAAATATTTACCTTGATCTCTTAGTGGATTCTTTGCTTGATTTTGTTTGTTTCTTCTGCCTTATTAAATTCACATATCCACATGACCATCCAGGGACCTAATGACAACCCATAGATATTACTTGTGTGATCCAACAGTGTTCCAACCAAACCAAGATCCATAGTTGGCAGACATTGACCAAGGCCTTAGACACCTCATTTTCCTAACCACCCCCCTGTAACCACCTGTTATTATCTTAATAGTATGACAGAATTTCAATGTCGAAGCAAATACATTGATTATGATTTCTATGGAAAATTCAACATGGTTCGGAATTAGATTCCTATAGATTCACGCATTCATCATACCAACACTCGTTTCCTCTTACACTTCCATGACCTTGTCTGGAGAATTTTACAAGGAAAATGTAGGATAATTTCCCTCTCTTTCCATAGCTATTTCAGAGGGTATTTGGTGAAACTGACATTGACATAGAATCCTTCGTGTGTCCATTCTCCTCAATCGTCTCCATTTCGCCTGCCCAAAATTAGAGATTGCCTTCATTGCCTGTAGACGAGCAGATATCTCCATAGTACTCGTAGAAGTTATTTGTTTTCCTTGATTATTTGGTAGAAGCTTTCACCAATTTTCTTGTATTCCACCTATTCTAGCCTATTTATAAATTCCATAGGCATATTTGCATTCCACATCAGTTGTCCTGAGCATGACCTTAGGATGTTCAAGTGTATCCTAAGGTCACGTGTTGATTCATAGACGTACAAAATTGGTGAACACGACATGAAAAGACTAGTTCCTTTTTGTTTACTCTTTTATTTCCTTCTTTCATCCATCCTTCTCCTCTCCCATTATTCTGTAGGTGTTTATACACCCCTCGAATATGTTGGGTCAGGAATACAACATGCCCATATTGGGTCTTGAATCATATTATTACCAGATGGGTATACATCAATCACCCTCATTATTAAGGTGGGCTGACAATTATTCATCTTACCTTCACCTCACACTCCTCCTAAAAGTGACAACAATGGCTCATCAGTTAGGATTGAGAAAATTGATTAACCAAACTATATCTCGGAACAATTCTCCAACTTGAACAACATGACATTCACCAGAGAACAAGGTTTATATCCTCAGGTCTTGTCAAGACCCCAAATCAACATGTAGTTTGATGCTCTGTCTTCCTTTCTTTCATCAAAAGACAAACTCATGGCACGCCTCACTCAAAGTGATGATCGTTTTAATGCAATAGACCAGTCCTTGGAAAGGATGCAAGGATACACATGATGTTCTTCTTTGAAAAAATGCTATTACCCTCCCCTTACAATGGAAAATATACCTAAAGAGAGGTGACCTCCCAAAGATCAATTATAGTAGGACATCATGTGCCTTTGCTCCCTAGACAAGACTCATAACACACCTAAGTCAAATGTAACACACCTTCTTCAGGAGATGGAATTGCAATGTTGGTGGATAGTGTTAGGGAATTAGAGCTTTCCCAACCTTCTCGTATTCGATCTTTTTCTAGGGCAAGGCAAGGTCCCCCCACCATGTTCAAAACTTTGGTTATGTGTCTTATGCGCCATCACATCCTTCGGTGTACATGAATGTTCCTAGCCCTGGAGATCTCCTCACTAGATCAGACACGTTAGGTATGCCCTGTCACACTCATACAGATGCCCTCCAACCGTGCCAACCAAAAGTGCATTCTCAAATGCCATCCCAACTGGCAATGTGATGTTCCCTGGTTTCACACCTACTACTCCGTATGAAAAAAATGCTCCCCCATATCTTTATATGTATTTTAAATAACCACAAGGGAACATGAATTCTTTTTCTTGCTCATATGCTCAGCCTCAGGGGATACCCTATGTCCCTGCAAATGCTTACGCTACGCCTTTTCAACCTCATGTTCCACCTCCACCTCCCCATCAAGGGTCATCTATGGTAGAGTCTTACACAGTGGGCACATATTTTGAATATCTCAAGGAGCCCCTTGACTTTACCATACGAAGCGTAATTCTTTCATTACCGTTAACGAGCCTTCTAAAATTAAAAGGGGAGGGGGATCCGAATGCTCACATTTAATCATATGCAACCACCATTAGAGAGCTACTCCCATGGGACACAATTGTTGCTAATATATTCCCTAAGACCCTTGAGGGGATTGCTCTCAACTAGTACTATAGGATACTAGAAGCCTCAATTCATTCATTTAAGCAACTTGTTTAAAAGTTTATAAAGGATTTTGACATGAAAAAACTCTTGCAAACTGGAATAAGGGAATTCCTTCACATCAAGCAATAGCACAATGAATCCACCACACACTTAATTTAGAGGTGGTGGCAAGTCCTCTACTCCTCGGTTAGTTCTCCAAACATGGATCAAATGGACCTTTGTGACCCATTCTTCCATTCCCTCAATCGATAACTAAGGAGGAAGTGTAAAATTTTTCCTCTTAGGAGCTATGAGGAGGTCTTAGAGGGTACCCTCTACATTGACCAAGCAATAATTGATAGCGGTTGAAAGACCTATGGCTCAAACGGGAGATTGGTCACTCCCTCACAAGGTAATTCAAATTACCCAAATGGTTCAAACAAAAAAAATCAAGGACCTAAAGTCCTCAATAAGAACCATGGTGCTAAGACAGATGGTGTCACTGATCAAGCTAGAAAGCCAAATGTCGTTAGCACAAGCAACACAAATAACAGAAATAACAGAAATAACAACATGAATGCAAACAATCAAAGGAGTAACAACTTCACTCTTTTCGTTAATGCAGTTGACTTTAGTCAACCTCCCTCACCTCAAAAATTTCAAGCCAAAAACCCCATTCAATACCCAAGCGAGAATTTGAACCAATATCATAACTGAGGCCAGAGGCCTCCGAACTTCAACTATAACAACCAACAACAGAACAACAATAGAAACTATGGACAACAACAAAACCAAAATAAAAGACCTCGTGACTATGATCTTGATTTGTATTGTGGTTTTAATAGGGTTAGAGGACATGATGGCTCATACATGCCATGATTGCAACAAATTCTTACAATAGATTCTGGAGGACCAAAGACAACTCTTCATTGAGATGTTCTTGGCTAATCCCATGACACCAACACAAAATGCTCACATGGGTCCCCTTTCCCCTCAGAATGCTCCTCTTGGGGTTTATAGAGACCCCCTTCCAACGCGTCCCGAGAATAGAAAGCTTAATCCTCATGGTACTAATAAGGGGAGTCCTGTTGGAAACAACGATCAGGAGGTGTCTACATCCACAAACACTCTAGTAGCGCCACCTTTAGATGGATGAAATCAGACCAAGATGATAGGTTTGGTTGAATTAAAAACTGAACTTGAGGTCAATGCAACAACCCACACTCACGATTATTCCTCACAACCTATTCTCGTGTATTCTTCGATGTCAAGACGATACCTAATCAGTAACTCCCAAGCCAGTAGGAGCCTATGAATTGATCACAAACCTGACGAATACATTCTCCCACATTTCCTTCTTGGATTTGTTAATGAATTCTCCAATGCATCGATCAGATTTGTTAGAAGCCTTAGGTCTTGGCCACCTTATTCATGTCACTACCTCCTCTAGAGGCCCAAATTTATGTCTATCCCCTAAGATAGCCTGAGAGAGATGTTGGTTTCGTATGCGACATTAGCAAGATGCCCACTGACGATGAGTTGACATGGAGAGGTGATCCTGCATTATATTTACAGGTTTGGATCTACACCAACTATGTTAAGCATGTAATGATAGACGACATGGATGCTATTAATATAGTCCCTTTCTCATTTCTTCAGAAGCTAGGCTATGGAGAAACCAACTATTTTTTGAAACACGAAACACGTTGAGGGGCTTTGATAGCCTTAAATAAACTTCCATTGGGACTATAGTGCTTCCAGTTACACTTGGACCAAAGATTGTGTTGATTGGTTTTATATTATAGATCGGGAAACTACTATAATATGATTCTCGGTTGACCCTGGATTCATAGAATGAAGGAAATCCCTTCCACGTTGTTCCAATAGGTTAGATTCTTTCACCTGGGTAAGGTTTTCATAGCTTAGGGTGATCCAAAGCCATTTGATATCCATTTGGCTAGCCTAAAAAAGAAGCCCAGGATTCACACTGAATTCGAACTCCCATCTAATTAGTTAAATAAGCCTTAAGATTCAAAACATGAGTCCCAGTTTGTTCCTACGACTGAGTTGGAAACCTCTAAGGCAATCGAAGGGGTTAGTTCTAATGAAATTAAAGTTGCTGTAGTAAAAACCGTATGAACAAAAACTACAATAGAAATTGTTAAGATTTTGGATAATGATTTACACCAATTGTTCTCCCCATTTGACTCCTTGGGAAATAGGTCATACTCTTGGAATTGGTTCTCTCCCATCTAGCATCTTTGATGAGGTTTGCACGGTTGAAGTCTCAGAAGTCAAGGAAGAAGACTCCAAAAATGATCAAACTTCCATCTTCCTTGATAACTGTTGGACTCTCAACTATGACGGTGTGAAGTGTCACTACAGTGTTGAGGTTGGGCTTATCCTCACTTCCCCTGACGGGAAGGTTGTGCCCTTTGCATTCAAGCTAAATTTTGAGTGCACAAACAACAGAGCTAAGTACGAAGCTCTACTTTTTGGTATTATTATGGCCAAGAGCATGGGTGTGAACAACGTAAAAGTTTTGGGTGACTCTCAACTTGTTTCTAATCAAGTCTTAGAAGTTTATGAGACCAAAGCAGATCACCTACAACTGTACAAGACCGCCATTCTCGAGATTAACAAGGGTTTTGATTTTATTTCTATTGAATCTATTCCATGAGAGAAAAACCTACTGGCTGATTCGATGGCTACTTCTTCCTCTTGCTTTTGTCCAAGCAAGGACCTAAGAGAAACCAAATTCACTGTTTCGGTTTGATCCAAACCTCTAGTTCGGAAGATGCCAACCAATGTGATTTTGGCATATGTCAAGATTGAGAATGAGCCCGACACTTTGGATTACATGGAGAATGACGAGGTAATCTTAAGATACCTCAATGCATACACTGATCTTACCCTCAATGCATACACTGATCTTCATCCCGTACACTGGATAAGAGGGGATTTTATCTTATACCTCACCCTTCCTCCTACTTTGGAGATCGCACCATGGATCTTTCCTCATCGGAAGGTCTTTAGATCTATAAGGTAGAGAAAGAAGATTTGGGACTACCTCTAGTCCCGCCCGAGTTTGAAGAGGGTAACACCTCTTTGATTGAAGGAACCATAGATATCAATATTGCGACGGAGGAGGATTCCAAGATCTTGAAGTTCGGTTCTTCTTCGACTCCAAAGGAGATAAAAGCGCATACGAAGGTGCTTAAAGAGAATTCAAAAGCCTTCAATTTTAGCTACAAGGAGATGACATGAATTGCTCCTAATGTGGTGGTTCACAATGTCATCATGAAGTTTGATGCCAAGCTCATAAAGTAGAATCAAGACCCATGAAGTCCAAAGGTGGCTTTAATGGTTAAAGAGGAGGTCATTAAACTCCTTCAGGTGGGATTTATTAAACCAATTGACTACTTAATGTGGGTTTCAAACATAGTCCTCGTTCTCAAAAAAGAATGGGAAGATACGTATCTACATTGATTTTAGGGACATTAACAAGTCTTGTCACAAAGATGATTTCCCCTTGCCCTCCATTGATGTTATTGCTGACGCAAAAGTTGGTTATGATTTTTGTCTCTCATAGATGGCTTTTCAGGTTACAACCAGATAAGGATCTCTAAGGAAGATCAAACAAAAAACTACCTTTATGACTCCTTGGGGAACCTTCTGTTACATAGTCATGCCTTTTGGCTTAAAGAATGTTGAAGCTACTTACCAATGGGTAATGGCATACATTTTTCATGATCTTATTCATAAGATCGCGAAATCATATGTTGACGACTTGCTGATGAAAGCAAAGAAACATGTTGATCATCTTGAGGTACTTCGTGTCATTCTTTCACTCTTAATCGAATATGGTATGACATTAAATCCTGAGAAGTGTGTGTTCGAAGTGACTGGAGGCAAGTTACTAGGGTACATAATTTTTTCTCGGGGCATTGATGTTGATTCGATAAAAATCTGGGCAGTCTTGGAAATGTCCTCGCCCACTAATGAGTCAGGCATTAGATCATTCCTAGGTAAACTTGGGGCAATCTGCAAGTTTATCCCGGATTTGACATGTGTTGTTCACCCCATCAATAACATGTTAAAGAAAGAGTGTAGCAAAGACTGGAAAACTGAGTGTCACAAGGCATTTGAATCAATAAAACACTATCTTATTTCACCTCCTACACTCACACCACCAAAAGTCGACCGTCCTCTAATCCTATATTTGCAAGCCACTGATGTCTCGTTAGCATGCATGTCGGTACAAGAGGATGACGATCACCGCAAGCGCGCCATATACTTCATCAGCCACACTCTTTTCAATTATGAAGCATGCTATACACAACCAAAGAAGGATTGTCTGGCAATAGTTTTTGCAACCAAGAGGTTAAGGCATTATATGCTTAACTAAGAGACTAGGGTAATTGTCAAATATGATTAGTTGTGAACTTTCTTAACACAAGGTGTGTCACCAAAGAAAGTTGGTCACTTCATTATGCTAGTAGGTGAGTTTGATCTCATCTACATTAACCAGAAATTCGTAAAAGGGACAAATTATCGCTGATTGGTTAGTGGATAACCCTATAGATTGTGGAGATCTAGTAGACCTAGATTTTCTGGATGAATGCGTGTTTTACGTAGAGACAAAGCCTCCCATTGCAATGTGTCCATGTTACCTTGATATTGTTAATCATATTTGTTAGGAAATACATAGTGCTCCATGGTAATTAGTTGTAGTTAGCTTAATATATTGTCATAACAACAATATATTTATTTGTTTCACCTGATTTGTTATTCTTACTTCCTATTTTATAGGAAGTTGTTTGCCTATATTTTGTATGGGTTTCATGATGTATTGAATATTATTCATAATTAGTTTGTTATTCTCTTGTGTAAACTAATCAAAATCATTTCATGTGCTAGTAGAGCGGATATGGGTAGATGAGTAACGCTGGATGACTTTACTTTGCATTAATCTTGCATCAGTGTTAGATTGGCGTAACTATCTGATTCTGAATGTCATAGTAATGCACTCATCTCAAGCCTTATGTGCACGTTAGCGTTCATGCACCTTTGTGATAGGTATGCAGGCTATTTGATCGTCCACCTGTGGATCTGTTCTGCGTTCTAATATCGTGTCAATCACCATGAGAGTCCAAAGGTTTTATTTCTATTATGGTTGATCCCCAAAAAGATATCCTTTTGACATGCCCGTAATTTCTTGCGCTCAGCTGACTATACATTATCTTCAGGGATCTCTTTGCATTGAAATCCTCAACCATCAAGCATTGGATCTGCAATTGATAGGAGCATCCTCGCAGTAGAAGCATCCCTGAAAATCAGCAGATTTTTTTTTGCAGTTGTATTTTCCAAGAAGATACTACGTGGAGTCTACACTCAAGAAGATTGACACAAATCTAAAATAAGTATTAAACAATTGAAACTTGTAGTCTAAAAATCAGATTTTTTTGATGAAAGGAGTGTTCATCAAGTTATTGAAAGTTTGGTGATTTCTTCGGAGATAGAAAGGCATCAATATAAACAGTTTTTTAATTGGATTCTTTACCAACTTGGACTCCCATTTGAAG
This sequence comes from Taxus chinensis, assembly GCA_019776745.2. NCBI lineage: Eukaryota > Viridiplantae > Streptophyta > Pinopsida > Cupressales > Taxaceae > Taxus > Taxus chinensis. The sequence goes on from CM034146.1 coordinate 667,461,933, forward strand.
GTCGCATTGATCACGAGCTCCTTGCCACTATTTTTTCAAGTTTCCGCTGAAGAAGCTGTTTTTGAAGGATGTGAAACGAATCGTGGAAGAATTCATGTATATACATTGTTACCTATAATCAGAAGCTCAGTCGATTCAAGCTTTGGAAGAATTCATGTATATACATTGTTGCCTATAATCAGAAGCACAGTCGACTCAAGCTTCCGTTTGTTCCTATTGCATCAGGATGAGATTAAATTAAACGGAGTGTTTCTGCATTGAAATGTGACCTTCTTTCCACATTTTCTGCTCATGCAAATCGATCGTTGTCAACTTGAATCTTGATATCTATCTCCACTTGGTTACATCATGGAGATCTACATAATTGTCAAACAAAAGATCTTTCCATATTCAAATTCTGTCTTCCACAACCAACTACATTACGTGGCGTGTAAATTTAAGTCTCCATTTTTTCTTGTTTTGAGTCTGTAATAAGTCAAAACGTATTTCACATATTAGATTTCAGTGTTTTGTATTTTTTTTTTAGTTTATAGTTTTTTTTATTTTGTTAAGAGTATGTAGTCGAATTGTTTTAAGTCTTTATGATCTTTAAATATGTCAAAAGCTGTATTTTACTTTTGTTTATGTCAATGTGTCAAAGTCACCCGAGTCTAAAATTATCATTGAATTTATTTTTATAAAAATTTTAGTTACTAGCAATCGCATGTGTACAATGCAATGTGAACATCGAACAATATATGTTATTAGATTTAGAAGGATAGTTATTACTTTTGTAGTTGATGTCGGTAAGGGGTGTGACTGATTTTGTAAGTGTAGAAATATAGATGAACCACTTCATTTAAAGGTTCTCTATACATTTCAGACTTGTTACAAATTCATACATATACATTTACAATTCTCATATCATGAGTGGTAGCATTTTGTTGACTATATTATTTGAGCTTAACATGAATACATGAAGAGTTCTGTGCATGTGCAAATTTTATATCATGAGTTGGTTTAGAAAACACCTATGATAGATGAAAGAAATACAAATAGGTTGCAAGATATTGGCATGTCATAGTAAGGCTCTTAAGGTGCATGGGCTGCTAGAATTTCTAGATTTCATTTTCTAGTGTTTGAGATCCAGATATAAAAGATTTGGGTCAATTTTTTCATTGTACTTTAGAATGTCAAAAGGCATGGAAGTGATTGTTCACTCGAACCTCTCTTTCATGTTGATTCTTACATGAAGAAGGACTTCTCTATCAAATAAGACCTAGGAAGCAACCATCGCTATGCAATGAATCAGGTCAAAGGATATGGCTAAAAACTCTGAATTGACCTTCAATTTGCTCCATTTCTATCTTTGTATTTAGTTGCCATGTATTATGAGCAAAAAGTAAAGATTTATAATTTGTGGGACTTTCAACCATTGCACCATCCTCTAGGAAAGTGTCGCAGGCATTGCCCATATCAAACAACAAACAATAATATCAGAGATCTAGATTGACTAAATTTAGATTAATGGACAACCAGAAATAATCCACCCAAAACTATGTTTAAAATTTAAAAAGATAATAGATTGTAGAGATGAGAAAGTCTCAAAATAGCTATAGTCTATAGAGATAAGATATTGATTATAATTTGAACAAAGAAATTTGAAACGATGGACCGCTCCCCCGAATTGTACCCTAACCCTACTCGGTGTGGCAAGAGGGCTTCTGGCTTGAGTGATGGCTGAGTGAGTGGTGGCGGGTCTGGCAGCCGTGGAGCAGCCGAGATTTTCTTGAACCCTACCTTGCGTTCTGTAGAGGAGTCTCTTGCTCAGGACAATGCGGTCACTTTCACAGAGCTCGTGAGTGGTCCGTGGAATCATGGTTCTGTGATGGGCGACGATCTGCTGGAAGCCTTCAAATTCTTAAGCTCTAAATAATCCCGACAAGAAATGGCGTCACAAGTTTTCTTGAAGGTAGAAACATGGTGGTAGCTTAACTGGTAGAGTGCCTAAACGTGTCAGAGGGCAGTCTAGGTTCAAGTCCTAGCTGGTGCATGTTTTTAATCTTGGCATCAAAGGCAGGCTAGGATAACTCAGTATACAAAGGGGACATGTACACATTTCCCAAGACCCAAAAGCTTGTGAAGTTGATTACATACAACAATGACTAAAACACAGTTTCTACAGTTGCATTTACAAATGAGCTATCGTTATGTATGTGTACAGAGCACAAACAATGACTCTAGAGGAAGTCCACCAGTTGCCTCCTTGGTGCTATTTAACAATTCTTCAACTAAGCCGCTACCATTACAACATAAAAATTACTTAATAGTCTGCAAATTTTTAATTAATGGGTCATAGCTAGTTAGTAGGCTCACTCCCAATTTTTTGGCAGTAACATGGTATGGAATCTATGGATAAATTCCAATGGTGAATGACATTAGGAAAGGCAGCTCTCTAAGGGCCCAATATAAAATAAAAATTATCAGCTAAAACAGGCTAAAGAACTTACCATATTGTGTGACAAGGGGATAATCCCTCCAACCCATTACATATTCCAATACCCCCTATTTTGAGAGCGAATCAAAGATAATTTCCAATTAAAATGGCTTGGAGATTAACTATCCACAAGTCCCAAGGACTTACTTTGCATAGGTTAACATTGAAACCACTAAAAGGAAAGGTTTGGTATACACAACTTTCTCCAGAGTTCCCTTACTTGCCAATCTGCGCATTTCCCCTCATTTTTCATTCGAAAGATACTCAAAAACGACGCACATACTAACACTTGGAGCAAGAAGAAAGGAGGATTCAAGACTATATCACTCAACCAAAACAACCCATTGTAAATACTACCCTCTACTTTGATAACACTTCCACTACTACTTTACTCAACACTTCTTGTATCCAAAGCGGTAGTGTCGTTCAAGGGGTGTCAAATGTATTCATGTTTAGTTCAAATAAAATTCACCACAACATGCCACCACTCATGATATAAAATTTGCAAATGTACGAAGGCCTGCATGTACTCATGTTTAGTTCATATCTCATGATATAAGATTTGCAAATGTATATATACAAATTTGTAACAAATTTGAAATGTGCATATAGATCCTTTCAATGTAATGTTTCATCTATATTCCTACAATACCACTATCAATCGAATCCCTTATCAACATGTTATCGACAGTAAAAAAAAGTTTTTTCAACAAAGAAACAACCAAACAGCCGATGCAACCGCCGTCTCAAACACACTACAACACTAACAAAATTTCCCCTAGATAGTTACAAACCACATCAACTACAAAAGTAATTAACTATCCAAAGCAATATCAATTGTATTCATGTTAAGTGCCAAAACAATTGCCCACAAAAGGCTACCACTATAGAACCTTTAAATGTAATGCTTCATATGTATTCCTACACTTATAAAATCAATTACGCCTCTTATCAACATCAACTACAAAAGTAATAACTATCACTCTAAATCAAAAACATATATCGTTTGGCGTTCACATTGTATTGTACACATGCAATTGCATTACATCAGCTAACAAAGACATGACATGTAAAATTAATTAGCATTTGAGGAAGGGAATGTATAGGGGGAAGGGCATGGGATTTGAACTCCGACCTGATATGATGTTTGCATTTCCAACTTGATATGGGGAGGGATAGTGGCTTCCAATATTGACTTGATGTAATGTTGCAATACATTCCTGACTTGATAGAAAGTTGTAATACATTGTAGCAATTCAAATGCTGGTATTTTCTATGTTTTCATTGTTCATATAAATAATAAATAGTCACATTGATATCTTGCAATGTATTTGTAACTATCTCTATATTACAATTTGTATTCCAATGTTTGCTTTTTCCGAGTTTTCTTTTTTCCCATAATTTTTTCATCATAGAGCAGTCACAAAACCAAAGTGGAAAGGATAATAATTAATGCACATGCAGGGCCTCTTGTGCTACTGCTATCAATTTAATCCCACCCTTTTAACAATGCACTCACAAGTATATTACATAGACTCCTAATCAAAGCTGAAACTATATAATTTTATCCAAAGATTGTTTAACTATAAGGAAGATATTCTCATTTTCTCAATCTAGGCACTAGGAGAGTCTTGAGTGTAAATTTGATGAATTAAGAACTTTTAGACAAATTTTCTTTCTTATTTAAAAATAATTATATTAATTCAATAAAAGATATTGTAATATAATTTATATATTGATGTCCATTAAAAGTGAGGAAAAAAAGAGCATAATGGTACACTTAAAATAATACAAAAGATAAATTAGGTAGAAAATAAGAGTAAGAACAACAATTCAATAGAGATGCCATGAAGAAGTTCAAAAAGAGAGGGGTCCCGTGTAGTGAGTTAATATGGAGAAACATTGTCCATGGGAGAGTTATGTGGGGGCGACGTGTCAATATCAAGATCAATGAGGTGAAATAATGAGGCTATTGTATACCAACATGAATTAACCCCATGCTTTTCTTGCTCTATAGATGAATTGAAAGCAAGGTATGAATACCTAAGGTGACCACTCTGGGAGTTACCCAATTGCCTTAGTTTCTGAATCATAGTTACTATATACAAAATCATTTAAGTAATGAACAATGTTGTGCCAAATTTTGCATGGATGATGACATGAGGGAGTGATCTATTGGCATGAATATGTTTGGATAACATTATGACTACCACTCTCTCTATTCATTTTCAATCTTCAACTCAAAGCGATGGTCCCCAAACCCAGTCCAAACCTCACACCCATACAAAATGGTAGAGACAAATGAGCAATTTTGAATGACTTGACATTGAAGCCGAAAATAATGTTTTCCAAGAATGATGAATATTGTGAACCATGTATTTAGTATGGACTCTATATCTAGAGTCAAGCTAAATCGTGGTTTAAAGTAGATGACCTCTAAATATACATATGAAAAGACTACCTCAACCAAATTTCTTCTATAAGAAAAAATCACCTCACTTATATTTTATTGATAAAGATGTTGAAAGCCATGACTTTTACATGAAAAATACGTTCAAACAAAGATTGCATGAAACATACTAAAATAGAGATTGTAGTAAAACTTATTAGAAAACCATATGCGTATGCGAATGTAAACAACCTCCCATCTCCTTGGTCAAGTCGGCCCTTACTCTCCCTTGGGACAAAGGAAATATCAATAGTTCTAGATCCTCAAAATGATGCTCACTTATATTAATTCAAATAAGTTCCATGACATTTCCAGTACGTGAAAAGAAGATTTCTAAATACAATAGGCTATATATTGCAGATTATATCTCAAAAATAATAGCTACTACAGTGTTCTTAAGAAGGTGTTTTTATATAGACACAAGAAGTTACAGAATATGCCATAATTATCAGCACTAACGTCTCCCACTAATCAACATTAATCAAGACTCATAAATTCCTATAGGACTGCTAGAAATAAGTCCCATACTTATAGATTGATAGGTGGAAAAAGTCTTATGCTTCCGCATTCCAGCTCCAAACTCGAAATTCTTAATTACATTGGCAATAAATGTTCATTATTTCCCTACACATATCATCACATTTCTCTCACAAAGGTAGTTAGTAGGAAGTTATATGGTAATCAAGTTACATGAGCAAAAGCAAGGAAAATGCATTAAACTCACTAAGATATAACTATACAAAGCATCCCCATGTATTAGCAAATCATATCTAAATGATAATTTATTAATCATGGGAATGATATAAATGAGTGAAATAATGCACTCATCATTTCCCCGCACTTTACCTGTTGCATGTCCCAATGTAACTTATCTATGCCCTGTCATGTGACCAAGTTGTTTGGCCATGTCATACTCTTCAAATTTGTCAGCATATTGCTTTCTAATACCTTTACATCCCTCAGTGCTGGAAGTTACTTCGAACCAAGATGTGAAGCTCTCATTTGATTATGCAAAATTGTTTTTCCAGGTGGTAGTAGGACTTAAGAGGAGAGGTGGTCGCACCTGAAGTCCCACCCATTCATCAGTGTACTGCTTGCTATTTTTTTTTGACAACTGCCTTATGATTGTGATGAGGGAATCACCTTGTCGCATACTCCAACTCAAATTATATGGTGAAATAACCTCCCTTTGCTTTAATAGTAAGCTCAAATTTTCCCATTTCCTATGACAGGCCTACCTTGCTGCCACAAATTGCTGCTGACTATAGGTTTCAAAGTCCTCCACACATTTCAGTAATATTTTTGAAGTATTCTCTCCAATACCAGCTTAGTAGTAAAGAGATATGAAGTTTTTTCGCATAGCCACATCAGTGTGATGTTTACGCCAAATATTGAATCTGATTGTTTGAGCTGTGTAATTGAAGATATCCATTTTTTCACCCCACATGATCTGATTTTAATTGAAAATATCCCATGAACAAGTTAATGAAGAAGTCAGGGATATTGTGAACTAACATATTATGGAGGTAGAAGTCACATAGCAGGTTTTGAATTTCAGGGGTACTGGATTTATAAATGGATAAGAAAACATTACCATCAGGAGCTTCGTAAGCCGCTTGATAGCACAACTGCAATAACTGCCAAGAGTAAAACTACTCCTAAACAAACATGCTATAAATCAAAGATGGTTTCCTACAAGACAAGAGCTTACAAGCTAGAGGACAGACAAAGTCCAAAAGAGATTGCAATTTTTGTTTTTCATCTTGAATGATTTCCATCTCCCCCTTTAATTTCTTGTTTTCCTTCTTTAATATTGAATTTTGAAGAGACTATTTGTAGACATCTTTAAAAATGCTAAGACCTCTATCTCTCTATCGTTTTAGGATGCTAACTTCTATTTGTAAAGCTGTGATTTCTCTAACCTTTTCTACTGTGCATTGAGTAAATTCAATTTATAAAGATAGATTTGTTTCCTCCATACCTTTCAACTGGGCTTTAAGGAGTGCAATATCTTCCAAATAACCATGAGGATTGGCAGCTTAACATAACCTAAGGCAACAAATGTCCATTGCAATTGATTTTGGATCTGGATTCTATGCTTCAGGTACTGAAGTAGTTTTTGGAGCTGCGGAGTTGACTTCTGAAGATGTGGGCATAGTTGAACTCTGTGGGGTAGGAATAGCTATAGTGAATATAGTGTCTAGTGATTTGTCAGTGGGGACAACCAAGTTTTCTACCTCATCCCCTACCTCCCACACAGGGGCAGAAGCATCAGCAAAACCCTCTGACCAGGAAATTCCAAGTTTATGTAATGCACATGACCATAACCGTCGTAGGAAAATAGAAGAATAGGGAGTCAAGGTAATCCTACCTTTAGAACTAGAAGGTGTTGAACATGGGCTCACTTGATCACCAAATTTATCCATGTTTCTATATTTTCCAAGTTCCTCCTTCTTCTTGTGTGTAAGGTGACTGATTGATGTGATAGTGGGTCAAGGTGTGGAAAATGGCCCTAGTTTGAGTTGCTTTGGCTTGGAACCCTCCCCCACATTCATCCTTTCAAGCCTTCACTTTGGCTTAAAAAATCTTTATGCAAGCACACTAAGTGAATGAGCCCTGGGTGCTTTAGCACTGCCTTTCCTCCTCCAGTCTTGTATTTTTGGCTGAATTCGATAACTGCATCTGCCAAGTATTCTGGCAAATTCACCCGGAGTGTAGAGTTGACACATCCTTTCTTTAAATGAATGAGAATTTTTAGTGAATCGCAACCCATCAAAGACGGTTGGCTATCACATATAAAGTATTTTTTAACCCATTTGGCCATCTCCCTCCAAATGTCAGGTAGACTGTCCCTCTTAACTCCTTTCTGAATACCCTAGGAGGTAAGGATTACCTTGGGAAATTCCTCACCCTCCACATGAAACAGAGCAAGAAAGTCTTTGAGGGGAGCATTTTTCATGACTTTCATACTAAAATATGGTAAACTGGATAGTTCAGAAACTACCTGGCTGGTAATCTCCACTCGTTTCCCTCCAACGCATGAGAAAGTAGCTTTAAAATTCTCCAGTAATTCATCCACTACACCTTCATCATAACCTTCAAATTTTTGGATGAAGTCAACCAAACGGAATCCTAAAATACCTATGAAAGTGTAGCATTCCTAAGTAATGGGTCCAAAGAATTGGGCTCTGACTTTTTATTTTGTTCTATGATGAATGCGAATGAGTCCATACAATAGAGAAACAAGAACAAGGGTGTGCTTGAATTCATAGTGTGATGGCAGGTAGAATGGTCAATTCAATATTTAAGAAGCAATGACAGGAAGTGGTTAGGAACTATCAATTTGAAATGCACCTGGATCCTCGAATCGCATAAAAGAAGAGAAAATTTGGTGGCATAAAAGGTTGACAAGACTAGGTATCTGTGATTAGTTTTGATATGTGAGATGGCGCACATCCCATCGTTTGAAATAGAAATACCACCTGTCCCTTTCGTAGAATGTGACACATGTGGTGTGCGTAGAAATTATGACTCATTACACCCTCATGATGTCATGTCGTAGTGTTGGATTCAAAAGGATATCCATAATAAATACATTAAACATTGTGTATAGATGTAATTATGATAAGTTCATGCATAGGGAGTTTCTTCATAAGGAAATATCCATAGTGAATTAGAATGCACTTACCCATGCTAGTTCAACGTCTAATATCTGTAGATTTCCACGTCCTGTAGTCCAAGATAAAATGTGATTAGTGGCCTTTAAACAATGAAGATTTATGCATTTATTGAAAATAAAACAAATAACTAAGGGAAGAAGATCAAGGTCATGACGATCCTCCTTTATTGAAATTGAAAGACAACAATTAATCCTGGCTAGAGGGGCGAAGAGCCACCTCAACATGCATTTCCTCACTCAACATGATGTCATTGGTGAAAGTTCCCTTGTGAAGAGGTCGTTGATAATTCCCGAGTCTGTGTCCATTCATAAGAAGAGTCCTTCTGTCGCCATCGATTGGTAATAATCGCACATAGTTGTTATCAAACACTTTGTCGATTTGATATGGGCCCAACCAGCATGTCCGTAACTTACCTTTAAAATGTTGATATTTGGAATCAAAGAGTAAGACCCATTCCCCCTCATGAAACATCATGTATTTGTTATGAGCATCATGTCAGGTCTTCCTTTGATGTTGGATAATTTCCACCTATTTTTGTGCTTCCATCCGCATTTCATCCAATTCATTCAGCTGCATCACCTGTTCACGTTGTGCTTCATCCAAATTTATGTTGAATTCCAGTGATATTTTCCAGGTGCGTAACTCAAACTGTACAGGTAATAATGGCTTCTTCCCATATACCAACTCATAGGGAGAAACATTAGTAATGGCTTTCCAGGTCGTGTTATAGGCCCAAACTACCTCGGGAAGTTTTGGTTCCCAATTTTTTCTATCAGCACTAACAACTTTAGTTAAAATGTTCTCAAGTTCTTTGTTGGTGACTTCCACGTGATCATTGGATTGGGGGTGATATGGTGACAGTTTCTGGTGCTTAATTTGGTAGATTTCAAGAAAATCCTCAATCATTTTAGACACAAATTAAGGACCTTGATTAGATACAATGGCCCTGGGGGCCCCAAATCATAGTAATATATGATTGTATAGGAAAGCAACAACAACATCCTTATTGGCCGATGACAATGCTTGAACTTTAGCCCATTTCATGACGTAGGTTGTGCATACCAAGAGGTATTCTTTCCCAAAAGATGGGGGATCAAAAGTTCCAACGAAATCAATTCCCCATTTCTCAAATGGTCCTAAGACCAACTGATGATTAAGAGGCATTTCCATGGATAGTGTAGGCTTCCCCATTATTTGACATGCATCACACTGCCACACATACTTCTTGATAGTCTTGTTGAGGGAAGGCCAATAGTACCCAACTCTAAGGACTTTATGAATTGTCCTCTTTACTGAGTAATGTCCTCCTCCAGGCTCATCATGACAAGCTCACAGTATATCGTATACTGCATCTTCTCAAATACACCTATGAAGAACCACATCAGGACAACATTTGAATAAAAGTCCATTACACCATTTATATGTTGCACTATTTTTAACCAATCTTCGTCTCTCTTTATGAGTAAAATAGGCATGAAACTTCCCTGTAGTTAAATAATTTGCAAAATCAGTGAACCAAAAAGTCTGAGTTGATATAGAAAATAAATATTTGTCTGGAAATTGATCCTGGACTGCCTCATCATTACCTGAAACATTCAATCTCGAAATAAAATTAGCAACAACATTATATTTCCTATGATTATCAATAATGGTTAGATTGAATTCTTGTAACAAGAGTAACCATCTAATAATCTGACCTCCGACTACTGGTTTATTCATCAAATATCGGATGGCAGAGTAGTCAGTATAAACAAATATTTTATACCTAGTGATGTAATGTCAGAATTTATTCAAGGAATAAACAACAACTGAAAAATCCTTTTCCGTGTGGTATATTTTCTTTCCGTAGGATTCAGGTTCTTGCTGATAAAGTAAATAGCATACATGTGATCCTCTTCATCTTTCTACCCAAGAACAGCTCCTATGGATTTATTGGAGGCATCGGTGTGGATATAGAAAGGTTACCCCTAATCAGGGCCTCGTAAGACTGGGGCTGTGGTCAGCTTCTCCTTGATAATATTGAATGCCTACTGACACTGAGGGGACCATTCAAAAACATAATCTTTTGTCAATAATGAAAACATAGGTGCAACAATTTTGCTAAAGTCTTTGATGAATCGCCAATAATACCCTACATGTCTAAGTAAACTTTTGATGTTAGTTTGATTTTTTGGTCTCGGTAGTTGAGTGATGACTGCAATCTTTTTGGGGTTGACCTATAAACCTTTGGTAGAAACATGGTGACCTAAGAAAATTCCCTGATCAACCATCATTAGACATTTTTCATGACTCGGGGATAGTTGGTGCTGCTCACATCTGCTCAATACTTTTTCAAGGTTATTAAGAGATTCGTCAAAAGTGGATCCATGGACAGTGAAATGATCCATGCAAACTTCAACAAATTCATTTATAATATCTACAAAAATGGCCAAGACTGCTCTCTGAAACGTAGCAGGTGTATTACAAAGCCCAAAAGGTAAGAATCGAGAAGAAAATGTACCCTAAGGGTAAGTAAAGGTGGTTTTATCCTAGTCAGTAGGTGAAATACTTATTTGGTTATACCCACTAAACCCATCTAAGAAAGACAAATATTTCTTACTGGAGAGATTGTCAAGAACCTGGTCAATAAAAGGTAGGGGAAAATAATCTTTCTTGGTGGCCTTATTAAACTCCCTATAGTCAATAGAGATTCTCCATTTACCATTTTTCTTGGGAACTATAACTAATGGTGAGACCCACTGACTATCAGATATAGGGTAGATGAATCCTACCTTTAGTGATTTTTCTATCTCGTTTTCGACTATGTCTCTTAGTGTTGGGTTAATTCTTCATTGCGGCTTCCTTATGGGTTTAACATATTCAGTGTATACATGGTGAGTACATATGGTAGGATGAATTCCTCTCATATCAGTGTAATCCCAAGAAAAAGTGCGGGAATGTTTCCTCAAAATCTCGAGAACCCTAACATCTTAGTTGGCCTCCAAATTATTACCAATGGTCAATTATTTCCCTATATTAATAGACACTTGTTTGGTATCATTCAAATAAGTGAGATTTGCATTGGTGATTAAAGAATTCAATGGGAAAACATGGGGCTAAAGCATGTGCAAAATGGGTAGTGTACGTACCCAAAATTGTAGGGTATTGCACCACCGGAACAATGGTAAACGTGCCCCAATGATGATACAGGTCTCCTCGCAAGGTGTTCGGGATTTAGAAAAGCTCTCCAAGTGTACATTAACATCCCACATGCCCCACATAGCCTCTGTGTGCTTTGTTTTTCTCTTTCCCCCTCTTTTCTTGGTGTGTTGGTCTTCAGTGACGAAACCGCCACCTTGCCTAGGCAGCGGTCCTTCACGCGTTTTTCCAGAACATTCCTTTTATCACGACTCACGTAAAATTTCAACGTTTACCAAATTTTTTCACCGCCTTTGCTCGTATTTATGATTCTGGTTACTGGAATAGTGTTTTTCCATTTTTTATTGTAAAAGAGTTCAATTTGGACTTCACCTTTGGGTAAATGGGAATTATATAAATAGCTAGTTTGATTACAAGCAAATGGCCCCTCAAAATTTGCCTCTCATTCTCTCATTTCAATTTTAGTCTTTCAGTTCTTAGGAATTCATAGTTTTTATTTGTTGCATGCATAGTTAGTGTTGTTTTACTGTTTAGAAGCCACATAATCTTCTTGTGCTAGTGTTATTACTGTTTTATACAATCAATTAAGCTAGGATAGATTTATTTTCAGTCTGAAGCCATTAGAGTTGTAGGTTTTGTTCGTCAAGAAGGATAGTTTCAGGTTTTGGATGTTTTGTGTTATATGACTCGTAATAAATCCTCTTAGGAATTGCATAAGCCAAGCTCTTTTCTCTTGCACTATCCCTCTCCTACTCGCATTGTATTCAGTCTACACCCAAAGATGCCATTGTTCCAATATCTACTTCTGTTGATGCTAGCATTACATGCTTTTCTGGATTCACGTGAGCACGAAGGAACAAGGAGACCACACTGAGGGGAAAAAGCCACACACAATCGGATTCACCACTGTTCTGCAAAATCCAGGTTCAAGCTTTCAAAGTTCTAGTTAAAATATACCAAATAGAATAGTGAATCATTTCATTTCAGTTAATCTCACTTTCGATATTACTGGGGAAGCTGTGGGGATTGATAGTTTATGAGAAACTATGATTCATTCCTCACTTCTGAGGTAGGATCGAGAGTCTTTCAAATAGATTAGATCAGTTATTTCATTATTTAGAATAGATTTACAACTGCATAGGCAAGTAGCTATACTCAGCTGCCTTGTTTGTTTTAATTTTGTTATTAGTTTAGTTGTCAAATTCTAGATATTTTAAATAATTGCTCTTTCAATTTCATTCAATAGTTTATCGAAAATACAAAAACAGGGAATTTATATATACACTGTAGATATACTTTGCATAATTAGTCTGCTTTACTTTAGTTAGATTTGTTTCTTTTGTATGACAATCACGGGACCTAGAGAGCCTAGAGAATACGTATTTGAGCCAATCGTGCCTCAACCTAATCTTGTTATAGAAATAACTGATATAGATCAGAATCTTAGAATCCAAGTCTTCTGAAAAACAATAGACCTACCACAGATCAGCTCACAGTTGAGAGGACTAAACGTAGAGGACGACCAAGCACACATGTTTTGGTCAAACCAACAAAACTACAGATTACCCTAAATAGATATTTGCATGACTGTAGAAGGGTTTGAAAGAGAGAAAGCATTCGGTTGTGATCCTTTGGTCCCACAGCCAGTTGTAGGAGATATCCTCATTGACATAGACACTAGCCTAAGAATTCAAGTTGCTAGAATGCTTGGAAGATACTCTGAGAAGATTGCGTAACTTTTAGCTCTAACTATAGAGGCCGAAAAGGCATACAACTATTGGATAGTAGGGATCAGGAATTAATTCCGCACATGACCATAGGTGGTCCACAATGACCATGAACTTATGGCTATGATTCACAGATCCCACAACCCAATGAGTCCATAGGTCAATCAGACGTAGATGCTGGTTTACGCACATTAGTGTTTAGATCTTCTCCACTTCCACCAACCATTATCACACAATTATCCTCACTAGATATAACAACTAATCAAGTTAAGGATTTCTTGACTATACCAGAGAATCGCCTATAGAGTCCACTGTATATCCATCATCCATCTTATGACCCTATTTGGAGACATACACGAAACCATCCCAAGTCATTTTCCATGTATCCCACAACCTATAGATCGGATTACGCCAGAGCTCGATATTGATTAGAGGCTTTGAGCGGTCATCCTCGCCGACCGATCTATCACGCCAGTTCAGATTAGGAGGGCCTTCTTTGCTTTAGATTCGTAGGTTCCATTAGTGCACGTCGAAGATATAAGATTGCCTAACTAGGCTTGTCTATACCCCACGTATATTCCATCCCCATCGGCTGTCTCCGACCTTGGGAGGTCGGGTGTGAGGAAGAGTTACTTGTAGATTCCCACGCTCGCTTGTCACTTTTCCATTGTATAAAATTGGTGAACCCAACGTGAATCATACAGTTCTTCCTCTTTTAGTTTTCATTTCTTCCATCCACCTTCACTCTTTCCCATTATTCTGCGGGTATTCATATACCCCGTGAATATGTCAGGATATGATGCATATGGTAGACCTCTTTTAAGTCTTGAAACAAGCTATAGTCAAACAAATAGACAACCATCACCCTCGCTTTCTACATGGGATGATAATTATTCAAATAATTACTTATCGTCTTAAACTCCCCCTCAAAGAAATAGCTCAAGTTCTTCATTCCGGATTGAGGAGTTTGATCGACGTACACAACAACTAGAGCCTTCAGGCTCTAATAATATGACATTTATTGGAGAATATATTTCATCTCCTCGGGTCTTATTCAGACCATAGATCAGTAGACAGTTAGACCCACTCCCTCTTTTAGATGAGGAGTACTTAGCACGCTTCGCTAAAAGTGAGAAACACTTCCAAAACATGTATCCACCAGTAGGGAGCTTACAAGTACAATCTAATACCCTATTCCAGGAAAACACCCCCATTCCTCCACCTATGGGAAATGCCCTCGGTGAAGTTTGGCAGGATAACGACCAATTCATAGCGGGGTATCATACCCCTTTGCAACCTCAAATGAAACAACAAACGCCCGTAAGGAAAAATACCATATCTTCACCAATAGAGGTCATTTCATCCTTGTCTGAAAAGGTTAGAGGGCTGGAACTTGCTCAAGCAAATCAAAATTCATACTTTGGGCAAGCAGGAATCCCTAGCCCTCCACATCATCCTAGCCAAGTAGACCTCCTCACAGGAACAGGCACGTTGGGCATGCCTCCTCAGTATTCTCAACAAATGCCAACTAAAACCGTGTTTTCTAACGTCACTTCGGTGGAAAATATGATACCTCCTGGTCTAGTACAAAATAATCCATTCCTGGGCAATACTCCTCTGTACTTAAACATGTATTCCAAATCACCGCAAGGAGATATGTTCTCTTCTCCCGGGATATTTGCTCAACCACAGGGATTTCCTTATGTCCCTACAAATGCATACGCTATGCCATATCAACAACCCATTCCACCTCCACCCCCACAGCAAGCACCATCAATGGTCAAAACCTATGTGATAGGAACTTATTCAAAATATTTGAAAGAGCCCTTAGACTTCACCATACGAAGCGTCATGCTTCCAATACCTCTTCCCGATTTTCCCAAGTACAAAGGGGAGGGAAACCCGAAAGCACATATCAAGGCCTATGCCACAGCCATTCGAGAAACGCTCCCTTGGGACGGGGTTGTTGCTAAAATATTCCCCAAAAATTTAGAGGGCATTTCCCTCAATTGGTATTACAGGATACCTGAAGCTTCCATCCACTCGTTTAAACAACTTGTTTCAGATTTCATCAAGGCGTTTGACATGAACAAACTGTTGAGAACAGGAATTAGGGAATTCTTGCATATTAAGCAAGAACACAATGAATCTGTCACTCATTTCATCCAAAGATGGCGTACATTCCTTTATTCTTTGGCAAGTGCTCCAAACAGGGATCAGATGGAACTATGCGATTTATTCCTTCATTCTCTCAGCAGAGAGATAAAGGAAGAAGTCTAGAAGTTCCCACTAAGGACTTACGATGAAGTACTTGAGAGTGCCCTTTGAATAGATCAAGCTGCAATAGATAGCAATCGCAAGACGTATGGAACAAACGGGAGGTTAATCATCCCCAATCAAAATACTACGACCTATCCTAGTACAGTAAACGTCAATCAAGGACCTAAAATCCTTAACAAAAATCACGGTGTAACAATAGATGGAGTAACTGACCAAGCTAAAAAGACAAATGTTGTAAATGCTCCACCACTGGTTACCAGTCAACGAAACAACAATTTTACCCCGATAATCAACTCGGTGGATTTTAATCGTCCACAACAACAACAACAAAGGTAGATCCAGACACAGGGTCCAAGACAAAACGTGACTGGATATCAAAACCAGAACCAAAACCAAAGGTAACAAATGCAAAATTTTAATCCTAATGCTCAACGTTGTAATCAGAGTTTTGGACCACAACACGTGCCAAACCAGCAACTTAGGAATTACAATCCCAACTCGTATTGTGGTTTCCAAAAATTTCAAGGTCATGACACTAGAACTTTCCGCGATTACAATAAATTCATGCAATGTTTTCCAGAAGAACAAAGACAACTTTTCATAGATATGTTCTTAGTAGATCCTGCATCACCTGCACCAAATACTTTCACGGGAGCAATCTCCCCTAAAAATCTTCAATGATCCGCTCCCAAATCATAATAACAACAAAATAAATCCAAATGGGACGAACAAGGGTGTGATGACAGGAAACAATGATCATGAAGCCTCGACTTCACTAAATCCACCTGTCGCACCGCAATTAGGAAGTCAGCCATGACCCAAAATAGTCGGTTTAGTGGAGTTAGACACCGAGCTACATGTGGAAGCTATAACAAGGACATGAGAGTATTCCTCTCAGCCAAATCCAAGCTACCAACTAGAGACAGATAACATTCAACAACCATTAGTAAAACCCATAGGTGCCTATGATCTAATTAATGACCTAACAAAGACCTTCTCTCACATCTCCTTTTTGGACTTATTGAAGAACTCTCCTGCCCATAGGGCTGCTCTTTTAGAAGCATTAGGTTTAGGTCATTTAATTAACATCACTCCACCTCTCGAGACACAGGTAAACCATATAGACTTTGATATCCACCCTCCAGGGCAGCCAGATAGGGATACCGAGTTTATATTTGACATAAGAAAAATGCCAATAGACACTGAGATTGCACGTAGAGGTGATCCAACCTTACATTTACAAGTGTGGGTTTACAATAATTACGTTAAATGCGTAATGATTGACGATGGGGCAGCAGTTAACATATTCCCCTTCTCTTTCCTTCAAAAGCTAGGGTATGGAGAAACAAATTGTTCCACGACTCAGAATACGCTAAGAGGCTATGATAGCCTCAAAGCCACTTCGATTGGGACTATAATACTACAAGTCACCTTAGGACCTAAAATAATCCTAACTGATTTTTATATTATAGATTGGGAAACCAATTATAATATGATCCTCGGCCGACCATGGATACACCGTATGAAGGCAATCCCTTCTACGTTATTTCAAGAAATAAGATTCTTGCACTTAGGAAAGGTATTTGTAGCAAAAGGTGATCCGAAACCATTCGATATACACCTAGCAGACTTGAAGAAAAGGCCAGGCATTCATTCTAAGTTTAAACTCCCAACAAACCAACTTAGCAAACCAACCGACTCAAAACCAGAAGAAAAGTCGGTACGTACAATAGAACTAGAGATTACAAACCTAGTCAAGAGCATCCCAGCCCTCAAGGACGAAGCTAACATTATGGAAATAGTATCATTAGGAACTACTGCAAAAATTGTAGAATTGCTAGAACAGGATTTACCAATTTTCTTGCCATTTGATTCTGTAGGTATGGGATATACCCTAGGAGTTGGTTCTCTTCCAGCAAAGGAACTCTACATGGTAGAAGTAACCGAAGCAAAAGAAATAGACGTAGTAAATGTCCCAACATCCATCTTCCCAACTAAATATTGGACTCTCCATTTTGATGGAGCTAGATGTCATTATGGGGCTGGGGCAGGTGTGATCTTTACTTTGCCTGAAAGAAAGATCCTACCATTCGCCTTTAAATTAAATTTCAAATGTACAAGCAATGGCACTGAGTACGAAGCCCTCCTCCTTGGTCTCATCATAGCTAAAAGGATCGATGTTAATGACATTAGAGTGTTAGGAGACTCACAATTAGTAGAAAACCAAGTATCTGAGGTGTATGAGACTAGAGCTGAACACTTACAGCTCTACAAAACAGTAGTATTAGATTCGAGTAAAGGATTTGACTTCATATCCATTGAGGCAATCCCATGAGAACAAAACCTTCTTGTAGATATGATAGCAGCCTCAACTTCACATTTTACTCCAAATAGTGAGTTGGAAGACACCCGTTTCATGGTATCCCTTCATACTGAACCATTAGTAAAGAAAACTTCAACAAATCCTCTTTTGATAAACCTAGCTGAGAATAAATCTACTATCTTAGATCATGTTGATAGTGATAGAGCCACTCTTGATTACCTAAATGCATATGCAGAGTTACATCTCGCCCATCATGTGATAGATTTGTCCTTAATCCCACATTCATCTTCTTACTTTGGAAATCCCATGGCAGAGCTTCCCCCACAAAAGGATCTCGACATATATGCGGTAGAGAATGGAGAAGATTTGGAACTACCTCCATCCCCGCCTGAGTTTGAAGAAGGTAAAACTTCTTTAATCAAAGAAACAATTGATATTAACATCATAATGAGAGGAAGATCCAAAGATCTTAAAACTAGGATCTTCGTTAACTCCAGAAGAAATAGAAATACAAACTTGAATGCTCAAAGAGCATCAAAAGGAATTTGTATTCACTTATAAAGAAATGAAGGGAATTATACCACACATCACGGTACATAACCTCATCACCAAGTCAGATGCAAAGCTAATTAAACAAAATTTAAGACCAATGAAACCCAAGGTAGCTCTCATGGTGAAGGAAGAAGTAATGAAACTTCTCCAAGTAAGGTTCATTAAACAGGTCGATTACTCTCAGTGGGTAACTAATATCATCCCCGTTCTCAAAAATAATGGGAAGATATGCATCTCCATAGACTTTCCGAGACATTAACCAAGCATGCCCCAAGGACGACTTCCTGTTACCATCCATTGATGTCATCATAGACGCAACAACTGGATTTGAGCTATTGTCTCTCATGGATGGATTCTCGATATACAATCAAATCAGAATATCTAAAAAGGACCAAGCCAAAACTACATTTATAACTCCTTGGGGAACTTATTGTTATGATATTATGCCATTTTGGTCTCTAGAACGCTGGAGCTACATACCAATGGGAAATGACATACATATTTCATGATCTTATCCATAAAATTGATGGAATCCTACGTAGATGACTTTTTAGAAAAAGACAGGAAATGTTGTGATCACCAGGAAGTGATCTACATCATTCTTTCACATTTGATTGAATACAGAGCCACCTTAAATCAATAAAAATGCATATTTGGTGTGACAGGAGGGAAACTCCTAGGTTACATTATATCATCACAAGGGATTGATGTGGACCCCAACAAAAATCCGGGTTATTCTTGAGATGATCCCACCTTCAAATGATTCTGGGAATTAGATCATTTCTCGAAAAGCTCAGTGCAATCAAAAGATTCATCCCAGACTTGATTTTTGTTGTTCATCCAATCAACTATTTGTTTAAAAAGGATTGTCTGCATTATCTAGAAAAAGGAATGCCATGAGGCCTTCAAAGTAGTCGAAAGATTCTTGTTGTCTCCTCCCATGTTAATGCCACCTAGACCAGATCATCCTTTGATCTTATATTCATGAGCTACAGATGTCTCACTAGCATGCATGTTAGCTCAAGAAGACAACAATAAACAAGAACGTGTAATCTATTTCATTAGCCGAACATTTCTCGATAATGAGACACATTATATGCAAGCAGAACAAGAATGCCTTACCATAGTATTTGAAACCAAATGCTTAAGACATTACATGTTAAACCAAGAAATAAGGGTAACTGTAAAAATAGACAATTTACAAACTTTCCTCACGCAAGGGTCCTTGTCTAAAAAGGCTGGATGGTTTATAACCTTAATGGGTGAATTCTAATTAACTTTTGTAAACCAAAAGTCTATTAAGGGAAAAATCATTGTAGATTGGCTAGCCAACAACCCATTAGACAGAGGTGATCTAGTAGATCTAGATTTCCCTAATGAATGCATATATTACATCGAAACTAGACCTCCTATCTCTGAATGTCTCTTGGTATACTGATATTATTAATTATATCATGGGACCATACATATCCAGAACGTGTTGCAACCACAGTAAAGAAGGTGATTACACATTATCGTAGATAAATACGTCATTATAGAACAAGTGATCTATTGCAAAGATTTTGATGGAACGATCCTAAGGTGTGTTGACATAAAAGAATCCAATAAGATTCTCTACGAATCCCATAGGGGAATATGTGGTGGTCATATTTAGAGGTCATGCCACTACCTAAAAAATACATTGGATGGTCTATTTTTGGCCCACTTTAGAACATGGCACGGTAGAGTTTGTACGTAAGTTCCATAAATACCAAGAATTTTCCCACGAGATTCACATACCCGGCACAAGCTCTACAACCAATCACGACTCCATGGCCCTTTTCTACGTGGGACTTATATTTGATAGGGAAATTATCTTCCTCGTCAACAAATGGCCATAACTTCATAATCACATCCACCAAGTATTTTAGCAAATGGGTAGAGGCCATGCCTCTTACCACTATACTAGGTGCCGTGATCACCAAGTTCATCTTAAACTATATCATTTGTAGGTATAGTGTCCCCAAAAATCATTATCTCAAATAATGGCACTTCCTTTAAGAATGACGAGGGTCCATGAGCTATGCAGTAAGTTTACAATAAACCATTATACAGCCTCCCTGTATTACCCTTAAGCTAATAGGCAAGTTAAAGCAACAAACAAGATGTTGAAAGCTATTCTCCTCAAAATGGTAAAAGAAAAAAAACAAGACTGGACATTTAAAGTTATATCCAGCCTTATGGGCCCACTGAATCTCAATAAGAACCCCAATAGGGGCAACTCCTTTCTCATTGATATTCAGAGTAGAAGCAATTCTCCCCACTTAAGGTTGAAATACTCTAACCTTTGCATCTCACTACAAGGGATTTTTGATGAAGAATCTTATAGAGAAGAACGTCTCTCCCAACTAGAAAGCCTAGATGATGCCAGATTAAACGCTGAATAGTGGCATAGAGTTTATGCTAACCGGATGTGCCAGAAATATAACAAAAGGGTCTATGAATGAGAAATATATGAAGGAGATCTAGTTCTAAGACTAGATAGCCATATTGATAAAAAGACCAGTGAAGGAAGGAAATTCCATCCCAAATGGTTGAGTCCATACCAAGTCATGAAAGACTATGGAAATGGTGCATATCTCTTATGTACACTAGAAGGTGAGGAATTCAACGAAACATTCAATTCCTTGTACTTTAAATGATTCTATACATAAGTGACCAGCACTATTTGTATAATTATATCTACATTGCATCTTCATGTATTTAGGTTCATTTTTTCCACTCGTTTTGTAAAATCTTGTGATCAAGAGACTTATTCTCAAATAAATTCATTACAAACTTCTGATAGTATTGGCAGAAGCATTTCGATCATACTTCTTCCATTTTCATAGCATCGTCAAACATTTCAGAATCATTTCATCAATTAAAAGCTATATATGACAAAGTCTTAATGGTAGCCATACCAAGGTCTGCATGCTTGTTCCCACTTTTTTTTCTTCCTAGCATAGGTGTATTTCCTATGGTTTGTTCTAGAAGCTTCATAGTGTCACATCTATCCATGTATATATATATATATATATATATATATATATATATATATCTTTAGAAATAAGAACATATTGACATTTTTCTCAAATAAATAAGTCACATATAGATCAAATAGAAAATTTTATTTTTACACATTTCCTTGCCCTACCAACCTTTAGTGATGAGCTTGTGTGTCTTACTAGTGATGTAGGGTTGAGAAAGGATGGGAATTCCCTTACTCGCCTGTGCCTTGTCCATGGTGAAAAACCCATGCTTCCTACTAGAAGCATGGGGCAAGCAACAGGGGGTTATCAAAACAATAAACATTGAAGGTAATAAGCAAACGGTTTAAATAAACCTTTGAAACCTTTAGTCAAAAACAAGTGAATCAGATGTCCAAAATTCCAAGAGAGCTCAAAACCCCAAAAACCAGATTTTATCAAGCATGTGGCCATCTACGGATCTAAGTCTAGATAAACCACAAAGCAAGTTACATTCTAAACTATGGAGTCACTTGAGTAGAGTAAGTTTGTAGCATCCTAATTTGGTTCCACTAAATATTTGCCTATCTCTCATCACTATCATTCAACAAAATTTCATAACTTGTGCCATTTGTAGCTCTCGGTGATGATCCCTCGCATCCTAATAGTTACATGGAGTTAGGAATGGGGTAGGTACATCTACTCATTATACAATTTTGTCTTCATGTTCTACCATAAACTATATGAGGTACCGAAAAATTACTTATCGAAAAGCTAAAGTTTAAGATCACATTGTGTCTACATTATCATATATCAACATCACAAAGTACAAAAAGAAAGAAAGTATTTTCACATCATTTTTTCTCCATTTGCATACATTCTGAAAATCATATAAAAACAACTTTAAAATTTACATGTGGAAAACAAATCACAAAATCCTAGATACCAAGAGTCTGATTCAAAAAGGATATATATATATATATATATTATATATATATATATATAATCAAGTTTTATTTATAATGCCATCATGTGCTAGGCATGGTCAAAACTCTCAATGAGCTCTGAGAAATACAAAATGAATCATATAAACAATCTAAGAGAGCCAAGTGGCCTCTTAACCCCTATGAGACCCCTCTAAAGTTGCATGACCACGTCTAAGAATCCGACTATGTCGGCACTTTGAATGCACTGAGGGCTCATAGTCTCGAGGAGCAGCCGTGGACCTCGCTATGAGAGTGACTCCTCACCAGGCACTCTACTGTCCTATAACCTAGCCAATTTGGTATGGAGGGTAGTCACCATCTTGGCCACATGCTAGATAGGGGCAAAGACATCGCTATGCCTACTAGCTGCTGCAGGCTCCCCTACATCCATGGATAGCTCTGCACATGTCTTCTCCATGGGGATCATCAGGGTATCAGTGCATACCCAACGAATCAGGTCTTGCCACTCATCAGTAGTCTCTGAAAGCAAAGGAGAAAAGTGAATTAGAAAATGATCAAAAGGTAAAACCAATAATGAAAAAAAGGAGAGATAAAAACTAAGACAATCCTAGCTAAAAACAAATATTAAGAGAAAGGTGATAACTCACTCGGATCTCCAGGCCTCCAAGAGGGATCCCTAGGATCAGCCCCTGACACAGATGTCGTAGCTGACTGATGTCCTCCTTCGGTGCCTGAGGAAACATAATGTCCTACTATGGACTCATCCTCCCTGCCTATGTACTAAGAGGGTGGCTCCTCTGATACTAGAGTCACTCTCTCCGCATTCTACTCTACCCTCTCAGCCTATAAAATCTCTTGAGTGTCATGACACTCGGGATCGCTCTCCTCACTCTCCACCAGACTAACTGACCTCCATATCCTCAGTATCCTCCTCCATCTCTCCCCCTATGAACTCCTTAGACTCGGAGTCTATATCAATGAGGTCATCGTTGCTATGGGCGGGGATCATCGACAATCTGAAGTAAGCGTTCCTAAGGAGCACTGGCTCTCCCTTGAGCACGTACTACCCACCTAGTTTGTAATAGGGACACGAGGAGGTAACAGATGGTCCAACCCCAGCCTCTAGGACCTCCCTTAACCTCCTGAACTAATCTGAAGACTGGCACCCATTAGAGGAAGCATACCGACGTAAGCCAAGACAAAATTACTGAGGCAATTGATCAAAAGGGTGTGTCTCCACCTTCCCCATCCTGTCCACAAGCTGCCCTGTGATAGAGAAGGAAATCAAAGTGAGGGTCTATTTGCACCAAAACCCTGTCATGGCCTGATAAGGTGTGGTCTCCATATCATTAGTAGTAAGCGAAGTAACTAGCTAGTGAGGTGCACTAAAGACTGACATCTTTTTCCATTTGGTTGCCCTCATAGCTCTAGGATCTGCCACCTCTACGCCTCTCCCATAAGGGAAGACACACTCATAGAACCAGCTCATAACTAGGGTCAGATGGCTCAAAGACTGTCCCTATAGGCAAACCACCCGGTACAAATCATGATAGGTGGTCCCAAGAATGTTAGCTCCCCAGGCATAAATCTGGCCATGTGCCTCAATTTGTGCAATAATAGGGGACCAGCAGTAGAGTGAGGTGTCCCCTCCCTTGTCTCCGATCAATCTCGAGGCAAGGATCCCCATAATAGCTTGACGAATCAAGGGGATAGGCAAGCTAGGAATGGAACGGACCCTCACCCCCTTCTTCGAACCAGTGCAAACAACTGCATCTCCCATGTATGTGCCCCACTAAGCTATCAGAGCCCGCGATCCCGCTGTCTCAAGTGTGAGTCATCTCCTGATGATCGGGACTCCCAAGATGCGGTAGACATCCTCTAAGGTGATAGTCCACTCACCCCTGACTCCTGGAAATCGGAAAGTGTTTCGATCAACATCCCAATATGAAAACAAGTCACAAAGTATGTGACTAGAAGGTGAAACATGCAGGACCCGTGATATATGCAATATGCCAGCCCTCTGAAGAGTATCCTGCTCATCCTGAGAAAGTGCATCCAACACTGCTGGAAGCCAGTCACACTCTCTCTCTTGGCTCCATCTGATATATTCCTCCTTCACCTACATACACCCAAAAACACGCCAAATGGAGTAAGTTAGTATTCAAATTACATTGGAAAAATCATCAAAACATATAAGAATACTAAAAAATGCAAAATTTGACTCAAAACACTGAGTTTTTGGCATTCTGTAAAGGACCGCTACCCTGAGTAGGGCGGCAGTCCTGTAACCGCTGCCCTACTCAGGGCAACGGTTATGTCCTGAATTTTCAAACGGGTCACGTGCCCTAAAAAATGCCTAAAAACATGAAAAAATGACTATTTTGATTAAAACAAAGCCTACCCATTAGGTGCCCCCCCTAAGTGACCCTATTAACACTGACATTTTCAAAAATAATCCCCCCATGATAAAGATTTCATCATTTTAACATTTTGGGGGTAAAAACATTAAATCAAGAAGAACTAACCTGTGATCTCGCGGGTCGATGTTCTGATCATGGAGGCATGATCACTATCTCGTCACAAAAATTTTGACTATACTCTCGTCAAAAACCGTCACCGTGGGTCCGAGAGCTCAAAATCAATCAAATCAACACATGTAAATGAATAGGAAAATGGGCCCATTTTTACATATATAGCATCTCGACTTGTTTTGAATCCCCTTTTCACAGGTTTGGAGCACCGACGGAGGTAAGTTCTTATCCTCGCGCAAATGGTAAGTCCTCACTTCATGTTATTTTGGTATTTATTTTTTGATTTATTTTATCTATCTGCAGTTGAGTCCTCTTTTCATTTTACAGGTAGCGGGAATTTTGGATGGCATCATTTCGACACACATACGTGTTAGGTATAATTTCTAACCTCCCATTTCAGGACCGTCATACTCAGACCCACCGTTTTACGCCTCTTCATGGCTAAAATGCTTCTCTGAGGGGGCAATATGTATGTACCCAAAATTGTAGGGTACTACACCGCCGGAACAACGTTACAGTGCCCCAATGATGATATAGGTCTCCTTGCAAGGTGTTCAGGATTCAGAAAAGCTCTCCAAGAGTACATTAACATCCCACATGCCCCACTTAGCCTATGTGTGCTCGTTTTTCTCTTTTCCCCTCTTTTCTTGGTGTTTTGGTCTTCAGTGATGAAACCGCCGCCTTGCCTGGGTGGCGGTCCTATAACCGCTGCCCTGCTCAGGGCGGCGGTCCTTCACGTGTTTTTCCCAAATGTTCCTTTTATCGCGATTCGCATAAAATTTCAACGTTTACTAGCTTTTTTCACTGCCTTTGCTCGTATTTATGATTTTGGTTCCCTGGAATAGTGTTTTTCCATTGTTTATTGTAAAAGAGTTCAATTTGGACTTCACCTTTGGGTAAATGAGAATTCTATAAATAGCTGGTTTGATTACAAGCAAATGGCCCCTCAAAATTTGCCTCTCATTCTCTCATTTCAATTTTAGTCTTTCAGTTCTTAGGAATTCATAGTTTTCATTTGTTGCATGCATAGTTAGTGTTGTTTTGTTGTTTAGAAGCCACATAATCTTCTTGTGCTAGTGTTATTACTGTTTCATACAATCAATTAAGCTAGGATAGATTTATTTTCAGTCTGAAGCCATTAGAGTTGCAGGTTGTGTTCGTCAAGAAGGATAGTTTCAGGTTCTGGATGTTTTGTGTTGTATGACTCGCAATAAATCCTGCTAGGAATTGCATAAGCCAAGCTCTGTCCTCTTGCGCTATCCCTCTCCTACTCGCATTGTTTTCAGTCTACACCCAAAGCTGCCATTGTTCCAATATCTACTTCTGTTGATGCTAGCATTACACGCTTTTCTAGATTCACGTGAGCATGAAGGAACAAGGAGACCACACTGAGGGAACAAATCCACACACAATCAGATTCACCACTGTTCTGCAAAATCTAGGTTCAAGCTTTCAAAGTTCTAGTTAAAATATACCAAATAGAATAATGAATCGTTTCATTTTAGTTAATCTCACTTTCGATATTGCCACAGAAGCTGTGGGGATTGATAGTTTCTGAGAAACTATGATTCATTCCTCACTTCTAAGGTAGGATCGAGAGTCTTTCAAATAGATTAGATCAGTTATTTCGTTATTTAGAATAGATTTACATTTGCACATGCAAGTAGCTATATTCAGCTGCCTTGTTTGTTTTAATTTCGTTATTAGTTTAGTTGTCAAATTCTAATATTTTAAATAGTTGCTCTTTCAATTTCATTCAATAGTTTATCGAAAATACAAAAATAGGGAATTTATATATACGCTGTAGATATACTTTGCATAATTAGTCTTCTTTACTTTAGTTGGATTTGTTTCTTTTGTATGACAATCATGGGACCTAGAGAGCCCAAAGAATATGTATTCGAGCTAATCATGCCTCAACCTAATCTTGTTACAGCAATAACTGATATAGGTCAAAATCTTAGAATCCAAGTCTTCCAAACAACAATAGACCTACAACATATCAACTCATAGTTGAGAGGACTAAACGTAGAGGATGACCAAGCACACATGTTTTGGTCAAACCAGCCAAACTACAAATTACCCTAAATAGATATCTGCATGACTGTAGAAGGGTTTGAAAGAGAGAAAGTGTTTGGTTGTGATCCTTTGATCCCAAAACCAGATGCAAGAGATATCCTCATTGACATAGACACTAGCCTAAGAATTCAAGTTGCCAAAACACCTGTAAGATACTCTGAGAAGATTGCGCAACTTTTAGCTCTAAATATAGAGGCCGAAAAGGTATATGACTATTAGATAGTAGGGATCAGGAATTAATTCCGCACATGACCATAGGTGGTCCACAATGACCAAGAACTTATGGATGTGATTCACAGATCCCATAACCCAACGAGTCCATAGGTCAATCAGATGTAGATGCTGGTTTACGCACATTAGTGTTTAGATCTTCTCCACTTCCACCAACCATTATCACACAATTATCCTCACTAGATATAGTAGCTAATCAAGCTAAGGATTTCTGGACTAGACCAGAGAATCGCCCATAGAATCCACCGTATATCCATCATCCATCTTATGACCCTATCTGAAGACATACACGAAACTATCCCAGGTCATTTTCCCTGTATCCCACAACCTATAGATCGGATTACACCAGAGCTCGATATTGATTGGAGCCTTCCAGCAGTCATCCTTTCTGACTGATCTATCACACCAGTTCAGGTTAGGAGGGCCTTCTTTGCTTTAGATTCACAGGTTCCATTAGTGTGCGTCAAAGATATAAGATTTCCTAACTAGTTTGTTTATACCCCATGTATATTCCATCCCCACCGGCTGTCTCGGCACGACCTCATGAGGTTGGGTGTGAGCAAGAGTTACTTGTAGATTCTCATGCTCGCTTTTCACTTTTCCATTGTACAGGTACATTGTCAAGAGACAAAATCTTGGTTAAAGGACAATAGAAATCAAAGACTGTGTATCCTGCATTATAAGCATAGATTTCTTTACAAAATTTATTAGAAGTATCACTTACCAAGGCAATAGTATCGGACATGTCTAGAAAAAATGGGTTTGTATTCAAAGTTCCAATTTTCATAGCCACAGTGCTAATTTATGTAGTCATAAAGCCTTCTGCGTCAGTTAGTGTGTATGACTCAACAACTTTCGTTATAAGGGTTTGCACTGCAATGGTGGCCAAATAAGAAGAACTCAAAGAGTTAGTATCCAAAGAATCTACCCATACGTGTTCACAAGCATACACATAAGGTTGGTCAGGAGGATATAATGTGATGTGTTTGGATTTCTACCCATTTAGAATGGTCATTTTGCTCAGCCTACAATTAATATATGCAGCAATAGTAGCCAACCAAGGTCTTCCCAAGATGATTAGATATCCCAATTTTTGATCTTTAGGCTATAATACCATAAAATCGATAGGATACTCCCAGGATTCAACATTGACCATTATATCCTCAATCACACCATCTGGTACAACAATGTATTGATCTGCTAATTGAAGAACGGTATTGGTAGGTTGTAGTCCTGTTAAGGACAACAAATTGAACATATTTGTTGTTATAACATTTATGGTAGCACAAAGATCCACCAAAACATGAGATATTGACTGATTGTTTATACAAATGGTAATGAATGGAATCCCAAGATCCCCATATTTTTGTGAAATAAGTGTGCCAGCAACAAGATTAGCCAAATTTCCTTCCTGATGGTCTTTGGGTATTTATTCTTTCTTCCTGGTGTCTTTTTACACTCATTTCTAATGGTTTAGTTTAATTCTAGAATGTCCCTTATTTGTAGGACCTCAATGTGCACCTTTTTCACTTCTCGAACTAGCGTTGTTTCATCTATAGTTTGAGTGTCCTATAACCGCTTGGGAAAATGAGCTTTATGGGCATTTTGTTTAGTTTTTTGACTATTTTGAGTGTTTGTGGTTGTTGAGAAGGTGCAGTTTCTTCATTTTCCTTGAGTGTCTCTTCTTTATCAGTGTCTATAGGCATTTCCGTGATAACAATAAGAGGATTCAATGTTTTCCCAGACCTTAGTCACAGATTACCAATAGTATTAACCTGCATTATATTACTCGGTCCTGCTTCATCAATTGAAGTTGTTTGCTGATTTTTAGGGTTCGCTACAGGATGGGATGGAAGTTGTGTTTATGTTGCATGTTCATGTTATTGATAGGTTTATGGTGGGGACATTAAAGCTTGCTGTGGTTGTTGGAACCTCCGTTGTTGATTAATGTTCTGTTATGATGTCCACTGCTAGTTTAAGTTAGAATTCTGTTGAGGTACCCACTATTGGTTGTGCCATGGACTTACTGGGGTCGGTGGTGTGTAACCTGGCTGAGTGTAGGGATTCATATAGGGTGGTGGATGTGGTTAAGTCATATAATTTGAGGTTGTCCCCAAGTAGGCTGAGGAGCTTGACTGGGCCATGACATCCTCCAGGGGTTTTAAGCAGGTCGAGGGGAATATACAATCTGATTATTTGGACTTTGAACAAAGTTTACCTCTACATCAACTTGAGAGACAACATTCAAGCCTCCTTTCAAATGTGATAAGAAGGTGTTATGCTTATTGTTGTGGTAAAAAACTTCACAGATCAAACACATGTCTGTGATATCCAAAGGAAATTCTCTCAAGGGATGTCTCTTCCTACAATTAGGGAAATATATGTCCAAAGGTTCTTTGACAACACTAGTTTTGGCCTTAAGCCCATCTATGGTTGATGTTAATTGTAAAAAAAATGTATGTTTTCATGTAGCCATTTCCTCCAAAGTTTTAGAGGTACCTAGGGTAAGCTTGGATGTTTTTCTCTTTCTTATACCCCCTCGTGTTCTGGAGTAACTTCTACAAAGCTCAGTGATTTGATCCATAGTAAGTTTATGCACATATCCTCCTCACATAAGATGGAGGGAATCCTTGGTTTCCTCGTCAAGTCCTTTAAGGAAAATTGTTTTAGTGATGTCTGCATGTAACTCATAACCACTCCGTCGATGGAGAAAGATAAATCTATCCAGATAGTCCTCTAGTTTTTCATCTTCTTTTTTCCATATCTGGAAGAACTCTTCTTTCCTATCCCTTCCCATATAGTAGTCATGATATTTATCCAAAAATGTTGTCTCCATGCCTTCCCAAGAAGAAATGGAGTTAGAGGGAAACCCCATGAACCATCTCATAGCAGAGTCTTTGAGGGTGGAAGGAAAGAGTTTGATTTTTTGATTGTTTGTTTTGTAGTCATATGTTTGGCAAAGAACTTTGAATTCAAACAAGAATTGATCAGGGTCTTTCGTAGACATGCCTCGAAAGATAGGGAGGATGGATGGTGAGATATTTTTCATGGGTGCATCCTCATCCTCATCCAAGACAATGGGATAAGTAAAGGTTTGACCCAAGGATTGGTCTCCATGATGCCTGTGGTCCCCCATTTCTGAGTTCTGGTCGGAGGATTCAAAATGCTCAAAAATGCTTCAAGGCATTGTATTGGATTTAGTGTCACTCTCAGTGTTCCCTACGTGTAATCTGTTTGGAGATATTTGTTGGATGTTTCATGGTGTAAATATTTCTTTTTTGTCCCAAAACATATGCATCAAGGTTGGTTATTGAAACAAGGCCCAAGAATTCCATTGGTTGTATATGTGAACTCCATTAACACCCATAACATGTCAAGTGAGAAAAATGATGTGGTGTGCTTATGGTGTCCCCAGAAATGGTGCCAAAAATGATGGGTCATTGTATTCTCCAATTATTTAACTAACATGATCTTCTGTTAGTGTCATTATAAACTACTGCTATGTCCTAGGCTGTATGCAATGGAGCTTTATGTAACTAGTTTTCCTATTGGGTCTTCTGTTCGGTTGTTTTGTGTGAAATCTTTCTAAATTGGTTACTATTGTATGGAAACTCAATGTAAATCTATGGAATTAAATTTCTATTATGAAATGAAGTCTAAAAGTTATACTTCTAATTTGAAAGAATGGAAGTGAAATTACACACTTGTAACTAAAACGTAGTAGAAGTAAAAGCACATGCTAACTAGAATTTGCATAAAGGGAAACACACATTCTGAATAGAAATTTCAATAGGGAAAAAAAATACGTTCAAACAAATATTGCATGAAACATATTGAAATAGAGAATGCAGTAAAATGTATCTGAAAACCATATGCGTATGTGAATGTAAACAACCTCCTGTCTTCTTGGTCGAGTAGGCCCTTACTCTCCCTTGGGACAAAGGAAATATCAACAAATCTAGATCCTCAAAATGATGCTAACTTATATTAATTAAAATAATTTCCATGAAATTTCCAGTATGTGAAAAGAAGAGTGCTAAATACAACAAGCTATATATTACAGATTATATCTCAAAAATAATAGCTACTACAGTGTTCTTAAGAAGGTGTTTTTATATAGACACAAGAAGTTACAGAATATGCCATAATTATCGGCACTAACGTCTGCCACTAATCAACATTAATCAAGACTCATAAATTCTTATAGGACTACTAGAAATAAGTCCCATACTTATAGATTGATAGGTGGAAAAAGTCTTATGCTTCCGCATTCCATCTCCAAACTCAGACTTCTTAATTACATTGGAAATAAATGTTCATTATTTCCCTGTACACATCATCACATTTCTCTCACGAAGGAAGTTAGTAGGAAGTTATACGATAATCAGGTTGCATGAGCAAAAGCAAGGAAAATGCATTAAACTCACTAAGATAGAAATATACAAAGCATCCCCATGCATTAGCAAATCATATCTAAATGACAATTTATTAATCATAGGAATGATATAAATGAGCCAAATAATGCACTCATTAGACATCTGTGAACCTAGTGTGACATACAGGTGACTAAAGGCGAAGGACAATGAGCATCTTGTGACCCTAAAAAACTGGTTTTGTAAGTTTCTGAGTAGTCACAAGCACCCTCGACCCTACACGAGTGCTTTAGTCCCAATATTCTTGATGCTCCTGTAATTTTCTAAGGCTTGGTGTAGTATTTTTCCCTCTTTGTTCATCAGTTCACCACTTTGGCATAGTCCAAAATTATTTGCAAATCAACTAAATCATTTTATCTCTTCATTTGTACTTAGGGTTTTAAATCTTAATTGCTTAATTACTTGGGTCAAATTTTGTACTTTACTACTTATTTATTTACTACTACATTGCAATCAGATTTAAGCATTTATACATACTATATTTTCTTAATCATTTGGTGAACTTGTCTCTCTCAAACACTCTTGGTTCTTCATTCTTCTTTATTTATTTTCTTAGGCATTCATCATCATGGATGTTTCCATCCACGTTTATTTGCAGAATCATCCTGATTGTATAAATAAGCTGAAATCTTATGTAGCTAATAATTACATCCATCCTCACACATCACATGAATATTTATATCATAATTTTACATCTACTCTATCTGTTAATGAAGATTACATTAATTTCAGATGAGTTTTCTTTGCAAGAAATGTTAGAGCATGTTCCCCCTTTGTATATTCAAGTTTGTATCAATAATATCAGGGTTAAGTGTGCCTTTATTGAAAATGTTTCTGGCCTAAAAATATGTAATTTAATTTCCTCCATCAATTAGATATTTATGAAGATACTTTGGCTCCTTCATCGGTCTATTTTTGTGGATTTGACAATATCCCCAAGCATGCCTTGGGTATCATTGTCCTCCCTGTTAATGTCAGTCTATGTACACTATCTATTCCATGCCACATAATTCCCAACAACATTAATTATAATATTATTCTTCACCGGCCTTGGATCCATGCCATGCATGCGGTCCCTTCAACTCTCCATACGTGACTTAAATTCCTCTATCAAGGAGTTGTCTACGATGTTCCAACAAATCCATCACCTTTTGCATTTTATCATTCTATTAAGGCTTGCGATAATGTTCACATCTCTTCTACTTCTACTCTCAATTATTTTAACTATGGTATTGGATATAAATATTTGCACTGTTATGGTTTCTCTGGTAGTGGTTTAGGCTTGCAAGGAAAATGAGTTTTAGAACCCTGGGCCATTCTTAGTAAATCTCACAAATTTGGTTTGGGATACCATCTTCTGTCTATGTCTTCTTCACAATTCAATAAAATATGATTATTTTATTAAAATCTAAATGCAAAGATCTGTTGTAAATGATATATAATGGAATATAAATGTTAAACAATTTATTTAATTTTAACTATGAAAGGAAATGAGAGGGGTAAGGCACTTATCTAAATTTTGCTTATCCTGTAGTGAGTCTGGACCAAAAAATATGATAAAATAGAAGCATAGGCTCTCACAAAAAACCATAGAAAAATGTAGCAGAGGTGGAAATGGTTGGACTGGGTTGCCTGGAGAAGGACATGGGTGCCCTAAGCCTGTTTATGGGTACT
Organism: Taxus chinensis; assembly: GCA_019776745.2. Classification (NCBI taxonomy): domain Eukaryota; kingdom Viridiplantae; phylum Streptophyta; class Pinopsida; order Cupressales; family Taxaceae; genus Taxus; species Taxus chinensis. Next base: position 667,495,440 of record CM034146.1, read on the forward strand.
TGGGTCTGAAGAAAACGTCAGAACCTTATTCCAATATGGTTGCTAGAGATTTTCACTTGCTCATCTTTGGTCACCTGTATGTCACACTTGGATCGCCGAGGTACCTGTAAACCTACAATGAAGTATATACATACAAAACCTTCAAATAAACATCAAATCCTAAAAAAAGAAATATGCAAAATAAGGGTTCAGACTGTCCTCACTTGTCACAATGGTGAACTTACGAATGAGCATTGCAATACATTTCATACCCAATGTAGTTATGTATTTTTATGTGTGCAATAGTGCTCTTAGGTCGCCCTCACGCCAATGATGCCAAGATATCAAGTGGTAGCTAGATAAAATGCAAATTCGTGGATGGAATAGAATGAACCCCCTTCTTATGCAATGTGTATGTAGAGTAATGTCCCCAAATACAATCCCTTTCTCTATGTAGATAGCTAGCCCTTGATAAGAATTGTCTACCCGTATAATGGTATGTATGTTGTGTTTGTATAGGGATCTCTTGTTTGCATTTCAACACTAATGACCCAACATGCCAAATAGTACCTTGAGAGATGAGAGGAAAAACTGAAAAGACCGACCTCAAATGTCAAAAATAAGATAAAAAAAAGAGGACATAGGTGCTCAGGATGGATAGGAGTGCCTAACACTAGTGTCCATCCCTGGGTGCTAGTGTCCAGAGACAAGTGACGAAAAATGAGTGAGAACTGACAGACAAGGATCCCTGTGACCTGACCAAAACTATGTGTATGAGTAACAAGTGTGAAAGATAAAATCAATAAACACCAACAAGACAAGTGGATGTACTTTGGAATGGGTCATTAGTGAATACTTTTCTTACGTAAGATCCATATATAAAACAACATACTTGGCGATATAGTAAATAGTAGTAAGTGCGTGATTTTGTGTCTACATTTGCCCCCACTTTATGTTGGTGAGTGAAATGTCAGTAACATAAAGTAGATAGAGATGAATACCTGAGAAGTCCATAGAAGCCTATGTCACTTAAGTATGTGTAAAGTGTGGTAGAATTACGTGTTGAGTGAGAACATATAACATGACGAACCATGGATCAGTGTGTCGATCCATGCGGTGTAACAATAGATGTGGGACCATTATGAGGAGCGTTAAGTGAGATTGATGATTGCAGTGTTAAATAACTTGAGATTTTGATTTGTGTCCTCGATGGGGTAGAGAGTGATCAATTCCCAACCCATTTGCATGTGTGTGAAAAACTTGAGGATTTGGGTGTCCTGCTGCCAGAGGAAGAGAGCTTTACTTTTACCGACCAAATTTAACTACAACCTCAAGATATCTAGCTGATGTAGATGAACAAAGATCAGATTTTATTGATTTGGATCTATTTTTGATCAAACATGATAACCCATATAGGATCAGTATAGGAAAGACAATGACATCTCATTTCCCCCACTCCATAGGTGTCATCAAAATGTGTATGTGATGGCTTCCATGTTAGGTCATCTGGAAGCAGTCGTAAAATGTAGAATGACTTCCCATGTTAGGTCATTTGGAAAGTGGTGATATAACCCCCAAGTTAGGTCATATGGGAGGATAAATATGTTCTTTTCATGTTAATTGATTGATGTTATTTATGTTGTTGATATTTGACTTGTGATTGATTGATCGGTTACTCATGGAGAGATTTTACGCTTGTTGCCCCCAGGTTAGGTCATTAGGGTGAATTGATAGAAAGTGTTATGAGATGTTTCATGGTGTACAAGAAAATTTTCGATAATGATGGGTTATAAATATAGATTGATCGCATAATGGTGTAAGGTGAATTATAAGATGACCCCAAATGTATGCCCCCATTTCCGGTGAAAGGGGGGGTGGTGATGAGAACAAACACTGAGCTGAAAGTAAGCACACAATGATATAATGGAGAGTGTATGATAGATATCACAAAATTTTGTGTATATCAAATGGAAATGATGTTAAGGAGAAAAATTATGTGTGAAATGTGTGCAATACGGTATTAGGAGGAATTTTGGAGAGAACAACACGAACGGGTTAAAAATTAGAGTAAGTATGCTCAAGATATGAGTGAAATCGTGTAGTGTGTATTAGTTAAGAAAATGATCACGAATAATGTTTATAATAACATAGGTAATGGAGAGTTACTATAAATAGTAATGTGAAAAAGTGAGTAGGTAATTCATTCGATTGTTGTGATAGTGTGATTCTGAGCTTTGGGTGTGTGAAGATGCCTCAAGTGAGAGCACCATGATTGAGTTATTTTGAGATGGTGGCAGCAGTTGTGGTGTCACATACAACAACAGAGCTCATAAGTGTGATTGCTTTTGAAAAATGTGTTGATATTAGTCATATTTGATGATTTTGTTTCAATTTGTTTTTTTTACTTTCTTGGTGTTTTGGACCGAAACAAGAGCGATGAAGGTGCTAATGACCCTCGGGACACTAGCGCCCAAACATGGGCACTAATGACTATCTCCTAGGAGCTTTGGTCCTGCTCTTAGGTGCTATCATCCCAGAAATCATGGGTTGAGGGAAAGTGTTGTAGATTTGGAAATGGATGTTTGTTGATGTTTTTGGTGGTTGAATTTACATATGTATGATGTTCTGACATTGCATTTGTTATGGTTTTGTGGTATGCAGAGGGACATCCACTCGAGAGAGGTTCATGGTGGTCTTCATTTGAGTACATTTCTAGGATTGGGGTTGTCAAATGATGAGTGGGATGTTCTATACTGTTCCGGCCTATGAAACATAATAAGAATGGGGGATGTGCCCCACAATATGCCTATGATCACAACTTTGTGTGAGTGGTGGTGTGCAAATACTTGCATCTTTTGGTTACCTACGGGCGAGATGACAGTTACTCTAGAGGACGTGTATCGCATACTGTGATTTCCTATTATCAATGAGAGGATTCAAGTTATGGTCATGGATGATACACAAAGGAAGATGAGGGCCGTTAGGTGGTATTTTATGGGGACCCAAGTTCATACCGACATCCACATTAGCATGGATGTTATTTTTATATCAGGGGTTCTGCGATTGCGGAAGTTTATTTTCATTGTGATTACTTCATAGATTATAGTGGAGGGTGGTGGTGTAGGAATCTTGTATAAGATGCATGACATATGTCGTCGATGAGGAGAGTACGAGGTATACTTGGGCAAGATTTTTATTGGCTCACATGTACAAGGATCTATATAGATTTACATAAGAGGAGAATGGGGGTGGTATTGGAGTTACCACATTGGTACACGGATGGGCCTATGAGCATACTGTGGATGCTAGTTGGTGGACCAAAATGAGAGTGGTCTTGGATGGATATATTGATAGGGATATAGGTAGGCGTTCATGCCAAGAAGATGGATACAAATTCCTATAGAGCTATGTTAGATCATATGGGTCCATAGGCCGTGATATGGAGGCATTACCAAGACTACAGGGGATGGCCAAAGGAAGCAGTAGAATCACGATTCATTTTCCAGACTATGTGGCTAGAGGATCAGTTTCTAGGGGCGGTCGAGTTATTTTAGGTGTAACGCGTATCATGAAAGTTTGGTATAGCCTAGAATGCTCCCCCAGAGTTATATGTATGGGTGAGAGTCATTAGGGCACCAAGGAGGGATGGAGCTAGACTAAGGCCCATAGGAGTGCAACTAGTACCTCATGGGCCGGACGAGGCTGACACGGTGATAGAACCAATAGATGTTGACGATGCGGGATGTACAGAGGCATACCGTGCATGGTGGGTGTCACATCGGTGGGTGTTTTTGTTTCAAATTTTTGTAGATGCAGCAGGAGCACCACTAGGTTGAGGATCAGAGGGATAAGAACATGCCCCTGAAAATGTAAAGGTGGTGATAACAGAGCATGAGTATTTGTATAATAATGTTTGATTATTTTTTATTTGGTTGTGTAATGGTCGTTGTCTAATATGTTGTTCTTTGGGTGCAGGTGATGCATATTGGTTGTTGATTGTCAACACATCCATCCATACATTGACACAGAATGTGCCCACCGATGTACTCGTGGGTAGAGGCATACAAGAGCATGTAGATGATATTGTGGGCAAGCATGCCCATTTATTTTAGCCAGTGGCGATAACATCAACAACATGTATTGCGAGAGGGATAAGGCATGTGAGGAGACACGACAAGTTGGAGAGGCTACGGGTGGTGGTCCCTTAGCACAAGATGTATTTGTGCGGTTCTTCGAGTTACAGTGCCACTTCACAGAGAAATCGACAGAGTTAACATTATTGTATAGGTAGGTGGAGAGATATAGGGGTTGTGATTGGCGTAGAGTGAGCAGTGAAGATTCTAGTTCTAGAGCTCTCATATTGGAAGATAGTGATAGTGATGATGAGATATGATATGTACCGATGTATCAATATATGGGAGAATATATATATATGGATGGATGGATTTATTGGTGTATGATTGTTGTATTTCATGTTTATTGATGTGATGATGATATATGATTCATTGATTGTTGTTTCTATATGTGATGCGTGATGTGTTGAATATTGTTTGTATTTATTGAATTGATTTGCAATGAGTATTTGTTGATATTAATTAATGTGATTATAGATAGATAAATGATGATATAATGTATATGATGATAGATGATGTATGTTATGTGATTTTGAAAAAGTGTATTTAATGTATGAATAAAATTGTGATGAATGATAAAGTAAAAATGAATAATGTGTAATAGTATGAGATGGTCGTAATAGTGTAGTGAATCAATTGTTAGTATGATGAATATGGGGGGGGGGGGAGAATAGTGATGCCCCTCAGTGTATAGATGATAAGCTTCCTTTATATAAGACTCCTCAGCAGTTGAGAATGAACTGTAAAGTAAGAGTGTGTCATCCGGAAGTGATGTGATTGTGTGCGCGAGATAGATTGATTGACAAGGCATGTAGCACAAGAGTGAAGAGAGGTTATTATTGTAAAATATCCCTCAATAGTCATGTAAGGGCCATAAGAACACAAGTGCATCATTGGGGAGTAAGGTGATAGAAATCACCTACCAAAGACCAAGCCGACGTGGAGTGGTGGAAGCATGTGGAATGAAAGCAACAAGATCGTATGAGTCGAAATGAATTTGAAGTGGAGTGGTGCCAATGATGGGTGATGTAGTAGTGGGAAGTGGAGATACTGAGGGTTGTGGAAGCCAATTTTTAGTGGTAGCATGATGTTGTGGATGGGATGGTGTAGCGGTGGATGGATGAGATGGAGAACATGCATAAGCAACAACTTGTGGTGGTAGACAAATAATAACCTAAGAACTAGATGAAGGAGATAAATCAACCCAGGTAATAACATGCCTATGTGGGAGTGGAGACATAGACCACTCACGAGAGAGAGCCAAAAGAAATGATAGCCTTATCTTCTAATTGTTGCAAGCGATCATGAAGGGTGTTGTAATGCCCTACCTCGGGACATAGGAAACCACACTAAAAGTAACTTAAAATTTTGGGTAAATTTAAAAAAAAAAATGCTATTACTATACTTTTCTGATCCCCATTAATAATTATTTTATATTAATTTGACTTACCCAAATTAATTAAATACTTTCCTAACATCCAACTTAATTATTCATTTATCTCCATGGTTACTCTAATATACATTTTCTAAGGTCACCTTGGGAAGTTTACACCCCCTTTATAATTAATTAGCCCCCACTCACCCTTCTTATATTTTATTTCCCATTCCCATCAATCTAATCTTGGCCCTAGATTTACAACTTTCCCTAGAGTTGCCCTAATCCTTCTTTATGGTTTCTTTCTCTTCTCATTTGTTTTCATTTTGTTTCTTTTTCCTTTCCTTTCTTGTTTGTACAGGTTGATTGAGGAGCTATGGAAGCTTGGTTTCATGGAGTTTTTGATGAAAAGTATCATTATTATATTATTATTTTTGTGTTCCTCATAACCATATGTACTCTCTAGTTAGGTATACTTGATACCCCTTTTTTTTGTTGAAGAAGGAAAACACACACACACACACACACACACTATTTAATAGTGAAAACTGATCTATATTGAAAACCCGAAATGTAAAATAAAACATAGATTTTAATAGAGCCACGGATTTTAGGAGAATGGAAGGGCGGGAGTGAGGGGTTCGGTGGATGGTAAGTGTGGTGGGTTACGTGGAGGTGTGGGGTGTGGGTAGTGCTGCATGGAAAGGGAGGGAGGGTGCATAGTGGACTAGGCAGCATGTAGGATGGGCGGTGGACTATAGGGTTTGGCGCAAGTTGGGGAGGGCTCGACCCCTCCCCATTGTCTTCTTCTTTTTGGTTAAAACTTATAACATCCACCATATTTCTTATTACTTTTTTTAATAAAAATTTGTTAATATATATATATATATATATATATATATATATATATATATATATAATATAGTATAATACATTTATGTTATATACTATGTATAGGAAATTATAAGTAGTAAAATAAGAAGTTATGTTTTGTAAATATATATGCATACCAAGTTTATTCATCTTTATATCAACATTTAAAAAAAAACCATTTTAAAATTATGAGATTGGTATATGACGAATAAGGTTTCATTCACAAACAATTTTTGACTATTTAAGCTTTGAAAAGGATCTAAAAAATCTAAATCTCTTCCATTGAAAGTAACGATGAGATTTCTACAACCTGTAAGGAAATAGGAATAAGTTTAAATCTAGTTTCCTTACACCTTTCATTTTATAATAATTTGTAATACTAACACTTAGTGAAAAATAGTAATATCCTTTCTCAACAACAAACTTCTCATTGCAAACAAATATTCATTTCAAATATAATAACTAAATGAGTACTACAAGTTTCGATCGAGAAAGAGATCCCTATAAGAAATAACACATTTTATTTTAGTACTCTTAACAACACATTTTACTCTTCCTTTTTTGTGGAAAGCATAGTTCCAATAAACAAAATTTCTTTTCAAAAATGAAGTTCCAAAAATTTCATATTATAGAAATAATCTATTTTACAAGATTTCTTTTCCAAGGAGCTTAAGTTCACAAATACAACATAATTCCAAAATACTTAAACTACTCAAGGAACCACATTACAGGGCTTCATTCCAAGATTGAAGGAATGTTACACAACAAATGTGACACTAGTTTTCAAGTGATCCCAGTCACAAAGAGGAAAATTTACAAGACAAAGAACTTCTCACATAGCCATATCCATAAGATTACAATGAGAGTAGTGTCCACAAAAATTAGAGAAAACAATGAGAAGACAAGATATCAAGACTCCTACCATCTTCCAAACTTGAGTGCTAACTTTGAGTGCCTTTCAAGGAAATCAACACAAAGAGAAAGGATTGTTTTACCACCCAACCTATAGGCATCATTACATGTTTTTCCAAAGGTTGGAAGACATGCTAGCCTCCCCCAAGCCCATGGGAGAGAGAGCTAGCTTCCACAAATATGCAAAATATTTAGGGAGACATAAACAACAACATATTCACATACAAGACAAGTCCATACACTAAGGAAAACACAACATTTAGCAAACAAAAGAAAGGAGGAGAAAACCATATTCTTTCTAAAAAATGGAGAAGAGTAGATGAGATATACAAAAGTGCCAAAAGGTGTGGTCCAACCTTAGGATGCACACTAACAATTTCTTCACAAAACCTCCTTATCCCTCCAAAACAACAATCCCTCCTTATTGCTCCACACATTCACCTAAATCCTCCTTGGGAGGATTTTCAAACCCGTTGGGTTTCCTCTCTAAGAATGGGGAAGGGGGTTCAAACCATATGAACCACCTTCCTCACCTCAAACCATATGAGGGGAAATAAAAAGAACCTACATGGCTTGTCCATCAAGCCATGAGGTTTAATAGGGAAAATCCCTCCCTCTTCCCCCATAATAATCCAAAATCCATCAAACCATATGATGGATGGAGAAAATAAAAAATAACCCTACAAGTAAACCATTCAACACATACAATGAATGGATATACAAACATGGAACAGAAGTGGGAGCGATATTTTTCAAAATTTGAAAGTGAGCGGAATGTCCGGAGCCGAATTTGCAGGGAGAACGGGAACAGAACTTGGTGAAGGATCACATGATCATGGAGCCCATTGGAAACAGGGAAAAGGATGGGAGACCAAACACGTGGGTGGAACTTTTGGGGGGGGGGAAATTGGGATCCAGGTGTCTCAGAGAATTTGGTACCAGTTAAAGAAAAAGGTAATCTATCCCTCAAAAGACTTGTCTCTTTTTTGGCTAGAACAAAAGTTTCCATGGAAGGGGCACTCTTTGCAAAATGCATGGCCTCTAGATCAAATATAGATTATTTTAGAGGTTGGGAAAAGAGACGTTGGGCAGCTAATGGTACCATTGAGGTCTTAGCTTATGCTAATGGGTACTTCTTAGCTATTCTGCCTAATAAGAATCATGTGGCGCAAATTTTGGCAGAAGGACCATGGTTCATTGGAAAATATCATAGAACTGTTCAGAAATGGGAGCCGACTTTCAATCCTTATGGGAATCCTATTACACAATTTCCAATATGGGTCAACCTGCTGGGCTTACCATTGGAATTATAGGAACTAGAGGTCCTTTTTGGTATTGCGAAAAGTCTAGGCAAACCTATTTCTCTTGATCCAGTTACTAAAGCAAAAACTAGACTCACTCATGCTAGATTCTGTGTGAATATGCGTCAAGAGTCATGTTTGGAAAGTAATATTAAGCTTATGACCCCAAAGGGTGATTGGGTGCAACATTTTGATTATGATCCTACCCTCCTTGCTTGCCAAAATTATAAGTTAGTGGGTCATGAAAAACACTCTTGTCCAGATCTCAAAAAGAAGAAGCTAGAAGTAAAAGTCATGCCTCAAAAGATGGTGACTGAAAAAGAGGTGAAGGAATGGAAAAGGATTGGGAAGAATGGAAGGGTTATTGAAATAAAGGAACACGAGGTTCTTCAGATAAATCCTGAAGTAGAGAAACCCTTGAATCTACTTATCAAAACCAGAGAGGAAGGAGTGGGGACTAGTATTCAAGAACAAAGAAGTACCAATAAAGAAACTAAATAAAAGGATGATGAGCATGTATGTCAGGTGTTGGAAGAAGAAATCCAAGATTCTGAGGATAGGGAAATAAAAGACATGGAAGGCAACAAACTTGCTCTGCAAGTTGCTGATGGATTATCGTTGGACGAAGTATCGTCTATAGGTTAGAGATCCTTTGGAAAAAGAAAAGAAGAAGATTTAACAATGTCAAATGGGTTTGGGATCCTAACAGATTTTGTAGCTGACACCTAGGAGGTGATAGGATCACCAAAGACACCTGTGAGTAAATCCAAACCTGTCACTCGTAGTAGCTCAAGAGCTAACTTTGGTAAAAATTCCAGCCAAAAGGGTAGTAAAAGTAATAAGGAAGTAAGGGAGACAAGTTCAAGAAAGGAAGTGGATGCAAGTATTCAGAAAAATTTGGGGAATTTGTTCCCTCGTAATAAGAAATGTTAAATGATTCTTCTCTCCTAGAACATTAGGGGGTTGAATAACCCCAACAAACACAGAATAGCGAAGGATCTTAGATTGAAAAATAAACTGGATATTTTCATGATTCAAGAAACTAAAATGAGTATGGAAATATTTAAAGAAGTGGGAAGATCTATTTGGAAAGATAGCTGTTGGGAAGGGTGTAATTTGTTGGGAGCCTCTGGAGGAGTAGTCATGCTTTAGGATCCTAGCATTGTGCAAGGTATTCCTATCCTTGCAGTTCCGGGGCATGTGGCAATGTGTTTTACGAATCTGACCTCAAAGAAATCCTGGTATGTCTCCAACGTATATGCTCTTAATCTAGTAAGTGAGAGAAGAAAATTGTGGCAAGATCTCTCTATGTTTAGAAATTTATTCAAAGATAAAGATTGGATTATTAGAGGAGATTTCAACTCCCGCTTTCTCTGGGAAAAAAAAGGGGGCATCACTTCCTTTACCTGAGAGTATGGAGGACCTTGTTGATTTCCTTAACAATAATGGTTTAGTGGATTTGGATTTGAAAGGTTCTAAGTTCACCTGGGCTAATAGGGGAGTTGGGATGGAGCTTATCCAAATCAGACTTGATAGGTTTGTTGTAAGTCATCTCTGTATGATCAATCAACTTTACTCTCTAAAGACTCTCCCCAGAATTGGCTTTGATCATAACCCTATCCTCCTTAATCTAGGTTTAAATCCAGTCAAGAAAGATAGACCCTTCAGATTTGAAAATATTTGGTTAGACCACTATGACCTCTCCAATAGAATACGAGAGTGGTGGAATATCAGGGTCTTTGGGGTGGCCAGTTACCGACTCAGTTATAAATTAAAGCATCTCAAAGTTTGTCTCAAAAAGTGGAACAAAGAGGTATTTGGTAATATTTTCTAGGAAAAAAATAGAGTGGATGAATATTTAAGGAATATTGAGGAACTTTTCAATCTTGATGGTCTTAATATGGTTATAAAGGAGCTGGAACAAAATCTATTGGTTGAGTATCATGACATCCTGGCTAAGGAAGAAGTCTATTGGAAGCAGAAGTTGAGGGTGAAATGGCTTAGGGAGGGGGATAGGAATACCAATTTCTTCCACTTCTCAGCCACCTCCCGGACAAACCTCCTCAAGATAAATGAAATTAAGAATGAGAATGGTGAGATCCTTTTGGAGAGCAAGGAAATAAATTAAGTCATCATACACTATTTCAAGGATCTTTTTCAGCAAGGTTAGGGGATTGAGGAGTAGAATCAAAACAATATCCTAAACTTGTTCCAAAAAGTCATCTCCCCTGAAGAAAATCATGAGCTCTTAAGGATCCCTTCTGAGGAGGAAATCAAATTTGTTATCTTTGATATGGAACCTGAAAATTCGCTTGGACCTGATAGTTTTCAGGGTTTCTTTTACCAAAATTTTTGAGAGATGATAAAGAAAGAAGTCATTGAAATGGTCCAAGATTTATTCAATAATGGGAAGTTTCTCAGCCAGCTTAATAATAATTTCTTGGTCCTTATTCCGAAAATTGCAGGGGCCAATGAATTCAAATATTTTAGACTGATCAATCTTTGTAACACAAGTTATAAAATCTTGACTAAAATCTTAGCTGGCAGAATCAGATTGGTTCTCTCCCATTTTATCTCTTAAAATCAAGGTGCTTTTGTCCCAGTAGGTAGATTACTGACAGTATTGTGGTGATTCAAGAAGCCATCCACTCCATTGTTAATTCTAATAGATCAGCTATGTTCCTTAATTTAGACATGCACAAGGCCTATGACAAGATTACTTGGTCTTTCCTTGGTGCCATCCTGAATAAAGTGGGCTTTGATAATACTCTGGTTATAATGATTATGACATGCATATCTACTGCTAATTATTTGGTCTTGGTTAATGGCAGCCCAGAGGGATTCTTTAAACCTGGTAGAGGCTTGAAACAAGGTGACTGTATGATGGAAAAGTGACATGTAAGCATGGGAATCTACAAGTACATCTTCCTCGTACCCGGCCTCCCGAGGTCGTGTCGAGACGGCCAGTGAATGTGGAATATATGTGGATGTAGACAAAATAGTTGGGTAATCTTATATCCTCAATACGCAACAATGGAATCTACATATCTAAGGCGAAGAAGGCCCTCCTAACCTGAATTGGTGTAATGATTTGTTCAGATATAATAGTTGTTTGGAGGCTCCAATCAATGTCGAGCTCTTCCGAGATCCTATTTATTGATTGTTAGATACGTGGGAAGTGACCTGCGGGAGCTTCGTATATATCTCTAGACAAGGTCATAAAAATGGTGATAGGAGGTTCAGTGGATTTGTAGTGAACTATGGGTGGTTTTCTAGTCTAGTCCATAAAATATTAGATTGATTGGATTCTATATTTAATATGGAGAATTGCGTTATGATATCTGGTGGGAGTGGTGAGGATCTAAAAACCAGCGTTCGTAAACCAGTATCAATACTTAACTGATTTGCAGACCCATTGGGTTGTGCGACTTGGGGATCACAACCATGAGTTCTTGGTTGTTGTGGACATTTTATGGTCATGTGAAGAATCAATCCCTTCTTCCAACTATCCAGTAATCATACGTCTTTTCAGCCTCTATGTTTAGAACTAGAAGTTGTATAATTTTCTCAGAATACCTTACATGTGTTTTGGTAACTTGAATGCGTAAGCTAGTATCTATGTCAAGAAAGAGGTCTCCTACATCAAGTTGTGGAACTAAAGGATCACAACCAAATACTTGTTCTCTTTCGAATCCTTGTACAGTCATTCAGATATTTTATCAAGGCAGTCTATAGTTAGGATGATTTGACCAAAATGTGTATGCCTTGTCGTCTTCGATATTTAACCCTCTCAGTTGTTCACTATCTACTTGTAGGTTTTCCGTTGCTCGAAAGACATGTATCCTAAGGTCTTGATCTATATCAGCTAATGTTGTGGGTAGTTTTGGTTGAGGCACTATTGGTTCAGATATATATTCTCTAGACTCTCTAGGTCCTGTGATTGTCATGCAAAACGATTCAACTTTTAACTAAGATTAATAAACTAATTGTGAAAGATGTATCTACACTATGCATATATTCTTTTATTTTTTGTATTTTCGATGAAGTATTTTAATGAATTTAAAGAGTAGCTATTCTAATATATTTAGAAAATGGACAACTAATCTAGTAATAGAATTAAAACAAACAAAGTAGCCTGGTGTGGCTATTTTCCTGTGCAGTTGTGATTTTATCCTAAATATCTAAGCAACTAATTATTTTAAATTGAAAGACTCTTGATCCTACCTCAAAAGTGAGAAATGAATTATAGTTTCTTAGAAAATATCAATCCCCACAGCTTCCCTAGCGATATTGAGAGCGAGCTTTTGACTGAAATAAAATAATTCACTACTCTATTTGATACGTTGTAACTAGAACTTTGATAGCTTAAACCTAGCATTTACAGAACAATGGTAAATCCAGATGTGTGTGACTTTTTCCCCTCAGTGTGATCTCCTCATTTCCTTCGTGTTCTCTTGAATATAGAAAAGCGTGTATGTGATAGTATTAGCAAAATAAAGAACTTGAACAATGGCAGCTTTTGGACATAGACCAAATACAATGCGAGTAAGAGAGAGATAGTGCAAGTGAACAAAGCTTGACTATGCAATTCCTAGCTGGATTTATTGTGGGAATACAACACAAACATGTCGAGAGTTTTAGGAGCTATCTTTGTGACTAACAAAACCTACAACTTCAAATGAATTTCAATCTACGAATGAAACTGTCTTATTTTAAACTGGCTTGCTTGGAACAACAATGAGGCAAGAATGAAACAAGAAGATTGAATGACCTCTAAGCAACAAAGAAAGACCAACAATGGATGCAAAACATGAAACTAATAGAATTCTAAGAAAGAAATTCAAAGACTGAATGATTAAACAGAGAAGGAGAGGGGCCATTTGTTTGAAAACAAGCTGGCTATTTATAGCAAATGCAATCACAAGAAGGTAACTTAGAATTAAACTCTTTTACCATTAAACAAAGTGAAAACACTATTCACAGGGCGGCCAAAACATAAATGCAAAGAAAAGTAGTTGAATAATGTGGGTAGAAATTTAAGATTTACGTTTGACGCGATCGTCGAAACTTTTTGAAAAACGTGAACAGGACCGCCACCCTATGCAGGGCGGCGGTCTCGTCACTAAATACTGAAATGCAAGCAAAAAGGGGGGAAGAGGGCAAAACAAAGCATGTGGAGGCTGAGCGAGGCATGCAGGATACAAACATATACTTGGTGAGATTTTCTGGATTCTGAACACCTTGCAAGGAGACCTATATCATCATTGGGGTATGTGTAACATCTTTTCGGCGGTGCAGTACCCTACAATTTTTGGTACGTACATATTGCCCCCTCAGAGAAGCATTTTAGCCATGAAGAGGCGTAAAATGGTGGATCTAAGTATGGCAGTCCCGAAATGGGGAGTTAGGAGTTATAGTCGACACGCCCGTGTGTTAGAAAGTCACCATCCAAGATCCAGTTATCTGTAAAATAAAAAAGGGGACTCAAGTGTAGCTAAATAAAACAATTTGAGAAAATAAGGCTAAATTGATATGAAATGAGGAATTACCATCTACGTGGGGTTTAGAACTTACCTCCGTCGACGCTCCGACCCTACGAAAGACATTCAAAATCAATTTTAAAAGGCTATATATATATATATAGAACGAACTCATTTCACTATTCATTTACCTGGATTGATTTGATATTTTTTGAGCTCCGGGACCCACGATGACGGTTTTCGACAAGAGTATAGTCAAAACATTTGTGGTGGTAACGTGATCATGCCTCCGAGAGCGGAACATCAGCCTGCGAAGTCTCAGGTTAGTTTTCCTTAATTTATTGTTTTTAAACCTAAAATGTAGAAATGATAAAATCTTTGTCTTGGGGGGGGGTATTTTTGAAAATACTAGTTTTAAATGAGTCTCTAGGGGGGGGCACCCATAGCGTAGGTCCTTATTTTAGTTAAAATGGTGTCTTTTACTTGTTTTTAGGCATTTTTAGGGCTTTCGAGCCGTTTGTGGGTTCGGGATAGGACCGCCGCCCTGCACAGGGCGGCGATTATGGGACTGCCGCCTTAGAAGGCGGTAGTTACGGAACCATCACTCTGCACAGGGTAGAGGTTTGCGACAAAAAGCAAAAACAATGCTTTGCTTTACTTATTTTTACATTTTTAGCACTTTTACATGTTTTTGATAGTTTTTTCAATCAAATTTTGATACTTACTCCTTTTTTGTGTTTTTGGGTGTATGCAGAAGGAGGAATACATTAGATGGAGCCAAGAGAGGGAGTGTGATTGGCTCCCAGTAGTGTTAGAGGCACTCACTCAGGTAGAGCGAGATACTCTTTAGAGGGATGGAATTTGGAGGATTGCACAGGTCCCTCATGTTACACCTGTTAGTCACATACTGGGATGTGGATCGGAACACCTTCCGATTGCCAAGAGTTATGGGTGAGTGGACCATCACCCTGGAGGATGTTTACTGTATACTGGGGGTTCCGATCCTTGGGCGGTGACTATCTCTTAAGACAACACTATCGAGATCTCAGGTGGTTCAGTGGGCCACTTATATGGGGGATGTTGTTGTTTTGATGGGGTCAAAGAAGGGGGTGAAGGTCCGCTCCATTGTTGAGTCAGACATTCCTGTGCTCTGCAAGGCTATTATGGGTATCCTTTCTTCGAGATTGATTGGGGACAAGGGAGGGGACACCCTCTTATATTGTTGGGCCCCCATCATTGCAAAGATTGAGGGCCATGGGCGTGTTTATGCTTTGGGAATAGACATCCTTGGGACCACCTATCACAATTTGTACAGAGTGGTCCAACTACAGGGACAGTCACTGAGCCACCCCACTCTTGTCATGAGTTGGGTGTATGAGCATATCACCCCGTATGGGAGAGGTATAGACGTAGAGGATCCTGAGGCCATCGGGGCAGCGAGGTGGACAGGGATGGCTATTCTTAGAGTGCCTCACCAACCAGTGGCCTCTTTGACAACTGCAGACATGGAGGCCACTCCTTATCAGACCATGGAAGGGTTATGGGGAGAGGATACTGTCACATTGATTTCTTGTCAGACTACCAGTCAGCTGATAGACAAGGCAGGGAAGTTGGAGATCCACCCCTTTGACAAAGAACCATAGCAGTTTGGCCTCCCATATATTGACATGTTTCCTTCAGCAGGGCCAGTGTATAGATTTGTTCATGAGGCTCGGGGAGGTCTTAGAGGCCGGGGTTGGACTACTGTTACTCCTAGTGTCCCCGTCGCATCTAGGAGGGTGGTACATGCTCGAGGGGTAGCCAGTGCTCCTCGAGCACCTTTACTTTAGATTGTCGCTGGTCCTACCCATAACAGTGATGAGCCTATTGATGTGGACTCCAAGTCTGAGAAGTTCACTGGGGGAGAGACAGATGAGGAGACAGAGGAGATGGAGATCGGTGGGACAGGTGGGGAGGATGACAGTGATTCCAAGTGGCATGACACTCAGGATATCCTATGGGCCAAGAGGGCGGAGCGGAGCGTAGAGAGGGTGACTCTGATCTCAGAGGATTTGCTCTCTTAGGATTTAGGGGGAGATGGCAAGTCTATCGCAGGCCGTCACATTGCTCCAGATGTGGGGGAGAGATGCTAGTTAGCGGCAACATCAATGGTAGGCGTGGATCCTAGAGACCCTTCCTAGAGGCTTGGAGATCCGAGTGAGTTGTTACTCTTCTCTTGAATTTGTTTTAGTTAGAATTATCTTAGTTGTTGTTTCCTTTTTTTGTTTATTCTTTGTTTTATTTTTGATCATTTTTTAACTTGTTTTCTCCTTTATTTGTAGCGACTACTGATGAGTGGTGAGACTTGATTCACCGAGTATGCACAGATACGTTGTTACTCTCCTCAAAGAAGACTCATGCTGAGCTTTTTGAGGATGTGGGAGAGCCTTCAACAGCCGGTAGGCATACCGATATTTTTTCCCCTATTTGGTAGGCGGAAAAGATCATGACTTCTCTCCGTGTTGAGGTAGCTGGATATAGGACGGCCGAGCGCTTGATGAGGAGGAGTCATTCTCATAGTGGGACAACAACTATTGGTCGTGACCACAAGCCCTCAGTGCATTGGGAGTGCCGGTGTAGCCGGAGTCCTAGACGTGGTCGTACACCCTCTGAGGTATCCCATAGGGGTTGAGAGGCCATTTTTGTAGTGTTTTGTTGGATATTTGTATGATTGTTTTTTTACTTTTCGGGCTTATTGAGCGTTTTGACCATGCTTAGTGCATGATGGCATTGTATACAAAACCTGATATATATATATATATATATCTTTTTGGATCTAGACTTTTGGTGCCTAGAATTTTGTGACTTGTTTCCATATGTGTACTAGATGTTTTTAGAGTATTTTTAATCATGCTTTTCAGAATGTATGTGATGGATGACAAATGATAGTAAATAGAATGTTTTTATTTTGTATGTTTTTGTAATACTGATATGAGATGATACAAACATATGGTAGTACTGAAATTTTGAATTCTTTGGGCAATGTTTGTAATTTCTTCTTATGTTGGAAAAACATGATGAATGTATAGTGATAAAGAGATGAATTTGCCCCATTCCCAACTCCATACAACCAGTAATATGTGAGGGCTCTACACCAAGAGTTGGGAAGGGCACAAATTGTAAGAGCTTGACTGAATGGAATGATAAGGGACAGAAAAACCAATATCAGAAACCAAACTTGGACCTACACACTTACCCTACTCAAAACTACCACCAAGCTCAGCAGGTCACTTATTTTCTAGTTTATCTAGACTTAGATTCATAAATGGTAACCTGGTTTACAAAATTTGGTTTTGAGGATTTGATCTCTTTGGAATTTGGATATTTGTTTTCTCGTAATATAATTTGATTTGTGCTTTTTGCATACCAATATTTGTTAATTTGTGTGAATGGACCCCCCACACCCTGCCTCATGCCACTAGTAAGAAGCATGAGTTTGTCACTAAAGGTGGGATATAGGTGAGTAAGGGCACTTCTTTCCTTTCCCAACCTCACACCACCAGTAAGAGATGTGGGCTTATCACCGAAGGTTGGTGGGGCAAAGAAGTGTGTAAAATAAAATATTCTGTTTGCTTGGTACTTTTGATTCCATTTGATCTTGACATTTCTGACCTATGACTTTGGGATATCCTTTCTTTCAAAGATATTTAAGAGGTATAGATGTGACACCAAGAAGCTTCTAGAATAGACTGTAGGTAAGAAAAACTTCACCTAGTAGAAAGAAAGAGCAAAACCAAGTATGCCAACCTTGGTATGGTTTTCGTCAATATTTGTCTATCAAACTTGATGAGAAGATTTGAAATTACTTGATGATGTTTGAGGAGATGTGATTTGAATACTTTAGCCAATACTTTCAGAAATTTGTAACAGATTGCTTAAGAGTAAGTTCCTGGACTACATTTTTTACGAAACGAGTGGATAAAATGAAACAACTAAATGACTAATGCAATGTAGGTAGCCATAATGTACAAGTGGTGATTCTGATGCCTCATGCGTAAAACCATTTAAGATGCGAGGAATTGACAGTTTCATTGAATTCCTCACCTTCTAGTGTGCATAAGAGATATGCACCATTTGCATAGTCTTTCATGACTTGGTATGGGCCCAACCACTTGGGCCAGAACTTCCTTCCTTCCCCCGTTTTCTTATCGATTTGGCTGTCTAGTCTTAGAACTAGATCTCCCTCGTATATTTCTCATTCATGGATTTTTTTGTTATACTACCGGCACATCCGGTCAGCATAGGCTATGTGCCGTTGTTTGGCATTTAGCTTGGCCTCATCAAGGCTTTCCAGTTGAGAGAGGCATGCCTCCCTATAAGCTTCTTCATCTAAAATTCCTTGTAATGAGATGCAGAGACTAGGTATTTCAACCTCAAGTGGGAGAATTGCTTCTTCCCTGAATACCAGTGAGAAAGGGGTTGCTCCTGTTGGTGTTCTTATTGAGGTTTGATGGGCCCACAAGGCTGGATATAGTTTTAAATGCCAATCTCACTTGTTCTCCTTGATTGTTTTGAGGAGAATAGTCTTTAATGTTTTGTTTGTCGCTTCGGCTTGCCCATTGGCTTGAGGGTAGTAAAGAGAGGCCGTGTGATAGTTTATTTTGAATTTGCTACATAAATCACGGACCTCATCATTTTTAAAGGATGTGCCATTATCAGAGATAATGACTTGTGGGACACCATACCTACAAATGATTTGGTTTAGAATGAATTTGGAAATTACCGAACCTGGTACGGTGGTGAGGGGCATGGCCTCTACCCACTTGGTAAAATATTCCGTGGTTGTAATTATAAAGTTATGGCCATCAATTGATGAGGGAGAGAATTTCCCTATTAAGTCCAGACCCCATGTGGAAAAGGGCCATGGGGTCGCTATTGGTTGCAGGGATTGTGTTGGCATGTGAATCTTGTGAGAGAATTCTTGGCATTTGTGGCACTTACGTACAAACTCTACTGCGTCATGTTCGAGAGTGGGCTAAAAATAGCCCATCCAATGTAATTTATGAGTGGTGGTGTGATCATCGAAGTGGCTTCCACATATCCCACTATGGGATTCATAAAGAATCTTCTTAGATTCTTCTGTGTCAATGCATCTTAGAGGCATGCCAGTGAATGATTTACGATAGATTACGTGTTCTAAAACAACATATTTAGTGGTGATAATGCATAACCACCTTCTATGTTGTGATGTGGCACCTTCTGAGTATGTGTGGTCTTGTTATCCTCTAAAATTGACGAGGGCAATTTTATAGGTAACCATACCAAATTTTGTCCTGGTCCCTCGTCAGGGACCCCTCTACGTTCAGAATGTTACAAAATCCCTTTCCAGGAAATCTAGTTCTCTGAACTCAGCCATTTTGGTCCCCTTTTGGCTGGGCGCACCTTTTATATGTGTAACACAAAATAAATTTGTGCCCCCTTCATTTCCTTCGGCACACAGATTGACGTGTCGACACATCAATTGTTGTGCCTTCCTGTGATGCACCTTTCTTACGTGCACCAAGGTGCATGCGCCTTCATGTTAACAACTGAATTGTTGCGCCAAAGGGTTGCAAGGAATGAAGTGTTGACAATCATAAATTTGCGCCAAAGGCGCAAGTATTCCCGTGTTGACACGCGTTTATCCCGCCAAAGGGTGCACCGTTTGACGTGTCGACACATGTTTTGGTGCACCTCTTGAAAAAGTGGTTGGCACATTTATTGCACCTTTGCCTATATATAGGTGAACCCGCCCTGTCACTTTCACAATTTAAAACACGTGATAACTTTATTCCTCTACACCTGTCATCACGCCCGTCCTCCTCGTATCGTGTTCGTGGACCCCGTTTCGTCTCTCACATTCTATATATTCCAGGTAGGTGGTTCTTGCTCCTCTTATGTTTTATTTTGATTGTTTGTGTGGTAGGAGATAATTGATTTGTAAACAACCCCCACCCCCCCTTATTGTTCTTGCAATCTTTCTCCCCCAAAGATTTTTTCCTCCTCTTTCTAGATTTGCTGGCCAAGAGGGCTCTGCCTAGAAAAAAAAATCCAAAACCTCTTTGCTTTGCCCCCTTCACCACTTGAATCGATGTGGAGTTAAGCCTAGAGGATCACAAATCTACGAGAGAGATAAAAAAAACTTGAAAAATCATTTCCAAGCTACGTTTTTTCCCTTGGCGCAATCGCCACCCTTACAACAGGAAGCACAGTCGCGCCTATGGCGCACCAAAATTGATTGCAACACATGAGCTTCCTGCGCTATAAGCAAACCAAGTAAATCCTAAACGGCGGCAGGTGCATCCTCACTCACCACAACAATATGTCATGCAAGCTTTCCCTGCGCTGCGCCAAAGTCCCCTTATGTGTGCCTAAAGTTAGTGCTACACGTAATAAACCTGTGCCCTTTGGCACACGAAAATTCCATGTTGCAGGTCAAATACTTGCGCCATAGGCGCACCCTGCCCCCATGCAACACCAACATTACTTGCACCAAGTATAAAATTGCATAACAGCACGGGCGCGTCCCCGCTTACAATAACATGATGTCATATGCAAAATCCTTGTGCTCTGCACCCTTTGGTGCTGATTTGTTCCCTGTAACACTCTGATGCAGTGCGCCATTCTAATAACTTTGCAGCCTGCAGTGTCCCTACGCCCTGCGCCCAGAGGCCTTAAAATTGCTAACTCCTCATTCTTTTCCGTAGTGCTTTAATGGAAGATCTGACAGCTAACATGGCTCTTTGGCGTTGGAATTCTCTTCTTCTTCTTGCAGAGCAGCAACTGAAATCAGATCCATATATGTCTACATCAAGCAAAAGGCCAACCAATTCAAAAGGTAAGGCTAAGCTTACAGAAGAAGAGATGAAGTATAAATACCAAAGGGTCAGGATGCCCGAGTCCCAGGCAGAATGTGACCTAGACATAAGAGACATTGAACTCAGTCACATCGACATGGAGGATTTCTGGGCCAGAACCAAGAGGGTCACAGGAAGTCCTTGGATGGACAAGCTGGTGGGCAGTGGACTGCATTTTTCTGGGGGGGTCCCTGTGAGTGCAGTAAACAATGAATTTATGATGGTTATGGCCCGTTGCTACAACAAAGACACAAGATGTGTCGAAAATGAAAAGGGCGAGGTCATAATCAACCTCACCTCCCGACACTTCGAAATCATGCTAGGCATCCCTCACCATCTGACACTTTGTGGCTGTAAGCCAAGAAGACTGCACCAAGGCATGTGAAGACAACGAAGACAAGTGCATGCAGCTAATGAATGAAGTGTACTTGAAAATAAAGAAGGTAATAACCAGATGGCCACATGTTATTCACCGCAGTGACTTCTCCGAGGAACTGAGCGACACCATCACATTCCTTAGTAGATTTTTTTGGACTTTCCGATGCCCATTACTTTCACAAATGGATGCTCAGGTACCTTGAAACTATGAACAAGAATGTGCCAGATCAACACTTTGAGTGGGCAGAGATCATAAGCAGCACCATATCTAAGCAGAAACTCCAACAACTCACCACAATGGGGAGATTCTACATGAACTCCTATGTAGTCTACATTGCAGCCTCAGAGAGGGATTATCCGAGCACTGAGCCGATGCGGGGTTTGGCCCTAGATAAAAATATATGAATACTACCCAAAGATGAAACTGGAGAACAACATCCCGCAGTTTACTAAGATCAACGATGCTTTCTTCTATGGCATCGTCTGCCTTTTGAGGCCAAACATGACTCACGGTCGAATGACCAAGAGCATTGTCACAGCAACAAAGAAGTGGGGGGCCTTATTTACATAATTTCCCACCTTCACCTATCTCAGGGCAGATAACTTCTTGGGGGAGCCCACCAAATTTCTGAGATATGCCAGCCCTAAGCTGATCCTGTTGGAGCTATCCAGACAGCTCATAACATACCATGAGAAGTGCCTGAAGAGAAAGAAGGGTGGAACTCCTTTCCCCCTTACAGTGGGCAGATACACATGCATCTCTCATCACAAAGCCCGGGAAATGGTTGCCGAGCTAGAACTTCTCAGTCTGAAGCACAACTTCCCGGTGAGGCCCACTTTTGATCCAAGGAATTACCTTCCCAAAGCAAAACTCGATCCAATCCATATTCCACATATCGAGGACATCTATATCGACCTGTACCATGAGGTCGAACTTAGAAGGAAGGACCACTCCCGCTTGGCCTTGGCAGAAATTATTCAATACGGCGTGGCCATCGTTCCAAAGGGTTATCAAACTACCGATCAAGAAGTTGATCAGGTATATCTGGATATGGATGGGGACAACTTGCCGTTTGCTACGCAATCAATAGAACGAAAGCACCCCAAACCATTGAAGAAAGGGTCAAGGAGACATTGCGGAGGACAGAACACTGGTGCAGAATGAATGGCCTTATCTACCTCGAGGTAGATTTCACTACATCCCCATTGGGCAACGCACCTATCAGGCCAAAACATTTTCCAAAGGTCAAAGGCAAGGATAAAGAGGGTGAATCAAGCTCTGCTAAAGAAGGAGCTCCTAAAAGTCCTCCTTCCACTGCACAAGAACAGGTTGTAAGCTTGGTATCCCCAGAGAAAGAAGTGGCGGAAGGTGTTTCGATGGGCACATCCACTCAGGGTGTCGCCACTACTACAACCACTGAGGTCCCTTCTACCCCTTCTCCCTCTCCTCCTTCTCCTCCTCACGTGACCCAAGCGACCATTCCTTTGGTCGTGTCCTCTCCCCTATCTTCTACTCTTCCCCCTTCCTCGTCATCCATCTTCTCTTCTCTCGCGGAGCTGTCCCCCACCATTTCTTCTCTCATATCTCAGCTCCCTTCCATTCCCGTGTCTACCTCCCCTGCAGTATCCCTTCCTCCCGTGAGAACTTTCTCAGCCTCCCTCTCAATGCCGCCACCAAGTGTCTCTACTCGTTTCCCCTCATCCACTGCAGCTGCTCCCTCTTCCACCTCTGGTCCTGTTCCCTTAAGTCCAGCATGGATCTCCCAGCATCTGAGCCAGTAAAAGAGGAAAGTCCCTATCACACCGATGGACTTCTCCGTCATCCCAGCAAAGGGGGCTAAGAAGCAAAATCCTATAACCCGCTTCTCTCAGAGTGCATAGGGGGAAAGAGTGATGGAGATTGCATATCCTGATCCTTCAAAGGGTAAAAAAGATCTGTCTCCTGAAAGATTATACAGTGACCCAAGTCATAATGGGAATGTCTTCTAGAAAGTCTTCAAGGAGAGGCCCTATCTGTGGTGGATGCCCTTTGCAAGAAACTTCAAGAAGCAAAGGAGGAGAAAAGGTTGTTAAAGGAACAAAACAAAAATCTTCTCCATGCCCTGCAGAAAATGGGCAGTGCACCTCCTACAACTGCCACGGAAAATCCTGAGGTCCTATGTCAGGACAAGATAAACAAGTATGCCGAAATTGGTGAAAAAGGTATGGCAGTTTCCGCCTGGAGAGATCAAATCCTCAAAGACAGTGAGGAGGTAATAGTCAAGTTCATCGAGTTGTATCAGAACATCAATCAGGCGAACAAAGATCTCCAGGAAATTGTAGGACCTATCTCTGAAGAGTTAGACCATGCAAGGCTGCAACATGAAACATTCCAGAAAATGCTCGACTTCTTAGTTGATGATCTAGTGAAATTTGGCGTCTTCAGTCACCCCAGGGTACCCAGTAAGATCCTTGCTACGTTGGATTACCGGGTCGACCAGATGGAGTTCGTCCTGGAGAAGGAAAAATTCAAGGAGGAAGCCCTGGATGCAATGCATCAAATGGAGCAAATTGTTCTAAGGATGTCTCTAGGCTTGCTTAATCCTTCTTTCACCTTGAGAAAGGCAGATGAAACTATTCCAGATCTTCAAAGAGATCCTCTTGCAAGGGTTAGGGCTAGAAGCCACTTTCGACACCGAATGCATCAACAACCTTCTAGCTTGCCGTGGCTTTGTGGGGTTCCTGATGGAGGCAGGAAATGAATATTTCAAACTCCCTGAAAAACTTAGAGATGAGTGGGAGACCTATGAGGTCATCGGTGATCATACAAAGGGTCCTGCCTCAGGATCAACTTCAGCCCATGATCAGAAAATTCATGGAATATCAGAACCCAGTTCCACATCACCTCTCCTGAACAACAGCAGAAGCAGGATACCCCCTTCCAGGCGCACGAGATGACGATGAATAGTTTTCTTCCTCTTGGCTTCTCTTTTTGTAAATATCTAATAGTATGTTGGTACAAACGATGACCTCATCCATGTTACACCATGGGATGTTATCATCCACCAAGTTGTCCAAAGTCAACATTGACTTTTAGATATTTTGTAGATATTTTGTAATTAGTTGTTGGTTCTCTTTTTGCCTTCTTTTCTTCTCCCTCTTCTATATATACTTGGATACTTGTTGTATTTAGAAGAGGGATACTTTTTAGATGAAAAATAGAAGTAATAAGAAAAGACTTTGAGCTTTTTGTAACAGAAGAAAATAGTAATACAAATATTAAGACTTTGTGCTGAATATGTGTGTTATGAGCATTTGATATTTCTTATGTCAGATTTATGCATTTATTCTGTTGAATCTATCTCTACTTTTTTGTCATTTATTCATCAGTATTGCTTTATTCGTCTATGCAAGTAGGTTCGACTCTGTTTACTACCAGCCCAAAACATAGACCCTCTGACCTTTCTGCTTTGGAATTCATTTCTTTTCTCCCTTCAAATCTTTCATATCTCCCCACCTCGTTTCTTTCCCTTCTTTTACAGTTGGAAATACCTCTACTGGGATGAGATCCCAACCCCCGAAGGCAGAATATTGTGAGACTTGCACAGATTCCTGTTGGTAGAATAGCAATAAACTAGTTTCACTTTGCTAACTCAAAGAGGGGCTATGCCCTGCACACTGTTGGCTCATCTATCCATAGATCTGTCCACCCGATAGATTTTCGGACCAACAGATTTTCAGCCAACCAGTCTATAATACACTCATCAGGAAAGTCTAGATTTGTCCCGTAACGGATTTTTGGTTTACGATTTTTGGTTTACGAATGTCAACTCAAATTCACCCATTAATGTTTTCAAACATCCAACCTTTTTAGATAAAGACCCTTGCATGAGGAATGTTCGTAAATGATCTATCCTTACAATAACCCTTGTTTCTTGGTTTAACATGTAATGTCTTAAATGTTTTGTTGTAAAGAATATGGCAAGAGGCATTATCTCTTCTACCTGAGTATAACAAGTTTCATAATCGAGAAACATTTGGCTAATGAAATAAACCGCACGTTCTCATTTATCATTATCTTCTTGAGGCAACATGTAGGCCAGCAAGACATGAGTGACTCACGAGTATAGGATCAAAGGGAAATCTGGTTTGGGAGGCATTAACATGGGTGGAGACAACAAGAATTGTTTAACTACTTCGAAGGCCTCGTTCCATTCTTCAGTCCAATCAATGCTATAATATTTCTTGAATAGATTGTTGATTAGATGAATGGAAAAACTTAAATTTGGGATGAAGCTTCAGATTGCACCGAGCTTCCCAAGAAATGACCTAATTCTAGACTCGTTCTGATGGTGGGATCATTTTGAGAATAGCCCTATATTTTCGCTGGATCAACATCAATCCCTCTTGAAGATATAATATAGCCCATAAGTTTTCCTCCTGTCACACCAAACACACACTTCTCTAGGTTTAATGTGACGCCATATTCAATCAATCGTGAGAGGATGATGTGAAGTACTTTTGGATGATCACAATGCTTCTTGGCCTTGGCAAATAAGTCATCCACATAGGATTCCAGAATTTTATGGATAATATCCTGGAATATGTAAGTCATTGCCCATTGATATGTAGCATCGGTTTTTTTAAGACCAAATGGCATGACAACATAGCAATAAGTTCCCATAGGGAGTCATGACTGTAGTTTTGGCTTGAGCATGTTTAGATATTTTAATCTAACTATACCCTGAGAACCAATCCATGAGGGAAAACAGTTCAAATCTAGTTGTTGCATCAATGATAACATTGATGGATTGTAATGGGAAGTCATCCTCGGGATAAGCTTTGTTAATATACTGAAAATATATGCAAATGTGTATCTTCTCATTCTTTTTGAGAACAGGGACGATATTAGATACCCATTTTGAATAGTCAACGGGCTTGATGAATCCCACTTGGAGAAATTTTATTACTTCCTCTTTTACCATGAGAGCTACTTTTGGATTCATTGGTCTTGACTTCTATTTAATTGGCTTTGCATCTGGTTTAGTCACAAGATTATGTACCACAATATGTGGTGCAATGCCTATCATTTATTTATAGTTGAATGTGAACATCCTTTTGATGTTATTTGAGGATTTGGGTGTGTATTTCTATCTCCTTCTGAGTTAACAATGATACCAACTTCAAAAAATATTGGTTCTTCCTCCATTCCAATGTTTATGTCAATTGTTTATTCTATCAAAGAAGCATTACCTTCTTCAAATTTAGGTGGGGTTAGAGGTAATTCCAAGCTTTCTCTATTTTATATCTTGTAAATATCAAGATCCTTCTATGGAAGAGACTCTACCATGGGATTTCCAAAATAGGAAGAGGAATGTGGTATTAGGGAAAGATCCACTATACGGCGAGCAAGGTACAGCTCCACATAGGCATTTAGATATTCAAGAGTGATTCTATCATCGTGAAAGTGATCCATGATAGAAAAATCATCCTCAATCTTCTCCATGAGTCAGGAGTGAGTTTATTGGTATTTTACGGACTAATGGTTCGGTACGAAGTGATACTGTGAAATGTGTATCCTCCAAACTCACTATTTGGAGTGAAATGGGAAGCTGAGGTTGCTATTAAGTCTACGAGAAGGTTATGCTCTCGTAGGATTGCTTCAATTGAGATGAAGTTAAATCCCTTTCTTAGATCTAATACCACTATTTTATAGAGTTGTAAATGCTCAGCCCTAGTTTCATATACCTCAGAGACTTGGTTTGAAACCATTTGCAAGTCTCCTAGCACTCTAATGTTGTTAACGCCCATTCTTTTAGCTAGAATGAGGCCAAGGAGGAGAGCTTTGTACTCAACCTCATTGTTCGTACATTCAAAGTTTAATTTAAAGGCAAAAGGCAGGATCCTTCCCTCAGGTGAAGTAAAGATTACTCCAGTCCCAGCCCCAAAGTGAAATCTAGCTCCATCGAAGTGGAGAGACCAATAATATCTTAGAAAAATGGATGTTGGGATATCTGTCGTATCTATTTCTTTTGCTTTGGTTACTTCTACCATAAAAACTTCATCTGATGGAAGAGAATCAATTCCCAGGGTGTGTCCCATACCCATAGAATCAAATGGTAGGATAATAGGTAAGTCTTTCTCTAGCAACTCGATAATTTTTGTGGTAGTCCCTAGTGACACTGTTTCTATAACATTGGTCTCATTTTTGAGTGTTGGAATGTCCTCGGCTAGATTTGTAATTTCCAATTCTGTGGTGGGTATCAAATTCTCTTTTGGTTTTGAATTAATTGGTTTGATAAGTTGATTTGTTGGGAGTTCAAACTCGGAGTGAACGCCCGGTCTTTTCTTCAAATCAGCTAGGTGTATATCGAAGGGTTTTGGGTCACCTTGTGCCACAAATATTTTCCCTAAGTGTAGAAATCTTATTTCTTGGAATAACGTGGAAGGGATTGCCTTCATGTGGTGTATCCATGGCCGACCAAGGATCATATTATAGTTGGTTTCCTGATCTATAATATAAAATTCAGTGAGGACCGTCTTGGGTCCTAAAGTGACTGGTAAAACTATGGTTCCAATTGAAGTGGCCTTGAGGCTATCATATCCTCTTAACGTATTTCGTGTTGTGGAACAGTTTGTCTCTCCATATCCTAAATTTTGAAGAAAAGTGAAGGGGACTATGTTAACTGCTGCCCCATCATCAATCATTGCACGTTTAACATAATTATTGTAAACCCATACTTGTAAATGTAAAGTTGGGTCACCTCTTCATGCAATCTCAGCGTCTGTTGGCATTTTTCTTATATCAAATATAAACTCAGTATCCCTATCTGGCTGCCCGGAGGATAAATGTCAAAGTCTACATGGTTTACTTGCATTTCGGAGGAGGAGTGATGTTGATTAAATGACCAAGGCCTAATGCTTCTAAGAGGGCAGCCCTGTGGGCGGGAGAGTTCTTTAACAAATCCAAAAAGGAGATGTGAGAGAAGGTTTTAGTTAAGTCATTAATTAAATCATAGGCACCTATGGGTTTTACCAATGTTTGTTGAATGTTGTCTGGCTCCAATGGATAACTTGGAGTTGGTTGAGAAGAATAATCCCGTGTTCTTGTTATGGTTTCTACGGGTAGCTCGGTGTCTAACTCCACCAGACCAACTATCTTGGTTTGGGGTCGAGTTCCTAGTTGGGGTGTGACTGGTGGATTTAATGAAGTTGAAGCTTCATGATCATTGTTTCCTGTTATAACACCCTTGTTTGTTCCATTAGGATCTAGCCTGTTATTGTTAGAATGGTTTGGGAGTGGATCATTAAAGATCTTGAGGGGTGCATTTTGAGGGGAAACTGCCCCTGTATAAGTGTTTGGCGTAGGTACTACAGAATTTGCTAAAAACATATCTATAAAGAGTTGCTTTTGATCTTCTGGCAAATGCTGCATGAATTTATTGTAGTCATGACAAGTCCTAGTATCGTGGCCTTGAATCTTGTGGAAGCCACAATACAAATTGGGATTATAATTTCGAGGCTGTTGATTTAAAACCTGTTGTGGCCCAAAATTCTGATAAGGTTGCTGGTTGTTAGAGTTAAAATTTTGAGGCTGTTGCCTTTGGTTTTGACTCTGATATCTAGTTGGGTTTTGATTTGGACCTTGTGTTTGGATTTTTCATTGTCATTGTTGTTGTTGTGGTCACGGTGGATGATTAAAATCCACTGCGTTGATTGTTGGAGTAAAATTGTTATTTCGCTGATTATTAACAAGTGGTGAAATGTTTACAATGTTTTCCCTTTTAACTTGGTCAGTTACTCCATC
Source organism: Taxus chinensis (assembly GCA_019776745.2). Lineage (NCBI taxonomy): Eukaryota > Viridiplantae > Streptophyta > Pinopsida > Cupressales > Taxaceae > Taxus > Taxus chinensis. The sequence continues at coordinate 667,524,532 of CM034146.1, forward strand.
TGTTGTAACTTCGTGGTTCTTGTTAAGGATCTTAGGTCCTTGATTAGCATTCCTAGTATTAGGATAGGCCGCGGTGTTTTGATTGGGAGTGGTTAATTTCCCATTTGTTCCATATGTCTTACGACCACTATCTATCGCTACTTGGTCGATTCAGAGAGCACTCTCAAGTACTTCATCGTAAGTTCTTAGTGGGAACTTCTGGACTTCTTCCTTTATCTCTCTATTGAGAGAATTAAGGAATAAATCACATAGTTCCATTTGATCCATGTTTGGAGCACTTGCTGATGAGTAGAGAACCGTATGCCATCTTTGAATAAAATGAGTAGCGGATTCATTATGTTCTTGTTTAATATGCAAGAATTCCCTGATTCCCGTTCTTAACAATTTGTTCATATCAAAAGCTTTGATGAACTCAAACACGAGTTGTTTAAATGAGTGTATCGAGGCTTCAGGTATTCTGTAATACCAATCAAGGGCAATACCTTCTAAGGTTTTAGGGAATATTTTAGCAACAACCCCATCCCAAGGGAGTAATTCCCTTATGGCTGTGGCATAGGCCTTAATGTGTGCATTTGGATCCCCTTCCCCTTTATATTTGGGTAAATCAGGAAGAGGTCTTGGAAGCATAACACTTCATATGGTGAAGTCTAGGGGCTCTTTTAAATATTCTGAATAAGTCCCTACTGCATAGGCCTCGACCATCGATGGTGCTTGCTGAGGGGGTGGGGGTGGAAAGGGTTGTTGATATGGCATAGCATATGTATTTGTAGGGACATAAGGGAATCCCTGTGGTTGAACGAACATCCCGGGAGAAGAGAACATGTCTCCTTGTGGTGACTTTGAATAAATGTTTAAGTAAGGAGGAGCATTGTTCTGGTATGGGTTGTTTGGTGCCAAGCCGGGAGGTGTCATGTTTTCAACTGGAGCGGAGTTTGAAAACACAGTCCTAGTTGGTGTTTGTTGTGGGTAATTATAAGGATTTTGAGGAGGCATGCCTAATGTGCCTGTTCCTGTAAGGAGGTCAACCTGATTGGATGATGTGGAGGGTTGGGGATTCCTACTTGCCCAAAATATGAATTTTGGTTTGCTTGAGCAAGTTCTAGCCCTCTAACCTTTTCAACTAAGGCTGAAATGACCTCTATTGGTGAAGACACAGTGCTTTTCCTTAATGGTGTTTGTTGTATACCTTGAGGTTGTAAAGGGGTGTGATACCCTGCTATGAATTGATCATTACCCTACCAAGCTTCACCGAGGGCATTTCCCATAGGTGGAGGAATGGGGGTGTTTTCTTGGAATAGGGTATCAGATTGTATTTGTAAACTCCCTATAGGTGGATACATGTTTTGGAAACGTTGTTCACTTTTAGCATAATGTGCTAAGTACTCCTCATCCAAAAATGGGAGTGGATCTGACTATCTACTGATCTGTGGTCTGAACAAGACCCGAGGAGATGAAGTGGATTCTCCAGTAAATGTCATATTATTAGAGCCTGAGGGCTCTGGCTGTTGTGTTTGTGCAAGCTGATCAAACTCCTCAATTCGGAATGAAGAACTAGAACTAGTTCTTTGAGGGGGAGTTTGAGATGACAAGTAATTACTTGAATAGTTATCAGCCCATGTAGAAAGTGAGGGTGATGGTTGTCTATTTGTTTGACTATAGTTTGTTTCAAGACCTGAGAGAGGTCTACCATATGCATCGTATCCTGACATATTCGGGGGGTATATGAATACCCACAGAATAATGGGAAAGAGTGAAGGTGGATGAAAGAAATGAAAAATAAAAGAGGAATACTGTTTTTTCACGTCGGGTTCACCAATTTTGTACGATGGAAAAGTGACATGCAAGCATGGGAATCTACAAGTACCTCTTCCTCGTACCCGACCTCCCGAGGTCGTGCTGAGATAGCCGGTGAATGTGGAATATAAATGGATACATAACAAACTAATTGGGTAATCTTATATCCTCAATACGCAATAATGGAATCTGTGAATCTAAGGCAAAGAAGGCCCTCCTAACCTGAATTGGTGTAATGGTTCATTCGGATATAATAGCTGTTCGGAGGCTCCAATCAATGTCGAGCTCTGCCGAGATCCTGTTTCTTGGTTGTTGGATACGTGGGAAGTGACCTGTGGGAGCTTCGTATATATCTCCAGACAAGGTCATGAAAATGGTGATAGGAGGTTTAGTGGATTTGTAGTGAACTATGGGTGGTTTTCTGGTCTAGTCCAGAAAATATTAGATTGATTGGCTTCTATATTTAATATGGAGAATTGTGTTATGATATCTGGTGGGAGTGGTGAGGATCTAAATACCAACGTTCGTAAACTGGTATCAATACTTAACTGATTTGTAGGCCCGTTGGGTTGTGGGACTTGGGGATCACAACCATGAGTTCATGGTTGTTGTGGACCTGTTATGGTCATGTGAAGAATCAATCCCTTCTTCCAACTATCCAGTAATCATACGCCTTTTCAGCCTCTATGTTTAGAACTAGAAGTTGTATAATTTTCTCAGAATACCTTACAGGTGTTTTGGCAACTTGAATGCATAAGCTAGTATCTATGTCAACGAGGAGGTCTCCTGTTAGGTTGTGGAACTAAAGGATCACAACCAAATACTTGTTCTCTTTCAAATCCTTGTACAGTCATTCAGATATTTTATCAAGGCAGTCTATAGTTAGGATGATTTGACCAAAATGTGTATGCCTTGTTGTCTTTGATATTTAACCCTCTCAGTTGTTCACTAATTGCTTGTAGGTTTGTCGTTGCTCGAAAGACCTGTATCCTAAGGTCTTGGTCTATATCAGCTAATGTTGTGGGTAGATTTGGTTGAGGCACTATTGGTTCAAATATATATTCTCTAGGCTCTCTAGGTCCCGTGATTGTCATGCAAAATGATTCAACTTTTAACTAAGAATTAATAAACTAATTATGAAAGATGTATCTACACTATGCATGTATTCTTTTATTTTTGTATTTTCGATGAAGTATTTTAATGAAATTAAAGAGCAAGCTATTCTAATATATTTAGAAAATGGACAACTAATCTAGTAACAAAATTAAAACAAACAAAATAGCCTGGTGTGGCTATTTTCCTGTGCAGTTGTGAATTTATCCTAAATATCTAAGCAACTAATTGTTTTAAATTGAAAGACTCTCGATCCTACCTCAGAAGTGAGGAATGAATCATGGTTTCTCAGAAACTATCAATCCCCACAGCTTCCCTGGTGATATCAAGAGTGAGATTTTGACTGAAATAAAATAATTCACTACTCTATTTGATACGTTGTAACTAGAACTTTGATAGCTCAAACCTGGCATTTACAGAATAGTGGTAAATCCAGTTGTGTGTGACTTTGTCCCCTCAGTGTGATCTCCTCGTTCCTTCGTGTTCTCATGAATCCAGAAAAGTGTGTATATGATAGTATCAGCAGAATAAGGAAACTTGAACAATGGCAGCTCTTGGATATAGACCGAATACAATGCGAGTAAGAGAGAGATAGTGCAAGTGAACAGAGCTTGACTATGAATGTAATTCCTAGCGGGATTTATTGCGGGAATACAACACAAATGTGCCGAGAGTTTTAGAAGCTATCCTTTGTGAAAAACAAAACCTGCAACTCTAATGGATTCCAATCTACCAATGAAACTACTTTACTCTAAACTGACTTGCATGGAACAACAATGAAGCAAGACTGAAACAAGAAGATTAAATGACCTCTAAACAACAAAGAAAGACCAATAATGGAAGCAAAACATGAAACTATGGGAATTCTAATTGCAAGAAATTCAAAAGACTGAATAATAGAATTGAGAAGGAGAGGGGCCATTTGTTTGAAAACAAGTTGGCTATTTATAGCAAATGCATTTACCAGAGGGTAACTCCCAATTGAACTCTTTTATATAAACAAAGGGAAAACACTATTCACAGGGTGGCCAAAACATAAATGCAAAGCAAAGTAGCTGAAGAATGTGGGTAGAAATTGAAGATTTACGTTTGACACGATCGTCAGAACTTTCTGGAAAATGTGAACAGGACTACCGCCCTGTAAGGTGGCAGTTACGGGACCGCCTATCCTGGGTGGTGGTCATGGGACTGCCACCTAGCAGGGTGGTGGTCTCATCACTGAAGACCAAAATTTAAGGAAAAAGGGGGGCAGAGGAAAAAAAAAAGCATGCAGAGGCCGAGTGAGGCATACGGGATACAAACGTATACTTGGCGAGATTTTCTGGATTCTGAACACCTTGCAAGGAGACCTGTATCATCATTGGGGTATGTGTAACATCTTTCCGACGGTGCAGTACCCTACAATTTTGGGTATGTCTCTCAAGGACTATGAGTCGGTCTTGGGGTAGATGGTTAATTTTATCAAAAGTGTTGTTTACTTTATTAATGTGGATAAACAAGTCCAATTAAGACTAGCTCACATTATGGGTTGCAAAATCAAGTGTTTTCCAGAATCTTACTTAGGAATGCCTCTTATCTACAAAAGGCCTAACATCTCTATTTGGAATGCCCTATTGGAAAGAGTTAACAAGAAACTTTCCTCCTGGAAAGGTCTCCTTCTCTCATAAGTTGGAAAGATTCAACTCATTGTGATCTCTCTTCGAGGTGTCCCCATTTACGTTATGTCTCTCTTTAAACTCCTGACCAAAATAATTGATGCTCTGGAAAAAATTTAGAAGATATTTCTCTGGGTTGGGGCCTCAGAAAAGTTTAAATTCCCTCTGGTGGCCTGGGAGAAGGTCACTAGGCCAAAGATGTGTGGCAGTATGGGTTTGAAAAGTATACCTATCATGAACAAAGATTTGGTTAATAAAGCTGGCTGAAGAATAGCTAGAGAGGAAGGACTATGGATTGATATAATAAAAAAGAAATACCTGCGGAATTTAGGCAGAATTGACTTGTTCTTCTTTCATGAAAATCTCCCTAGAGGATCCTTCTTCTGGAATTCTCTGTTGGAATCGAAATATATCCTCTCAAAGGGATCCTTATGGGAGATTGGAAAGGGGAACATGATCAGATTTTGGTGGGATAGTTGGATTGAAGATTCCCCTTTAGTTGATTAGGATATATGGAAGGAGGTTGCTCAATTTTATGAGGAGAATGGTAAAATCTGGATAAGATATTTCTGGAGTTATGATGATAAGGTCTAATGGGAAACCATAGCCCCTCATCTTGATTATGATGGTGATATCAAACCTTTTCAAGATCTCAATAAGAAACTCAGGGAATTCCACATCCCCATCTTCCAAACTAAGGAGGATTCCATCATTTGGAAAGAGGAAGACTCTGGAAACTATTCTGTTAAATCTACCTATAGCTTACACTTCAAGAAATATTTTCAAAAAGAGTATTGGGGTAAGTTATGGATCAAGGACTTGATCCCTAAGATCAATATTTTTTATTAGCTGGCTGTTCAAAATAGAATCCTGTCGGTTGAAAATATTATAAAAAGAGGAATGCAATCCAAAACAGGTGCTCTCTTTGTCGAAGAGGGGAAGAGAATGTGAATCATATTTTTTTACATTGCCCTTTCTCTAAAGGTGTCTTCTCACTGATTTCAGAACTTTTCAACATGCAATGGATTATGCCTTCGAATATGGAGGATTGTTTTACTCAATGGGAGAGCCCTTTTAGGTTCCCTTATATGGCTTGGGCCTGGAAGATTACTCTGCCTCATCTCTTATGGGGTTTGTGGAAAATAAGGAATGATAGTGTTTTTAGAGATCAGAAACCTTTGATTGTGGTGGCTAAAAGGAAAATCCTAGCAGCCATAAAGGAAAATCTCAAACTGTTTAAAGAAACAAAAAATCCTTTCCCGAAATGGGAGCAAGAAGTGTTGGATAAGTTCACCTATAGTCCGATCAAGATCAAAAGCCTTGGTAAGAATGTTTACTGGATTAGACCTATGGGAAATACGATCAAGATCAATTTTTATGGGGCTTCAAAGGGGAATCCTGGTCAAGCTGGGGGAGGGGGTTTCTTAAGGAATAGTGAGGGTGATTGGTTGTTCGTTTATGTGGGTCCCTTGGGAAAGCAGACTAATAACATGGCTAAAGCTGGAGCCCTCCTATGGGGTATTTTGGTTGCTAAGGAAAAAGGCCTTAAGGACATCAAGATTGAAGGTGACTCCTTATTTATTATAAATGCTCTCCTCAATATGAGTAAGATCAATTGGTCATTAAAAAACATCATTCAAGATATCAAGGAATTGCTAAAGTATTTTGATAAGATATCTATCAATCATACCTTGAGGCAGGGAAATAAATGTGTAGACAAGATGGCCAATGTGGGAGTCCTTAGTAATGAGTACAAAATTTGGTGCAAAGGAGAGAGATTTCCCTATAATATTAATGATGAAATCATAAAGGATAGCAGGCACTAGGATAATTGAATCCGGCATGAGTGGAGGAAAGTATCCCAGGTACCATGCTAGCTTTTAAAAAAATAATTGTTTCTATTCAATCTTTGATAGGGAAAACAATTTGTTGGTTGTGGAAAGATTTTGCTAGGACAACAACTTTGGCTATGTGTAGATGGGTGGAGACAGGATTTGAGTGGAACCTGCCAATCAGAACATAGAGGAGAGTAACTAGGATCTTTGGAACAAGCTTAAAGTTGGTGGATTTAGCAATTATATTGCTAAATTACATGGTCACGAACCATCTCTATCAAAGGAATTCGCCAATGCCTAGAAAGAGGGGGTTTTTACTGTCAGTGGTGTGGAGGTTGAGGTCTCAGAGTCCAATATTTCCAGGGTGACTAATATGAAGATGGAAGGGTTAAAGATCTACAAGGAAAGAACCCGTAGAGACCTCGAGATTGATCGATTTTTCGTTGGTAAGGAGAAATGTTACTTATTCACGGATGGCATTGCATGTTTGTGCATTCCTGGGGTTTGGAAGGATGTTTGCCTTCAAGTTATGAAATATATTATGTTGGAGGGTAAGTAGAGAAAAATCTATACCAATCACAAGTTTATGGCTAGTATTCCCTTTTTTCTTGCCACCTCTCTTTTGAATTCACTGATGGCTTTCTAGAATGAGAAAGATGAGCTACCCCTCCATGAGGGCCTGATTCTTCTTTTGGTTGAGAATGGAAAGCCGGTTCTAGATTATCCTTTGACAACGGTCCTGGAGGAGCAAGCCGAGGAAGATGATATTACTCTTGCAGAGTGTCTAACTAAAATGAAAGTGGGTAAGGGTATCCTCCGAGGGAATGAGAATGATAAAGACAAAAATGAGGGTGGTGTTGGGGAAGCCAGCGCTTCGAGGAAGAATGAATGTGTGGGAGACCCTAATGTATTTGAAGAATGGAGCAAGAAGATGTTGTATTTAGAAGGGGTCGTAAAAGCCATGGAGGACACGAATGAGTGGCAAAGGGAGTCCATTATGAACATCATCAACATTTTGAAGAAGATGGTAGTAGATTAGGTCCAGATAAAACACAGAATGAAGAAGCTAGAGATTTCGGTTAAAGTTCTGCTTGACAGAGTGGAGGGGATTGAAGGGGAAAATAAAAGGAGGAGATTCAACCTTCGCATAAGTAGCTCAGAGGAGGAGTAGGAGATGGATGGTTCTAAAATCTGGGACGGCTGCTGCTAGCTTGGGGCCTCTGGTGGGTTTTTTACAGAGGTTTTTTTTATTTTTCTCTGAACTGTGTGTGGACTGCTGGCGAACTGTGGTGTCTTGTTGTTTTTTGGTCTTTTTTGTCCTCTCTGGGGTCCATATCCTACAATGTAAGAGTTAAGCCTGTTTAACTCATCTTTCGGGACCACTTTCTTGTTTTTCTCCTATTTTTTTGGGTTGCGTTCCTCTCTTTTGTTATGGCCCCTGGGAGCCGATCCCTGTTTTTTTTGTCTAGTCTAATAAAAAAACCATTCAACACATACAAAAAAAAAATACTTAAACCATAAGCAAAACTAAATCTAACATGCCAAGTAACATAACATAAGATCAAGGATCCTACCTTCACAAGCTCTCCAAAACTCTAAGCATTTCCCAATCTCTTTTCCAAGAAAAATTCTAACTTCCAAAATTCTCCAAGCACCAAGCAAAAGCAAAAAAAAAAGTCCTCTTCCTCCCACATGAGGGAGTATTTGAAGAAAACCCATTAACTTACCTCACAAATGAGGGGGTGAAATTTGTCACCCCTCTCTTCCCTCTAAGTCAAAGATTCCCAAAACAAAATGGAGAAAATATAAAATCACTTTAAACACCCTTCTCCCAAATTACTCAAAAAGAAAATAAGACAAGTTTGTGCAATTTTTTAACACACACACATTCCAATCCATATTACATGGATGGTGACAAAAGAGAGGCTAAATGGGAGGGAAAATCCCTCTATGCCTTGAAATTAATCCCCCCTACCTAATAGGTAGGGTCCAAGAGATTATTTTCAAGCTAAGTGAACTCCCAAAACTAAAAGGGGTCACTTAAAATGCCATAAATAGCCCAATTTCGGGTTTGGCACATTTGGGCACAAGTGTAGAGAATGTTGGGCCCACTCAAGGGTGCACATGTGACCCCAATCCTCTCTAATTAACACACACCCAAATACAAAACTTAATGCAAGTGGGGACCATTAAGTCCCCAAACCTATTTTACTTAACGAAAACAAACATCCTAAATAAAATTAATTTTACATGACATACAACATTACAAATAAGGGTCACTCATGGTGCCCAAATAATACAACCAAATAATAAGGCCTCATACATCTAACATGGTTATGACTTAGCTCTATGGGCCGCTTGTGCACAATTTACGTAGCCGCCTTGAAACCCACGTTCTCTTGTGTCCTGTCACCTGGACTCAATGCACACATTAAACACATCTTCCCAATACAAGTGTAAATAAACTACTCAGTAAACGATCAAGTCTAAACATGCAATCTATGATATCACAACATCAACATGGAATCACAAATGAGAAACATGCACAATTTCACACAATTCACCATGTGTTAACCGTAGAGATAAATATAAATGACATACATACATGCTATCATATGTTCTCATCAATAATCAAATAATCCATATCATCAAGACAAGTGACTAAACTATGTATCCATCATATCTCAATTGGGTCCAAATAACATTGCAATATGTTAGTATCCACAACATCTAATTAAATGTGTCAACATGCTAATCAAAGCTAAATTGGTGCTACACGCCCAAATCAACATACATGTCCATGAAGATCAAATATCATAACATACTATCCAAAATATATCAAATACCTATCAAATCATATCTATGAATAAAGAAGTCAACAGATAGCTGAGGCTAGAAAATATGGGAACTACAGGCACAACCATCATTGTCGTAATGGCCATTGAAACTATGATAGTTGCAATAAGGTCTATCACATTGGCGCTGCAAGTGATGAGGTGGATGATGTTGGTTAGAAGGTAAACGAATCAAATGCTTTCAAGCAAGGTACACAACACATCATGAGGTATAGCATGATTAGAGAAGTGTACTAGATCCCGTGAAACAAGTGGAGAAGTCTGAGGTGTAGCTCGACGTAATGGAGGAGACGAAGGACGCTTATGCAATGGATAATATTAGACTTTCTTGAGAGATCGAGGAGATGGAGATCATGGAGGCCACTCAACATATGGGAGTGGAGAAGAACTAGATGATGCAACAGTAGCAATGATAGGAGAAGGATCCATAACATGTGCAACAATGAGATCTTGTTCGAGATCAATGACCTTATAGTAAAATAGTATGAATGATTCACATGTGTCATATTGTAATCATTGTTTTAAAGTGGTAATAAAACCATGACAGAAGATGAATTACTTCTCTAAGTCAATGGGTTAGAAGACCAACTAGTGCATGTAAGCATTGATTCAAAAAATTTAATCAATGATAGGTTCCATTTTACCTTGATGTAAGCTAGGAAGATGATCATATGTGACTCTAGGGACGTTTTTGAGTATGAAGAGGTGAACAAAATCTTATTCCATCTCATAATAGGTACTAATAGATCCAAAGGGTAGATGTGTGTACCATTGCAGAGCGTCATCTGTAAGACTATGGTGAAAGGATTTGAGCAACAATTGATTAATAGAGTATGAAGCCATAGCTAGATGGTAATGCTTGAGATGTAGATGAGGATCACCATTAGCATCAAAACATGTAAATCTAGGCATAATGAAATCCTTAGGAAATGCTGAATTGTGAATCTTTTTCAAAATAGGATTCCCATGTGAAGAATTATTATCGATAGAAGCATAATAGGCCTTGCTTTCTAGTTTGAGAGATTGGACTTAAGATTATAAGTTACCAACAACATGCATGAGTGATAATATTTCTTGTGGATGAATAGTATAAGATGACAATAGTGTATTGAGTTGTCATAGTTTTCCATTATGAGCAATCATAGGCATGCCAAGAGGAGACATAAAAGATGTTGATGCTAAGGGCACACTAGATATGGGTGACGAAGAAGTAATAGGTGGTGAAGAACATGGAACGTTGATGGAAGATGTAAGAATAACATCGGAAAAATAATTAAGAGATAATGTAATAGAAGGAGATGAATCATGCATGTTATTAGAGGTAATCTCAGAAGAAGATGAAAGTAGAGTAGAAGATTCACACTCAGCAATAGAAAAAGAAGTAGAGTCATGACTATTATGTGTCTCATCAAAATTAAACAAAGATTAAGATGCAAGGATTTCATTAATCATATCATCAAAATATAATGGAGGAGGGTAACTAGTATGTGATGCATCATCAGAAACATTTTCAGAAATGGAAGGAGTATGAGATGTAGCTATGGAATCATCTGAAATGGTACAAGAAACGTAATCATGCACATGTTTATTGTATTCTTGTTTGGTAAATAAAACATTATCATCAAGATTAAGCATGAAGCTAAGAATAACATCATCCAAGTTCTCATTATAAATAACAGAAGGAGGGGTGTGGCTAACTTTATAACAAGGTCTACAACCAGAAAAACTTGGTGAAAAATAAATGATGCTAATGGTAGATGTTGATGCGGAATCACAACACTCCCCAAATTACCCGATTTGAGATGAGGCATTCAGTGTGATTGTAAAACATCGAACTATCTTAAGTGTAGGAAATTCTAAAATGGGATAGCTCTCCAGAGAAGTTCAGTTCCTACTCCTAACCTACATGTCATTAACTACTCCAAGTGAAGGCCAAAATACTACTAACCCTAAACTACAACTTCCAAGGGAACAATGGCAACAAGACTGCATGAAAGAAAATTCTACACTAAAGTGGTGATACACCAAGAAAGGAGTGCTAATAGCTCTTCCCAAGCCCTACAAAATGGAGAAAGGGCGAATTTTGGGAGGTTGGACAAGATGCAACACAAACAAAAATCACACCAGTGCACTAAGGGGAGGCTAGAAAACTGCAACATAGACCCGAAATGTAAACAATCTTAATTCTTGAATGAGCATGACCAAAAAAACCCTGTAATGAACAAGAAATTCGCAGTTCTTGCAATCAGAAGAGAGGTAAGATGCAAACAATAAAACATAGAGGCTGGACAAGATGAAACACAAATACATGAAAATGTTGTAGCAGGAAGAGGCATAAAGCCATTACAATTTTTGAATGAAGGCTTGAAGCCCCAAGAGGAATGGGGTGCATGGGAGAAGAAAGGTGACCAAAATTTTGCATGTGCAACCCCTTACATATTTATACAAGAAATTGAGAAGAGCTAATAAATACCGAAATTGCTCCAAAATCCATTGTTTAATCCTGCAATGAGTGTTTGGAGATAGCCAAAATATTTATTTTCATTAATGGTGTTGGCTTGTGCTTTAAGGAACTTGTTGTGATTATACCTCCTATCTAATCTAGCTCATAGAGGCTCATGATTACCCTACTTCTCACCAAACTCCATTAATGGCCCTCACCTACCACTGTAATCTTAGCCATTTTTAGAGGTCTAGAAACTCTGAAATTTGAAATTGATGTTCCCATGCTGCAAATCCTTAAATTAACTTTCCAATGAATGTAAATTTACAAGAAATGATGGGGACACAATGAGCTAGAGATGCTGTGGGTGGTGTTCCCTTAGCAAAATATGTATTTGCGCGGTTCATCGAGTTACAACACCACCTTGCAAAGCAGTTGACAGAGGTAACATTATTATGTAGGTAGGTGGAGAGATATAGGGGCTGCGATCGACATAGAGTGAGAAGTGAAGATTCTAGTTCTAGAGCTCTCGTAGTGAAAGATAGTGATAATGATGATGAAATATGATATGTACTGATGTATTAATATAGGGGATATATATATAGATATATATATATATGGATTTATCTAGCTCATGTAGCCTCATGATGACCCTACTTCTCACTAACCTCCATTAATGGCCCTCACCTACCACTATAATGTTTTCCATTTTCAGATGTCTAGAAACCCCAAATTCTGAAATTGATGTTCCTATGCTGCAGATCCCGAAATCACCTTTTTAATGATTGTAAATTTGCAAGAAATGATGGAGTAAATTAGAAGATATGCCCATTCTTTCCCTGGGTGTTTGAATGGATGTTTTCCTCATTTAACCTCCTTGTAACTAGTTTTAACTATTAACATCAAATTCCTCATTGAAAATCCTTTCCAGAAAGCATAAGTTTGTTAAAAATGACTGAGAATTGACCAAGTTATGATGGTTTAAAACTGGGGCTTGGTTTAGGGTTTCATTTTCTCCTTGAGCTCTATCGAGCTCCTTCCTTCAAGCACCGAGCTATATTATTTTCCCCCAAGCTGGTTTATATTCTATGCACCAATGAGTAATTCTTTCACACTACACGCTAGCTTGTCCAATTTCCAAGTGCCAACTCACCACATCCAATGCGACTTAGCTTCCGATGCACGACTTGGCAGAATGTTTGAATTCGTCAGAGGGGTTGCATGGTTTTCAAAGTTTTGAAACTCCTCTTTTTGGGATTGTCTCGCCCACCTCTTTGGATTCCATGCATTTGCATAGTATGAAACCAACCCTCGAAGACACCACATTGTACCACGTCACCCACTTTTTTACATTTTCTACTTTTTCAACAATGGGGGGCTTCAGATGTTTTACACTGTTCTCGGTGAAAGAATTCCTCCAACCTCCAAACGTGTTCCCTTGAAAACCCCAAAATTGATTTAGGCCCTCTGCATTGACTCTTAAAGTTGTCATTCTCCATTTCACCTCAACTCACTTCAGCTTTCGGGCCTTTTTCCTTCAAGCTCTCCACCGAGCTCACTTTGGGCTTTCAACTATCTCATCCCTGAAATAACTCACCCCGAACCTCCGAAGTGTACAACCTCTGAATTCTGAAATAATTAAGACTTCAGGATTTCATTCCCCTTTTTATTAGCTCAACCTCCTAGCCATTTTCTATAGCTCACTCGTCCGACCACGAGCCTTCCTCCTTTCCGCCATTGCTGACGTCGAGCCTTTAATCACGAACTCACCGTCATCGACTCTAGCTCGATGCTTCAGAGTCCATTCATATGGCATTGCCTCTCTGCGATGCCATTTCCTTGGCCAAGCTCAAGGAGCTTGGTCTTTCTTCTCTGCCTCGCCATGACTTGTGAGTTACTCACAGCCTCATCTTCACGTCCATGGCCAACTTGTTCAGTGCATTTATTGAGCTCGGTCCAAGATTTTCTCAACGACTCGGCCTCCATCATCCACCGTCTATGTTGATGCCTCCACTTTAGCCTATCATTCTCGATGGCTCGTCCTTGAAACTGACTCGCCCTTCCATCAAGCTTACCCTCTTTACCTGCTAACTCGCCAACATGAGCTCTTCGGCTTCTGCATGCACCATTCTCTAGCTAGTTCGGCTCAGCCCCATTGTGACCTCCCTAACTCAACTCGCCAAGTGGCTCGTTAAGCTACTTAGCAAGTCACCACTAGCTTGCTCCTTCCAAACAATCTCCTAGATCACCGAGCTACTTGTCGAGTAGCTCGACGAGCTATTTTTTAGCTCATTTGGCCCTTGAGGCAAAAAATGGGATTCTTTACTTTTCTGAAGCTCATTTGTGGATTTTTTTGCATTTTATGACTGAGGGAGGGGGGAAGAATGCCCAGGACACAAAAATGTTGAATTTCTTCATCACGAGTCATGTTTCACCATTTTTGAGGTCGGGGACCATTTTTTGCATTGCAATTAGACCATGAGTCTAGTATGACCCTGAATGGCATGATTTAGCTTGAATGCTCCAAAACACTTGGAATTGCTTCTGAAGACCTGGGAAACACCTATGACCTGTTTACAACCTATGGGGCCCACTTAGGAGCATGTGACCATTTTGGGACCTTGTTGGACAATCTTTCCCATGGGAGGCAAAAATTGTCAACAATTTGGTGACTTGCAGGGAAATTTACTTGCTAGATTTTTTGAATCAGTAGCCTAGGCATATCCATTGGGCATGAAGTCACTATAAACCTACAAATTAATCCTAAGCTTGAAGAAATTGAAACTTGGAAACCAGCTGTAACCACCAAACTTGAACTGTTGCTTGCATTCTCAATTTTTTTATAAGAAAATATTAAAAATAAGATTTGTGAGAGTAGAAAATTACCTTAATTGCAGATTTTCACCTGTTCTTTTCTGTAACCTTATTCTATGAGACTGAAATGGACCATCCCAAAACTTTATTCTTCCAAGTATGAAGCACACAATTAATGATTGCTTGGTGTATATTGCACACTGTAGAGTTTCGAATAAGCCAATTTTCAATTTATTACATCATGGAACTCTATTAAATTTTGATTTTCTCCTTTTCCTAAAAGTACCACTCCTTGACATGTTGATGGAGGTTGCTTTCCCAATTTGGCAGAGGTACTAGAATTTCACCTGTGATTTTCCTTGAAGGAATCAAAGAATGAAGACTCACTAAAATTATTCCTTAACCTGATTTTAGTTGCTTTGCATTTGTTTTCCTTTAAAATTGCAACTATTTCCCACAAGTATGAACTATCTGCATGTGGGAAGCCTACTGAAACACCATGTACTATCTTGGAGCAACACAAACAAAATCAATGTACAGAATGAGAAGATCATACATGCCCAAGTAGACATGTAGAGTGTGCCTAAGAACTTGTGATGCTGAAAACAACTCTTACTCGTACCCTACACTAACAAGAAATAGAGAAGGTTTAAAACAAATCCTGACATTGATTGTGCAAATTAGCTCCCCTTTATTACAATAGGCAGCCATTTGGATGATTTTATACTAGTCATGGCTACACACATGAGTGGAAATTGATATAACAACAACCTTCCACCCACGTCACAAAGGTATCAAACGGAAACCAATCTAATACCTGTTCGAAATGATTCAACTCAGGCTCCTGGAGATTTTGTATTTAATTTAGCTGATCCTAGATGTTATTAAACTCACCCTCATACTCAGGGATGAACATGACTGGTTGTGGAAACTCTATTTCTAGCTTCAACGAAGCTAGATACCTGATGGGGCATGCCCTGAACCACCGAATGTGCCCACTACTCTGGGTTTTAGTAAGAAAGCATTCATGTAGGCATTCTTGGGAAAGGTGACTATATATAACTTGGTTTTCCTCCTTTTACACATCTACAGAAAACTGATATGTCACCTTGGTGAATGGTATGGAAATGATGACGTTCTCTTACTCTCTCTCTTCCTCTTCCTGGGTTATGGCTTATTCATCAACAAGCTTAGGATCCTTAATTGACAACAAGAAACCTTCAATGATCACATCTTCATCAAGGCCCTCTAAATCCAATCCAATTTCCTCTGCTTCAAGAAGGATAATATGGACAAAAGATTCTTCAACGTTAATTTAATCCTCTTGAACATTAACTTTCATGGATATAGACTCTTCATTTTGAAAGATAGGTGGTGGGGCAAAAAAGGATGTGATATTTAAAGGTTCTTCCTCAACAAAGCATTCCTCCAAGTTAGATAGCCATTCAAACTCTACCAGGGGTTCTTCTTCCTCCATGGCGTCCTTTAGGTTTGTAATTTTCTCACCACTTATTACCTCGTCCTCAAACATGAAGTCTGAAATTTCAAACTTGTCTTCAAAATCCAAACTTTTAAAGGATGAAGGGGAAGAGAGGATTTTGATTCTCTCCATCACCTGCATATTTTTCAATCCTTTTGAACCCAAAAGGTCTCTCTCCATAGTATGAGGCTTTTCTTGGTTAGTTGTAACTGATGACGACTTTGGTATGTCTATGTAATCTTCCAATAAGGCGGAAAGCTCAAGGCATGTAGGGAAATTGGGATTGTTGCAGTCCACTACAATGCCTTGCACACTTCGGAGCTTGTCTTCATTCACTTGCACATGCCTCTTTTCTCGCAAATCATGAGATGATTTGTTTTTTGTTTCTTCTTCTAATTTTTTTGGATGTGATAGGTTAGCACATCCTAGAAGGATAGTACTAATGTAGACACTACATTCGGAACAAGTATATTGTTGGTCATTGTCCTCTTATTCTTGCTCCATTTCAGCTACAAGACCATTTTACACAATCTACGGCTAGACCTCACCCTCCTCTAGAGGCTTAACCATGAAGGGGATTTTAGTGATCCCAAACCTTAGAGACAAATTTTCCAAGCTTTTTACCATCTTCTCTTTGTTCAAATCCTCTTCTTGCTGTTCTTCTTGAATGGTTTCTTGAGTCTTTTCCTGACATGGGTTCAGGATGATGGGAGCAGTGGTGGGTGGGGTCTCCACTGATGTTTTTTTCATTAGTGGTGGAAGAGGAAGTTTAATTTCTTTATCCTATAGAGGAGATGTTTTCTTGGAAGGGAAAAGGGAAGTGGAACTGATATGAGGTGGAAGAGTAGAAGGTGAAGAAGTGGGTTTCACAATGTGAAAACAAGTGTGAAATTTGGAAACTATGGATTTGGTTGAAAAGACACTGGATGGGGATTGGATAGGGGACTAAAGGATGGCAATGTAGGATTTTCCTATTGACCTGAATGATTGACATTATACTCATAGGCCTCTATTTTTTAGATCCATGCATCGAGGTGTGGTGTCATTTCATTCGTAAGATTGAGTTTCTCTTGTGGCTGTGATAACTCAGAAAAGGGGAAAACTGCAGGAAAGGTATCCTGAATCTAACCTTGGATGCTTTTAACTAAAATGCAACCCTCAACCATTCCAAATTGGTCTTCATGTCTTGAGCTTTCTTTTGCAAGAAAATATATTGGGGCGTAGGATACCCTCCAACATCTGCATACTCTTGACCCTAAAAATATGCATAGTTTGATGAATAGAAAAATGGATCTGCTTATTGTCCATAAGGGTATGTGTATTGATTCTCATTATAGAAAGGTTCTGGAGGTGATTGATAGTAGTCAAGGAACACATGTTGCAAGTGTGGAGGTGGGTCTGACTGACATTGTTGTTGTATGTTTGAGCTCTAATGCGGGAATGAAGTCGTGACTGCAAAACTTCATGAATAAAAGAAAATGGAAGGTGTGGAAGGGAAGAGGAATGTTTATGGATGGAGAATAAATGGGAAGTATGCTACTCAGATAGCGGGTTCTTGATCAAAGGAAGTTTCCAGTTGTGCTTGCATGTGCCTCCAAAGGTAATGATTTCACCAAGAGCACAACAAACTTGATGAAATGCAATTGAATACTTGAATGCACACCTTGAAGATCTCAAAACCTAGCTATGGGAGTTGAACTGATTTGGCTGCAATAATCCCCCTAAATCTCAAAATGCCACAGAAGTCTAAAATTTGAAGTGAAAGAACTCTGAAATCGGAAATACGTGCAACCACTTAAATCCTGAAATGGAGACATACGAAATTCCCTAACCTCTGAAACTCTAAAATCTTGAAATACCGAAAGTATGAAACTGAAAATTTTGAAAAGCCCAAAAATTCAAAAGTCCCGTAATCCAAAAACCTGGAATCCCAAAATTCAAAAAACTCTAAAATTTTGAAAACTAAAATTTTAAAAATATGAAATTACCTGTTTGAAGTTCATCCCCTAATCTATCATTTGGTGAAGTTTGAGTAAAATTTGCACATTTTAAGCCATCCAAAATTGATTTCCAACTTTGATGCTACAATTGAAACCTCCAAAATTTGAAAATGGCAACTTCCAAACTTGAAAATGCAAGGAAATATTTGAAATTGTCTCTACTTTGAACTCAAGCATGAATGTGATCCTTGATATACAGTAGAACAACTTAAAAATATAAAACTTGACTTCTTGTTGTCCCATCGGGCATGCCAAAATAGTTTATGTGGAATCACAACACCCCTTGAATTACCTGGTTTGAGATGGGGAATTTGATGTGATTGCACAATATTGAACTATCCTGAGTGTGGGACATTGCAAAATGGGATAGCTCTCCCAAGAAGGTCGTTTCCTTCTCATAACCTACTTACCACTAACTACTCCAAGTGCAAGCCAAACTAATATTAAACCTAAACTAAAAATTCTAAGGGGAAAGGGGAAGGAGGACTACATGACATAAAATCCTATGCTAAAGTGGTGATACACCATGAAAAGAGTACTAATCACTCTTCCCAAGCCTGAAAAAATGGAGAAAGGGTGAATTTTGTGAGGTTGGATAAGATGTAACACAAACCAGAATCACACCAGTGCACTAAGGGGAGGCTGGAAAGCTACAACACATACCTAAAATGCAAACAATATTCATTAATAAATGAGCATGACCAAACAACCCCTGCAATGAATGAGAAATGCACAGATCCTACAAGCACAAGAGTGATAAGATGTAAACAACAAAACATAAAGGCTGGACAAGATGCAACATAGATATGTTTTGTTCCTCCATAGAAGTTTACACAGTACAATGTTGTATGAGAAAGAGGCATGAAGCCATTACAATGTTTGAAGTAAGGCTTGAAGCCCTAAGAGGAATGGGGTGCATGGGAGAAGAAATGTGATCAACCTTTTGCATGTACAACCCCTTACATATTTATAGAAGAAATTGAGAAGAGGGGAGAAATGCTGAAATTGCTCCAAAACCCATAAAAATCCATTGTTTAATCCTGCAATGAGTGCTTGGAGATCTTCAAAATATTTGTTTTCATTAATGATGTTGTTTTTTTCTTAAAGGAACTTGTTGTGATTGCACCTCCTGTCTAATCTAGCTCTTGTAGGATCATAATGACCCTAATTCACACCAATCTCCATTAATGTCCCTCATCTACCACTACAATATTTGCCATTTTAAGAGGTATACAAACCATTAAATCTGTAATTGATGTTCACATGTTGCAGATCCAAAAATCACCTTTCCAATGATTGTAAATTTGCAAGAAATGATGGAGTACATTGGAAGATATGCCCATTCTTGCCCTGGGTGTTTGACTATATTTTTTCCTCATTTAATGTCCTAAGAACTAGTTTTAACCATTACTGTAAAATTCCTCATTGAAAATCCTTTCCAAAAAGCATAAGTTTGTTAAAAATGGTTGATAATTGACCAAGTTATGATGGTTTGAAACTGGGGCCTGGTTTAGGGTTTCATTTTCTCCTCAAGCTCTATTGAGCTCCTTCCTTCAAGAACCGAGTTGTTTTCTTTGCCACTGAGATGATTTGTATTCTTTGCACTGATGAGCTCTTCTTTCACACTACACTCCAGCTCACCCAATTTCCAAGTGCCAACTCACTGCATCAACTCCCACGTACCACTCACCACATCCAATGCGACTCAACTTCCAATGCATGACTTGGCAGAATGTTTGGATGTGTTGGTAGAGTTACACAGTTTTTAGAGTTTTGGAACTCCTCTTTTTGGGATTGAATCAACCAATGCTTTGGAGTCCATGTGTTTTCCAAGTCCGAAACCAACCCCCAAATACACCACATTGTGCTATGTCACCCACCTTTTCATGTTTTCAATGTTTTAGGATTGGAGAGCTATCCTATTTCACAATGTCCCACACTCAAGATAGTTCAATGTTTTGAAATCACACCAAATACCCCATCTCAAACCGGGCAATTTGGGGGTTTCTGTGATGGTGACATCACAACACCCCATGAATTTCCCATTTTGAGATGGGGCATTTGGTGTGATTGCACAACATTGAACTACTTGAGTGTGGGACATTGTGAAATGGGATAGCTCTCCAGAGAAGGCCGGTTCTTGCTCCTAACATACCTACCACTAACTACTTCAAGTGTAGGCCAAACTACTACTAACCCTAAACTACAACTTCCAAGGGGACGGGGGCAGAAGGACTGCATGAAAGAAAATCCTACGCTAAAGCGGTGATACACCAAGAAAGGAGTGCTAATCACTCTTCCCAAGGCCTGTAAAATGGAGAAAGGGTGAGTTTTGGGAGATTGGACAAGATGCAACACAAACCAAAATCACACCAATACACTAAGGGGAGGCTAGACAACTGCAACACAATCTCGAAATGCAAACAATGTTCATTCCTAAATGAGCATGACCAAACAAACCCTGTAATGAATGAGAAATGCATAGATCCTGTAAGCACAAGAGAGGTAAGATGCAAACAACAAAACATAGAGGCTAGACAAGATCCAACAAAAATATGTTTTATTGATCCACAAAATTTTACATAGTAAAATGTTGTAGTAGGAAGAGGCATGAAGCCATTACAATTTTTGAAGGAAGACTTGAATCCCCAAGAGGAATGGGGTGCATGGGAGAAGAAAGGTGATAAACCTTTTACATGTGCAACCCATAAAAATTTCTCCAAAACCCATAAAAATATCAAAATATCAAAAATTTCTACAAAACCCATAAAAATCCATTTTTTAATCTTGCAATGAGTGTTTAGAGATCTCCAAAATCTTTGTTTTCATTACTGGTGTTACCTTGTGCTTGAAGGAACTTTCTATGATTGCACCTCCTATCTAATCTAGCTCATGTAGGCTCATGATGGCCCTACTTCTCACCAACCTCCATTAATGGCCCTCACCTACCACTATAATGTTTTCCATTTTTGGAGGTCCAGAAACCCTGAAATCTGAAATTGATGTTCCCATGTTACAGATCCTGAAATCACCTTTCCAATGACTGTATATTTACAAGAAATGATGGAGCACATTGGAATATATGCCCATTCTTTCCCTGGGTTTTTGACTAGATTTTTTCCTCATTTAGCCTCCTTGGAATTGGTTTTAACCATTACCATCAAATTCCTCATTGAAATTTCTTTCCAGAAAGCTTAAGTTTGTTAAAAATGGTTAAGAATTGACCAAGTTATGATGGTCTGAAACTGGGGCATGGTTTAGGGTTTCATTTTCTCCTCGAGCTCTATCGAGCTCCTTCCTTCAAGCACTGAGTTATTTTCTTTTCCACTGAGCTAGTTCGTATTCTATGTACCGATGAGATCTTCTTTCACACTACATGCCAGCTCACCCAATTTTCAAGCGCCAACTCACTGCATTAACTCCCACCTACTACTCGCCACATCTAATATGACTCGGCTTCCAATGCACGACTGGAGGAATGTTTGAATGTGTTGGTGGGGTTGCATGGTTTTCAGAGTTTTAAAACTCCTCTTTTTGGGATTGGCTCACCCACCGCTTCAGAGTCCATGTGTTTTCCAAGTCCAAAACCAACCCTCAAAGATAACACATTGTGTGACATCACCCACCTTTTCAAGTTTTCAACTTTTCAAGATTGGGGGGCTTCAGATGTCTTGCACTATTCTAGGAAAAAAAATTCCTCCAACCTCTAAACGTGTTCCCCTGAAAACCCTGAATTGACTCAAGCCCTCCACGTTGACTCCCGAAGTCACCTTTTTTCATTTCGCCCCAAATCATTTCGGTCTTTCAGGTGTTTGTCCTTTGGGCTCTCCACCGAGCTCGCTTCAGGATTTCGATCATCTCATCCCTGAAATAACTCACGCCAAACCTCCAAAGCATACAACCTATGAAATTTGAAACACTTTAGACTTCATGATTTCATTCCCCTTATTGACTAGCTCGACCTCCAAGTAGTTTTCTGCAACTTGTTCAGTCGACCATGACCCTTCCTCGTTTCCACCATTGCTGACACTGAGCCTTCAACCACAAAATTTCTGTCATCAATTCTAGCTCACCTCTTCAGAGTCCATTCATATGGTATCACCTCTTTGTGATGCCATTACCTTGGCCAAGCTCAAGGAGCTCAGTCTTTCTTCTTTGCCTTGCCATGACTTGTGATTTACTCACAGCCTTGTCTTCGCTTCCATGGCCAACTTGTTATGTGCATTTGCGAAGCTCAATCCAAGATTTTCCCAATGACTCATCCTCCATCATCCATCGCCCATGTTAATGCCTCCACTCGAGCCTATCATTCCTAGTGGTTCTTCCCTAAAACTGTCTCACCCTTCCATCGAACTTGCCCTTTTCACCTTCTAACTCACCAAAGTGATCTCTTTGCCTTCTACGTGCACTATTCTCGAGTAAGTTCGTCTTGGCCCCACTATGACATCCCTAACTCGACTTGCTGAGATACTCAGTGAGTCACCACAAGCTCGCTCCTTCCAAAAATTCTCCCAGCTCACCAAGCTACTTATCGAGTAGCTTAGTGAGTTGTTTTTTAGCTCGTTTGGCCCTTGAGACCAAAAATGGGATTTTTTACTTTTCTAAAGCTCATTTGTGGAATTTTTTGAATTTTCTGACTGAGGGAGGGGGGAAGAATTCCTAGAACACAAAAATGTTGAATTTCTCCATCACGAGTCATTTTTCACCATTTTTGAGGCCAAAGACCCTTTTTTGCATTGTAATGGGACCATGAGCTCAGTATGACCCTAAATGGCCTTATTTAGCTTGAATGCTCCAAAATACTTGCAATTTCTTCTGAAGACCTTGGAAAAACCTGTGACCTATTTACTACTTGTGGGGCCCATTTAGGAGCATATGACCATTATGGGACCTTGTTGGACAATCTTGCCCACGGGGGGCAAAAATTGTCAATAGTAGAATGATCAAAGATAGTAGGCACATTGCATTCATTAGCTAAGATTCATCGTTGAGTATCATTTGGAATAACTAAATTGTGATATAGAGCGACAAGTTTATCTATGGTTATTTCATCATAGATAGGATTGATACTCACATTAGGCATGACTAGACGAGAAGGAGAAGAGTTATCCTTAGCCATTAGGGTTTTAACGGATCCTAGGGAAAAAAGTTCAAAGCTACAGGTTCACCAAAATGATTCAATAAAATCTAATTATTTTATTAAAATATAAATGCAAAGATCTGTTGTAAATGATATATAATGGAATATAAATGCGAAAAAATTTATTTAATTGTAACTATGAAAGGAAATGAAAGGGGTAAGACATTTATCTAAATTTTTCTTATCCCGCAGTGACTTTGGACCAGAGAATATTATGAAATAGAAGTAAAAAAATTCACAACGAAACATAGAAGGGGCACCTGGAGAGAGACAGGGGCACCCATGGGCGCCTTAGGCCTATTTCTAGGTGCATGGGTTTTCAAAAAGGTTGGAACCTGGTTCTGATATGGTCGTTAGGGCTTCACACTTGCTCATGTTTAGTCACCTCTATGTCGCACTTTGATCTCTGAGGCACCTGTAAACCTGCAATGGAGTATGGACCTACAAAACCCTCAAATAGACATCAAATCGTAAAAAAAGAAAGATGTAAAATGAGGGGTTATACTGTCCTCAGCTATCAGAATGGTGAACTTACGAGTGAGTGTTGCACTACATCTCATACCCAATGTAGTTATGTGTGCTTATGTATGCAATAGTGCTCCTAGGTCACCCTCACGCCAATAACGCCAATATAGCATATGGTAGCTCGATAAAATACAAATGTGTGGATGGAATAGAATGAAATCCCCTTCTTATGTAGTGTGTATGTAGATTAATGTGCCCAAATGCAATCCCTTACTCTATTTAGATAGCTAGCCCTTGATAAGAATTTTCCGCCCTTATAATGGTATGTATGTTGTGTTTATATAGGAATCTTTTGTTTGAATTTCAATACTAATGACCTGACATGCTGACTAGTACCTCGGGAGATGAGAGGGGAAAACCAAAAATTTTGACCTCAAATGTCAAAAATAAGATAAAATATAAAGAGGAAACAGGTGTCTAGGATGGACAGGAACACTTGACACTAGTGTCTAGCCCTGAGCGCTAGTTGTCCAGAGACAAGTGATGACAAATGAGTCAAGATTAACAGACACGGATCCTTGTGACCTGACCAGAACTATGTGTATGAGTGACAAGTGTGAAAGATAAAAGTAATAAAAAAAAACAAGACAAGAAGATGGACTTTAGAATGGATCATCAGTGAATAATTTTCTTACGCAAGATCCATATATAAAACAACTTACTTGGTGGTATAGTAAATAGTAGTAAGTGCTTGATTTTGTGTCTACACTTTGAAAGATTATACTGCATTGAATACTTCTTCACTTTCCTATGGTATACCCGAACCTCATCAATGATTCTACTGTTACCAGCTTGGGCTCATTTAGACACTTTTACAACTGATGATTATATTCTGGAATACATGGGAGTTTACGATCACCTCCCCCTTCTTTTCATCATAAAAG
Source organism: Taxus chinensis (assembly GCA_019776745.2). Classification (NCBI taxonomy): domain Eukaryota; kingdom Viridiplantae; phylum Streptophyta; class Pinopsida; order Cupressales; family Taxaceae; genus Taxus; species Taxus chinensis. The sequence goes on from CM034146.1 coordinate 667,549,070, forward strand.
GTGTTCTCCATTACTTCTTAATGCTACTACTTACTTTGGAGAGTCTGATATCACTCATTGACGGTACCGATCCTCCTGATACTATTCCTACTAACCTATACATTGAGGATCGGTCATCTCTTCTCAATAAAGATACTATCCAATACAACCTTGGCACTTCTGATCACCCACGCAAATACTTTTGTTAGCCACTTCTCTCACGCCTGATAAGCAAAAGGATATCAAAAAAATTCTTCATGAATTCTCTGATATTTTCGCATGGGATTATAGTGATATGCATAGTATTGACCCATTCAGTGTGCCATGCATAACATGATTCTTAACCCTGATGTCGAACCCGTTCAGTACAGGACATCTGTAAAATGTACCCAAAATTTGCACTCCTAGTCAAAGAAAAAATCCAACTCCTAGATGTTGGTTTTATTCGTCCATTCGATTATCTAGCATGGGTATCTAGCATTTTTCTTGTCATGAAACCGGATGGTTAGGTCCACGTTATTGCGTAGGAATTTCATCATCTAAAAAAATTATGTCCCAAGGATACTTTCCTTTTACCTCATACCGATGTCATCGTTGATTCCACAGCCCCAGTTATGATATTCTATCTTTCATGCATAGATTCACCAGTTACAAAAGATCAAAATCAATCTAGAAAACCAAGAGAAAACTTCCTTTACTATGCCATGGGGAAATGTTCAGTTACACTATTATGCCCTTTCACCTTAAAAAAATTGGTGCCACTTATCAATGAGCAATGACGCACATTTTCAATGATTATATTCAAAAAATTCTCAAAGATTATGTTGAGGATATACTTGTTGAATTTCAACACCGTTCCCCACATGCCCAAGATCCATGCACACTCTTTGAACCACTTATGAAAATATAAAGTACACTTTAATCCAAAAAAATTACATTTTTGGGGTCATAACTAGGCAAATTCCTTGGGTATATTATCTCACAATGCGATATTGAAATTGAACCTAATAAGATTCGGGCCATTGTTGACATGTCTCCACCTTGAAATCTCCACCAACTATGATCACTACAGGGAAAAATTCAAGCCATATTAGCCACTGATGGTTTATTGCCCAACTTGCTGATAAAACCTATCCATTCACTCATTTGATGAAAAAATACACTAAGTTTTTCTGGGATGATCAATGCCAACAAGCATTTGACACTATTAAAACATATCTTCTAAATCCACTGGTCCTTGTGCCTCCCACAGCTGAGCGGCCTTTCTTGCTATATCTTTCTACTACGTTTCATGCTTTAGGATCCCTCCTAGCACAACATGATGATTCTCAAAGCGAATAGGGATATCTATTATATCAGCATCGAATGTTACTATCTTATGAGTGCAACTATAGTTATATCGAAAAGTTGTGCCTTGGCCTTGTTTTTGTAGAAGATAAGTTACACCACTACCTTCTTAACAATGAAGTACATATCATTACTAAGTAGACCCATTATGATATCTACTATCACGCACACACCTCTCGAGGACGTTTGACATGATGGGTAATGTTATTGATAGAATTTAACCTCAAGTTCATCCCATAAAAAGCAATCAAAGGACAAGTTATCACAGATCAATTAGCAGAAAGCACCCCTACTAGATGCATCTCTTGTCTCTGATTCCTTTCGCGGATGACTTCACGTCCTACACCATTGACACCAACATGCTAGACATGTATTTTGATGGATCTCATTGCCATTCTAGTGCTGGGGCCGGCATCGTCTTTATCACTCCACATGGATGACTATCTTCCCTTTGCATATCGCTTAGGGTTCTCATGCACCAATAACATTTTTGAGTATGAAGCCCTCATTCTCGGCCTCACCACCACCCAAAAGCTCCTTATTTGTAATATCTGCATACAAAATGATTCACAACTTATTATTAATTAAGTTAATGATACGTATCACACAAAAGAAGATCATCTCATGTACCATACAACAATATCATTAAAGATATTTTATCTATGTTTGAGACTTACTCTATCATGAACCATTTGTCACAAAGAAAACCATCACGTGGATGCTATGGCTAGTGCAACATCACTTATTCCTCAAGATATCACTGACGAGCAAGCCAAATTCATTTTTAGGCTACTTACGCTAGCCTTCTATTCATACATCACTTTTCGAATCTTGCTTATCACATGTAATATTGACAATCCTGAATGGTTCACTCCTATTTACAAATTTCTTTATTGAAAAACAATTCCTAACGGCTTATAATCACACAAATATATCATTGCCTACGGCATGAAGCCACACGCTATGTCATTATTGGTGCAGAATTATTTAAACTCTCATTCGATGGCTTCCTACTATAATGTCTAGGGCTTGCAAACATTCCTACTTGCTATATCTCAGGTGCATGATAGCCTATGCGGTGGCCACTTCTCTAGTAAGGCCATGTCACACAAGCTCTTATGTCAAGGCTACTATTGGCCCACTATGGAGAAAGATTGCCTTGACTATGCTAAGCGCTGCGATAAATTCCAAAAGCACGACAACCTCCACCATGCACCTTCCTATGACCTTCAGTCTGATTGCCCCATCCTTGTCCCTTTTCCTTATGGGGTTTTCAACCTTATTGGCATGATCAATCCTGATTTTCGGCTGAAGGCCACAAGTATATTATTATGGCTACAAAATATTTTACTAAATGGGTAGAAGTTGCACCACTATAAACTATCACTGGTCGTGATATTTGTCATTTTATTACTACTCATATTATTACACACTTCGAACATCCCCTCTCCTATCATCACTGACAATGGATCCTCTTTCAAGAATAAGGATGTCAAAAGGATTTGCACCAAATTCAAAATTAAACAATCATTCTCTATGCCTTACTACCCACATAGGGTAACGAACAAGTTGAAGCAACCAATAAGACCATTGTCAAAATCTTACGTAAGATTGTTGACACTATGGTGATGATTGGCACAATCAACTCCTATATGCTCTTTGGGCCTACCATACTAGTGTGCGTACCCCCACTAATGCTACACCATTCTGCCACTGGTATACGGTAGTTGAGGCAGTCATTCCTCTGGAACTCGAAATTCCAGTCACTAGGAGTTTCACTCAAAGGCATATTAAAAGATAATGAATATCGAGAAAAACACTTACATGAGTTTTGAGATGCTTGATTCCCATTGGGTCCAAGCTACTGAGAATACCTTTGAGTATATCAATCTACACATCGCTCAAGCATACAATCGCAAAACTCGCCCTCGTGATTTCAATGTGGGTGACCTTGTTCTAAAAGAAAATAAAAAAAACACAAATGTTGAGGCCTTTCTTAAAGGCAAATTCAAACCCAACTGGTTATAGCCCTTATGTTCTCACTGATAATCTTGGGGGATGGTGTCTATCACCTTGCTACCCTCCTCAACAAGCAACTTAAAAACCCACTTAACATTATGCATCTCAAACGATACTATGCATAAAAATTACGCTATTACCTGATGACACACTCTCGTGCTACGGTTCACACTTGACTGTTGAGGGCATACTAAACACATGAACCTCACACACATCACACAGCTACACATTACACACTACACACTTCACACATCACATATTCATTTCTTTCTACGCAGCATCTACTATACACATTCATGACTTATCTTTCTTGCATCTACTTCTACACGTTGCAGTCATTACCCTATGAAACACTCTAGTTCGCATGGTCCATACTCGATTATTGAGGGTCTAAATCTCAAATGGACCTCACTACACTCATGTGTTAACTCACACTCGCTGCATGTTTTATGCTTTATTGATCACATCTTTCTAGCGCACACATTCAAACCATTTCCCAATGACGCACTCTTGTTCTACGGTTCATTCTTGACTATTGAGGGGGTATGTATAAATGAACCTCATCTCATGCATACATCATTCAAATTCACTCGGGGGGCACGCGGATCCTATCACACTCATATTGCATTCCATTCCATCTCATCCATAACATACTACATATCTTGGTCACATTTAATATTTCTTACTTATACTTACATGTACATCTTGCTTACACATGCTATCAAGATATTTTGTATGTCATTATCTCTTTCTATACACACATGCGCATTCACTTGCCTTCTAGTTGTGATCATAGATTCTACAGATCGATACACACAGCATGGATGCTTGGTGAAGTACCTCTTACCAGTCCCATAATGACTCCTGGGGGCATCCACTTTCGTACATTACAGGTTCTATTGTTTCATTTTTCATAGCACACTACTATATTGGATTATACACGCTTTGACATACTTTCTATCTTTCTAACATGCTAACATGTGCTTCATGTGCAACATTTTTCTTGTAGGTCTATTTGCTTCCGTGGTTGTATGTGACTATTGTTTTCTTCTACTCTGTCATTGATATGCCATTGCTTATGGACTTTTCCACTATGTCTTGCTTGTTCTTTGATTGTCTGTATGATTGGCCACTGCGGCCTTGATTGTCTTGTGACATTGTGAGTGATGTCCCATGTTTGAAACCCACTTTTCATGGTCTACTTTGTCTTCTTGCGTGTTTACTTTGTCTTTTTTTCATGCTCTAGCTTACACATTGTCTTTTACATGTGTGTTTATCTTTCTTGTACTAACACTTGTATTCTATCCATTTTTTTATGCGTGTGCCTTGGTTTCTACCAAGCACACTCCCTTCCCCTACAGGGAATCAGTTTCAGTATAGTGGTCGATCCTCCTTTGGGTTGCATACTCCTCAGCAACGTTGCATGCACCCCAAATGAGGGGGAATCATTTAGGTGAATCATTCACCCCATACAATAGTTCACATTCATCACATAACACAATTTGGTACTAGTAAAACATATCACATTAGAGAAATGGTACAGATCCTGACTTAGTTCCTTACCACAACACAAACACCAATTCCCAAACCAAGACAGTTTGGGTGCCCTTGACCCTTCCTGGATGCCTATGACCAGGGGGTAGTTACAAAACATTTTGTCAGTTTAGCACATTTTTAACACTTCACACAACGGATTACATGACACAGTCCTTAGCACTTAGCATGCATGCACTACATAACATTTTCTACTTTTTCAGGTTGGCTCGGAACTATTCAAAACAGATCATATATTTAGACACCATCTACAGTGGTGTTCACATTATGGGAAGTAATTAAAGATTTGGAGGATGACACAAGACTTTTCTCCCTACACTTCTTCTGCATTTCTTGGCATGAGATTTCCCAAAAAACTAGCACATAGCGCAACTGGCGTGAGATCGCGCAAAAAACTCGTTCTTCTACAACATCTATAGGATCCTTTCTATCTCATCTTCACTCATCACATATCAGGTGTACATGTTCCTTTTTGTATTTTTCATATATTTCTTACATAATTTTTACTTGTTTCGATCATATACATGCATATTTGACTACTTTAGTGTTCTTCTCATTTTCAGTTGCATCCTTATGGGAAGTAGTAGTCACATCACATCAAAAACATCATTCACACATCAATCATCAATCACATCAACAACATCGACATCGAAAATAGGTACACACATGGCATCTATATATACACTCTCACCCTAAGGTCATCATCATCAATTTTTTTCTACACTTCCTCTTCTCTAGATTTCATGCCTCACATTTTTATCACTCCACACTTTTCTTTGTCTCTCGAAATGTTTTTTGCCATCAATCTACATGGTTATTAGGTACACATCTCTTATCTACTTTATGTTATCGAGCATTCGCTCAACATAAAGTGGGAGCAAATATAGACAGTAAATCACGCACTTTGGGTATATATCTAGTCCTAACATTAAAATTTTCCTCCGTAATTTCTATTTTATTAATGTATGTATTAGGAATAAGATGTTGTTAAGTATAATTAGTAGTGGCATCCAATAGAAGATAACGGCGTCGTTAGTATGGTGCCACCAATAAAGTAGAGTACGGTAACAGTCAAAGTACAAAAGGAATGTTGTGGTAAAAAGTAAATATTTGTCGTAAGTGGTCCGGTAATGTTAAAATGTCAAAGTTGGGGTAAGTAGAGAAGTAGGGTCTACATGATTAGGAATTAGAAATATTATATTTGTAATAAGGACAAGGAGTGATGTCATAAATATTTTGTGTATTTTATTTGTAGAAAAGTCTAAAAAGGTGGAACCCATGTGAGATGATAAGGTTTATCTTATCTTAGAAGATAAGCCTACATGTAAAGGAAAGAGTTTAGGCATGGAATATGATTGGCCGGAAGAGATTTCCTATCCTATCTTAGAGATAGGGTGGATAAGCCTGAATTCCTATAAATAGAGAGGCCACCCCCCTCATTTATCATAGAGAAAAGTAGTGAGATAATTATTGTATGAGTAAGTGTGTAAAGGAAGCCATCATTTTGAAGGTGTGTTAAAGAAGTCATCAAGAGGTGTAATTGTGAAGTTTCTCCCATAACCATTGTTGGAAGGCAAGTGAAGTTGGTAACACTTGAAGTACCTCATGGGTGAGATTGTAATAATTCCATGTTGATATAATATATTTACAGTTGATATTTCAGATTTGTCATCATTCTTTTTTTTATCATAGTCTATGGTATTCTTGTGTTATGTTTGTTGTTGTGTTTCCAGATTACATACCACCAAACTAAAAGTTGTGCATTACTAAAATAATCATAGCATGAGGAGTTCCTGGTGAAGATATTATCAGAGTGCCGAATTCATGTTGACATTTTGGTTCCGTTGCTGGGACCATTCCTCATTGGTGGATTTTCTGGAGAGATATTCCCACTTAGTCATAAATCAATAGGAGGGTAACCTTGTTTTTATTGTGCCTAGTAGTTACCATGGTAAAGTCACTTTTTACCATGCATAGTATTTACCACAGTAACTTTACTTTTTACCATGAATAGTATTTACCACAGTAACTTCATTTTTTTACCGTGAATAGTGTTTACCCCAGTAACTTCATTTTTACCGTAAATAGTGTTTACCACAGTAAAGTCAGTTTTTTACCGCAAGTAAGTCAAGATTACCGTGGTCATTCCTATTTTACTGTAGAAAGGTGTAAAGTCACTTTCTATTGTAGTGAGTCCAATTATTTGTGCACATAAGTCTTACTGATTGTACTTGTGAGTTGGTATTTCACTGTGGTTACATTTAAAAATGGGGAAGATTCCTGTTTTTTCAGCCCAATCTAATGAAGATGCTTCCTCTTTCATTCAAGAGTTTAAACGATCTTGCATTTGTAATGGCCTCATAAGAAGGGAACAATGGACTGAATTTTTTCCTACCTTTTTGGATGGTTCAGCCCTTAGGTGGTTTGAAACACTAGGTGATAATGTGAAAAACTCATGGGATTTATTAACTGAAAGTTTTCTTGAAGAATTTGGTGAACAACAGAAATATGCAGATCTCATGATCGATATCACAAAGCTATCCCAAGGAGAGAAGGAGAAGATAAGGGATTATCATGCTCGTGTTCTAGAGCTAAGGAGGAAGCTCAATGCCCAGATCCGGAAGGAAGGATTAGCGGATGGGTTGATGAATGGCATGGATAATCTCCTTTGTAAGAACTTCATTCTTGGGATGAAGCCAGAGATCAGACAATGAGTGAAGTATGACCACCCAGCTACCATTGAACAAGAAAAGGAGATTGCAAGAAGGCAAGAAGAAAGCATGGAAGAGGAGCCCAAAGAAATTGTTGCTAAAGTAGAGCCTACACCAGCACCTTTGGTCCAGAATCCACAACCACTCTCGGTGAGCACAAATATTTCTCCTAGTACATCTACTGAGTATGAAGATTTGCTCAGGAAGATGGGCCAGTTAACTATTAATCTTCTTCAAGGAAAAGAATTTAGTTCTCAGGGAGGAGATAGAGGTCCAAAAAGAAATATTTCTGAAGTTGTATGTTATGGTTGTTATAAAAAGGGTCATTATAAGTATAATTGTCTAGATAGAGCTTCTACATCTGGTACAAGAGATAATGATAAAGGAAAAGCACCTGTGAATTCTTTTGATGTAGTAGATAAGAGCATAAATAATGAAGTAGATGTGTTTGTAACAAAAAGAAAGAAAGAAAAAGATAACCAAGATGGAAATGATCCTAAGAAGATGAAAGGAGAAACTAGTAAGAAACATAGGAGAAGAAAGTTGGGTGTGTAGGATTTTCTGATTTCACAGGGACAAGGACCATACTCCATCTTAGAAGATCTGTCCAAAAGGCCTGCAAATATTACATATGGTCAACTCTTGGCTATGTCTTCTGAGAAGAGGTGGGAGCTGCGAAGTGGACTCAATGCTCGACGAAGGAAGGAGGTTGAGGTCCCTATTTTGGAGGCAGAGGCAGATCCCTATGCTCCACAAGCTGAGGTATTATGTAATGGTATTTCAATTCATGATGTCTTAGTTGATGGAGGTGCTGCAGTTAATGTAATGACCGAGTCTGTAATGAATATGTTGGGTTTAAAAATTGATCACCCCTCAACACTTATGTTAAGGTCATTAAATAAGGGAAAAACTAAACCAGAAGGTGTAGTTTCAAATGTGGCAATATCTGTTATGGGTGTTGTATGTGTGGTAGACTTTCAGGTGATGAAAAATGGTACTGTTGTGTACCCAATGTTGTTGGGAAGACCATGGCTAAGGAGAGTTCATGCAAGAAACTACTGGAATGAAGGCTTCATGACACTTGGACGTGGTAGAGAGAGGGTGAAGATAAACATGATCCCTCGGCATCATAAGGTAGAACCTATGGATTCAAGTGATGAAACTGATGATTGGACATCCTCTGATTACTCTAGTACTAGTGAAGTGGACACAGAAGATGAAGAAAGTGAGGTTGATGTTTCGGTCATGGATATCCTTCCAGTCACACCGACTCATGAACCCATAAAATTATCTGAAGAAGAAATTGATGATCGTCTCCAACAAATAAAGATTGGTGATGCTGTGATGGAGAGTGAGAAGGAATCCTACCTCCAGCTCTTTAGAAGGTACATACACCTATTCACTTTTGATTACAAGGAACTCCGTCAAGTAAGTTGGGTAGAACATTCTATTGAGCTGGTAGATGGTGCTAAGCCCATAAAGCAAATGCCATATAGAATGAATCCTAATTTTTCCAAGACTGTAAAAGAAGAAATAGATAAGTTGCTTGATGTAGGATTCATATTTGTTGTGGAGAATTTAGAATGGGTTTCTCCCATTGTGATCTCAATAAAAAAGAATGGGAAGCTACGCATTTGTGTTGATTATAGGAAGCTCAATAAGGCAACAAAGAAGGATCATTACCCTCTTCCATTCTCAGATCAGATCTTGGACGAAGTAGCTGGCCAGGAGTGTTATAGTTTTGTTGATGGATATAGCAGATACAACCAAGTTCGTATAGCAGAGAAAGATCAGCTGAAGACCACGTTCACCACTCCTTGGGGAATGTTTGCTTATAGAGTTATGCCTTTTGGGTTGTGTAATGCTCCTGCAACATTCCAGTGTTTGATGAATAGGGTGTTTGAACCCTACATTGGGAACTTCATCAGAGTATTTCTGGATGATTTTTGCATCTATGGGAGCAAGATGGACCACCTGCACTAGATGGAGACAACATTTCAAAGGTTAGATGAAGCACAAGCCTCACTAAACCCTACAAAGTGTGTCTTTGGATGTTCTAAAGGTATTTTGTTAGGGCATGTTGTATCCAAAGATGGTATTGGTACTGATCCTGATAAAGTTTCAAAAATCAAAGAGTTACCATTTCCTATGAATAGAAGTAAGTTGAGATCATTTTTAGGCCATGTGGGTTACTATAGAAGGTTCATCAAGAATTTCTCAAAGATTGCATAGCCACTAACCCAGTTCTTGAAGAAGGATGTTACTTATGAACCAGGAAATAAGGCACATGAAGCTTTTGAACAACTGAAGGAAGCCCTGGTGTCTTCACCTATTTTAAAGAATCCAAATTGGAGCAAGCCATTCATTGTGTATACTGATGCCTCAGATGCAGCACTAGGAAGTACTCTGAGCCAAAAGGATGAAAATGGGAATGATCATCCAGTTTACTTTGGGAGCAGACAAATGAGCAGTGCTGAGGTAAATTATACTGTAACTGAAAAAGAGGCTCTAGCTATCATTTTTGCTGTAAAGAAGTTTAGAAATTACTTGCTAGGGTAGAAATTTATAGTTGTAACAGATCATCAGGCTCTAAAATATATTGTAAATAAGCCTAACCCATCAGGAGGATAGCAAGATGGATAATTTTGCTACAAGAATTTGAATTTGATATTATAGATAGGCCAGGAAAGAAGCATGTCAATACAGATGCACTCTCTCGAGCCTATGATGGTTTAGGTTCATCTTGTGATGATGATGATTTCCCAGATGCAACATTGTTATCCCTTGACACAATCCCTAGTGAATACATAGATATTTGGAATTATCTGAATGAATTCAAGTTTCCTGATGGTGCCAATGCAAAGACTAAGAGGAAGATTACTCAAGCCAGTCGTCCATATTCTATTCTACATGGAGTATTATTTCAGATAGGACCTTGATGGACAGTACAAGAGGGTAGTTGGACGTGATCAAGGGAAGGAGTTGATAGAAGAATTCCATAATGGTACATGTGGAGGACACTTCTCTGGACAACTTACAGCAAGAAGGATCTTGGATGCAGGTTATCACTGGCCCACTCTTTTTAGAGATTGTTATAATTATTGTAAGACATGTGATATTTGTCAAACACATGGTAACCGTAAGACTTCATCAGCTCCATTATGCCCTATTCTTCCACTTGGTCCCTTTGAAAAGTGGGGAATAGACATTGTAGGTCCACTTCCAACTACCCCATGCCAAAATAAGTATATTGTAGTTGCCACAGATTATTTAACCAAGTGGGTTGAAGCTAGGCCATTGAAAACAACTTCCATGGATGAAGTGGCAAGGTTCATATATGAACACATTATCACTAGATTTGGTTGCCCATTAGAAATTGTAATAGATCAAGGAAGCCACTTCATTAATGAGGTGGTAGAAGCCCTAGTCAACAAGTTTTCTATTAAGCACAGGAAGGCAACAACATACAAGCCAAGCACAAATGGACAGGTGGAACGAACAAATTTTTGTGTTATGTCAAATTCTAGCAAAAGATGCAGCCTTGCAGGTACATAAGTGGGATAAAAGGATTCATGCAGCATTGTGGGCATATAGGGCAACATCAAAGTCAGCAACATGATACTCCCCATTTCAGTTGGCTTATGGCATTGATCCAGTTCTTCCTATTGAGTTTGATATTCCCACTGTGAGAGTTATGAAAAATGAAAGGATGGATGAAAGTGATTCAGTAAAAGAAAGGTTGGTACATCTTCATTTGCTAGAGGAAATGAGGGAAATAGCGAAGGATACAAGCTATAAGAAGAAAATGAAGCAGAAGGAATACTTTGATCAAAAGATCCGTTGGTCTCCATTTCATGTGAATGACTTGGTTCTAGTATATGATTCCAGATACAAAAAAAGAAGGCAGAGAAAATTTCTTCCCAAATGGATGGGGCCCTACAAAATAGCAGCTGTGCATGAAAATGGTACATATCGACTGGAGGAATTGGATGGCACTCCCATTACGAAATGGGTCAACCACGACAAGTTAAATATTTTCCAGGCACCAGCTTCAGAATGTCCATAAGAGTCTACTCCGAGGATGGAGTAGAAGCTAGGAAGGGGGAAAATGTCAACATTAAAATTTTCCTCCGTAATTTCTATTTTATTAATGTATGTATTAGGAATAAGATGTTGTTAAGTATAATTAGTAGTGGCGTCCAATAGAAGATAACGGCACCGTCAGTATGGTGCCACCAATAAAGTAGAGTACGGTAACAGTCAAAGTACAATAGGAATGTTGTGGTAAAAAGTAAATATTTGTCGTAAGTGGTCCGGTAATGTTAAAATGTCAAAGTTGGGGTAAGTAGAGAAGTAGGGTCTACATGATTAGGAATTAGAAATATTATATTTGTAATAAGGACAAGGAGTGATGTCATAAATATTTTGTGTATTTTATTTGTAGAAAAGTCTAAAAAGGTGGAACCCATGTGAGATGATAAGGTTTATCTTATCTTAGAAGATAAGCCTACATGTAAAGGAAAGAGTTTAGGCATGGAATATGATTGGCTGGAAGAGATTTCCTATCCTATCTTAGAGATAGGGTGGATAAGCCTGAATTCCTATAAATAGAGAGGCCATCCCCCCTCATTTATCATAGAAGCAAAGTAGTGAGATAATTATTGTATGAGTAAGTGTGTAAAGGAAGCCATCATTTGTGAAGGTGTGTTAAGGAAGCCATTAAGAGGTGTAATTGTGAAGTTTCTCCCATAGTTATTGTTGGAAGGCAAGTGAATTCAGTAACACTTGGAGTACCTCATGGGTGAGATTGTAACAATTTCATGTTGATATTATAATTTTACAATTATATTTCAGATTTGTCATCATTCTTTTTTTTATCATAGTCTATGGTATTCTTGTGTTATGTTTGTTGTTGTGTTTCCAGATTACATACCACCAAACCAAAAGCTGTGTATTACTAAAATAATCATAGCTGTACTTTTTTCACATCTTGTGGGTCATTTATAGCTATTTAGGAATCTTGTCTTTCTGATAGTCGGCATTTTCATGGTTAATTACAAAATTAGAGCAAGGGAATCATATAAATATAAAGCTATGTGATCATAATAAAGGACCAAACACTAAGCATTAGCTATCACCACCTAAGGTTGCATTCAAAGGCCATTACAAGAGCACTCAATCATCCATCTAACATCCACAGAGAAGGGCTAGGGACTGATACTTCTGCATACACGCATGGAAGGGGAAGTTAATTATTTCATGCACACATCAACTTACATTTCTTACATCTAGCTAATTTCTCAATATCAAGTGCGATACGCATAAGAGAAACCTAGGGAAAAATTCCACACACACAGACATAGAACTACATTGGGTCTGAGATGCAGTGCAACACTCGGTCATAAGTTCATTGCATAACATTCGAGGATAATTCGACCCATCATTACATTAATTTATTTTGGGGATTTGATGCATTTTGGGTTTTTGCATATCATTTCTTGATTGCATGTTACATGCAACATCTCCTAACTTAGTGCAACATACATGCAACTAAATACAAAAGACAACGAGAATATTGTGACCCTGTGAAGCTGGTTTTATGAGCAGTCACAGGCACCCAAGAAGGTCTCTGGCACCCCAAACGCCATCGACCCTGCATAAGCACTCTAGTTCCAACAATTCTGACGCTCCTATAATTTTATAAAGCCTGGTGTGGTAATTTTGCCTCTCTATTCATCAGTTCATCACTTTGGCACAGTCCATAATTATTTGTGAATCAACTAATTCATTCTATTTATTTACACTTAGGGTTTTAAATCCTAATTTCTTAATTACTTGGGTAAAATTTTGTACTTCACTGCTTATTCATTTACTGCTACATTGTAGTTAGATTTAGGCATTTATACATAAAGTATGAACTTTTTGTGTATGGTTATCACAAAAATCATCAACAAAACATTCCTTATTTGAAAAATTAAAAAAATCCTCTACACATGTATCATTTGTAGTAAGAGAAGAAATATCACTATCACTACTACAAGAACTAGTAGTGTCAATAGATGATATTATTGAAACATCGGGATAAGGTGGTATAATTTTTTTATAGGAAAAGGAAGGTCATTCTTATCCCTAGATTCATATGCATTACGATAAAATTTGGCTTCTTCTTGTGCATTTACAAAATAGGGTTGAAGACTAGTCATAGGGAAATAATCATACTTGGGTGGAAGAGGCTTGGAAATATGATCATGCAACATATTTCAATAATCCATTAGAAACAAATAAAGAAAAAATGGGATCCTATGGAAATCTGGGGCTCAATCAATAGTTAGATTCAGCAAATGAATTAACAAAAATTAAATCTTTCTCAGAGGACTAGAGTAAACTAGAAACATGAAATATACCAAAACACAATGATAAACAAGTGTAACCAACAAGAGGATAAGAGTGAATTAGTTTATAGTTGGCTTCCTAGATTGGATCTAAAATGGAATGATGGTGGATCAAGCTTAGTTTCAATTGTGTATGCTTCATTTGGAAAATAATGATTTGGAATTTATTCTGGACAATACTGCCTAGAAGAGGACATGATCGCCTAGATTCTAGTGTCTAAATTAGGGGTTGTTGTCCTGGTAATTGGTACAAATCTAGTTTTTTTAGTTTCTAATAATGTTGCCTTCACTTTACTTTGTGTCTCATTGATTTTTTTTGTAAGGTTATCTTGTCACACTTTTACCTATAAAATAAACCCTAACCACCTGCACAAAACTCAAGTACACATTAGACTAAATAAAATATGCAAATTCTTGAGTCAGGATGACCTCGAAAGTCACCCCAATGTGATTATCACCAAGCATTGTACTACATTTTAGAATTAATGTAGTTTTGGTGTGTGTGTCATAGAAATCATGTCCCTTAAAGTTAGGTTTCCCTTGTGTAAGTTACACCAATATAATACGCCACAACTACTTTTCCCCCAAGATAATTTGTGTCATGGAATTTGGAATTTCCCTTTCCTATGCAGTGAATGATGTAACCCAAATGCATTTGTTAAGTTTCTTCTTTTTTCCCAAATAGTAGATATAAAACAATATCCCAATGCCCCTTAGAATATTTAGTAAGTTGTGTATACATATGATTCCTTTTGTTGAATTTCGACACTTAGTGACACGAAAGGAAGACCCAAACATGAAATAAGAATTAGAAGATATTTAAAATTAGGCACCAACTTGAAAATTAAAATATAAGCAAGAGTTGAAAAAGTGTAAGGAAGGGACAATAGTGGCAGGTATTATTGTCATTATTGGGTGTTATTGTCCTTAAAACAAGAAAAGTAAACATGAAATATGCAGAGACATGGATCCCTATGGCACGACAAAAAAGAATAAGTCCAGAAAACATAAGACAATGTCACAATCAAAATAAATGGAAGGACTAAGATAGGCGTTACCAGTGTCTAATCTCCTCCCTTAGGAATCATGCATATAATGACATACTAGAGGCATAATATAAAAGTAATAAGTACATAATTTTGTGTCTATAATGGGGCACAAACCCCTATGATTATGTGTAGTTAAAAAAAATTACTTTACCAAAATGTAATGCTAATAATATGTTTATATCTAATTAAAGCATTAAACAATTGTGTAATGATGAGCTAATATCGTATTAAATTGAATAACAACAAACATTTAGAACCTAAATCATGAATAAATAAAATATGGTAAATTTCACTAGCATAGATGAGCTATCTAAGAATGTTAAAAGTAGGATTAGGGAGGATTGCACTAATTTTAAATTGATATGTAATGAAAATCATATGATATTGTGTAGTAAGGGTGTGTAGATTGTCTTTGATATTACTTAAAATTATGGGAGCGTAATTTTGTAAGAAATATGAAGTGAAACAATCTCAGAGAAATCAACTTGGAAAATTTTTCCTATTCAAATGGATTTTTCCCCTGTGAATTCGATCTGGATATTTATTCTAGCACTTTTTTCCTCTATGTTTATACCTTATATTTTCTGGTTAAAATCCTATGATTGTAGTTATGTAATTGATAAGGGATTATTTCATCTTCTTTACTTGGGGACCTAAAAAATTGGTTACTAATTTTAGGTTGAGTGGCACCCACCTCTCCTATGTAGAAATACTTTGAATATGCATCAAACCTTATTTCCCCAATTGACGTGTGTGTGTAATATGTATATCACAACGTGTTTTCAAATTAAGACCCTATTAGGACTCTTAAAACTTGAAAATGGTCTTGAGTGTGTAAGCTGTAACTTTGAAAATGGCCTGGGGAATCCATGTGTGATGTATGTAGACATAGAGTTGGTTAAATATGTGTGAGATATTGATTTAGAAATTGGGTGATTTTTTGTGATCTTCTGAGTAGTGCAAAGACATGAGATGTGAAGCCCTTAGAATGTGTTAAGTGATTGTGCTTATATAGGTGATTTCTTTGACAAGATTTTGTACTCAAATTGCATGTGAAAGACTATGGTAACTTGTGGATTTTAAAACATGGTCATTATGACTCTTTAGGATGTGTTTTTTGGCTCATGATAAATTCGTCTAGGTGAATTTTCCTATCATGGTCAACTTCATCCAGACACAACACACAATACAAACTATATGTCAGATAGTGGCCATATGTATGAAGATGTAATGTATATTTTGAGAATGGGATTTAGACTAATCAACGATGGATAACAAGTGTGATCTAGTGGTCACTAGTGCTAGTTGAGCAAGGAATGTGTACGAATTAATTAATTTAGTGCATAATGAGTTATGTATTGAAATAAATGCCAAGAATTAATTTCCAAATGTTGATAGGTCTGAATTTAGTTATCTATACTACCTTGAAGAGATATTGATCTTCAACAGTATGTTCGATGAAAAATTGTAACATATTAAACAAGTACTTCACACATTGCAACAACATAATCTATATGCTAAAATGTAGAAATTTGCATTTTCCTTGTAAGAGATAGAGTATCTATGATACATTCTAGACACATAAGGAGTTTGTGTGAACTCAGAAAAGATGCATGATCAAAGAATAACATACACTAAAGGATATCACAGAGCTTCTCAACTTCATAGGATTAGTAAATTCGTACATAATTTTTTTATTTAGATCATGTGGCCATTAAATCATGTTATTAAAAGTGGTGTTAAGGAAACCTTCATATGTTCAACTATAAAAAAAAAACCATTTGAAGAATTAAAGTGTCAACTCTTTTCCAAACTAGAAGTCATTTTACTTGATATCCAAAAACCATTCAATATAGATATTAAATCATCCGATCTTGCACTTAGGGCCATTCTCAACATGGTGACCTGGTTGCTTGTCATAATAATAAAATCACTATTTTAGTAAGAAACTACCCAACATATGATCATGATATTTTCTCTATTAATTATGAATGTAAGCATTGAAAGAATTATATATTGGCCAAGGATACTATGATCCTCACCAAGCATAAGTTGCTTTAATTATTATGAACACAAAATAAGTTGAAACAAGAGTCACATCATGTTAGGAATTTTAGGCACTAAGAGGGTGGGGTAAATCAGTGTTGATAAAAAAAATTTCAATCAATTATCATTTCCTTAAATAGTTGTAGTTAACCTATCTCGATTTTCAAATTCATGCCTAAAAAATCATGAAAGATAGAGAGAGAAAAAAACACATACACATAGGAGACCGGATTTAATGTGGGAAACCCATCTCGGGACAAAAACCCATTGAAACCAAAGAACTAATATGGACAAGTGTCCTATAATGTTACAATGATTTCACGATTGAGCCACAACTCAATTTGGAGCTACAACTCCAATAATTTAACCGAGCCACTACTCAATCTTTGACACACTACAACTTGCCTGGAAGCCACAACTCCCAAATTTGGTACAACACCCACTGACCTTTAGTAAGCCATAACTTACAAGGAGGATTCAACCCCCTAGAATTTAATCATCCCAAGTTCATCTTTAGTAATCCACCACTTACAAGAAGGTTGTAACCCCCTGATATGATCTAAGCAACAACTTAGATAAATGATATAATGATTTTGGTCATATAGATACTGTGTTGCACTTTCAACAAATTATGATCACTCTCATTTTGCTCTCTCCATTCACTCTAAAAAATCAGATGTTTAAGGCTCTTCTTACCTCTTTTTTTTATCTCTCCCCTCAGGTATCATTGGATTGGTTTTCAGATTGATGGCTCTATCTTTGATCTTATCTTTCAGTACTAGATGTTCATTTGATAGCTCTTTCTCCTCTCTATTATTGTAGTAAGTTATTCAACATGTCATTCTCCCCAGCATCATCACTGGATATTCAATTGATAAATTTTCTCTCTTTTGGTTACAAGTTTTCATTGCATATCAATATCTTCTTTTATCACACAACTCTCCTTGCCTCTGTATCAGTCCATACATTCATTTGCTCTAATTCTGAGTTTCTGGTATGCTTCTCCAATTAACAGTTATTCAGAGATATATCAATCTTGTCTCTCTCCACAAAAAAATTTGTGCACAACTACACCTTCATCATCTTCATATACATATATTCATTACTCTCTCTTTCTCTCAGTCTTCAAACATTCTCTGGATTTGTCTTAGTCTTCATACATTGAATAGGTTATGGGTTTTTGAGTCCATCTCCAAACAACACTCCATTAATGATTCAATCTAGTTTATGTCCCTGTATCTTTACCTCTAGCTCATATTCACCTTTCTCAATTGATCAACAACAACAATAATCTTGAAATCTTGTTTAAATAGACAAGCTCTAGTTCCTTGTGTTTTTCTGATTGTGTTTTTTGGGAATGCATTGGAGGCAGTTTGAAAGTTTCCATTTTTACTAATCCTTTTTGCCTTAAAACATGGATTTTTTGCTTTCATGGTGTAGAGGATGATCTTCCCTTTCCAAAAATTCCAAAACTATAAAATTATGACTTATGGGGTGAAATTTATCACCATAAGGGTTTGAGAAGCACATGGGGAACATGTTCAAAAATTACATTCCCAGTTCACAATACTCTTCACTTTATTGACCTTATATTTTTCATTTCTTTAGTTAATCAGTTATGTCAGGTCATCTGGTAACACTACGAACTGGGGTACATGGGTCCTCCAAGGGTTAGTTCATCCGTACTTCACTTTATCCACACCCAACTCTTTCTCCCTTTGTATTTCAAGTCATTCTAAATTTTGGGGAACTCAGGTTCATTTGGAACAAGTTCCAAGCATATCATGTTCACCTAACTCCTTATTTCTCTGCACCATACTATTTCCTTATTTTTCAGGTGAAGGTGATTTGCGGGGAACTCAGTAACTCATGGAACAGTGCCAGATGATTCACTTGTACCCATAATAGTCTATCTATTTGTAAAACACTAGTACCTTGGGCCCCTTTGTATTTCAGACCATAAGATCTCACAGAGAACTCTAACTCACGTAGAACATGTTATTTTGACACCCTTTGAGCCCAAAAGTTTTTCCTGACCCACAATACACTAACCCCTTTGTATTGCAGCATGGATGATCTTGCAGGGAACTCTCATCCACTTCGTAAATGTTCCTTTGCTATCTCTTGTGCCCAATTTATCTGTTCAACTTGGAAAATATTGAGACCTTTGATCTTTGGCCACTAGAACAAATGCAAGGAACACTAATTCCTAGGGAACTAGTTCCATCTGCACCCCAAGAACCCAAAATACTCAACATACTCATTTTTCACATTTTTTCAAAGTACTCAAAAAATTTCTTTTCTACAACTAGACTTTGGGAGTACTTAGGACATATGAATTTGAGTTTTAGCCCTCTAAAATAATGGAAACAAGAGTACTAAAATTTTTAATTTCTCCAAAGTATTCTTATCTTGTTATCCATGCATGCAATGACTTTGTATCAACCTAGAACCATTTTGAATCATCCTGAATGCATAAAGCACTAAATAGAGCCCACTGTACACCTTTGAAACACCTCATACACCTTGGAGACACTTGTTTCACATGTAATTGATCTTGACTGATCCACTAAGTGACATGATTCTGACTGAGCTTTACCATATCCACCTTTTTCTTAACCATACACACTATGACTGAATCCACGAACCTACCTACCACCTTTTTCTTTGTAGCACTTAGAAGAAACCTTTTAATAATTTTCATCATGTTTGACCATAGTATGTCCATGTTGAGCCATAAACACCACTTGCAACCACACTGTGAGCTGACACTACCGATCAACCTTTAACTACTCCATTGACACCTTTTTTCCATCAATGCCACTTGACATCAATGACAATGACCAGGGTTCAATACATCAAAAATGGTTTTCTTATGTTCAAAAATTATAACATCAAACATAAAAAGTAAATTACTTATCTAGTATGTGATTGTTTGAGCCCGTCTTTAGTTCAATCTATTCTCATAGTGCTCGGAACAATTTACATGGATGAAGAAATTAGAAATATTTATAAGGTGATGACACAATATCATGATTATGGAAATGAAGTAAATACTTGATCAAAATTGTATCATTCGATCCAAATCATGTAGTTTAGTATATCAGCACTTGCTCAACAATTAGTTCCAAATTTCCACTTGTTGGATGGACTCTTATGTCACATTAATCACTTGTGTGTTTGGAAGGAGGGATAAATGTAGAAACTCATATGGTATGATCATTTCAGTAATATTTTAGGAAAATATGGAGTTGATAATACCCTTGCAATACTTCAATAGTATTCCTATTTGGAACATCTCATGTCTAATGTCACCAAATACATCAAGTCTTGTAACCCTGCACAATTTCCAAATCAGTCAAAAATAAGAAAGGTATGTCAATAGATCTATCAATTCCAATGAGAGTGGAAATTTATTTCCATGGATTATCTCTCATGTTATCCTACTACCAAAATTAGAAGTGATTTTTCTTTGTAGTAATTGTTAGATTCTCTAAGATGGAAATTTTTAAACCTTGTAAGAAATCTATTTCTTGTCCTAAAACTTCCAAAGTATACTTTGAAAATGTCTTGTTCCACTTTGGATTACCATAAAATATCATATTTGATAGGGATACACATTTTTTAGGGAATTTCTAGAAAGTATTTTGGTCTATGATGGAAAATAAAATTAAAAATGTCTACCACATTCCATCCATAGGTGTATGGATAGAAGGAACTGGTTAGCATAATGATCATGCATCCACTCAAAATGTACAATTTAAAGAAGAAAAATTTATGGGATGAAATCCTTCTTTTTATTTAAAGCATAACTAGACAACTCTACCTCACACATGCATTTTCAGATTTTTTTGAGTTTCTAACCTCTAGCATCTATCGATGTAGGTTATTCTATAATACCATCAATAGTAGCATCTCCTTTATCTTAAAATAAAGTTTAAAAATATTTAAATTTCATTTAGTATATTTAACATGTTAAAAAAATTGAAAAACATTATGAAACATGTAAATAATAAATACAAGCAATACCTTCTAGGTTAGTGATTGAGTATAGCTTCACCTACAGAAGGAAATACTAATAGGACCTTGTCATAAGCTTCATCCTCTTCGGTAAGAGTGTTACACCATCACCAAAAAATTACAATATAATAAATTTGAGTTTAATATTCCAACCTACCTTAGGTTGCATTGAGTGTTCAATGTAAAACACTTACACTAGTAATTCCCAACTTTGTTGGATACTTAAGATATCATAAAGACTCTCAAACAATCAAATATTAATCATGAAAATGTGTGCCAATATAAGTGGATCAAGTCATTCACACCGAGGTTAAAAGGATAATACAACAAGAGATCCCTCTATTTCAAATCATCAAAGCAAGTTAAGCACCGTCCTAAAGAAAATGGTTCACCACAGCTCAAGTTTCTAGCAACTGATTTAATCTAAATTGAATTAAATCTTAATTTTAGAGTAACTTTACTAGAATGAAAGATATACAAGTTATGAATTGCAATAGTGCACAATCAATAAACATTTAACAATGTAAACCCATAATCAAATAAGAGGGGAAGACGACTTAGTTGATTCTACGCAGCCTGGGAGTGATTTAGACTGAGTATGTGATGAATTTGGTTGGGAACAATTTTTTCAAGACTCAATGAGGGTTCAG
Organism: Taxus chinensis; assembly: GCA_019776745.2. Classification (NCBI taxonomy): domain Eukaryota; kingdom Viridiplantae; phylum Streptophyta; class Pinopsida; order Cupressales; family Taxaceae; genus Taxus; species Taxus chinensis. The sequence goes on from CM034146.1 coordinate 667,570,837, forward strand.
AACCCTAGAAATGTACATGAAAAAAGTGTTCATGGGAGGACGAGAGTGCCCCATGCATTGGTGTCTGAACTGGGCACCTGTGTCCGCTTAGATGCTCAGGTTCTGGTCTTTTCTGAGATGGAGGAGATTCACTGTTAGTCTCTCTTTATCACTCTGGTTATTAAATTGTTGATCATACTTATAACCTTAAAAAAATGAGTACCTACACATGCCCAAAAACCACATCAAATATAATAAATAAAATACATAATGGGGAGTCAGAATGACCCTGGTGGTCACCCGAAGAGTGAACTTACGACCGAGTGCTACACTACATCCGAAAATTTTGTTTCGATCCCTCGTTAGGGATCCTTCGCGTTCGAAACGTTGTAAAATCCCTTCCCGGGAAATCTAGTTTTCGAACTTAGTCTTTTTGAGCCTTTTTTTGGCTGGGCGCATGGATTTACCTTATAACACCAAGTTTTGGTGCGCCCACTTTAAAGCCTTTGGCGCATGGTTTTCCATGTTAGCACGTCTTTCGGTGCGCCAAAGGATGTTGAGTCTCTTTTGCGTGCGCCAAGGCGCATGCGCCTTTTTGACCATTGCTATTGTTGCGCCACTTTTTGGTGCGCCAAAGGGCGCACATAATCTCTCTGCAACACCAAGTTTTGGTGCGCCAAAGGGCGCACATAACTTCGTGTCGACAACGCATTTGGTGCGCCAAAGGCGCGCTCATTCTCCTGTTGTCAATTACTTTCGTGCGCCAAAGGGCGCACGCTTCCCCCTGTCGACAGCAACTTTCATGCGCCATTTCAAAAGTGGTTGGCGCATTGATGACAAGTTTTTCTATATATATCAGTGCGCGCCCAATGTCATTTTCATTCTTTTTGTCGAGCACGTGATCGCTCTGGACTTGTCAGCCTCTGCTCTGTCATTATCATCGCCCTGTGGACCCGCTTTCCAATTTTTGCTATATTCAAGGTAAGAGGTTCTCCCTCTTTTTCATTGCGTTTTCATGCTTTTGGTCTGTTTTTCAGTCGGGGGTGTTCTTGGTCTGTGTTTTGGTTTGCTGGTCGGTTTTAAAAATGGAATATGTTTGAGCTAGTTTTCCCCCTGTGCTGTCCTGTTTTATTTTCTTCTTTTCCTCCTCCTCCCTCTTTCCAGATCTGCTGGTAAAGAGTACTGTTTTGAAATGGCTTGGTCTGCTGAAACTTTTTTAAGAAACCTTACTTGTCCAAGCAATCTTTGAAATGGAGAAAAGAATGAATGATTTGAGTAGTTAGTGGAGTTCTATGGCGCACTGGCGCGTTTTGTTGCAAAGAAAACAGTTGCGCCCCTTTGGCGCATCTACCCGCCATGTTACATGATTGTGACCCGCGCCAATGGCGCACCCTTTTGTCCTGCTACAGCTAGAACTCATGCGCCCTCAAAGCGTGCCCTTTTCGCATGCTACAAGTATCAATCCCGCGCCCCCTCAAAAACCCTTTGGCGCACCATTTATCCATGTTACATGTTGTTTCCATGCGCCAAGGGGCGCACCCAGCTTTCATGTAACACAAACTTTATTCGCGCAAGTATAAAGTTATAAAGGCGCGGGCGCACCCTCCATTGCAACAACATGATGTTGTGTAAACCCTCATGCGCCGCGCCATATGCCTTTGGCGCATCATTTGTTAATGTCACACAATCTTCCCATGCGCCAAAGGGCGCACCAAACCTCAATGTAACATACTTTTCCTGTGCGCCCTTCTATAAAATGCAATCTGCTTCATCCATGCGCCATGCGCCTTTGGCGCCAGTATGACCTCTTCAACATTCTTTTTGTGTGCGCCTTGTCTATTTGGCCTGCAACATGCAATTTTCATGCGCCCTGCGCCCTGAGCCTTAAAATCTCTAACTCTTTCTTCTGCTAGCATTCCAATGGAAGATCAAATGACTAATTCAACCTTTTTGGATTGGGTCTCACTTCTTCTTCATGCAGATCAGCAACTGAGTTCGAAAGAACACATGTCTACGTCAAGCAAGAAACCCACCAAACCAAGAGGAAAGGCTAAGCTGACAGAAGAAGAGATGAAATACAAATATCAGAGGGTCAGGATGCCCGAATCACAGGTTGAGTGCAGTATGGATGTCAGAGACTCAGAATTGGGTCACATTGACATGGAGGAATTCTGGGTTAGAACTCAGAAAGTTACGAGAAGTCCATGGATGGACAAGTTAATAGGCAGTGCCCTGCACTTCGCCGGAGGAATCCCCGTCAGCACTGTCAACAACGAATTCATGATGGTGGTTGCGCAATGTTACAACAAAGACACAAGATGTGTCGAGAACAGTAAGGGCGAGGCGGTCATAGACCTCACTGCCCGTCATTTTGAGTTGATACTTGGCATCCCTCACCACCGGAACTTCGTGGCTGTTAGCCAACAAGAATGCATCAAGGCTTGGGAGGACAATGAAGACCAATGCATGCAGTTGATGAATGAGGTCTACCTAAAGAACAAGAAGGTGGTGACCCGGTGGCCCCAGACTATCCACCGAAGTGATTTCTCAGAGGAGCTCAGCGATACTATCACCTTCCTGAGCAGAGTCTTCGGGCTTTCAGATGCCCACTACTTCCATAAATGGATGCTGAGGTACTTGGAGACAATGAATAAAAATTTGCCCGATCAGCGCTTTTGCTGGGGGGAAATAATAAGCAGCACCATCTCCGAGCAGCTACAACAATTCTCCACAACAGGAGTGTTCCATATGAACTCCTATGTAGTCTACGCTGCTGCATCTGAAAGAGATTATCCAGGGCTAAACCGAAGCGGAGTATGGCCTCAGGCCAAGATATATGATTACTACCCAGAGCTGAGGTTGGAGAATAGCATCTCCCAGTTTGCAAAAATCAACGATGCATTCTTCTATCATGTCATCTGCCTGCTGAGGCCAAACATGACTCATAGCCGGACAACCAAAAATATAGTGGCAGTCACGGAGAAATGGGGGGCCCTGTTCACCCAATTTCCCACGTTCACCTATCTGAGGGCTGCCAACTTTTTGGGAGAACCAACCAGGCTACCAAGGTATGCTGGGCCTAAGCTGATTCTACTAGAACTGTCAAGACAGCTGGTCACATACCACGAGAAGTGCCTCAAAAGAAAGAAGGGTGGAACTCCTTTCCCCCTCACAGTGGGCCGATACACATGCTCCACCCACCATAAGGCGAAGGAAATGTTCGCAGAGCTGGAGCTACTCAACTTGAAGCATGACTTCCCAGCCAGGCCTACCTTTGACCCAAGAGGCTGCCTGCCAAGAGCGAAGCTCGATCCGATCCATGTCCCTCAAATTGAGGATATTTACATTGACGTTCTCCATGAGGCGGAACTCAGAAGAAAGGATCACTCTCGCTTGGCATTGGCGGAAATCATCCAATATGGAGTGGCCATTGTCCCCAAAGGCTACCAAACAACAGAGGATGAAGTGGACAAGGTGTATAATGACACAGATGGGGACAATTGGCCCTTCCCGGCCATTGATAGGAACAAGGCTCCTCAAACAATTGAGGAGAGGGTCAAAGAGACTATGCGGAGAACAGAGCATTGGTGCCGCATGAACGGACTAATCTACCTCGGGGTAGATTTCACAACTTCCCCTTTGGGCAACGCACCTCCAAGGTCCAAGAAGCAGCTGAAAGGCAAAGGTGCAGAAGGTGAAACTAGCACCACTCAGGGAGAAGCCCCTGAAAGTCCTCTTCCCTCAGAACCAGAACAGGTTATAACTCTGGAGGAAGAATTGACAGAGGATAGTCCTATACGCCCATCCACCCAGGATGTCGGCGTCGCTACAACTTCAGAGGTCCCTTCTATCCCTTCTTCTTCTCTTCCTTCCCCTCCTCGAGTGACTCAAGCGACCATCCCTTTGGTCGTGTCCTCTCCCCCTTCTTCTACCCTTTCCCCTTCTTCTTCATCTATCTTCTCCTCCCTCGCTGATTTGTCTTCCTCTATTTCTTCCCTCATCTCCGAGCTCCCTTCCCTTCCTATGTCTTCTGCAGTTGCGGTTTCCCTTCCTCCCGTGGACATTTCTTCGGCTATTCTTTCAATGCCGCCGCCGCGTGTCTCCACGTTTTTCCCCTCCTCTACCGTTACTGCCTCCCCCTCTGTCTCTGGTCCTTCTTCTATAGGACCAGCTTGGATCTCTCAGCAGCTGAGCCAGCAAAAGAGGAAAGTTCCCATCGCTCCGATGGACTTTTCGGTAATTCCAGCCAAAGGGGCAAAGAAGCACAAGCCGGTTACACGCTTCTCGAAAAGCGCTGCAGGTGAGAGAGTTATGGAAATAGCTTACCCCGACCCCCTCAAAGAGAAAGAAGATCTGTCTCCGACAGATTTCACCGTGACCCAAGTCACAATGGGGACATCCTCTGAAAGTCTCCAGGGGGAAGCTCTTTCCGCAGTTGATGCACTCTGCGAAAAGCTTCAGGAAACGAAAGAAGAGAAAAGGCTACTGAAGGAGCAGAACAAATACCTGCTTCAGGCCTTACAGAAGATGGGAAGTGCACCTCCCACAACTGCCGCCGAAACTCCTGAGCTGCTCAGTCAGGAGAAGATCAATGAGTATTCAAAGATCGGCGAGCAGGGTATGGCCGTTTCTGCTTGGAGGAGCCAAATCCTCAAGGATAGTGAAAGAGTAATCGCCGAGTATATCAGTTTATACCTAAACATCGGAAAGGCGAATAAGGAACTCCAAGCATTAGCGGGTCCGATATCAGAAGAGTTAGAACATGCTAGACTCCAGCACGAGACCTTCCAACAAATGTTCGACTGTTCAGTCGAAGATCTGGTTAAGTTCGGAGTCTTCGGCCATCCAAGGGCCCTCAACAAAACTATGTCCACTCTGGACTATCGGATAGATCAGCTGGAATTCGTTTTGGAAAAGATAGACAAGGTAAAGGAAGAGGCCCTGGATGCAATGCATCAAATGGAGAAAATTGTTCTCACCATGACTCCAGGGTTGCTCACTCCTTCCCTTACCTTGAAATCAGCTGATGAAACTATCCGGATCTTCAAGGAGATCGCTTCTCAAGGGACAGGGCCAGAGGTCACATTCGACACTGAATCTATCAACAACCTACTGGCCTGTAGGGACTTCATCAGGTTCCTCATCGAGGCGGAGAAAGATTATTCTAAACTCCCAGAAAAGCTCATAGACGAGCGGGAGACTTGCGAAGTAATCGGCGAACGGCACAAGGATCCATCACAGGATCAATTTGGGCCAATGATCAGCAAGTTTTTAGAATACCGCGCTCAGTTCCACATATCATCACCTGAGCAGCATCAGAAACAGGCGACCCCCTTTCGGCCGCAGGATGATGATGACGAGTAGCTGCTCCTTCTTCTTCTTCCTCTTCCTCTTCTCTCTATTCTCCGACTTTCTGAAATGTCTAAAAATGTGTTGACACAAATGATGACATCATCCATGTTGCATCATGGGATGATGTCATCCATCAAGTTGTCAAAGTCAACATGAATTTTAGATATTTTGTAAATATCTTTGTAAATAAGTGGTTGGCTCCATTTTGCCTTCTCTCTCCCTCATCTTCTATAAATATGAGGATACTTGTTGTATTCAGGGTGAACATTTTTTAGATAGAAATAGAAGTGAGGAGAGAAAGACTTTGAGCTTTCTTGTAACAGAAAAGAACAGTAATACAATTATTCAGACTTTGTGCTCAATAGCTGTGTTATACATTAGATCTTTCTTACGTTAGATCTGTATGTGTTTGATCTGTTAGATTCATATCTACTTTTCCGTCATTTGTTTATCAGTATTGCTTTGTTTATTTATGCAAGTAGGTTTGGCTCTGTTTACTACCAAACTAAAAACATAAATCTTCTGACCTTTCTGCTTTGGAATTCATTTCTTTTCTTCCTTCGGATCTGTTCTTTCTCTTCTCCCTCTTTCATTCCTTTCTTTTCGCAGCCTGAAACACTCTACTGGGATGAGATCCCAACCCCCGAAGGCAGAATCTGTGAGACTTGCATAGGTTCCTGCTAGTAGAAATAGCAATAAACCAGTTTCGCTTTGCTGTCTCAAAGAGGGGCTAAGCCCTGCACACTGTTGGCTCGTCTATCCATAGATCTGTCCACGCGACAGATTTTCGATCGGTTAGGGCTAACTGACATCGGTTACCTATGCGGGAGTGTTTTAATTAACTCTCAGGAATTAGATCTATTTTTAGCATTAAAATAGATCTATTTTTAGCATTAAAATAGATCTATTAATTGTAAATGCATGGCTAAGTGCCCTAAGTTTATATACACCTATATAAGCATGAAAGCTAGGGTTTAGAAGATAATTAAAAGAAGGATTGAATTAGATCCTTGATTCTTCTAGATTGAGAGGATGAAGAAGAAGAAGAGAAAGAAAGAATAGGTTACATGAAGACAGAGTCTCCATGGAGAGGAACTGGACAGAAGGAAATAATAGGTACATCTGAATGGTGAGAAAAGGGTAACATCTTCTACTGTATTTCCTTTGTATAGTTATTGTCTCATTATAATGGCTTGCATAATATGTAGAGCACATAGAGTTTCTTCTTGTAGATACACATGTTGGTGAGATATTATATTATAGATATATGTACATCTAGTCTTGTATTGTAGATCCGTGAGATCATATTGTATTGTTGGTCCATGTAGATCTAGATATTGTAGAGGAGGTTGTCTTCATGTTTGCACATGTTATGCAGTGACGGAGAGACATACTTACTTCTTGGTGCACAATTATAGTTGCACATATGGTAAACCCATGTGAGAGGTCTTGTTATAGATCCATAGAGAAATTGGTAGTAGTTCAAAGACGCAGTAGTTCCTTGTTATGTGAGATATGTTGGTGGTGTTTGGAGGCACAGTTGTAGTGCACTCATGGATATCCATTTAGAGATCTGGAGGAGAGGAGATACTCTTGGAGAGATGCATTGTAATCTTGTATGGAAGAGTTGGTTTGTACTCTTGTTGTATTATATATATGACATATCTATCTTTGGTGAGCGTAGCCCACATTGGGTGAACCACATTACATGATGTGTTATGTGTGTGTACTTTGTCTTGATTTGGATTATTCTAGTTTATACTTCCACTGTTGTAGATTTTGGGGAATTGTTTAGATCCTGTGTGCATGATTTTGTTTGTTATTAAATCATAGCACTATTCCGCAATCCCGAATTCCCAACAGATAAATCAGTTAAATGTCAACAAAGCTATAAGATGTGTAAAGCCAGTAAAGTGTAAAATATAGTAACTGAAAGGCCCAAAGGAGTTTTCAACCACTAGTTTTCTTTCTTAGGAATCATGTATACATTAGTATGTTTTAGGACCTAGAAATGCACCCAAGTGCATAGATTTTATGTCTACATTTGCCCCCAATTTATGTCGTTAAGTGAATACTCAGATGCATTAAGTAGATAGTAGATAGATCCCTTGTGATCTAAAAAGAAATGTATCTAATAGCGGACCAAGTGAAAACATAGTGTGAAGTGATCATAATTTGAAGTGTGGCAACTAGGAAAGGGAGGTAGAACCTAGGGGTGAAGTGTATGTGTAGCAGCATGAAACTGGAGCTTGTGCTTGTAGATGTGAGATGCTTCTTTTAAGGACAGACCTGTATATGAAAATTAGAGTAATGTATTTATGAGTAAGTAAAAATGTGTAGAAGGTAATAGTGCACTTAATGTATAAGAGAGTAAATGATAGAAATTTGTCCTATTTTTCTTTGGAGATACTATTTTATTTGAGTGTCTTGTTGTTAAGGGGTGAGTTTTTTTGATGATTCCATGCCAAGAGTAAGTTTTTTGGGTGATCTCACACCAAGGATCAGTTTTTTGGACGATCTCACGCTAAGAGAATAGTGTTGGGGAGAGAGGTCTGTTTTTTTCTCCTTCCATGATGCTTCTCAAATAAGTGCCACTGCAGATTTTCATGTCCCCAGTTTGTAGCCACTGTATTACAACTTAAAGTGTAGCCAGATCGAATTGAATTTTATAACCGAAGGATCAGTGCCTGATACTGTAGATCTGCATTAGTGTAAAGTGATAGAAATTGTGTTGAACTGAAGAACAAATGACTGTTGTTTGCCCCCAAGACACAAGAACCCAAGTGGGCCACAAGCACCCACCATTCCTGTCTGATTATTGGGTGCTAGTTTGTGCATCTTTGTGTTTGTGTGGCCCAAGTCTGATTTCTAGTACCACTATATGCCTATGTTCCTTTAGCCAACACTATACTATGATGTTTTGTTATACATCTTTGTGTTACTTAGAAGGTTTATTTGTTCACCCAATTGATGTCCCCCCTCGTTTCAGGTTGTATGCGATGAATGTAGAAGGAGGTGGACCTAAACAAGAGGACTTGATTCTAATATGCGTATTCTGAGAGTTTGATACCTACATGGAGTAAGGGATGTGCAATGGTAAAAACCAAGTGACAAGGAACATGCAAACCATGTAGGGCTAGGAACAAGTGTTAGAGTAAAATGATAGCTAACGTACAATATGAAGACAATGTAAATAATCAACTGCGAAATACAAGACATGTACTGTGAGAAGTGGGTTGCATACATGGGACAATCACTCACTATGTCACAAGACAATTAGGGCTGAAGCGGCCATAAAAAAATAATGATCAAGAAATGACATAGGGCATAGCCCACAAATAATAGTAACAAATAGAATACAATAAGAAAAAAGTGACAGATAACCATGGTTATATAGAATCCTGCAAGGAAAATGCTACATATATGAAGCACATGTTAGCATGTTAGAGAGATAAATATTATGTCAAAGCATGTATATATCAGCAAGTGAATAAAGTAAGTGCCAAAAAGTAGTAAATATTGTAACAATAGACCCGTGATGTGTAGAGTAGGAGAGTAGTAGAAGGTATATGCCCCCAAGAGCCTTAGATGAGAACCAGTAAAGAGCAGTGTCGAGCATCATGCATCGTGTAAGAATATGTATAATTCCTACATTCACCTTAAGATAACCACATGAATGTGCATGTGTGTATAGAAAAACATAATGACATACTAAGTATCCAACTATCATAGGAAACAAAGTGCAACGTGTAAATAGTATAAGCTAACAAGAGGAAATACAACCAAGATGTGTAGATGCAGTGTGTGAAAGTGATGGTGTGTTGCAGTATGACAGATGTGTAGATGAGAGGGAGCCATGTTTCCCCCAGGGGATGTGTGTGAGATGAGGTTCATTTAGGAATAGCCCCCTTAACAATCAAGTATGAACGTGTAAGAACAAGAGTGTCCTACATCGGGGAATGATGGTACCAATGAACGTGTGTACCAACAATATAAAATTCTCATAAAGATAGACGTGAAGTATGGAGCATGAAAATAGGATGAGACAAGTGAGGTTCATGGATGAATTAGTACCCTCAAGCTAATCAAGATGAACCATACAAAAAGTGCATATCGGGTAATGAATGTGTGTTTAATGTGATTGAGTTGTAGATTATAAGACACATGATGTATCATGAAGCATTGAGCATGCCAAGTTTCCCCCAAAATATGTAGATGTTGTGTGAGGATCATTTAATAGTTTCTCCCTCAACAGTCAAGTATGAATAGTGGAGAACTAGAGTGCGTCATCGGGAAATGGGTATAATTATGTTTACCAAAGATGTAGTGATGTTCAGAAAGATATATGTATCGGGAAGCAAAGTGTGAGTAATCAGGAAGCGATAAGTGAGGTTCATGGAGGAATTGCAACCTCAATATTTAAGCATGAACCATAGAACAAGAGTGTAATCGGGTAATGAAGTAAATTATTGTATCAAGAGTGAGATTATATACTAATAAATATGTATAGTTAATCACAGAGCATGAAGTGTAGAAGATAGGTTATGAGTAGATGCATGGAGACATCAAATAGTGATGGAGGGGGAAGAAAACGTGATTCCCCCAAGTTTGTAAGTGATGAAATAGCTATCTATGTGACAATAACAAAGAGCGAGGGATCCTTAGTCTAGTATCCAAGAAAGAGAAGGCATGTGACCATGGTCTAAGACCGATGATGTAGGAGAATATATATGTGTATGTGAGGGAGATCTGATGTGGTAAAGGAGGTGGAGAACACCTATAGGAATGGGATACCTAAGTAGGGGACTTAGGCCGACGAGGTGGACTAATGGATCCAGTGAGGATGAAGGGGTCGTGATGTAGGCCGTATACGAATGAGAGAGCTAGGTGTAGAGATAGATTTAGACTTGAGAGGTGTAGGAGGCCTAGATGTCATGATTGGGGTTGAAATAGAGGTAAGAGTGGTCATGAGGTAATGGTGTACATCGGTGGAATACCTTTGATGGTAAAAAAATTACACTTGTTTATGAATGAATTTAAGAGATAAGTGGAGCATGGAAGGGATAGCCTGGGTAGCTTGGAGCTAAGGGAGACCTAAGACCATGTCACAACCCTTTATCTTCAGATGTAACAAGGAATGTTGTAGGTATGGTAAGGGACCCAACAGTAATGGGAAGGATGACACGTACATAAGAATTAGGAACTAGAAACGTGATTTGAGAAGTTGGAAAGTTGATAGCTAATAGGAGTGCCACGAAGCATGCATTGGAATAGACATGAGGGATGGACCATAGTATTTTTGACTATATGAGGACCAATAGAAGTCATTAATATGCAAGAGAATCAATAGGAAAATGTAGTGTGGTAATCATGATCTGAGAATGTAATAACTAGTGGTGATCATGTCAGCAGTAACAATGAGGAAATCAAGTAGTCCTTGATGAGGGAGGAGGCACAACATGATATGTATGGATTAGCAAGATGAATCAGTAGTTGGTTTTGTCATGTTTTGGTAATGGGTCATTGAATATTTTAAGATTTTTATTATCATTGACTGGTTTAGAAGTAGATGGCTTCTAGGAGCTCGATTGCATTTGTTATCGATAAGATCTTGAATGATATATTCTGAGCTTAAAACAACGATCAGTAGAGTGGCCATTGTATTGGTGGTAATCACAGTGTGCATTTTCATTGTAGTTATGGCCATGTGGGTGAGAAAGGATCTAGATTGAGCAGGTGGAGGAAGAGTAATCATATTGCTTTCAGTGAGTTTTGGTAATAGGAACCAAGGTGCATAAGGTAACTTAGTAAAGGTGTACCTTATGGGTTGCAATTGAAGCTTGACAGGTGTAGAAACAATGTTGACAGTAGCTTGAGAGTTGGTAGGCTTAGTGGGATGGTTTGAATGTGGATTTATCTTGAAACTTGTTGGAGGATGAAGTGGAAGAAGTATCATAATACTTCAAGTTTTCCCATAGATAGTAGTTTTTTTCACACAATTTGAGTGTGTGGCATAATTGGTCAAAGGAAGGAGAAGGTCTTGAAAATGACACTCTCTTGGAGTGGAGGCAAAAGACTTTGAACAAATATATCTTGCAATTCTGAATCAACGAAGACATTGGTCATTTTGGCAAGGTTGTTTTTATAGCACAAGACATAGTCCACAAGATGTTCATTGGATCCTTGTTTGATTTTAGCTAATTGTGCATAGGATATCTTAGTGATGATATTTATAGAAAAATGAGCAAGGAATGCATCAGACTAGAGCTATAAAATAGGTTACCAAATGGATAGGTAGATCATAGAACCATCACATAACATAGTCATTTAAGCTTCGAATGAAAACAATTTAGCCAATAGTGTAAGGTCATCATCATATTCAAGACATGCAATATGGAAGGAGTCAAAGGTACTCTTGAGGGTCATCATGGTCATTGAAGGTGGGAAGCTTAGGTGTGATGAAGTTAAGGAGGTAATCAGATAAGAGGAGATGGTGGGTGTGAAAAGGGATATGAAGGAGAGGAGTGAGGAATCTAGAGATGGAGAGAAGGATGAAGAGGCTTGTTGTAATTGGTGAATTTGGGTTTGAAAGTCATGGTATAATGAGGCTAGGTCAAGAGTTCTTGAAGAGGAGGCATGTTGTGTATGAGAAGTAATAAGAAGGGTAAAGTGATTTGGTAGGAGTAGGCATAGAAATGGGAACAATAGATGTAGGTGGAAGAGCGGTTGGCAGAATGAGGAGGAAGTGTCACAATAGGAAGAGAAGTATCATTGGAGACCGGAGGGTTGAGCTCAACTAATCATCGTGGCTTCATCATGTGTAAGCGAATAATAAGATATCTAGGTCTTGAGGGTGTTCAACAATATGATCCTAGAGATCATGAAGATCTTCATCAGTAAAGGGTTCATAAGTCTCAGCCATGGAAGCATAGGAAGAAGGCCTTGAAGTAAGGGTAGGGTTTGAGTGAATCAGGTTCACCAAATGATTTAATCTAAATTGAATTAAATCTAATTTCAGAGTAACTACTGTAATGTAATAATGATATTCAACTGGTAACTAAATACAGTAATGCACCAAGCAATAAGCATTTAAACAATGTAAAACCCTAAGAAAATGAGAGGGGAATGATGACTTAGTTGATTTTGTGATAACCTGGGAGTGATTGAGATTGAGTATCTATTGGATCTAGCTAGAAATAGTGTCATAAGGATCAGATGAGAGTTTGAAAACCCTAGAATTGTGCTAGACAGAAGTGTCCACAAGAGGATAGGAGTGCCCCCAGGTGCTAGTGACTGATCTGGGTTCTTGTGTCTGCTTAGATGCTCAGGTTCTGGTATTTTCTGGGCTAGAGGAGCTTCGTTGTTGATCTCTCTTTACTCGCTCTAGTTTTTTGTTATGATCGTTGGTCATACTTGTAACCTGTAAAATAAATTCTACTTGCACATGTCCACAAACCACATCAAATCTAATTAAAAAAATGCAAAATGTGGAGTTGGATTACCCAAAGGTCACCTGAAGAGTGAACTTACAACCGAGCATTGCACTACATCTCAGACTCCATGTAGTTATTTGTGCTTGTGTGTGTAATGATGCCCTAGGTTTCCCTTGTGCAAGTTGCACGATGATAATGGCTAGATCTAGATTGTACCAAGTATGCAAGATGTGTGTGATGGAATAGAATGAACTCCCCTCCTATGTTGTGTATGCAGAATAATGTAGCCCTTGTCCCTTATATGGATGTGTTAGATGTATGCCTTGTAATGCTCTTGTGCCTTTGATGCAAGCTTAGGTGATGATAGATAATGCTTATAGTGCTTGGCCCCTTATTTGAGAGAAATAACTAAGTATATATATGATTCCCTTGTTTGAATTTTGTAATTGACAACTGAAAGGCCTGACCCAAAGTGTTAAAAGGTGACCAAAAGGTGAAAAGGACCCAAAAGAGTAAGAAGAAGATAAAGAATGGTCAAGAGCGCCCTTGGAGGGATAGGAGCACCTAGGCGTTTCTATCATAGTCTGGGTCGCCAGTGTTCAATGTTCATCAAAAATATAAATCAGTCAAGTGCCGATAGAGTTGTAAGATGTGTAAAGCCAGTAAAGTGCAACAGATAAAGCAATCAAAGAGCCAAAAGGAGTTGTCAACACTATTTTTATTGCTTAGGATTCATGTATACATTAGTATGCTTTAGGACCTAGAAATGTACCCAAGTGTATAGATTTTGTGTATACAACAACCATCCACATATTCTTTCACAACTACATGCAATGGGGACCGTTTCTCTTTAAGTAGGGGAAACTGGTCCAAGATGATTTGAGACCTTCCAGTAACCTATGGCACCATGGGTTTTCTCCACATTAATATATGATTTCACCATTGGATTCAGCTTCATACTATGCACATGTGAACATTCTACAACGTCTTAACTCCTTTGTAGTACCACCTAGTTCCATAGAATATAACAAGCCAACACTGTATATTTCATTTGCACAATAAATCTAGCTAAAGATAACTTGGACTGATGAATATTTATAAAGAGGTTGTAACATTTTAGGCAACGTTTCATCTTCCTTGATTATATATTAAAGTGTTCTTTCTATTGTTATAATATGTCCACAATAGTCAGTGGATTAGGCACATAGAATGCCTGTGTCTGACCTCTCGGATCTTGTACAAGACTTTGCATTCAATAGTAACTTTGTGTTATAGCTTAAATTTGGCATCTTTTGTTTCTTTTATCTTCTTCTCTGTACTATAAGCATTGTGATATCTCTCTCGGATTCTATAATTTCATAATACGTCTTCACATATAACACATATAAAGTTACATTTAGAGTGTTGTGCACATAATGTCCCCCTAAGCTCATACTAATAAAAAATATTTCAGCAAGGATCTAAATTTTTTCCTCGTTATGGATCTTTTTTATGCTAACCATTTCTTTGCTATGACAAAATAAGTGTTGGTGGATGCATGAATACAAAGAACAAATTTTTTTTCAAGCATTAGCAAGTTCAATAGTGAGAGTGGCGACTAATTTGTTTTACTTACCACTTATCTGACAAACTAAGGGAAATGATTCAAACTAAGGGAGACGATCCAATAACTAAAAAGATGTTAAAATTAGAAGAAGTTTCAGAGGAACACAAAAGGTATTAGACTTTATAAAAATGATCTGGGTTCTTGTTAAAGTTTAGTTTTTTTAAGAAAGGAAAAAAAAAATTATGTGCAAAGTTTCATGGAGGCATTATATACTATAAAAATAAATAAAATGATATTAAACTTGTTTGTAGTCATTATATATATATATATATATATATATATATATATATATATATATATATATATATATATATATATATATAATGAATCTATTCAACTTCAATTGCATTATATGAATACATATAAAATTGGTAAAAATTATAAAACCACCCTTTCTAGGTTTTTACACATAAAATAGTATGGCTATTTTTGGGCACCTACATGATTTGTTTAGAATGATATTACATACGATACATAAATTCATCTCATATTATTTTTTAGATTATTATTTTTCAAATTTCCCCTTTTATTTTTTTTTTAGGTGGGGAGGAGGGGGGACGGGGTGGATGAAATAGATCCATATTACTTAAAATAAATATTACAAATTATTCATTAAAAATAAGGTGGTATTAAATATGACATGAATGTCATATTACGTCTCAAAAGGCTTAGAAGAAAATTCTACAAACCAAAATTAAACATAGATATAAAAGAATAAGACGATAAAATTAAGTCACAACAATAAAGAGGTGGACCAAGATCTATGTCATCAATGTTTTCCTATTTTCCATCTAGGAGGTCATTCCCCTCATCAATGGGGTCCCAACTAGTGGCTGTCAAAATTTTAGTGCTAACCATCTGTAAAATGTCTTCCTACACTTGAGTTCTTAGTTCCTGTGGGAAGAAATAGAGAGAGCTAGCCAAAAAAATATCAAACTAGGAAGGAGTCTCCTTGTCTCAACAAGGAGGAGGGGAAGAAACCTGACTATATCAAAAATGTGGGAGTTCCAACCATCACACTATAAAATTTATAGAGAATGGTGATGAGGAAGAGATTTCCTAATATGGATCCAGAAGCACAGTCGAGAATAACTTTTGTGATGGCATTTTCCCCTCATAGTGTTATCTTAGGATGGTGAAGAGGGAGGAACATAAGCCACAATGCAAGGATGATTTTCCCAATGAAGGTTCTATAGATGGGCGAGGTCAAGAGCCACCTTCCAAGCTTGAACTTGAGCTATAAAAATACATTGGAAATGACCATAGCTTTATTATAGGCTAAAAAACTACAATCAATTGAATATATATAACTACATTTCTTTCTTTCTAAATAAAAATGATGATTTCCACTTTGAAAGTATGTTAAATATGGGAGTAGGTAGAAGGGAGAAGGACCCAATCTCCTCATAAAATATTCTTCTAGATGAAGGGTTCTGGCCTAAAAGAATTGAAATTTGTATCAATCTGATTTTAAGAAAGTGGAAATTTTTGTAAAAAAAACAAAATAAATGCATGCAGGTTTTTGAGTGTCCATAAAATGATAAATTTGGTTAAGTGACCCCTAAATGTGTAAGGCCCTTATAAAGAAGATGCCATGCAAAATGGGAAATCTCTTTTTCTAAAATGACACTCCATATTGTGTTAAAGCTTTAGCTCCAATAAAAAATAGTTAAATGCAAGGACCACCGAGCATTAATAATTTCAATCATGGGAAAACATGGTAACAACAATTCATAGCCTTTTTTGGTGTGAGCAATTTTTGGAATGCATATTTGTATACTACTTCCAATCCTTCCACCAAGGCTGAGAGGTAATGAAACCAATTTTGTTAAGCATATTTGTTGTCACCAACAAACCCAAAATTTGAAATATTTGAATCAATTTATCATGTAAAATCCTTCATTTCTTTATTCATATTTATTATGGTATCATACACACACACACACACACACACACACACACACACACACACACACACACACACACACACACACACACACACACACACACACACACACACACACACAATCAATCAATACACTATATATATAGTGTATCAATCTTATAAGATAGTAGTCAAACTTATCACCTTTAACCACCACACAATCGCCCTCATGTTTATTAATATTGTGAGTTGTTACATGTGACCTATTTTCTCACAGATAATCAAATTCTAACTGTAGAATATATAACTCACCCTAAAATCTCTCTCTCACCTCATACATAATAATAACTTATTTTTCACATTCTAACCTACTAACATGTGAATACTAATAAATCTTGACATTCCCCCTTAGTGTGTTTACTTGGGAGAAGGGGATCATATTTTGAAGAAGTCAAAAATATCTCTGAAAACACTACTTAGATTAGGTACATCTCCATCAAGTTTTATTTTTAACCCACATAAAGGTGTAGCTCCCAAGCCAAATTTCATGGGTTAATTCTCATTCCCGAGGCTTCCAAATTCTTAATTCTCCATATTATAGAGCTCCCAGACTATCTAGACAATAATTCATTTTGATTTTACCTTGAAATCTTGTTTTTCCCCCATAAAGCAAGATTCTTCAAAATATGATTACATTATAAAATATCACGACATGACTTTATTGTGCACACCACACAAAAAATGGAAACATTAAAAAGCATGCCAATATATCAAATGTTTAACCTTGTCACTAGAAGTTGATGAGAGGATGTTAATTGTTGTACATCTTCCATTGCCTTCATCCTCTACTATTTTGTCTAGTTAGCAAGATAGGGACCTTGAAGTTTAAAACTAAAATTTCCCCCCATAAATAGATGTTGGGTTCACCCAATAATGTGTCCAATTATGATTGAGATTTTTTAAAAAAATTATTTTGTATGCTTTTGATGAAATACAATGAAGTTATAGATTACAAACATTACTTGACATGTTGACTACAACAATAACACAATTTGTCTGGATTATTTTGACTCAACTTTACCAAAACACATTAAAATGGCATTTTATTTTCAACTCAAGGTAAAATACTTGATACTATATACCTTGAAGACCTTATGACAATAATACGACTCTTTATAGACTAAATTTTTAATAAAAATGAACTACAACATCTAGATGTTTTTAAAACAACATAAAAAAATTTATGAATAAGATCTTATATTAATTTAACAACTATAATGATACAAGATAATTCACCAAAAAAAAATCAGGTAGCATAGAAGCACACCCCAAAGCCACGAAACAATCTAGGCAAAAAATCTTAGGAACGAGGGAGAGAAAAATGAGTCAATACATCAAAAACAAAGAAGATTAAGCCACCACTACAAATTGTTATCATGCAGAGGACAGATATTGATCGTGTCAACCAAAACCAAACAGATCTTTACCAAATTTAACATTGTAACTTCTAAAATAAACTACAAAAATATACTAATGAACCAGCTATTGACTCTTTTAACTTATCAAAATATTCTATACTTTCAAGACTATAGAGGAAATATAGAATATTTCTAAAAAATTAATTACAATAGATAGCAATTTAGAATAGTAATGACTTTTCAAGGTTAATTACGAAATTCAAGCATGGGGATCATATAAATATAAAGTTATGTGAACATAATAAGGGACCAAGCACTAAGCATTAGCTATCACCACCTAAGGTTGCATCCAAAGGCTATTCAACCTCATACCTAATAATCCTATTCTTGAGAGAGAATTCAAGCATCCATTCAATGGCAAGGGAATGCATACACTTCATAGGAGGGGAAGTTCTATTCCATGCACACATTTATTTAAATCTCTTACATCTATCTATTTTCTCGCTACCAAGTGTGACACACATAAGAGGCACCTAGGGCACGATACCACACACACATTTATTTTGAAGTTTAATTGATTGATGTTTTTTAGGATTTTGAAAGAGGAAACATAGAACTACATTAGGTCTAAAATGTAGTACAACTCTCAGTCGTAACATCACTTGTTTGACAACTGAGGACAATTTGAACCCTCATTTTGCATCTTTCTTTTTTAGTATTTGATGTTGTTTGAGCAACTCTTTGAGGGTTTTACAGGTCATAATTCAATTACAGGTTTCCAGTGACATCATCTAACATTGTGCAACCTCCTTAGCAACCAAAGGCAAAGGACAACAAAACACCTTGTGACCAGTGAAAGATGATTTTCTGAGCATTATTTTGCAGTCACAGTGTGCCTACTACAGGTTTGTGGCACTTTCAGGTGCCCCTAACCCTTCCCAAGCGCCCTTGTCTAGCATATTCCTCAAGATCTACATTTTTCTAAGCTTCGGTGTGTGGCAGTATGTGGTTCGGGTTTTTAATTTTCCAGCTCTTTCCACCTTTGGGATCCCTATGAAATGGCTAAGTCATTTTATCCCTTCTTTTCCACTATGGTTTTCATATTTTATAGCTTAAATTGCTTGGGTCATTTGTTGTACTTAATTGATTATTCATTTACTACTACAATAGCAATCAAATTAGGCATATATTCTACATTATTCATATTTTTCCTAATCAATTACATATAAATTCTCATAGATAAAATAATGTATAGATGGTGGCGAGGAAGACACATTTTTTTTTTAGTGGAGGAATTAAGGAATACAATATTTACTCTAAGGATGTGCAATAATTATAATTACAATGATTTATATAATGTTTTCAAGAATTGTATAGATCCAAAGAAAGAATATCTTGAGGTTGGTGTAGACACAAAATCTATGCACTTGGGTACATTTCTAGGTCCTAAATCGTACTAATATATACATGAGTCCTAAGTAAGAAAATTAGTGATTTACAACTCCTTTTTTCCTTTTGGTTCCTTTATCTATTGTACTTTACTGACTTTACACATCTTACAGTTTTATCAACACTTAACTGATTTATATTTTGATGGCCTCAGACACTAGCGACCAGTTAGGACACAAGCACCCAAGCGCTCATGTCCCTCTCTTTCTTCTTCTTACTCTTTTGGGTCCTTTTAGCTTCTTGGTCACCTTTTAACACTTTGGGCCATCATATCAGTTGTCAATTACGAAATTCAAAAAAGGGAATCATATATATACTTAGTTACTTCTTCTAAATTAGGGGCCAAGAACCATAAACATTATCTATCACCACCTAATCTTACACAAAGGCACAAGAGCATTACAAAGCATACATCTTGCACATTTATACAAGGGATGAGGGTTGTATTGATCTACATACACTATATAGGAGGGGAGTTCATTCTATTCCATCACACACATTCTGCATACTTGGAACAATCTATATCTAGCCCGCTATCATTGTGCAACTTGCATAACAACAACCTAGGGCGCACGTGCGCACCAGCGCGCGCACACACACACACACATAGAGAACTACATGGATTATGAGATGTAGTGCAACGATTGGTTGTAAGTTCACTCTATAGGTGACCATCGGGGTTAGTCTGAATCCCTATTCTGCATCTTTTTTATTTAATTTGATGTGCTTTTTAGATATGTGCAGCTATTCATCTGTTTTGTAGGTTACAGGTGTGATTAGAACCCTAATAGTGAATTCAGAGCGACAAAGTGAATATTTGAGTGAAGACCTTCTGAACCAGAAAAAGTCAGAACCTGAGCATCTAAGAGGACACTAGCACCCAGATTGGTCACCAACACATGGGTTGCTCTTGTCCTCCTGTGGGTGCTTTTGTCTTGCATATTTTTGTACTTTTGAATCTTCATTGATCCATTATGGTGATGTTCCCAGCTTGTTCCAGTAAATACACAGTCCTAATCACTTCCAGATCACACATGATCAGATGAGTCTTCTTTTTCTCTTCACTTGCTTAGGGTTTTACATTATTGAATGCTTAGTGTTTGCACATTACTATATGTAATCACTTGAATATCATTTTTTATAGTAAGTTACTCTGAAATAAGATTTAATTCAAATTAGATTAAATTAGTTGGATACGTTGAGTGTTACAAAGAATATGAATCTCTATTGGCAGGAAAACTAATAAAGAAGGGATCCTAGAAATTGTTTTAATCCTAATTAAATATAAGTATGATATATTATCTTTAATTTGGAATGCAACTTGAAAGTAATGCACAATTATATTTTATAAGCAAATGCTCCAACATTCGGATCTGATAGTTATGTAAATGCTAGATAAACACGGTTTTTAATTAAGTCGCATGTTAAATACTATAAAACAAAAGATGATGAGTTAACTTAGCTTTAATGATGTTTCGTCTAGTGATCTAGACTGGAATTCGGTCAAACATCTTGTGATGATTCTAAAATTTATTCATCTGTAGGAATGAGCTCTGAAACCCTCTCGAACATTAGTGTCGCATTCATAAACTAGAATGTGATGTTTATATACTTTTTGGTGCTAGTGTCTGGCTCTATTCTATAGTTTCACTTTGATTTGAGCTACTTTATTTCATTGTAAGGTCTTCCTATACTTTTTCTTGATTTATAATATTCACACATGCACCTACAATGATGAAAACCCTAATTTTCTATGCTAGTACTCAAGTACACAATTAGATAACAAATAAGAGTGTTTGTGTGGTTTAGTTGGAATTCCATTAATGACCAACTCCTTTTGTTGATTTTGACAGGGCACTACACTACATTTTGTAAATGAGGGGCTCAAAACCCATGTAGTTCTCCTAGTATAAGTGCAAGTGTGTATCCATATATAGAGATTCATCCCCTATGTTTTCCCTTGTGCTTGAACATCAATAGTGGTATAACTAGGTATACTTCAGATGTAACCTTTGTACATGTTTTATAGAGTATTAAAGTAGAGTTCTTGTAGATATTTGATATACTATATCCCTTTGAATTGCCTTGGCTAATAGATAACTTACAATGTTTGATTTGGTTTTGAAGTGATATTGAATTAGATTGGATTACTCATGGAAGAGTGTGGAGTGCTTCATAATTTCTTAGGGATTGATGCCAATGTCTTCTTTGGATTTATGGAATATTATGCGTCACTTTTCTAGATATTTGGAGATGAAGATCAAGTGTGCCTTGTGATTTTCCAAGTAGGAGCTTAGTAGTAACCAAGTGAGTAAATGACAGTGTTAGACTTGCTTTTAACAATTCTGAGGGACATGATTTCACATTAAGGATGAACTAGGAAGAGGAAATGAGATCAACAAAAAAAAAAATCAAACCCTTCGTGATTTGTTTGCAAACACTACTGTCAAACATAAGATGGAATCATGTGATGTTTTTTTCCTATATTGGATGGTAGTGTCCAAGAGGATAAACCACTAGAAGTGAAGATTTGGAAGTTCCTAATAGGAGATATAAGATATTCATGAGTAGTTAGATCAGTCACATAGTTTTCTAAGTAGTAGAGTGTGAGATTGTGAAGTGTTTAAAATCTTAAAGGAATAGTGAGATAGTGATTTTAAAATTTGTTTGTGCACACATGTCATGAGTATGAGATATAAGACAAATCAATAGTATCAAGTATCTAATTACCAAATTTAGTTGTATAAATTTGTGATGCAAGAGCATTTAGGTTTATAGGATATCTTATATCAGCCAAAAATAGTTGAATCCAATTGATTTAGTTT
The DNA here is from genome assembly GCA_019776745.2 of Taxus chinensis. Classification (NCBI taxonomy): domain Eukaryota; kingdom Viridiplantae; phylum Streptophyta; class Pinopsida; order Cupressales; family Taxaceae; genus Taxus; species Taxus chinensis. Next base: position 667,592,784 of record CM034146.1, read on the forward strand.
TGTGTTGTTAGTGGGCCATGTTGTGTAACATTTGTGTCATTGGCAGGCCATGGGGTACTAGTTGAAGCCACAAAATACTATTGAAGTTGTGAAGGTCTATTGAAGATATAGAACACTAAGAAATCCACACAAGCCTATTAAAGTTGTGAAGCATTATCTAAAGCTACAAAATAATACAAGTTTGTTTGGGATCTATGAATAACTACAAAGTCAAGCTAAGATTACGAAGATTCCAAAGAATATGATTGGTTTTTCTTTGAGTCTTGTAATGGTTCCATTAGGACTTACTTTTTAATGTTCCGTAATTTTAGAACTTTGCTAAATAATTTCAATGTAACATTAGGTGACTTGCAAATAAATCCTAATTATCTTAGGAAATAATAATTTTTTGGGAGTCACCTTAGCCAAGTATAGGGGAACTAGGAGCTTAAAGCTTAGAGAAGAGGGTTGAGTTTGAGTTCAACCTTCTTATTATTAGCATGCTATTAATATATTGTTGAGACTACATCATTTGCAATCAGTTTGTGTGTTTCCCTCTAAGTTGAATTCAATAAATCTTGTTTTGTTTCTGTTGTTTATTTCAAAGTTTTGTTATATCTTTCGTATATTTACCTGTGAAAATTTGAGGGATATGTAGTCTAAGGTGGCTCTTAATTGGGTACCCTCAACGCATTTGTGTCATTTGGTATCAAAGCGAGGATTTTTTTGCTTACAAATTCAAACACAATGGATATTGGCAGTTTTCCATGTTTGTGAGTGTGGGAAAAATAGTGTTGTATATATATTATAACAAGGAGATTATTGGGATGGACATGTGAAGGTTTTTAGGGCTACATTACTTTGGGAATCACAATGGCACATGAGAGGAATGTTGTAATAGGTCAGAAATACCAAGGCACGCGATTTGAGGAATTGGTCAAGCTAACGAGGACAATGTAGGCAAGTTATAGGATATAGAAGCCACACAATGTTGAGGTGTTGTTGTGGAAGATCAAAGTCATAATGAAGAAAAGCCATATATCACACAAATAAACCTAAAGAAGTGAATATTTGGCTTTATAAACATGACTTTCAAACATCAGATGGAACTATATGATAATTTTGTCTAAAATTGGATGGTAGTGTCCAAGAGGACAACACACTAGAAGTGAAGATTTGGAAGTTCCTAACATGAGGTGTAGGATATTCATGTGTACTTAGACTAGTTATGTAGGTGTATGAGTAGTAGAATGTGAGATTATGAAGTGTTTGCAAGTCTTATGAAATAGTTAGATAATGATTTTAAGATTTGTTTGTGCACCCAAGTCATGATTAAGGGATAATTACCAAATTTAGTTGTCAACATTTGTGATGTGGGAGAATATAGGTTCATAGGCTATCTTATATCTGTTAGTGTGAGTTATCCTATGTGTCCTCCTCTCATGTTGGAGGGTCATCTCACATGGGTTAGGTTTAGGTTTTCATGTGTGTCATACACTAGGGTTACCCAACACCCTATATGTACCCCTTTTCTATTCATTTATGAGCATGGCAAGACACTCTGTTGTCTTTCCTCTATGCAAGCTTTGTTTCTGTTGAGTAAGTTCTTCAATTACTGATCACTTTTTTCTTGTTATCGCTGGAGCTATCACGATTTCGTTGGAGTGCAACTACTTCGTGGTGCCTCGTTTCCGATTCGATTCTCGCAAAATCTTTTCATGGTATCAGAGCTGAGATCAGGTAAACGTGCACTCAATTTTTTTAGTTGCGATTACTCTTTTTTTTGGTTTCGTTTTTGTACTCTGCATGCAAGTTTTTGATCACTGTTTTTTGGAATTTTTGCTAATCTTCCTAACAAGCTTTCTTGGAAAGTTACGTCTATTTTTTGTGCCTATTTTCTGTACTTGTGCAGGCATTCCTGGAGGTTTTAGGGTATTTACAGTGACATTTAGCTATCTACAACTAAATCTAGCCCTTTTTTAGCCAAAATAGAGATTATTTCTTTTTTAATAAAATTTTAAAATAGAAGTGAAATTTTTTTAGATATTTGTGGTTTTTTGGCTTTCTGTTTTCTGGTATTATGTAGAATATAGTCTTCCTTCTGTGGCTTGGAGTTCATTTGGCAATTTCATGGTTTCGAGTTGTTGTTGTGGCATTTTTTTTAGGAGGATCTTCAAACTGTTCTCCAAACTCAATCAAGATCACTGTGTTTTTTTTTACTCCAAACGGCATTCTTCTTCCACGGCCTACCTCTTTTATCTGGGAGTTCATTTTTATCAAGGAATTAGTTCATGGGCATTTTTATCTGGGAGTGCATCTACTTCATGTTCTTTTTTGCTGTCATTCTTTTGTTCCCACGGCCTCCCTGCCGTCCTGCCCCCCTATTGCACTGCCCCCCCCTCCCCCCATGCGGGTTTCCAAGAAAAAGAATATGTGGCTATGGTAAGCAAAAGAATACATTTCCAAACAAAAACCACGCACCATTTTTTTACACGGGTTATGGCCTGTTTTTCTTTCATTCACACGGCCAGGCAAGTGAATACGTGGCTGTGGCGTTTTTGGTAAGTGTTTTTTTAGTTTAAAATTCTTCTTCTAAATCTAAACTTCAATACGTGGTAAGTAAGGAAACTTAGTAAGTTTAGTAAGTTTAAATACTTTCCATTTTTTTTTAGTTTGTTTTAAAAAAAAATCAAACTCATGCTTTTTAAACAAAAACGTGGGAAGTTTAAATTTCTTTAGTAAGTTTTTTTAGATTTCTTTCTCATGTTTTTTAAATTGATTTCTTTCTAATCTAAACTCAAAAGTTTTAAAATTAGAATAGTTTGTTTTTTTTCAGATTTCTTTCTTTTAATTTAAAAATTGTTTTTTAAACCAAAAGAAGGAAAGTCCCTTTTTTATTTTTAATTAGGATTTACATCTTAATTAGTTTTTGTAATTAATTATATTTAATTTGCTTAAATCTATTTTTTTATTGCTTACAAAATAACCTATCTCCTTTTTCAATTTATATTAACAATCGTCTGACCTCTTTATCATTTTTATTAAAAACTCCAATAGCTCTCAAAATAGTAAAATTGGGCGTTTCCAAACGATAACATTTAGGGGTTATTGTCGATTTTTTTCACTAATCGTGCGCTTAAGTGTGCAGTGACACTTCGTGCACCTCCTTGCCTTCCAAGCTCTTTTCCGGTGTTTTGAAGACTATCTGAACTCCTTGAGTTCCCAAACCTTGTATTTGACCCTTATTATTACTTGCGACTAGTGAGCGCGTCCGCCACAGTCTGTAGCAAGGGGGTTTCCTTTTACGACGTGAGACATTTTTTCTCACCACCAGGGTTGGCTTTCACCTCCTTTCTATTTTTTGCTTGTGCTTGTTTACGGTGTTCCTTTTTTGTTGCACTCCACGAAACACTGTTGTGGTCTCCTCTCTTGCACATTATTACGCTAATTGCAAGATGAGTTACCAAGTGTTTCAAACCACATGCACGAACCCGATTGTAATCAACGCACTAAACTATAAAGTGCCGAAAGCAAGGGGGTTGTTATTGTCCTAGGTGGTTGTGTTTCTATTCTGCATTTATTTCTCTCTCTCTCACTAGGGATGCAATTTCAATTTCTTTGCTTACGCCGTTCAAATTTTTCGAATGGAGATCGAAAATAATAATGAAACTAAGGGGTAAAGGGTTATATCGCATCACCATGGGAACTGAGATTGAACCAGACGACGAACCTAAAAAATCTAAGTGGTTAAACCGTAGTGATGAAGCTTTAGGTCTTCTTTGCAGGTCCATTTCTCCTGACTTACTCTTCCACATTGAGGTGTCTGAAACACCTAAATTTGCGTGGAAAACGCTGGATGCGATGTTTAGACAACTAGATGGCATGAGAGCGCATGAGTTGGAAAACAAACTACCAAGGTTAAATCCTAGTGACTTTGAAAACCTAAAAGCCTTCTTCTTGAAATTTGTCCACATTAGATTATTATTAAAAGGATGTCAAGTAGAAAAGAAATATTCTCAACTGATCTTGTCGATTCTCTCTAAGCTAGGTCCGGAATATTTTATCTTCATGTCAACTTTCTACGCTACAAAAGCTACTTTGGGCGATACTTGGACAATGCCCTCCTTTGACTATTTTCCGTCCCAACTCCTTCGAGAACAGGAAAAACTCATTCAAATGGGGTCTCTCAAGTCCAAGTCACATGCCCTTATAGCAAATACTAGCAAGGGAAAGAAGACTGAAAAGAAGAAAGAAACTAAGGATCAACCTAAAAAAGAAACCAAGATCAAACCTAAAAATGACACAAACACTTCAACTTCTGAGCCTAAGGTGCAGAAAAGCAAGTATTTGTGTTCCTATTGCAAGAAGTCTGGTCACAATGAGAAACACTGTTTTAAGAAACAGATTGATCACTTATCTCATTTACTTGAGAAGAATAAAATAAGTGTTCCTGAATCCATAAAACAAAGCACTCTGAAGGCCGAGTCTTCTGCAGCAAAAGGTGCTAAAAATGATAAGAAGAAAGGAAAGGCCCTTGTAGCCAGAGTTTCTCCTTCATCGACATGGATTATAGATTTTGATGCCTCGCACCACATGGGTTCTTTGCATGTTGAGTTTTCCAACATCGAACCTTGTGGTATGTCCCAAATCACGATGGGTAATGACACAACAATGTCAGTTTTCGGTAATGGATCGATAGAGATGGATGGGGGAACATTTAACCAAGTGTTGAGTGTTCCATATCTCTCTACCAATCTCCTCTCAGTTTACCAAATTACTCACCTTGGTGAAGGAATACGAGTGGAATTTGGTCCTAACTCGGTGATTATTCGTGAGCTTAACAATGACACTATAGTGGCTGAGGGAAAGGTAGATCATCGTTCACGGTTGTACACCTTCTCCCACTTTACTTCTGATTCTATGCCCACTGCCTTGCTCACTCATGCAAATGAGGTTAGTAAGTTATGGCATGAGCATTTTGGACATCTAAATTATCGCTACCTTGAAAAATTGAAACGAAATGGTCAACGGGTTGCCTTGCATCAAGTTTTCTAAGGGTCTTTGTGAGGTTTGTACCCTTGGAAAGCATCCTGAAAAGAACTTTGACAAAGGAAAAGCCTGGAGAGCCACTCGTCCTTTGGATCTTGTTCACAGCGATGTTTCTAGTCCATTTCCTTCTCCTTCGTTTACTAGAGCTCTTTATGTGCTGACCTTCATTGATGACTATTCGCGATATACTTGGGTATATTTTCTTAAGCTTAAGTCTGAAGTCTTTGAACATTTTTAGGACTTTAAGGCTCTTGTTGAGAAATAAGAGGAACAGTCTATCAAGGTTCTTCGAACTGACAATGGAGGTGAATATGTAAACAATAGGTTCATGGATTTATGTAATTCTGAAGGGATCTCTTTGCAGCATACAGTTGCGTATAGCCCTTTGCAGAATGGAGTCACAGAAAGAAAGAACCATACTCTGAAGGAGATGGCCACTTGTATGATTCACTCGAAGTCTCTTCCTCTGCAATATTGCGCCGAAGCAGTGAATTGTGCAAATTACATTCAGAACCGTGTTCCACACAAGGCAGTAAGAGGGATGACACCCTTTGAAGCCTGGTTTGGATGCAAGCCTGATGTTGAACACTTTCAAGTATTCAGATCCAAGGCTATGGCTCAGATTCCCAAGAAGAAATGCAAGGCTTTGGAACCACAATCCAAACCTTGTATCTTTGTAGGGTATCCTGATGGCGTGAAGGGATATCGATTGATGAATCCTACTTCTCATGAGCTGTATATTGAGAGAAGTGTGAAGTTCAATGAGTCTTCTTCGACTTCTACTTCTCAAGCTATTGAGGTTCTTCAGCTCACTGATTTGGATTCTGACTCATCAGATGATGATACCATTGAGCGTGCTCCTCTTCCGGATCCTCCTGACCATCAGATATTTGAATCTTCTAATTCTGACAGTAGTGATGATGAGGACTATGTCCCTTCTCACTCAAGTGAAGAATCTTCCGACTTTGAGCCTGATCCTCCTGGTCCCCTTTGGGCCAGGAAAACTTTGCAAAGTTTTGGAGATTTAGTTGGAGATACTTCAGATATGAAATGTACTCGCTTAGATTTCGTTGGACCCCACTCTTTCTTCACCTCTACTTTTGATCTACAGTCTTTCCGGGAGGCTTCTGGTATTCCTGAGTGGGATTCTGCCATGGATGAGGAGTATTCCTCTCTCATGAAGAACGATACTTGGGATCTCACCACTCTTCCAAAAGGAAGAAAAATTGTTCGATGTAAGTGGGTGTTCCAAACAAAGTATGGCGTAGATGGAGACGTCAAAATTTTTAAATCATGATTAGTAGCTAAGGGTTTCTCTTAGATAGCTGGGGTTGATTATACATAAACCTTTTCTTCGGTTACGAATATGACTTCTATTCGACTGACCCTAGCCATTGCCGCAACAAACAGATGGAAAGTCCATCAAATGGACGTTAAGAGTGCCTTCCTTCATGGTGGCCTAGAGGAAGAGATCTATATGGAACAACCTCTAGGTTATGTCCAAGATTCCTCCCTCATTTGTAAGTTAAAGAAGTCTCTTTATGGCCTTAAACAAGCCCCTCGGGCTTGGTATGCCAAGATGGACTCCTTCTTACTTACATCAGGGTTTACTAGGTGTCACTTTGATCCAAATGTTTATATTCTATGACAAGATGACTCCATACTCATTCTTGTTCTATATGTTGATGACTTGTTGATCACAAATAGCTCTTCCTCTATTATTGATTCTGTGAAGATCGCCTTAGCCAACAAGTTTTCCATGACTGACTTAGGTCTGCTTCATTACTTCCTTGGGATCCAAATTTCACAATATGACTCGGGAATCTTGATTTCGCAACCTAAGTATGCTCTTAATTTGCTAGCTCGGTTTCAAATGTCTGATTGCAAGTCTTCTCCTAATCCTTTTCTTTCCGAGGTTAAGTTGGTTTTAGATTGCTCTACTCCCTTGGTTGATGGTACTCTTTATCAACAGTTGATGGGGAGCTTGATTTACTTGACTCACACTCGACCGGATTTATCATATGTTGTTGGGATTGTGTCTAGATTCATGCAGGAGCCACATGAGCTACATTGGAAAGCAGCTAAATGGATCCTTCATTATGTTTGTGGCACTTATGTTGATGGCATTCACTATCATGGAGGAGTTGATATTGACTTGATTGGATTCATAGATTCTGATTGGGCCGGTGACTTAGATCATCAGAAATCTACTTTTGGCTATAGTTTCTCTCTTGGTTCAGGTCCTATTAGTTGGTCTAGCAAGAAGCAAAATGCAATTGTGATATCATCTACAGAGTCATAATACAGAGGAGTAGTTAACGCTGCCACAAAAGCTATTTGGGTACAGGGTATTCTGACAGAGTTTGGCATCCACTTTCAGCGGCTTACCATTATCTACTGTGATAACATGAGCACAATCTCTATTTGCATAAATCTAGTTTAACATCATTGGACAAAGCACATTGAAATCCATATGCACTTCATATAGGAGCTTATTCATGATGGTATCATCAACATTCAGTACATTCAAATAGCTGATCAGATTGCAGATTTATTCACCAAGCCCTTCACTGAGATGAAGTTTCTTCACTTACGGTCTCTTCTTGGGGTGAGGTCTTCTGCAGCTACCCATCTTCTTCGGGATATGTATTCCTTATTTTCTTCTTCTTCTTCTAGGAAGATTGTGTTTGTATATGGTCACCTTATCAGGCCTTTAGTTGCCAGGCCCCATTGGTACATCTTTCTTAGTTTTTTAGGAGTTTCTTCCTCTTCTGTCTGACTCATCACAGCTGCTACCCCAGCTTCGATGAAGGGGGGGTGTTAGTGTGAGTTATCCTAAGTGTCCTCCTCTCATGTTGGAGGGTCATCTCACATGGGTTAGGTTTAGGGTTAGGTTTAGGGTTTCATGTGTGTCATGCACTAGGGTTACTCAGCACCCTATATGTACCCCTTTTCTATTCATTTATGAGCATGCCAAGACACTCTGTTGTCTTTCCTCTATGCAAGCTTTGTTTCTATTGAGCAAGTCCTTCCATTACTGATCACTTTTTCCTTGCTATCACTGGAGCTATCACAATTCCATTAGAGTGCAACTACTTCGTGGTGCCTCATTTCCGATTCGATTCTCGCAAACTCCAACCAAAAATAGTTGATTTAGTTTTTTGTTGTTGGCGTACCACGTTGTTTAGAATTTTTGTTATTGGCAGGGAATGAACTATTATTTGAAGCCACAAAACATTACTAAATCTATGAAGGTCTATTGAAGCCATGGAACGCTACGAAATCCATGCAATCTTATTGAATCCATGAAGCACTATATGAAATCACATAATAATAGAAGTTTGTTTAAAATCCATGAATAACTATGAAGTCAATTTGACACTATGAAGATCCCAAAAAATCCAATTGGTTATGAATGGAGTCTTGTAATCATTCCTTTTGGCCTTATGTAATGTTTCGTAATTTTAGGAGTTTAGTAAGATAGTTCAATTTAACATTGGGTGGCTTATAAATAAAGCCCAATTGCCTTAGGAAGGAAGCTTTTTTTACGATTCACCTCAGCTAAGCCTAGGAGAAATGGGAGCTTAAGGATCATAGAAGAGGGTGTAATATCCCTTGTGGGATACTACTTAAAAATGCACAAAATATTGAAAATTTGCAGCCAGATAAAATATTGATTTTTGTAGATTTTTACAATAAGGACAAAAGACTAAAGAAAATTATAGTCTCCCAAAATATCCACTTGAATTACATGAAAATTTAAAGAGAGCTTGATATTATTATAAAGGACATAATAACACTATTTTTGGAGTTTTACAGAAATTAAAATGCTACTAGAAAAAGCACAGCGTGCCCCAGACAGCTGGAAAACTTCAAAGATTTGTAACTCTCCAAATACAAGAGCAAAAATTAAGGGTCTTTGGAAATAACATTAACAAGTATAGGAAATGACATTTCAACCTTTATATCTGAAGGAGACCAATTGCAAAACCCTCTAAATAAAGGCTACAAGTCGCCTAGCTGGGAAAAGGGTCAAAAATTGATGAAGATGCCTTCAACGTGCTGCCACGCCCTGCCCAAATGGCTGTCGTGAATCTGATCCAAAAGGCCTCTGTTATCTTCCCCAAATGCCCCCAAAAATCCTCAAACCCTTCCTTTGAGCCCTCTATTATTATCTATGTGACACAACCTTGAAAGTGGCTCCAAAAATGACAGACTAGGGTAGATCTCTCACTACCGAAGAATGCCCTGCTAGCTAGGGACGGGTCTCTCACCACCGAAGCTAGGGTCTCTGTGGGATTTCACTCCACAAGCTGTAGATGCGCAACAACAACTGCACGTGGAGGAGGTTAAAACGTATGCGACAAAAAGTTCTCTTTTCCTTTCTCCCCCAGCTCCTTATATATTTCTCCAAGGTAAAAGAGCCCCAATAAACCCTAGATGCATTTCTTTCCATGGAGAGGCCAATAAATAAAAGTAACTAAAGTTACTTTTTCCTGTTTAAGTCGTCATGGTCCAAAGTGACCCCCAAATGCAACACTTCAATATTAGAACCACGTGGCCCCTTCCCAAAATCTCCCAGCATCCACAGCCCCTTGGGTATGACCACGGTTTGGGACTCGACTCAGCCATTAGGCCTTTGGCGTAGGAAAGGGGACATTACAAATCCTCCCTTCCCGAGAAATGCTTGACCCCAAGCATTATCATGTCATGCTGCATAAGCTAAATTCCACCGAGTAAGTTTCTCCACCTCACCCTGCAGTCAACTAATGATTGGTGTGGTGCAAAGAAACCAAGACACCTCATGTAGTCATCATGCTCTCCATGTCGTGTAGAGAATAATGTTTCTCCTGAAGTAGTATGATTCCCACACCGACTCTCCACTGGTACCCACATCAAAATTGCTAATATGTCCAATCCCTGCCAATGCAAGGTTGTCATCAAGTGATCACTCACTGCCTCTCCAATCAACTCCTGGGTATGAAAGTCCACTCTGAATCCTATAGAATCCCCTGAATCAACCTGTGACACAACCTGTATATGCACAAATGGTGCTAACTCTCCCACATGACCTACACTCATGTGAGAGAAAGGCTCCTCATAATGTATCTTAATATGTCCCATGGGGTAAAAGTCACAAGACTCCAATAGACAGTCAACCGGTAATATTATCTCCACATAGTCCACCTCCTGCGCTAAATGTGGACCTACTGAATAACCATGATTCAAACTCCTCTCTCCAATGACTAATGCGTGGGCGAAGTGCTCACCAGGCATAGGAGTAGTAAAATACATAGGAGTGTTATCCCATGTTGACTAAAAAAATGATGAACCCGTAAGCTCTGACTTGTCATAGTGACAAACCGTACATGCATGTATAAAGTTGAGGATATCCTCCCTCAACCTATGCCATATGAACCTCTCTTACATGAACCTATAGGTCTCATCGAAGCTCAAGTGCCCAGTCACGAAAGAACAATGCACATGTCACAATATCTCCATCCTCAACCATGAACCTGACACAAGGTATAATCTGCCCTGATAGAAGATCATCTCCTCCTCCAATATGTAGCTATCATCTTATATGTGACCATATAGAATCTCATGAGTGTGTTGGTTCTTGGAGTACTCAACAAGTAAATGAGATCTCCAATCTACCAAAACCTTCGATAACCAATATAATTATAAACTCGGATGATTTGAACCTGTACTCCCAATATTTGTCGTTGTCTCATGTGCAACACTAGTGGTTACACCCACACCCATGACTCCACTCACCCCATCTAGAGTCAAAGTCTCCATCATATCTAACTCACTCCCCAATTTAACATCACCCAACTCACTCTCCACATAAGTCATCATGGTGTGCTCTATGTCTGTAGCAAACAACCCGCTGGAATAGGAGTCATCGAATATCCCACTTGTCCCATACCTTGTGATGTCACCATCACCCACAAGAGTTTGTGTTCCTTCACAATTCAACCGCTGCAACGACATGCTTCTTTCTTCACCAATCACATCTTTTGCAATCTGCCCTTGTATACCCTGAAATCTGATTTCTTTATTTTCCTTGAATTTTTGTAGTTTATCCACATGAGGGATGAATGCAAATTTCCCAAAAGATGGAAGCCAATATGTCTAATGAATGATCCTAACTTCAATTAACCCAAATGTACAAACACATTCAAGTACTTCACATCTCTTAATGACAATAAAGAAATGAGTTACCTTCTTTGTGCAAGACATATCTTTCCATGGACATAACTCATTCATTCCTTATATGTTGGGAATACACATGGTTTCTCCCTTGTCATACTTTATTCTCTTTCCCCATATTTTCATTTCACTGTAAATGCAAGAGAAAGGGAAATCAATATTAGAAACCATGCATCCATAAACTTTATCATAAGGAACTTCATACCTTTTGTTGTACCCATTGATTCTTGTCATGAGAGAAGACAACACATCTGAAATAACATAATTGGGGCTGCTCATCATACCTTTGCAACTCAGAATTTCTGATATAGGATCAACATCTTCATTATTCTTTGATTTTTCAACCCATGCATCATCGTTTTCCTTAACATCATGCAACCATTGCATCCCAAAAATAGTGTTACCTCTAGCAAATTCAACCACAATAAATACAACACATACCTCATGTCCTTTCAATATCATGGGCCCCTGCATTATTTTCTTTGCCAACATATGCTTATTGGCCAAATCAAGAGTAATGCGAATGGAAGATGTTTTTATTCCATCTAGCATACCTTGAAACGTGATTATGAAATAGTCTTCCTCAATCATCCAAGCATGTAAATCTTGTCACAACTAATAGAAACATGGCAACAACATAGGAGAACTCAACAAGCTAGGAATATGGTAACCATTCTCATACCTTAGGATGCTAAAGTCATCAATGCACCTTGAATTCAACTCTTCTTTTTTAACAACAAAGTGCACCTTGATTCTTTGATCACTTTGAGGACCAAATGCCCCCACTAACCCTTCCAAGGGTTCCACCATGTAGCTGGTATAAAAATCAATCATGGGCTCTATTAATAAAAAAATTTCTCCTCTCTTTATGATTGTTGTTATACATAGTCCAGCAGGCTGAAGATGATTAAAAAATATTCTCTTACCCTTTTTAGCAATTAGAAAACCAACGCTAGTACCTTGAGAGTTACTCTCCCTTCTTGCACCAGAGTCCCTAATGAAAAATCATGCTTGCCAACACTTTTAATCCCAAAAGGCACATTTGAATTCCTTCCTTTGCTTATGAAATTAGTCACAACGTTTTCAAAATCAGAATTGATAGTTTTGGATAATTGCAACATATTACTAGGATCCCATACCTTATAAATCCCATGAACCCTTGTATCATGTAAGGTCTTCCATCTTTGTTTTTCTTGTATCTCTACATAAAGAAGATCATTACTCTTTGTCTTCATGATGACTTGACTTTGATGTACCAAATTCTTAGCATTCTTATCGACAATAGGATGAATACCATCATGATAAAACTACTATAATGATGTAGGATGAAGATGATGAAATACATCCATGCTACTACTAACCTCCTTATAGAGAATATCATCAAAAGGTTCACCTTCTATTGCTGATTTAGAAACCTCCATGTGCTCAAGATAGACATATGTTGAGCTACCCCCAACATTTTTCCTGAGTGCCCGTTGAAAGTATCTGAAAGCTGATCAAAAGTTGCTGGTTTGGAAATTACATCAGGCTGCAATTTCACACAAGTGTTCATGTGAGGCTCCTCCTCATGTGCAAGTTGCTCTATAAAGACTTTTTTCGTGGGTGTAGACTTCCTTGCATCATTTGCCCACATCTTTTCCTTGAACTCTTGTAGGTGTTGTCTTGCTTAAGCGGCTATGAATCTAGCAGCTCTAGCTCTATTGTTCCATTCCTTACACTGTTTAAGAGTTTCCATTACATCTTCCTTCTTTGCATATACAAATTTCTTCTTCCAAGCTGGAATAATTTCTCTAACAAGAAAATTTTCACTAATGTAATTATTTTTCTCAATGGAAATCATACCTTTTTCACTAGAAGCTTCTTCTTCTTCAAATGAGCTCCTTTGTAATTCAGGTACTAATATATGATGACCTTGCTTGGGCTTGCTACCAATCTTCATCATGCAATAATATGGGAATGGCATATTATCTTTGAAACCCTTACTCAAAGATTGATATTTCCTCCAACAAGAATCCTCATCACAAACATCTATTGGGTGCCCTTTATTATTGTTCTCACATTTTTCCTTATTGTCCCAAGATTTTCTTTGATTCAAATTTTGAGTGAGCTGGCTCAAATAAAGGTTAGTGGCTTCTTGTTGTTTCACCATGTTGGTGAACATTTCCTTCATAAAACCCACATTGAGATTTTTCTAAACTACCATATTTAACCTACACAGGTTGGAGGAACAACAAATTTGATACCATTGTAATATCCCTTATGGGATACTACTTTAAAATGCACAAAATATTGAAAATTTGTAGCCAAATAAAATACTGATTTTTGTAGATTTTTACAATAAGGACAACGGACTAAAGAAAATTAAAATCTCCCAAAATATCCACTCGAATTACATGAAAATTTAAAGAGAGCTTGATATTATTATAAATGACATAATAACATTGTTTTTGGAGTTTTACATAAATTAAAATGCTGCCAGAAAAAGCACAGCGTGCCCCAGACAGCTAGAAAACTTCAGAGATTTGTAACTCTCCAAATACAAGAGAAAAAATTAAGGGTCTTTGGAAATAACATTAATAGGTATAGGAAATGACATTTCAACCTTTAGATTTGAAGGGGACCAACTAGAAAACCCTCCAAATAAAGGTTGTGATTCACCTAGCCGGGAAAAGGGTTAGAAATTGATGAAGATGCCTTCAATGTGCTGCCACACCCTGCCCAAATGGCTACTGTGAATCTGATCCAAAAGGCCTCTGTTATCTTCCCAAAATTCCCCCAAAAATCCTCAAAGCCTTCCTCTAAACCCTCTGTTACTATCTATGTGACACGGCCCTGAAAGCAGCTCCAAAAACAGACTAGGGTAGATCTCTCACTACCAAAGAATGCCCTACTAGCTAGGGACATGTCTCTCACCACTGAAGCTATGGTCCCTATGGGGTTTCACTCCACAAGTTGTAGATGCACAACAACAGCTGCACGTGAAGGAGGCTAAAATGTATGCGACAAAAATTTCTCTTTTTCTTTCTCCCCTAGCTCCTTATATATTTCTCCAAGGCAAAAGAGACCCAATAAACCCTAGACACGTTTCTTTCCATGGAGGGGCCAATAAAATAAAAGTAACTAAAGTTACTTTTTCCTGTTTAAGTCACCATGGTCCAAAGTGACCCCCAAACGCAACACTTCAATATTAGAACCACGGGCCCCTTCCCAAAAGCTCCCAACATCCACAGCCCCTTGGGTATGACCACGGTTTGGGACTCGACTCGGCCCTTAGGCCTTTGGTGTAGGAAAGGGGACATTACAGAGGGTTGCATATAAATTCAACCTTTTTTATTATTTTTACATTATTAATGTATTGTCAAGAATGTGTCATTGGTGATTGGTTTGTGTATGTTGTTCCTATGAGTTGAATTCAATAAACTTTGTTGTTTTGTTTCTCTTGTTTATTTCAAATTTATGTTCATGTATGTATCTTTTGTATATTCAATGTGAAATTTTGATGGCAATATGGTTTAAGGTGTATCTTCATTGGGAACCCTAACCATGTATGTGTCATATGGTATCATAGTGGGGATTTCATTCCTTGTGAATCAAGGCACAAAGAATATAGACAATTTTTCACATTTGTATGTGGGCAGAAAATCATTGAGGGAATCTTCTAGTAAGGAGATTACTGGACAGAAGGTGTGAATTTTGTAAGGGTTGTATTCTTTTAGGAAGCACAATGGAACACAATGGAAACATTGTAAGAGGTTGTAGAGACTAAGGCACAAGACTTGAGGAATCGGTCGAGATGAAGAGAACTATGCAAGTCTATTGATATGATATAGTTTCCATAAAATGTTGAAGTGTTGTTTTGGAAGATCATTGAAGTGATAATGAAGCAAAACATGCACAACAAAGAGTGTAATCCATGAATAAGGAATAAGAAGATGTGCAAGCTAAGGGACACAAAGACATGATTTTACACGCGATTGTTAGGATGGGGGGTAAACCAAGATCAGATACCCCACATTACTCTAGAATTTCAAAGCTAGGGGAGAACAGTGATTAGATAATATATCTCAAGAAGTATTTTGAGTATGAAAATATGTAAGATCACAGAAGATTTAAATTCACATGCATGAAGTTGAAGGGTCATACATATCTTTGGTGGGAGCATATCCAGACGAGAAAAGTGTAAAGAGGAAAACCAAATATTAAGACATGGGATAGGTTGGTAGTGAAGTTAAAGGATTTTTTTCATGTGGATTACCGGTTCAATTTGTTCAAGAAGTTACATAACCTGCTATAGAGAGAGATCAGTTTGAAGTACATTGAAGAGATTTATATACTTGTCATTTGAGTAGGTCATGTGGAAGATGATAGGAATAAGATCTCCAAATATATGAATGGATTGTGGATTACAATTCAAGATTAATTTGGAATTATCCAAGTGTAGTCAGTAGAGGAGGCCTATTACTATGCACTAAAGGTGGAGGTGATGTCTGTGCGTAAGAAAAAGAATGATGCCCGAGGAAAAGGAAAGGTTTGTGTAATGCCACGAACACGGTGAAAGTAAAAAAAATTGTATACATCATGAATGCAATGTTAGTTTGGCATTATGTAGTAAAGGAACAACTAGGGGAGGATTAAATACATCCAAGGGAAGAGGATAATTTGGATGCAGAAGAGGTTACAAATCCAACACATGTTATGGGTGTGGAGATATATGGAATAGATCATTTGAGTTCTCATACACCCAAATTGATGACAAACAAAATAATTTGAGTATGCACATATTGCATAAGCAAACAAATATGATATGCCAAGCGACAAAAAATACTTAGATATGGGTGAGGCGTTGATGTTCAAATACGTATTTTTAAAACCCAAAAAACAATAAGCTAGTCTTGAGCAGAGAAATATTTTGTTAAGGACGTGCAAATGAGGAGGTAAATTCTGCAATTTGATAGTGGAGAGTAGAATCATAGATAATTTGTTTGCACATGAGATGGTAGATACGTTGGGGGTTGAATAGGATTACACATCCTAATCCCTACAAATTTTATTTGTTATAGAAGAGACACCAACTTTGGTGGCAGAGTAATGTCTAGTTAAGTTTCAGATAGGGTGATATGAAGATGGAGTCATGTGAAACGTCATGCATATGGATGTATGTCATGGGTTACTTGGAAGGTTTTTACAGTTTGATTTCAAAAGATTCAACATGATGGTCGAGTGAAAATCTACAAGGTGGTGAAGGATGGAAAAGAGTTCACTCTTAATTTGATGAGGGAGAAGAGTGAGAGATCAGAGTAAGGAAAAAAGCTTTTAATACTTTCAGAGAATAAATTATTTAGTGAGGTAAAGTAGAATAGTGCATGTTTAGCACATATAGTGAAACCCGTGCAAAGAGAGAGTACATATACAATGGTGGATAGTGATAAATTAATGTTGCGAGAAGTGAAGTACATGTTGGGAGATTTTATGGAGATAGGTTTGAGTGAGTTTCCTAAAGGGACACCTCCTTTGAGGAATATAAGTCATCACACGGACTTAATCACAAGATAAATGTTTCCAAACAAAGCGGCATACAGGATGACACCGCAAGAGAATGTGGAGATATAGAGGCAAGTTCAGGATTTGTTGGATAGAGGACCAATCAAAGAGAGTCTAAATCTATTTTTGATAGTAGTAGTTCCAACACCAAAGAAAGGTGGTGAGTGCTGTATGTGCACAAATCCCAGAGCCATCAATAAAATCACCATCAAGTACAAGTTTCCATTATTGTGTATGGATGAAATCATGGATTTTTGAATGACATGGGATATTTGAGAAAGATTTATTTTAAGAGTAGATATCATCAAATTCACATAAGAGGGTTATAGATGGAAGATGACATTCAAGATGCAAGAAGGATGGTACAAGTGGCTTGTCATGCCATTTAGAGTGAGTAACACATAGATTACTTTCATGAGGTTGATGAACGAAGTATTGAAACCATTTTTGGGAAATTTTATGATCATGTACCTTGATGATATTCTGAAATTCAATAAAACATGGGAGAAGATAATTTTTTGCATATAAGGCAATTGTTGCAACGGGTGCAGGGAAGTTGTTGATTAATTTGAAAAAGTGTTGTTTTATACAGGAAGAGCTTGTGTATTTGGAATTGGTGATTTCCTATAAATATTTGAAAATGGATCGAGAGTAAAGTTCCCCTCTCCATGTTCGCACTAGGGGGTGTTAAGAATAAATCTCACAAGTGGATGTTATTGTGTTTACATTAGAAATTATTACGTAGAGTTATTATATAAGTGATTGTTATGTGAGTAACAATCACTCTAGGTAAGTTATATTGGTTAGTGTATTTATTATAATACTACGTAAATTGTTTAAACAAATTACATAAATAGGAGAATAGTTTGTTCTCATGTATGATATTGGAAGACTAGTTTAATGGTTATATGATCTCGAATAGGACTACTTATTCTTAGGAGATCCTTTCTTATACATTTATAATGGTTTATATTATGGTAGTATGTTGATTGAATCCTTTTTAAGAGCAAGCTCTTTCCATATATGGAATAAAACCCAGAATTAGAGTTGAAGCTTAGTGTCAAGGTTTCTGACAGGTAAGAAATAGAATTCGTACTAGAGTGCGTTGATTAAATGCATCGTGACCCTCTACTCAGCTCTGACATTCTGCAAACTGCTCTCTACTGACTTAGAACATTTTATTAATTCGTGGAGGCATAATTTAATTTATGAATTTTTGCTCATCCAAAGTCCAGTGGAGTATGGGCTCCTCGGAACATGTGATCAGAGGCATAGCTGACAACTCTCAACGCAGCACTGGAGGAATTGGTGCATAATGCATTCTTTGGGGAGGATAGCCTCTGCCCAATGCAACGGGGAGAAAAAATGATTTGACGTATAGGGATGGGCATTCTGTCCTGCAGGTTCTTTGAATAACTTCCAAATAGTTTTATAGTTGATGTTTGTGTGCCTCTGTGTTTTTCCATCTAGATTTCATGTGAGTGCAAAATGTTTTGTTTCCTGTGGGGCAAAAACATGCAGTGTAAATCGCAAGCAACAGATGTGTGTATCCTCACAATCACACATCAAGAGGTGTCCAACTTTACTGTTTCTCACATCATTCTTGTTGTTTATCAGATTGTAGCTAATGTTTTTCCCTGTTGGACAAAATTCTTGGAATTTATGTGGTCTCGTGAGTGGCAATGATTGTGGAGTATGTAAAAATGGGTTTGTTGAAAAGATCTTGGCAATTTTCGCGCAAATGGATCACCATTCATTCAAAACCAGACTCCAAATTTAAATAGATAATATTATGTTTTTTTGAAGGGTAATATTGAAAAAATCATCCTCACACATAAAATGTTTGATAGGTACAAGTGAACGTCAAATTTAATCCCTACACCCAGGGATGGAAGCACTCAAATACTTCATATCATCAATACCATTGTTAAAAATCATCCTCTACTTTATTCTTGTTTTGAAAATGGCCTGAGTTGATTAACAATGACAATTCATATAGTATCTATGGTGGGATTGGAACAATGCATTGAGTCACTTCAAGTATAGTGCAAGAAATTATGCCATTAAATGAGATAATGGAGCCTCTCAAACTTTTGCGTGAAAATAATTTAATAAACTATGTAATTATAAGAATATTTATTTGAAAATGTATTTATAAGAATATTTACATAGTTTGAAAATGTATTTAATAAATATTCAAACTTTTGCACGAAAATAAATATTCTTATAATTACATAGTTTGAAAATGTATTTATTTGAAAATAACTGTGTAACTATGTAATGACTGTGTAATTTAATAAACTATGTAGTTTATAAGAATACAATAATGAGTTCCAATGCATGTGACCTATATTTTATTAATAATATTTAAGGTTATTGAATTTCTTGTGACTTTATTATGTCAAAAATTATTCATTATAAACCATATTTTTTCTTTATAAAATATTTCTTATTTTCATTGTGTTTGACACATATTTTTCAAATATTATTTAGGAATATGTAAGTGTGTAATGTCACTTGCATATTTGAAATATATTAGTCCTTTTTGTATAAATTTATATTAAGATTATATAACTTATTAATCATGTATATTTACTATAACATTTCGGAATTATATTTTAGGTCATGAAGACAATGATATGAGGTTTTTCAAACTTTTGACCCCAAAGGAATCTAATAAGCTATGTAATTATAAGAGTGTTTCTTTGAAAATGTGTTAACTTAGTGATCCTCTTGCAAATTTGTTATATTCTTGGTAGCCATTAAAATGTACGCGATCTTAATAATAATATTTGAAGTTATCAAATTTCCTATGACCTTATTATATGTGTTGAAATTTGTTTAGTATATCATGTTTTTATTTCTACAAATACTTTTTATTTTTATTGTGTTGGCACATTATTGCGTTAAGTGTTAATTATTGACATGTAAGTTTTGTAACGACACTTGTATACTTTTACAGTAATAATGGATGTTATAAGTATTATAAATCATGCATAAAGTTGACTACTGGTTATTAAAATCAAATTTGTAATTGTGTTTACTATTCAAGACAATGTAACAATGACAACAATTAGGCCAATTTTTTCATTTAGCTTGGGATTTGATTAATCTTTTACTATTGGTTTGTTGATACATACATCAATTTATTATATTTATACCAATTTTTCTTTGACACGTTTGTGTCTTCATATTTAATTATTTTATTTTTTTTCAGTAAAGTAGAAATCTTTTAATCCAATTAAAGCTAAATTATATTTCCTACACACCTTGAATATTTCTTGTTTGATTATTAGGTGCCCATATGTCTAAACAACCTTGAAGTTCCTATTTATATGTTTAATCATTATTGAATTCCCTTGAGTATTACGTGTTTACTTGGTCTTTGATATATGGTCAAGGAGGGATTTGAGTTGTTGGGGACTTTCAACTGGGCTAACCATCTTCATTCTCTTATCATGTGGTATCCCCTTTGAATCCACTTGTATTGTGCATGCCTTATGTTGTATTTGCGAGAAATAGAAAAAAAATTGAAACATGTCATCGTATGCTCATATATTCAAAGGGTACACATTTTAATGATCTCTCCTCCATTGCCTTTAGAAATGTTTTAACCATTAGTGCAAACAAAGCTTTCCATATGTTTGTGGAAAACACAATTTGTTATTTGTAGTTTTTCCATTTGTGTCATTGAACATTGATAATGTAGTTTTGCATAGAGTACCCCACGTAGAATCAATCCTCTTGAAAATACACCTCTATCGACGATTACATGACACAAACTTCCTCGCTTAGAGAATCTCTTGTTCATTCAAGGTACCCACTCTTGTCTTATGACAAACACTAAAATAGTAATACATTACTTTGATTTATTAGTTCAACACTTATGTTATTTAAACACATTATAATGTAATTACAATATCCATAAAAGTTTTTAAAGCTCAATAACAAGTAAGGATCTCTAGGTTGTCACCAATCCAGACATATTTAATATTGAGCACGCGTCATATTAACTAGGATAAGGAATTGTACAAGGGTAGGTGTAGGAAGTTGATGGACAAAAATGGAGTCATCTGTGGACGTCATATTGTAAAAAAACAGTGAAATATCAATTTGTAGGGATTATTAGCAATACTCGCATTCAAAATTAGAAAAAATTATATAAATATGAATCGTAGCATCTGGAATCTAGTTTCTAAAATACTATTTTTTTTTAAAAAATGGACAAGTTTAGCTATATTAAACACTTAAAATTATATGACTTGGTTTTTTTTTTTTTTAAACTTATAAGATTTTAGTCTATTTGCCCGCAATTTGGATGACCAAATCTTGTTATTTTTTTTTTATTTGGTGAAAAGTTAGATGTAGTTGTTTATCTTGGGATGGATTTTATTTTATATTTTTTCAAGCAATATTTTTTTTTAATGATTTTTTCCGTGAAAGTGGTCTGAAAAATATTTAGAAAACGGAGCGCTTTCCGTTTGCCCGTCATAACTATATCAAAAAATATTGAAATAAATTTATTTTTTTAACGTGTATAGAATTTGTCCATGCTTGGGATGGTATAAGTTTTATCACATTTTGATAAGTGAAACAAAAGTTACAGTCTTAAACGTAGACATGAACATTCACGGAAAAATATCTCTTAAAAACCTATTGTTAGTAAAAAATTATAAAATGATATTTATCTTATTCTATTCACTTTAAAATCAATATTTCTACGAAGCTAACAATCTCCCCTACGCGATGGCACCATTTTTGTGAAATATTTTCAGTTTTTTAGCATGGTTCAAGTCTTTGGAAGAGCAAATTTGAGGTTTTTTGATCTTTTACACTTCATAATGACCTTCCATAGCTTTGGTTGGGGAAAAACAAAGATTTCCGAAGGCTTAGGGTTGGCAGATAGATCTGCAATCACGGTTTCTAAAGTGCGATCGCGGTTTTTATAACAAAAACCGCGAGCGTGCTTTATGAACCGCAATCGCGGTTTATAAAGCGCACTCGCGGTTCTTAAATCATATTTACACACATCCCAATGTCTGAATTACCATGTGATTTTTACTCTCTGACCTTACCGTACGAATTACTGCGCAATTCTGTCTTTTTCTGCACGTTTTTTCTTATCATTGGAAGTGAAACATCATGGGAGACAAGAAACAAAGTCAAAAGAGGAAGTCATTAAGTGAAAAAACACCAAATGAATTAGAGACCAACAAAATTTAAAATGTTGAGTGAATGTGGAATCTTCATGAATCAAGAAGAGGTTCATCTTCAATCCCAACTATTGTAAGCAATGAAGAATCAGGTAATGTTTCTACTGTCAATGTTGAAGTTGAATTAAATACTCGTGATGAAGATGTTTTTACTGTCAATGTTGAAGAAGAATTAAATACTCATGATGTAGCAAATGTTGAAATTGAAGGAGAAAATGAAAATGTTAATAAGGAAATTCATGTTGAAACTGTAGACAGAACAAAATTTGACAAAAACACCTCCTAGGATTTTATGTAAGAAACCTAATTTTTATTGAAATTGATGAAAACATTTTGAAACCAATGTCTGACAAACTTTCTGAACAACAAATCAGAAGAAAAGCCACTGAAATTTGGGATAATTATTTTAAAATTTTAAATGATTCCCAAAGATGTCATTTGTTGGTTAGTTTGATGAAATTGATTAAAATGATACCTACATTAAACACCTTAGGATTGACAACATCTAATATACGTGGTCAAACCTCTATAACTGTTGAAAACCTTCATGATGCATATCATCACTGTTAGTGTCAAGAGATGCGCTAGGGATAGTAATATTATGTGTCATGTACTTGCTACTAGTTTTGTAAGTGAATCAATAAAAAAATAACGTTTGATTACGCACACAATTCGAATGTTGCAAGTTAATCGAAAAACTCTAATGAAAGCAATTAAAAGATCTAATATCCTTCAATCACTCAATAACACCAATTTTTGGGTATTTTTTGCTAGAGCACCACGCAAGGACAAAAATTATTCTAATGCTATAAAATAAGTTGTTATTCAATTTTGGCATGATAACACTAGAGTTTCACCTAATACAAGAGATGTTATAAAGTGGAGAGTTGGTTCTACTAATTGTGAACCACATCCAAAGCATTTCTTAGATATGACTCAAACTCAATTTTTTCATAAGTTTGAATAAGAGAATCTAGAAATTAAAATTAGTCAACGTTTTTTTGAAATGTTGAAACCATTCTATGTGAAAATCAACCACACTCGCACCACTTGTTGTTGTAGGCAACATGTTGAATTTGTGATGCATTATGCTAAATTTTTATGTATTCATTCTAATTTTCATTCTAAAACTATGTTATCGGAATGGGGTGTTCAAGTTCCACCAATATCTTCCAGGGATTTCATTCATACTATATTTTGTGAAAAAGAAGTTGGACAATTTTTTTATAGGTAGGATTGTTTAGATGGAAATTGTAGTACATGCGGCGGGTTACCTAAATCAAAAAGTTGCATCCATGAGCAAATTGAAGGTACAATATGACATAATTTAGTTGAGTTTGATAAATATAAATCAGTTGCATACCAGTTGAAAGATGGAAAAGAGTCTAAACGGTGTGAGCTAATTACAGAACAAATGAATGTTTTTCAATTTTTGAGAATGTTTAATGATGAAATTGTTTATGAGTATGCTAGGCATACACATAGAGCTCGATGGTTGGATGAACAGTTTAAGATATGCAAGGACACATTTCCTACTGGTATATTGTTTCGGTGGTCGATTTTGTAGAGAATTACACATTGCAACCACAAATGGAGGTTCAATCGCAATATTACAACTCAGTACAAGTTGTCATTTTTGTGCATATATCATTTCTACATTCGCCTGACAGTACAGAGAATGATCAAAAAATTTGAAGAGAGTACCACTTTTATATCAATGATGATCGTACTCTTTCTACTGAATTTGTGCAAGGGTGTTTCCAGTTATTTTATGGAAACTTGTCTGATAGGGACATCCACTTCAAACAACATTATATATGGTCAGATAATTACACGTCTCAGTTTAAGAATGCACAAATGTTTTATTGGATGAGTAGAGTGCACGTCAAGATAGGTGTGCAACATATTTCGAGTTTCACTTAGGTTGGACATGGAAAAGGAGAGCATGATGGTACAAGGGCATGTATGAAAAGAGCTCTTGCAAGAGAAGAGTTGAAGTACAAAGATGGTGTTAAATTAAAAGATGCAAAGAACATAGTGGAATGGTGTATTGACAACATGGCCTGAGGTTCTCAAGAAAATTTCAAAGTTCGTAAATATTTTTGGTTGATAGAGGAACAACAAATTGCTAACTACTAGGATTATATGGCACTCATTGGGTCCATTGATATGCACTCATTTTGTAGCTCAGATGCTACTTTGTGGGCCGTATGGACAAGAAAGTTGACATGTTTTTGTGCATCTTGTATCGAATTTGTCACTGCTGAATGTGATTCACAAGAATGGGTGGATGGATGGATTTGTAGGCCTCTAACTCCGCTTCCTAGTTATTAACCTCCATAAGTATTACGACTTGTTTCTGCATATGAAGTTGCAACATCCAAGGACTTTGACGAAATTTTGATTTTGGTGTGACAAGGTATTTATGGTTATTTATTTAATTTTTGTATTGATTTATGTCCATTGAAATTTTAATGTGTAATTTAAATTTAAGTTGTTCAACCTTTATTTTTTGTAGGACATGTGTTTGTAGTCATTGCGACAGAAGACAATGAAGAAGGAACAGACTATTTCTTATGTCGTTGCATCGAGGAAACAAATAAGTTGACTTCTCCTATTATAGATGGCGAAGATATTGAGTATTCTCTAGTGTCAGTGGTAGTTACTAGAACTTGGCTTTAACGGTATCCATTAAAAAACTCCTTTGTTTGGGTGTTTAAAGACTTTGAGACACACAGGAAAATACTCTTATATTCGCATCTAGTTCTAGTGACAAATATTCAACTGTATAGATATCGAGGAAGGCCTAATAACAATATTCTTTGAAAGGTTCGAGAGTCAGATCATGAAGCAATCTTGTCTGCTATTCAGAGTAGATCTAATCCTGATGGTTCATTGGAGTGAATTTACAATGCTCATGTATGGTATATATAATTTCTTTGATATATATAAATTTGTTAGTTACATAGATTTAAGTTCACATATTTTATTTTAAATTTGTGTATTTTGTATATATCTAGTATGGTTTTGATTTGAAACTTAAATTTATTTGACTAACGCTTTTATATTCAGGTTAGTGGTGCCAGAAAAGCTTCCACCTTCATGTGGTTGACACTATTGGTAGAGAATTATAAATTCTCGAAGCTAAGAGAAGCTTTCATTGTTTTACAAGAAAAGAGAAGCAATTAACAACGATTTATGTACCTGTTGAGGGGGTTCTTGGCTCCAAATGAGGTATCCCAGAAGCACCTGGAGCTTAGAGAACCGAAACGACTCCTCCCCAAGTGTTTACAAGACCATACCTATGTGTGTGCACAATCGGTTTGGTGCCACGACTCACCGTTTACAAAATATAGCATTTGACAGCCTTACACTGGCTCAAACTGCACTATTTCACGCGTTTGCAAACAATAGGGCAGCGAGAGCACCAATATGAGAAGGAAAAAACTGAGAGAGACTATTGTAGAGAGTCCCTACACCGAGGTGTCGAATCAGACGAGACGTCTCTAGGTGCCACAGAGTCCGAGTAGTCACCCATTGAAGTTGAACGATATTTTAGTCTCAGGGCTCTTAAGGGACTATGCTCGAACGAAGTAGCCCAGAAGCAACGACCTTGTCGCGCACCAAAACAACACCTCCTCTAGTGTTCACCTAGCCATCCAGACGTGTCAGCGTAGTCGGTTCGGTGACACGACCCACCGTTTGCAAAATATAGCATATGACAACCTTACACTGGCTCAAAATGCACTATTTCGCGCGTTTGCAAACAATAGGGCAACGAGAGCACCGATCTGAGAAGGAAAAAACTAAGAGAGGCTATTGTAGAGAGTTCCTATGCCGAGGTGTTGGATTAGACGAGATGTCTCTAAGTGCCACGGAGTCTGAGTAGTCACCCATCAAAGTTGAACGATATTTTAGTCTCAGGGCTCTTAACGGACTACGCCCGAACAAAGTAGCCCAGAAGCAATGACCTTGTCGCACACAAAAACAACACCTCCTCTAGCATTCACCTGGCCACTCGGATGTGTCAGCACAGTCAGTTCAGTGACACAACCCACCATTTGCAAAATATAGCGTTTGACAGCCTTACACTGGCTCAAACTACACTATTTCACACGTTTACAAACAATAGGGCAGCGCCTGAACGAAGTAGCCCAGAAGCAATGGACTTTGTCGCACACCAGAAAAACACCTCCTCTAGCATTCACCTAGCCACCTAGACATGTCAGAGTAGCCGGTTTGGTGCCACAACGCCCTGAGGTATGACTTCTCACTCCTCACCTCCGTTCATTTCCTAGGACTCAAAAACATTCAATGTCACTTGTTTACCTTCCATCTCTCTTGTTCTCTTTGGATTTTCCTCTATCCTCTTAGGTACTTCATCACTATCCTTTCTTTTCTCTCTTGAGATATGTTTTTGTGGTGATCTCTTTCCATCCTCTGCTGCCCTGAGCTATGTGCTTACATGCTCATTAGGTTTGCATTGTAATATGGTCATGTTATTGGCTACCTTGAAACTTTTTACATACTTTTCATCCCTTAAAGGGTATCTAACAACCTAATTATCATGTTTTGAAGATTCACAAGAATAAATTATTCCCTTGTTATTCTAATAGTGGATGAAGTATTTGAATATAGGTCAAGAATACTAAATGGAGTTGAAATTCAATGAACCATAATTGCTAATGAAGCAAGGACTAGTGAAAAGTGGTGAGTAAAGGTAAGTCATGTTCAAGGAATGAAATGTAATTATTCATTATTTCTAATAGTATGGTGAGAATGTGAACATATGAATAATATTATCAATAAAATGTTAAGGAAAGTAGCTTCAAGTTTGCATATTTGGATGGAATTTTAGAGGGAGAGTGAAGTGGCCAATCAAGTCACTTATGAAGCATGCTAAAAAAAGTGAAGGAAATAAATAAGTGAGAGCCTATTAAGGAATAAGAGGAAAATAGTTTCCATGCAAAAGAAACATCAAGAAGAGAAACGAATTCTCATAATGGAGAACATAACATGAAAGAAGAATAATGGAGTAAAAAGGAAGTGTAAAATGAAATTATTAGAGAATAAATAGGTACTCATTCAATATGAAATGGGAAAACAAGAGGAAAGCGGCGAGAAAAGGTCAAATTTCAGTTTGAGGCGAGCATGTAATGGTTGTGATCAATACATGAAGAAAGTGAAGGAGAGAGTGAATACTTGTTGTACATGAGGAAATACAAAGGCTTGAGGAGATATTTATGATAGGATATTCAAAGCAACAAAAGACAAGTCAAGATAAAAAAGAGTGAATAATGGCAGAATAAGAAGGAGAAAGAAAGAAGTCTTAAATGTACAAGAAAATAAAAGGAAAGAGAGGAAGGTAATTCCAAGAAGAAAGAGACAAACAATGAAAATGAAAGAGAGAAGTGAATCTACTTTAAACAGATAATCAAATTGAATGTTTAACTTCTTAGTTGATTGGCATATAGCACCAAATTACAAAGAGATAAGGTGTGTACATCTATTGATTCCCTTAATTTCTCTAAAACAATGTAAATGCTTCCATTTATTCTCTTAACAATTGTACCATGTAATGTTGCACCATAAGTAACGTTATATTCATATAGTTCAAGACGAATTCTACCTCGCTTATTTCTATCAATGTTTGCATTATTTGATATGTAATAAATGAGTGTTAGCTTTAAAAGAAAAAAAAAGTAATTACGTATTGCCCTTTTGTAGTTCACTTAGCATGGTTTTGCTTAATGGAATAGGTTTGCTTAACAATTGTACCATGTAGTGCTCCGGGACATGGCTTTTTAATTTTAAATCAAACATACATATCTAGAACTAATAAATGGTTATGAAAACATACATAGAAGGATATCATACATGCAATGAAATCTAATCAAACATATAGAAGTAATATCATTATAAAAACCAACACACATGGATATATAAGAATCAAACAAAGTGTGCTCCAGACGCACGTCTCTGAAAATATGTAATGTTCATAACATGTGCACATCTCAAACTAAGTGTGTCATACATATAGGACCATATGCGGTCGCAAAAGGCTATATATATATATATATTGGACTATATGAAGAAACATGTTCACTAGGACCAGATGGCCCTTATATATATGTGTGTGTGTGTGTGTGTGTGTGTGTGTGTGTGTGTGTACATCTAGGTGGACTATGAATCTACTCATGAAACATCTTCCCTCTCTTTGCCCTACTAGAAGTAACACGTACACAACTTGGGGATGTAGTGGAGGGAGATTCCACTATGTATTTCATCAGTGTGGTCCTAGGCATCTCTAAGCAGGTCTACAACCTAACCTACACATTCATAAACAACAAGTTTTTAACACCCAAAATTTTAAAATACATTCAAAATTTTGAAACTTGTACAATTTGGTTAAAGTGCATGTGAAATCTTACCGCAATATCATGATCCCTATCAATTTGTCATTGACACATCACAGAGGGATAATAGTAGACTCGTGAGGCGTAAGTTACATACAAATAATTAATTTTTAAATTAAATATTTCACATACATACAAAATTCGATATTGTAGATTTAAGTAATAAGAAATAATGAACCTCTAAAATTTAACAAATTTGAAAATTTATACCTCAGTTAATGGATCTGCATATGCTATTGCAGTATCTATAACAGCCTCCATAGTCTGTATATATGGAGGATTCTCTCTGACAGTCATAAGCTATAAAAAAAACATGTACAAATCAATATTAAAATCTATATGACTACACCACATAACAGAGGTCCAAAGCATGTAATCCATGTGAACTTCCAAAATTAGAAACAAAATGTAAAGAGAAACTAACCTGCGTAAAACTCATGTGAAGCGTGTCAGTAGCCTTAGTTCCCAGGAGCAGATGATGACCCGCTAGGATCCTGTGTATAAAAGACAAACATATTAATATGTACAACATACACATGAAACATTATAATAATAATCTAGTGCAATCAAATGAAATTAAAAATGTAAGTTTGTACAACTTGAAACTTATGTTTGAAACATGCCCAACTGTAATAGATAGCATGTCAACGCCGGATGTTTCCTTCACCAGCTCTTTCTATTTAAAATAAAATAAAATAAATAGTTTTTACGTGTATGTACATGATGTACAATTTCAAATACATATATATTAAAATTTCAAACATGAATTAAACTATTGTGTGTGTGTGTGTGTATATATATATATATAATATTTATATTTATTTAAAATTTACCTGTGAAATACCAATATCAATGGCACCAGTTCCAAAAACATCCCCCAGCATCTCATCTATATAAAAGAAATCATGTGAACCAGAAAATGATGTCTCACCCATAGTGCATACAGCACCGCATGATCCACAGTGGTGTGGTGCTTTAGAACTGGTGCCTCCACCAACATCACCAGATGTAATTTAGTCACTATGTTAGGTCAAAGTGTCAGTGAGCTCCCACAATGCATGCAGTGTGTCAATATCCACAACCTCCTTCACTTGTAGGAGGGATAACTGAAGGCAGTGGGTGGTTTTGGGGCATGGGGGATCCTTGGTTGACCCACATGTGCACCGGGCCTACTTTATGTAGAGCCACCTCCTTGCCCAAAAAATTCAGAAAATTTAAAATAATTTGGGACCTCATTAAGCACGAACTCGTGATATAATTTCTTTAAAAAATAGAGAGAAACCTCATTGTTGTTGCATGGTGGATAATAAAAACCCATCCACCATCGGTCCCAAAAATTGTTTTTGATTCGGTCATCTTGGCACCAATGGATTAGGTACCATTTGCAAGTAGCTACGGGGGGAATTGGTTCTTAGGTCAGTAAATAATGTACAAATGAGGTCTTTTCCAAATTTTTTTTTCTTTTACAGCCGCATGGGATAATTTATCTGCATACCACCACCTAAAATCACCTTTAAATGTATTCCATATATGTATTTGGTTGGTTGTGAAGTCAACTTTGCCAATCAATGTTTACAATATGTTAGCTAAAGTCATGCGGGACAGATTTGTGGTATGATTTTGTCCTTATAGTCTAAATAAGGTTCTCAATGACAATTTTATTTTCTCATATTATTTCAACGATATTATCTTATGTTTCTGCTGGTTCAGTGGGGACAGAAGGAGCCACAGGAGGTGGATCTATGTTTGGGGGAGGGTTTTGAGGAATGGTCAGAGGGTTTTGAGGAATGTGTTGGAGGGTTTTTGAGGAATGTTTTTGACGTTTTTCATGACTTTGAGCTTGCCGACCAATTGACAAAACAAGAAAATTTTATACATAAACAAACATTTCAAAAAACCCATGAAAATGTAAAAAAAAACCTAAAATGCAAAAAAAACCTAAAATACAAAAAAAAAAACGATTAAAATCGGGGGCTTACCTCCTCATCTTGGTGGCATGGTTGAAACTATCGTGATCTATAAGTCTAATGAGAAATTTTCAGGTGGTATTCAAAGCTCCAATGAAAAACATCTAGGAAAAATCATGGTTTGAAATGAAAAATGGGGAAAATGAGGACTTGTCAGGATTGCTATTTTTTGTCTCAGAGTTCCACGATCGCGGTTATAAACCATGATCATGGTTTTAAACCGTGATCACGGTTTTAGGTTCGATTATTTACAAACATGTTAAAAATAGATCTGCGAACGTGGTTTAAAACCGTGATCATAGTATATAAAGCATGATTGTGGTTCTTAAATTTTAAGTTTTTATGTCCATGGAATTGTCCACCAACTTCGTGCACTTACCCACAAATTATTAATATGTAAGTTTGGAGCTCCCATTCCGAATTAGATTTTGTAAAAACATTGAGCTTAAAGATGAAAAGTGGGGCTACAAAGTACTACAACAAACAAATGTTTCATTGGTTACATAGTGGCAAAGGCATCATCGGTGGGACTGAAGATCCATAAAATTTTGAGATCATCCATGTCACCCCTAAATTCCTCATCCAATAAAACATTATGTGGTTTCACGTGGCCACACACGGTTCGTAGGGTGTAGTCATGATGCAAGTAAGACAATCCATGCACCATGTCATAGAATATGCCTAGCCGCTTCTACAATTTCAACTACCTTTCCCCTTCCATTTCCTTTTAACATGCAAACGTTGATATGGGATTTCGTTTGCTAGAACGAGAACACCGAGCATTTAAAATCTAACATTGAGCACATTTTTTGTCTTTACCATATTGCAACTAACTTTCCGCCATATTTTTGCATTCTCTGAGGAAGCTTCTCTACTATGTTCCGAGTTTGATTCCATGAACACCTTCATCACAATTAAAACGCCGATGTAAATAGAACCATAGTTGAAGGAACTGATTAAATTATTGAGATTGTAGGCTATAATTTATCTTTTTAGTTCTATCGCAATTTTCATATACCTTGTTTTTATAAAAGTTGATTGAGATAAGGGTTGTGATATTTTCAGCAAAATGTAGGTGTATATTATCAAAATACCCATCTTAGTAAAACAAAATGTTGCACTACACCGACGATTGTGGTAATTAAAATTGTCTTTCTCTTCTTCCTTGTTAAACCAAAAATTGATTTGAAAAGGCACAAAATCAATTAGTGCGCTCCGAGATACATCTAAAAATGAATTTAGATTCTAGAGGTTAGCAACTTACAAAGGTCTCCTTCTAGAAAGATTGCTACAACATAGATGAAGTTCCTTATGATGTGTTTGTATTCCAATTTCTAGATGTATCCTTCCGTATAAATGATTCATGCTCAAATTTAGTGTTCTTCGATTGTCGAGTTTTTTTACGCTCTCCATGATCAACCCAAATGACATATGTCCATCGAGATAAATATATTCAATATCTATCATAAAAAATAGTTTAATGCGGGAATGCTTTATTCGAATTTAATGTAACTTACATCTATGGTTATATCATTAAAGAGATTTTCTACTTCAAAAGGAATGATGCCCATAAGGCATTTTTTATCCATGTAAAATAATACCTTATAATAAATACTGATGAGCATTCATGTGAATAATACATGTAAGATCTAGCCTATAAATTGGAGCAAGGAAGGTATTATTTATGTTGGATGGCCATTAGCTTTCCCTATCGGTGTAACCATTGCACGGTTTTGTGCGATTGCTAGTTAAACAAAACAAGGAGATTTTGTCCCCTAATCCAATTTCCAGTTAAAGCAATCTTTTTTGTTCTCTACTAGCTCTTTAACCAACTTTAAGTCGCCTTCGAGATCCAATTCTAAAAAGTTATTAATAACCAAGTGATGAGCAAAAGCTAAAATTCTTGCCTATGTCATGTTATTTGTTGGTGTACCCAAATCCAAACCGAATCTTAAAATGACCTTCCAAGGGATATCTTCGAAGACTCCGCCTCCTCCAATTGGGCCTAGGTTACCCTTAGCTGCCACATGAAACTTATAACTCGGCCCTCCAATGTCAAAGTGACCTTTGTCAGATGTAGGGTCTGTAGACTCTTTTCAGATACAACCCTTTAATGGGGGTTGGCCTTTTGAATCATTGATAAATTGAAGGCTTAGTTGGAAAGTATTTTTAAAATAACAAAGAAGTTATATCTCATTAATAACACTCAAGATAGCAACTTTGGTACAGTGTTTTATACAATATATTTAAACTATAGAAAAAGTAAGATTCATTTTTTTAATGTCATAAATAAAGGGAAAAATATGGCAAATTAATTATAAGTATCTAGGACATAAAAGTAACCTCCTTGATTTTTGAATTAAATATTGATGCACTTGAAGATTGTTTATTCATACCGCCTCGAATATTTTATCAAACAGTTCACATGATTATATATGCATGGAGCTTGCAACTAGAAACTGTTACAGATTATTTTTGTCACTGTTCACATACTATCTTTATAGCAGATTTATATAAATATTTTTGTCAAACAATTTATAACACTCCAGACTTACGAATGAAAATAAATATTTATATAGATAAAGGTCCAGCAGTCTCCTTCTTCAACTTTGTTTTTAAATTGTTCATGAATAGCATAAACTAATAACAAATTGTTTATTTTTCTGATTTTTTTCTTTAAATTAAATTATAATTTTTACCGTTTTATATGGCTGATAGATAAAGACAAAAAAATATAAAAAATTCATTCACATTTGGTATCTATGATCATAAGATGCACAAGAGAGATATCTAATTACTGATTCTTTTCTTTAAGCACATAGAATGTACTGTATCTTCAGAATTTATTCACAAGCTGCCACAGATAAGTATGTGACGAAAGATGGGCTTACAAAGATACAACTTTATTTTGACTTAAATCACATCATAAACCCATGGCTGACCATCGTTATAAGGATTGATTAATAGAAGTCGGATGATATATTACGCTTGGCAGGTCTTAAAAAGAGGCAGAATTAGCTTTGTTATAATCTGTTGTGTTTTTTGAGTGAAGCAACCTCCTGTAAGCACAAAATATTTATAAATTTCTCAAAATATATATCTCGATATTGCTGTGTTGGATCCACTTAAACTATATTACTATAGGAAAAATGAAGCTAACTTGTGAGTTGGTGAATCTATGAATAACATAAAATTGCTTCCATATTTTCTTATGCTCATTATATTTTAGGAATGAAGATCATCTATCATATTAAAAGATAGTCATCAATGTAATATGAAGAAAGTAGCAACATTCAAGCCTCAACATGGATTTGATATATGTGGAGAGGCATCAGAGGCATTGCCACGTCAAGTCTTTTGGATACCTCTCAGCACAAATCAGATCCATGTTATCATTGATCTGTGCTAGTGATATGTACATCTCTTCAGGGTCATTTGAGTGATAAGAGTATAAATTCGCTAAGGCCTAAAACACAATGAATTATTGGTTAGAGTCTATAGTCCAACATCAAAGAATGTGACAACGAACAAATACTGATATAGAATTAAAAACTCTGCTCTCAAGTCCAATCTTATATATCCAGACTCACCCGCCCCTAGATGGATGGATGGAGGCCAATGAACAACGGCACGATCACGACCACAACTGTAAACCTAAATCTGAACTCAAAAACAATTCCTAAATCACATGTAACAATCCTATATCATATCAAATAATAGACATGCAATCTAAAAAGGACCATCCAGTCATAGAAAAACATTAAAAATAAGGTAGAACTTAAAACTGCCAATGACTCAATACAGTACTCTAAAATGATCAAAATAATCACTATCTACATAAAGCATGTATAACTCATTAAATAGCATTGAACACAATTAAAGTTACACCGAACAACTTCATAAAGCACAATATATATTGAACTTCTTCAATTTCAGCATATTAGTAACACTATACATAGTATAACTAGTATATATATCTTTACAACATCTATCCTAAATACGTCGAGAGATATCTATGTGAAAATTCTAATATAGGCATTTCAAGATTGATATCTTTAAGCATATTTTAAATAGTTGTATTTAAGATGTATAGACTAGTATAGTATAAGTATACAGAAAAAAAAAATTATACATATATACACAATTTTTCTTTTTTGACTTTCGAGAAAAAAGAAACAACATTGTGGAAGGGGGCCTAGGTGAGTTGGTAGTCCAGCTCATAATGAGAGCATTCAAAGCTCTCCACCCACGTTCAAACCCCATTGTATCCACACAAGGAGTGACTGCCCGCCTCTAGTAGACAGATTGAAGCACCCACCCCCAATGGTAGAAGTAGGAATTCACAAACACATACTGCTTTAAAGATTAATTCCTACATAATGAGAAAATCAATATCAAATTTAATGTAGAGAATAAAAGTGAACAACCCATACCATTACACTATTTGCTGCCATTCTAAGAACACCCCTCAGCATAACTAGCTGATTGATTCTAAAGAATCAGCTTTATTTGCATCAACAGCAAAGCACGATGCATCAATTTTAACACATTTAATTTGTAGACCTGAAAGCATATGAAGCATATGCAATCGTGCCAAGACTCCAACTATTGTGGAGAAGTTCAGCTTTAGCCCCCTCACCAGCTGCTCCAAGGGCAACATTCAATGGATAGAAATGGTCTGGATATGGATGGGCCATTCTTGCATTTGGAGCTTTCTCCTGAAAATGATTAACCTCAGCATGCCTGAAAATAACAAGGGATACAAAATAAACTCAAAATCATCTGCTTTCTGCTGATTGAAAATATTTACAGAATTAAAAAATAAAGCACAATTTCACAATAACGATATTTACAAAGTTCTTGAGTCAATGCAGATATATTTCTGGAGTTTTCCAAGTTGGAAGCAGGCGACAATGGCAACACCAAAGTCTAGAATTTTTTAAACAAGAAACTGAAATTTACTCAGAAACAGTTAATACCTGCCATCACTTAGAGCTTCTGTGACCCAATTGACAAATGCTTGAGCCCAAGGCACGGGCTTGTTAGAACCATAAAAATCCAAAGCTCTAAGATTGTGAGTGGCACTTCCTGACCCTATAATCAAAACACCTTCTGATTTCAAGGGTGCCAAGGCCTGCCCCATCTTGTAATGGTACTCACCATTTTGCCTTGACTGGATAGATAACTGACAAACAGGTATGTCGGCTTTGGGGTACATTAAGGATAGAGGTACCCAGGCACCATGGTCTAGCCCTCTACTTGGGTCCTCTCTTACAGTCTTAAATCCTGAATTAATCAGCAACTCCTTCACTCTTTTTGCCAGATCAGGAGCTCCAGGAGAGTTGTATTGAAGCTGCCAAATGCAAATTTCATTAGGTTCGAGAAAAAGAAGGCAGCTTTCCCTTGGACATATTATGTAAATATAGAAACTGCTCCTGTGAAGAATACATCTATTCATCCTAATCTTTGACCCAAAAATCTCTGACACATTTGCACAAGTTGTCTTTATTCTTTGGAATTTAATTTTAACATAGAAACACTGATAAGTAAATCAATTTACATAAGAGGGATGAAGATGATAAGTGGCATGAAGAGGATTTAGTCGTGAGCATAGAAAAATCAACATATGGATCGTAAACTCATTAATAGAATTAGACACAACTTTCCAGAATTCACAAAGACAAACACATGTATCCACAGAAGAGCACGTTAGTGCAGCAGTCAACAAAATTCAAACTCGTGTACAAGTCACATGCCCCTCCACTGCACTGCAATGTTTTTTTGGAATTATTTCGTCAGAATTTGACTATAATGTCAACTGCAAATGTGCGTTTAGGATCAGTGCATATGCACGCGAACAATGTAGATAGGTTTCACCATAACCACTTGTGTAGCAAAGCAATGTAAATCTGGATACAAATTAGTAAATCATCATTCTTTTCAGAACCAAATAAAAGTAGACTCATTAATAGAATTATACACAGCTTTCCAGAATTCACAAAGATAAACAAATATATGCACCCAAGCAATGTAGACAGGTTTCATCCTACCACTAGTGTAGCAAAGTGATGTGAATCTAGATACGAATTAGCCTATCACCATTCTTTGAATCAAATAAAATTAGACTCATTAATAAAATTAGACAAAGCTTCCCAGAATTCACAAAGATAAACACATGTATGCACACGAGCAATGTAGATAGGTTTCATCCTAACCACTAGTGTAGCAAAGCAATGTGAATCTGGATATGAGTTAGTCTATCATCATTCTTTGAATCAAATAAAATTAGACTCATTAATAAAAATTTACACAACTTTCCAAAATTCACAAAAATAAACACATGTATGCACATGACCAATGTAGACAGGTTTCATCCTAACCACTAGTATAGCAAAGTGATGTAAATCTGGATACCAGTTAGTTTATCATCATTCTCTGAATCAAATCAATAAAACAAACTCCTCTATAGCTAGACCAAGGTGTCAAATGACATGAGGCCCAGCATTAAAAGTTCAGACTGAAATAAACAATATCAGAAATTAAAATGCATAACAGCAAAAAAACAGTTTTTCTATATATGTATATTAAAAATCGGTCTATTCAAAAACACAATTTTACATTTCAATCATATATCAATTTTACATTCCAATCATATACAAAGGAAACTTCTTCGCTATAAATGAAACTGCCTTCCCGTAATCTTTGAAGTCTTTGATGCACTTAAACAACCTACATCAGGAAATGAATCAAGATAATACAGAGAAGAATTCAATGGCCAGATTGTGAAATTTGGTGCCACACCTGCTTTTAACAAACTATGCAATTCTGTGGGCATCAAAGATAAGAATTGTGGTAATACTCCATACCTTTATCAGATTATCATCTACCCTGCAAATGCCCTAGCTCCAACAGAAAATGGCTTAACAAGTATGTAGGACTAACTCATCCCATGGAGAACAGGAGCATGTTGGTTGAGCTCATAGTTACCAAATTCTCTGCAAGTGTCCTAGCTCCAACAGAAAACGGCTTAACAAGTATGTAGGACCAGCTCATCCCATGGAGAACATGGAGCATGTTAGTTGAGCTCATGGTAACCAAATACGGTGGTTTCAGATAGACTTACCTATTCTTACCCCTTTTTCCAATCCATAGTATAAAAACATGAAAGTGTAATATCTTTGGTGGAAGTGTTTAGATGTTTTTGTGGTAGCTCTGAATTTCTAAACTGTGTTGGGCTCTCAGAATAAGTTTTTTTGAGATGCAATTTACTGTTTTTTTCTATACTTATTGTATCTATTCATGGACAATTTTTTCCCACGTTTGAAGTCTGCCATATAAAATGCTCTGTACTAAATTTGCTACCTTGACTGACCTGACATATTGCTAACTTGAGCTCATTGTACATATTGCAATACATTCTTCCGCAACACACATTCCACATACAGAATATGTGCGATCATACTGGAGTGGGAAAACCTTATCCCATCATAACTTTTCATGACCGGTC
Organism: Taxus chinensis; assembly: GCA_019776745.2. Classification (NCBI taxonomy): domain Eukaryota; kingdom Viridiplantae; phylum Streptophyta; class Pinopsida; order Cupressales; family Taxaceae; genus Taxus; species Taxus chinensis. The sequence continues at coordinate 667,630,672 of CM034146.1, forward strand.
CAACATATTGCTAACTTGAGCTTATTGTAGATATTGCAATATATTCTTCCACAACACACATTCCACATACAGAATATGTGCGAACATACTGGAGTGGGAAAACCTTATCCTGTCATAACTGTTCATGACCGGCCCAATATATTGCTAACTTGAGCTTATTGTACATATTGCAATACATTCTTCCACAACACACATTGCACATCCAGAATATGTGCGATCATACTGGAGTTGGAAAACCTTATCCCATCATAACTTTTCATGACCGGCCCAATATATTGCTAACTCCAGTTAAGAGTAGTCGACCTCCCCCGGAACCCTAGTGTTGCAATTCTTTTGGGTGTTGGCAATGACTGGAGCCAGCCAATAGTCCAATTGACAAGTTTGAAATTTCTTTTTTTCTCTGCAGGCAAGAGATGAATTCAGGTATCTTAATAAGCTTGGGTTAGTGTTTGAGCCCTGAACCTCACCACCTCAAAACCACATGCAAAATAAAAATAAAATCTCAACTGCTGATGAAAAAAAGATTGAACTAAATTGGAAAATCTATGGCAGGGGTCCTAGAATGTATGATCTCATTGAAAACTAAAATTAGGGGATTGGTTGAAGAAATAAACGCTGCAAAATTTGGGGTCCTATAACTTCAGATTTAAAAGGAAATGGAATGGGTTCAAGACTCCAAACAAATTCAGAAACTTTGGGTTGTTTTACCAAACCCCAGATAAAATACAAATTTTGTAACACATATGGAGACCTTTCAGTGACGTCAATTAATCCGTATCAATACTAAAATAATTAAATTACAGAAATGTATAGAATCAGATCCTGAAAGAGCCTAATTTCGTCCCATTATTCTCAAATTTCAAGACCTAATAAGAAACCCAAATTTAGCTTGCGATCATTTGTCAAAAGGACATACCTCATACATTTCTTCGGGGAAGCCATAGAAATCATGAATTGTGCTGTTTGTGGTCACAATGTTGACAGAGGGCACGGATGTATCCCAATGAGCAGAAATGATCAATACAGCTTTCGGCTTCTGTGGTAACACTTTGTCCCAATTCAGCAAAAAATCCCTTGCAGGAAGGTCCTCTATGGCCAAAGTGGGTGCTCCGTGGGAAATGAAATATGTGTCCATCATGGGCATTTGCATTTGATGTTTATTCCTTCCAAACCGAAGAGGGTCTGAGCAAATCAAAGAATCCAAAACAATGGATTAACAAGAACTCTGGAATACAAGAATGAAAAGAGATTAGGTGGTGATACAGAACAGGAATTGACCATAGGTACTCTATATATTCTATTCTTTCCTTGTCGGAAGGTGGTGACTATGGGATTCCAAATTCCAATTCAAGTAAATCGTGTGTCTGGATCAAGGAAGTTTGTTGCAGCAGACGTATATTTGGGTTGCATTGAATCATGCACTCGCCATCAAATAGACTTGTTGGGCTTTGACTCGATACAATATTCATGGTAATGAGGTAAAGTCGCAAGAAACTGGGTCAATAACTCGATGTGGGACAGTCTAGATGCATCTAGATGTATGTCTTAAGAATCAAGAAATATGGAAATACATAGTCTATACATATTTAATATATAGTCTACACATATGCCAAGTTGAAAGAGTGACTGGTCAATATGGGACTAGATGCATCTAGATATATGTCTTAAAAATCAAAATATCTAGAAGTGCATAGTCTACACATATGACATTCAACAATTATTAAGGTCCTACCCTTCTTTATGTACCACACTCTTCGTATAGGTCTCACCATCGAAGTACTCATCAGTTATTTTGATGTAGGAGTAATTAAGGGTATTAAAGAGAACACAACTCTCAAAGAAAGCTTTGATGGTGATCACATAGTTCAAGAAGCCTTTAGCAGCCACTAAGAGTTAAGAGCGTGTCAAATAGGTATGTTGAGCTCATGTTAGGCCCATGGAGTCACTATAGAGATAAATGTAGGAATAGAAAGCAGTTTATAGGCTTCAAGAGGGACAACAATAGCAGAAATGCCACCAAACACATAAACATAGTAGTGGGAATTTATCCCTCATACCTAGGTACTCTAAGAAGCAAGCATTTATATAGAAAAACGTTGATAAGGTATAGTGGACAGGAAGTCCATTTTATTCAAATGAAAGGTTCTCATGAAGATGTAGTCAACCAAAGGTGAAGACAGAGTCATGTGTCGAGATCACATATTGGGAAGCTCATATAGAGTTTAGATAGTGAGGGGCTGTGAAATAGAGAGCACATGATGGTGACACTTGGCATAATCACGAAATGGTTGCAAAGCTTGTGATGAGAAGTCAAGGGTACACTTGGCATGATCACAGAGGCCATAGAGGGCATGGATGAAATAGGGAACATGAGAGAGAGAGAGAGAGACATGTCCCAATACAAACATTATATTTTAAAACAATTTTAAAAGTGTGAAGGACACATGGGAGCCACGTGGAAGATAAACAAAGGGACCTAGGAACCACATAGGCATGAGAAGAGTAGAAAAGGACCATAGTGGAAGAAATGACTTACAGAATACAAGTGATCATATCTTTTGATTGGGGTCACCATTGGATGTGAAAGTGAGCTCGTCGGAAAGTTCTAAAAGAGAGCTTTTAAGTAAGACTCAAATTAGGGTGAGTGGTTGCTTGTGGAAAGAGAAATCGGTGTTTGGAGCCCATGGGATACTTTTTGAGAAGTAGACATCAAGATGTTAATTCAAATTTTGAATTAACAGTCATCAAGGTTTCACAACAGTTGGAAATTAATGTTCGTGATTCCCTACAGCCCAATAGTAACAAGGAGAGGCAAAAATCCCATAAATGAGATCATAGAGTTGTTAGAGGAGATGAAGCAAGAGATTACATTTGAATCTATTTTGTATGTATATAAGCCATTTTGGGTTATTGCAGCAAGTTGTTAACCTTTAGAGAGAGACTTTGTATAATAGTTATATGCTTCCAAAATATAATTAGAGTGCATTTGCAAGAGATAAACTCTATGTTTGTGTAGATATATGTTGCGAAAATTGAGTTGGGGCACATTTGTGAGCAGAACTCTTCAAATATTGTGGGTTAGCAAAGATAGGTTGTCTAAGGGGCATATAGAGTCTTTATATGTGATAAAGAGTGTCATTAAGTATGTAAAATGCTTGAGAGGAAAAGAGATTATATTTTAGTGCTAAAAACATGGCAGAGAGATCAAAGTGAGAAGACATGGAGTATACATTTTTTAATATTAGGAAACTTAATCAAATGTAATTATAAGGCCAACATTGTTGGCCAAGTGTAAAGAGAAGGTTGTAATTGAACGTGAAGGCGAATGAGAATGTTTAGAGTATATGAGTGAGATTCTAGTGAGCAACATATAGTCACAAGTTTAGAATGTGAGAAAGAGTCTCAAAGTACAAGGTTGGGATCCTATTCACTCGGGACCCTTAGCCTTTAATACACCATTATGGCATCAAATCAAGGGAAAGAGAGCTTTGTAAAAGGAGAAAATAGGTGCAAAGGTATGTAAGAAGTGATACAAATCATCCATAAGAAGTTGTGAAAGAAGTTGAGAGAGACAAGAGTTTAGAGGAGATAGGAGGTCTTCCTATAAGGTCTATTTTCCACATTGAACAGAAAGTGTGGGTAGAAAACAAAGGAAATAGGGACTAAGATATTCTAACTAAGGAAAAAAATTAGAAGTCACTAAAGGAGTGAGTGATTTTTTCTCCATCTTGAGGTGGTGGTTAGAGAACAAAAGAAGAGAGAAAATAGAGGAGGAGATATGGTAGACGAGTGTTGTCATAGAGAAGAGATGATTAGGTGATGAAGAGACCAATTGGAAGAGTTGAGATGCATGTTGGTAGACATGCAAAATAAAGTTGAAAAAGAAGAGAGATCATGGAGAAATGGAAAACCAAAATGGCCTAAAAGAGATATTTAAGCCATGAGAGAGTTAAAGGGGCTGCAAATTAGTGTTAAAGACCTAGAAGTTGAATATGAACCAGCCAAGGCGGAGAAATAATATAAAGATGGGGATGAAATCCTCATAGAAGAATATGAGTGGGAAGAATAAGAAGGGGTATATTATGACTATGCATAGGAAGGAAAAGGTTTTAGTGTTGAGTGGCTATGAAAAGGAAAAACAACCAAGAAAAGATGACGACAAACTCTTGAGAGAGGATAGGTGGAGGATAAGTGATGAATAGAATTTTTGCTACCCATCTACAAAGGTTGCATAAGGATTTGAAGGTATGGAGACAATCCAAATGAGAAGAGAAGAAGAGGAGGAGGAAGAGATGTTGGTTGTTATATACCACATGTGTGAAGAGGATAGATCCATTATGGTTCTAGAAGAGATTGGTGAAGAAGTTGCATTCATGAAGAAGTTCGATGAGTGGTTAAAGAAAAAACATGGGCACTTTGAAGCCATCTTGGGGAGTGACTACAATAGTAGCAAAGGAGAAGATATATAAGGGCATACATGACACTTAAAAAGGTAGGAAGAGACATTGGAGAACAAAGGAGATGAATGAGAAGGAACAAGCGATGCAAACTTTTTCACTTGAGGATATTTTTGAAGAAACTCATATAGGGGATATGGAGCCCCATGTTTTAAACTCTAATTTGGTTTTGTTTGTAGACATACATTGTAAAAGGGAAAGGGTCGCACAAAAAGCCCTAACTAATGAAGAAATGTATAGATTTGATTGACTTATTTAAATATGAGAAGAATTAAGAGGATGAGAGAAGTCAAGTCAAAGGGAATAAGGAATCCCTTGTAGGGATCACAAAGACTCAAAGTACAATTCAAATTGCATGAAAGTAAATAAGAATAGAATAATTAATCCTGATGAGAAAAATAATAAATAGAGGGGAAAATGAAAGAGAGGGACCCAAAAGTCTCTTACATTGTAAAATGGCATAAAAAGAAGGATTAAAAGAAAAAAGAGAATATTTATAGGCTTATATAGTCAATTGGAATAAAAACCCCAAGAAAATGAGCTCAAAGTAAAAAAATTGAGGAGTGTATGAGAAGGTGTGCACATTCATTTTATTACCCCAAAATATTGATGCATGAAGATCTAGAGTTACTGAAGAGAACACTAAGCTCAAAAATCTTTAATGGTGGTAAAAAATCTCAAGAGATTGTTTATTGGACACTAAGATTCAAGAGCACATCAATGGAGAGCTCACCCTAGGTTTATGGAGTTTTTGAAGAGCCAACAAAAGAAGGAGAATTCCATTTATAGGCTTTAAAAGGAAGAACAATGAAGAAATTCTTCCAAAAACAAGACATGGTAGTGGGGATTTATCCTGCATACATGGGGACCCAAAAAACTAATCATTTATATATTAAAAACACTTACAAGGTATAGTGGACAAGGAAGTCCCTTTTCTTGTAAGAAAGGGTCCCACAAAGAAAAACAAGAAAATGAAAAGAAAATAGCCATCAAGATCCATGTGTAAAGATCAAAAAAAGGAGGCTCGTGAAGAGCATAGACCTCAAATATCCTATGAAAGAGAGCAGACGATGGTGACACTTAACACCATCATGAAATTGTTGTAGAGCCCATGATGAGAAGTGAAGGGCACACTTGGCATAATGATATAGAGGGTGATCACATAGAATATAAAAGGAACAAAGGACATAAGGAACCTGAGAGTAATGAGCTCATGATGATGCCATATGGTGGCATCATTGATTTCAAGCAAAAGGTGATGTCAGGCCCGTACAGAAACTCGAAAGAGGAGAGAGAGAGAGAGAGAGATGAGTCCCAACTAGTACATTACATATTAAAGAACTTATAAATTCATAGAGCCACATATGCATGATAAGAAGATAAAATAACCACAAAGGAAGATGCATGAGAAGAAGATAAAATAACCACAAAGGAAGACATGGCCCATAGGAGTATAGGTGTTTATATCTTTGATTGGGGAAACCATTGAACACAAGTGTAATGACCAAAAAATATAAACCAAAAACACAAGACAAAAAACAACATTAATTTTTCTCTTACAACAACACTTGGTGATCACTTAATATGACACCACAATGCATGATATGCTTACACAAACATGGACTCACTCATGTGACGAGATAAGAGAAATACATTACACCAAATGTAAAGATGAATCACACTAGCAAGACCACATATAAGGCTTGTAAAGTTGAGAGACCATCATATGTACTACCCCTTTTACCTCCATGAAGGAATCTTAGTGATGTAGTGGCATCATGACTGGGTCAAATAAGAAGCCATTTTGTATGTAAAATCTCTATTAGGGGGTGGTAGAGTAGGTTAACATAGGCTAGGAGTCATGAAAATTCAAATTCTTGCCTTGTTTAAGTTTTCCCGCTTAAACTCTAGTTTGAAATTTGAATTCCTAAATCCATATGAAGATTCCTTGAGAGTATAGGAAGTGTGGCCGAGGTATAGAGATTCCTTGGAGGTTTCTTCGGTGTATATACACATGCTTGTAAGGTCTAAAATACCACCTTTCTCTTTAGACTTCATGTATTGCCTAAACCTTGCTTAAACCCTTAGTTAGGAAGCAAATGTGATCATTAAAGAGGTATTATGGGTAATCAACCAAGTTTTCTATTAGGAAGTAGTTAGGAGAGAGTTAGTTACTTCCATTGAGATAATTTTGGATGGTGGGTCTCGAAGGAGAAGACAGGGGATTTGGTTCATGAAGGAAAATTTGTGAAGAGCAGGAAATGTATGCAAAACAATCAAAAAATTTAATGAAACATAGGCTAGAGCATTGTGGTAATATTATTGGAAGTCCCATGCGTGTGTTTGAGGGATTGTTTACCTTATTTTATTTCCCATAGACAATTAATTTTTTTATATTCCTTACATACTATGTCATAGAAAGATTTGGGAATTTATAGTCTCCTGCATACTGGTAAAAGTGAAATATATGTTGTTATATGCATTACTAGCACTTGAAACTTGGAGAGAAGATGTATAGGGGCATGGCAGACCCTAGGAACTATATTAGAGTCCTTGAAACCTTTTGAAACTCAAGATATGCAATTATCTCCTCTCAACCTGCCTATAAGTGCACCTAGATCTAATTTTTTAAATTTATGATTTTAAGGGATTTATCCATCCAAACCATGTAAAAATTGGTCTACGACATGGGGAGGGAGTGAGAAAAGTGAATCTAAGATTTTTTTGGGTTTTAACATGTGCAAGTAGGAGTACCTATAAACCACCAAGCCTAGTGACCTAGTTAGGTTGCCGGAAACTGAGTTTGGACAAAACAGGGAGGTTAAAGTTGGAGCTAGAGCCTGAAACTTTACGAAAAACAAAAAAGCCATAAAGGGTGTCTTGAATGGAACTTGTTTTAATTTGAACCCCCTTGGAAGAATATTTTTGTCCAGAAAACCCTATTTGAAGGGCTACAAGCTTAGAAGCCTAGTATGGCTAAGATAAAGAGAAGTTGGTCTTCATCCCTCTGCATCAAGTAGTATCCAAGCAGGTTTTTCTCTTGGAAGAGAAAGAATAAGACTTCCAATAAATTGAGAGAGAAATAAAGGTTGAGTGAAGAAGCAAACTGTGAAAGAAAATTTTTCAAGAAGGAGAAGAGAGTAGAAAAGTAAAATGGCTCAGAAAGAAAGGATGAGAAGAGAAGGTTAGAGAGGTTAGCCTAAAGAGAATTAGTGGATTGCCATACCGACGAATATACAAGACATATTGGGAAATTTAGAGGTTGATCATATAAGAGTCTTGATACTAGTAGAAGAGAGTGATAAAGTAGAAGAGGTGGAGGAAGAAGTAGTAAAAGAAACATCTGCAGAAGAAGGTCCAGATGTGAGACTCTTGAAAGCAGTTATGGGAGCAGATTCTAGGCTAAAAATGAAGGTGTTAGAGTGTGCTCATGAATTAGTTAGCTAAGTAAATAGAAATGAAACTAACACATTAGTAGCCTCAAAATTAAGCTAAACTAATCAAGAAACATCATGATAATAGATAAACAAGTAATAAACATCAACATTATGCATTAGAACCATGAAATAAATTCAAACTAACATGCTAACATTCATTCCTCTACTCTTTAGAATTCTTAAACAATGAGATGGACCTATGTAGATCCTTTAGCTATCAAAGGGTTGATAGTTGTTTCTTGATCCAAGAGAATTATGGAAGGAGGTTCATCAAGTCCATGGCTACAAGAGCCTTTCTTGATTAACTCCATGTTCTTCACAAAAAATCTTGGATGGATGAATGCAAATGAATGATGCTAAGCTCCACTCTAATGGAGAATTTCTCTAAGATGAAATCCCTGTAGTGAGTTTACAAGCATGTAAAGGTTTAAGTAGAAATGTTAGAGGAGGGTTCCTTTTATAACCCAGTGGGTAAAAGAGGCTTTACATCCTATTACATGTGGGATAAAATGCCAAAAGTAACTTTAGTTTAGGTAAGCAAAGCTAGGTGAGTTAACATGTGGGTTAAGAATGGATAAGGTTTCTTTAGGTAAGTTTAATTTGTCATTTAAAAACCATGAGAATTAGAAGATGTTTATAATTAATCAAAGGTGATTAATTAATAGGGGGATAGGCCTATTAGACTAGTTATAAGAGATTTATCATGATATTAGAGTGATGTAGTAGAGGAATTTGATTAAAAAGATGAAGGTATATTGTCTTAGACAAGCGGTCATAACTAATTAAGAATAATTAATTAATTTGGATAGAAAGGGGTGATGAAGCTTTTAGACGCATTTGAGGAGGAAATAGTTTGATTTATGCTATGAGAGGATTTTAATCAAATAAATGACGATTTATTGATTAAATAGAATAGATCATTCATTAATTATGAATACATTAATTAATCTAGCTAGAAAAGAGGGATAAATTAACGGAAGGTCATTAATCATCAATTTTGAGCGATTTAAGGGCTAATTAAGTGTCATAATGCAATTAATTAATGGTGATAGAGGAGAAATGGTGCATTATTAACGATGTGTTGTCAATTTCCGTGAAAGGGTATAGCTATCACAATTTAGTGTTTAAATTGTTCGATTCAAATTACAAGTGTCTACAATTTCCCATCTTTGGGGTGGCATAAATACGCCACTTAAAAGATAGTAGACAAACAAACATGTGAATTTTGAGGAAATGGAAGAAAAAATAGCAGTGAGAGGAATGCCCCCTCGAGTGTCTGATGGGGTGATGAAAGAGGTCGATCGACGATTGAAAAGATAGAAAGAAGGGAAGGGGGGGTAGAATGCCCCTGGGTGAAGTAGAGGAATAATGGTAATAGGATAATGCTATAGAAGAAGAGTGAATATGGGGAGAAAGGGAAAAATATTTCATCCATTGTATTGCAACAAATTTTTATTTCCATCATATAGCCAAAGATCTACGTCATCGGTCCTTAGTAAAATATGAGCATATGAAAATGCGTAAAATGACATGAAAGAGCCATAATACGAAGCAATTGTCCATTTATAAAAATGATAACCCAATGCAACATACTCCCTATAAATGTAATGCAATATGAGAAGTAAACAAGCTCATTTAACAGGGAAACAAGTACACACACACATACTCAAACCAAAAATGGTCAAGACTATTACACAAATGTTTTGTTATCAAGCTGAAGATCCCAAATGTTCATGAGTAACGACAAGGGTTAATGATGATTCCCCAAGCCAAGATATAGGAAAGGGGAAGTGATAAAGGATGCATGGTTTGATGATAAATATTTGTGTGCTACGAAACAGTACTAGGCAACTCAGTGTGCCCCAGAGCACAGATGCAACAAACATAGGCTAGCTTTCTAAATGAATTGTAGATAGAGGTGGTTCATGATTTATTAAGGTCAAAAACACATGGTAATGTCAACATGATATGGAGTAAATACCATACATGTGACACAAATTTCAGATGCGTATCATCTTTTTACTATTTTTTTGTAATTTTTTGAATTTTTACAATTTTTAGGATTTTCTGGAGTAATTTTCCAATGTTTTTAAATTTTTGAAACTTTGTAATTTTTATATTTTTGATTTTTGACATGTTTATCAGAAGAAAAGGAATAGTTGAGGTTTTCTTGAAAGAGCAAAATAAAAATTCCCCAGTGAGTAGAAACAGGTGCCAAGTGGCAAATAATTCCCTAACATGGCAAAAAAAGGTCTAAAAATAATTATTGACATAAAAATAATTATCACGATGGTTACTAGAAGAAAGGAGAATGAGAAATAATGCATGGAGGCAATAAAATTTCCCCAGGGAGAAGAAATGAGTGCTAGTTGGCAAATAATGCCCCAGAGCATAGTGGGAAATTAATTAAAAATAATTATTTAATAAAAATAGTCATTATCGGTGAGTAGAAGGAGTGTTAGAATCATCATAGACGTAAAACGTGCCCTAGGGGCACTATGGCAGGTAAAAAGAGCTTGATATACCCCCTACCCGAGGAGGGGTAAACAATCATAACCAATTCATTTATTATAGAGTGCCACCAAATTCTTACTGAGTGAGTTGAGAGCGAGTGATAGAGAGATGGTATGGGTCCAGAGACAATTGATATGAGCCGACAAGGTGTGGGAGTACAACTGGGAGGAGGGCAATCCACCATTTGTGAGTACCGAAACCTTCTTTGTCAATTTAGCATTAATTAATTTTAATAAGTATTTGATTATGTTAATTTTGGAGCTAAAAACACATGTAGGAGTGCATGTATACGTAGTATGTATGTCTACATGCACGCGTACACATACCATGTATATGTATGCACACACAAACATATCCAAGATGTGTACGCATAATTGTAGGCATACAAACCCTAACATACTCATAAATTGTTAAATTATGCATACACCTTAGCGTATACATATACACTTGTGCATATGCAACACAAAACAAGCACGTACACATTAGGGAGGTAGATGAAAAAGAGCATATGCGCGTACATACCTAGATGGGCGCTTATGCATAGAAAAGGGTGTGTACACACCAAGGTGCATACACATGAAGAAGAGCACGTAGATGCCCAAAAAGGCATGTAAATATAGAAAATAAGAAATTTCTAACATTCAGAAGAAAAACTTAGAAATTTCTCAGAAGAATATGAATAGATGGGACAAGTTGATTGTAGCTTTTTAGAAGAAATATAGAAAAATGATAGAAGAAATGTTAGTTTCAACATGTGTTGTGTTATTTTACAGAGACGACTTCCACCCCTTAAGACGAGGGAGTGACATGTAGTCTTGTCGCCATAGAGGTGGGTTTCCATTCCCTCCATAGGCATATGATGAGTATCCTACTCAAGGTGATGGGACTAGCTCATTTTTTTAGGATGTCGATGATTACTTTGGACCATGGTTTGCTTACTACGTTGGTACAAGTGATGGTACATCGGGAGCTAGTGCTTTCAGGTCCTGATAGGGGAGATGAATGTGAGGGTCTATTCTTTGACATTTGGTGCATTCTTCATGTGCCCATTCAGGGGGGCTAGATGCCCATTGAGTATATCAGCTAGGGAGGAGGAAATTTTAGGTTTCTTGATTGAGGTATTCGGTTGTGATGATATTCCTCATCGAGGGATGATTTTACACCTTCATCGCTGTATTACAAATCTCAGATGACACTACATGCCTATTTACTTGATATCTCTTATCAATGTCTTCTTGATCATTGATAAGACAGGTACTACATTTCCACTTGGTATCATTAGTGTCATATAGGCCTTTTTCGAGGTGAGAGATATGGTTGGGGACATTGCATCTTAGTGCACTTGTACTAAGATCTACATCTCATGACTTACCACAATCAGAAGAACGTGGGTGCAACCACATTATTGCAGATTTGGGCCTAGGACCATATTGTTTTTGGTCACCCCCGTAGGTTCTATTCAAGTGTGGGAATCATAGGTTCCATTAGTGATGGGATGGGTTTCCATTGGTGATTACATTCATAGTCACCAGGGTGACACATATTTTTATTGCATATTATTTGATGACATCCAACATTGTGACATTGTATGGTAACCTTACAGCCATTATCAGTGGGTAGAGGATGACCTTGAGCTCAACATAGCCATGGCTGAGCATTTCTCTGATTGGCATCCAAGGATCTATTATGGAGATTTACAGAGTAGATCGGTGTCAGAGGTAGTTTGGCCTCAGTCAGGATATACCTGGACCAAATATGTGGTATGCTCATAGGGCGGCTGACAGAGATTTGATATGGGGTCTTCGATTCAGCTCAGAGAGATCCTCATGTGCCACTATTAATGAGATGTTGCCACTAGTATGGGCACCTTTGAGACAAGTTCTCTATCCAAGATGCACTGCACAGTATGGACCATGGTATCTTGACAATCTTTGCTGCGCAGAATCTATATTCCATAGGATTTATGGGATGTTGGAGTCAGGACACCTTCTAAGGAGGACAATAATGACGATGATGGTGAGGATGATGATGATGATGGTTTGATGGGATAGGTCATGATGCTGACGGATAGGGAATTGGGGGATAGGGTCCACTACCTTTACTAAGGAAGAGACAGAGGTTGATTGTTAAACAGATTCAAATTCCACAAGTGGGTATCGCAGTTGTTGTCCATGTGCCCCTATAGTAGAAGTCAATACATATCCCTCCACACATCCCACCGAGAGGTGGGGATGGACCACATTATGGATGATATAGATGACAATGGAGATGATGGGGGTGACATAGGGAAGATAACTCTACTACATCAGTAGTTGGAGTAGGTTTTATCCATCCAGTTGTAGGTGGTGGCCAAGAGGGATCAACTATGGGTGCATCTACAGGTGCCCATGATAGAGCGAGATGAGGTCAGGTCATGGGCCATCTAGGGAGGTAATGGTGGTGCATGGTTTTAGTATATCCAGTAGATGGATGCGCAGAGTTCTAAAATTTTCAGTTTACTAGAGCAGGCATAAACACATATTACAGGCCACCACTGTGCAACGAGATCAGGCACAGGCTATGATTGTAGCTAGAGATCATTTATCTATCGTAGTGTCTCAAGCCCAGGTGGATGTGGCAAGGTGGATCACATGAGAGTGTGATTCCCTACACTAGGAATCGACAAGAGGTTGGATGAATCAGATTTTTTCTTATTTTATGAGGCTAGTGGTGAGGCTTCCTATTACAGGGCTGCATATTTTGAGGAAGTGCCTCAAGAAGCTGAGAGTGACACCATTCAAGGAGCTAGATGTGAGCAGATATAGATCTAGGTCTTAGACAAACTTTCAATTAATGAGATCTGTACAACAACCTACCATTCTATAGAGTGCTCCAGCTTTGGCAAGAGTATCTAATCGACCAATTGATGCTTCCTCCTCAAGGTAATAGACCAACAAGTCCAGGAGATGGTGAGAGTCATGTAGATGAAACTCCCTATGTGTCATGTATTTTTTGATATATGTATCTGATATATGCCTCTTATGAGGGCTCATTTTTTAGAGACGTACATGATGTATCAATTTGATTGTATGCCTCTTATGAAGGATTTATTATGACTCATGCCTTGTTGTGGCAAGATTTTTGTATTGATGATGTACATCCATTTTGAGACAAACATTTATACATGTATATGGACATTCCATGTTATATTTCCATGTTTTTATATGATGATGAGTCATTTCTTATGAATTTTTATGATATCATGATGTCGTATGATGTTATATGATTTTATTACTTATGCATATATCGTGACTTATGTGGATGATTGATAATGTACCACATGTGTTTGAGTTTATGGTAGATCCATAGATGATATCAGTTTGTATTATACATGTAATGTTTTAGCTTATTAAATGTATGATATGATGATGATATGCAGGGGGGATAGATTTCGATATTTGCGATCCCCTCTTGCCCCCATTTGATGCATACATGATATGTGATGATTGTAGCATACATGTATGATGTAGAATTTTATTGATATATGATGTATAGATGATGTTAGATGTGATGATATTATGAGAGAAGTGATAACAAACAAATGTACAAGCAATAAACATACAAGCAAAAAAAAAAAGATAATCTATCAAACAAACATACTAAACAACTTAACAACGCAACTAAGTATAACCAAATCACAAGCATGTAAAACGCACCCAATATGTACAAGTAAGAATAAATCTAATCTTAGGGAGAAAATATCAATCCACAAAGTATGTCTTAAACAATGTACACCACTAAAGTACAAGCATAGTAAACTATACAAACAATGAATGTAAAAACAAGCAAAGAAAGAAACAAACAAGAAATAAAGCAAGCAAATTACTACTATGTTTTTGTAGGACAATTTTTTATGCATTTTGCATTATTTTTGGAGAGCTTCTTGAAAGACTATGTTCTATTGTTTTTTTATTTTCTTGTTTTCTAATGTTTATGGTTTTTTTTTTATATTATTTGAATGTTTTTGTGTTTTTGAGGGTTTTCCAAAGCTACATACAGGAAAACAAGAAACGTGTATGCCCCCAGTGTTAGATGGGAATATACAAGGGAAGATGCCACACGATATAAAAAAGAAGGTAAATCCATGAAGATGTCCCTAGTGCAAGACGAGAATATACAAAGGAAATCCCTTCATAGATAAACAAGAGGAGAACTAGCTAGATCAAGGCTTTGACAGGATAGACTCACAAAGAAATATCAGATGTAGGTGTGGAACTAGCTCAAAGATAAGTAAAAGTACCCACTAAATGGAAGATACTTGTTAAAAATGACTCCTCCCAAGGCACCAAAAACTAGTTTTAATGAAGGGACTTATCCTAAGTGCCAAAATTACGTGGTTTTCACCTTTGGACGACTTGTTTTCTCTTTTTTTTTCTATTTTTCATATTTTTTTGATTTTTCATAGTTTTTTATTTTTCAATTTTTTGTGCCATGTTCAAGCATAGAACCACTTGAGGTGCATGGCAGTTCATGGGCTCTCAGAGCTCATATCTGCATCAGGATGGGAAAGTTTAAATGATCCTGACCCATATTTTACCACAATGACATAAGGTGCTAACCAATGAGGTTCAAAATTTCCTTTATTTTCTCTTTATGTGCTTGTGTTGAACTAAATTTCTTCCATAACTAAATATCCAACCTCAAATTGATGAGGTATAATTCCTGTTGTTGTAACTATGTTACACTCTTTCCTGATATACCTGAAGATGGTTGAGTGCGTGGATGCATCTTTCATTTAAGAGTTCCAATTCTCTTAGTCTAGCCATTCTGTAATCCTCATCCTTATCCAAATAGTCCCTAAGAGATATTATCAGATAAGGAAGCTCTATTTCCAAGGGGATGATGGACTCAGTTCCACATAGTAGGAATAAGGTGTCAACACTAGTATGGGATGCAAATGGAGGTCCTTTATGCCCAAAGGGCAGGGTGAATTTGCAAATGCCAATTGTGACCTGTTTTACTCACCATCTTCTCCATTATTGAATAAGTGTTTTCATTCTTAGCCTCTTCTTACTCCATTACCTTGATGGTAATACGGTGTGGACCATTTAAATATTATATTAAAGTAGTTATAAAACAACCTTGCCTATCTTATTCTTGAAATACTTCTCCATTATAAGTAACAATGGCATCTAGAATGCTATAATGACAGATGAGGTGGTTCATAATGAACTTTGATATCAGGGAACCTGTAACATATGTTAATGGCAACTACCTCCACTCACTTGGTGATGTATTCAGTGGCCGTTATGATGTGATTATGACCATTAAGATGAGGTAGGGGTGAGCTTACCTATTAGATCTAATCCCCATTTGGATGAATGGCTATGGTTATGTGATTGGTTATAGCATGGCTGTGACAGATGCAATGTATGAAATTTCTATATTTCTGGCACAACAAATATTTTCTTACATAGTTTGCAACAATCTATCTCCACGGTAGGCTAGTAATAACCTACCTATATTAGCATATTTGTCCAGGACCATCCCATTTGTGTGGGTTGCACATAATCCTTGATGTACCTATTTGATCAATTTGACTTACTTTGCTTCATGATAAACAATGCAATAAGTTCCCATCATAACCACGACAATAGAATGGTGCCTCATATGAGGGTGTAATGAGATATTATACGGATAAGGTTTTTTTTTTTTCAGAATGGGTGGTATTTGGAGGAAAGGTACCGATTATTATTGAGATAATCAAAGATTGGTTCATACCATGGGAGATAAAGGACCAATAACTTCACATGTTACACATGATTCTGAGCATGTCGTATGCAGGCTAACATAGATTCTCAACAAAAGAATGGCATATGTCATTGTTCTCTAGTGGAATTCGTAGGATATAACCCATTATTTCCATTACCTATGCAGATCAATTTTGTGATCCTTGGAATTTTTTCAAAGGTAATGTGTACGAAATATCCCTTTAGAGTGTCAACCAAATTTTTATATGGGATGATTTTGTCATCCTTGAATTCATCCTCATTGTTGGCTTGCTTGATGATCAGTTGTGAATCACCAACAACCTTAAGAATGGTGGATATTCCATCTTATAGCTAGCTTCATCCCACCGATCAGTGCTTCATATTATGTAATGTTTTCTTGTGCATGGAAATACAAGACGGAAATCTCGAGGTATGGGGTCCCCCTTTCAAGAAGTGATTAGCATTACACCTAGTCCCTTGAACCGTGGAAAATAAATGATTCATAAAAGTGAACTTGGCACATGATATATTCTGTTAGTGTACATTAATGATGTCTCTATGGAAGATCCAAACACGTAGGATCCATTCTAGGTATCCAGGTAAGGGTGATTTTGATAACTTATCTATGACCACGTTTCCTTTGTCTGAATTCTGATGTGCATGTACTGAATGTAAAATTCACTGAGTAGGATGGTCTAATTGGCCATCCATACCGAGTAAGAGAAGCTTTTGACAATAGATATTTGAGTGGATGAACCTTATATATAATCTTGGTTTTATTGTTTAATAGAAAATGGTGAAGTTTTTGCAAATTAAAAACAACATCCAAACAAGATTTTTCAAATTATGGTATAGTTGAGTTCATAAGAAATTAGATTACGTCTAAGACAGTACACTACTTTTCCTTTTTGAATTAGGTCATACTGAGAAATTTAAGCACAAATAGTAAATTGGTTGTGCAGACATGTATAACAGAAGTAGCAGTTTCTTTCTTAGGGTTGGCGACATGCGGATTGGTAGATTCATGAAATATTGCTTTAGTAAGGAAAATATCCTGTTGTTTCTCTGGTCCCCAAATAAAGTCAACATACTTTTTGAGTAGATAGGATGAAGGAGTGACAATTTTTAGAAAGTTACGAGATGAAATGAAAAATATCCTATATTTTCCCTTGTAAGCTATGCAACTGACTTAATGTTCTTGGGTGGATGCATTTCAGTAATTTCAGTTACTTTAGCAGGATCTACCTCAATCCCTCCATCTTGATACAATGAAGCCTAGTATCTTCCCAAATAATACCCCCAGAAACACACTTCTTTGGGTTTAATATTACCTTATATTCCTAGAGACGCTCAAAAAAATGTCTAAATACCTTAGGATAGTCTACTGTTGGTATTTTAATTTCCCAAGATATCATCTACGTAGTCCTCCATGATGTCGTTAAACATATAATGAAATATAACAGTCATTTCCCTTTGATATGTTGTGCACTGAAACTTTTAAGGCTGAAGGGAATCACCCTGACAATAGAATGTTACCCAAGGGATTGTAAAAGTAGTCTTATGTTGATCCTCCTTGTGCTATTTTGATCTGGTTGTAACCTGAAAATCTGTCCATAAGAGACAACCATATCGTAACTGTGCAGTTGACTCGACGATCATGGTCGATGTTGGGAAAATTAAAATCATCTTTTGCGACATGCCTTATTGATATCTCTAAAATCCAGTGAAAATTTTGATTTCGACATAGGTTTCATTTTGTACTAGAATTATGTTTTATATCTACTTAGAGTAGTCAATGGGTCTAATAAACCCTACTGCTAACAATATCTCCAGCTCTTCCTAGACTAAAAGGGCCACCCATATATGCATATTTCCATATCTTCTGCTTAATTATCTTTTCTTCTGGATGTACAACCAAGTTCTGTACCAACAATGATGTATAACTAGTCTAGTAATATCCATATAAAACCATGTGAATATGTCTACAAATTCCCTTAGAAGAATTATCAACATTTTATGTTCTTGGGCCGAAAGCGAAGCTCCTAGCTTTGACTATTTTTGGTTCTCATTCTATTCCGATTTTTACATCAATGGTTTCTTCTACAAACAGTTTAGACATATCCTCCACACACGTAAGATTTGGAGGGAGGTTGAGATCTACTTCTAAATGCATCTCAATGATATTTTAACCTTTAAGTTTGGTCACTTTCTTTGCCCATTGGATTTTTGTACATGTTTTTTGGTCAGTGCATCAAAGAGGTTTTTCACTGTGTAGCTTGGACTTGAATTTTTGCCGAGGATTTGTTGAAGTAATTTTTGCCCTCGCTTTTATCTTAAACTTTTTATAACCATGTATGCTCAACCTTCCTCTCCGAAGTAATACGCGCAGGTATCCTAGGTCAATGAAGAATCCTTTCTTGTGATATCCTTGATAGGAATTGTTATCTTGATATGCCAATAAATTCAATGCAATAGCATCATCATTCTGAAAGAGATTTAGGGGCATGTCACATTATTGGTCCTCAGTCGATAAGGGTAGGGTAATACAAGATCAAAAATTAGATTAGTGGGGGTTATAGTAACAACAAAGAGTATCCATAAATTAGGTTTTTTGAGGAAATATCCTCATATGGGCTATGAGGGGAAATCTGTGTCTCTGTCCAAATAACTACAAAGCTATCCTTGTCGTTTAGATCTAGACAACATTTCTGATCCATGGGGTGAGATCCATTAGGGTCTAATTTCAATTCCATATCTCCCTATTTTAAAATGTGGAAGTGAGACTAGTTCCCTCATTCCTTGTTCAAATTTTCCACATCCAAGGCCCTTGTAGCCCATGGAGTACAACATTCTACTGGACTTTGTATATTCTGGTGTTTCGTAACAAACATGCCTAGTATTGAAAAGTTAATATCATAATTGCATAAAGAAAATTCGAAATCTTACTCTTTATTCTTGCTCAATACATAGGAAATATTAAATCCATTTAAATAGGAGATGTTGTTCCTATATTTAAGGAGATATAATCTCCATAAATATCTCCACACATAACTCCTAAAACAACTCCATGCTATTATACGTGAGATTTTGTTTTCTCACAAAACTAATATTGTTAATGATTTGTTTACTCAACAAATCATAACAATATTTACTCACCCACTCATAGTTACATTTACAATAATGTAATTAATTATTACAACACATATTATATTATCCTAGATAATATAATCACTTACATAATATTCTGTGTTCACACTACAACATAGATATTCCTAACATTCGCCCCCTTAGTGTGAACATGGGGTAAGAGCTCATGGAAACATCAACCTTGTCGGAGTATTCATTGCTACTGGATCTTGCTATCTGGATCTTGCTGCTAATGATCATCCTTGTCGTATGAACATCTTCATCGACTGATCACCTTCCACCGAAGTACCTTCCACCGAAGTATGGCAGTCAGAGGACCGTACGACAG
Source organism: Taxus chinensis (assembly GCA_019776745.2). NCBI lineage: Eukaryota > Viridiplantae > Streptophyta > Pinopsida > Cupressales > Taxaceae > Taxus > Taxus chinensis. Next base: position 667,650,305 of record CM034146.1, read on the forward strand.
TCAGAGGACCGTACGTAGATGATTTTCCCCTGTAAGCTGAGTCAAGCAGTTTGCTTCTTCCACACCAAATAGACACTCAGGAACTGTTGTTAGTCTATGTGAACACATTAAAATCAAAACATGAAACTAGTTTCACCCCCTTGTGTATAAACACACCACATAACTGAAATAAAATATCACCACATCTGTCTGCGACCCCATCGTTGGTGAATGACGAGAGGACGCTGATTTTCCTCCTTCCTCCATTGCCTCCTTCCTCCAACAAGAAAAGAGTCTACCATAGGAAATCCTCATCACTAGGACATGAAAGTTCTTCATCAGTTGAGTAGACTTCCCAATCAGTTTCTACTTCAGCTAGAAGGGCTTTCTGATCTATCTTGTCATCAAGAAGATCCTGAGCTCTCTTTTTATAGTTCAGTATTACATGCCCAATCTCATTACAATAAAAGCATTTTATTTTTCCATGTGAAGGAACCTTCTTTGGTTTATGTTTTTCCTTCTTAGATGAGGAGCTCGGTTTGTTTCCTACATATAGTACTTCTTCATGTTCTTCATGATTGCTTTGTTCTAACAATGTAGAAATCACTCCTTCTAGACTAATAGTAATTTTACTCAAAGTAAATACAATATTTGAGTAACTCTTAGGCATGCTATTAAGAAGAATAGCTTTAGCATCATCATCTTTTACATGTTCTTTAATTCCAGCTAGTTGATTTAGCAAAGAACGAAACTTACTTATATGATCTGCCATTTTTGAGTTCTCTTCCATTTTCAACCCGTACAAGCGTTGCTTCAATGTAGTCTTTGCCATTTCAGCTTCAGAACCAAACAATTTGTTAAGAGACTCCCAAATTTCTTTTGCAGATTTTGTGAAATCCACATGATGTAGATAGGCTTTTGATAAGCCCAGACCAATGGTACCCAATGCTCTCTGATCTTTTGCATTCCATTTTGCCAATTCATTTCCTCCAGTGGGTGGAGTTGAATTAGACTTCACCACATCCCATAGATCCTTTTCTATTAAATGTAATTGCATCTGTAGTTGCCATGTATGGAAATCTTGTCCTTCAAACTTTTCAATCAGATTTAGTTTCTCCATTATTTTGTACAATACTGATAAAAAAATACAAAATTGAATCAAGTACTTTAAAATTTTATATTGAATACCTTTTAACCTCCAAGCAAGTCAAGAACTTGTATTAACAATTCAACATTATTGAAAATTGGAGAAAACTTTCAGTAGAAGAATTGATGTGCTTAATTTGATAGTTGCATAGTAAAATCCGTATTTCTTCCAAACTACGTTCTGGGTTCTTCTGAAATTTCTTCTGTAGTTTCTTGACCAGCACGTGATTCTACACACAAAATTATAGAAAACCCCACATCTGGAAACGAAAAATATAATATATTCTTTGAGACGGATCTGATCATGAAAGCACTGAAATTTCTTGCATCAAACCTGCTCTGTTACCAAATGAAAAGTTAATATCATAATTACATAAAGAAAATTCGAAATCTTACTCTTTATTCTTGCTCAATACATAGGAAATATTACATCCATTTAAATAGGAGATGTTGTTCCTATATTTAAGGAGATATAATCTCCATAAATATCTCCACACATAACTCCTAAAACAACTCCATGCTATTATACGTGAGATTTTGTTTTCTCACAAAACTAATATTGTTAATGATTTGTTTACTCAACAAATCATAACAATATTTACTCACCCACTCATAATTACATTTACAATAATGTAATTAATTATTACAACACATATTATATTATCCTAGATAATATAATCACTTACATAATATTCTATGTTCACACTACAACATAGATATTCCTAACAAGTATCTTCCAGGAGCCAAGTTTTAGGTGGGTCCAACAATTTTTCTTCCACAAGTAGACCTCCAGGTAAAAACATCCCAATTATATCTTCATGTTGTGGTCTTTTGAAATGATATTTGGGTATGCCCCTTGTTTAAGGTGATAAGGATAAATCTGAGACTAGAAGAGCCTATTGGATATTGTATTCTCCATAACCATATTCAATAAATTTCATCTCTCACGAGTCAAAGGGAGAGGCAAAAGTAGTAGCTTCATGAGCACAAAAACTCAAGGAATATGAATCGATCTAGGACTCAAGAGCCTTGGATTGAAGGGGGACAATTATATCTGTAGATGGACATGTTTATGATCCCTTATGTGCAAAGCTATTGAGAACACTGCAATGAGCGAAGGGTTTTGGATCTTCTTCGATGGTAATGGTGTGTCCTTTGTGCTTCAGTTTGATAAATTGGTGAAACATTGATGGTATGGCCTACATGGGATGGATCCATAGGTGTCCTAGAAGCATATTGTACGGAAGTTCCAAGTCCAAGACATGAAACTTTGTTTAATGGCAAGTGGGCCCTACCTCCATTGGCAGTGTTATGGTACCCGTTGATTCCCTCTCTGTGTTTTTGTATGTAGTTATGGTGATGATATGGGACTCAAGATATTATTTAATATGTCCCAACTGTTTAATGAGTTTCAATGTGCATATGTTTAAACCTGACCTGTTGTCCATAAGCTCCCTCTTTATTTTTCCGCGAGTAACAAAGAATTCTATATAAATGGGGAGATTATGCGTGTAGTCTTCATTTGGGATTTCTTTGTGGTTGAAAGTAATGTGTTCACTAGGTGCGATATTTTCCACTGCAGCATGTAGATGTGAAGGATCTATTTCTATTGACACTCATGAACCCTGGAGAGCTTTGTAAAGGATATTCTTGTGTGAGTTTGATATCTTAAGAAGCTCTAAGATCAAAATCTTAGCAGATGTCTTCTCGAGTTGGTCTATAATATTGTATTGGCTATCCTAAGAGGTAGGCAGAGGAGGTTCAGGGATTGTGAGATGAGCGTGCCTTGTTACCGCAGCGTGCTCTCTTCCTTTGATCTTGATGGTATTGATATTCTCGTCAAACGAGAAAACAAGTCTAATCAACGAGTCATATTGATTGTTATCCTTTTTGGTATAAACATAATTCACAGCTTTATAGTTTTGGGAAGACTCTCCCTGATCCGGATTTTTCTTACCTGGTTTACCATGTTTAGGGAAAGGTTATTTAAATATGCCCATCTTTTTATTGAGTGTTTGGTTTGTTTCAGGTGAGTCAACTTCTATCTCCCCAATATCAATTATATCTTGGATGAAGTGGCGCAGTCTTAAACATTTGTTTGTTTTATGTCCCTTCACTCGATGAAAATCGCAACATTCATGTTCCTTATACCACAAAGGTTTAGGTGCATTTTCATCAAAAGATGTTGTTGTGGGATACGTCACTATGTTGATTGTGTCTAACCCTTTTAATATCATGGACAATGAGTCCGTCAAAAGAGTAAATGACCTTCGTTTAGCTGGCGGTTAGATGGGTCCTTTAGTTAGTTTAAAAGGTGGACCAACTAACAACTTACAGGTGTCTACAAGAGTATGGAGGAAGTCTAGATCCATAAGATTTGATTGAATAGATCACCAAGATCGATAAATACTTTTATGTTGAAGGGATATCTGAAGATAAAAAGGTAAAGTTTTCTTGTACTAAATTGACAGGGCATGCAACTATTTGGTGGGATTTTTTGCAAGAAGAAATAATAAGTAGAAAAAAGAATAAAATAAAATATTGGGATAGGATGGTTGCTAAATTAAGAGGCAATTTTATACCAACTGATTATAAAACAATATTTTTTAGGAAACTACAAAATTTAAGGCAAAGAGATATGAGTGTGGCAGGTTATACAAAAGAATTCTATAAGTTATCTATGAGATAAGGTCACATAGAGGGATATGTTGAAGAATTAGTAAGGTATTTAAATAGGTCAAGGCTTAACATTCAGGATGAAATAAGTTTGTTCACCTTAAGAATAGTGGGAAAATCCTACCAAGAAGCTTTGAAAGTAGAAGAAAATTTGTCTAGAAGACAAGTGCAGTATTCTAGAGGAAGAACAAGAGATATAAGAGGTAAAGGACAACAACAACAAATTCAAGAAGAATAAACAAACATCTCACAAGTGCAAAGTACTTCAAGAGGTGGCTACTCAAGAGGAAGTTACTCTTACAGAGGATGAGGTGACTTTGAAAGAGGAAGAGGAGAGTTTCAAGGTAATTGTTTCAAATGCAATAAGTTTGTTGGTCATAGAACATATGAGTGTCCATAGAAACCTCAAACAAGTGGTAGTAGGGTAAGTGAAGAATGATACCGGATTATACATATTGATGAAGAAGAGAGTGTGGGATCACCATCACACGTGGAAGAACCTGAAGAAGGAGAGTGAATTTTGTTTAGAAGAGTCTTACTCAAACAAACAAAGGAGAAGTAACCATCCCAAAGGAGAACATTATTCAAGACCATTTACAAATCTCAAGGCAAGTGTTATAAGTTATTATAGATGGTGGTAGTATAGTTAATTTGGTTTCCTTAGATATGGTTGAGAAACTAGGCCTTAAGAGGATTAAGAATCCAACACCTTATAAGGTGTCATGAATTCAGAAAGGCCATTGTTCTTGTGATAGAGCAGAGTATGGTTGAGATTCATATAAGAGGATATAATGATGAAGTACTTTGTGATATCATGCCTATGGATGTGTTCCATGTGCTCTTAGGCAGGCCTTGGCAATATGACAAGAAATCCATGCCTAATGGGAGAGATGATACTTATACCTTGGAGAAGGATGGAAAAAGTCATACACTAGTGACTTTGAAGGAAGACAAAGAAAAGGAAGTCAACCCAAGTGTCTTGATAACAAGTGAAAAGGATTTGTTGTAGCATGCGCAAGAGGATGAAAAGGAGTATGTATTTGAATTTAACAAGGAAAATATTTTAATCCCTATAATAACTTGTTTTATTACTGATATTCATACTTATTTGGATCAATTCCTTGAAATTGTGGAGAATGAATCACCTAGTGAGTGGGAGAAGCAAGAGGAGAATAAGGAAGTAAAAGTTGAGTTGAGTGTTGTAGACACCCCAATTTCACATCTATCCTAAATCAATTAATTCCCCTTCCTCATTTTCCACAAAAATACACTTCGAATTAATCAAATATAATTTGATTAATTACCAGTTTAAAATCCAAAAAATAACCCAATCCTCACCACATGTCATTATTCTCCATGTTTTTCTACTATTGAATTAAAAATTCAAATTCAAATCCTCACCCACCCTTCGTGGTCCCCACTCACATAAAATCCTCCACTTATGAATTAAAAATATAATTCAAATCCTCACCCATTCTTCATGGCCCCCACTCACCTAATCTTGCCCACATTTTCAAACCACTCACCTAATCTTGCCCACATTTTCAAACCACCCACTTAATCTTGCCCACATTTTCAAACCATGATTACTTAAATTAATTTAAGTTAATCACTCCCCTAGGCTATAAATACAACCTTACCCCCCCTCTAAACACATGAAGAATAAGCTTGCATGCCATATCTAAGTTTTGGCATCCTTTGAGCAAAGAACATCCTTTTGCCTCATCCTAATGCCAAATAGCCTCATAATCCTTTTTCTCATCTAGTGCAAAGTAAGAGGATCGTTGTTACAAGAAGGTCTTGCTCCGTCTCGAAGAAAAACACCTACATATCACACAATCAGGGTTCAATCCAAGTTTCTTAGCCCATTCCGACGTTTGCTACGGAACGCGAAGGAGGAAGTATGATTATTAGTATTTTACTTCCTTGTTAGTAGTATATTTTTCTTAGCTTACATTCTGGCACGCCCAATTACTTTCGATCTGTTACCATTAATTTCTCAATTAGTGGTTTTATCTATTCTTTGTTTATTATTGTTCATTATTATTTCATTTTTTGTTCCTTATGGTCTTCTTTGGTTAACCTTCACGCTTTGGGTAGTGTTTTTGTTGTGTGGTGTCTTGTGGTGTATCTGCAAGTTATAGCAACAATGAAACTCTGAAGCTCATCCTGTCTTTGATCTCCTCGGTGCTTGGTTTTTAGTTCCCAGTTTTGATTTTACTATTTACTTGTCATCTGTAGAAACACATGAACTAGCCATTAGTTTATCATCTTACTGTCATGGGACAACCAATCCGGAAAATGCATTTATTTATTTACTTTTGCTAAAATAACTGCTTTGTAGGAAGTTAATCATTTTTTTTTTCTTTTATTTTAATTAATCATTTTGTGATCTAACTCTTTCTTTCTATTTATTGTTATTTTTTAACCTTGTTGTCAAAATTTTAGCTTCTCAGGTAAAGTACAGAAGTCAGAAAAAAAAAAAAACTCCTGGGACGTTTTTCTCACATTCAAAATTTTCATTCAGAGTGTTACCGTAGCCCATCTTCTGGACGCCATAAATTTTGCTCCCCAACTCAGAATGACTTCATTTTTTTTAACGGAAAGGTATTGAAAAGATCTATGCAATGAAAAAATAATTTTTAGATTTAGAATTACAGAAAAATTTTGGTTTCATTTCTTCTAACACCTGTCTTTTTAACAAAAAACAACAAAATTAAAGTTTTTTTTTTTTTAAATTATTATTTTTATTTTATTTCACGTAACAACCTCACACATATGCTCTTTCCTCACACTTCAAAAGTGATCTTGGAAATCAGAAACGTAAGGCCACTCGGACTCTGCACAACAAATTTTTTTAATTTTTAATTTTTTGCCTTACATTTCAATTTTCCACGACAACACTTCTAGGTAACATTTTCACCCTCTTCTTTCATCGTTTTTCTTTTTTGTGAAAATAATTATTATCGCTATTTCACAATCATGATTAATTGCAATAATTATTAACATTTAAAAAAAACTATTCCAATTGTATCCGCGTATGCTCTTTTCTTGCGCCTTCGAGCAATCTGGAAAACCAGAAACGGTCACAATTTTTTAGTTTCTTGTTCTAACATTGCAGGATCCTCTAGCTTTGTTTTCCAACTGTCATTTTAATAATTATTTTCCTTTTTCATATTCTTAATATTTGTTTGGTCGTTGGTTGTGTATGCTCTTTTCTTGCGCCTTTGAGCGATCTGGCAAATCAAAAACATCCACGATCACTTTTCTAACATTTCATTTGCAGGATAACTACTAATTTGTTTTCTATAGAACCGCGTTGTTGGAATATTGTCAAAAACAAAAATAAAACAAAAACAACAAAAATCTTGCAAAAATACCACCATTCAAATACAATTGCTGAAACCAAAAAAAAAAAAGTACGCTCAAGTACGTAATTATTTTCTGCTAGTGATTTATTTCAAGTTGGAAAGAACCCTGCGTTTAATCACTTTATCATATTGTTTTTGCACGTAGATGAGGTGGATTTCATCACCACCAAAGTTACATCGGTGACGTGGAATTGACTACCATGCACCAACAACATTTGCATCTGCATTATACTTTGAGACCTAGTCTCATCACAGCGTTCGATATTTACCTCGCCGCTGCTCTTCACTTACAGGTAATGCTATCGTGCAGTGCATGTGAGTCACACCTAAATAGCTGTAACAATGAAGCCTGGGCATCGTCCCTGTAAATCTTTGAGGAGTTATAAGGACACCATACATATTCATCCCTCCATCACCTTCCACCTTTTTCACAAAACCTGTTCTGGACATGGTGATTCACTCCAAAACAGGCAAGTAAGAATTGGTGAGTCTCCTCCAGTGCTCTAAGGGTTCCCCGTACCAATTATGTCCCCGTATAGAATTAGGTATATCAGGACTAGGGTATATCAAAGGATGCATCTTCTTGGAGTAATAAGAGCCTGCATCCACCATTTCACAGCATACTTGTATGATTACATGAAACAATGATCATTCTTAATGAAGTTACCTCATAAGCCAAAACAATTGAATCCACATGATTGCTTGCTATTTGAAAACAAAATAGTTTAGCATTGTTTTATCATAAAAATTAGCTGATATCAATGTGTTCATTGTAAAAGTTCAAGACCCTAGTTGTGTTCCACAAAAAAATCAGTTCTCGACCAATTCAATACCAAGTGAAAACATCCAAACACTCCAACAACACAGACCAAACCATCACACCAATTTCATTAGCTTGCCTCATCCAACAATACATTTGTCATAGCTTGTCTTCGGCTATATCCAACTGATATTGAGTGACTAACATTCACTCCCCATATTGTCAATTGTCAAAACATCCTTCATAGCTTGTTTCCAGCTATATCAAACTAATATTGGGTGACTTGTTTGAGTTCACTCATTATTCTGTCCACCATCGCATTTATCCAAATCATAACCAACACAAATCCTTTCATAACTCCTTTTGAGTTATATCACAACCATATCACGATTAACCTATTCAGGTTACTCTCCCCGTCAATAGTCCAGAGCTTGTTTAAGCCAAATATACACAACGTGTAAAAAATCCTCTAATAACTCATCTTAAGTTACATCATCATCATATTAAGATAACTTGTTTGAGTTACTCTCCTTATCAGTCATCGCGAGCTTATTCCCGAAAAATCCAAAGTAATCGAGTTCTCATTTCCTCACACCTGTTCAAAATTCCTACCCATTTTTCAGCTTAATCAGACACATTTCATCATGGTATTCACTCGCAGTCACAATCATGAAAATGATGACGAAGAATTCGCACAACTAGAACTCACCAATGAAGAACAATAACAAGTCAATAAGGTGATAGAACAAAACAAAAATGAATATCTATTGCGCATCCTAAAAACTACCCCCTAACTTTGGGATGGAAAATTTAAAAAAACTCATTGACAATGTTGAATCAAGTTATCATAATGAAATACCAAACAATCCAAATGGTTCTTCGGCCGAAGAGTTATTCACTAAAATCCAAGACTTAACAAAGAAACTTGAGGAAGTGACGACTAGAGCTGAAAGATTAAAAGACCTCAATCTAGATTCTAATACACACGACATGTTTGATAAACCATCCCCTGCTTCTCCATTTGCACAAGAATGAAAAATTATGAAAGACACCGTTCAGGGATTGCAAAAACAATCGAAAAACAATTCAACTTTGAAGAGTTGTGTCCTTATCCATTTGATACAGAGATATCACGATTACCATTTCTGCCATCCTTCGAAATCCCTAAGTTTGATAAATACAAAAGAAAAGGTGACCCCTGTGAACATGTCAAGGAATTTTACATGCAATGTCAGGAAGTTGCTTATCGAGACACGTACCTTTTACGATTATTCCCCCAAAGTTTAGGAGGACAAGCTTTAGACTAGTTTTTCCATCTACCCAAAGGGTCAGTCATGACATTTGCAGACTTATCAGAGAAATTTGTCAAACATTTTTCCTATAACCTAGACTCAGAAATAACCATGCTTGATCTTTGTAACACTAGGCAAAGGCCAAATGAAAATTTTGCCTCCTTTTTACAACGATGGCACAGAATTGCAAGCCGATTTCCCTGCTCAGTACCCGATAGACAACCAGTTAGCATTTTTGTCCCTAATCTCAATGCCGAATTATCATTCCACATGCAAATGCATTATCTGAATAGTTTCGAAGAATTCATCAAAAAGGGGACACAAATCGAAAAAGCCCTCATTTCTAAGGGCTTACTTAAAGCACCCTTTAGAGACCAACCCTATCGAGACACTCCTCAGAACCAGGAAAAATCTAAATTCTTTAACCGGAATTGAAATATCGTCAACGATGGCATTCCTAATTCCCGCCATGTCCGAAATGTCCAAAACCATCCCACCAACAGATTAAAATCTAAACAACTAATCATTATCCCTATAAAGGAAGTTCCTTCTAGGGATCGACGAAGAGAGTTCACTCCTCTCAGAGAAAGTCAATCTAGTGTCTTTCGTCATTTTACAAATGCTAATATGATTACATATCCTATTGTCAGGCCCTTCGAAGAAGAAAAACTCAAACCAAATTGGTATAAAGACAATGAATATTGTGATTACCATCGCATAAAAGGAAACTCCATAGATAGATGCATGCAACTCCGCCATTACGTCCAAGACCTGATTGAACATGGAGACATAAAAGTTGAAAATACTTCTGAGACAAAAACACCTAATGAAAAACTTCACATGTTCAAAAATCTGTTCCCTAACCATGATAACAATTCAAAAGATAAGGGTCAATCATTAAGTAATGTCGAGTATGACTCACTCATCTTGACCATAGATTATGACCAAGACTTAGTGGCAAGATCAGAACTGACTGTGCGATCACCACTAGAAAGAAAAAAATGTGGGTCCCTACAACAAAAAAATCTGCCACTTCGTCCTCGGCATCACCTCCTAATCCACCATCTAATTCCGCCGCCAATTCCTCTCCACAACCTACGCCATTATTTAATATTGTCAAACAATTAGAGAAGACTCCCGCACAAATTTCAATCATGGAACTACTTAATTCTTCTCCCAAACTACAACGCATCCTTATGCAAACATTGAATAATGCTCGTGTCCCTGAGGACATCAATTCACAACAATTTCAGGCTTTAATTGCACATCTTACGGTCCCCAATCCTATTTTATATTTTGGTCCTGCTAACCTGCTTAATCCCAACATCGCTAATAATAATTCTTTATACGTTGAGGGTTATGTAACTCATCGTAAAATCAAGCGCGTCTTAATCGAAAATGGATCAACATTAAATATTTGTTCCATGAAAATTTTGCGTTGTCTAGGTTACACTGAAAATGATTTACAAAACAATATCATTACCATTCGTGGGTATGATAATAGCGAAAGAAAGTCTGAAGGCATAATCACGTTGCCTCTCTAAGTTGGACCCATCACCTTAGACACGGTCTGTCATGTGGTAGATGTAGAAGTTGCATATAACATTCTTGTTGGCCGACCATGGATTCATGCCATAAAATCCGTCCCATCAACATTCCACCAATGCATTAAGTTTCCTCATTTAGACAAGGAATTTACATTACTTGCAGATCCCTAACGTTTTGAGTATTGTAGATTCCTTGAAGGACGGTATCGTCATGATCACTATTATCCATCAACAGATAAATATGCTCCACCTCGTACAATCCCTAATGAAACACGCATTGATCTTGATACACTCCCTAACAATAATCTAAAACCATCATCTCATAACCAAAACACATTTTCCAATCCATTATCATCCGTTAGTCAACCACCTTCCACCAGTCCTCCTCCCACTAATCAATTATCTTCTTCCACTAATCAAGCTTCTTCTTCCAACAACAATTATTCTTCCACCACACCATCTTCTTCTTCACTTAGCCAATCTTCTTCATCCAACCACACCTCCTCTATTAAGATACCTCCTCCTGTGAACAACCAAATTTCATCCTTCAATCCACCCCCTTCTTCTTATAACCCATTCTCTTCATCTTTTAAGACTACCAAACTAACTTCCCCACCACATGAGGTACCTATTGGTCCCCCATCTCATGCATTTAAAATCATTGACACGAGATGTGGTGAATATCAATTTCAAAATATGGCAGAATATTTTTATATCACCAAATCCCCACATAGCTATGACAAACTTAATGCTCCACATCTGAGAATCCATCCCACTTACCAAATGGGTCAGTCAGTTTGGAAAAAGTTTGGTCATCTTGACAACGAACATATTCCAAGTTCTTCAGGATCTTGGTTATATAATGACGACTTTGCTCCATGTTATGAGTCCCCTAAATTTACCAAAGCTCACCGAATAATGAAAAACATGCGATGGCAGGGTAAAGGACTCGGTCCAAATGAACAAGGTCGTTTAGACCTTATAAATTACACACAGCATCACGGTAAACATGGTCTAGGTTTCAAGGTGCTTGATGTCACTCCCATAATAATTTCAAGTGACAATGATGACACCAGTTATGATAATGACATTAGGTCTCCATGTAGTCTTTTTGAGGACCTCACTGAAAGACATCTTGCCTTTGAACATTTCTCTATTAATTTCATCAATTTTGAGCCTACACATCCGAGTCTCATAGACCATGGCCAACCACATCATGCAGCCATGGATATGTTCCAAAATGATGAAGCCATCGAAGAATTACTTAGAACTCACGACCAAATACCTACTTCCGACCATAGAAAAGGATTTGAAATCAATCTAAATGAATCGATCTATTTTGGTGAAGAGATAAAATATTCAGATCCTTCACCCTCAGAAAATTTGGATCAAAAGCGCAAACAGAGGATTTCCCATATTCAAAACCTCACCACCACCCTATCCAATAAACATGTCAAAAAATTCCAACAAACACCCGACATTGATGACCTACATCAACCATTATCATCATTCTCTGAAAAGGATACATCTAAAATGCTTGTAGAAGAAACAAAAGACATAAACATTGGCACCATTGAACAACCAAAAATTTTACAACTTGGCATTAGTCTGTCTGACCAAGAATGCATGGAACTCACAACACTCCTTATTGAATTCCAAGATATATTTGCATGGACATATAAGGAAATGCCAGGCCTGGACCCATCTCTTGTAGTATACCATCTTGTGGTACATCTGGATGTAAAACCTGTAAAGCAAAAACTATGCAAAATGCATCCCCAAGTTGCATTGCTTGTCAAAGCCGAACTCGAGAAACTCTTGGAAGCTGACTTTATCAAACCTATTGATTATTCGGCATGGATATCTAACATAGTTCCCGTCACTAAGAAAACTCCCGGCATCAGAATATGCATAGACTTCCGTGACATCAACAAGGCTTGTCCCAAAGATGACTTTCCCTTGCCAAATATAGACATGATTGTTGATTCTATGACAGGCCATGAAATGCTCTCCTTAATGGATGGATTCTCTGGTTACAATCAAATACGTATTGCTGAAGGAGATCAACATAAAACGACATTTACTACACCATGGGGCACCTTCTGTTATAAGGTCATGCCTTTCGGCTTGAAAAATGTTGGTGCCACCTATCAACGAGTAATGACTGTCATCTTCCATGACATCTTACATGATATCATGGAAGACTATGTTGATGATATATCAGCAAAATCTAAAACACGAATAGGGAATCCAAGTGTGTTGAGACGCATTTTCGATAGATTACACGAATATAAGGTTCGTCTTAACCCAAAGAAATGTGTGTTTGGAGTAACCTCTGGTAAATTATTAGGGTTTATTGTCTCACGAAGAGGCATAGAAGTGGATCCTGCCAAAGTTAAAACCATTATGGAAATGCCTCCTCCTCAAAATCTAAAACAATTACGTAGTCTTCAGGGAAAGATACAATCTATTCAGCATTTCATATCACAGTTGGCTGACAAGTGCCATCACTTTAATCAGTTGCTCAAGAAAGATGCACACTTTCATTGGAACCACGATTTCCAAGACTCTTTTGCTAAGTTAAAAGAATACCTCTCTAGTCCACCTACTCTTATGTCACTAGTTGCCAATAAACCCATGTTACTTTATACATCTGCCATTGAACATGCCATAGGAGCTCTATTAGCACAACATAATGATCAAGGAAAAGAACATGTTGTATATTACCTTAGTTGAACACTTATTGAGCATGAAGTACATTATTCCCAAATCGAAAAAGTATGCTTAGTGGTTTCCTTTGCATTCCATAAGTTACATCATTACTTGCTCAATCACACAACTAAATAGATTGCTAAAATTGATCCTCTCAACTATTTGTTGTCCAGACCCATTCTCACGAGAAGAATGTCTAGTTGGGTCGTATTACTTAGTGAATTAAATGTTGAATTTGTTTCACAGAAAATAATTGAAGGACAAGCCCTTGTAGACCAACTTGCTGAGGGACCCCTTCCTTGCATAGAAACCATTTCACTTCTCTTTTCCTGATGAAGATATTCTACACATAGATATCATGCACCATCTTGGACTCTATTTTTTGATGGATCTTGTAATCTCCATCGCTCAGGGTGCTGGTATTTTACTTATTACATCCAGTGGACATGTTATCCCTAAATCATTTCGCTTAGCATTCCCATGTACCAAAAATATCACAGAATATGAAGCTCTCATCACAGGATTAAAATTGGTTATATCTTGGAATCTTACAGAATTAGATGTATTTGGTGATTCTTCACTTATCATCAAGCAAGTTACCGATGAATACCAAGTCAAGGATGAAAAACTTATCCCATATAAATGCATGGTGGATAGTCTTCGAAGCTATTTTCGATTAATTAGCTTTGATCAAATTCCTAGAATTCGTAATAAATCTACTGACGCTATGGCAACCATTGGATCCCTATTAGAAATTACATCTAGTCAACCCTAGGCACATTTTCTCGTTGAACATCTCTTAATGCCTGCCTATGATCTTCCTAAAAACACTATGGTATGTGAGATCGTGGGTCTGAATAACCCTTGGTACCATGATCTTTATACCTTCATTCGTGATAAAACATTTCCTGCCGACATGAAACCAATGCATAAACGTGCTTTAGCACAACATGCTTCTCGTTACACCATTTTAGCAGAAACTCTTTATAAACGAGGATATGATGGCACCCTGCTCCGATGTCTTAATCAGGAAGAATCCTTGAGTGTCTTAGCTGAAGTCCATTCTGGTATTTGTGGAGCACACATGAATGGTATCGCCTTAGCCAAGAAAATCCTGCGAGTTGGATATTATTGGCCCACCATGGAAAGTGATGCATGTCATTTTGTCAAACATTGTCAAGCATGTCAAAAGCATGGAAATATTATCCACGCACCTTCCTAGGCATTACAATCGATAACCACACCATGGCCCTTCTCTCAATGGGGACTTGACCTCATTGGTAAAATCAGACCAACATCTTCCGATGGACATAAGTTCATCATTACCACTACCGATTACTTCACTAAATGGGTAGAAGTCTATGCCTCTCACTTATGTTACTGGTAGCCAAATATCGAAATTCATTTTTAATAATCTCATCTGTCGATTTGGTATTCCATCCGCTTTGGTTGTAGATAATGGTAAATCATTTAAAAACCAGGATGTAAAAGACCTAGCCAAACATTTTCACATCAAACTTAAATGGTCCACTCCATACTACCCTCAGGGCAACGGTCAAGCGGAAGCAACCAATAAGACCTTAAAATCCATCATGGAAAAGATTTTCAACACCCATGGACGTAATTGGCATACTCAAATTTACCCCGCTCTTTGGGCTTACCGTACATCTTACCGCACACCTACCGGAGCCACCCCATTTTCCCTTGTTTATGGTTGTGAAGCCATTTTACCTATTGAGATAGAACTCCCATCCTTGAGGATCTCCCTTAAAGATGTAATTAATGAGGATGAATACCGACAGTCACGGCTTCAAGAGCTTGAGCTTCTCGATGAAAAATGACTTAATGCTCTCAATCATCTTCAAGTCTATCAAAACCGACTGCAACGTAGTTATCATAAAAAGGTAAGACCCAGAGAATTCGAAATTGGTGACCTCGTTTTAAAAGAAAATCAAAAGAATACCACTAAAGAACGAGAAAAACAAGGAAAATTTGAGCCTAATTGGTTAGGACCCTATGTAATCATAGCTAAATTTGGCTCTGGAGCCTATAAATTGGCCACTGAAGATGGTCAAGATCTTGATGAACCAATGAATGCAGTTCATTTAAAGAAATTTTATCCTTGAGATGTTCACTATTCCAGGATACAACGTGTACATTGTTCCTTCTGTCTTGCTTATCTCCGAATAATTTAAATTTATTCATTTCCATTGGCAGATATTTTCTTTATCAAAATCACATCTTCATATTTATCATCATGAGACAAGTGCTAATATAAATCCTATTAAGTTTGTGAGCATCATACTTCTTCCATTTTCAGTCGCTTTCCTCTATGGTCATACCTAGAAGCTTACTGATGGTAATATATTCCCTTCAAATACATTCTCTCTTTCATAACAAAGCTCTAAACTTTGTTACCCAGTTCGTTTGGTCGTCCATCTCAGTCTTCGGTGTTGAACCCTCACGTCCTACTAGTCGTGTGGGGCTGAGATTGGGGGCAGACGTTTCTTCCCAAATACAAAGCACTATTGTAAAAAAATCCATCAATTCAATAACTTATGAATAATTCATTGTCACATCTTTTGTCCTTCATAGTCTTTGGTGTTGAGCCCACACTTCTTACTGGTAGTGTGAGACTGGGAATGGAGGAAGGTGCCCTTACTCGTCTACGTCTTGTCTTCGGTGATAAACCCTTGCCTCTTACAAGTGGCATGGGGCAAAGCGTAGAGGGTCATTCTCATAAAAGCATAAAAATATTGCAAAATATTAAAAAAAAAACAAAACAAAACAAAAAAAAAGACAAAAAGGGAATTCACTCGCCTATATTTTTCCTTCGGTGATGAGCCCTTGCTTCTCACTAGTAGCATGGGGCAAGGCATAGGGAGTCATTTCAAAAATACAAAATCTTACAGTGCTTACAAATTATAGAATCCCCAAACACGTAATTTAGATGCCTAAGTGAAGAGAGAACTATCCCTTAACCTCATATCTTACCAATCAGCAGGCCACATAACTGTCTAAGTCTAGCACGTGACTCATAAAGTGAAAGCCATTTTTGAAACTGGTTCAGTACCATTATGAAGAATGGAGTCACAATTTCCCAAAGGGATTGTTGTTAGCATTTGTCTCTATATTCATTATCTACCTCCTGCGTCCTTCTTGATTCTCGGTGATGAGCCCACACATCTTACTAGTTGTGTGGAGTCAAGAATGGAGCTGGAATTCTTTTCATCATATCATCACCACCATATCCTGCCAATGGAAAGAGAATTTGTGTTATTCTGAGCATAAGTTACAACACGGAACACAGTACATATGGATAATATCCATGTTTATCGCCTCTCAAAAATAAGTCTGCACTCTGGTCCATAAATTGCCAATCACAATGTAAAAATCTAAAAACATTTGAAAATCGTCAAAAATCCAAAAACAAGTGTAAAAATCCAAAAATCCAAAAAAATTTGAAAATCGTCAAAAATCTAAAAATAATGTAAAAATCCAAAAATTTGAAAACATTCCCAAAAACATTAGAAACAATCATCCAAAATCCAACAAAAAAATTAGAACTTGTCAAAAATCCAAAAACATTAGAAATAATCGTCAAAAATCCAAAAAACATTACACAGAATCGTCAAAAATCTAAAACCATTAACAAGAATCATCAAAAATCTAAAAACATTTGAAAATCGTCAAAAAATTCAAAAAAATTTGAAAATCGTCAAAAAAAAATCAAAAACATTTGAAAATCATCAAAAATCCAAAAAACATTAGAAAATCTATATATATATAATAAACAAAAAAAAAAATCCACAAAAAATCCACAAAATAAAAAAAAAAAAAACTCTAAAATAACCAACACAATTTAACCTTTGAACTATTATCCCCAACGAATGATCCAATCACCTTATGACTACCAAATTCAAACCACTTCTCCTCGCGTGAATCCTCGCTTGGGGCAAATCCGGCTCTCATTGTTTCCTTGTTTGAGGACAATGACCCAATGCTTTACTATGTCCTCGTACCCCTGCTTGGGGGCACATCCAATCAATCCTCACTGTGGAACACGTTAGGGACATGTTTATTGGTTCTTGTGTTGCATTATTAGTTATAAATTATTAATTACTTTCTTGCATCTTGATATATTACAGGGGGCATCTTGATTTTATGTATCCTGGTGTTCTCTCTAATATTCTTATGTTATCTGATTGCATGTCGTACTGGGGCATCATACTTTCTTGATGGCCTCTGTCTATGCTCTCTTCCATTTGCATATCGTACTGGGGCATCAAACCTTTTTTGATGGCCCCTGTCTATGCTATCACGCATATTACAGTCTAGTCATCCTGATCTTTTATATCACGATGCATCCTGTTATGTGCTATATTAAAATTAAGATGCTTTTCGTCACGTGAGTATCTTCCTGCATGATCAACATCTTACTTTGCACCCCATCCATTCACCCATACTAATGCATTCTCCAGTTTGGGAATCCTACTTGATCACCGTTGCAGTTTGCGAATCCTACTTGACGATCTTTCTCAAGTAGCATTCACTATCCAGCAGCTCCTTCTCCCCCACCATGCTCACCATGTATTTGATCCATTCATCCTCACTCCTCATTTTTACTCCTCCGCCACTTATACCCATATTACCCTTCTCACCATTCCTGTCCCCTCTCACCCATTTGTATTCTTTCCTTTCCCCCTTCTGCTTCCCGCTTGACAATCTTACTTAATAACCCCTTCTATATGGGATCCTCGGTGGAGGTTTACTCTCTCCCTAAGATCTTCCCACTGTAGAAGCTTCTTCACCACCTCCCCTCTCATCAAACAACAATCACCACCAAACACATCTTCCCATTCCACCTCTTCTGCTTCCTCATTCTCGCATCATTACTCTCACCACACGGGCATCCCAATTAAGGATTCCCCTCACACTCTCCACCCTCCACTACATATATTCCTTCATCCATTCATGTTACACTCCTTTGTTTCCTTTCTTTCTTATTATCACCTCATCTCATATCATATACCACTCAGGCATACCTCACTCACTCTTTTCTCATCCTTCCCCAAATCCGTCTTATGCCTGGTCATCCTACTTACACGCTTTCGTAGTATGGAAAATTCACTTGAGGGTTCCCCTTCAGTCCATTTTGTCATACCCTATTCCCACCAACTCTAACATCATCCATCTTCTTCCTCAGCTTGGCGATCTTACTTAACCATTCCGGCCGCATGGCAATCTTACTTAAGACTTCCACTTAAGGTTGATCTGCCCTATGGCCTTTCCCCCATCCCATCATATTTCCCCCATCTTATTTCTCCCGCCTCTCATCGCGATCATCTTCTTCAACCTACCATTCCACCCCTGTCCCCAATATCATCTTGTCTTTCTCCTTGCATATCATCCCTGTCGGTTGGGTGATCCTACGAAACCTCTCCAGCAGCATGACGATCTTACTTAAGAGATTCTCTTAAGCATGACATGTCATCTTACACTCGCCCATCACTCTACAATCTCACCATCCATCTTTCCTCTTCATTCCCCATCATCACATCTTTTTACCACCACTATCACCCTCCTCTGCTTGGCAATCTTACTTAACCACTCACCCGGCATGGCGATCTCACTTAAGAGTCCCTCTTAAGGATGATCTGTCTCCTTGCCTTTCCCCATCACTACACACCCTTCACCCTTCATTTTTTCTCGGCATTCCCCATTATCACATCCTTTCACCTCCTTTTCGATTCTCGCAAACACCACTTCTCGCTTGACCATTTGTCATCTCCAGTTTTTCTCACATGGCAATCTTACTTAACCACTTCCGTCACATGACAATCTTATGTCAGGGTCCTCCCTACACTTAACTTGTCATCGTGAACTTCTCCCCCGCCTCATTCTTCGTTCACTTTGTTGATCGCTTCTTCCACCTGGTATCTCCTACTACCCACTTTTTCCTCCTACTATTATCCTTTCTCCACATATCCTCTTACAACATACATCTAATCTCTTCCACCTACAATCACATTCTTTTCCCCCATTTTCCCCTTCTTGATCCATCATCCTTCATACTGTTTCTTCCCATTCTTTTCATGTCTTGGTTCTTCATCCTCACCTCATTCATCCTCATCACCCGCATCCTCTCCTCGCTTTCACTTAGTCCCAACTCATCCCTCTCATCTTCTTCACTCTTTCCACTTCATCTTCTCAAATTCCCCCCACATTTCTACCCACACACACATTCACCATTATTGTTAACACTCCTATATCATTCTTTCATCATCATCTTCTCTTCCCGCGCTAATAATTGTAAACGGGTTTTCCCTAAAAATCATCAATCCTCATTCCGCACGACCTCATTCACTCCCTTGGACCTTCTAGAGTTTCCCTTCATTCCTTCCCTCCTCTAAGCCCACCACTCATTGTCAAAGGGTTTTCCCTAACGTCCCTTTGTTGGCGTTACCCTTTCCAATCCTCATTAGCTTTCTCCTTTTCTTCATTTTTTCTCTCACCCTTCCCCACCACTCATTGTAAAAGGGATTTCCCTAACATCCTTTCATTGGCATTGCCTCTTCTATCCCCCATTCTCTTTTCTCTCCTATTCTTTTCCCTCACTCCCACCCTTTCTTGTCGCTTCTTACCCATCTCTCCATCTCCTCTTTGCCCTCTTCAATATCTTTACTGTCTTCATCATACATCCTTTTTCTATTTTCTCATCATCCTAGTATCCTCATTTCATGCATCTCCACATCTTTTCCAATCGATGTCATTCCTCCCCTCTTTCTTCTCTGAACATTCCTTATACCGTTCCCTTTCCACTTATTACCCCCTTTCTGTATTCCCTTCCTTCTACATCATTTTCTTTGTTATCCTCTTCTCTCTCCCACCCCTCGTCTTATTTCCCTTCCCCTGTATCGTCTTCTTCCCCTTTTTCCATCACGTTTCCTCCTTACTTCCCCATCGATAACCTGGCTGTTCAGCGTTGTCCTGTCTTTTTTATCATACCACCCTCCACATGCATCTCCATACGGTCTGTTCCATATTCTTTGCCTTGGTCTTCCTCGCAATGACACGATTCCTTCAATCTTCTCCTTGTATTCGTTCTATCTTCCTTTCCTCTCCCCTAATTTTCACGTTTCTTCTGACCACTTCTCCTTTTCTCTACCACCCCTACCTTTTCGTTCATTCTGTATCTGTTTCTCTTCCTTTCTCTCCTCTTTTTCACACTTTCCTCGCCCCTCATAGTTTCTTTTTTTCTCCATTCTACTTCTTCTTTCGTCCTCTTTCCATTTTCCTCCATTTCACCCCCTACTCCCACCTCATTTTCTCCTTCTTATTTATCCTTTCCCGTTTCCTACTTTTCTCAGCTCTATCATTTATTTCACTTCCACGCATCCCTCTTTACTATCTCTGTTGCTTCCTTCATTTTGCACATCTCTCTATTTCATCCCTTCACCCTCTACTCTGTCATTTTCCTATTTTTGCCTTGTTTGTCCTTCATCATTCCCTTCTTCCCCTATCATCCCTCTCTCTTATTTCTACCTCTTTCATTCCTTTTTTTCCCCTCCCCTATCTCCCTTACTCTTCTCGTAATCAACCCCCAATCCTATCCATTCCCTTTTCTCTTTCCCACACACCCTCACACCTAGCATTCAAGGTCGATTGAATCCTTTCTCCATTTGCGTCGTGCGGTCATTCCAGTCTCTTCCACTCCATTATCGTCCTCTTCTCCGCCAGAATCCATTTCCCTTCTTTTCGAGAGTTCTGTCGTATATTCCATTCTCGTCAGTCCTCTCGAGGGGGCATCACCACATCTATCCATAATCACATCTTCTCATGACATTTTTGTCTTGGAGGATACTATGACATCCGTCACTCACCACTTTCTATTCTCCCCAACAAACATTCGCTCTACCTTTTAAAAAGTAGATTGAATTCTTCCCCCATACCGTCTACTTTCTTTGAAAGGACACTACTTTCATAGTACCCTTCCAAAGAGGGGCAAATGTAGACACCCCAATTTCACATCTATCCTAAATCAATTAATTCCCCTTCCTCATTTCCCACAAAAATACACTTCGAATTAATCAAATATAATTTGATTAATTATCCATTTCAAAATCCAAAAAATAACCCAATCCTCACCACATGTCATTATTCTCCATGTTTTTCTACTATTGAATTAAAAATTCAAATTCAAATCCTCACCCACCCTTCGTGGTCCCCACTCACCTAAAATCCTCCACTTATGAATTAAAAATATAATTCAAATCCTCACCCATTCTTCGTGGCCCCCACTCATCTAATCTTGCCCACATTTTCAAACCACTCACCTAATCTTGCCCACATTTTCAAACCACCACTTAATCTTGCCCACATTTTCAAACCATGATTACTTAAATTAATCTAAGTTAATCACTCCCCCAGGCTATAAATACAACCTTACCCCTCCCCTCTAAACACACGGAGAATAAGCTTGCATGCCATATCTAAGTTCTTGCATCCTTTGAGCAAAGAACATCCTTTTGCCTCGTCCTAATGCCAAAATAGCCTCATAATCCTTTTTCCCATCTAGTGCAAAGTAAGAGGATCGTTGTTGCAGGAAGGTCTTGCTCCGTCTTGAAGAAAAGCACCTACATATCACACAATCAGGGCTCAATCCAAGTTTCCTAGCCCATTCTGAGGTTTGCTACGGAACGCGAAGGAGGAGGTATGATTATTGGTATTTTACTTCCTTGTTAGTAGTGTATTTTTCTTAGCTTTGGAATCTAGAAGTGAAGGAAGAAGATGCAGTTATTAGAACAAAAACTCTTAAAGTTAATGGTGAATGTAAATCAAACTGTGATCGCTAACAAGAGATAACATGAGGTACAAGAGTCATGGAGGAAGGAAGGATGGTGATGGAAAGCATAAAATTAGTGTTAAAGAGTGTCCAACTTGAGGGACATGAGCAAACAATTACCATGTATCACAAGGCATCAGTAGAGGATCACATTCACATGTTGGTGGATGTTTTGGAAAGCAAAGTGAATAAGAAAATGACAGGTTCGAGAGACCACATTTTCCTTTTGATGGAGAAGGATATAAACCATAGGACCTTATGTGGATTATTCAATCATGTATAGGTCTATGAGACATAGAAATCAATAGATGTGGAAAAGCCTTCATCTTGTTGATGCTGAAGAATGTAGACATCATAAACAAGATTTCATGGTTTCTTTTTAGTCCTTGGGAGTATGATGCAGGGGCATCATGTATGAGTCAAATAAGGATCCATTTTTTAATGTAAAATCTCCATTAGGGGGTGGTAGAGTAAGTTGGCATAGGTTATGAGTCATGAAAATTCAAATTCTTGCTTCTAGTTTTCCCACCCAAACTCTTGTTTGAAATTTGAATTCCTAAACTCCATATGAAGAGTCATTGAGAGTCTAGGGAGTGTGGAAAATGTGTAGAGAGTCCTACGAGGATTCTTGAGTTTATATTCACATGCTTGTAAGGTCTAAAAGACCACCTTTCTCTTTAGACTTCGTGTATTGCCTAAACCTTGGTTAAACCCTTAGTTAGGAAGCAAATGTGGTCATTACGGAGGTGTTGTGGGTAATAAACCAAGTATTTTTCCTAGGAAGTAATTAGGAGAGAGTTAGTTACTTAAATTGTGAAACTTTTGGATGGATCTCTAAGGAGAAGACGAAGGGATTTATTTCATGAAGTAAAATATACGAAGAGCGGGAAATGAATGCAAAACAATCAAGAAAATTAATGAAACGAAGGATAGAGCATTGTGGTAAGCTTATCGAAAGTTCCATATGTGTGTTTGGGGGATTTTTTACCTTGTTTTAATTCCCATATGTAATTACTTTTGTTATATTCCTTGCATACTTAGTCATAGGAATACTTGGGACTATATAGACTCCTACAGACAGATAAAAGTGGAATATCTTTTTTTATATGCATTACTAACACTTGAAACTTAGAGAGAATATGTATGGGGGAAGGGAAGACCCTAAGAGCTATATTAAAGTCCTTAAAACCTTTTAAAAATCAATATACGAAATTATCTCTTTTCTTGGCTTGACTAGAAGTGCATATAGAGTTATTTTTCTAAATTTGTGATTATAAGGGGTTTATCTAACAAGACCCTGTAAAACATGGTCTACACCATGGGGAGGGAGTGAGAAAATTGAATCTAAGGTTGTTTTTTGGGTTGAGCATGTGCAAGTAGGAATAACTAAAAACCACCAAGCCTGGTGACCTAGTTAGATTGCATGAAACTGAGTTTTGACAAAACAAGAAGGTTAAAGTTGGAACTAGAACCTAACACTTAAGGAAAATCTTAAAATCCATAAAGGGTTTCCTGAATGGTATTTCTTTTAATTTTAAATCTCTTGAAATAATATTTGTGTCCAGAAAACTCTATTTGAATGGCTACAAGCGTAGAAGCCTAGTTTGGATTAAAGAAAGAGAAGTTGGTCTTCATCAATATTTTCAGCACAATCTTATACTTCATTCACTTTCCAAGTTTAAGATAGAGAAGTGTTCAATTTCATCACACAAGCATCCAATTTATTTTCAACATTAAGGAAGAATTAAAGAGAGAAACTAAAATTTCCACCAAATACAAATTTCTAGTAACATTACCAAGAAGGATTTCACAGGGAGAAATAATCATTCGTTTAACCCTGTGTTGAGTTCCATTTGTACTATCAAAAGGAAGAAAAGTCTATTTGTTTTATATGCACATGTTTTTCATTTGAAGGATAATTTAGGAATGAAATTGACTATGTTAAAGTGCTTTCATATTACCACGTCCATACTACTGTGGGTGTAATATATTACTAATAATAGCATGTCCCAAAACACTTTACGTATATGCCTAATCAAAACAAGACATCATACCCACATTTTGTACTAAAACAACCCGCCACTACTCAAAAATCACTGCGCTACTGCTATGCCAAAAAATTAATATTCATCTTCGAGGGAGTTATGAACAATTCCCAAAGCCATTAATATATTCAAATCATTACCTTAAGTTAAACCAACAATTTCATAGCGAATTGACTAGTAAAGTCAAAATTGGATAAGCGAGACTTAGTAACCATGAGTTCAAAGATGAGCAAAATGGTCACGAAATGGCCTCAAAAAAGGGTCACCAAACTCTTACAAAGGAAATTTTTCAATCCTAACCCATTATCTTATATGGTGATAATACATGGAAGCAATTGGAATTGAAATATTACAAGCGACACTCATTTTAGAGGCACCATTTTGGAGCCAATTGGTGATTTTTTGTTGTTAGTGCTTCAATAATGCAAGCCAAGGTGGCTCCAAAACAGGCACATACAAAGTGATTTTGGGGAATTGTATGAAACTGATTATTGTACATAATTTTATATACAACAATATGGAGGTTTGCAGTGGTAGGTCTCATTTTTTGGCTTCTGTAGACATTCAAAACATGGAATTTCCAAAGGGTTTTTGCAACATTGAGAGGTCACCTCCTACAACTATCTCTCTAATATGCTTATGAAACTCGCTTCAAAAACTAATTAGAAAAATGATTTGATGAGGTTTATGGATCATGTGGAGAGAATTGTATATCATATAATGTGTCTTAGAGATCAAAATATATGGGGAGAGGTTTAGAGACACTTTTTTTGTATATATTTTAGACAGGTTTCGTAGCATTTACAAGGTTGTTTTTTTTTCAAGACAACTTAATTTTACAAGTATTTTGCACTCACAACTTTGAGATCCGATCTGAAACCGTGTGGAAGGTTAAGTTTTTGTTTGCTAGACTTTTAGAGGCTATTTTCAAGTCATTCAAGTAGGCATTTTATAAATTGGTTGCATGGGTAGAAGATCATTTTATATTTAACTATAGACGACTATAATTTTAATGTTCATTTCAATTATGCACATACTACTTAATTCAACTCAATCCATTCCAATAAACATGAAAGTGCTTATGATAATAAGCTAGGAGGAGAGAAGAAATCCATGCCTATTAAACGACAAAATGGTGGTCGAGGTGTACTTCATGACTAACTCGTACACTATCCTAAAAGCCCTTGAATGCTTCAACATTTTACATATGTATCAAATAGGGCATTTTCAGCTACAAACATTGGTAAAATATACTCCAATTATGCTTAGGTGACATTCCATTGTATGTTACCAATGCCCCCATTTTAATCATGTAATGCCAAACTTTTCAAATGTCAATCTCCAACTTAAATGTCATTCTCACAACATTGTGCGGAGAGATCTCAGTTGAAGGAGGTAGAAAACATTTCAATGCCTTTATATCCAACTCATTATGTGCAAGTTAAACGATAAATGCAAACCTTGAGGCCACATTTCTATGAGGCATTTTTTACAACAAGGCATTAGAGCTTATAATAGTAGAAAAATTTGCTTTTCATTCATATTTTTCGGAGGTTAATACCCACTTAAAGCTCTTATTTTAAACATATGATGGTGTGCATGTCAGCAGGGTCATGGAGTATGTTTTACACCTGTAAGTGGCATTTAGACAACCAGTTACTCATAAGTTTATTCCATGAACTTTCAGTTATTGCACGCTCATTCAAAGCTCTTATCTTAGCAATTTTAATTTTTCCAAGCAAAATTTTTTTGTAGTCTCCAATGTGTATTCAAACATTGATGGCAATCAAGTATGTGGCCCAAGGTCAGTTTCTTTGTTTGGCTTGTTATTCATAGGAGATTGTCTTTTAAAGAGAATTATGTATGGCCCTTTCAGATGCATTTTGTGTTTACTTGAAGAAGAAACTTCATCGCATATTTTCTTCCTTATTCTTATCTGGCATCAGTTATCTTCTTTGCTTCAATTACACTGGAATAACTTTGCATCCATATAGGAAAATTTCAAAGCATGACAAAGAAGCCTTCCAATAGGCTAACATTTCCTTCTGATTTTGTGGACTGGCATTTCCCTCACTTTACAAAATATTTGGAAAGAAAGGAATCAAACAAATTTTCAGGAAGTTAGTAAAGAGAGCCCTTTTATCTAGGAGAAAATCCAAATTAACATATGGAAAATCTGAAACATAAAATATCTTTACCCCAGAGTCTTCCCCATAGTGGTTACATCTCCTCGACCAAGTATCTTTGGACCCCAAGGATGCTACGCTATCCTGGAGGAAAATTAAACATCGGGACATAAGCATAAGTCAATGGAAGATACCTCCTTTTGGATATGGAAAGTTAAACATGTACAATGCTTCTAGAGGGAATCCAGGAAGAGTTGATATGAGAGGCATTACTAGAGACAACTAGGGTGAGGTGCAGTTCTTCTTTATTGAGAATTTGGGTACTACTACTAAGAATTTTGCAGAGGTGAAGGAAGTCTATAGAGGCATGTAGGAGGCTTTAAAGATTGGATGAAAAAAAATTCAAGGGTAAGTGCGTGGAAATTGGGGGCCAAAAAGCATACACAAATCTATTTTTTGGCCATAGTGCGCTTACGTTATAACGCGACAGATAAAATTCAGGGTCGCGCTATAACGCGAGTGCATTATGGTTCGGAAAATTTGAGAAATAACGTGAGCACGTATTAACGTTCTCACGTTCTAATGTGCTCTGTGGTATATGTGCTTGTGGCATGCTTCCATTTACAAAACTAAATGTTTAAGTATAAGTCTTTCTTTTATTATTATTTATAGTTTATTATTTCTAATAATAAACAATAAATAATAATAAAAGAAAAACGTATACTTTAAATTTATTTTAGCAAATATAAGATGTTAGGGTCACTTTGCACCGTATGGAACTAGTATCACAGCTCCATCTATCACAGTTTAGAAGATAGTTTTTCAGATTCTGATCTGGTCAGTACATAGGTATTTTTTCAGGATTTCAAGCATTCAACCTTCAAGCTTTTAGGGTTTAAATTATATAATCGATATCTATTTTGTGAAAAAACATAGTCATTGTTTAGGTTTTGGGGTGTTTTGGATTGGTTATTGACATTTGTAGGAGTGTTAAATGTGTCAAAACTATATATTTTAAGCCTCGCTACTTTTAGAGGTAGCAGTAATTGCTCAAATATATGGACTCGTGCAATTCCTAATAACACATAATAAATCAAAATACATATGCACTTTTTTATCAATTCAAATAATCAAGGGAATGGTCATCGTGAGGTTTGTGAAGGATCTGAAACATCATCAGATGATGTAGAGATCCAACACATTTACATGCATTCATCAACTCATAATAACCAATTTAAATCATTCTCATTAGTATCTTGTTAGATTAGAAGTCTTTCCAACAAGCTCTATAGGCTCAAACATGCAAAAATGACACAATCAACCTAAAACTTACTCTTCCAACCCCCATATTACTGCTCTCACATTTTTTACACAAGCCTCAATCAATTCTTAAAATGACTCACTTAATTGTAAAACCACATTTGCTCAGACTTCCACTTTATTCCTGCACACTAGCTTTAAGTGTCCTAATTCCAAATCAAGCACAAATTTGGAATTTTTTTCTTCCATATGTCTCCTTTCAACTCTTTATTATTGTTTCACCATGCTCAAACTAACATGAAATCATTCAAATCTTTATATTGTTAGAGACTTTTAGAGACTATTTACTTAGAGAATATGGTGTGGTTCTTATATGATTAATTTCATGTGGCTTATTGAATGTTGTATCTCTCTCTCACTCTCACTCTCTCTTTCTCTGTCTCTTTATCTCACTAACTCTCTCACATTCTCTCTCACTCTCACTCTCTCATCATTCTCTCGCTTTATATTTATCTCTCACTCTCACTCTCTCTCCCTCTTATGTTTTCTTTCTCTCACACACTCTCACAATCTCAATCTCATTCTCACTCTCTTTTCCTCTCACACTCTCACTAACTCTTTCTTTATTTTGAATCAAAAAAACTTTAGTTTTATTGATGACTCAACTAGGAGGGCATGATAACCACAAGGAAACTTGGAGATTGTTTGAAATCCCTCTATTCTACAGTAGTGATTACAAATCGAAAACTGCTCTTGATCTTCTACACTACAAGGATAAAAAAACCTCATATATTTCTAATAAGTCTCATGAGTGAGTTCATCTTTTGGAATATCAATATTATGACCATATTTCCTAGTCTTGTGCCGAGAACCATTATTGAGTCTTCTTGTACAACTTCCTCATTTATGAGGGGTGGGACGAGTAACCAAATGGATATGGCATCTACCTTGTGCCTTGTAATGCATATTACACATCTCTACAAAACCTATTTCTCCCCACATATACTTGTACTCTTCAATGTCAATTTCTTCACACCTTGAAACAAATTTCACATTTCTCATATTTCCATGTATGGTATTATGCAAGCCTGGATGACCCATTGGAAGCTAGAAAAAATAACCACATGCTCATATTCACATTCATGATTCACTTTGATATATGATCATATTCATAAGAACCTCTTCTTCCTTGAAATTGCTTGTCTGGTTTGTCTCAGTAATGATGTTTCCCTATATCTAAGGATTGAGGACTATTAGGGTATGTGGCAAGATTGGACATTCAGGAATCATCGAGTGTCTGGATCAGAATGTCGTTGCATCTAGAGAAACATTTTCAAACATCTCAGAAGTTATCTCAAATTTCCAGCTTACACAAACACTCGACATAACAAACTTTGTTCTTCGAATGAAATCTTTGTTCCTGATAGCTTGCAACTGAAAGAATTATTCAAAAGGGCGTAAAAAATGATCAAATTTTCTTGGTATCCTAATCCGTCAGACCCAAAAATACCACTAGACTTGTTATTATCAATTTATGGTTTAGGGTTTAGCATTTAGGGCTCATGCTTTAGGGTTTAGGGTTTAGTGCTCATGGCTCAAGGTAGAGGGCTTAAGGCAAAGTGTTTAGGGTTTAGGGTTTAGGGCTCTGGGTTAAACACTAAATGTTTAGGGTTTGGGGTTTAGGTTTTGGGGTTTATGGTTTATGGTTTAGGATCTAGGGTTAAGGGCTCAGGTTTGAGGGTTGAGGGATGAGGTTTAAGGGTTTAGGGTTTAGGGTTTATGGATTAGGGATTATGGTTTTAGGGTTTAGGATTTATGGTTTATGAATTATGGTTTAGGGTTTAGATTTTGGGGTTTAGGGTTTAGTGTTTAGGGTTTAGGGTTTAGGGTTTATGATTTAGGGTTTAGGGTTTATGATTAAGGGTTTATAATTTAGGGTTTAGGGTTTGGATTTTGCGGTTTAGGGATCAGGGTTTAGGGTTTGGATTTTGCGGTTTAGGGATCAGGGTTTAGGGTTATCAGTTTAGGGTTTAGGGTTTATGGATCAATGCTCAAGACTCGAGGTTTAAGGTTTAGGGTCTAGGGATCGTGGCTTAATTTTTAGGGTTCAAGGTTTAGAATTTAGGGTTTATGGTTTAAGGTTTACATTTTAGGGCTCAGGGTTAAGGGTTAAGGGTTCATGGTTTAGGGTTTAAGGTTTAGGGCTTAGGGTTTAGGCCTCAAGGTTTAGGGTTTGGGGTTTAGGGCTCAAAGTTTGGAAATTATGGTTTAGGGTTTAGTGTTCAGGGTTTAGAGTTCAGACTTTAGGGTTGAATGTTTAGGGCTTAGGGCTTCGTGTTGACGGTTTAGGGTTTAGGCCTCAAGGTTTAAGGTTTAGGGCTCAGGGTTTATTTTTTAGCGTTTAGGGTTTAGGGTTTAGGGTTTAAGATTTAGGATTTAGTGTTTATGTTTTAGGGTTTAGGGTTTAGGATTTAGGATTTAGGATTTAGGGTTCAAAGATTAGTATTTATGGTTTAGGTTTTAGGGTTTAGGCCTCAAGGTTTAGGGTTTAGTGTTTATGATTCATTCTTGAGGTTTTAGGGTTTAGGGTTTATGGTTTAGCATTTAGGGCTCGTGGTTCAGGGTTTAGGGTTTAGGCCTTAGGGCTATGGGTTGAATGTTTAAGGTTTAGGGTTTAGTTTTTAGGGTTTAGGGCTCAGGGTTAAGGGTTAAGGGTTTAGGGTTTAGGGTCTAGGGTTCATGATTTAGGGTTTAGGGTTTAGGGCTTAGGGTTTAGTGTGTATGGTTTATGGTTTAGGGTTTAGGGTTTATGTTTATGATTTATGGTTTAGGGCTTAGGTTTGATGGTTTAAAGTTCATGTTAGAAGTTTCGTCACTTAAAAACACAACTCGGGGTATTAGGAAGGTTTTTTCAACTCGTAAAATTTGGCCCCATCCTCATGAGATTCTTATTAGTGGTAAACAATATTCTATTTATGATAGGAGCCATTCACATAGGTACTTATCAATGTTTACAAATATTAACATATCACCATGTGGTGATCATCTCTCTAGTGCTTACAAATTTAGGGCCATTTTTGTCTGGAACCGAAATGTGTAGCTAAATTATATTTAAATTTTTCATGAAACCTTCAAGTCTCATAGAAAAATAGATGTTACCCAACATCGTATAGGATTCCCATATCTTTCCAGTGCCTATTTATTTTCCTCCTAACTCCTTATAGACCTCCCAAAATCACCCCGAAGAAGTCAAATTTCACCATTAGAGTGTTTGTTTCCTCCACCTAGAAAACTCGTTGTTGAGAAGATTGTCCCTTGAATGAATAAACCTTTCCTAAATCTTCTTAAACAATCCTACAAATGTCAATAACCAATCCAAATGGCCCCACTACCTAAATAATGACTATATTCTTTTACAAAATAGATATTGATTGTATAATTTAAACACTTAAAAGACTTGAATGCTGAATGCTGAAATCCTGAAAAATACCTATGTAATGACCATATTAGAATATGAAAAAAATTCTTCTAAACCGTGACAGACGGAGCTATGAAAATAGTTCTATAAGGTGACAGAGTGACCCTAACATCTTATATTTAATAAAATAAATTCAAAGTATAAGAAATAATAAAATATAAATAATAATAAAAGAAAAAATTACATTTATTTTAGTCAATAGAAGCATGCCAGAAACAAATATACCACATAACACATTAAAACATGAGCATGTTATAGCGCATTGATGTTTCATCTTTTTTGGGTTTGGAAATTCCAAATCCATAGGATTGGATTTGCCTTGGATTTCCAAACCAAAGGTTTGAACTATGTGTAATGCGTGATTAAAACTGTGATTTGACAGAAAAACATCAAAATTTCATGGGTGCACCCCAATATCTCATGCATTAAAACATAATATTCAAAAAAAAATTATACTACAATGTCAAGCTCATTTTTACCTTGATGACAATATAATTATTTCTAAAATATGATTAGTTTAAGGCTTTCATCCATAATTTATTTTACTAGTGCCTTCTTTTCTTGCGAAAACCTATGCATATGTTTTAGTGCACAATTTCTGATTTTTTTCATCCAAATTGCAAAAAAAAAAATCCTCTTCAAAACTCAATCCTACATGAATTAAAACAGAGAAAAAAATGACTTTTTTCTCTCAAAGTTATACGGGGTGCACACACCAAATATTTCATTTTTTGGGATATGTGACACTTTGAAAATTAATAAAAAAAATTATATATTCATCCAAAAATTCATGAAAAATTAGTGGGAACTTGTGCATGGTCTTAGATAACTTTCTACCAAAGGGATTTGCAAAAAATTTATAAATACTCAATAGAAATGGTGGGGGTGCACACAAAATAGGTTCTTATCTTTTTGACACAAAAATAGACATACTTTGAGTGCACACCACATTTGACCCTCTTAATATCAACCATTTAAAAAAAAAAAAATAGTAGTTTAGAAACTAGATTCTCGAGATCTACGGTATTTATTCTTATCACTTTGTCAAAATCTTGCGCACAGGCATGTTGAATTATTCAATGAATTTCAGGTTTCACTAATTTCAAGACAATGGTTTCCCTTTTTGACCCCCCTTTAATCCTCCCATCTCGATGCACTTACCCTCAAATTGACACGTGCAAACTCAAGTGTGATGTTTCATGTTCCACAAGCTTCTCAGGATCGTGGATTATTTAATGTGTGTGACTTCCATTGGCTTCATAATCTTGTAAACAAGGTTGGTATCATACAATATGAATAATTCAACATAGTCATAGCAGTAATTAAGAAGAATAAATACATACTCACAATACCACTTGCAATAGAGTTAACTAGTAAAAACTATGGATTAATTAATATTCATGCCGTAAGCTTTATGTTATAATAGAGATCTCCTGTACTATAGCGAGCCTCATGCAAGGGGGAATACAAGTGCAAGGCTACCAACATGATATCAAACAAATTACACAAGTCTGGAGTCCTGTTTATGATAATGGATTTAAATAACTCTTTCACACCCCCATGACTTCAACTTCTGGGCAATTTCCTTATTTAGGTTTCTGGCATAGTCAAATATGTACATTTCATTGCTATCTAATATAAAATTTTGGAGGTGTTGTTCATGGTAATCCACATATCACTTTGCATCATGCAACAACCAAGGGACATAGATTTCAATTAGTTTCTAGTAGCTATATGCACAATTAGTTTAGTTGCCTTATAGGAGATAAAGCATTTGTAAACATGCTGTCACTATAGGCACCTTGGGAAATAACAAATGAAACAACAATCTACTTTTCATTATGGACTGATGTAAGTCCAAACCTTCCATTATGGCTATAGGCTACAATGCACTAGTAAAATTAGAATGTAGATAAATAAATGGATTTTTTTGTTGGCTTCAATTAGGAATCATGGTAATAAATAAAATTAACAAGCTATGGAGGGGGATATTCCATATGCCACAAGTGGGCCCTTCCATCAAGTGTGTCTACTTGATTCACCTACCTTCCAGGCTTCAATGCTTCCTCCACCCACTCCCTATTGAACATAACTCAAATCTCTCTCTTTATATTGGCATGAAGATTACAACTGGGAGTACAACAACCTCTATATTATGTGAATCATGATTACTCTCTATATCTCTATTTAGATGTACATATGTTCACTGATTAGCTCTTCATCATTAATCCCTTTTCTTCTTATATATCTCATTACTAACAAAAGTGTGAAGAAATAGAGTTTGATTAAGGAGTTCGAAGTAGATCATAGTAAAATATCTAAACAAATAATATGCAGGACACTAGATGTAATGCAACATAATTAATGCAACATGTGTTTACATGTCGAATCACATAACTTAACACACACACTGATCCCCTTTGATCAAGGATAGTTCCTAAATCATGGACATTTAATCAGTTCAATTTCTTATTACAGTTGCTAACCCACTAATTAGATATCCCTGGAGTTGAGTCAAGGTTTGACTAGGTTTTCATTGTTTTAATTTTAATTTCGTGGCTTCCATCGACACGTAGCAAACTCAAGTGTGTTGTTCACGTTCAACCAAAATTCTCAGGATCATGGCTATACTTTAATGATGACACCATATTCCCTTTGGCTTGTAAGAGATGTTTTTCTTGCATGTGACAAGTAACCCTTTGGAACTAGAGGTATGCATGAGTGCTATGGACGATCCCTTAGATTCGCTAGATGATTCTTTGGCTATGAAATGGATCTTGTCAGCGTAGTGTGATTCACAAGGCTGTATGAAAGAATTGTATGTATATAATCCAATTATTCATGTGCAAACAAGGTTGGCATCCTATCTAACATCATTCAAACATCTTAGTTCATTAATTAAGATGAATAAATGTGTACACACAATACCACAAATTTAGAGTTCAACTAGTAATCCACTAGATTGCCCAATTAATATTCATGCCATAAGTTCAATGTTATAATGAAATGTCTTAGGAGTATAGCATTAGGAAACTACACAAAACAAGGCTACCAATGACTCAACAAATTCACATGAAGATGAGCTGTTTAGACAAGGCCATTCAAACAAATCATGGGACACCCCCAAACTATATACTTCTTACATATGTCCTCATTCAAGTTTCTGGTGCAAATTAAACATTGCAGATAATATAATGACATGTTGTTCCACATAATCACGACAGTCATAATAATATACTTGCAAACCAATTTTCACATAGAATTTCAAAGTAACTCCAGTGTCTGTATACACAGTGTACATGTGTTTACGAGGTAAAGAAGTAACATTGATGTCCATCTAAAATTTGGGAAATAACAATGAAACAAACTAAATTCAGATTGGAAGAAAATACTATGGCAAAAGGTCTCAGCATAAGTAAAATCAACAATGCAGATAAATAAATGAGTTGCTATTAATTCTACATCATGAAATAAATAAAATCAACAAACTATGGAGGGGGATAAAAAACCACAAGTGGGCCCTCTCAACTACTGATTTTAGAACCTTAGCTGGACATTTTTATTATATAGACATACAATATTACAACTGGGATGTACAAAAACATCTCTATTTTGCATATCTATGTGACTCTCTAATAATCTACTTAGGGATCTACATGTGTCATTGGAAGATGACTTAGCTCTGTCAACATTAATCCCTTTGGTTTTTATACATCCCATTACAACATAAGCGTGAAGTTTATGGTAGTTCATGGATCTAAAAATCCTAACTTAAAATGAGACTTAACCTAATGGTGTTTACAATGGTTCTAGAGACTATGCAGGTTTGCATGCAAAAAAATTAAGAAATGGTAGGCTAAAAAAGAATACTAGACTTTCTTTCAGCTCATAAGTATTGCAAACAACTTTATCTAAGTCAAACTGTTGGCTAGATTCTCTGCATAGCTAAAAACCTAAGCAGTCATGACATAAATCGCCCTCATTTATTGGTGAGGCTCCCATGTAAGATTTTGTCAATTATATTTTCTAATATCTATCTGTTGGTTTTACTTTAACTGTGTAGCTCATGCACCATAACTAGGCAGTTTTGCAGCTATAAGAAATGTATATATACAGAAGAGGGAAATAATTGAATTCGAGTAGAAAAGAAAGAAGATGTGTAACCCAGCCAATAGTTGACAGAGTTGGTCACATGCACATAAACGAAACAAATAGATCTAGAAATGCAGAATTCAAAGAAAAAGAAAGTTTCAGATCCAAATCTAAGATAACACGAAGTTTATGCAAAGATCTAAAAAGAAATAAGAAACAAATGCACCGTTGACGAAAAGTTCTCCAGAAATTTGCCTCCTCTCTAATCCTTAGCTTTCAGAAAGATATTAAAGGTTTCATCTCAAAGTCTGGAACACAAGAATGTTGATTACAAATTCTAATGCCTTAACCCATAGGCTCTTCCTCTATCTATAGTGTATAGAGGGGAAATTACAAATGGAAACTACAACTGAACTAGAACATCCAGGAAGTTGTAAAGGAAACATATGATAATATATCTCCTAGAATTCCTCTCTAAGTGATATGTATCTAGAGGTTAAGCCAAAGTTGTGCACATCCGCCACTTATCTTAGAGAACTTTTCCAAATAACTTAAAGTAATGGCTTTTAAACCAATAAATTTAATCTTACAATTTCATCTGGGAACATAAGGAATAAGAGAAAGAAAATATGAAAGAACATCTACCAGATATTACACCCTACGCTTTCTTCTTGTTCTGATATTGGATATGCTTGTCGAACATATAATTCAGCAGTTTCCCATCTGTTTTAGCAACAACCTCTTTCTTCATCCTGAACTGTAGCAATCCTTTGGACAGAATTTCAATGCTTACTTCCACTTCCTTCAAACTAGGCCCAAACTCTTTAATGTATGATTGAATTGTTATTAGCTTGTTGATTGAATTAAACGTGAAAGTCTTAACAGCTTCATCAATCCTCTTCTAAATCATCAGAAACAACCTTTCAAGAGAAGCAGACACCTTGTTTGGATAGCTCTTATGTAGGAAGAAACATCCCCAACTACTTCCTCCTTGGTGAAAGCAACTATATTGCTCGGCAATGATAATATCCTATCCTCGAGTAACTGCATTCTTTTCAGCATACGATTGAGAATTTCTAGGCAGAAAGAAACTACAAACTCAATTTTCTTGCCCTTTTCAATCACTCCATCAGGCACAAGTTGCTCCGCAGTCAAAACCTCCTCTGACAACTTATTTATTTAAACCAAAATTTCTAGGTTACCTTCAGCCACTGAATTCTCATCCACTATGTCTGTCATCAGTTGTTTCATCTAAGATAACTTCCAGACAAACTAGTACCTCTTTGAGCTATTTTGAAGCTTGATGAATGATTTGGATTTTCCATTCATTGATAGCCATGACTTGATTACCTACATCCCCCGCATCTTCAATCTGACGGTTGCTCACCTGCTCATGTGCTAAAATTGGCTGAGAGGAAGGTTTGACAACCTTAGCCATAATTTCACACAACTGAGAAACCTACTCTTGAAGTTTGATTTTCTCTGCCCTCTCTTTGTCCATCTTGAGGAATAAAGTGTTTATTAGCGTCTATGTATCTTGCTTTAATCCTTCCGTGGTAGTCTGACCTAGTGGCACTTTGGTTACTGAGATATCTACTGCCGTGAGTTCTCCCTTCTGCTTTCCCTCTACTGGAATTGTCACCTCGGTGAAATTCTACCCTGATTCTTCAATAATCAACCTTGAAGTTACCTTGGCAACTTTAGGTATTCTATTCTTTTCACCCAAACTTGGGAGTAGTTGCAATTCATGCTCTTCCAGGTTAATCTCTTCTCGGGCTTTTGGAACTGTCTGCAAAGCCAACCATGATGAAAAATTGCTTCTCGGGGAATGAGAAGTTACTGAGTGTACCAACTTCTCATGCTCAGACTCTGCTGTGCATATAAATTTTCCACAGTTTTGTGGCTGCCATCCTTTGAATTGTCCAAAGACAATAATTTTTCAAACTCTGTCATTTGAGATTTCAGCTTCTCTACAAGGGGAGGTGAAGATCTAAGTGGATGAGGAGAAAATATAAATGACACTAGATTCAGACAGAGGAACAACAATATCTTCCGGGGGTTCAGGGGTTGCTAAAGTGCTATGAGTTGACATAAGAGAAGCTTCCATTTGAAAGTGGTACTAGCACAATAATTGTAGCATTGGCCTTCACTAGTATCTAGGACTTCTTATGTACTTTAAGCTTCTTTGGCCTCCTACTACGTTTCACCTTCGTGTTTTCTTTTTGCTGGAGTCTCCTGCAATAAAGTTACATGTGATCTGATTCATCAAAGCTTCATCCAGGCAATACCCCTTTGTCAACAACCAGTTTGAGGTGTTAACCAGAACTGTGGAAGGTCCCTTTTCTCAATTGTCTGACAGCCATTTATGCTTTCTTGAAGAGCAGCTCCATCTCCTCCCATCTGATGGTATGTGTTAAGTATCACATGTCCATCATCTACGATATTTGTAGGTATCCATGCTAAACCATAATCAAATACTTGTTGCGTTGATAACCTGCTGAAATTATTTCTTCCCGACTTCATACTTGCTTCTGTACTTCATCCAAAATTCTTCCAATGAAGGTACGTGTACATACTCCTAGGAGATTATCTTCCTCGCTATTCCATATGGATCATAGTTCAATCATGTTGGGAAGAACTCATGCTCATATCTGGAAAACATTTTGGAGTTCGATTCCCCTCGCTTTATGTATACTCCGAAAGTTGTTATAACCCACCATGACCAGAAAAACAACCTATAGGTTTGTGTCACTTTGATTGTAAGTCATGCATTTCCACAAGTTGCCTGCTTAACTCCATGACGATCCATTTGTCGTTTGGATACCTCAACAACCTAACTGGTTCTCCTGAAAAGCCACTGACCCTGAGATACATGAAGTTTGCAAACTGGATGAAGATGTAGCCATACTGGGATACAGCTTCCCAAGCTTCTTTGCTCACCATGCTGGTCTTTAGATCACTACTCAATTTGTAGATGAATTTTTAGAAGGACCCATCGTTGACCCCCCTATAATATTTGTTGCACTTAGGAATTTTCAACTGTGGGAAGCACTCAAAAATAGGATCTTTCAACAAAACTCCCTCGTCTATCCAATTTGGAAAATATACCTTGCGAGGCTGCTGCATATACCAGGTATGAATTCATTTTGAAGTTGAATTTCCACCTCACACTTTGGAGCTGCTTGCCTATGTTGTCACTGATGATCTTTGCGTAATTAATAATCGAATCATCTCTGTTGATCTCAATTGTTCTCACGAAAGCATACATACATGAGCGGAAGTTATGAGTATTGGCTTCTCCATTTAACCTGCAAATAAATTGAGTAATATTATCAACTTCTTGCACCAAATTGGATCGTGGAAGAGTCCTTGGGATCCTCGGGAACTTTGATGGAGATATGGGCTTCTTCATGTATTTTCTATTCATTATGCCCACGTAATCTGCTTTGTGCTTCTCCCATCTATTGTCATCATCCATCATGCTAATTATAATCACCACAGGTCGTTTCAGAATCTTTAGACAATAATTAATAAATTGTGCATCCAACCTAATTATTGTTTTTCCTGTATGGTCTCGAATTGTTCTAGAAAGAGGATGATATGACCTTGCACACTCAATAACAAATTTAGGCAACTGAGTTGTGACTGGAAACACCGAAGCTTGAATAATTCCACTACTTTTAATTACTCCGCATGAGAGAGGTCCTTTCGGCTCTAGATCTGTCAATTAAATCGGTGATGGGTTCACGACATATGTCTGTATCATTGATGTTAGCGAATCTGGAAGTTATGCATGATTCAGTTGATCCTTCTCTTTCATCATTCTTCATCTGGTATGGAACAATCTTTGTTCGGGCTCTTTTTCTTT
Organism: Taxus chinensis; assembly: GCA_019776745.2. Lineage (NCBI taxonomy): Eukaryota > Viridiplantae > Streptophyta > Pinopsida > Cupressales > Taxaceae > Taxus > Taxus chinensis. The sequence goes on from CM034146.1 coordinate 667,689,502, forward strand.
TAATTCTGTCGAAATCCCTTGTAATTGGCTCAATTTGTGCAGATATGACAATTTCTTCTGATTCAAAAGAGATATTCAATGTATCTGACATTAATTTTAACTTCCTTTCATTAATTTGAGCACCTGTGATGAATACCTGCAATTAATTTAGACAAAGATGGAGTCCATGGCATGAATACTTGATTTTTATCACCAAAATCTGCATATAAAGTCCGTTGCCCCTAAAATTTGAGGTTTTGTTTGCATGCAAAGCAAGCAAAAAATATTATTTAATTCACCTAGGCACATATACCAACATGCAGATGCTCAAAATGACAAAAATTAGGCTATTCTAACCCTAGGCGCCAAAACTGGAAGCTTCCCAGTAGTGGAAAATAAACTTTAAAGCAAAATCCTCCTTCTTTTGGCGTCAAAACCTCTCTGGGCTGCAACCTTCATCAAAAATAATTAATTGTCCCTCTCTTATGGTGTCCCGTGCTTATATAACCTCCAACATGCTATTTTTAATAATTGTGTCTTCCTATTTCTGGCAATTTAATTAATTTATAGCCATGTCCATTCATACAATTTGGGCGCCCAATTATGCATGCTACTGGTTGCTTTTTAATCAATTTATTTTATTTATTTTTGGCATGCATCCTTCAGTTTTCTTTAGCTTGTCCTTTTGCATTGACTTTCCTTCCATACATGGCACTAAAATTAGATTAAAAAGCCATTAATAAATAATATTAAATGCATTTTAAAATAATGCCAAGGTGGGGGTAGATGCTAAAAATAAGAAGTCAACTTGATGGGAATTTCCACCCTACACTGCAGCTCCAAAAACCCCCTCTTCCACTTAAGTGATTTGACTTTCATAATGGAAATTTTTACCCTGCAAGGCAGATAAGAAATTCCCGCCTACCTACCACCTCTAATATTCCCATTGCAACTTAAGTGATTCTCACTTCATGGGAAAAAGTACCCTGTAAGGCAGGTTAGAAATTCTCGGCTGCCTACCACTGCCAAAATTCTCATTTCAACTTAGATCTATTTATTCCAAAAAGTGTGACTTGCCTAGGAGAGGCTTTTTCTGTTTGACTTCATTTTTTTTTGGTTAGAAATTTGCCTTCTGAGGTTGATTCCTTCCAGTGTTGAGGCCATAAATGATCTCCAAACGTTCTAGGCAATTAAACAGACTATACAAAACAAAGACCAGGATTGAGGGGGAATTTAACAGATAGATGACGGAGAAAGCCAAAAACAAACGCAAAAGAAATAAATAAAAATAAAAAACGTTACCAGAAGTAGTAGACATTGCTCTGAATTCATTCCTGATGAAGATCCTATTTAGATGTGTGAATACTGACATGCAAAACTTCAACATGATTCAACCGAAGCACAATTTACTTCAAACGGGGCTTTATTTATTTAATAAATAATTAAATAAAAATTTCTTGCAGACAAAACTTGGCGGAGGGATAAAATGAGTCTCAGCGTCTGAGTATTTGTTGAAATTGGCTCATATGATTCACTAGGAATATCTTAACGTAATAGAGACATCTTTTGGCAATAAAAACACGAAAAAAACCCGTTATTTTAAAAAGAACTATTTTTTTTAAACGGGTAGTCCCAGATTTCAAGGTGAAAATCTAAGGACACCACAAACACGTACAAAACCAAAGCATATAAGAACTAATATTATCAATTCTCTAGAATCTCTAGTCTATTAGTCAAATGAAATTACATAAATGAATCAAAACTTGCATCATCTAAGTGAATAACTGATTAGTCTATTCACAAAGCATGTATTAAAGTCTTAATTTGCATGACCATCGTCTAAGCTGATCAGATTATAAACACAAATAAAATAATATTAGTTGATTAACATCCTTGAATCATCAAAATTTGCTAACAACAAAGCACATATACAATATCAAGTATCATAAACATCCACCAATGAAATAAAAAATCTGTAAATTTAACTGAGATTTGAAGTGCCAACTCTATTTAATAAATTATGAACCAACAATTAAGAAACAAGTTAAGAACCTCACAAAATTTGTAGAGATCCAAAATTTCTCTATCTATATTGATTTCAGCTCCACATGATTTTACAATGCATTTTTACAAATTTACAGAGAAACAAGTCTCTTCATACTCTCTGCATATTTTGGAGCTCCTAGAATAGACGATCTAATCCCCATGCAACTAAAATTAATACAACTAGCTACTACACTGAATTTTTTTGACATGGAAATATGCTCCCATTCTACATTGATGTAATCCCCAAAATAAATCAATTAACTCCCAAAAGTAACTCTTCTCCATTGAAACCTGGATTTAAACTTTAATTGGCTAATTTATAATTCACAACAAACTCCATAAATAACCACCTCCAAAACTTTGCATGAATTTGAAACTAAAAAAATATTTGTGGCATCTCTATTTTTAGGCTGCATGGATGTCAAAATTAGAGCTCTCGAGATTTTAAATCAATCTAAAATCATCATACTTAACCTTTACTTCCATGTTCCCTTAATTTGACTCCAAATTTAGCTATAATTTTTCCTTGAATATCTCCATGACCTATTTTTTAGTTCTCGGGTTATCTTTGTCTCAGTCTTATTAATCAGTTTCTCAACCAAGCCTTTGTACATTATTCTTTTTCTAACTTCAAATTTATTGCTGCTATGATCTTCACGTGTATATAAACCATTCTCTATTATTGAAAACACTGGCTTTCCTGATGACTGAAATTTGTAACGAATCGATTCCTGCGTGTTCTCTGAATCTTAACTTTGTGGCTTGTCGTATTTTTTAGCCTTGAGAAAACACTGATAACATCAGTGCTTTTCATACATCTTTGATTTTTAAAAAATTTATATGCAATCACGGTATAACCACATACAGTTGAAACATGTAATCTAGAAAACATACTCATAATGTGGTTCATAATCTCCTCTGAAAAATTATTTCAAGGATTTCGAATTTCTGATTTTAGATTTCATTTGATTTAACATCCATCTTTCTTAAGACAGTGTTTCTAAAGTTTAAAGTGGGTCCCATTCTTCATGCAGGTGTGTGTTATGGTCATAACAAAACGAGGCATCAAAAATACAACCTCCATATGCCTCCCAATGCAAAACTATGCATGCATGTCAAAATAACCTCCATATGCCTCCCAATATAATGAAGTGAATCATAGTACCAGAACAAGGTCGGGTCACTATATGGATTTGAACACATAGAGCCTCCTCACCTCGAAACCAAATACATATCATCTTACAGCCTCAAACAATGAAATCTTACGACCCTTGGGTGTATATTGTACTCCGCACAAGGACCACATCAAGTTATTGGCAAACAAATATGCACATATAACATAGTAAAAACTATTTCATAAAAAAAAAAATCAGAAAGTCCACACTAGACAAGTATGAGCTGAGAAACATCAAAATCCATAAAGCTCCAAGTCTTGGGAATAACCAAGACAAGAAATATTGCAACCATAAAATAGAAATAGCTAATAAGATGCATTAAAACTACATAAATACTGCAATAAGGTAACAAAATATCCCTGAGGCTTAACAATGAGTCAAATAAAAGTGTTGCTCGTGACTACAATCAAGTTTATAAATAAAGCACATATGAAAGATTCACATCACAAAGCACTATGCATCCTCAAAAGGGCCACAAGTCATGATCATAGAAGACAAGACATAAACAAGACAAATAACCAAATGCCAAATGCCAAATGCCACACAAGAGAAATGTCACACATGAAGCACCCATTAACATGTTAGAATAATGAATAATATATCACAATGTGTATAATTGAATGAAATAGAAATGAAAGTAGTATATATACAATGATAACACATGAATATGGAAAGGTATGGAAGGTAGATACCCCTAGGAGTCTTGGTGGGACTGATAGAGAAAAATGTCAAGCATTATGCATCATGTAATATTATGTAAATAGGCTGCATTCACCTCAAAGTACTATGTGAACACACATGTGTATATGTAAGATAACATGATAGGCAAAATGCATCATGGAATAGTACAAACAAGAAAATATACATCCAACCAAGATCCAAGCTAATGTTTTTGTCTTTTTACAAATATCTGAATGTTTATGGATTATTAGAATATGAGATCCTATGACTAGAGAAGGGAAACAAGGTTTCCCCAATGTGTATATGTGCAAATTGAGGTTCATGTACATGTAAGTGCTCCCTCAACAGTCATGTTTGAACCAAGAACAAGAGTGTGTCATCCAGTAATAAGGTGACATAAGAGCTACAATAGAACAATGCCAACATAGTGAGGGAAGAGCCCTACAAAGTCCAAAATTCCAACTACATAAGTAGTAAGTGTAATGACATAAATAATAAGCATGTGTCCATTAGGAGAAACTAGAATAGGTGGAACATTGGTAAGTAATAAGTGCAATTTGGGAAGATAGGAAACATTAAATATGTATGTAATAGCCCATATGACTATAGAAGAAAGTGTGGACATAAATGTGGAAAGAGGAGTATTGATTGCCCCATGAATGCAACAAGATGAGGTATATCATATGAGTCAAACATAGAATTTTGAAAAGTATGTGAGTTAAGAACATCAAGAATCATTATCAAATTAGCACATTGTGTTCTTACTTGTGGTGAGGAGGGTGAAACAAGTGATGTAACATTGGAATCAATAAGCATATGATCATTAGAATTGCATCAAGAGTTTTGAAAATAAACAAATTTTAAATCCGTGACCATGGTGACATTGTGAAGGATATGAGTGTCTTTGAAAACCTTAGGTATTGCACATGTAACAACCATCATAGGGGACAAAGCTCCAGATATATGTAAGTGTGCAATAATATGCAGTAGGGATTGAGCATCATGTGGTTGAGAGTGATACATAATATGAGGAGTATCATGGGTGCTAATAGAAAGTTCATCATGTAAATCATTAGCACTATAGTCCATTTCACGAGGAGGAGGATGTGCAATGTAAGTAGTGTCTTCATTATCATGTATGAGAGGGATATCACAAATATTAGTAATATAAGGTGTGGAATTTATTGTAGTATTATCCATGAGAGAAGGTGTTGTAAGGGCCTTGCGTGTTATGGCATGAGTAGAAGGGATTACACGCATAATGTGAGATAGAACATTAAGATGCAAGGTCCTACAGTAATGGGTAGAGTGATTTCTCTTAACACTCACCGAGGTGTATTATCAAAACCATGAAAGCATAGAGTAGAGGGAGTTCAATCAACAACAAAAATCCTTATTTGATGGAGAAAAGTGTAGTGGCCACTGGTGTGGGACCCAAACACAGGGCCAAATATAGCAGGATAATTTTTTTGACTTTCATATCACTTGATACCACTACGTGACACTAAAAAGACTCACAGAGAATGCAAAACACCACATGTAACATTTACACCACATAAGGAACTCAAAAATATCCAGATGACACAAGATGCAACCAACATCACACTTATATAAATGAGCAAGTATGAAACCACGAAGAAACCACAACATGAACATCATGAAATGACACCATTCATAATATCACATTTTCATGGCTAATTTTATTTTTCGTATTCATATTTCATATTTAGCCTTAAATGTTTGAAGAACACTTAACATGCACATATATAGTCTCATTCACAAGGCTATAAATTAGTCATTTCATTTTAGCATCAACTTATAACAATTACACTTATTTGGGTTCTTTTTTCTATTGTTATCATTTCCATAACTCAATATTAGATTGAAACATTTTATTGCACATGTGAGAGTCTCTTAGCTCTTGGCTTCCAACTAGAGTTTTCGTTTCACCTAAAGCCACATTTGCCTAACATTTTTAGTTGTTATGGTTAAATAATTGGTTAGTATTGTTTCCAAAATAGTTATGTGCCATAAGTTTTGTTTTCTAGACAAGAGATTAAGTTGCTCGAATGTTCGAACTTACATAGAGAAATTTATGAGAAATTTCAAAAACAAAAGAATGCCTAATTAAGTATAAGGTAATTCCAAGTTTCACTTGTGTGTTCATTTTACATCACTCGCATTCAAAGGATTCAAGATTATTATTAGAGGTACTAAGTGAGGTACCACCTCACTTTATGGTTTTCAAAGGAATACTTGATCACATTTCAAAGAATAAACATTACCTTCCTTATTACTCTTATGACCCCATACACGTACAATGATTGGTCCTTTCCGGCAGACTTAGCATAAAAGGGAACCATCTAAAAATGTTCATACACAATACATCAATCATGTCACAAAGGGGTATTGCACCCTTAACTAAAATAACATGCATACTTCCACGAACATAAGAAATTCTTTTGATACACATGCTTAAAAATTATTACTAAGCCTCTGAACACATGGGAATATTGGTTTCAAGGCAAATCTCAAAGAAACAAGTGGTTTCTAACACTAAGACGCATATTAGCAATACAATCCTTTTGAGAACCACCTAGAGATCGGAACTTCACTTAAACCCAACAGGGTAAACGACACGCAAATAACCCAATGTTAAAGGGTAACCTTCTCAAGGGTTGATAGATGGGAGTTAATTGGGTAACTTTTAAAATAATAACCTCCTAAATGTGGTCAACCATAACCATTCTTAATTAAGGTAGTTTCATTACTTCTGAGTGTTCCAAATATTGTAGTAATGCACACAAGAATACAAAATCACTTCATTCACATAAGAGCACAATTATAACATTTTCATTTTAGTTTTAATTAAAATGTACATCTACACCATTAGCAAGATATAAATCTATAATCGAAACCACCCCTAAAATAGAATTCCCATTTCCCCCAAGTTACTAATACACTACGATATCTCACTCATCACAACATAATCCATAAATAACATTCATGATTATAAACGTAGCGCTGATACATCTATTTAATATTACATGTATATTTCAATGATAATCCATATTACAAAAACACCTGCAATAGTACCATTTACTTTTTTTGTCTCGTGTACCTGTAACCACTGCATGGTTAGCACAACTGTTGACATGGCATCTAACTACAATCAAGCATGATTTATGATTTCATGGTTTTCTAATAATAATACAATAACACTTAACAAACTTTTTAGGGATAGTAAGAACACAATGCCATTTCATTTTATTTTCAAAGCCAAAGATAGGGTTAGAGAGAGGAGAGAGAAAAACATCATTTCTTTTAACATTCAATATCTTTTCAAACAAGCATCAAATGGTTTCCTATAGTCGTGTTTTTGTGTTTACAAGGTTTCTTGGTCACTATTTTTCTTAGATGAGGCCATACGACAATTTTCTCCATTTGGTTACAAGTTTCCAAAAATGTCAAAATTTAGACAAGTTGCCTGAAAACCAATGTTCGAAAACCATCCTCGAGACTCAAACATGCAAGGGAACATATTTCTACCTATTCCCCTATATACATGGAAACATTAAGAGATGATGGAATCCCAAACTATCAAACATGACTAAAATGGCGCTCGTCTTTCTGGAGCTACCAATCGTAAATGCACTCAAGCGGCCTTGTCAACCAATGACCAGAGGCCTAAAAAACTTATCAGGAAAACTAGCTTGCGTGATTTTTTCTCCAAACTAAGGGTTTTTTAGTGATTTTTATGGAGAAATAATAGAGGTATGGGGAATAAAAAATTCATTTCTACATGTAGGGACGAAACGACGGGTCAAAACTAAACAACATTTTAAACTTTTAACAGTTATTTAACGATGTGAACTATCCCATTGGGCTCTAATATGTGTTACGAAACAAGATCAAACAGACATACCAACCCATGGTTCGGTTGGGCACTCCATATGACAAAGTACCCAACTAAAGTTCACTTTTCTCACTTCGAGGTTTGCATATATATTTTATGCCTCTTAGAAAACAAGTTTTACTTATATTTTACAAGGTCGCGAGGAGTAAATTTGAGATAACATTCAAGTTTAAAACTGCCAACTGCATGGCTTCTTTAATCGGTATTGAAATCAAAGTTTTTCCAACCATCCACAAGGTAAATAGGAGTAGTGTTTACATTCATCCAGTTACAAGTCTGGTTTCATACAAACAAAGGCAAAATTTACTATAAAATAAAGCATCCCGTTTAATTCACCCAAAAGTTGTTTCTCTTTATATTGATTCATAACTCCATTTATATTAAGAAATTTAATCAATGTTAAAATCATGCAAGAGAGAGTAAGATGACCATGCCTATTCGAGAATCGAAGTGACACGAGGGTCTAAGTGGTCCACATTCACGATCTGCAAGACCACACAATTAAAAAGAGTTTTTGTCAAATAGTTCATGTGCCTTGCATAAGATTCCAAACTTTTACATCTCACCAAAATTTTGTTTTCAACATTGTTGTTGGATGCCCATAGATTGATCCCAAGCCCCCATTTTGAGTATCTCAAACAATCACTATATCCAGATAGACCAAGTTCTCTCTGAGGAATTTTATCAAACCATTTAAATGCATTCAAAACACTACCCCATACTTCACTTACATCAATTCCAACGGTATTAATTATCTCAAACATTTTCAAACTATTCACATGCCTTGTTAGGCTATCATATTTTGCATATATGTCAAACTAGGCAGCGATAACATCACTATTTATTTTTACCACGTTCTCATTTTCCATAATGGCACTTGCTGGGAAGGTAGCAAAATAGGTTGAGGGGGGGTGTGGCTTTAAAATAACTAACCATAGTTTGTTTGAATGTATCCAAAGATTTTTCAATTGAACTTGTTTAGTGTATGTCCAACAACCACATGTCCCGTGACAACACATCTCCTTGAGGCATTTTATAAAAAAAATTCCTAGCAAAAAGTGGCCCTAAGGTCATTGCAACTCTTCCATTTTGTGGATACTCTATCATGCATGGTATGCTATGAGCCACATTTCTTTGTGGCATCCAAACAAACAAAACACATGTCTTGAACATGCTTCCAAATTTTGCACACATTTCCTCCTGGAGGGGGTAGGAATATCAAGACAAAATTTAACTTTTCACTATGCTGAGATAAAAATAAAACAAAACAAACTATTCCCAAACCCCCATTTTAACGTAGGCTGGAAAGATAGAAGCAAGTTGTGGCGTCTGGATTTGCATCTAACAAAACCATTTGCTTGCAGATCACACCTCTTTAGGCATCCAAAACACAGTCACACACACCAGGAACAAGTATAAAGCCTAAGGATTTATATACACTTCTACCCAGGACAAACACAATCCTAGAAAAACACCTAAACTCCTAAAATTTGTTACTTCAATTTAAAATGTCCATCCTCTAATTTTTTAGGAACCCGCAACAAGACTAAGCTCTGATGAAATCTCAAATCAACTCAAACTCAATCATTTCTCTTTGTCATACACACATGCCCATAAATTGCCATGACATTCCCAGACCAAAATAACCTCTAAAATGCTCTCACGTATGCTCAGACATTGAATACAAATACTCTCCCACTAACCCAATATTTTCATTATTCATTCTTTGGAAAGAGGTTTGTAATGAGCTCCAATAATTTGGAGGAATTTAGCAATTTTTTTAATAAGTAAAAACTTTTTACCCGAGCTATGAACCATGGGGTTAAGGGGGCCCCACCCTTACAATATAATCATCGATCAACATATAGGGAAACTAATACATTTTACATTAATTGCCGCCACTCTGAAGAAAAAACTACAAAAAACTATACTATAGATTGATTACAACACACTACACTATATCACCAGTTAGACAAATCTATGATTTCCACCTTGACTTGGGTATCAAAAGTCACCTGCTTCACCTCACAGACCTCGGCCGCATCCATGGAATCAACTTTCCTTTTGCACATGCTAGATTTATGCCCCACTTCTCCTGCCTTTTTCACTTTCAAGAGGAAAGCATATGAAGATTTTCCCTTGGCCATAATTTGAGACATAAGAGAAGGAACAAGGCTAATAGGAGTGACCAGGGAATCTGAGTCAAAAGGTTGAATGGACACAGGGCTAGAACCCTTCATTTTGCAAATCTTATGAACCATCACTGCAAACTCTAGGAACACCACATTCCTCCTTTTCAGCTTGGCCATTAAAGCCCCAGTGTCCAAATTAGGCCCCCCCTCCACAGATGCCTAAAAGAAAGCAAAGGGCATACTGAAATTAACAACTGCTTCTTCTAACCCTAATGTATGCTTCATATGAATCATATGATGAGCGATCAACAACGTCTCTTCTTTGTTTTTGCCTATTGACAGTAAATTAGAGATAAAAACCGAGGCTATCTCTGTTTTAATCCTTGTTCTGCCACTCCCCTGAAGGTATTTCTCCCTAATGATGCACTCTACAACATTATAGACCGAGCCAAAACTTATGTGAAAGAATTTATTAAGTCGGACTTGGGATACATAACCATAAAATGCCATTTCCCTGGATTCACCTTTCAAGTAGAGGATAAGAACTAGTGGAATCACCACGAGACACCAATCCAACATTGGCATAATGCACGCAAGAATTCAAAAGAGGTAGACAATAAAGAATATAAATTAAACAAGCTCCTTTGCCTTAAAGAATTTAGTCACACGAGCCCTGCTTGGCATGCCTGGGAATTATTGGGATTGGAGTCCCTTTTAATGATTGTCGCCAAACCTTGCCACTTAGCTATGTCACTAGAAATAATTATATCCTCTACTTGTGTCATCCCCTTATTCACTAATAGGTCAGTTGTTGAGTTCCTCTCTTAGGAGATGACTAATATGTCATGATTCCATCTTGGCTAACCAAAAAAGGATATTTGAAATAAAATCATCTAAGGCCCAATGCATAACTTTACCATTCTTTACAGCCTGAACAATAACATGTGAATCACCTTTGATGGAAAGGTGGGAGCTCCCACATTCCACTACCAGCTTCACCTCGAAGAGGAGGGTCTGAGCTTAAGTTATATTGTAAGTCTCGTCTTGCAGACGGAATGAGTCAGTGCTAATCAATTCACCATTCTCATTACGAACTATACACCCCGCTCCCGAAATACCTGGGTTCCCTTTGGAAGCCCCGTCACAATTAACTTTGTGATACCTAGGGGGTGGAAGGAATTTAGCAATATTAAACATCTTTACTGATTTAATTATTTTCATGTCACTTTTGTTGTTTATAATCTAATGTTAAAAGACTAAATTATTTTATTATTATTGTTTATTTTTTTTATTTTTTTTAAAACGTGCTTTGTCCATAAAACATAACAGCTCCCCGTTAAGGCACTTGCTTTATCGTGAACATATCTTTATTTGAGGGTTATGGGAATTGACTTTATTATTATTCGTAATACGATTTTAGTTAGATCAACATTAATGTAATAAAAGCTACATACATATCTACAACTCAAACCTCGAAATGGTCTCAAGTTAAATGAATTACAAGGCGAATGACATCACCTCACGAATCAAAGACACAAAGATATGCTTAGTCTACGAAGGACAAATTCAACGTTACCCTCTTTATTTTATCATCACCATAGTTTAAATTCATTTCATTGCCAAATTTACTTATGATCACTCCGTTGGTAGTCAAAATGAAAACCTAACACGAGATCAACATTCAATGACCATCCTGCAGTGCTTGGGTAAGGGTTCTAAATGCATTTATTTGATAATCGAGATAGGGTTATCTTGATTCCCACGACACACGAGGATTGGTGACATTATATTCACAAAGGGGGCAATAAAAAAAGAGATGTTACATATATTAAGATCAAATCCATTATCAACTAAAACACACTTAACAAGCACATTATGAATGCGGACTTGAATAAACAATGGGGGAGCATTGTCAAAAATTGTTTAGGAATGAACAATAGACTTAAGAGACTGTGTGCTATATGAAGATGCACGAGAGCTATGATAGCTAGGAGATGTGGGAAAGCTATATAAATATTGATAATGATCCATAAGATTTGACATGATGAATGAAAGATATTGAAATCCACAACCAAAGAAATAAATCCAAAGGTCATTAGGGTTAGGGCTACAATATTCGGTGAGAGGGTTGGGTTCACCAAATGATTTAATAAAAATAAATATTAATCATAGGACTAGAGTAAATCAGATATATCAAAAACATGTAATATACGAACACACAATGATGATGAAGTACAACTAGTGATAGAATAAGAGTGACTTAACCGATATCTGACTATCTAGACCGATGGTGGAACATGCTCAATATGAAATGCATATGCCTTTTCTAGAAAACTGTGATTTTGGAATTATGTTAGAATAATATCATCTAGAGGGGGACAATATCATCAGGAGTAGTGTTCGGATTTAGGCGATAGTGTCCTGACGATGGGTGCAAGTCTGGTTCTTTCAGTGTCTATTAATTTTTCCTTCACTTCGCCCTGTGTTACATCAAATGTTTTGTAGGGTTCTTCTATCACACATGTTGTTGTAAAACAAACCCTAGATAATTGCATAAGAATCAAACACACATTAGAATAAACAAAAGATGCATATGTTTGAGTTAAACTAACCTCAGAAGTTACCTCAATGTGATTGGCACTAAGCGTTGCACTACATTTTAGACTCAATGTAGTTCTGGTGTGTGTATGTGATAGAAATCATGTCCCTTGAAGTTATGTTTCGCTTATGCAAGTTACACCAAGATAGAGGGCTACAACTAATTTTCCCCCAAGATAACGTGTGTTAAGGAATTCAAGATTTACCCTTTTATGCAGTGAATGATGCAGCCCACATGTAGTCCTTAAGTTGTTCCTTTTTTACCCAAGGAATAGATAAAGAATAATAGCCTAGTGCCCCTTTAGAATAGTTAGTAGGTTGTGTGTGTGTGTGTGTGTGTGTGTGTGTGTGTGTGTGTGTGTGTGTGTGTGTGTGTGTGTGTGTGTGTGTGTGTGTGTATAAAATTCTTTTTCTTGAATTTTGACATTAAGAACACTAGAAGCTGACCCAAAATGATTTATACAAAGTTGGAAAAGATAAACAAGTGATGGATCATTTTAAAATATAAGAACACAAGAGAAGGGATGGGAGCACCGATAGGGGGATACTAGCGTCGATCGCTATTGTCCCCTACTAGGTGTTTATGTCCAGAAATCTCTAAAGTTAAATAAGGAAATGCTTAACTGAGTAAAACATTGTGTGCAAAAATGAAGGTATAATCCCAAAAAAATAGAGGACAAAAGCAAGGAAAGATAAAATAATGTCAATGTAAAGCAAAACAAATGTTATCAATGTCTATTTTTCTTACTTAGGAATCATGTATATAATGACATACTAAAGGCATGATGTAATAATAATAAGTGCATAATTTGTGTGTATAATGCGTCATAATTTAATATTAAATGCAAATGTGAAAATAAGAAAAAAATGTACATATAGTTGCCAAGAATGGTGGGAGAACACCAAACTCTAGCTTCATGATTTGTAAGTATTGTTTGGTTACAATAGGTTATGCATGTAAGTCTAAGTGCCTGACATTTCCTATTTTCTGCATATTTTTCCAAAAGAACACCAATTTCGTACAACATGAACCCAAAAATAAGTCATTTTGTAGAAAAGGAATCCAATAACCTTAAAATTTTGGGCACACTCTAGAAAAGAGCTTGGAAGAACAAATTTGTAATCTTTGGGGAAAATACATTTTTAAAGAAATCATGTAAAAACAATAAATTCCCCACCTTATTGTCCAACAATTAACCATCCACTTTTCAATTTGAATTTCAACAGTATATTTGCTCCAAAAATGTAAAGTTTGATAGTAATAGAAAAATAAATTACCATGAACCCTAATTTCTTATCATGTGCTTAATGATGCTCTAATTTCGTATTGAGGAATTTTAAAATAAGGAAAAAAGGATGCGGCGTAATTGAATACTAAACATAAATGGTAAACACGAGTTACCTTTTTCGCAAATGTGGTGCAAATGTGGCACACCTTTTATGCCACATTTGCATAAGGTATTTGCGTCATGTTTTTGTCACAAATCGAGAATCAAACACAAAAATTTGATGTAAAATTGACACACTTTATGAAGTTTTGCACTATATATAGTAGCAATAAGAGCCATATGAGAAAAAAGTCTCATTATAGTCCACTCCTTTTTTTAGATATTTCTTCAGCAGTAAGGCATCCTTTATGCCCCTTGATGGAAGCCCCTGCACTGAATTTAGTTTTCAACTTTGATCAAACTTTGACCAAATGATTAGAATGAGGTCAACTTCAAATATTGAAATGCAAAAAAAAAAAAAAACACCATAAATTTTTACGAGATATCAAAATTTTGGTGTTTTTGAAAATTAATACATGGGAAAAGAATTTATGAAAAACACTAAAATTACAATAAAATCGATAAAAAATGTCACATACAATTAAAAATTCAATTGTAGCTCCTTACCAAAATTTCCATCTTTCCTTAAAATACCACATAAAATTCAATAACGATTTACAAGATATATGTAATTCTTCAAATTTGGGTGATATTGATCGGAGCCACAAAGGTGGCAGAAATCCTTCCCAAAGAAGCCATAGACTTATTTAATGAATATATAAACACATGTTCGGAAACGTGACTCGTCCCACTTTCGTTTTTAAACTCCAACCAATTTGTATTTATAAATGTTAGGCTGTGATTATATTATATTCGGCCTCCAAAACATAAAATAATAAAAAAATGTGGAGAGAAATGCTTGTGTGATGACAACTAGCGAAGCAATACCAACGGAGTCTACATGTCAAAGAAATATCTAAATCAACAATGGAACCAATGAAACAAAAGATTTACCGCAAAAGTAATCTACAACAGTGTATGATAAGATAACATTTGTAAGGAATAAGTTACAAATTTAGATGAAAAGTGCGGTAGTGGCGTAGTGCAATTGAGTTGCCAAAGGAGTTTGAGAAAGTGGGAGGGAAGATTTATATTTTGTTTATTACTAGCAATTGCATATGAGTTGCAATCAACGCCGGTGAGGTTAGATTGTCAATTTATTGTGGAGGGAATTGAGTGTGACAATATATTTGATATTTACTTTCTGCATTTATGTTGTTTCACCAAATTAATTAATTCCAAACACTATTCGGCAAAAAACATTGCTTTAGCAAATAAATATACAAGACAACTCACACTATTTCACCAAATATATTAATTGTGAATACTATTGCAACTATAAATATCCAAACTCCGGCAAACAACAAATATCTAAAATCCGACAACTTGTAAACATTGGATCAACTGGAATTTGACACTTTCCAGCAGGGGCATCTTCAAAGGAGAACGCCTACCGGCGAATTATAATTTAGAAACTAGCAATTGCAAATGAGTTGCAAGTTACACCAGAGAGGGATTGAATTTTGTGTGTACAATATGGTGTGGATGCAAGATATATTCTATGATCTATGATAGAATTTTGAGCGAAAAACATAAGTTGTATTTTTCTAAACAGTTCACATGTCTTTATGTAAGGTTCCACATTCTGCATACATGTCTATCAAAACATTTGCAACTATATCTAACAAAATTCCTCTATGTTTTATGTTTTGATGTTTGTCTATACCCTGTTCGAGAGCTCTTACGTTAGCACAGGTTGGTAGTACGTTGGCAAATTTAAAATAATTGGGTTGGAGCCCTATTTGTTGTATATGGTGAAACAAGGCGAGGAGTATGCTAGCAAATGTAAACAGGGAACCACGTCTTTGTACCTGAGCGGTGCAAGCGGTTGTAGAATCTATCAAATATGTAAAGCGGGAGTAAAAGCGGATGGATAAGAATAGAGAGATGGAGGCCTCATTTATAAGATGCATGGAGATGCTCTTCCGCTGCAACATCTTGGGTATCATTGGCAAGTGACTGAATCTTTTCTACCCACCAAATATAAAATTCCCTAGAGATTTGTCATCTCATGGAATGAAGTGATTGAAGGATACTAACAAAATGGGATTGTTGTCTACGAACTGGGAATATTTAAATGCCAAAATAGGAAATTTTGTATCTTGCAGAAGACATGGTCATCGTCAAGAGCCATTGCGATTGTTCCATCAAATGAAACAATTATATATTCACCTCGATTAACTCACCTATACCAGCATACATGTGGCTCATAACAAAATAAAAGGTTTATGGCAACCTACATACATCCATCAAGGCATATTAGGCAATGTTTTTTTGTTGGAAATTACTATATTGTCCTCTCCCCATCACACAAACTTAAAATAGAAAAATTACAACTCCAATAAACTAAACATTGTTATCTTCTCCAGCGTAAATTGCTACTCATTTAGAATTGCATCAGATTCTTCATTAAGTAATTGAATTCCAGAGAAAATGCTTTGGCTCTTAATTAACATTGCTTCTTCACATGTTCTAAGCATAGAAATTAAAGAGGGGATACATTATCTATATACCGCAACAAATAACAAATCAGACAAAGAAGCCAAAAAGAAATATCATCGAAGATTTAGCAGAACTTGTAAGAATCTAAAGGAGGTTAAGCAACAATCATTCCACCCCTGAATCTCTCTAAAACTTCATTTAATATACATATGTTTATAATTTGCTGCATGTCCATACCCTACTCTAAAGCTTCAGTTTTAACATAGGCTGGGAGTATGCTGGAAAAAGTTGTGGCCTGTAACTTTACACCTTCCAAAGTCATTTCCTTCAATGTTTAGGCATTCTCAACATACCCATTTTGTGCAAACCCTGCCACATAGTAGTGAACGAGAACCTACATGGTTTTACTTTTAATAATTCTCCTTACCACCATCAGTCTAAATCGACTGATCTCAATTTAAGGTAAGTGTGAAACTGCCACAAAAAAATGAAAAAAACTTAACTAAATATGTTAAAGGAGAAAGATAAATCACACATGAATGGCGGTCCACTGAATATGTGAACAATGGGAGGAATATTGGTGACCCTGGTCTGTTGCAAGTGTCCACATATGTCTGGCTTTAAATTCTCCTAGTGTCATAGCTTGCTCTGCTTCTTCGGCCTGTTAATCCTCCTCTCTAACACGACCATTCTTGATTTGTCCTCACCATGCAATTGCACATGAGTTGCAATTTACGCCGGAGAGTATAACAAATTTTAGGTTGTTGGAGTTGTAATTTGTGATGAAATGTCTATTATCTTAAATTGTTTTATGTTTGTGGGATGGGAAAGAGAGAGCAATGTAGTGAGTTGCGATTTACTATTATGCCATGACAGATCATATGTTGCTGCAAAGTTCTTATTTTGCTACGACCCACCAGTATGTTTGTAAAACTGAGTTGATAGGGTTAAATAATTGTTTGTTACATTTGATGGAGCAATCATGATGGATCTTGAGCATGATCATGTTTTCTGTAAGTTGTAATTGTGATATGTGCCAAAAATATATCAAGTTATTTCATTCAACGGAATGCCTGACATTTATCTACTAAAGCTCCCATTTTGGCATTTAAATGTTCCCAAGGTGTATTCAACAACCCCATTTTGTGAATATCCTTACCAACATCCTTTGAAGATTGGCCTCAAAGAGAATATCAACCATTGGATGAGGGAAACACGTTTTTCAAAGCTAGGGATTGAAGCATTGATAATAAGTCGTCCACGTGCATGAGTTGCATGGAGAACTTGACCTTGGCATTATGAGGAGCAACGAGTATTTCTATTTCTGTCTTATAATTTTTTGTTTTTGACTTAAACTCCTTCTGTCTTGCTATAATGGTAAATCAAATGACCGAATATGAGTTCCTGAGGGGTACTGTGTGAAACAGGATGCACGGTAGAGAGAATGATACTCGTAAAATGTGATGGTTGTATATAAAATTTAAAAAATTAAGTAGTTGGATGGTGATTGAGAAATTCATTGTGGTAATGTTTTGTATGTTTTCTTCCTTTGTGTATCGGTAGTAGGTGCTAAATTTGACGGCTGTTTAGACGTTTTTCATTATTTTACCCGTAAATTCTTGCAAATAGTTGGAAAAACTGTCACATGTGATTAGTAAATTAAGTATGATTATCATTTTTATATAGATTTATTGGTAAACTACACACACGGATATATTTGAAATAGTTAAATATGTATAGAATAATATTTTATAAATATTATTGAAAATATAAAAATAATACTATTTTACATGTTTGAAGGGCAAGATTTGAAATTTATTGTCACCTAAAAATTGTTTGAGAGACATACGTGGCCATCAAATTTAATCTATGTTTTATACCAATGGTGTGTTTTGGGCAAGGTAGGGAGTTATATTCTTCACAGCAACTATTATTTATTTTTCCAAACATTAACAGCAGTATGCCAAGTGTCATTTTAATGTGTTTTTTAAAGTTTTGCATAAAATATTTGTGAGAATAATATGTTTCCCCTTAATTAAAGAATATTCTATAATTTTTCTATTTTCTATAGTTTTGATGAAAAGTTAAATTGAATAAGACAATAATAACACACGGATTTAATGGATGTGCGGTGCTATGTAGGGAAAAGTTTGGGGCAGGATAAAGAAGAAGAAGAAGAAGAACCTTTACCATCCACGATTTAAGAGTTGCAGATCATGACGTCCTAAATTTGTATTTATTTCATAAGACACTCATGCTCACTGTAATTTTCATGGCAACAACGACGAGCACATCAAGGAATATAGTCATCTGTACTATAATAATTTGTAAATTCTTACATTTCTATGAATACATTATCAAACCTTAAAAACAAATTGCATTATCTGAATTGGGTAGGGATTCAGTGAATGATATACAAGGAGTTATAATCTGGAAGTACGATCTCAGTAAATTTTTTATAAATTTCTAAGAGAAATGATCAGAATTAGGAGAAGGGAGAATGCCATGATCTGTACTGTGGCCCATAAGAGCACTTGGGCTCCAATTAGGCTGCTACAGAATGAACTGTTGAATGGACATTGTTTGGAATCCGGATGAATTTAGAGTCTGTTGTAATGGATTTGATAATTCTTGGTCATTATAAAATGTAGAGCTACTTGTTCCCTATGTGCTGCTTGGGATGACGTCCATTAATGGCGAAGATGCCGTTGTAGCTGTATCCAATATTCTATCTGCAGACCGATTGTTGAACATGGTATCACCAGCCTCTGTATTTATATGACTTCCACAGTTTATTAATAATGGCAGCTGAGAGGACTCATTGCTCCATATAGTATTAATATTTGAGATACATTAAATCAACAAACACTAATAAATTCAGCAGTATATCAACTACTGATACATTAGCTCCGTATTCAACCTGTAAAAACATAATCTGTTAAGCATACAGAAATGCCAGGAGTACTGCATAGTAAGGAAAAATTAACAGGATCTTATAAACATCCATAAATAATAAACCATATACATCAAACTTCTGGAATCTGGACTGAAGATGGCAGGCTAGATCATAAGGCAGTTCTGAAAGCAAATCAACATTATAGGTTTGATGCATAACATGGAAGTAGTTGAGCTTGGGTGATTAACACAGAGCAAGATGAACCAGACGGTGATGCAGGTTAAAATGAATATGGAATAGGGTATTTATAGTGGGAGATAGATCTTTTAAATAGTTATTGTGGGCACTGTTTCAATAGCTTCCAATAAATGCAGACCAACTCAAGGAGTCCGCAAGGGGAGGGCAGATTACATTTTGCCACCACTCCGACTGAGATAAGACCAACCATTAATAAGAAATGGAAACAACCCCGGGGAATGAGATCTATGAAATATAAATGTACGGTCATTCGGTATGAATGCTTGTACTGTTGCGGTGACAAATAAGTGCAGGTATACAGTGAAAACATCTAAATCCAACAGTATAGAGTCGAACTCAGCATAGAAAAGGAGTACATAATCGTCACTTGAAAACTCAAATATCCCAACAGGTGGCAGATGAAATGAATGAACCGCATAAGCACAGGTGTCGAGGGACAAAAGCCTGGCGGTGAGAGGGAAGAGCGGCCACTGAAGTGACAAGATCCATAAGCTCCAAAAAATATCTAAATCTACGTAGGTAGATATACTGTGCTGGGAGATATACTGTGACGGAAAATGTTACAGGGAAGAAGCCTGCTGGAGTTTTGACACTTTCCAGCAGGGGCATCTTCAAAGGAGAACGCCTACCGGCGAATTATAATTTAGAAATTATAACTAGCAATCACACCAAAGGGGTGCAATGTAAATGCCGATAGTCGCAAAAGAAGCAAATGTGTCATGAGCAGAGGAGGATATGAAAGGGAAGCGAGAGATGAAAATACACCATGTAATGTACTTGAGCGAATATATAGAAGGAATCATAATGGAGTAGTATTTTGAAAAAGAGGGAACAACAACTATTCAATCCGAAGAGATAAGCAATTATTGAATCAAAATATGGTTAGTTTACATCTCCTGCTTTCTTATGGTCATGTTCTTGGTTATGATTTGTAGTGCAAATGTAGGCCACCGAGTTGTCGACCAGGAGTAGTTGAATTTGGAGATCTCATTACATAGGAACACTAATTGAAGGGGATGGACACACACAACTCCAAGGACAACGTTGACTGTTTTGTTGATTTTTGTATCTCTTAAAGAAGAAGGTAAGCTAGATGATGAGGATGAGTTGGAGGGCATGACGAGCAAGGTAAAAAACATCAGTCGATTGAACCATCGATGAAGCTTCCTATCTATAAGTGTTGGTGAAGGAGACTCATTGAAGCGTTTGAGGTCACTGAGAATATGGACAACGCAATCAATGGGTCAAGGCTTGCTCCCTTAGGCAAGGGTCATTTTGGTCCCTCAATGGCCTATGCAGAGCTTAGTTTTGGAATTAGATAAGGCCTTTGAAACTATGTTTCCTCCTCTACGAGGCTTGTGCATTGTGCAAAGGCCAATGCTTATAGACATGAATGTTGGCAATACCATTAACAACATCTCATGGATTTGTTTGAGGTCCTGCCACTGCCTTATGAGATAGTGTCTCTCCTTCATGTTGTTATGTTAGGGACTAACTTGTTTAAAAATGAACACAATTCCATCCAAGACTTTTTGGACATACACTGACATCCCTACAACCGTGTTTAAAATGAGAGTGCATAACAAGCAAAATAAACAATCAAGGCTTAATGGAAGGTAGATTTTGTGGATGTTTTTGCCAACGCTAGTAGTCGTAAGACCTCTGGTGCATTTTTTTTGTTTCACACAAACAACATGTCATTCTTTTACGAAAACCATTTTTCTGTGCCAATAATATACTCCTAAAATCACAATTAATTCATATTCAATAAAATCTACAAAATATATTTTAGATTTAAAACAATAAAATATGATCGTCAAATTTTTATTATACATGTCATTTTAACGGATTCGAGTTATATATTTATCTGTCAATCACGACATTTGTATTTTAAAAGTGGTTGTATTTTGACATCTAAAATGATTTAAAATGTCTAAACAACTTGCAAAATCCATCATAGTATTGACACAATAGAAATAAACATAATCCAATACGTGCCACTAAATATGCCTCATGCCACATGAATATAACAAGATTTGGCACGACACACATGCCTACTCCCACACGTCACCTTTCCTGTGATGAAGACACGACTTTCTTCCTACTAATAAGCATGGTATAACAGTTTAATAGATTTGTATTTGTGAGGAGCGCAAAGCAACCTCTGCTTGATAGACTTTCTTTTATCTTTAGTTTTGAGTAATGGAAACAAGAGTAGGCAAAGCGATTTATGCGAAAGGAAACAATGAATGTGAGGATCTCCTTAGCGTGTTGCAGAGCTGCTAAGTGGGTGCTTGTAATGGTAACAATATAAGGTTTATGGCATGTCAGTTACATTTTACAAAAAAGTTTCATTCCCATCATAACATCCAATCATTATTGTCCACAAGATTATATCTTTATGAAATATTATATGAAACCCGTACTTTTTTTTATCTTTGGTTTTGAGTAATGACAGGTGCTTGCATGTACTCCTCTGTAGACGGACAACAAAAACTATTAGCAAATGTCAGGGGCCTCCATGTAGGTACTCCTCTGTAGACGACAAAAAAAAATAGCAAAGAAGAGGCGATGTCTACCCTCCACCGAAGAGGTGGTGCATTTTCAGTGGAGGGTAGACAATTCCCAAAGAAGACGGGGTGTTCGAAACGGATGGCTCAATCACAGGCTATTATGTGGATGGCTTAAAACATACCCTGTGAACTCGTACATCGTTGTAACCAACCTTCTTTGCCATCGATTCTCTATTGCCTGTGTCAGAAATTAGGGGCCTCGGATATGAAAGGGAATTCCTATCGGTTGTAATAATCACATATTAATGCAGATTAAAATTGTGTCTTAAAGTTATTAAAAAAAATCTAATAACTTCAATCATTATAAAATTTTATAGGTGCACCGAATTCTTAGGCTTGGTTGTTAAGGATTGAGGGGTTTCCATTTGGTCAAATTTTTCTAGAGCATGATTTCAACCTCATTCTTTTTTTTTTTTTCTTTGGGAGTGGAACCTTGGTAGATGGCTAAGCAACACCTTTTACACCATCATACGCACCGTTGGACCACAATCCATTCGATAATGTTAAATAACTTTAATAATAATCATTACAAAATTTCATAAAAGCTATAAAGAATGTTAAATAACTTTGATAATACAAAAACTTTTTTTTTTTTGAGTTAAAGGAATGTATTTGCATGGGTAGAAGGCACCAATCAACTATAGGTAACACAATTGTTGAATTTGTTTAAACATTGTAATTGTTGCAATTGTGGTTAAAAGTATTTGTCTTGGCAATGATTCATACAATAAGTAATTCCACTTTTTTACAAAGAGGGATTTCAACCGTAATCGTCAAACTATAGCTGGTGACCTTGTTAAGAACAACAAAATTTATAAAAAGTTTTAGTAAACTTTAAACAATACAAAACAAAATTATACAAAAATATTTGAAATGTTGGTGTATTGTGGTAGATGTTATAGAAACATATGTGCAAGTGATTGTGGTCATAACAACAACGAGATACAATCCACACGTGCAGGGTTGTCTCTATAATACATTTTAATTTGTTTTAAAATCAACCCTATACCCGTAACTTGCACATAAAGCCAAAAAACTTTAGGACTCAATATCTTTGGCTCCAAACATATTTTTTTGATAAAATGAACACAATCTATGTTCATATTTTTAGATGCTCTAGATGTGATGGTGGTGCCTGAATCAACCCAAAAAACTCTAAGGAGAAGATGACAAATTGAACACTTGAATGTTCAAATGCAAAACAAGTCATTAACAAATGAACATAGAAACTCAAGAATCTTGGTATCAAAGATATAACTCTTCAACTGAAAATACCCAAACTTCACATTAAACCAACAAAAAGATATAAATTATACAAATAAAATCGAGTTCAAAATGAATTTGACAAAATAAATACTTTTCTTTAAATGTAAATGAGAAACAGCGAGTTACCTTTTTCACAAATGTGAGTGTAAATTAGCTCGACCTCATTGGCACAACGTTTGCGCTCTCTTTGTGCCACATTTGCATAAGGTATTTGTGTCATGTTTTTGTCGCAAATTGAAAATTAAACACAAAAATTTGATGCAAAATTGACACAATTCATGATGTTTTGCACTATATGTAGTAGCAATAAGATCCATATGATAAAAAGTCTCATTGTAGTCCTTTTTTTAGAAATTTAGTAACAAGGCATCCTTTATGCCCATTGATGGAAGCATTTACACTGAATTTAGTTTTCAACTTTGATCAAATGATTTTAAAATGATGTTGGTTGTAAATACACAAAATACAAAAAAATACACAACATATTTTTACGAAATGTCAAAATTTTGTTTTGTTTTTAATGAAAATCAAGACATGATTAAAAAAAGAAAAGAAAAACTAAAATTACAATAAATAGATAAAGAATGTCACATACAATTGTAACTCCTACCAAAATTCCCATCTTTCCTCTTTTTTCTTTTTATTTAGGAAAAAAAAAAAAACATTACATAAACACTTATAAAGATTTACAAGATATATGTGATTCTTCAAAATTGGGTGATATTGCTCGGAGCCGCATAGAACCATGAGTGTGGTGCTCGAGGTGTCTACACTAAGTGTTGCACAAATACTTTCTAAAGAAGTAATCGACTTAGTTGATGAATACCTATATAAACACATAATGACTCGTCCCACTTTGATTTTTAAACTCCAACCAATTTGTAATTATAAATGAGACCTTTAAATATGCATTACCAATGTTAAGTTAAGGATCAACAACTAACCCAAAAATTAGGAAGTTGTTAAGAAAATCTAATAATTTAAATTATTATTATATTTCATAAAATGTATAAAGAATGTTAAATATATATTTTGGCTTGAACTCAAAGATTTGTATGGGTTAGAAGCATAAAATTTTTAGGCTTAGTTGTCAAAGGACTGAGGAGTTTTTATTCTACCAAATTCATTTAGGCATGCTACTAGCCTCATCACTTATTTGGTGTCTCTTAGGAATGGAACCTTGGTGGATAACTAAGCAACATCTTTTACACCATCATATATAGTGTTGGACCACAACCCATTCGATAATGTTAAATAATTTTAATAATCATCATTATAAAATTTCATAAAAGCTATAAAGAATGTTAAATAAATTTGATAAAACTAAAATATTTTAATTTTTTTCGATTTAATGGGATGTATTTACATGGGTGGAAGCACCTATCAACTTTTAGCAATACAATTGTTGATTTTTTTAAACATTGTAATTGTGGTTAAGAGTATTCGTCCTAGTAGCCACTCATTCAGTAAGTAATTCCACTTTTTTATGGAGAGGGATTTCAGGGGATCGTCAAACTATAGCTGGTGACCTTGTTATGAACAACGAAACTTCTAAAAAGTTTTAGTAAACTTTAAACAATGCAAAGCAAAATTATACCAAAATATTTGAAATGTCGGTGTACCATGTGGTAGATGTTAAGAAACATATTTGCAAGTGATTATGGTCATAACAACAACAAGATACAATTGTACAAGAGCACACACACAGTTGGTTTTATTATACATTTTAATTTGTTTTAAAATCAACCCTATGCCCGTAACTTGCTCACAGAGCTTAAAGCCAAAAAACTTTAGGACTCAGTATCTTTGACTTTGAACATACTTTTATGATAAAATGAACATGATCTATGCTCATATTTTTGGATGTTCTAGATGTGATGGTGGTATCAAAATTAGTCCAAAAATCTTTGAGGAGAAGATGATGAATTGAACACTTAATGTTCAAATTCAAAACAAATCAGAAACAAATGAACGTACAAACTCAAGAATCTTGGTATCAAAGATATAACTCTTCAACTGAAAATACCCAAACTTCACATTAAACCAACAAAAAGATATAAATTATACAAATAAAATCGAATTCGAAATAAAATTGACAAAATAAATACTTCTCTTTATCTTAATATTAAAAGAAAAAATTGATTGTTGCACAAGTAGAATACCATGAAAGATTAGTTTATTCTCTAATAAAAAACAATTACAACTTTTAATATAATCCTACTATACTTTTTGCATTTTTTGTGGAGCAGGTGCATGTGTAGCAAACACCTATTTAAAACAGTATTTGGTAGGGAAACAAGGCCCAAGGTGCCATTTCTTCCACTGTAGGGACAACATAATCATAATTTTTTTTGACATGAAAAAGGGTTGGATGAGATCCCCCATTATCTCAAGGTGCTCAAGAAAAGAAATAATTATATGGATTGAGAAGATGGTGGATTAGATACCCATTATCCCTGGGAATAATTATATGGACTGAGCAAAATGGAGATGTTGCAACAACTTAAGAATTAGGTGATTTCGTATTTCAAGCAGATACACCAAATGAATACGCCAGAGTTCGTTAGATCTTAGTGTATAAGACAATCCAAACATTTAAAAAATACTGAACAGAAGTGCCAAAAAGGGCCAAAAAGGGCTGTGATGCAATGCAGACAAGTACCCTGTCACCGAATCCAAATATTCCCACACGGTTAACAATTTAATCCATCACTGTTCAAAATTTGTGGGCTTTTCAAAGATGTTTTTATGTCAAAAGAACGGGGCATTTGAGGACCCCTCCACTCACCCACATTGCCCCACAGATTTCACGCAAGATATAATTCTTTCGCCACCTTTGTAGCTTTCCTCCGCCTGATCTGAGTTGATTATTCAGCTGATATTGATTGGGATGTTTCGTTAGCCCCAAGAAATTTGACCCACTATAGAACATTGGTTTTTTTCCATTGGGTTTCTGTTTGTTAAACCTCGGGAGCTCAGAGATTATAGAATGAGGCGCTTCTAATCAAGGGCTAAGATTAAGCCCTGCGCTCAGAGGTTTGTAGTGTTCTTTTATGCACATTGAATTTATGGGTTTTTTTTCCTTATGTGATTTGGTTTTTGTATTTCCAGTCGCCGACTCTTGGGTTCTGAGTCATATGTGCTTGTTGTTTATATATCTCGAATCAGACTTTTGGGTTCTGAGTCATATGTGCGTGTTGGTTTATATATCTTCAATCACAGACTCCTGAGTTCTGAGTCAATCAATTAACGGATTGCAATTTCTCAACTTTGATGGTCCCTGTGAATTGAATCTCAGTGGTACTACTACCCTCTTGCAAGATGTATACAGATGGATAAATTGTTGGGAGTATGTGCAATAACTTTCGACTAATATTTAGGTGGATTAAAGATGCCTTCTAAACTGTTTATGTTTGTTTTAATTCCAAAATTATAGCATCCCAACTTGCATTGATGCGTTTTGGTGGACGCTTCAACTTAGTATTTTGGGATTGTGATTCTTTGGTATAGGCGTACAGAGGGTATAAACAGATGTGAGACTATTTGGATTTTACTGTTTACAGTGCTGGGGTCATTCCACCTGCAATTCGGTACAATCCCTGGGTCACTCAGATCACCTGTATTATGGCGACACCCTGTGCTAGAAAATGTTTCCATCGCTAGGATTTGAAATCAAGGATCCCAGTATTAGTAATCATGGATTAGTGTTTAAACCCTAATCCTCACCAGCTCAAGAAACCAATAAAAATAAATCATAGAGATTTGTTTGGACATGCATGCTTCCATGCAATCTAGTTTATTTCCCTGAGCTCGTGAGACTCTTTTTGAGGGAACTACAATCGGATTGAGTTCTTTGGGTGACAGAAATAAAGCTGAAGTTCTATTTTTTTTTTGAAAATTGTGTGACTCAACTAGAAGGATTCTGCAGATCAACTAAGTAGTTTGATCAGTGATCTACCCAAGGCATCTGAGGGGGAGATGACTTTGTTGGAAAGAAAATGGTGATTAACAACTTGTTAAAATCACTCACACCTCACATGACAAACCCTGTTTTGTGATATTTACATTGGTATTGTTTCTTGACTCCCCTGATGCAGTCATATCCATGCCAAAACAGTGCTCCAAATCATGGTTCTCAATTATTAAAATTATGCCAATGTTAACTTTAGGCACAGACTCGACCTCGAGGATGTAATGAGGGTATTTTTGTAAATAATATTTTGTATCTCTAAGCATGTCTCCTTTGCATTTTAAGTGAAAAGCCATTGAATATTGGTTCAGTAAGTTTAAAACCTACCATGATGGTAAATGGGAGACGGCTCAGGAGATTGATCAGCATGCTAAAACCTTACAGGTTTATAATGGATGAGCACATGGTTCTAGTTCCATGGGGTGTTGAATCTATTTATAATAAAGAGTTATATGGTCATCTCTGTCAAAGTCCAATGGAACACTGTTTGTCTTGTTGGTAATTTATTTTCACCGGTAGAACATACAATAAATACATGTTTGATACAAGTGGTAATACCCTTAGTCCAGACTTATTTTTTTTTAAAGTTATACCAAAGCTCTTCTTAACATATAAGTAGTATTTTTGTTAGCGCAGGTTGTTCACGCTTCATTGTTGTTACTTGTTTGTTTCTAAAGTGTACTGTGACAATCAAATGGGGTGGTTCAATTTGGCAATGGTGAATATTTTCTTTTTTGCCTAAGATACCTAGGTTCAGGAACCCTAGACCTGCAAAAAAGAAGATTGAAAACTCCAGTTGCTAATAGCAATTAGCTCATCGAGACTTCAAGTTAAGAATGCATATTATCAATCAAAAATAAATCCGGGGCCCAACCTCTTAGGCAAAAGACATAGCTTCACTCAACAACCTTCAAAGATGGTAATGCGGTATTAACTACTCACAAGACCACTGGATATCACCAACTGATCAAACCACCAGGTCGGATCACACAACTTAGCAGAGTTATATCTACCATTTGGCACACTTACTCTACCTTCCTCAAGATTACGGTTGAATGGATTCGCATAGCCAAGGAACCATCTTCCAATCCAACAAGTTCTTGCTTCACATTACTTCTCATGAATACAAAGGCCAAAATGCTTGGTAAGAATTGCCAGCAATGGCCACCATCTTTTTTGAGTTGTGCACCATATCATAAGCTTTCCTCCTTCGACAAGTTGTGTCAGGGTCTGTCATCTGGCTAACTAGTTGTTGGGCAGTGACCACACCATTGGCCTCTATTTTTATACGAACTTGCACACAGTCCAGTAACCGACATCCCATTGCATCATGATGGATTAACTAATAGAGAAAGGTGTAAAATTCATTCATATGATTCTCAGAATTTGGTTCTTTCTCACCTGCCTTAGAATGACCATCCCCCATTAATTTTACACTTGAGGCAAGGGAATTAAGAGATGGCATCAACTGCAAGTGACATGATTCCCTGGGGGTAGATGCACTGACTGGCTGTTTCCCTTTAGCCATTCCAGATTAATCATAAGAGGGTCTTGGTGATGAATCCATTAAACTCTTAACTTGAGAAGTCACTCGCTGCCACCTTACCTGAGGAAAAGAAGACTTACCGTGATAAGCAAAGGGAAAGAAAATGTAGAATACAAGACTAGTGACCCCCATCATTTTATCACCAAAAAGTCCAAAACCAATTAAGAATGTATGTTGTGAGTCTAGGTGTAACTAAGATCGTGTCTTCCCACAAAAGTGTTGTAACGATTATAGGTAGTGGTGAAGGGGTGTAGAAGTTCATGATAAGCAATCTTTGCAGTGACAAATCCAAATTTATCCCATCCCAAATTAGTTTATCCGGACCCCTTTGTAAAGCGAGGAGATTACATGCTAGCAGGTGATTGAGGGTTCTAATTTTTTCTCCTGCCTCCCCATTTGACAATTTAATGATTTCTAGTGCTTAAAACCCTCATTTTCAGATATATAGTCACTAACCCTTGGCCCCTCCTGGGTGATGGCATAATTCGGCAATTCCTTGAATTCATCAACTTGGTATAGAGGAATTTATTTTAGCCATGCTTCTTGACAAAATTTCATGTGATTTCCTTCTTGGACCATACAACTCAATTCAGGCATCAGGATGTATTTACATCCTTTAAAAAAACTGTAAATTGCCTATCCCCTCTAGAGAGGAGTCTACGTGAAGAGGTGTAGGCCACTTGGCATATCTATTTATTTTGTTTGTAGACTTTTACTCAACATCTTCTGCTCTCGACATAAATTTTCCATAAAAGTTTAGCTCCCGATGCTCTATTCATGCCCCTACATTCTTAGAACTTCAAATCTCCTATGGATCTCCATGCTACCAAATTGATTATACTATTATTTTTGGTGCCACTCCACGGGAAATATGTTTGGATTGCTGAGTCGGTCTTCACTACAAAAGGAATTACTTTCAATAGAGACATCAAATACGTAGGCATTGCTTGTAAGGAAGATAAAATTATTTGAGCCCTGCCCGCCAGAGTTAACCATCTACTTTTCCACGAGGAGAGTTTGTTCTGTATTCTTTCTAACACTGGTTTTCATACCTCCGGAGATGCTCTTCCTTCAGTAAGAAGCACTTCAAGATAGGAACTAGTCATGTTAACCATTCCAAATCCCATAATTTCTTGAATAAGTTTTTGCTGTTCCTCGTGCACATTTATGAAATATATCTTGGACTTGTCCCAGTTGATTTTCAGGCCCACAGCAGCTTCATATTTCTCCAAACTCTTCTTGATCTCTCTAGTCTCCTCTACTGCAGGCGCCCTTGTTAGCACTGTGTCATCTACACATTGTAGGTGTGATAATGGCTCCATACCCAAGTAAACCTGTACACATTTAAATTTTCCATCCAATTAACGCTTATTGATCAATCTACCAAGAGCCTCAGCTAGTATGATAAATAGATATGGAGAGCTAAGGTATCCCTGTCTGAGGCCTTTGAATGTTGGGAAATACCTGTCATGCACTTTATAAATAAGAACCAAAAAAGTATGAAAGGAAATGCAACTACCAGCCAACTTTTTCCAATCCTCAGAGAAACCAAAATGTTCAATTTTTTTAATTAGAAAACCCTAGTTTTCCCTACATATGCTCTATTAATATCTAATTTTATGATCATTCCAACCCTTTTCTTGTGATTGAGAGAATGGATGACTCCATGAGCAAGAACTATGCCATCAAGGACTTGCTGACCTACCACAAACAAAGCACTACCACTAACCACATTTATTGCAAGCCTTATGTACATCTATTATGCATTTAGTGCTTTCTTTTATACATGGAATTCTGGATATAATAATTTGGTGGGTCTTCTTCATGTTGACAGCCAAAGAAGAACCTTCTATCATAAAACATATGTTGATAAAACTGATTTTGCTTGGTAGTGTTTGTGGAGCATTGGAAAATGACTTCAATATAGATTACAAAACTAAGCTGTTTGTAGTAACATAACATAAACATGAAGTGTCCTTGTAATGCTAATTGCAATTCAAGTTGATGACATCCATTCATTCTGCAGGGAATTACTTGTATCCATTGCTAGTGATTCTTCCAACTTAATTGTTTATTTGCAGAATTTGGACCGAATTATGAATTTGTTAATAGATATTAAGATGAAATTATGATTTTATCTAATCAAGAGCTATATGGGCAGGATAAGCTCTGCTGGGAA
Organism: Taxus chinensis; assembly: GCA_019776745.2. NCBI lineage: Eukaryota > Viridiplantae > Streptophyta > Pinopsida > Cupressales > Taxaceae > Taxus > Taxus chinensis. Next base: position 667,720,547 of record CM034146.1, read on the forward strand.
GAGAAAATGATGGAAATATGGGTCTTTGGAGTTATTGGAGCTGGTGCAGTCATTATTCTTGCCTGCCTACTTTTCATCGTCTTCCAAATTTTTAGCATATTTTACCATAGTGTTCGTAAACCCGTATTACCATTCAGCTGTACAAAGGTAGAGGAATCTTCAGAGTATAAAGAAAGTAAAAAAGGTATGTCACCGCTATTCTTTTCTTGTCAGCTCTCCAACATCTATTTTGTGTTTGCAAGAAATTAGTGCTTATTATTTAACTGATCAAAAATGGGTCAAGTTTTTGCAAGTGAGGTATGTTAATTTGTGAATTAATATCTGATTTTAGGAATTACATAAACCCCAAATGCTACTTTATTTTACTTTTCTAGCAAAGATTTAAAGATGTGGTGGAAGGGGAGCGATTATTTGACTATGTATTTTGAGATTTGATTATGAAATGGCTGATAAATGCTCTTCTAACCCTTTTCTTATAGATCCTACTGGAATGAATTTACCTGCTTCATTACCCCTGAAATGTAATCAAATTGAACGACTTTTTTGACATGTTTTTTTATTGCATTGACATCCCATGTTTTTAGGGCTTCCTCACCATAGCCAAAATGGCCAATAAGCTCAATGTAATGGAAACAACATCAAGTGATATTATTGTTGTTTATTAGATATAATGCTGTTAATTCCTTGAGAAGGATTTTACTGCATAGTTACCTAGAGACTCCTACCTTGACCCTTGGTACTCATCTCCCATCTCAGGACTTGTATGGGGACATATCTGAGAATCATATGGGGACATCTCCAGAAAATTGGGGACTTGAGATGACGTCTCAGTGAGTGGATTGCCTTGTACATGGCAAAGGTCTAAATGTGTGATGACATATGTCCATTTTTAAAGCATTAGGCCTCGGGGGCCCCTATCTAGAATTTAGAGGTGATGCGCAACTCGGCTGTATGGTAGGTAGTGTCCTTCGTTCTTAGCGGTAGCCCCGCAAGATAGAGAAATTCATCTGGTGGGGGTGGGTGGGAAGTGGGCCCTTGTATCTATTCTATACAGGGAGGTTGTGGTCGCCCTAAGAAAGAAAAAAACTAATAAATAAACAAATTAGAAAGAAAATAAAAAATAAAAAATTGAAACAAATTATAAAGAAAAGCTGACCCAGAATAAAAGGAGAAAAGCTAATCCTTCACGAAATAGTCCCAAGATTTAACAAAGGCACAAAACAAATTGGGCAAAGTAGAGGAGGGAAGGAGTGGCAGGAGGAGAAGAGGAAGGAGTAGCAAGTGGGGAAGAGGAAAGGAAGGATGAGTAGCATACGGAAAAAAGAAAGGAAGGACGAGCAGCAAAAGGAGAAGATGGAGGACAATGGAGGAAGAGAGAAGAAAAAGATGATTATCACCGCAGTTGACAAGTAAGGTCATCGAAATGCTTTTTGAATTAGGGGTTTTGAGTAATTGAAATTCATATATCGCGGTGTTTCCATATGTCTCAACAAAATGTGTTCACATGGGCTGCAATGATTGTTTTGGTTATTTTTCTATATGATGTCTTAATAAAATGTGATCACATGGACTGCAATGATTGATTTGGTTGTTTTTTGGTGTTTTTTAGTTTAATCCTTAGCCTATGACACCATTGACAGGCCATGCAAACAGACTCTTTCCCTACACTTACAATTCCTGCTTGTTAATCTGGTAGTAAAAATCTAGTGGGTGAGCCGATAAGGGTGTTTTACACTTCGTTTTTAGGTTTAATAGTAATGACATTTTGTAACAAAGAGGATAACATCCTTATCAAATCTCCCACCAGAAGTAGCTATAAGGTAGACGGCCTTTCAATGATGTCATAGACTAAGAATTGAACCAAAAACTACAAAAAAACAACTAAAACAATCACTGCAGTCAACGTGACCACATTTCGTTGATACTTGATATAAAAAAATAGCCAAGAGAATCATTGCAGTCCGCATGACCACATTTTGTTTGAGACATGATATAGAAAAATAACCAAGACAATCGTTGTAGTCCATGTGACCGCATATTGTTGGGAAATGATATAGAAAAAACCACAATATATGCATTTTCAAATAATCAAAACCCCCGATCCAATATACATTTCAATAACTTTACTTACCTGTTGGCTCTTCAATCTTGTGATAACCATTTTCAGCATCTTTTTGCTCCTCTCCTTCTCCATCTTCCTCTTCTCCTCCTGCTACTCCTCTTTCCTTCCTCTATGCTTTGCCCTATTTTTCGCCTTTGTTAATTTTTGGCACGTCTTTCATGAAGGACTAGCTTTTCTTTGTATTTTATTTTATTTTTTGTTATCTTTCTAATCTATTTAATTCCCTAGTTTTTAAAATTTTCTTTTTAATTCTTTAGACATGGACACTATATTTTCACACATTTAGACACTGACCATGTATGCGACACATTCCACTTAATGAAAAATATAGAATTGTCATTTCAAGTCCCCTATTGTTTGGAGATGTCCTCATAGGAGTCTGTGAGACGATAATGTGTTTCTGAGACAAAACACAAGTACCAAGGGTTAGTGAAGGAGTCTCTTGGTAATTATGCATTCAAATATTTCTCAAGGAATTAATGGATTTGTTGTTGATGTAAGTGTAAACACACAAACTTGGTTTAGGGATATTTTCTAACCAGTTTTGTTTTGTGCATTCAGCATTCACACCAATAAGCTCCATTTGGGAGTTCTTAGCCTAGTTGGCTTTATCTCCTGTTTTTTGTGTGAGTTGTTTCTCACTCAGTACACATTTAGGAAATGGTTGGTAAGGATTGTTTTGGTCCTTGATTCATGGAGATATCTCTATCTCCCTTTATAGGTTATTTGTAATGTCCCTTTCTAGGGATGAAACTGAGAATAAGGGTTTGGCCACAAACCCAAATGAATCTGATCTGAAAATACACCAACACCCAACAAGCATTGATCTGAAAATGACTGAAAACACACTTCAACCCTATTAAAATAATCAGTAATCAGTCCTCTAGGACAGCGAACTGTATAGGGACTTCGCATCAACATATAACCATGCAATAAGTGCTGCAACTGCTTCCAAATAATTAATTCAACCACAACAAGATTTATCGGTCCAAATTATATAAAAATAATAGAGAAAGTAAGTGATCACACCCAGCTGTAATTATTTTTATGACAACAGTACAAGCAAAACCAAGGGCTGGAAATAGCTCATAAATCACTCCAAAAATCACCAACAATGAGAATTCAGCCTCATAAATTATGAGGAACAAGTTCATAACCTTAAAATGTCCAAGAGTTCCCTAGATGGTACCAAACCCTTCACCCAAACAAGTCACCTAGGGTTAGAAGGGAAGAAACAAACATGAAATCATCCTTAAAGCTCACTTGTGACCTCTGGGTGAAGTCACCAATGCACACAACAGGATTTTCGTCCTTCAATGGCAAGAAGGGAAGCTACACTAGCTCCAAATCCCAAGCAAATGTCAAATGATGAATAATAATGATTGATCCTCCTCCATTAGAACCTCCTTAAGTACCCTTTTTTGGTACCAAGGATGAATTAGAAGATCAATCTTCATGGGGGGAAGTGCACTTTTTAATCTTCACTTGGCCTCCAAGAAGACCGACCTCATGTGGAGAAGATAGAAATTCCATCACCTTGTTGAATCACTCCAAGCCGTAATTAGTAGTCAGATAAATAAGAAAAATACAATCACCTACAATTATGACAATGTCCACCTCCCTTGCTTCCCTTCCTTGAAGCCCACGGAAGGTGGAATGGGCCCAAGGCTTTCATAGTAACTAGCTTGGAAAAGGGAACATTACACTATCTCACCTATTTCTAAGGTGTAGATAATCATGTAGGAAGCCCATTTAAACTGTTGTTCCCGGATGTGAAAGGAGTGAGATTTATTGAATAAGAAAATATTTCTGTGTGTGTGTGAAATTACAATCTTGAATTCTTTTTTTTTTGTGTCCATATTTTGGTTTTGTCTCACTGCACAATCCTGTAGGTTGCTCCTACATGGTATCAAAGCTCCTGGATTTCATTATGTATATCTTCATGTTTGTTGTTGATGCATAGTTAGAGTTGTAATAGAAATCAAATTTGCACTATGTTCAGGGTTTATCTCAAGGTTTAGTTTTCAGAACAATGGTGGTTGTTGAATTAAGTTGCATTGGCAAGTTTTTTGAAAGGCTTGTGTTCATCTTTGTTGTGCTTAGCTCCGCCCCTGCCTAGTTCGGTCCTTGACCCAGTTCGCTTGCAGCAACAGTCTGACTCGACCCTCGTAAGGTCTCCAGCTCGGCATCTCTGGTTAGCTCGTCGGGTTCATAGATTCACTTGACCATCCTTGTCTTAGCTTGCCTGAATTACACCTCCTTCCTCAGCTTGGCGACAACTCTGCTATGGCTCGGTGTTCTATCTTGGCACACCTAATTCACATCCACCTCGACCCGATTCGGCCCTGGAACAAACGCCTTTCTCGTAACCCGACTTGAATTGGTTGCATAGACCTCCCATCTCGGCCCCAGCTCGATCTCTGCTCGGCAATCTCGGTAGCTTGGCTTCTGGTCTAACGTCTCAGATTGGCCTCCCTTCCGACTTAATTCCATGTGCTTTCGGTGGTTCGGTGGTGACTACACCTAGCTCGGAAGCCATTCATCCCTTCAGGAGAAGCCTCTAGCCTGAACACCTCGCCAACAACTCGACGATCTATTCTTTAACTCGGGCTGTCTATATCATTAAGTTTGGCCAATTAGGGTTAAAACCCTAATTCGGCCTTCTTCTTCTTTGTTTTCCAATTCAAAGGAAAATATAAAACCTATATTTCTAATATTGGAGTATATGGTTGGTGGGTGTCTCAGTGGTAAAGTGGTTTGCTGTGTATGAGTTGGTTGGCAGTTTGAATCTCACCATGTTGTTTTGCCTCCAGCTTGTTCCCCTGACTTGCCCCCATAGTTACCTAAGTCTCGGGGACAGGGGGACGGGGTTTCCGAGACAACAAAAAAATTCCCAAACTTTGGGGACGACTTTTAAAATAATACATAAAAAGTAATATTTCAATATTTTAACTTTTTTCAATGACATTTAGGGATTTAAACTATATTTAATGTATTTTAGGTACTTTCAAGATTATAATTTGACGTTCTTGGTAAAATTAACATCTTTTTAAAAGTAAAAACATCATAAAACTTTTGAAAGATTTTAAAAAAATTGGGGTCGTCCCCTCTAAGTCCCTTAAATGTTCGGGACGTCACCAAAATCTAGGGGATGCGTCTCCGCGTAATATTGCTTGCCCCTAACTTGCCTGATCGAGCTCCCCTCCTAGCTCGCTGAGTTGAGTAAACAACTCCTCGAGCTATTCCATTACAAAAGACATTTTTGCAACTATAATTTTTTAGAAGGTATTTTTTCAAGAAGTATATAATTTGTTAGTGAATCTTATACTTGGAGGCTTATAATTGGAGGTTGAACTTCATTTTTGCTAAAGTCAATTTTTCCGGGGGTACATTTTTTCCCATTATTGTTTTTGGAGGGGGAGAAAAGTACCACTTTTTCTTTTGATCATCATGTGAAAGATTGCGGCCTTTTCTTCTGTTCCTGCAAACATAATGGATATTTGTTTGTTTGAATCATTGAATTTGACAAACTATCATGTATGGAAGTTGAAAATGGAACAATCACTCAAATCTTAGGGTCTCTGGCACGTGTTTCAAGATTTCGTACTTGCCTTCATCAGTGAAAAAGATAAGTACGGTTACAGGTGCAAGCAAGACGAGGCTTTGGGGTTCATTTTGTTGAATGTTGCAGATAGTCTTTAGTTCCACATTTCAATTGCCAAGTCTCCAAAAGAGGTATGGGAGAAATTTGGAAGTTTGTTTGGCAAGATAATTGAGTTCAATTTATTGCAATTGGAAATGGAGTTCACATTTTGTTCACCTTCAAATTTTCCTTCAATAGAATTTTTTTTGACAAAATTTAAGTACTTCAGAAGTAAGTTAAATGATGGTGGTAGAGAAAAAAAGGATAATGAATGTATTTTTTGGATTTTGTCAAAATTGAGAGGTCTTTTTGTTGTATTTACTTCTACTTTCTTTTTCACTATGGATGCTCTAGGAGATCAGTTTAAAATGCTGTCATTTGAAGTATTTTGTGATAGGTTATCTTGCGAACAATCAAAGTTAATGTCACTTGATGCCTTACCAAACTCAAATTAGGCATCAGTAGCAAATTCCCCTAAGGGTAAATGGAAACCTAAGTAAAAACCAGGATCTAAGACTGCAAAATTCCCAAAATCATCTCCTACCATTACTAAACCTTCTAAAAATTCTGATCCTCATAAGCGTTCTAGTCCTAGTAAAGGGAAAAAACCTATCAAAAGGAAGGTGTATGATCCATGCCCATATTGTGGTAAGACAAATCACTCTGAGTCTAGATGTTTTGTAAGAATTGAAGCACTAGAAAAGACATTGAAACAACACAAGCTTTTTGTTCCACCACCGTCATCCTCTTCTAACGCTGGTAAAGGGAAAGCTCTATCTGCACGTGCCTTCTCTCCATTGAAGGATAAATGGATCTTTGATTCTGGTACCACACATCATATAACTCATTTTGAAAATTTGTTAAGTTCAGTATCTGCTTGCAACACTTCTCAGATTATGGTGGGCAACTCTTATTTTGTTGATGTTTTAGGAGCTAGCACTGTCAATATGCCTAATGGTATTATAAAGCAAGTTCTTCATGTTCCTAAAATTTCATCAAATTTGTTGTCTATTTATCAAATTTGTCATTCTAATGATGGGAAAACTCTTGAATTTTCTACACATGGTGTTGTAATTAAGGAATTGAATGACCCTAATGATATTGTAGCTACAAGAGTGGTGGATCATTCTTCCAGATTGTATTTGTTTGATAAGTTCGAGACTTCTGTAGAATCTTCGTTGATTGCTCACTCATTTTTTGTGAGTAAATTATGGCATGAGATAAGATAAGATAAGATAAATATATTAATGTCCAACGAATGACCACATAAGTTGGTCAATGGGACTGCAGTCCAAACAATATACAAAGTGCAAGTGGGGAAGACTCAAAACGAGTTCCCGAGAACAGAAAAGAGAATTAGAGAAGAACAAGAAAAAACCCCCAAGAAAACAAAACCCCCACAGATGGGGATAATGAGACAGAGGGGGGAAGGAAAGCGGAGAAGAGAATGAAGGAGGGGGCTGATAAGGAGCTGTCTACTCAGAAATGGTAGTCCCATCCCTCCTAACATTCAAAGCTGATATGAAGTAGCTACTTATGGAATGACTCCTCGAAAAGGGGGGCGAGGCCCCCCTCCCCTGTAGAGAAGTAAGATTAGAATGACCGCCAGGGAGGCGAGTAGAACTGGATTGCCCTCTGAGACGTGTACGTTGCTGAGCCGACTGGTGGCCACTGGGGGAGCTGTGAAGGTCTATTCGGGAATGAACTGATGTATGCCCTGTAATAGGATCAAAGTGGCTCTGCCATTTGGTACCACCCACTGCGGGTAGAACCAGAAAGAAAGATGTAATTTGTCTCGTGGAAATGACTCTCGGAGGTGGGTGAAGAATCTGGTCCCGAAGCTCCAGAGACTCACGGATATAGAGGGCAAGGCACCGTTGGTCAATATATTTGAAGAAAACCGGGAGGGTCTGAACCCCTCTGAAGAGGCAATGAAATCGTCCCCCTGATCTCATAGTATATGGGGCAACGGAAGATGAAATGGTCCTCAGTCTCAACCTCTTGGAGGCTACAGAGCCTGCAAAGTCTGTCACCGTGGTCAATATGATGATCCGTCTCACAACGCAATCTGTGGGAGCCCACCCAAAACTGACCTAGGGGTATGCGGAGGGCATGCATCCAATGGCGAAAGGTGTACTTGGGGCAGATGATGAGTCCGTCGCTGATCTCAAGAAAATGCTCTGCATAAAAGGCCATCTTAGGACGCAAGCCGCCATGGGGGTTGACCCAAGTAATCTGAATAAAACACCTGTAAATATCCTCTCTGATGGACCTATTCAACACCTGCTTGGTGGGTAGATTGTGACTGAGAGGCATTCAGGGAATAATGAAAGGGGGAAGATGATCCATCTGAATACCAACAGAACCCAACAAAGCCGAAGTATCGGAGAACCAACAACGTCCTCTATCTTGAGCAATACTCATAGAGGAACAATAAGCGAGATATGGGTACCTATTCCGCTCATCAGAGAAATCCTCAAACCTCCTGACGCGGTGGATGAAGACCGAAATGTCAATAATGGTCTCTAGACGGAAAGGTCTGGCGCCGAATTCGGCTAGAATAATCAACTGAGGAACTATCTGCTTGCATCTGATGAAACGATGAAGGAGGAGAGTCTGCACTCTCTCAATTGACGCCCAATCCGTAGCTAAAAGGGAGGGCCCCCAAACAACAGACCCGTAGAGAACAGTGGGTCGGATGAGAGAGATCATGAGAGACATCTTAGAGGAAATGTCTTGAAAGTGGTGCCGGAAACATTGTCGCTCAAGAATGGCAAGAGACCCATAACCTTTGTTCACACGCGGCTGAAGGGATGCCTCATACTAAATCTAGGCCCTGAGAACTGGACTCCCAAATAAGTATATGTGTTGGTGATTTCAACCTCCTGCCCCTTGAAAAAGAAATGGAGGTGAGAGGTCTTCAACCCATTGAAGACCATGACCTTGGTCTTACCAAGATTGACCGTCAAATGCCGAAGATCACAAAATAGAGCAAGTGCGTCAAGTTGTTTCTGAAGCCCCTCAATTATAGATATTTGCAGCAGCTATCTTCTCAGAACATGGTAACTGGTCTTCCTAAAGTTTCTTTTGCTGACAGTGTTTGTCCAGGTTGCATGCTTGGTAAGCAACACCAAGATTCCTTTCCAAAGGGACAGGCCACACGAGCAAAAGCTCCTCTTGAGTTAGTACATAATGATATTATGACTTTTCCTACATGGTCATTTTCTGGTGCCAAGTATGTACTAACAATTATTGATGATTTCACTAGAAGAACTTGGGTGTACTTTCTGAAATATAAAAGTGATGTATTTGATAATTTTAAGGCTTTTATGGCCTTTGTTGAAAAGCAGTCAAGTTTATCACTTAAAAAGCTCCACATTGATAATGGGGAAGAATATATTAGTAATGCATTTAGAGATTTTTATATTGAACATGAAATGCCTTACACCCCTCAACAAAATGGTGTTTAACAACGGAAGAACAAAACAATCAAGGAGATGGCTAACTACATGATTTAATCTAAGAACTTACCACCTGAATTCTACGCTGAAGTAGTGAATTGTGCCAACTATATTCAGAACATAATCCCTCACAAAATAGTTCAGGGAATGACTCCTAAGGAAGCATGGTTAGGAGAAAAACTAGATGTATCTGATTTTTGAGTTTTTGGAAGCAAATCATGGGCCTTTGTTCCTGATGACAAGTGGAAATCTATGGAGAAAAAGAGCACTGAGCTTATATTTGTTGGACACTATGGACATGTGAAGGCATATTGTCTTTTAGATCTTGTTACACATGAAGTTTTCTATTGGAGAGATGTTTGTGTTGATGAAACAAACACTCCTTCAGATGATGATACTCCAACTTCTCTTCCTTCACTTGTACTTGACTCGGAGGACATATCTATTGATTCAGATGATGTGGAGCTAGCTCCGCCAACTCCACCTTCATCACCTCCAACACAACAATCCACTCTTTAGTCTACTGGTGATTTGGCTGGTGATTTGAATGATTTACGTCTTACTAGATCTCAAACTTCTGGTAATGTTGATTTACGTCGTACTCACTCTATGCCTTTTGGAATGGCTTTGATAGGTCAAGCTATTTCATATGATCTAGTTACTTTTTCTAAGGCTAGTGGTAAATTTGAATGGGATGAAGCTATGAAAGAAGAATATTCATCTTTGTTGAAGAATAACACTTGGGATTTGGTACCTCTTCCTAAGGGAAAGAAAAATTGTAAAATTTAAATGGGTCTATAAGACCAAATATGCTGCTGATGGTTTTGTTGACACGGACAAGACTCGCCTTGTCACTAAGTAGTTTTCTCAAGTTGAAGGAGTAGATTACTCTGAAACTTTTGCTCCTGTAATGAAAAAGGATTCTGTTCGCCTTGATTTCTCCCTCGTTACATCTCATAAATGGCCAATATATCGGATGGATGTGAAGAGTGCCTTCTTGCATGCTGATCTCCATGAGGAGATTTATATGGAGCAATCTCTAGGTTTTGTGCAGGATAAGTCTTTGGTTTGCAAACTTCGCCGATCTCTTTACGGTTTGAAACAAGCTCCCAGAGATTGGTATGAGAAAATAGATATTTTTCTGTTGAATGTTGGATTTCATCGTTGTGAGATCGATCATAATGTGTATGTTCTGAAAAGTGATGAAGATTTACTAATATTGGTATTATATGTTGATGATCTTATCCTTGTTAGAAGTTCAAATTCCTTGGTTCAGGACATACAACAAAGTTGAAGACAAATATTGATAGGACGGATTTGGGTCTGTTGCACTACTTGGTCTTCAAGTTCATCAGTCCGTAGAAGGCATTTCCATTAGACAACAAAATATGCTACAAATCTTCTTCAAAAGTTTCATATGGCCACTTGGAAGCCTTCACCTTCTCCATATTAGTCAGGTATTCAATTGACCGTTGATTGTAAAACTAAGTTGGTTGAACCTACTTTGTTTAGATGGTTGGTTGGAAGTTTGCTATATCTGACACATACTCGTTCCGATATAATATTTTCTGTTAACCTTGTCCCTCGGTTTTCACACGAACCTCATGAGAGTCATTGGAAAGCAACAAAGCCTATTTTGCGTTACATTCGTGGGACTTTGAGTTATGGCATTCAATACACATCACAGGGTTCTTCCACTATTAAGGGGTTCACAGATTCAGATTGGGGTGTATGTCGAGATACATGACAATCTACTTCAGGCTTCTTTTTTCACCTTGGTTCAGGACCAGTTGCCCGGGCTTGTAAGAAACAAACCATTTTGTCCTATTTTCTACTGAGGTAGAATACAAAAGTGTAGTAAAAATTGGTTAGGAAGATCTTTGGATTCAATAGATACTTGATGAATTTGGCTTCTCACAGGACTCTCCTATTGTGATTTGGTGTGACAGTCAAAGTGCCATCAAAATTGTCAAAAATCCTATTGAGCATCAGAGGACCAAACATATTGAGATCCACATGCATTTTATTCGCAAATTGATACAAGATGGTGTTGTTCGTCTCCAGTTTGTTTCCACTGCTGCTCAAATTGCTGATATTTTCACTAAACCTCTTCCCTCTCTTTGTTTTATACACTTGCAAGAGTTACTAGGGGTTAAAGAAGTCGTACTTGAAAGATCTGAATAAGTTTTTTGTTTTTTTGGGTACCTTATTTGGCATAGTAGCCAGGACCCGTGCTTGTTTTTTCACTCCCTGGCATTTGCTTAAGGGAGGGTGTTTATGTAAGTGTGAACACACAAACTCGGTTTAGGGATATTTTCTATCTAGTTTTGTTTGTGCATTCACACCAATAATCTCCATTTGGGAGTTCTTAGCTTGGTTGGCTTTATCTCCTATTCTTGTGTGAGTTGTTTCTCACGCACGTACACATTTAGAAAATGGTTGTTAAGAATTGTTCTTGTCCTTGAATCATGGAGATATCTCTATCTCTCATTATAGGCTATCTCACCTATTTCTAAGGTGTAGATAATCTTGTAGGACGCTTATTTAAACTGCTGCTCCCGGATGTGAAAGGAGTGAGATTTATTGAATAATAAAATATTTCTGTGTGTGAAATTACAGTCTTCAATTCTTTTCTGAGTATTTTGTGTCCAATATTTCAGTTTTGTCTCACTGCACGATCCTGTAGGTTGCTCCCACATTTGTATCTAATAAACGACAATAACATTACTCAATGCTACTGGCATTATATTGAGCTTATTGACCATTTTTTTCATTCTAGATATTACCAAAGTCTGCATGGAGTCTTGTCATATTCGTAATACAGCCTTCAAGACACAGTGGGGCCTATGAGTGGTTGGCCATGCCTTTTGACCTCATCAATGAACATGCCACATTCATGCACATCATCAACGATGGTATAGTTACCACCTTGGCAAATTTGTGGTTGTGTATCTAGAAGACATCTTGGTCTATAATAAGACCTAACCACTTGGTCCATATGCGGATAGTGTTAGATCTTCTTCATCAATAATAGTTCCAAACCAAGATGAAGAAGTACTTTGGGAAAATTCCCATCAAGTACTTGGGCTTTCTTATTGACTAGGATAATGTACATGTGGATTTAGTTAAAATCAAGGTCCTTTGTGAGTGACCCACTCCATCCAACATTTCAGATTTGAAGATTTTTTTGGGAAGAGAGGAATTACATTTATAACTAATTGCATATTGCCCACCCCTTTTTTGAGCTCACTCATCAGAAAATTCTTACTTAGAATCCACAGGCTGCCCGAAAATTAAGTTGTTTGAAAGATGCTCTTTGTACTGCTCTTGTGCTTTCTTTCTTTGACCTGCAACAACCATTTGAGCTTGAGACTGATGCTTCTCTGTACGACATAGGCATGGCTCTTAAGCACAGGACCTCAATCGGCATCTTATTTTGAGGCCTTCTCACAATCCAAGCTCAATTATAGCACTTGGAACAAGGAATTCTATGCTTTAGCCAAGCACTTGGGCATTGGCGCCATTGTATTCTTGGTAAGGAGGTCATTCTGCACACATGTCACTAGCCCTTTCAGTTCTTGAAATATCAATCCAAGATTCAAGAACATCCACATTTGAAGTTGGCATCTTATATTTAATAGTTTCATCTGATGATCAAAGACAAGAAGGGCATCACCAACAAAGTGGCAGATCTTCTTTGTCGTCTTCCTTGAGTACTTAGCATCTCATACATTTGATGAGTCTAATGATCATCTACCTTGTGGATCCTCACTCCGGTTCGATAATTGATGCTTTGCAACAATCCAAAAAGAGCAATTAAACACCTTTTCTTGATACAGCTTGAAAGATGGGCTGTTGTACAAGCTCACTCAACTTTGTGTTCCCACCGATCCTTCTTGCCAACTTCTACTCAAGGAGGCTTATTCGTCCGCATTGGGTGGACATTTTGGCACACATAAAGCTTTGCAAACCTTGCAACACAATTTTTATTGGTCCTCTATGCTGAAGCAATTTGAGGTTTTCATTTGCCAGTGCTTGCTTTGCAGCCAGTTTAAACCTTCTCATCAGAAGCTTGGATTGTATCAGCCATTCGATGTGCAACTTATGATGAGTGTGAAGACCTCTACTCCGTGGATCCTCACTTTGGTCTGATCACTGATGCTTCGCAACAATCAAAATGATCAATCAAATGCTTTTCTACAGTTTGAGAGATTGGTTGTTGTACAAGCTCACTCAGCTTTATGTCCCCACTTATTGTACTTGCCAACTTTTGCTCAAAGAGGCTCATTCGTCTCCATATGGTGGACATTTTGGCATGCAGAAAACTTTGCAAATTCTGCAGCACAACTTTTATCGGCCCTTTATGCTGAAATTGAGAGTTTCATTTGTCGGTGCTTGCTTTGCAGCCAGTTTAAGCCTTCTAATTGGAAGCTTGGATTGTATCAACCATTTCTGGTACCGTCATGACCATGTGAATACACTTCCACAGGTTTCATTAGTGGCCTACTCCCAACGCAATGTTAGCATAACTGAATTTTTTGGATGGTGTGCCAGTTTTCCAAAATGGATTTTTTTATGCCTTGCACCAAGGTAGTTGATGCTCCACAAGCTGCTGATTTGTTTTAATTGTGTTTGGAGCACTTTTGAGTGTAGAGTCATTATTATTTTCGATTGCGACTCTTGCTTGTTGAGTCAATTTTGGAAATTGTTGTTGAAGCTTCTTGGCTATCCTTTGTGCTTGTCCACTTCCTTTCATTCGCAAACTGATAGCCATACTGAGGTTTTCAGTTGCAATTTAATCAATGCTATCCCCATCTACCAGCTTCAAAACAATTACAATTGGGCTACTCATGTTTGTACAAGGCATGTTCCTTTTGAAGTTTGTTATAGCTTGCAGCCATCGACACCTTATCAGATCCAATTGCTCTTCCAGCTCGAGCTACGTCCCACCAACAATAGGAGCAAGATAAAGCTTCTTCTTGTATGCAAAATTTGCTCAGCTTAACGTCAATATTCAAGATATCTTTAGCATACTCGGGCCAAATTCAGGTTGGTGATCGTGTTAAAGTCCATCCGTTACAGGCCTTACATAATTCTCCAAGTTGCGGGCCTCAATGTTTTTGCTTGGATCTCCTAGTGCAACTTGGCATTCATGATGTTCTAAATACGAGTGAGCTTATGCTGCACGAGCCATCTCACTTGGAGGAGGAGGTTTCCATCATTCATGCAAAAGATCCAATCCTGGATTTTCACTAGCTATTGGTTGATGATACTTTGCTTGATGTTTGGATTCCCACCAATCACAAGAAGTAAACCACTACTTGGTTGGTCACAAAGGTATTTTGCCAAAACAGGGCAAACGGTTCTCTGAGTTGGCTTTTGCAGAGAAGTTTTATCATCTAATGTAGAAGTTTGGGATGAATTCCACTAAGCAGAGAGGTTATGAAATATCCTGTAACTAATTCCTCGAAAAAATCTCAACATTGTAAATTCCACCTTGTGCACTGCGCCTAGTACACTAGAGAATGTTAGTTCATATTACAGTTTAGTAACTACATCTCGGTTAGATTGAATAAGGTAAACATACACATATATTGTTTGCTAACTGCATCTCAGATTAGACCGAATGGGGTTTCCTTGCACATGTTCTGTTCACTAACTGCACAAAATTTAGACTAACTGGGTGCCTATGCATGCTCAGTTCAATGGAAGTTTGTGTCGACTTAACCTCATAATTGGAAATCCATTTATTCCACATTAATGAAGGTGTACAATGTACATCAACAGTTTTGGAAGCTATCACTTGTATTCTCTGCTGTCTCATGTATGTTCATTTTAGTTTCTGCTATCATTTATTTTCTGCAGTTTGTGAGGTCATTTCCTTACGACTCTCTCCAAGGAAGCTAGCAATGTCATTGTTAAAATATTTTTCCTTGATATGAGGGTTTGAGATTTTTGGGGTTCTGCTTGCAGGCCGGGTACAATCATTCACTTACAAGGAAATAGAAGAGTTCTGTGAAGGATTCAGCAATCTTGTAGGGAAGGGCTCTACCTGTTACATATACAAAGGTATTTTATCAGAAGGTACAGAGATTGCAGTCAAAAGACTCAAAGACATGGTTCAGGGTCAGTCCAACATAGAAAGAAGACTTCAGTGTCAGGTATCAAGTGTATTGTGTTTATGGACATAAAAGAACTGAACAGTTCAGTATGTAACAAGGAAATTGACTGAAAAGCTGACAAGATAAAAATAAAGTCAGTAGCAAGAATTTGAATTTTTGAGTTTGCATAGCTCATCATGAGTTATGTTTATGATTTCTGTATGAATGGAGCAGTTACTAATCCTTTCAAGATTTTCTTTTGAGTGTACGCAGACAAGTAACAAATACCAACAATGATAGATCAAAGCTCCTAGATTTTGTACATCTTCTAACCAGATCTGAGATAACATCAACACAACATAGAGTGGAGAAACATATTTCTATGAGCGTGCTTGAAACAATAATCTTTCCTATTGGACCATATAAATTTGACAGAACAGTGTATTAACCGAATGTATCACTCCAGTGTATTAACCTAATGTATCACCCCTTAACATATGCACAAAGACTTAATAAAAATTAGCATTAAATAAAATATTATATCCAATATTTACTTTTTATTTTCTGGTTTTAAAGTGAAGATATTTGAATTTACACATCTGATAGAAATATCAAACAAATATATGAGTGATTTCAGAACTACACAGTTACTGGATAAAATAACATAATATTTTGTGATTCTGTTGCTATATTTCTCTCTCTGGCTTTCATGAAATACTTAGCTATTACACTTTCTTCATATCCATACATTCAAATGACTCAATTATGGTTTCTGTTTCATATAGAATTTCCATGTACGCAATGCTCAAACTTCTTGATAGATAAAATAATGCATTTGGTCCTGTTAGCAATCCACTTGAATCCCAATTGTGGTCTCAGGCTGGAGTTGCCATTAAATTTACACCAAATAAACATTGATTATTCTCCCACATTTTCCAACTCTCATCACCAAACCTATGATGATACACTTGCACAATGCAAATACATATGAACACAACCATACTGATTAACCCTACACCTTGTCTTTAGATAGATGGAGTACATCAGTAAGGAGTGAGTTGTTTGCATGCATTGAAAGAGCAATGTGAAAGGGGACTTGATGATGGTAGCAGGGCCCTATACTAGATTCCCACCGCCATAGTAGCAGCCAACAAACCACATCTGCATCGCCATAATAATATTCATGTGACCATGCACCTTTGTAACACAATGCATACTACATACGGCAGTCTACTACTCTAAACACACACTAATCAACATTAGATTAAGACTAAAGTGAAGCATGTTCAGGAACGGATCACAACAGAAATCAACATTGGTCAAAATGTAAATTTGCAAAGTTTTGGGTGAATAATAGGGATGGTCCGTTCCTTCAGTCCCCAGTATTTGGTAGTTTCCAATGTGACTAACTACGGCCAAGAACCAACCAAACTACTTGAACTAACCTCTAACCACTTGAGACAAATCCCCACTTTAATTAGCACTTGATTATCTGTTTTGAAGAAAGAATGGGACTTCACTCGAAATAACATGAGTCAACCTTGACTTGACTTTATCATAGAAATTATATCCATCTTTTCACAACTTCTACTATTTTGATGCACAAGTGGATCTGGCTTTGAACCTTAGGTTATTTAAGGCCCTAACCTTAATGCCTACCCTTAATAAATTATTCTATAACAAAATGGGTATAGTTATTGTTCAACCAAGGAATTTTTGACACCAACAATAGCCCTTACAAATTTTAATTCTTTACGACTAAGTGGCTTTAGCAAAGCACAAATTTCTATACAATTTAAATAAAGTTTAAATGATAGCTTACGCCTCACTCTCAATCACCACCTTTGTAAAATAATAATTGTTTTACGTGGAGATTTTTTTGGAGGAAAATCTTGCAAATTGTAATGCTTTATGACTCAACGAATCTATCAAAAATACAATTGATATGTTATTTAAATAATGGTTTATGCCTCACACTTAATCACCAACTTTGGAAAAATAATAATTTCTGTAGTTTAACATTTGGAGGGGGCTTCATAGGTGTCAACATAGCATCCCTCATCGTAATGAAATGACTTGTATAGATAAGAAAAATTATGGCAATAAATAGCAATATGAATATCAATAGCATAATATAGAACAGATCCACTCAGTATGATTGAGAGCAGGGCAGAATGCTAGAAATATATGATTGAGCCACTTCAGAGGGGCAACTTCCATAACCTTACAATGCAAATAGTATATACAATATGATGATTCAATACTAACCACTACCTCCTATATATACTCTACTTAGTCTATGGATACTCCATAGGCTTACCCTACTAGTAATACGGAGCTATAGAAATTATCATATGACTAAGTAAAGGGTTATGCTAGCCACAAGTTGGACTACATATATCTCGATACATGCTATAAATTAAGGGCGTAGCACGCTTCTCCCTTTCAGACCAATGTTGTCCTCAATATTGATGATCGCTGAATGCTTTTGCCGGAACTTTTCATCTTCCCATGTCACATCGTCACTTGCCAAATTCTTCCACTTGATCAAATACTCTGTAATCACCCATGTTGTCAAGCCCTTAGTGCGTGTCTTGAGGATTCCCTCAGGTTCCAATATGATTATGCCCTCTTCATCAGCTATGGTAACTGTGTTTGGGCTGAAACTCTGTGTAATGACCTTGAAGCAAGAAACATGGAAGACTGAGCGTATTTTTGCTAACTGAGGTAACTTCAGTTCGTATGCTACGCTTCCAATCTCCCTAAGACCTGATAAGGGCTGTAATACTTGGGAAAAAGCTTGTTATCCTTATTATGTCTTTTGAAAAAGAATTTCTTATTTGGTTGCAATTACACAAAACTCAATCTCCTCCTTCAAAATGTCTTTCATTGTGGTGTTGATCAGCTTGCTGCTTCATTCGGTTTTGTGCCATTGCCAAGTTATCTTTCAGATGAGAGATTACCTCTTGTTGGTGTTGAATGTGTTCTTTGACTGCTTGAACCTTTGGTTGAACCCTCAAATATAAGGTGATGGATGGTGAATGGTTCTCATAAAGTGCCAAAAATGGAGACATTTTGAATGAGGCATGGAAAAACTGTTATACCGCCATCCTGCTTGTGGAAGCTATTTAATCCATCTCTCCTATTGATGTGAAGCAAAACAATGGAGTTAACCCTCCAATCACTTGTTGACCACCTTAGTTTGCCAACCAGATTGGGGATGATATGACGAGCTAAGAGTCAATGGAATACCAAAGCATGAGAATAATTCAGTCCAAAAGTTACTGGCAATATGGGATCATGATCACTTACTATGATCTTTGGGGTTCCATTAGCTTCTGAATCGTATCCATAAAATTTACAGCTACTATACTTGCTACACACATACGTGACAACACACAAAAATGGGCATATTTGGCGAGTCTATCTATGACAACCATGATAACAATTTTCCCTTAAGATTTTGGCAATCTTGTGATAAAATCGAGGGAAACGTCCTCCCACCTCTGACTAGAGATTGAGAGGTTGCAGAAGTCTAGTTCTTAATTGTCCCACCCTTGTTCGCTATGATACCATGCATTTTGCCACAAATTTCTGGACATCCCCGTTGAACCCTTCCCAAAAGAAATCTTGCTTGATTCTATGATAAGTTTTCAAGAAGCATGAGTGCCTACCAATTAGAGAAGCATGGAGTTCCAAAAGAACTTTATGCTTTTGGAATTTCATGCTTAAGGGTTGAATTCTTGCACAGGTACAACATGTCCTTGTACCATAGAGCATACCCTTTCCACACAAATTTGTCTACCATGCTCAGATTTTGTTGGAACTTCATAACGAGATTATGTGTATTTTTGTCTTTCTTCCATTTTGATCTTGCCTCATGCCCCAATTTGCTTGTAGTGTAAACATGGTGCACATTAGTGCTTCTGTGGACTCATCCCTCCTAGATAGTGCGTCAACCACAACATTCTCCTTCCCTTTTTTGCAGATGATCTCAAAGGCATATCTTACCATTTTTGTGACCCATTTTTGTTGTTCTTTTGACGAAAACCTCTATTCCAAGAAGTATTTTAGATTGTTGTGATATATCTTCACCTTAAAATGTCTTCCTATCATATATGGTTTCTATTGTTTTACTCCATAAAGGATGGACATCATTTCCTTTTTGTAATTGAGCTTCAACAAACTCTTACCTTTAAGTTGGCGAAACTTAAATGCAATGGGCCTCCTTGCACGGCTACCCACTCCCATGCCAAATCCTGAAGCATCACATTCAACAATGAAGGTTTTGGAAAAATATAGGGTAGCCAAATCAGGGTGGTGCACATGGCCTACTTTAGCTTCTCAAATGCGTGGGTGGCTTCCTCATTGCAATGGAATGAGTCCTTCAATAAAGCTGAGTGGTGCTGCTATGTTGCTGTAACTTTTTACAAAACAACTATAGTAGCTTGTGAGCCCTAAGAAGCCCTATAGGTTTTTGAGGGTTATAAGCATCTTTCCATTCTATTATGGCCTTAATTTTGTGAGGGTCCACCTTGATGCCTTCATGTGAAACATAGTGACCTAAATATTCCACCTACTTGGCTCCAAAAGCACATTTGGAAGGCTTGACATAAAGCTGATGTTGTTCAAGAGTATCCAAACCTTGATTCACATGATGCAAGTATTCCTCCCATGTTTTGTTGCATATTAAAATGTCATCAGAAAACACCAAGACAAAGTTCGGTGGGAATGGCCAAAAGACAAAGGTCATCAAACTTTGAATTGTAGATGGTGCATTTGTGAGGCCAAAAGGCATCACCGGAAATTCATAGTGGCCCTCATGGGTTATGAAAGCTGTCTAATATATATATTGTCATGCCTAATATATATCCTCATATTTGATTCTAATTTGATGATAACCAAAGTGGACATCAAGTTTCGTAAAATAGACAACACCACGTAACTCATCTAGCAAATAAAAAATTACTCGATTTGGGAACTTATCTTTGATGGTGTACTTGTTGAATTCTTTGTAGATTGGACACATTACCATTGGATAAGAATAAGCACTTAGCCTATGCTAGATAAACCTACCTCCAACATTTCCTGTACCATCTTTTCAATCTCACTCTTTTGTACATATGAGTATGTAAAAGATCGGATGTTGGGGTGGTTGGTTCTTTGGTACTATTTAAATGGCATGATCATGCTCCCACTGTGGTGGTGGTCCTCTCGACAAATCTCTAAAAACTATAGTGTGCCCAACTACAATTGCTGTAGATCTAGCGGCATAGGCACCTTTGTTGGTTGTGCTTTTATTGAAAATAGATGTGCCACAAATCCATCTACTCCCTTTTTTAGAATCTCTTGCATTTGATGAGAGCTCACGAATTGTGGGCACTTTACACTCAACCCATGCACTTAAAATGTCTTGTCTCTAAATGAAAACACATGAATGGTTCTTGGAAATTCAACTCAATCCTAACCAAGGTAGTGAGCCATTAGACTCCTAGCACAATGTTTGCTCCACCCATGGGAATGGCAAACACGGGGTAATCTAGTCGATAGTCTCTCATGGTGAGTTTAATACTATGATGTTTCCTTGAACAATTGATTGTACCTTCATCTGCAACTATGAATTGAAATTCTAGAGCCGGATTAACAAAACAGTTCAAGCGTGAATCCAAATTTTTGTTGATGAAGTTGTGAGTACTTCCCGAGTCAATCAATACTATCACCTTCTGGGTATTTAAAAAACCCACTGACTTGAGGGTTTTTGGGGTCACAATGACTGAAAATGCATGGCTAGAAATAGTTGGTTGGGTATCTCCTGATTCCTTTGACTTATCAATAGCCGAAGGAATAAGGAGATATCCACCCAAAGGCAAATCCAATGAGTGCTATATTGTGCAAAGGTAAATATAAAAAAACTTAGGGTCGACAGTGTCGTATATTGATGTGATTGTCTTGCCAAGTCGAATCCAACGACTTCTATACTATGCAAGGGTGCAAAAGCTTCCAAACGAATCTGCTAGGTGCAGATGGAACCTTAAAATCCTTAGAGATCAAAAGTTTTTGTTTGACCCAACAATCAAACAGACACTAACACAATGCATTTCAAAAGTCTTGCCCTAATTGAAGCCTCGTGTAATGTACCCAAATGGACAAATTCTAATCCCTGACGGATTATTCCTAACTCTGATCTAAATCAACAATAACTAGAAGATATACAACATTAATATAATGCAGATCTGAGTCATATTTAGAAAATGCGACTTGCCTAGATAAGATAAGATAATTATATTAAATGCCCAATAAGTAACCACAAAAATAGGTCAATGGGACTGCGCCATACAAATCAAAGCAGAAGCAACAGGGAAAACCCAAAAGGGTCTTCAAAAACAACAAAAGAAGAATAAGAGTACAAAGAAGGAAAGGGGGTGAAGGGAAAAGCCTTGACACCAACCCTCACGACTGTCGCCCAAGGCTAGCCGAAAAGAATCTGGTGATGTGCTGATGTCTGGTGTCAGGAATTGGAAGTTGTCTGGGACGCCTATGATCCGTGGAAAGTCGAGCTTTTTGGGTGAACTTGGTGGTTTGTCGCCTATGAGAGGGGGCCCTTGGCCGTGTCTCAGTCCATATATCTCTGGTCTGTGTAGAAGCTCCTCTAGTCCTAACAGATCTAATATGAGGATCTTCACTAGGATCAGGTCTCCGCTTGGTGCCCCTCTCACCCGGGAGCACAACAAAGAAAGATGTGATACGTTGAGTAGTAGTCTCCCTGGAAGGAGGATTGAGGACCCCGTCATGGAGCTTAAGAGCTTCCTGTAAATAGAGAGCGAGACACCTCTGATCATAGTACCTGAAGAAGGTTGTGAACATTGGACGTTCATGGAATAGACAGTGAAACCTCCCTCTGATCTCATAGTAGACGGGGCATCGGAAAACGAATTGTTCCTCTATTTCAATCTCCTGGAGGGAGCAAAGCTGACAGATCCTCTTGGACCTATCCAACTGGTGATCGCTCTTGACTCGAAGCCTGTGGGAGCCAACTTTGAACTGGCCTAGGGATATGCGAAGAACATGCATCCAATGACAAGAGATATAGGTGGGCCGAATGATGAGTCCATTGTTGACTTCGAGGAAGTGATTGACATAATAGGCCATCTTCGGGCGTAGCTCATCCCGGGCGTTGGTCCAAGTAATCTGAATGAACTGTCTGTATATATCGTCTTTGATGATTTTGTGCAGGTCTTGCGTGCTCGGAAGGAGGTGAGCAGCAGCATCCATGGAGTACCTGAAAGGGGGGAGACAGTCCATGTTGATCCCAAGGGATCCAAGGAGATGAGAGGCCCCGACATACCAGTAGCGAACACGGCCACCTTAGTCACCGCATTCGTTGAACATCATCCATGAAATCCGAAAATTGCCGAATCTTTACTTTCAAGAAAAAAAACGTTGTTATTCACCATTAAAGTCGTGACTCTTTTCTGTGAAGTTGTGAAGCCTTTTTGTGAAGTCGCGGTGCCCCCAGAAGCTGGAAATAAACCAGAAGCGTGAACAGTCTTGCGTGACAGCGATAAAACTATTGTGACAACGTGAAAATCTCCCGGCGTGAACGAAAACTTCGATAGGTTTAGCTTTTAGGTTTCTTCGATATTATTATGGAAGCACCTCTAATATTGTAAATTAGATTTTTTTACAGGTATCTAAATGATATAAAGTAAATGATTATATAAAAATTATGGAAGCACCTCTAATATCGGATTAAATATATGACATAATTTAGATATTTTTATATAAAGTTAATAACTTTAACAAAACCTTTATTTTTGGGGCTTTAAAAAATGCATAAGTTGTTAATTTATTATAGCTTATTATTTTAATAATAATTTTAGGAAATTCTAAAATAATTATCAAATAATTTTAATGTTTTTATATGCTTATAAATTTAATAAAGTGTTGTAGTTTATTAAACATTATAAATGTATATTAATTTATATATTTCTTTTAGTCGAATTTAATCACAAATTTTATTGCCGATTTTTTTAACAGTGAATTTTTAACGAATTTTGTCCTCGGCGAATTCGAACACGAATTCGAATGCGGTGATTAAGACGGCCACTACGGTTAGAAAGAGCGATGGCCTCAGAAGAACAATAGGCAAGGTAGATGTACCTATCTCTGCCTGTGGAAGAATTAGAAAGTCCCTGGATGTGGTGCAAGAGTGAGACGAGACCAAAGATGACCTCTAGTCTGAAAGGGCGATCCCCAAACTCGGCATGGATGATATTATGAGGAACAATCTCTTTACATCTGATGATCCGTCTGAGCAAAAGGGTTTGAACTCGCTCAATAGAAGCCCAATCTAACTCGAGTAGGGAAGGACCCCAAACCTCAGAACCATAGAGAACTGTGGGTCTCACAAGAGAGTCCAAGAGAGACATCTTGGACAACGTGTCCTGAAAGTGGTGGCGGAAGCATTGTCTCTCCAAGATCGCAAGGGAACCATACCCCTTATTGATGCGGGGTTGAATAGCCAGGCATAGATTGAAGCGAGGTCCAGAGAAGAGAACCCCTAGATAGGTGTAGGAGTTGGTGATCTCCAATTCCCCCCCTTTGTAGAAGAAATGGAAATTGGAGGTCTTCAGCACATTGAAAACCATAACCTTGGTTTTACCCAAGTCGACTGTAAGCTTTTTATGATCACATAAGAGGGCTAAGGCATCAAGTCGTCTCTATAACCCCTCTGCAGAAGAAGCCAAAAGGACCACATCATCCGCGAAGAGAAGAATGTAGATCAAAACTTGGTGAAGAAGACAACCATCCCCGTCCTGTATGTGGTCATAGAGAAATTCCTCCAACTCATCAATATAAATACCAAACAGAGTAGGAGAGAGAGGGCAGTCTTGTTTGACCCCGATGGTGCTCCTAATGAAGTTGGAAAGCCCAGCAGCAGTACGAAGGCAACCTAAGACCTCCTCATACAGTTGAGTGATGACGACAAGAAAGGTATCGAAAATATCAATGTCTCTAAGTATGTGGAAAAGGGCTTCCCACGGAACAAAGTCAAAGGCTTTCCGAATGTCCACAAAGCAGCAGAAGGCTCTGGATGAACGGTGACGTGTTTCCTCAATGATATCACGGAGTGTGAGAATGTGATCCATAATCTGGTACCATGTCCTGAAACTTGCCTATCCTCTGGCTCTGCACTAGTACTGCTTTAGAAACTCGGATAGTTGCAAATGGAGAACAATGTCGTACAACTTGGAGAAAGTGTAACCCACCATAATTGTCCTGTAATTATTAGGATCAGAAGTAGGACCAGATTTGTGAATAAGATGGATAATATGGTGGGACCAAGGTTGCGGGAAGCCAGTACACACCTCCTAATTGAAAAGGTCTACCAAATAACTGTTGATGGTGTTGATCCCATGCTTGAAAAACTCTGCTTGGAAGCCTTCCTCATCTACTGATTTGCTGCAATTCATCACTGATATGGCCGTCTTAACATTTGTGTAGGTGAAGATGTGGTAGGTTGAGGGTGGGGACACAACCTGGGTCTGGGGCTGACCAGGGATATCATAAAAGGTGGTGTGGGTGAACATAGTGTGGGGGTCAAGGTCCACGGGTAAGGGGGAGCGCCGAGGAATGATGGTACGCCAAAAACGTTTGGGGGAATGCAAAAGTGAGGTGCGGAGATCCCTCCTTCTGTGGGCAATAAAGGTATGCTTCTTGTGGCGGAGGAGATTACGATAGGCAATTTTGAGGGAGGCGAAGGATGGGAGGTCATGGGTAAAGGCCATGCGGAGTTGGTGGTGAAGGGTTTTTCAGTTGTCATCATACCATTGGTTCATGGGGCATGTCCTTGTACTAAGGGTCCTGGAGGTGGAATGGGGGTAGGAAAGCAAGGCTGCCTCGTGGATAGCAGTGGCAAGAATGTTGTACATCCTGTCAGTGGGGAACATAGTGAATTGGGATAAAGGGGGGAGAAGCTGACGGAGATGAAAGGAGAAGGTTCTGGGGTCACCCTCATGAAGTCTCATAGTGGTATGTGAAGGGTAGTGAGGGGGGCCAGGGGTCTGGGGGGAAGTAGTTTCTAAGGAGAATGAGAGGGCTGCATGGTTAGCGAGGGGAATGGGGGAGATAGAAAAGTGGTAGATAAAGGGAAGAATGTTAGGGGTAGTCATGACGTAATCAAATACACTAGCGCCACCACAATGAGGTCTGTAGGTGAAGAACTGGGAATACGGGAAACAAGATATGCCATTAAGGATCAACAGGTCATGAGATTCCCCCATCTGTAAAAGGTGTCGGCCATATGTTGTCAAGGGCCTTGCCACATCATCAAACTTCCTCTGAAGACCAACAGAACCCGGATCCACCTCCGAAGTACAAAGAGCATCAATTGTCCTGTCATGCAATGGGACTTGGGAGTTTTTGGTTCGAGCATTGAAATCACCCAAAAGGATGACCTCACCAACTGCAGAGAACTGAGAGATGCCAGCAGAAAGGTCAAAGTAGGGGTCCCCATCCGGGCCATTCTCAATGGCAAAAGGAGAAGAGACAGGGGGAAGTAACAGACTGCAATATAAATGTCTTGGATAAGGTATGGGGTCCGCCTAACCTTGTCCACAGAAAACGGGCAAACTCGTCCTTGGCCGCCACTGAAATCTTGCCACGAAGAGTGTCCCTGACCAAGCAAGCGACTCCGCCAGAACCCCTAACTCCACCGGAGCTCCTAGTATCCTGCCTGCAAACTGAGAGCCAGTAGTACCCCCTAAAGTCCGGGAGATGACGAATGAGGCTCTCATGAGTTTCCGTAACAAAAAGGAGATCTGAGTGACCTAATGCATCCTGTAGGAGACCGGGTGAAGACCGGTAAGACCCATTTCCATTCCAACATGAAATGAAAATGCCCCTGTTACGATGCCTTTCCTAGCGGGACTGTCATTTGGACCCGGGAACCCAACCAAGAGGGAAGGTGTCTCGAATCACTAGTCTGAGGTTCCGAATAACCGCCCATTTACTTGCCTTCATGGCTGCCATGACCATCTACTAGGACCGTTTGAGTACTGCCACCTGGGCTCTAGTGAGATCTTCATCAAGGAAGATCTTATCCGGAAGTGAGAAAAGTCTCCTTTTAGCCCTAAGAGCCCGAAGCCTGTCTTCAACTGATTTGAAGTGAAGGAAGAGGGTAGAATCAAGACCAAGCCATGCTCTATCAATTTGCACCTTCGGCAGTCCCAACTTGTTTGTGATGAAGTTAGAAGCGATGGCAAAAGGATCAGAAAAAGGAGGTGTGGGTAGCCCTCTTACCTTGAGATTGAGCTCTCTTGTTCGTCTGTTTCTTTCTTCCACAAATTTTTCCTGTACAACTTCCTCCACAACTGTAATAGGAGAAGTGTTTTGGTCCTTATCTTTCACAATTTGTGCTCATGAATCAGATTGTTTCTTGAGATTTTCATGTTGGGTTTGAATCTCTTCCTATTTGTGCTTGAAGGCTGAAATTTCTGCATGTAATTGATCGTTAGGTCCTGTAGGAATGGCCTAGGTCGTGATATTTGTAAGTTGCCTGCTTAGAGAAAGATTGTTCGCTTCAACCTTTTCACCCGAGAAGTTAATTCAAAAAATTTAATTTGAAGGGTTCTGTTGGAAGATTCCAATGTCTCTAATCTGCTGAGCAACTCGGCAATAATGTTTTGGAGGCTGCCTTCCTGTTGACCCTGTTCTTTTGATCCAAGGTTAGAAACCAACGGCGCTGCGGGGGTGGAGGGAGTCATCGTGGAGGGCTAGACTGCTTGGAGAGGTGAAATGATTAGAGGAGTGGTAGAGTCTCCAAGTCCCCCAAACCGAGTGGCCCTGTGCATAGAAGATCAATGCAGGTTAGGGACCGAGCCCAAAGGTAGCGAGCAACTTTGAAACACAACCACGAACCCAGACGAAGCCAATCAATGCCAGTAGGGGAACAAGCCACGAAAGATGAATACCAGCCACGAAGTTGAGCCACAAACAACGCCAAAAACACAAGCAACGAACAAGTTAGGTGGGGACGAGCTACGAAACTGAGCCACAGAAACCACGAGCCTAGAAATGAACTGTGGAAACCACGAGCCCAAAACACAACCACGAATAGGGAGTTTGAGCCACAAAGGGAGTTTCGAGCAGTGTAGTCAAGCTAACGCAACCACGATAGAGAGGAATCGAGCCACAATTTTTAGCCATGATCCCTTTTGCTACAGGTTACACGATTGTTAAAAGGACTCCTTTGTGTCAATGTCCTATGTGTCCCAAAACAACAACCAAGAATTAGGAAACAATTCACGAGCAGAGGAAAGCTTAACTCGAGGGCATAAAAAAAGGAACACGTCACAGAATGTTAAACGAGCCACAATTTTTGATCACGACAACAATTACCGTGGTCGCGGGTATGGAAACGTGATCGGGAATGAGGGTTATAGTCGAGCATGGAAATTCAACATTAAGTTATATTTCAAAACATTCAAAACTGAAGTAAAACCATATTTTTATTACCAAAAACAGATCTGCTGATTTAATTATTGCAAAAAACTTTAGAAAATACCAGATTCAAACCAAATAGAAGGCTGAAATTTTATTAATAATTCTATAGATGCACAACTCACAAACACAACTGAAAATATAGTTTCCTTGGCCCAAAAAATATGCAAAGAAGCTGATCTTGGCTCCAAAAATCTGATTAATGAACAACAAATCAGATCTGACCAGATCAAGCCCTAGATCACTCAGAACTGCACACAATGTGGGTCACTCCAATATGGAAGTGTAGGAAATCAAAGGTAGAACTCAACAACAATGTTCTCCCTTCAAACCGTAGCTGAAATTATTACCAAATCTGCAAATATAGTCTTCAACACTGCTAGAAATCTGAATTATATCTTTGAAAACCAATGGAAACTCCTAAATAGAGCTCCCTCTCAAAAGAAAGAAGAGTTTTTGTTCTTCTTCCTAAGCTTAAAGAGGGTTTTTCGTCCTCTCAATCCAGGTTTCCAACTTTCTGTCATTTGGAGTTGATTTGGAAAGCATACAAGCTTATACCAAAAATCAGAAAATATCATATGCAAAAGGATGACTTCCCTTCCATGGCGGCTTGCCTTTATAGTTTATTTTGGCCTTTTTGCTACCCAACACAACCAATCATATTTCTTTTCCCTCATTTAATATTTTCTTTGGCCTTTTCCCTTTTCTACATGGGTCGTATTTTTCCTTAGGGGGAAATAAAAATTATAAAGGCACTTTTTTTTTTCTTTTTTAACTTTGTCATTAATAAATGATTAAAAGTGCTTATAATAAAATTTTATGATGCACTTTATAATTAATTTATTATGACTAAGTTTCCCATTTATTCATTCTTTAGCTGTCGGGAAACAAAATTGGGCTAAGGGTCTTTGACTAGCTGCTTCCGAGAAAGGGAATATTACAATCCTCCCTTCCCCAAATTGCTTGCCCTCAAGCAATTGTAACTCATAGACCCAAGTGCCCTCAAGCATTTGTAACTCATAGACCCAAGTGCCATGTGCAAGAGATAAAACATGCTGTAGTGCTCCAAGAGTCTTGATCCTATACCTGTTAAATGAGAAAGCTTTTGCCAAAATATTTAGCTCTCATGATAAGGTTCAAAGAAAGGAATAATCCATTGTTCCTTTCTTTGGAGTATTCCTTTTTTTGATAGATTCTTGGTGATTTCCCCGATTGCATTCAAATCTGTTTTATCCCAAATGGATTATCCCCAAATCTGATCTAAAGCAACAATGACTAGAAGCTATACAAAATTAATATAGTGCACATCTGAGTTTTATTCAATAAATGCGACTTGCCTAGAAGGTTGAAAACATTCAAAACTGAAGTAAAACCGCACTTTTATTACTAAAAACAGATCAACTGATTTTATTATTTCAAAAAACTTAAGAAAATAATAGATTTGGACCAAATAGAAGGCTGAAATTTTATTAATAATTCTATAGATGCACAACTCATAGACACAGCTAAAAATATAGTTTCCTTGGCCCAAAAAATATGCAAAGAAGTTGATCTTGGCTCCAAAAATCTGTTTAATGAACAACAAATCAAATATGACCAGAACAAGCCCTAGATCACTTAGAACTACCCATAGTGTGGGTCGCTCCAATATGGAAGTACTGGAAATCAAAGGTAGAACTCAACAACAATGTTCTCCCATCAAACCCTAGCTGAAATTATTACCAAATCTGCAAATCAAGTCTTCAACACTGCTGGAAATCTGAATTATATCTTTGAAAACCTATGGAAAGTCCTAAATAGAGCTCCTTTTCAAAAGAAAGAAGAGTTTTCGCTCTTCTGCCTAAGCTTAAAGAGGGGTTTCGTCCTCTCAAGCCAAACTACAAAGGGTTTCCATCCTTTGGAGTTGATTTGGAAAGCATGCAACCTTATACCAAAAATAAAAAAAATATCATATGTAAAAGGATGACTTCCCTTCCATGGCGACTTGCCTTTATAGTTTATTTTGGCCTTTTTGCCACCCAACACAACCAATCATATTTATTTTCCCTCATTTAATATTTTCTTTGGCCTTTTCCCCTTTCTACATGGGTCGCATTTTTCCTTGGGGGAAATAAAAATTATAAAGGAATTTTTTCTGTTCTTTTTAACTTTGTCATTAATAAATTAATAAAAGTGCTTATAATAACATTTTATGATGCACTTTATAATTAATTCCTTATGACTAAGTTTGCCTTTTATTCATCCCTTAGCCATCGGGAAACAAAACTGGGCTAAGAGTCTTTGACTAACTACTTCCGAGAAAGGAAATATTACTTCCCGATACCCATTTGTAATGGAATTACTTGGATAGATTAGTAGAGGCATGCCAATGAATAGCAACATGAATATCAATAACAACAAAATAGCAAAGACACACAATAATAAGAGCATCATATAGATGATCCACACAATATGATTGAGAACAGGGCGGAATACTGGAAATATATGACTGAGGCACTTCAGGGGGAAACCTCCACAATTTTACAATAAGAATAAAATACGTAATATGATAATTCAATACTAACCACTACCTCTTATATATACCCTACTTAAGCTATGGATGCTCCATAGGCCAACCCTACTACCAATGTGAAGCTATAGAAGCTATCATATCACCAATCAAAAGGTTATGCTAGCCACAAGTTGGCTACACATATCCCAATACATGCCATATGTTAAGGGCATAGCACTCATAGTAGTATTGGCTAAGCATTTCAATCATTAGGTAATTCAGCTTTCAACAATTTTTGTTTTTGTTAAAAGTTTTTGGGGTCAATGCACCCATATCTACCGCATCTACATTTTGGGTCATGGTTCTTGACTCATGAAGATGCATATGATGGATAATGATGAAAGGGAAGTATATTGATAAAAAATTTATTTTCACAAGCATAAGATGTCAAGTCAGCCTGCTTGAGGAATTGAATTTGAATTTTATGTGCCAACCACACTGCTGAGTTTGTGGATGATTGGTTTCCATGTTAAGCTCAAGAACCGACCATTATCCCCATTATCCCTATTGAGATTATTTTGGTAATTTTCTACTTCTGTGCCTACCCTCAGCCGCCATTTGGTGTATCGATCAATTCTGGTGATAATTTTTCACACACATCATGTCAATATGGTGCTTTGTGGAGTGTACATGTTCCATCGATGCTGGTTTTTCAACTTGATTATGGACAAGATTTGTGACTTGCTCCATGATAATAGTTTGAATTGACCAACCTGTTTCTTCTACGTACAGGTGGTCACAAGAACAGGAGATCATATAAACACCAGCATGCTACTTGTGATCAATAGGGTCCTTTGTTATTTTGAGTTTGATTTTTCCTTCACTCGCTTCTTTTTAAGATTCTAACAATTTTTTCTTTTGTTCCTTGAAGCTAAAAGATGAAATATGTGGTTGATCGTCCCTGTGGCAGGGCTGAGGGTTATTTTTCGCTCTTTGAAACACTATTATGATTTTCTAGTCACTGTAACTATTTCTTTTGAGAACTTTAATCAGATATGAATTTTCTTGCTTTAAGTGCCGTCGTCCAAAATTTTAGAAGCTCTAGCAGCTAAAATAATAAGGATTTAGGCCTTCTACAAGGGGTAATGATGTGATTAGGTTGTATGTAGAGATCTGTATGTCTTTTTTCTGTAAACTTGTTGAGCTAGTGTGCCATCATCCATCCTTTTAATAAGAACGTTAGATTGATTGTTGAGGTGCTCCAGAATCCTAAGTTATTCCATATGGTCAGTTCATATTCGCATCATTCAAAAAACTATGCCACTGCTTCAGCTTCAACCATTCTATCATTTTGCCACCATCCATTATGATCGTTGTCCAAAATACTGTAACAATGGCTTCCGCCCCTTACAGGACTATTGGTCCAAACTTAACAGCAATAAATTTCATTCAATAATACTCAACCCCAAAAGTGCAGAAGTCAAGCTTCAACATTTAATGACAAAATTTAAATTATAACTCAATTTGGTAATCGTAACTTGAGAGTCTGATATCAAACAGCCAATTATAGCTCCAGTCAAAGTTTAAAGAAACCCGTCCTTCAGTCAATGTTACTGCAAAAACTCAATTTTGTAGTTGACTATTTGCCGCTACAGAAACAGGTAACACTGTAGAACATCAGCATAGTAATAAATCCTTCTTGGAACAAGGTTAACATAGCAAAAATATGTTTATGGTGGTTGATGCCGAAAATGCCATATTCTAAGTTATCACAAAGTCAACGCTTTTTGCAGGCTTAGTGAATGCTAGGCTGATGTCGACAAACTGTTTTCTACCTGTTTTTTGCCTTTTGCTTGCGATGTCTGTTAGGAATTACCAAATTGCCAAAGTGATGATGGTCAATTCAAATTGGGGTTACGACTTGACCTTTAAATGCAAATTTAACGAGATCAAAAGTAGGTCGACGTCATGCAAATTGGCCCAGTAAGCTGTTAGTATTAATATAATTAAATAGCTGTAAATTTAATGCAAGCCGAACACGAGATAAAAAAGAAGGTTTTGTTACCAAGTTTGATTAATTTTTACTCAATCTCATGACAGTAAATTACTGTAGAATTATGTGTAATTATCAGATTATGATGTAATGAATACTTAGGTGATGCCATAATGATGCCATATTCCTCTTCTCTATTATGACTATGATGTAAACAATGAATTGAGACTATGTTCCTTTAGCTCGATGATATGGTTAATAATTTCATTGTGAAGTGAATGCCTAATCTAGGCTATACCATCCCCTCCGTTTTGACAGGTTGTCTGTCCTCAATAAATTCATCTTCTCTGGAAAAAGACAAAATTTCCCTAGTTTTTTCTATAGGTCTATCTTACTATTCAATGAGATATTCTTTTACCTTTTAATTCTCAGTTTCCTTGATCTTCCTTCTATGATTCTTACCATACCTTGTCATATCTTGATAAATGCTTCTTTACAAACCTTATTAGGTTATGTTCCACTTCTTTAACATCTACACGAGATAAGAATAGTGTCATATATCGATAAAGATTTCCGCATGAAGCTTAAATTGGATATTCTGCTATATTTTGACATGGGTGGTAGTTCTAACTTGTATGCTACCTTGATTTTCTCAAATATCACAAAGGGTTCTTCGTTTCAAGGAGATACATTATTGCAATTATTGGATGTTAATGAAGTGTTCGGTTTAACTCTTTGATAGAATCTATTCTCTATTTCAAATGGTCTTGGTTTTTTATGTTTGTCTTGAGAGAGTTTTTCTCTTGCTTGAGCTCTTGCCAAATTTATTTTACACACACTTAGTCGCTCTTGCATTTCTTGTAACATTTGATTTGAGACTTTAGATTTCACTTTGAAATTGTGTAGGTCTAAGGTTATTGGTGTTTGGGGTTCATACCCATACCTTGCTATGAAAGGGCTCATTCCTATGGCCGATGTACATTATTGTTATAGGATAATTCTACAAAAGGTAAATTTTCTTTCCATAGTTATTGTGCCATTGTTAGATGAGTTTGTAGCATATCTTCCACAATTTAGTTTACTATATTAATCCATCCATCAAATCGCGTGTCGTTTTGGTTGTCGAGATTTAGTTGTGCTTGTAGATGTTGAAAGATACCCTTCTATAAATTTTGTTTTAAATTTAGAACTTCTATTGCTTACAATATCTTTTGGTAATATCCTGATTCCTATTCAAAAGATATTTTTGTTTGGAGTATACAAAGTCTGAAACCTTGTGTCATTTTACAAGGGTTGAATCTAGTTATTTTGGTTAGTCTTTCAATTACTACCAATATTTGATTATTGTACTTAGGGTTTCATGGGAGGCAAGTAAAAGAATACATGGATATGCTTTCCCATGTATTGACTTGGTACCTATAGGTGCATCAGTCTCCAATCAGGGGTAATCTCTTAGTTTTGTTGAATTGGTACTTAGCATATGTTGTTATGTACCAATCTTTTCTCAAGGTTAGATGGGTGAGTGGGTGCAGGGGTGCACATGGTGCGATTGTGAAACACTTGGTGCAAACCACCACAACTTGGGTACTTGGGTGTAGGGGTATGCAAGGTGCGGACTCACAAATTTTGGGTATACAGGTTAATGTTAAAACTGAACATTAAATTTGGACCATAATATCATCACGAAACATAGTAAAGTTCAAATTAAAAATATTGCCCATGTCTATATTCATTTTCAGAAATGCTAGCCACTATTTTTGCCCCTTTCGAGATACCCATGGTCAGTTTTCAAACATTGCCACATCTCATTACATGATTCTACACCCAATCAGTGATAAAGGTATGGGTTTAATTATTAAGTGCCATGCTTTCACTTTCAACTTTCTGTTGGATAGGCATATGTCCCCTTAACATCTTTCAAACACGATCCCATTGCCTTGCTTCTCTATCTTGTTTTCCACAAAAATTCAAACCATCCAATCGTTCAACACATAACCTACACCTCACACTTTCTTTCCTTCCTCGTATCCCTTGCTGCATATGGCTTTCATTCACGTAGATAACTGCCACGGAGCTTTTTTCACAATACTATGAAGGCTTTTAAAAACAAGGTCTGCATAAACATTCACCAACCTGATTCTCCAAAGATCACGAATGCCATTAAATGGGTTTTGTTTTTTTATCGAGAAAAGGTTTAACATATATAAAGTAAAAAAGATTAAAACAAGGCAAGGCAATAGTTATGGCTCCAACATCATGCGGTTCCTACAGAATTGAATGGGAGCATGTTGATGGTGAATCTGAAGAGGTTTTTATTCTCCAACAGGAAAGCAGGATCTGAAGATCCATCCTTTCAATATGAAATATGCAAAAGGCATGACCTCTAGCATGTATGAAGAAGGTACGATCCCAAGAAAGTGGCTATTGACAAAATCCCTTAAACACTTGAGAAAATATGTGGATTGTGCTAGGGAGATCTTAAACCACATCAGCAAAATCTTAGTAGGGGTCTTAAAAATAGCTACACAGCTAAGGGACTTAGGAGAAACCCCATGTTAAGAAAAAAAAGTTATAATAGTACTGCTCCATACTCCAATTGCAACTGTTATTTGGTAACATACAATGCTTAAAGATTTACAAGAAAAGAACAAGTGGAAGACTTTCATGGCAAGTGATGCACAACTGAGATCAGTGAAAGGCAAGAAGCAACAAAGGCACAACTGCAATCTAATTGGGCTTGCTGAGGAAGAGCTTGTTAATGAACAAGTGTATTTTCCCCAAGCCTTCCTTCTCTTTCCGGGTGGTTCATAGATATGTAATACCGGTCTTGCCTTACAGCAAGGAAATATTTCAATTACTAATGTCAAAAGCAACTGTCCTCTTTTGCATCCCACACAACTGACATAGGTCTTCTCCACGGCTGATTTACAAGTCTGCAATGCCGAATACAAACTTCTCACCTCTCTCTCCACCATTTCTAGGAGAAGTGAATCCTATACCGTTCCCAATATCCCCGTGGGATCTTCATTCGATGTCCAAGGCAAAAATAACTTTTGAGAACTTTTCCCCTCTCCCTCTTGGAAAGACTCTGGGGACTTACTCCCAAGACCCGAGCCCTTAGGGCATGGATGATCCCAATGAACAAGGGGATGCACATTCAATGGAAAACTTTGCAAACACTCAAAACACATCCAGTAAGTCCTCATTGATAGAGGTTATAAAAATTTATGCTGCTCTTCTGAAAACAATCAGAAACCTAGATGGAAGGCTTATGTTATAGGTCAAAAATTTTGCGAGCATGGGGCTGTTGATAATTTGATCATAGTTTTCAAAAGTTAAACATATAACATACTCATATTTTTAATATTACATGACACAGTAATACTTCACTTGTATTGATTCAATGTATTTAGGACAATTTACATGAGAGGTGAGTGCATTGTTATAGGATTTGCAACTCCTATTTTTATGCCACTCCATTCTAATCTCAATCCCTATTTCTTCTCCACCTATCTCTCTCATATCTCCTACATTTCTCTCACTCAACAAAAAATAACAAACCACCTAATTCAAGCTACGTGAGTTGTTAATACAACTCAACATTATTCAACTCAGTCACATGTAATTATATTATCCTAGATAATATAATTACTCACATTACAATATACAAAATATAGTAACCCATACAAACTATAATGTGAGCACTAATATGAAGGTTTTCCTAACATCCCCCACCCCCCCAGTGCGAATACGGTAGAAAACCATAGTTACCTAAGACTCTAGGATGACGGGACGCGGGGACGGAGTTTCCGGGACGACAAAAAATTTCCAAAATTTCAGGACGGCGGGGGGACGATTATTAAAATAATATATAAAATTATAAATATTAAAAATATACAGATAAATTTTAAGTTTTTTATGAATAGCAATTCATATTTATATATCAGTCCACCATGTGCATACAGTCCACATTCAGACGTCCATATTAAAAACTCGTAGCATACATATAGCTATACTAATGTTATATGTCCATATAACTTTTAATATTAAAATGTATGCTGCTGGTTTTCATAGCATGTTGTTACAGTCCATGTGCATTTGTGCTCAAATTTTTTTTGTATTCATATATCACTCTTGTTTCTTAATATGTCTTTTTAATACAATACAATTGGGTTATGGTTAACGGGTAAACATTTATAAAGAGAAAACAATAAACCAATTAATTAAAAAAAAAACCAGAAGTCCCCGAAACGTTTCGGGGACTTCTGGCCGTCCCCGCCGTCCCCTAATGTCCCACACATCCTTGGGACGTTTCTTCTTCTTGCCAAACGTCCCGAAGATGTTTTCTTTATTCTGTGCATAGTCAGAAACGTGGGGGAAACGTTTTCCCCACGTCCCGCCATCCCGAAGACGTCCGGGACGTTCCAGACTCCTAGATTTGGGGGGGGGGGGGGACGTGTCCCTGCATAACTATGTAGAAAACATTCACACTTTCAACTGCAGTATGCCCAACTCTGGTGGTACACCTGATTCTTGTGACTCATGATCTTGATCCAAACGAAATACATTTCCCATCATCCTTCCATGGTTTTCCACAGGTTTACCACAAACCTGGACATGAAGAAGAACACACTCGACTGTTCACCTTATATGGTTTTCTGGATTACCACTAACCTTTTCAAGATCCATGATCTGCATTATGCTTGTGCTTTTTCTCTCTACAACATTTTTACATCAGGAGGTTACATAAGGAAATGATGCTCACTTATTACAAATTCGAACACGAACAAAACAAGTACCACAATAGAAAGTAAACACACAACTGAAAAATATGCCACCAAAGCTGTACGTGACCTCGTCGCTAGTGTGTAGGAGAGGACGCTCAAAGTCCTCCTTCCTCCATTGCCTCCATCCTCCAATATTGATGCTACTTAGCGAATCTCGCTTTGAGGATCAATTACTGATCCATAGGACATTTTGAAGTTTAGATGTTCCCAA
The DNA here is from genome assembly GCA_019776745.2 of Taxus chinensis. NCBI lineage: Eukaryota > Viridiplantae > Streptophyta > Pinopsida > Cupressales > Taxaceae > Taxus > Taxus chinensis. The sequence continues at coordinate 667,757,857 of CM034146.1, forward strand.
ATTCTCCCTAAACCATTATAGTACGGAAGATCATTCTGAGATCTTTCTGTCGATATAAAGAACGCTAAAAATGGAGCTCGCATGCAAAAGATATCGTTTGCTGAAATTTTTGGCCAACTGGGAAAATTAAGGGACTGTGCGCAGGTCTGAGTTGACATGGACACTTGCACATCTACCAAGTGGACCAATCACAGAACGACAAGTGGCACATGAAGATTCGAGTAAAATTTAGTTTTGTGACTTCGGTCTTCAACGCTCGTTTACGAACGGGTGAGCCCCGCTATTTGCTGGTTGGGGGTCCTCAACCAAGGTTGATACACTCTTTTTGAGGAGGGGTGCCTTTGCCGTTTTTTCTTCATATTGTATATACCGCAAATATATATATATGGCTCACAGTGCAATTGCAGGGTGTATGTGGGACATTTTTGATTTTGCATTATAATTAAGCTATGTAGGGTCAAGTTGATTGTTGCATTCGGGTCAAGCCAGCCTGAGCCATTTATCAACTCGGTCGACTTACTTATCCACTCAGTGAATTCATTGTTAAGTGTAGCGAGTCAACAGCCGAGTCAACTCGGTGTATCCACAACTGTCCGGCCAACACAATAATGGCGAAACAAACTCCACAGCCAAACAAACTGAGCGCCGGCCTATCTACGTGGCATCCCCAACTTAGCAAATGTCCATGCCAGCCAGTCCACTTGGTGCAACAGCTGATACCCACGCGGTTGACAACTCAGCATAACCACTTGTCCGTTCAAACAATGCGCCACCGCCACCTACGTGGCAACAAAACAGAGCAAAGGCGTGGCCGCAGCCACGAAATAAAAGGGTGGCCCACCTATTTTTAAACCCTCTAAGCTAACAACCCATGACGAATGTGGGATTTTTACCCACAAAGGAAAAACCGTCAGTGGAGGGAGGATAACGGGATTCGACCCCATGACCAGCCCAATGCAAAATTGTAGCTCTGCCGTTGAGCCACATGGGCTCAGCGAGCTATATAATGAGCTCACTTATATTTAAAGGTGCTTTTGAGTAGGAGTGTGTAAGAAGCCATAATAGGCAGTTTGCAGAAAACACAGATTTTGAGGCACTTAGAGACATTTTCAAGCTTCAGCCAGAATTGGAAAGTTGTTCCAAATTCCGAGACGAAGAAAATGGTGTCTTCAGTTTTCCATGAAGTGTTGTAATTTTCCCGGTGGAAGAGTTTTTCTGGCTCAATTTCATGGAGAATGCACTTGGAAGCCTTGCGGAGCCATAAATGAACTTGGAGACGAATTTTGAGAGATAATCAGAGTCTGGAAATCTGTTATAAGCTCTAAACGCAGGTGATATGATCTATTATTCATTTGGAACATGTATAATTTTTGTACTTCAAGTGATAAACTAATAGATCGATTCATGTTTAAAGTGAATTTGGAGACGTAGCCCAAACTGGGCGAACTCCGTTATCAATTGTGGAATATTTGTTGATTTCATTTGCTATTTTTAATCCGTTTTCCATTTCAGTATAAAAGGAATTTAATGATTTAAACAAGGCAAATAACGGGAAAATCAATTTAAGTTGATTTTTGACACGTTCTTCCACAAGCAGACAAAGTGAATGCACAAATCAATTTTGGATGATCAAATCAAATTGAAATGCATTGTTAAATCAGCTTGTGATCAGTTTTTAATGATTTTTAATTGATCCACTTGAATCATGAAAAGTTGATGTGAAAAGAAAATTGATCGTTTAAGAGATCAACTGAGAACAGATGGTTTGAAAACACTCAAAATTGAAGTCATTCCAGTTTTAAAACAATCTCTTGAACAGATTCAAATCAGTTTTTAAGTATCCGGGATAAAATTTAAAACAGTACCCAGGGGATGAAAACTGTTTACGGATCATTTACACAATGCCCCCCACAATTTTTGACTTGAACGTCGGTTTCAACCGATAGTGCATCCAGTTATAATGCAGACAATTTTTTTTTATAGTTTTTGACACTTTTGACAATACAACAATTAAAAAGATTAAAACTTTAAAATATTAACTAAATCTAAAATAAACCAAAACTTCAGTTAACTCTAAACTTAAACTATTTAAAACAATAACGTCATCAAATACATGATAAAAAAGCTTAAGCAAAAATCTAAAAACCTAAATACATAAAAACTAAACTTAAATAAAATAAACTCAAAAAAAACTAAAACTAATAAACAAATCACAAAAAGAAAAATAACTATTAAAAAATGAAAACTACAGAACATTAAAAACTAACTTTAAATTTATTAAAAAAAAAACTAAAACAAACTTGAATGATAAACAATAAACCTATATTACTATTTGACATGGACTTCACTATTTAAATATTGAATCTACCTTAATAAAAAAATAAACAAATTTAAAATAGAAGAACTAAAAAAACGACTTAAAACCATTAACTTCAAGGATTGAACAGCTATAGCTGTGCGCATATTATGGAAAACAGACCGCAGAATTTGAAAGATGCACATAGGGGTCTACAGTGCCATATTACAACCAAGATACCCTTAATCAGCTGAGAGTGTGGTGAATATCTTTAAGCTTACAATGGTAAGTTTCCTTGAAAGAAATCATGCCTCTATCACGCTTCTGCTATGCAACAATTGGATGGATAATAACCACTGAAACTCAAACCAAAAGATGAATGCAATGCCTGATGTAGCTCTATTGGCAGCGTAGAGTTTGGCAGTATTGAAATCTTTCGAAACTGAGCCTATCAAATCACCGTCAAATCCATCTGGGTGATGCAATATATATCAAGCCAGATGCAAAGTGAAGAGTACAGCAAGTGGAAGACAGATGCACAGAGCATACATGGGTTAACCGGTGCACAAGTATGGTGAATCACAACCAATGCAATAACGCAGGTTAATGTTAATGCAGCTTGGACAATATAGTGGTTCAGATATGCGTTCAGCTTGATACTAGTACGCAAATAAATGGATTTAGAACGTCTTTTCCAAAAGGAAAAGTGCTGCTTCACTATGATTTGTAATGCAAAATTAATTCTCTCTTCATTAGCCGGGTCAGTCAAGAACCATAGTGGCTCTTCCCCGTACAACACATCATAGCTCCATTAAAGAACTTGATCACATGCTCTGATACCAAATGATACTTTGGTCTGAGGTTTAAAAAGTTAAACATATAAAATACTCAGATTTTTAATACTACATAAAACAATAATACTTCATTTTTATTGATTCAATGTATTTGGGACAATTTACATGAGAGTTGAGTGCATTATTATAGGATTTGCAACTCCTATTTTTATGCCACTCTATTCTAATCCCAATCCCTATTTCTTCTCCACCTATCACTCTCATATCTCCCAAATATCTCTCACTCAACAAACATTAACAAACCACCTAATACAAGCTATGTGAGTTGTTAATACAACTCAACACAACATTATTCAACTCAGTCACATATAATGATATTATCCTAGATAATATAATTACTCACATTACAATATGCAAAATATACTAACCCATACAAACTATAATGTGATCACTAACAAGAAGGTTTTCCTAACAGCTGTTATCTCTGTCATGAGTGAATGCATTGCTAAACTCACTTCTCTAAACACTCAGCAATCTGAAAGCATGACCCTCTTAAGGAGAATTTTGAATTTCAGCAACGTAGGGTCCAAACCCTTGAAAAATCCTCCTTTGGTCCCCTCAATAAAACAATTAATGTGGGGTGCCATTATGGAACATGCTGATCACAGCAGGGGGACTAAGACAGATGCAAACTATGGGTAGTGCAAGCGAAACTAAGGGGCAGGCAACTGACTGGCAAGTGCAGTTTTTTCATCCAGAGACCTGCTACCCAGCCCCTAACACTTGGAGACATCCTGATCATTTGCAGGGTGGGTCTCCAGAAGCTTTTCAGTCAGCTAATCGAAATGAAGATCCAAATTGACGAGGCCAATCATGAGAGGACCTTGTTTCTTCATGCCAACATTTTTTGGTTCAATTTTTGTAATTTACAAGGAATTCCTAGTCCTGAAAGACTTTATTTACCATGATCACTGTTCAAAGTTAAACGCTTTCTTGTTTTCTCTACACAGCTTCAGACAAACTAGAGATAGTTCTTAGTCTTTGTTTCCATCCTTTGTGGTGCAGATTTTTTGATATGTTTTTGGATGGTGCTCTATTGTTATCTTCTCCTGAAGTATTTATTGTTAAATGTATCATGGATCATGTTGTCCTCCAGCATAGGCATGTCCTGACTCCTCACTTGCTTATCTCTGTGCAATTTTCTTTACATATTATATATATTAACTTTTAAATTAAAAAATATAATATATCATATTTATAGATATCAGACAATTTAAATGTATCAATGAATGCCTGAGTCAATTACAAAATAAAAATAATATACGAAGTGCCCAAGAACTGGTATTTACTACATGTAAAACATGCAGCTGTCATATGACATCAGGTTTTAGTAAAATAAAAGCAGAAGTCATTAATCAAGATGCCGACTGTGAATCTTTGTGGGTTGGAAGTTGAGACCTTCAATATCTGTTTGCTATGGAATGCATAAAATGATAATTAATATTAGATAAAGTTAGGGTTTTCATTTGATTTCTTAATGTTTTTTGTTTTACATTTTAGTTATTACGATTTTACCTTCCCCCTCCCCCTTTCATATTGGATTTTTAAGTGGGATGTATACTCTAATTAGGGTAAAGTACCTGGTGCATTGGGCTGCATCCACACTCGTGTACCTGATATGGGTGTGAGCCAATTCTGGCCAGGTATGTACATCCAAAGAACTTTGTGTATTTCTGATATATGTGAATTATTGTGACTTCATAAGTCTTATCTCTTCCATTATGACTTGGAAATTGGCTATTACAAAATTCATTGAGGATTTTATATTCAAGGGTATCACTGTTGGGTGTTCCGGCTACTTTTTCATAATGGAGAATTGTCTTCTAACCTATACCCTGGGACAGTCATTTTACTTAAGGAATTTGATGATTTCTTGACATTCTTCATCACTTGTTTGCTCTTTCATGGTCTCTTCTTACACCATTGTCTTTCCCATGTTTATTGAGTGTTTTAGATCTATGCTTCTTGAAGATTTGGTACCATCTATATTGTCTAGTGGAAGGTTATATTGTCTAGTGGAAGGTTCTCATTTGTAAAGAAAGGTTCCAGTGGTTTGGGGTTTGTGTATACTTCAAAATCCTTGTTTCTAATGCAATGTACGTTTTGATAGTTTGAATGATTGCCCATATTTCTTGGCGGAATATGGGGTACATTTTTTCAGCATTATGTGCTTTCTTGCTTTTTTAAGCTATTACTTTACCATCTTATGATAGGATTGCTCGTATAGCCCAATTTTTGGCGTTAGTATGGATTGTATACTGTTTTGTTGGGTCACTTATTGTTAGGATGGGTACTTCTCTTAATGTCTTGTTAAGAGTGTGTAAGGATATTTATTGTCTTTTCATCCATTCAAATCTCTATCTCAGCAATTGTTTTAGAGGTAATCCTATCTTAGAGAATTCATGGGCAATTGTTTTAGAATCCCGCTAATCCTATAAGGCTTCTGGGTGTACACAAATCTCAGATTGCTTTGATTTTCATAGGGTCAACTGTTCTGTTTTTCTTAGAAACTGTCCTGAATATTCAATTTCATTTTTGAATAATTCACACTTAGATAGTTTCATGTGTAGTTTATGTCTGAGAAGTTTCAGTATCTGTTTCTAGATGTCCTTTGAATTCTTCATTTTTTGTTAAGATTAATGTGTCAATGCTATTAGGATTGTCATTGGTATATGCCAAAGGTAATTTTTTTTCCCGTGAATGTTGCAGGGGCGTTGGAAAGGTCAAGGGCATAACCATGAGTTCGTAGTAATTTTGAAAATACTATTTTCAGTATGATTGCTTTCTTTGATTGTTAATTGTTGGATTTGACTTCTTAGATCTCATTTTGAGAATTTTTTTGCTTCTATTAGGGATTCTAGTAGGTTGTCTATTCTAGGTAAAGGATCGTCTATTCTAGGAAAAGGAAATTTATCTCTTATTGTTCTTTTGTTTAAGGCTCTCTCATGCATGCACTTTCTCATTGTTCCATATTTTAACTAGGGGAATTGGTGCACCAAACAATGACTTGATGGTTCTATGTGTCATTTTTCTATTATCTCTTGGACGCATTTTCTGGCATTGTTAAGGTGTCCTAAAGTTCAGTTTTGAATGCTGTTCTAGTTTTGTTTCATGGTTTTTTTAAGGTGGTAATTCTAATGGTAGGTCTTCCGGAAAAAGTCCTTGTATTTGTCCCATTAGGCTTTGAATTTTAAAGCTATTTATGTTTTGGGTTCATTGTGTGCGTTTTCTTGTATGGATACCATGTAAGAATGGTTAAATTTCCTAGCTAGTCAACTTCAGTGGATATGGGATAATTTGAAGTTGTCCTTTCCTGGTGTTGTCTTGTCTGTTCATGTTCTCCAAAAGGAATTATGGGATTCTCTTTGAAGTGTTTGGATTATTTGTGCAGTGACATCTTCCTGGATAGATACATCATATTTAGCCATGATGCGGGCAGGTGGAAAAAGTTAAGATATGTGCTGTCACCTGAAAATAAAGTACATGACAAGAAAGGCTTGTTATACAAATTAGTGTGCATTTTACGAAAATGTAATGGACATGTGCCCCTTGAGGTATACATTTTGAAATGTCCTTTGCACCACACTAGTGGGAACAAGATCATTCTGGACATTCCATAAGAGCCCCATCTCTGTGGCCTACACCATGTTCACTGCCTCTTTATAAATGATATTAATTCATTTTTAGTTCTACCCTTCCATTAGAATTCAATGGTCACATGATATTTTCCTTACTATTTAGTGCCTTAAAGCTTTTTTTATCAATTGTAAGATAAGATGATTAAGTTTACGGTAGATCAGACACAGTCAAAACGGTAATGCCTTTGTTGCCAAACTATGTATGGTCTCATCCCTCACCCCCAACCGGATTCCCCATTACCCATGCAACCCCCATGTGCCTCCCTTGCATACACAATAAGAACCATGCCCTAGCCATTCATGGATGGTGCATAAAGTGCATGGATAGGGAAAGAATGAAACTAGGCATGACATCCATTCCCATCCCATGTGTAATACAATCATAGAAATGCTGTCATATGGGGAATTCGTATTGAAGGCTATGGTTGTTTGACCCTCTGAATTCACTGCTTCTTGATACAAGTATTTGGTATACATTCTTCTTCTTCTGATGTGAACTTCCTAAGTTGTTGCATGGGAATATTGGGTCTTATGGAGTATACCAGGGATCTGGATATCTCAGTAACAAGAGCTGAAAACCATACAGGGTTATTTGTGTTTTTTGTATTTCAGGCAAGTATTTGGCTAACGCATAAATATTTGTCTGATCTTTTGTTCCCTTATCAGTTATCAGCATGTTTACTGTCTGTGGCCTACATTGTGTATTCTGTTGCATGCTTGAGGTGACAATAAGTTATTCATATGTTCTCTCTCTGGCTCCCGGCTCTGAGACCCTCGTGAATGGTAGGGCCAATTCTGAGTTTACGAAAGGTGTGTGGGGGAGCTTGTAGCATTGTGGTTGGCAGCAAAGCACCCTGAGGATGTTCTCCCTCCCAACTTCTCTCTCATCTACCTCTTCACAAGCAAGCTTATGAGTTGTACTTACATTGATTATAGGAACACCATTATGAGCTGTATCATTCTGATTTGTGTACTATTCTGATTTGTGGTATGATATTAAATGGCAGAATCACAGTTTAGTGTCTCATTGTTTTATCATGGTTACATGGGAAATGTATTGTTTATACATGGTTCAGGGATGCATTGCTGACGGTCTAGGTGGTGTCCTTGGGATGAGGGGAGGTAGATGGGACATTCCCCGCCTCCCCAAAAGAGGGGGAATACGCACACACACATGTATCAGTATGTATATACGTATATGTATGTATGTGTGTGTGTGTAGCTAGCATACATCATATTGTGAAGTTACTGCAACTACATGGCTAATTGTCTTAGTTTTAAAGGTTGTGAGTTATTTGGTGATAAATAGTTATGAGCAGAAACTGCCATAAGTACTTTGCTGCTAAAATCCAAGCTAACTTTTATTCTCAACATTTTCTTTAAGTAATCCTCTTATCAAATACTCATCTTAGCACAACAGGGTTATACAATTCCTGACAGTGAAGAGTATATCACAACTCATCATGCTACTGTCAGGTACAGTTTCCATGCCAGGAGCCATGGAAGATCCATTAAGAAAATTCAAACAATCAAGGATAGGTGGGATAACTCTGCAACTTAGACTGCAGAGAGCCCGCGTACAAGAAATATGCTCACGACAGTGTAAGTTGCAGAGAGATTCTCTCTTATTACCAAAAGCAACAAGTGATACCAAAAGACTCCTGTGCAAATATCGAAGTATAGCTGTACCAATTTAGTGCAAAGCAGGCTAGTGTTCAAATAGCCATGAGCAATCATCAAGATGTCAGTCCTTAAGTAGACAATATTACACGTTTCCAGAAGTGGAGAGCGACCAAGAAACAATGCAACCTATAGCTGATAGAAGGGTGCAGTCAGGGCTACCCCTGTTCAGAAACACATTTTCTTATTACAACTAAATGAGAGCCCCATATGGAAAACAAGACCAACCTCAACCGGCTTTACCATTTTTTGCAAACATGAAACCATGTTATTCTCCATTAAAGATTTAAGAAGGTCAAATAGTGCCGAATATCTATTCCTTTGGAATAATGCTGAGACTGTTCATTCCCATTGCCATGCAATTGACTCACATGAGTCTTGGGGCTCTTGACCCCATTGATAACTTATAATCACAAAATCAACCATAATAGAAATAATGTGCCTACTTACCACTACAATCATTAACATGGGTATGGTTAATAAGCTGTTAACTAATAATAGCCAGGGTACTGACATTAACAAGGCCAGTAGAAAAAGCAAAAGAAATCTCACTATGCTTCTTACTAACAACATCATTGTTACCTAGTGCTGAGCCGACACTAATCAAGACAAGGTCATTTTAACGCCGTCACAGACGAGCCAAGTCTTAACAATGCAAAAATCACAAAGTGGCAAAACCTTCAAGACTAGGCTGCAAAATTACTAAATCCCAACATAAACATCTGTGACAATCAACACGTGAAGTGTGAACATCTCAATGCAACATGATAAAAGAAGCAGGACTCATGCAAGTATGTTTTACCATACTTGACATCCCTGCAGTCATACAGTGTGACAAGCAATGTCAACCATTACACCTCAAATACATTTAAGAGTGTAGATGTGTGTGTTTTGTGTTTGTCTCCTTGGTCACCTCCTAATTCTGGGCATCCCTCTTCCTGATGATGCACTCCCTCAGGTCATGGCCTTTCATGGATGTTCCTACAACCACACAAGAAAGCCGAATAGTTACTTCATGTACATCATCATAAAATGAACTCATAAATAATCATACCAATACAAAGGACAAGTAAAAAATAATTAATTTGCAATTAATTAATCCTTAATCTGCAATTAATCTCTGTAAATGCCTACATCATCAATGCGTTTAAAATGTGGAAACAAAATAATTAACAATTTCATCATCTTTTATTTAATAATCAAGCAACTGGTATATAAAAACGGGGTTATGACTTATGTGACCATTGTAATCCATTAAACACCATATGTGAATACTGTGTAAAAATGTCAGATTTAAACCTAGACATGGCAATGATGCAGAAAATATGCTTTGAAAGGGAATAAAGATGCCAAAGTTCTTTGAAGTTACAAATATAAAAACTTACATAATAGAGGTGAGATTTAACCATCAGTTAGATCAGTAATGGTTGTCTATGCTTGCTAGCCAGTCCTTGTAAATGAACATGCCAGCCAAGGTCTCAAAGTTTGATTGCACAAATAGTGGACCATATGGGATTGAGCCTCCGCATCAACCATTGCTCATGATCTCTCATCAACCATCTAGAGTTCGGTTTCCAGAAATCTTATGACCGAGTATAACATTGTAATATAAAACTGCGGCAATCAATGTATGTAAAGATAAGAACCTTGCTTTCATACTTTTGCAAATAAAGTCTGATTGCTCTTTAGTATTACTGGTTACAAATAATTAAGAACCCTAGAATAATAAAGGGTATAGCAGCTAAGAAGCCATGGCTATTCTCTTCTAATGTTCAAGGATGATAATAAATTTAGTAGTGCATGCTCCTGGAGTGGTGTGTGAGTATCTATGTATGGTTCGGCATTGTCTAATAAACAAGGAATGAAAAGGCATAAATAGGATCTCTGGCTGGATTCTCAGCTGAGCAACCTCCTCCTGTGCTGAGTAATCTTCAAGCTTAACAAGGCCACATATATGTGGTCTTTGTAGTGTGTTAGGAAGTCTTCTGCACAAACACTTGGTGATGTTATTCTTTCCAATGGAGCAATATAACCCAAATAGTTGTAAATAAATATGGCTAGAATGGACTCCTTGAGGGTTCTATGTAGATTCTTCACTGTCTCTTCAAGCCCCTGTAACTCAAATCCTTGCAGCATTACTTAAGCACTCTACATACATGCTTTTGCAGTTCTAGCCAGGCACTTGGAAAGCCCTAAGTTAGGTACATATTGTTTTTTCCTTGTCATGCTTAATCTTTGGTCCTTCTTGGGCCAGGGTACACACCCCAGCCATGTCTCTATTATCATTTATGTTAACCTTTTTTTCTTTATGAGGCTATTTTTCTGGGCTCATCAAGGCATTTTGGAATTTTCAAGCTTAAGTATTGCTCTCTAAGCCCTAATGTTAACCATATTAAACAAGGGTTAGGAGCTTTTCTAATATTTGAGGCTGTATCAAGGATCTTAACAAGACAACTGATAGCAATGTTTCAAATAATTGTTGCTTGGCCACTTCACAAGTGTATGAGCCAAAGATTGGATATTTCTATGTCAATAATCTAAAAATGAAAAAGAATAATTTCCTAATGATACTTCAACTACTTGCTTACTTTCTCTTGGATTTTATATATAGTTGCACAAAATCTTGTGACACTCAGAGCTCGTCATTTTTAGGTGTTTTGAAATATTTTTATTCCTTTTAAATTTTTAATATTTTCTCATAAATACTTGGGAGCATATTTGTTGAAATGTTTTTAACCAGATTTAAAATCTAGATCTACCACGTAAAAGATTACATGAAGGAGAGTTAAGCTATGTGAAATCATATAAAATTCCTTGAGCTTACAAATTTCAGCTACATGTATTTGGGATTAAAAAAAATGTATTGTGAGATGACTTCTATTGTGTCGCTATAATTTCATTATGTGCATTGATTGACTTGGTTTGGATAAATATGGGACTCTTGGGGATGAATTTAATCGTGTGGTATTTGATTCTTACCAGATAGAGTTACTATCTCGAGTGCATCATCAGAATTTGGTAAACATAATTGGATATTGCGAAGAGAAAAATTCCAGGTTAGTAAGACCTCAGAATCAGGTATGCAGTGCTAAATCAGAGGATGTTGCTTTTCCATTTCTTGACACATTTAGTTTTTAATAGTATAGTTAAATTCCTTGTACACATCAAGCTTACTATGAAATTGTGGTGCATAAAATCGGAAGACAGGTCTCTTTGTGGGTGATATATTCCGTTCATGGGGGCTGATTGATACATGACCTAGAAACTGGTTCTTTGAACCTAGTGCAAGAGTTTTCATTAGGGGAACACTTTTTTTCATGTTGTGTGTTACCTTTGTCATAAAATTGGGTTATTTCCATAGTTACTAGGTCTAGAAATCCGGATTCGTTCGGGAGGGGGGGAAAAAATCCAAAAATCTGGAATTCTTGAAAAAGTTCGGAAAATTCTGGTCCGAAACTATATATGAGTTGAATTTTATAAATATGAAAATTTGACAAATACAATAAAAAAACTTCAATAATGTAATGTAAAATGTTATATTTTTTTAGTCTATAGGGTTGATAGTTGACTGTTTTTTCCAGAAAACTACCGAAAATGTTAAAGAATAAAAAATCCTAAATTAGGGCCAACCTAGACCAAATTTATCCGGGTTGGCTGAAAAATCCGGATCCGGCCGGATTTTGTGCAGATCTGGCTGGATTTGGTAACTATGGTTATTTCTGAGTAAATTAGCACTTAGTGAATTTTGAAAGCAATATTTACATGTTAAGATGCACCTTCATTATAAGTATTTTATTAAAAGAATCTCTGTAAAAGACTGAATTTTTGAAAGCACTAATTACATGTTAAGATGCACCTTCATTATAAGTATTTTATTAAAAGAATCAATGTAAAAGCATTGAGAATATTTGTAACTTCATAAGAACTTTGATCGAGGTTATTTGAATATTACCATCTTGAATCTGTTTGGAATCAAAATTTATTTCAGGTGACATTGTAGCCTCAAAGTGATTCTATAACTAAAAGTGTATTATTTTTATTCCTTTGAAAAAAAATATTTAGATAGGTCATAAAGGTGATTCTCAAGTAAGCTCAACATAGTTAGAAGATACATAATTACGGGTTCCCTTCTTTTAACTCGAGAGTTATTTGCTAGGAGGTATTTAGACTTTGAGTAAGAAAATGTTATTTAAACTTTGATTTTCATATGTTGACATTGGTTTCTATACTTATCTGGGTCTGATGAATTATGATGTTAGATTCTCACCAAATGACTGACATTATGAGGAGAAAAATCCAGTGGAGTATATTGAAAAAACTATGCCCGATCTTGAACATTTATAAAAGGGTACAAATATATGACTGCAATATACACAGACAATGATGTGGAATTTGGATAATCTCTAAGGACAAAGAGAAATGCTAATGTTAAATTTATGAATGATGTGGCCCACATAAACCCATGCTCTAATTTAGTATGCACTAAACGATTGCTCAAGTATATGTTATCACAACTTATAATAAGCCAAACTTGCTAGAGATAATATTTTCAACATCTTTCTTTAGAATTTATATTTCTCACTATTAAATTTGGTCTATGGCATGCTTGGCATTTCTGTGGTAGAGACAGCTGTATCCAAGTGTATCTACTATCAGTACAAGATTCTCCGTTAAATAGAATATGCTGAAATAAGGAGTTCTCTTTTTGACTTGAAAGTTATGCAATCATTGATTAGCCATTTTTGTCCTACTAGCCTTATAGTGGACAGAAGAGCTTCCATGATTTGGAAGATGTTGAAACAAGGAAATATCATTTTTCTTCAAGTTATTAGAATATAAGACTTATTTATAAGTATGCCATTAGTTATTTAACTACAAGTTTGTTGTAACCGGTTGTAACTATATCAACCGTTTTGTTACTACATCATTCATAATAAATAGACGGACACACAATCTCATATGTGTGCAATCCGCTTTTTCTTTGTTCTTTCTCTCTCTGCATATTCTACCATTGGTATTAGAGCGTGGGGTAAGCAAAGAGAGAGGAAGAAACATATGTTCGTGATAGTCCCATTAGGGCACGCTGAAGAAGAAAGAACATTTTTCGTTTTGATTTTTGATGAAAATCAAGGGCACGTTTGTTTTCGTGAGGGCAGAAAACATGTAGTTGCGAGTACCAATTATGCAAACACAGTCGTGAAAGGGTTTGCAACTTTGTGACGCGAATCAGGAGCAAATACTAAGTCAAGAAAGGGTTTGTCGAACTTGTTTGCAAAAAATAATGTGGGCGAATATTCTGTTTATTGTCAAGTTGCAAAAACAAGGGGAGATTGTCTAATCTTTTTCCACAGTCGTAGGGTAGAATATAAATCTTTGAAATGCAAAGAGGGGCACCGATGTAGGGCAAGAAGAGGCTAGTGTCTGTAAATTGCAAAGCCATTATTCAAAGTTTTTCAAAGACACAGAAACAAAATACAAGTTGCCATTAATATACAAGTCGCAAATTTCAGGAGTCGAGGGCATAAAATATAGTCATGAGGTTCATGAAACCCTGTGTGGTCGGAAATCGAATTGTTAGTTAAAAGCCTCGTAAATTACCAGAGATCTAATGATAATACTTGTGCTAGGGCACAAAACTGTGCACATCATAGTTGCAGTAAAGAACTGGTACTTTATTTTACTCATTTCGGAAAATACACTATTGTATTTATTTTATTTTATTAAAATGGAAATTCCTTGTAGAAAAATATTCTAGTCTAAATTTTCATACATAGAGAGTGAAAATACAAATGCAACTTGTGAATAAAAATTTTGTGGGGCATTGTAAACGGGAAAGAGACAACACCTACCGATGCATCGAAATTGTTAGATTGGCAAAGCAGAGACGATAGAGAGAAAGCTATTATTGGCTCTCGCTCTCTTCGACTCTGAACTTCATCATGTAGACCTAGACAAATCATCTAAAGAAATTTGGGATGCTCTAAATAAATTATTTGGAGTGAAAGCAGTTAATGCCAAATTTTCCCTAAAACTTCAGTTATATAGGTTCAAAATGGATGGAGTCTTTATGTCAAGCCACATCAATAATTTGAGATCCCTGATCAGACAACTTGTAGAAGTCAAAGTTGCGATTGAGGATGAGGATGCCAAAGCTATCCTATTAAATAGTTTGTCTTCAAAATACAACAATGTAGTTTTTACCCTCAGTCAAATTCAATCTCAATCTGTAGATGATTTGATTGCAATTCTTTTAGCTGAAGAAAAACGAACTACAAAAGATGTAGAAGGTCATTCTTAGCAAGAAAGTGCATTCTATTTCAGAACCAAAAAGTCTCGTAGAAGATCAAAAAAAGATAACCGGGAGATTGAATGTCATTATTGTAAGAAAAGAGATCACACAGCATGGGATTGTCGTGTTCGAGCCAATGATGTGCTCAAGGGTAAATTCATATCAAATACAACTAATATAGCCATGGTTGAAGACCCACCAAATGCAAAAGGTAGTGAAGACAGTGACGAATACGCAATATAAAGATGCTCTAAACTTTGAAGGCAAAAAAGGATACAGGGTAGATGAAGCTCGGTATGGATGGTGGCTCAGATAGTTTGGGAGATTGCGGATCGTGGGAATTAGACCCTCACGAGGGTCATGAGACAACTTGATGGAGCTTGTGGATGGCTCATTATGGACGGTTGTCCAATAATTCGTTGAGATCTGTGATTCAAGAGTTCGAGGAGGTGGAATCCGGGAACTCGGGGAATTCAGCTCAGGAACTACACCTTTACGAAGGTCATGACGCAGCTTGATGGAGCCCTACCTAGCCATAGTATTGCTTTCAAAATGAAGCCTCTGAAGATTACCTAATTCTATTTTGTTAGAATGTTTGTTTTTGCTTTATGTAGAATAAGACTTAAGAGGGGGTATGAGAATATAAGACTCATTAAGTTATTTATAAGTATGCCATTAGTTATTTAACTACAAGTTTGTTGTAACCGGTTGTAACTATATCAACCGTTTTGTAACCGCATCATTCATAATAGATAGACGGACACACAATCTCGAATGTGTGCAATCTGCTTTTTCTTTATTCTCTCTCCCCGAATATTCTAACACAAGTAATTCAATTATTGATTGGCCAATGTATCCTACTAGTCTCACTGTGGATGCTTATAAATTTAATCTTATATTGAACCGAAATTGAGGTCAATGGTTCTGTTTGGGAAGAAATATACAGAGCTTGCCTCTAGATAATTCAGATTTCTGATCCTCGAACCCTCTGCTTGAAGATGTACTTTAGCATTGAATATTTCCTCTACACCTCTATAGGCACGATGAATCCTCAGGTTATTTGCACTTCCAAAGGTCAGGAGTTGATAACTCTTATGGTGCAACTAGGACTGTGCTTGTTGTAGCTATCGGTGGAGGCCAGGTGTTATATTTCCTAAGATCATGAGAGTTTTTAACCATGATCACTCTACCCGGAGAAAGGGAGAGAAGAATTTTGTCGTTGGAAATGTTGACACTCATCAATTAAAATGCTAAAAATTGGGGGTGGGGGAGAGGAATAACGCAAAATCACACAAAATGATAGCTATGTGTAATTATTTTATTCTCTTTGATCTAACATAAGATGCATGGTTTTGAAAAGTAGTAGTATCATTGCCACTACCATTTTAATTTGGAAGTTCTCCCCTATATCCATGTATGTGTTGAGTCATTGCCACTACCATGTAGAGAACGTATTATATCAGAAAAATTACAAGTAAAGTCACATTAAAAGGGGTCGTATGATGGAATACCGAGGCCAACCTGATTATTTAGATGCCTTCAAGAGTATAACACAAATAATCAGAAGTGAATGATATCAGCGGCATGCCTAAGGGCTACAATTAGATAAAACAGCACAACTTGCTCAACAAGCAGATAGAATGAGGAAATTACATTCTCAGAGGTCCAATGTTAAGCAGAAGTTATCTTAAGTACATATTTCAAGACTACAAAGGATGCCAGGCCAATGTTTTGTAAATAAGCTTGTATTTATCACTGTGATTTTAAAGATGGCGAAAAATAACACAATCTAGATGACGAACAATAGGTCTCTTTTTCATTTGTAAATTTGAATAGGAAAAGGAGTACAATCCAGGTGATGGGTGATTGTTTTGATTTGCTATTGGTCTTTCCTATGGAGCAGAAGTTATTAGAGAAATGCTATAGGTAAAAGGTGAAAGCTTCTAATTCCATCATATTAATGCTTTTGCAGTAGAACCTGAAGTTGCGAATTGAACTCTTATATTCCTATGTTTTGAGCTTTACAGAAAGCTTGATCCTCGTATGATGTGATTTGAGCTCTTATATTCCTAAGTTTTGAGCTTTATTGAAAGATTGATCTTCTCACCCAAACTTCTATCATTGTTCTGACATATAAATCAACAAGTACTGCGTAATATCAATTAATGAATCATTTTCACATACATTGCAGGTAGTGTAGTAATGCATACAGATGCAAACTAATTATGTTGTGGAGGCTAGATAGGAATGGTTACAACTTCTGACTGCTGGACTGAATCCTTTTGGTAGATAAAGTTTGCCAACTGTAATCCTAATGCTTCATATCCTTAAAAAATTGTGAATATAAGAGCTTAATCTAAGACCGAAACGAAGCGTATTATACATTGTCACGGTATTTAGCTATATGGTTTTCAAACTTCTGAAGATAAAACTAACTTTTTGACATTTTAGATTGCTTTGTATCATTGTTATGTATAAACCCACACTGTACATTTTCTGATTTAAAATAACAGAATTTCACTAGAATTCCTGTCGTTAAGAGTAAAGCAATATTGACAACTATCACCATAGAATGAATGAAACATTCTGCATAAAATAAATGTAAAATATACAGAAGTTTTAATCTCCTGCAGTCAAATACCATTGAATGACCGAAGTAATTCTATTGCTCTGAACAAACACTCAATCTGCAGGGAGCAGATATGAAAAGGATAACCCTGCTGGTTCTCTCACAATTGGAAAGTCTTCCTGCATTTGCTTTCTGTTTGTAATGACTTGTGTGTTTGTAGGCCAGGATTTCCTTTAGACATTTATATGGACTCCACTTGAAAAAGTTTTTTGAACAAACCTACCAACAATATTAGTTTTCAAAATCAGAAAATAAATATTTATCAATGTACACTAATAAATATTGGATGTTATGGGACTGTACTAATTTTCATAAATGAAGGTAAGTGGGTCATCGGCACAACTAAGTTAAATTCTCTCTTTGAAAACATGCATGTCATTATACAAAATAAAAAATACAAGTGCACAAGTGCATAAATTTGCAATCTAGCAGACATAGGATTGACAATATCAGCTTTCGCCCCTTTTTCTAAAGACTTGATATCTTTCTTATATACATCTGTCCTAGAAACAATAAGATTGGCCGAATCTGCTTTAAGCATAAATATTCGCCCAAATGAAGGTCAGATGGTTTCCAAAAAATTATTGCCTTGCCATTCTGTTGCCAATGAAGTTAAATGCAAGACAGTTTAATAGCAAACCAAATATACTTTTTTCTTAAAAAACCACGTCATATACTACAAATGGAATACAATTTATGTAACATCCCCATTTTAAAATACCAGAACAAGGGAAATTTTTTTTTTTTTTTGATAACGTTCACTGTTATGAATTATAAAATTCAAACACACGTTCAAGTTTTAATAATTGTTCTCTGCCCAAACAACACAGTTTGGATCACACAATTCCTTTTTAAAACGAAAGTTCCCTGTTCGCATATTTACAATATGGAACACACATTCAATGCCATTCAATCTTATAACAGATTCTATATGCTGCTGTAAATGACTCGAGGAACTGCCGATCTTCCATTTTCATGGCTCGGAGTTTCAACGATTCTTCATTTCATGACTCGGCAACAACCGATCCTTCATGTTCATGACTCGGCAACAACCGATCCTTCATGTTTGTTTATGCATGGTATATTATATATACCTGTTCTCATAACCTTCCCCGGTTATCGAAGTGATCCATTTAAGAAGCCTATCTGAATATCTGTTACTGATATTCATCTGACATCCTGCATCTTAAATTAAGTGATAAGGACAACGCAACCAGCAATTGCGATACTTTGGCCAAAGATTTTCACATGCTTTGCATGATCATATTCCTGGATGTGATACACATCTACGGAATACGTCCTTCACTTCACTTCACCTGTTATCTAGAATGGTCTTTCCTGGCTCCTACCAGTCATCATCGTTTAAGATCAGTTTTAAACTCTCAATTTTTTTCCAATTAGAATATGAACGAATATAAGAAGGCACTCCTGATAACTAAAGATACGCAGACATACGGTGTCGTTACCCCACGACTCCGTGTGTCTAATTATCTTTAGTATTCCGGAGTCACTCCGTATATCTGATCATACTCTATCCCCTGCTAAGAGTTACACATTCAGCCTATGTATTCTAAATGTTTTAATTCGGGAGGGCATTGCTATATGTCAGCTGCAACATTGTGTCGTCATGAAGACCCCGTCTTCATGAAGACACCTTGCTGTAGCTGGCGTATGCCAATGTCCTGCAGAATCCACCCATCGAGAATACACATCCTGCTCAAGTGACTTAGCCACGAATTAATAATTAAAATCAACTTTCAACATTCATGCTGATCCCTTGATCCTCGTTTCCGTTGCAGTTGTACAGAGCTAAGAGGGACTAAACCGTCCATTAGTTTGCTATGTATCTTCTCCTTCGTATCGAAGGGCTACATTTCCTTACTTGGTTTATTTCTTAATCATTGGATTAAGCAGTCCGTACCGACGGACGTGATAAGTTTAACCTATTAAACTTAGCCAAGATTTTTCCAACTGCAACAAGATTCAGAATTCTAACTGATTAAACGTCGCTTACACGAGGCCTAATTCCCAAGAAATGTATTCATTTACTCTCCTTAACGTTATATAGTTAAGGTCCATTAGTTATGGATATATTTATCCTATATCCTTTATTCTGAATTTATCAAACGGGATCATTAATGGAGTTCGAAAGCGAAGTTCGATTACTCCGAAGTTGAATTGATATTCCTTAGCTCCTAAGCTAATCCTGAATACCTTCTGATTATGGAATCATATTCTTCTTAATCCTTTTTAATGTCAATTAAAAATTCATCTTTACCCAAGTATGAACTAATTGCATTTTTCAACTTAAAAGTTGCATTTAAGTAAGAATAGATATCAGTTTCAATTCAGCATCCATCCAAGGACAATGAAACAATTCCAAATCAAGAAATAACATCATATTCCCAATTTAAACAACAATATCAAACTGATATAATTATTGAAAATATCACACTTGTAATTGTATTCAATATTTCAAGTCATAATTTGTACATTTGCCAATCCAGCTGATTGGGCATAGTTTATACAAAACATCCATACAACTCATGGACAGAAGAATATATTTTCTTCTTTTCACAATTCCTCGAAGAGGAATAAAAGCAACAATTACATGTCATTATCAAATCAAAAAGCATCAGAAAACAGCCAAGTCTTCATTCTAATCAAATTCCATCTGCAAAATGAATTGCACGGGTCAGTTCAATGAACTGAGCATATTAAGCACTTATCCTTAAAATAAAGTGCTTCAATTAACTGTTTCAATAAAAGAACCCTGCTTTTATGAAACGACAGTAAAACATCAATCATGAAATAGGCACAAAAGAGAGATCAACAACTAACTGTACTATCAAAAATATTATCACAATCAGCCAAGGGACTGCTGTCCTGGTTCCACATAACCGTTACAAATATCAATTCACAATATTTGAAAAGTTAGGAAAACAAGTAACTTACAACAGATATAACGCACTGTTACCCTTTTCACGCCTTTCAATAATAATGAATGCAAAGGACGAAACCAACTGAAATGTAATTCCCTTACTTTCTTTTCAGTTCATGCGTCATATTAGAATCCAAGCAATCAAGTACAGACAAGAAAGCGAACAACGATGCATATAGTTGCTCCCATCTAAGCACTATAAAATTCATTATTCGCGAATTCCAGATTTCCAACTGAATGAAGAAGAAAAGATCAATTTCCCAAGTCATTCATTCATATCTCTATTTCTTTCCACATGACTGTCCTAATAGTGGAATCCAAACGAAGACAAATCAAAATAACAGTTCAGAGTGAAACTTACAAAATCCATTCGGAATTCACTTTCCGGCAGCAAGAATAATTTCATTTATAATCAGCTTTAAAATGAAAACAGGAAGAATTCATCATCCATATCCATACTTCATTTGAGTCAGACTCATGTAAAGATCCGAAACAGGTTAGTACAACATTATGTACATCCAAGATCAAACAATATAAGGCTGCATACCTTATATTTACCATAATTATAAGGAACCATATTTCTTTCACTGTATCATTAACCAAACAAACAATTATTCATCATGCAGTCAATAAATCACATCAATTCATAATCCTATGAACGTATCCCGTTCAAAATAACATATTATTCATTGCTGTTACCTACAGCAAGTCCAATGTTCTCATGACTATGAATTTCACCAAGTGAGAACAGCAGGCAGAAGGAGGATTTCCTTCCAACAATGATTCTACCCAATCCATTTTCCAGTTTCATAACAGTATGCACAACTTCCAGAATGCAAAATCAGATGTCATTACCTTTAGCAAAATAACCGTACAGGGTGGCAAAACATGAACCTAGTACAGTCAAGACAACTCCCATTGCATGACAAAATTTCATTGCATGTAATCCTTGCCCAGCAATTCAAAGCTAATTCGTAACCACCAAAACAGTCCATTCTCAAAGACCGTTTAGCATTGTTCAACATAACTAATCATTATACTTTCCTAGCAAGATCACCTTTATTCATTATAATTTCAGAAGGAAAGCTATTTCTTTTCCAATTCCCAAGAACACTCATATAAAAGTCTAATGCCCATTCCTTTTAAAATACAAGATGCCATTTCCTCATAATT
Source organism: Taxus chinensis (assembly GCA_019776745.2). Lineage (NCBI taxonomy): Eukaryota > Viridiplantae > Streptophyta > Pinopsida > Cupressales > Taxaceae > Taxus > Taxus chinensis. The sequence continues at coordinate 667,779,357 of CM034146.1, forward strand.
CGAAACAGCAGAAGGAAGAGAGAAGTCTTATCTCTTTTAAGCAAGAAAGGAAAGAACAGTCAATAATGTGTTATCTTTTCTTTTCCCAAGGCAACTTCCTATATTCAGACAAAATTGAATGTTGTCTTCATCCTAATCAAACACAGCAGAAGAGAGAAGATCTATTTCCTCTTGTAAAAGAAATTTCATTATAGAAACGACCTCATGCAACTCGCACAGCCGATACAATTATAACACAAGTTCAGATGACAGCAAAACAATAGTACAGCAATAAAATACCCACACTGCCTGTACAGTTCCACATTCTATTTCACAAGAATAACCAGTTCGCATTTTCAAATTAAGTCAATAGCCAGCACAACATGGAGGAGTTCCATGCAAGAAGAGCAAGGCAGTTAAACACAGCACAGAAAAACGATTCCCTATCATTTCAAAAGAAAAGAATCAGCAAGGGTCAACGAACCCAAATTATGGCAACACACCCAACCATATTCAACCTCCATTTACATGCAATGGCAGTTCCAGACACAACAACAAGGAACGATTACACGACCTGTTCTCCTTTCAAACATCGTGAACAGTGAAAGAAAAACATCTATTTTAAACACCATATTGTCAACAAACCAGCACATCGTGGAAGTGTTTCCAACCAATCAAAATGCAAGGTCAGATCAATCACAACAGCAAAGAAATGATTTCCAAAAATGACAGCTATAACCCAAATCAGGAATGACTGTATTTCCATTTTCTCTTTATATACAATAGCATTTCCAAGCACAGTACAGCAAAGAAATGATTACACTATAAGGAAACAATTAAACAACGTGTTCCAATTCCAACAACACGAACAGTGAAGGAAATATCTATTTCCAACCTCCATACAGTCAATACCCAATACAATAATTCATTTCCAATTTGATTCGAACAAATACAAATCAAAACCGAGCAACCAGAACGATTCATCATATCATTTCCCAAAGAGAAGAAAGCAAAGAACCAACAAAATCCAAGTCAAATCGACTCGACAGCAATCACGAAATCCAAACCCAAGAGCAGGGTTGTTTTAATGAAACACTTAATCAAAGCAAGGATTTTTAAAGAGAAGGGCTTAACATGCCTGTAATCTTTCTTCCAGAACTCGAAGAAAACTTCGTTTGCCGCATTTTTCCTTCCACAGCGACAGCACAAACTCTCCAACACTTCCTTCCTTCTTCAGGCTTAACAACAGCCTCCAAATCCCCAAGAAAATGTCAAATGCCAAGAGCTGGTTTGACTGAACCAGACCAAAAAACCAAATGCAGAGCAACTTCGGCCAAAACCAAATCAAACAATGAAAAAATCAAATTCCCTCATGCTGTTTCCAAGGCGAGCTGGTCGCGAGGACCGAAAACAATCAATGCATTAAAGGCTCTGCCTTTTACCTTACTTCCCACGCCACCGCCACTTGGGTTGGCGAACTTTAAATTTCAAAATTTCCATGCAAACTGAATTTGGCTCTATTTCTAAATAGATGCCTCTAATTCTTACCTGCCCCGCCAAAACTGGCGCTGTCCACGTATGGACTGCCTATTAAATGCCAATGAATGCCCTTCCTTCCATCCTTATCCCTTTCCTCCCAAGGGTCTGCGTACCCCTTAGATTAGGATTAGTTTAGGTTGCATAAATCATTCAACCTAGGTCTTAGTTTAGCCTTAGGTTTTATTTTCCCCTTTTTTTTTTTTTAATTTAAAAATCCACTTAGGATAGTAGTGTAGGATGCATGTTAGGACTTAGGATTAGTTTAGGTTTTTAATTCATACTAACCACTAACCACTAACCACTAACACTAACAACTTCCATCCAGCCTCCCTACTAACATTCACGTTAATGCAGAGCAGGACGTTCCGTCCTTTGGATCGCGTGCCAAGGCCACCCGTGTCCAGGCATTTCTTGCCTCACGAGGTCCCAAATTCGACAGTACAGGGTTCAAGAATCGAACCCCTGTCGTTGGCATCCACGTGCTAGCTGTTCACACCTGCAATCAGGCGCTGCACGTTCATAACAATCTCAGTCCAGTTCAAGTGTGAATCGACACAGAAATCACAAGAGGACCTCAGCATACTTGAATCAATGGAATTGATTCAAGGTATGCTGTCAATCAGCAAAGAGAGTTTAGTAAGTATACGACAATTTGTCGTCACATCAGCAAACACACAAGTACAATATTTGCTGTCCCATGTAATAAATCACAGTATGCAAGAATCCAAATTAGCAACACATTCTCTTAAGATCAAAACATATCTTAACATGTTTGCTTTCATTTCAGCAGCTATAACAGTATGTAAAACATTCACCAAGTTAACATACAAAATCAGAGTGTTACAATGTACAACCTTACAGCAGAGTGCTTTCCCTTCCTACCACAGCAAGAAGTGGAAGCATCTCCAAGAGATAACTTTGATGTCTAATCTTTGCCAATTGGCTAATTTTGTCATTTTTTTTCCAAAACTATTTTCCATTTGAAAATAAAGATTTATGTCAATTTCTATGACACTATTTTCACAATTGTTTTGTATAATTGTTAAAACCAGTTTACACGGGAACGCGTCCCCTCAATTTTGATGACATCCCGGAGGTCCCAAATGTTTCGGTGACTTGGAGGGGATTTCCCCTATTTTTAATTTTTTTTTTCTGATGATTTTACTTTAAAAAAGATGTCATTTTCATGAAAAACATTTAATTCAAATCCCGAAAGTACCTAAAACACATCAAATACAGTTTAAATCCCTAAATTTCATTGAATAAAGTTAAAATATTAATTTTAATATTAGTTTAATAGCCGTCCCCCTGCTGTCCCTAAAATTTGGGAAATTTTTAGCCATCCTAGAAACCTCGTCTCTTTGTCTCCCCGCCCCCGAGATTAAAACACATAAAATCTTAAGGAAATTGGAAAACTGTTTTTAGATTATACCCAAACAGAAGAAACTTATAATTCAACTTTGAAAAAGATTTGCCAGGGTCTCTAAAGTTATAATTGCTACCTAAATTATCGTTAATCTCCAAGCAGGATCTCATATCAGAAGGCAGAATGCAAAAGGAGCTTATGACAATATCTGAGTCACTAAGTTGTTGATTTTTTTTAAAAATCCATAATACTACACCCTGAAGCTTTCAAAAGTAACATCACACCGCTCTTTCTGGAAATGAGAAAATGGTGACCTGAAAAACATGCCACAACCACCAAGCAGAGTTTTTTGAGATGGTGAGCCTCGGGGCTCAAAGGCTAATCCACCCTTAGCAGGATGTCAAAGATCAAATCTAAAACAAAAGCCATTGTTATCCTCTCCTAACCTTCAAGGATGATGATAATTTAGTAATGCATGCTGCTGGAGTGGTGTACCAGTGGCTATGTATGGTTCGACATTGTCTAATAAAGAAGGATAGAATCTCTAGTTGGATCCTTAGGTGAGCAAGCTCCTCCTCTGCTGAGTAATTTTCAAGCTTAACAAGGCTACATATCTTCGCTCTTTGTATTGTATTAGAATGGGTAAGAATCCTCGTGTGTCTTCAAACAAGCAATCAAATCTGCCTTAAATTTCATAGTAGTGCCAAAGTTTGAGTGCAAAGATATTCTGTGTGTGGTCCCTCGCAACAGAATTTACAGATGTTTTACTCTCTAAGAAGGTGATTGTCAGTCTATAGTGGGCATGGTCAATCAGGAGGCCCTTTGCAGTACATGCAGATCAGTTTCTTAGCTGTCCATGGTCAATGTGTTTCAGAACCAAAATACAATTATGTACCATAACATTAAGTTTCTGAGACTGCTCCTTTTGTAAAGATCTTTGAAGTTGACCGTACTAATGACCTTAAAATACTTTTGTTTTTATATTTTATTTTTTGTCATTTGTCACCCAGTCAAAGGAAAATGACATAGGGAAATGAGGGTTTAGTATAGGAGGTATATGTAATTGTGTTTTTCGTTATTTTGGGGAAAGTTCAGGAATGCAAAGGCTGGAATAAAAGTGTTAGGTGGGGAAATGGATGTTCAGGGATGTGTTAAACACCCAACAAGGCTTCTGCAAGTATAGTTCAACACAAGGATGATGTGGCTAGTAGTTTGAGCACGTGATTGAGCTCTTCAGTAGGATAGATGAGTAACAGGAAAACGAGCTCATCAGCTGTTAAAAAAAACTCATACAGACCATAAGGTCATTTTTTTTTTTGCATTTTTCATTTATGCCATATTGACTTACCATATTCTTCATGGATTACTGATGTGAAACAGGATGCTAATTTTACAGTATGTTCCAAATGGCACACTCTCTGAAAATTTGAATGGTGTGTATTTCTATGTCCCATGTGGCTTTTCAATCTTTAAAGCTCTGTTTCATGTTTCAATATCAAGAAAACCTCTAATGATGACCATACTTGTGAGGTATTTGACGCAGGTGGTGAACAACTTTCATGGAGGCAAAGAATGAGGATTGCACTTGGCACTGCATATGGCTTATCCTATTTGCACCATTCATGTAACCCACCATTATTCTTCCATGGGAGATTCAGTTCTTCAAATATTCTGTTAACTGAAGACTATGCAGCCAAGGTGCATTTTGAAAACTTTTGTCGTAAATGAGCCTCATCAAAGTTGTGCATTTCTAGACTGAATCAATTTAGCAATAGACTTTGAGAAACTCGACCTTTTTCGAATTTTGCTAGTAAGAATGAGCCGTTCTCCTTTTCGGGTAAGGAGTCTTTTATCTAATGAAATGAAGTTTCAAATACTTATTCTTAAATCTCTGCAAATTTTTCTATCATTGAAAGGATGATTCAGGAATTAAAACAACCTTCCTTCTATAACATGAACCATGTAATAAGCCCTTAAATGATAAATCGAGCTAATGAACAATAATTCAGTCAATAGGGTCTTCATGTTTAGATCTTTCACATTTGGGCTCTGAATTTTATTGATTCAAAAGCTTGGAAAACATTATTTCCAATCTTATATTGCATTCTTGTCGCACATGTTCAACAAGCAAGAGCTAATATTCAAGATTTTTGCATGGGTTAAAAGCTTAGGGTACATGATTTTGTACATCTTACAGTGTGTGTACATATCCATATAACAACTGAAAGAAGCAAATACATAGCCCTCCATCTTTTCCTCTAACATATTTATTCAGTTGTAAATTTCAACAGATAAGAATGAGCTATTGAAAATACATTATTAGGACTTAAAGACGTTATTCTTTTTGTGTGAAATTTATCCATTGGCAAACTTGGACTATTAATCTCATCAAACATAAACATGAACTCAAAACTTGTTTGTGTGTATACATATGCCTCCTTGTGTCTACCTTCGACAAATGCAAGCGTTTGAATCAAGGAAGAAATTAGCGAGTAAACAACTAAATGGAGTTGTGCTTAATTGACTCAAAAAAATATCTCTGACACAGATTTCTGCTACCATTTTAAACATTGGTATTCTGCTATTACTTTCTCCATCTTTCAATACGAAGCAATATATGATAAAAAAACCATTAGGGGATTTTGCTTTCGAACGTTGGGTTTATTTTTCTTTTAAGTAATCGGAAATTTTCTATTCTTTAGCACTATTCTACAAATATGCCTTTCTCGCTATAGTAGACTATTGTAAACAGTCAATAACAAGCAAGAGCTAGCCAATGAAAAACAACGCCATGATTTGGCAAATACAGTTTGCCGAAGATGATGTTAACTTGGGTAAGAGGGGAGGAAAATCACTCGATAGGCAAATCTTTAAAACAAATGCAAAAGTGATTACGAGCTCCTGAAAAAAATCTGGCTTGTGAAATGAGTTAACCATCTTTGCATAATTAGTTTCAATTGTACGTTCTACAATTAGTGTCAGAACACAATTAGAAAAGTATAATTTCATGCAAATATTAAGATAAGGCCAAAAAACTTTGGACTGTATAGGTGTTCAACATAGTGATACAAGATAAATAATATTGTGCTGTATTGTAAAAGCCGATCACAAGTAAGAAGGAAGATCGACTGCGAGCAAGTTTGAGGGTAGTGCAATGCATACAAGAACTAGTACTCAAATGGTTGTGTGATATACTTAAACTTATCGTTACACTTAAGCTTGAGAAGCAAATCTGGAAAAAAAACTTGTAGGTTTGCACTACGGAATGATTGGCTTGAACACAAAGATAAAATGATGCACTTAAATTCCCATACCTGCAGGTAAATGATATATTCCTCCTTTTCGAGAGAAAAAGTTATTGATCTTGCTCCATCAAGAAATCTCTTCTTCAAAAGTAAGTTAAATATGTTTTGTGAACGATGCATAGGAAAAGCGTGTATCACTTCATCATTCATTCCATCTCACTTCTCAAGCATTTACAACTAGTCACTTCATTGTACTCCTCAATGGTAAACACTCTTTTGTGGTCTCACTCATTTACAGATTTGACAACTAGACACTTCATCAATCAGGGGCAAGATTTACTAGTCACTTCATATCTCATTCGGTATGAGGACAGATTGATTGCATGGATTGCAATACTTGATCAATAATACATGCCAACAGAAAGTGAAGAGTCTATCATCTGATTACAAAGAAATTAGGTTAAACATTCTTGCTCTGATCAAATCATGGTAATTCTCCAAATTTTAAATGCAAATAAGCAAAGAATAAATTTATGCTAGAAGTATGTTCAATCATTTTGCTGAAAGAAGTGGCTGCAAATAGAGTTATCTCGAGACGAGGAGAGTGGATGATTAATAAAGAAATCTAGGTTGTTAGAATTCTATAGTTCATGAAATAAATAGAAATCAAATTTTGAAACTGGTGCACCAATTGCTTGTGTGATCAAAACTTAGAACCAATTAAAAAAATCAGCAAGCAAGTGCGGAGTGTGAGCTTCACTACATTGGGCTTTGAGATGATACATTCAATTACTGACATGGACTTAATAACAGATTTTCCCATACCTATATGGTAAAGACAAATTCTGCCTTACATTCTAAGCAAAATTCAAGCTAATTCTATGCTTAGCAGTGATCACTAATGAGTTAAGTACAAATCTGCAGGAAAAAGAATTCCTAATGAGTTAATAAAATCCTTCCTTCCTTGTATGTTACTAACCAAGGGAATGGACGCCACAATGACTAGACACTTCATCATTCATTTCTCTGGGGCAGGATTTAAACTACTCACTTCATTCGTAGTATCATTTGGTAGCCCTTCAACAATGTCCATGAGGACACATTGAAAAATTATTCTATGTGCATGGATTGCAATACTTGATCAATAATACATGCCAACAGAAAGTGAAGAGTTTGTCATCTGTTTACAAACAAATTAGGTTAAATATTATTGCTTGATCAAATCATGCTAATTCTCCAAATTCTAAATGCAAACAAGCAAAAATAGAGTTATGCCTAGAAGTATATTCAATCAATGCAAAAGAAGTGGCATTGCATAGTTGAAGATGTTATCTCAGACGAGGAGAGTGGATATTCCCCTAAAGCAAATTGTAGGCTGACGCTTACCACTAGACATTCTATAGTTCATGAAATACTCAATAGGATGGTTCAGCTCAAATTTTGAGAAGTTATCTGACGAGGAGAGTGGATATTAATAAAGAAATTGTAGGCTACCTATAGTTCATGAAATAAATGAACTCAAATTTTGAAACTGGTGCACCAATTGCTTGTGTGATAAAAACTCAGAACTGATTAAAAAAATCAGCAAAAAGCAAGTGCCAATGTGAGTTCAATAAATATTTTCTTTGAATCCTTGTTTCTTATCTACAGTACAAAAGAAAATTTTCCCATACCTGCAGGTAAATGACATATTCCTCCTTTTCTAAGAAAAAATTATCGAATTTCTCTAGCTCCTCATTAATGAGTTAATAAAATCTTGCCCATCAAGAATTCCCTTCTTCCTTTGTATGTTACTTACCTTGTTGGACTTGAATAGAAATGCATCCTAGACGACTTCATCAGTTCATTTCTCTGCGGTTCCATTCGTGGTTTAAACTACTCAGTTCCCCAATTAGTACTCTCAATTGGTAGCCCTTCAACTAGTGTCGATGAGTGACCTAACATTCCTTTGCAATGCTTCTCACGGATCAAATTTTCTCTCACTGATCCTCTTGACACACAATTTTGTGCTTCTAAACAACAATCTTTCTTGTAGGAAGTATTCTAACTAATACATGGCATGTGGTCGACGCTCATTGGTAATTCTGCGCATGCTTCTAAATGCAAACAAGCAAAATCTTAAAATTATGCCGAGATAGCTATGTTCAATCAATGCGAACCCTACTAGAAGTGGCTTGCAAACTCAGTCAGTAAGATGGATATTAATACTTAGAAATCACATGTGCTACGTTGTTAGAATTCTCACTTATCTGCATGAAGATAAATGAGTAACTTTGCAAGATTTTGAAACTGATGCACCAATTTCTTGTGTGATCAACAGAGTTACCATGTTCTTACGAACTTAGTGAAAATTCAGTTCAAACCATACTTTTTGGTCTGACCGAACTTAACGAACAAGTTCGGTCAAACATTATTTTTTCTATCTTTTAATTAAAAATTTAAAACATTTAAAATTTAGAATTAAAAGAACTACAACACTAAAACAAAAACAAAACTAGAAACACAAATACCTATGCAAGTATAAGGAAAAACTCCTTAGATAATATATTTATTTATTTTTGTATAATTGGTTTCTCTTTACAAATATCATATATGTATAATATTTATTATTTATATAAATATTTTTTCTGAACCGAACCAAACCGAACCTTTTACGAAATTCCAAACGTACGAATATTTTTCCCTTTCCAAACTATCTTAACTTTTCGAACACAATAACTATGGTCTTTGATTTACCTTCCCATGGCTATTGATGAATTGAAGTGCTTGGTGGTTTGTATACAATAGAACTCCTTGGGAAACAAATAGTGCCTCCGCTGCTTCAGAGCTTGCACAATGGCATAAAACTCTTCATAAACTAAATATCTTCTTCTTGCATCATTCAATTTCTCACTAAATTAAGCAATGGTATTCTCTTCTAACTCATCACAACTCCAATGGCTACTCTACTAGCATTGCTGTCAAATAATTATTGAAATCAAACAAGGCCAATACTGACTGCTTTGTGGCCTCCACCTTCAACTTCTGGAATGCATACTTTGCATCTGTGGTCCACAAAACTCCCTCTTATCCTTCTGCATCACCTTTGTGATCGGTGCACAAATCTCATCGAATCCTCTAATGAGCTTCTTGTAGAAGCTCGCAAGTCCATGGAAGTTTTGGGCCTCCATGACATTCTTGGGTGACGGCCAATCCACTATAGCTTGTACCTTCTCAGGATCCATCTTCAATCCTGCTTAAGATATCGCATATCCCAAATATATTACACTCCTGCTATATGAAACTACATTTCTATCAAATTCATCTAGCAGCTTCTCCTCGCATAACATGTTCTTAGCACTCCTATGTAAATGGACCAAGTGCTTTTCTCCTTGTGTTTTGTTGAAAATCATAATGTCATCTAGATAAACAATAACAAACATACCCAAAAAGAGCTCTAATACTTCGTTCATCAACTGCATGAACATGTTTATTGCTTTGGTTAAGCCAAATGAAATGACTAGCCACTCATGCAATCCATCATGCATTTTGAACACAAATTTCCACTCATCTCTCTTTTATCATGGTCTGGTGGTATCCAAACTTCAAATAAATATTTGTGAAGTATCTTACTTCATTCAAACAAACCATCATATCATCCATGGATGGTAATGGAAATTTGTACTTGATGGTGATCTTATTAATGGCTCTGAAATAAATGCACATCTTTCACTCACCTTCTTTCTTTGGTACCAAAACAGCAGGTACTACACATTGGCTCAGAGACTTTGATCAACCCCTTCCCAAGAAGCTCTTGCACTTCCTCGTCTCCTCATTTTCCATAGGTGTCAACCTATATGCAACCTTTTGTAGTAAACCATCCCTTGGTAAGAAGTCCATTTGATGACTAATACTGTGCATAGATGGTGAACCATCTAGAATATCCTGCAACATGACATCGAAAAACTCACCTAGCATCTACTTCACTTTACAAAAGAATTCTTCTTTTTGTATGGTTGTAATCTCCCATGTTTAATACACAAGCTTCAGAATGAATGTGAAACATTCACTCCTTTCACTTCGTTGAGGAACTCTTTTTTTAAAATCAACAATATTTGCATAGTCTTCTCCACTTGTAAATGTGCGTCCTTCAAAGGATTCAAAGTGTACTTTCATTTGTCCTTCGCCTATGTGTAGGTATTTGCATGGCCACTATGAATCGCCTTCATGTCATACTACCAAGGTTAACCAAGTACATATAGTAGATGTCAATTTGTATTATATCACAAAGGACTTCATCTTTATATGTTTCAATCTTGATGCATGCATTACACTACTCATTCACAAGTAATTGATTCTTTTTTAACTAGGACACTTTATACAGCATTGGATCTATCATCCTTTTTAGACTATGCTTCTCAACCATCTTGTTAGAAATAAGATTGTATGTGCTACCATTATCAATAATAACTTTGGAGCACTTACCTCTTAAATTCCATGTGGTTCTAAACAAATTATTTCTTAGCGCGGGTGCACTCTCCACCTTCGTTAGCTTTAACAAGACTCTCTTCATCATGAGAGACTCTTTGTACTCTTAACTATTCTACACAGCTACTGGTTCGGATAAAGTCCACTCGACCACATCTATTGCTCCCTTCCACCATATAGATAAATAGATATAGGGGATATATAGAGAGATGAGACATTGTGAGATTACTAACATCATTGTTTTAGACACCTTGTTGGAATTCAAAAGTACAATGTCTAGTCTCTTTGTAGTGGAGACAGGTTCCACCAAATCCTTTGCTTCCTCTGCATCCTCTTCCCCCGCCTCTTTGTGTATAAATTTTCTCATGTAAAGAGATCACGTCACCTTCGTGTGTACGCCTTTGCACATAATTGTGCAAGCTTCCACCTTGGCGCAGGAAATTTCCCTTCCCTTGTGCATTGCCTTATCATCTATACGACAACTTCTCTTCCACCTTCAATGCAAACTAACAAGTATCCTCCATATATCTCATTCTTATCATAATAAACTCATCTTGAATGGTAATATGTAACCCATTTGCATGCCTTGAGATATTTTCTATGTCATCCTCTACTTGACCCGCTCTAATGATGAGTCTATATAACTCTTACATGTAGTACTCCTTCACACTCAATTCCTTCTAACACAAATTCTGCAATCACTTGAACAAATAAAATTGATAATCCATTGGCATGCACTTAGCCTTCAACTTTTCCATAAATCTATCCCAAATTTATCTTATCTTTGTCTCTATGTATTCTCTCAATTTGTATGTGTTCCCACCACAAAAATGCATGACTCTAACTCGGTGTAAGAAAAATTTACCTTATTTGGATCTTTTATGTCTTTGAACTCAAAGTATTCCATTTCTACAATCCAATTGATGAGTTCTTTTGGATTTAAGCTCCTAAAATAACTTGGAACTATATTCGACTTGTTGCTAATCTTTGTGATCGCACACAAGAGTGTATCCTCCTGTGCATCAACATGCTCTACTTCAGCAACCTGATCCTTAAGTGCTCTTTCCACATGCTCGTCATCACTTGTGTCGTCATTCATAGCCAGTCCTTTGCATTCCACAGTTTCCATAGCCTTAAAATAGGTGTTTTCTTCTCTCATCATCTCAACCAAGTTTGTAAGTCTGATGCTTTATATGCTTTAGCAACCATCTTTATGTGTCATTGATATCTTCCTCTCAATCACTCACCACCAAATTTTGATCTACACCTTTTGCTTAACAACCCAAATGGCGTAAAATTTCTACATCTACTTTCTACCTCCACACACACACATGCAAAGCAACAACTATAAAGATCACTCATTAAATTGATGTTATCATACACAACCACGCTAGAGTTTACAAAAGGACTTAAAATCCTTCCTTTGGATACCATATAATGTAACTATTGTTAGGTGTCCCTATAAAAGGATGCCTTTGACCACATAACCCACAAATTCAAATTCAAATTTCACTAAGACCTCATGAACAACTTTGAATAGAAACAATAAAAGATTATCTTATATAATTGAACACAATGGCTCCAAACTCAATGGGGAATTATGACATGACTCTACAAGAATTCTCAAAGAAAACAAATCCTATAACCTATCTTATCCTAAGTTTGCAACATTTTCTAAGCTTTTACATAAACAAATTTGGCTCAATTCAGGACAACTTCCCACATGACTAAATCTTACGATTTCTCTCTTAGATGGTGGTTCAATTTCAAATCTAGAATTCAATGCCTTACACATTCATAGCTCCCTTCTACATATATAATTTTTCACAACTTATGCAAGGGAACAATGATACCTTTGCAAGTATAGATACCCTTGCAAGTATAGATACCCTTGCAAAGATTCCTCAAATGCCCTAGATCGCCATTGATCTCCTCAATCAATATGCAAGTAACTCCTCATAAAATTATTTCCATTGGATCAAGCTTTAATAGGTTGTTTGGTTCATCCTTGGGCAAAGAAAATAGATCAAAGCCCACACATGCTTCATCCTAACCGTATCAATGTGGATTGAAGATTTTGTTGGATGTAGATCTCATCATGGTGACATGAACAAATCATTCTCGTAGGACGTGTGATAATATAAAGCATCATGACATCTGGTATGCATCATGACATCAAAAACATTTGGTTGTATTACACAAGACTTTGTGCGGTTTTCCACACACAATAATGATTTAGTGAGGCATGAGTGGTTGCACAAGGTTTAAATAGTGCATTTGCAACTTTATTTGGCATTGGTAGTCCTTCATGACTTTGACAATGTTGTGTAGAAAAGAGTAAACATTGAGTAATTATGCACGGCATAGCCAAGAGCTCACACCATACATGGTATGCTTTGTAGGGTAGCACAAAATTGTGTAAGTTTTATTTACTAACTCTAAATATTTTTGGGTGACGGAGGATTGCTTGTGAACCTGGATGCTCTTGCATCAGTTGGCAATATGATAGTAAATGGTATATAGGTCTCAAGTGTGGTAGCAAGGAAAAAAGACAAATGGTTAATGAGAATGAGTTTTTGGATGGGGAAGAAGTAGCTACAAAGGAACTAGTAATAGAACACGAGCATGCAAATTATGAGGAAGAAAGATCTACTATCTCGCTACATGCATTAAATGGGATAAGCACACCAAAAACAGTCAAAGTGACTGGTTATATTAAGAAGGATAAGGTGACAGTTTTGATTGATACAAGGAGTACCCATAACTTCATTGACAGAAAATTACTTAATGAGCTCAACTGCTTTGCATTTCGATTCTCTAATTTCAATTCATGGTAGCTAATGAGAAGCAACTCTAATGTGGTGGCAAATGTCATCATATCAAACCCTCACTAGGTAGTTATCAGTTGGATTCAGAAATGTTTTCCATCCCACTTGGGGCTACTAATGTAGTTTTGGCAGTACAATGGCTTAAACATTTAGGCACATCGTCCTTCAATTTTCAAGATTAATTCATGGATTTCAGTGAAAATAGACAAAGATCAAACGTATTGGGATGCAATCAACACCAAGCCAAATAATCAGGTCTCATAGGATGGAGAAATTACTTAAGAAAGGGTCTTACAACATTGTAGCACAATTACATCTCTTCGAAGTACATGATAAGGAAAATCAGGATCCAAAGCTTTAAAAAATCATACAACACCATCAAGTCTTTCAAGACTCAAAGGTCCTACCTCTAGTTAGAGATCATGATCTTGTGATTGAATTGATTCCAAGTATTTGTTCGAACATTTAACCTTATTGCTATCCCTCTGAACAAGAGTTAGAAATCAAAAAATTGGTCAAGGAAATGCTGGACTCGGGCATTGTTCATCCAAGCAAAGTGGCCATTCATCTCCAGTAGTTATGGTTAAGATAAAGGACGGACCATGGAGAATGTGCCTTGATTACAAGGAACTCGATAAACTCACTTGGAAAAATAAGCAGTGTTATGCAATGACGCGCACCCCCCATTCCCAAGCCGTCCCAGACGTCCGGGACGTCCCGGGTGCTTGGGGATGGGGGCGAAACGTCCCCCCCACATACCCCCTAAATGCAAAAATGAAGGGGACGTCCCCTAACTTTAGGGAACGCACCTGGGACGTCCTGGGTGCTTCGAGACTTTGGGGACTACTGTTGGACCACATTCCCCTCATTTTTCAAGTCAAGTTTCAAAAATTTTGAGTTGGTGCCTTTATCCCAATTTTGCCCCCCGAAAAAATTGAATCAAACACGACCCCGCATGAAGAAAATCTTTTGAAGGGGTGGTTCAGTCATGTAAATCCCACATTCCAAATTTAAAATTGAAGGGGAGTCTGTACGTTTTGAAACATTTTTCTAGATCCGTGTCATGAGATGATTGGAAAGGGCTCAAAGTTTTTCTATGGCGATTTGTGGACTGGGTCGAGCCTTGTATTCCTTCCATTTGCCTTTTCGGCGAAAAATATTTGAGACCCAAGGGACATGACCCCAAATGAGCACCAGCCCTCCACGTGGTCAGAGCCTCAAAAATTTAAATCGGCCGTTGAAAATTCTAAGGCCAGTGGATGATCCACGTGTCTCATTGGACACCTTCAAGGGTTGAAGCCAAAGGCGGTTCCCCAAACAAGTGCCAACTCTCCATTTTTGTCTAGGGTCCCAGCAGAAGTCAAAAGGGGCAGAACCGGCCGTTGAATCGGCTAAGGAAAGAGGTGGCGGAAAGCCCCACGTGTCCCTTTTGTGCTCTTTCAGGAGGCGAATCCAAAAGCAGGTCCCAAATGTGCGCCAGCTCTCCAAGTGTCCAATCGGCGCACCTCCGAAGGTCAGGTCCAAATAGAGTCTCCAAATGAGCGGGAAGCCTCCACATGTCCCGGGTCAGTACATAAAGCCTTCGCCAAATAGAGGGACTTAGTTAAAACACAAAAATACAACAGGCCCGCAAAGGGACACGTGGCCATGTTTGAAAGGTCAAAGTGGGAAGGCGGGTCATTCGAGGACACTTTTGGAATTTTAGTTTTTTTCCAAAAGGGTTAAAGTATAAAAGTGAAGCGCAACCCCGCTCATGCCAGGGATAAAGCCAAATGTTGAGCCCGTGCATTGAAAAGTCAAAGCGGAAGGCGGGCCGTCGGAGTGATTTGGGAATTTTGGTTTTATTTCCAAAAAGAGAGTTAAAGTTAAAAATGATCCATGACTCCGCTCATGGGGTCTTGAGCTTGTGTTGAAAATTCAAAGCGGGGAGGCGGGTTGGTGGAGAACTTTGAGTTTTTGAGCTTTTTGTTGAAAAAGAGTTAAAATTGTAAAAGTGAGCCGCGACTCCATTCCCACTCAAGTAAAGCCACGTGTCAGGCCCTATATCAGAAGCGGATGGGTGGGCCAAAATGTAAAAAAAGTGCCATTTCTCTATAAAAGTCACAAAATATAAAAGTTTTCCCCAGGCCCGCTTCAACAAATCTCTTCCATGTGGACGACTCATATTTGAAGTTGTAAAACAGGTTTAACGGCTGCATTATAGAGCATCATTTTTTTCTGCCATTAACGCTTCTGACATCAAGAACCAAGAAACCGAATGTAACCATTTTTGAAGATTATTTAATGGTTTCTCTACGCCATTGTTGAGGGTTGGATCCTGGTACATTCTTGAAATGTAATAGATTCGAAAGTAATCAATACAGAAGTTTTTCCCTTTCTTCCTCTGCTATTCCTTCTTTCCTTGTTTGAATTTGTGAATCATCCATCTTTGCATGATAAGAAACTTTGTGTTCTTGTTAATATGATTTCGGGAACTTTGTGTCTATGTGAAATTATATCTGTTATAAAGTGAATGATTCCATTCTGCATCTCCTTTGCTCAATACGTATAAGGTTATACTCTGCTATCTATATTTCCTGAAAGTATTGTTATGTTCTTCCTCTCTCATCTCCTTAGTTCTTCTATTCTTTCGTATTGATGATCTTTGGGCATAAAACATTTCAAAGTATCAGGAATCCACACTTTGAAAGTTGTACATTTGTATATAAGTTTTGTTGCTTGCTTTCAATAAGGGAACCTCTCCCATTAAAGAGGAGGGACTTGTTGTCCCCTGACTGTGGTTTGTTAAAGTACCATTTTAAAACCCAACAGTTTTTGGTGACTCTACTGGGGATTTCATTTCAAACGTATCCCTTTCTAAAAGAACAACTTCAAGATCATTTTTGGTCTGGTGACTCTACGGTATACACGTGGGAAGAAAGCTCTCGGGGTAGAAGATTCCCATTTTCAACTTCTGGAGCAACAAAACTTCTCTCTTCTTCCAGCAAGAAGGAACAGAGGAACTCGTTCTACAAGCACACCTCCTGTTAAAGACAAAAATTCCAAGAATAACATTCCTCAAGAACAACTCAGTCCTAATCTTCGTGCTTTGATACTTGCTGGTGTTTCAGTTCCCCTTCAGTCAATTTTTCCAAAGATGGCAGCACCTTTGCCTTGGGGACAACGGGTTGGGCCTCTTGCTCTTCCTCAGCCATTGCATGAGTTACCTAGGGGTAACAGGAAAAGTTTTCCCAAATTCTGGGGTGATGGGAAGGTTCATCCAGATGAACACATTGCAGCCTTCATTGTTGCATGTGGGATTCTTGGGGTTGAACATGAAGATGTCTCTGTCAGGATTTTTGTGGAGACATTGCAGGACAATGCTGCTGATTGGTTCTATCATCTTCCTGCTGGGTCAATCACTGATTGGAATACCATGACAACTCAGTTTGAGCAACGTTTCAAACCTGCTGAAGATGTGCATGCTCTGTTAGCTCAAATCTCTCATATCAAGAAGGAACCATTCGAGCCCATGAGAGAATTTGTGGCCAAATTCAACAAGCTCATTCATAAAATTCCACAGAACACTCATCCTGTAGATCAAATCCAAAAATGCTTCTTCCTCAATGCTCAGTTACCTGAAGTAAGCTATGCACTAAGGAGAGCTAACCTTGCAACTCTGGATGTTGATCAACGTTTGGCTATCAGTGTTGAGGATGATTTAATCATGTCTGGTAAGTTGAAAAGAGAACCCTCCAAATCTAAAGCATCTTCTTCTTCCTCTTCCCCTGGAGCCAATTCTGATCAGTTAGTACAGAAGCTTGCAAATGATCTCATTGCTATCAAGAAACAATTGGCTCAACATACTCCTTACCAAGATATTCCAAGGAAGAATTTTCAGCCCAGGAACCGTTTGCCTTCTTCTCAGACTAGATTGGCTATTGAAGGCCCACCCATCAAGGTTCCAGTCAATGCAACTTGTGAAGTTCAAGAACCTGATGATGAGGAGTTTAATGAACTCTATGAAGAACCAGAAGAAGAGGTTGATGAAGAACTAGAGGAGCTTGGTGGATCTCAAGTTCATTTCCTCACCACTGAAGGTATGGATGATGAAGATGAATATGATGAAAGAGTGGCAGATATGAATAGTGAGTCATATGTTGTTATGACTTGGGAGCAAATGAAAACAAAAAAGAAAAAGTGGTGCAGCCTGCTAAGAAATCCAAGGAGTTTCCTATAACTATTCCAGTGGTTGCAAGAAGAGGAGCTCCTATTCCCACTGCCTCCACACAAAAGGTGAGTAATGTTAATCCTCCTCTTCTACTTCTGTTTCCAAAACTTCTTGTCCTTCAAATCCTAAAGTTGATAAATCAAAAGTCTCTCAAGTTCCTAGTAATGATGCCCCATCCACCTCTGGATCTTTTGATATCATTGATCACCTCAAAAAGACCAAAATCCAAATTTCAGAGGCAGAGTTTTACCAAACCCATCCAAAAGCCTTTGCTAAAATGGTAAACTTTGTCAATTCCAAATCCAAAGCTTCATCCAATACTTCTAAAGGTATTTTTCCCACTCCCTCTTCCTCACCTCAACCAAGCCTTGTGGCTGCAGTCACTTCCCCTAATGAGAAAATTGAACCATTCTATGTGACTCTCCTCATAGCTGGCCATAAACTCAGTAATTGTGTTATAGACTCAGGAGCATCAGACAATGTAATGCCTGCAAAAGTAGCTCATGCTTTGGGCCTGACTCTAACACATGCCTTTGGTTCCTGCTATTCCATGGAGAGTAGAAAAGTGCCTTTGGTTGGAAGAATTAAAGATGCACAAGTAGCTTTTGCTACTTTTCCAGAGAAAAGGGTCTTAGCCACTATTTTGGTAGCTGATATTCCTCCCTCATATGGGATGTTGCTGAGTAGAAATTTCTGTAAGGAGGTAGGAGGTGAAATTCAGATGGATTGGTCACATGCTTTGATCCGGTCAATGGAAAAATGAAGAAGCTGCTACCTGAGAAACAAACTGAATACATTGTGCAAAAGACTGATGATCCAAAAGCACAAATACTCTATGAAGATATAGGGCATGGTAACTACATGATCATGTCACAAGATGAGGCAAAACTTCCTAAGGGAGTGATTCATGATCCCAATGGCATTTGGACTCTGGAATTTGATGGAAGCTGCTCTTCAGCTGGTTCTGGGGCTGGTGTGGTGCTAACCTCTCCAGAAGGGAAGATTCATCCTTTTTCATTCAAGCTTTGTTTTGAAAATACAAACAATACAGCTGAATATGAGGCACTCATACTTGGATTGAACATGGCAAAAGAAATGGGAGTGAAGAATCTTTGTGCTCATGGAGATGCAGAGTTGATTGTGAAACAAGTCAGGGATCTTTTTCAAGTGAAGAATAGGAGATTGAAACATTATAGAAATCTTGTCTGGGATTCCATTGAGTTTCTTGATGCTTTCTCCATTGAAGTTGTGCCAAGAGAAAAGAACACTAGAGCTGATTCTCTAGCTGTCTCAGGATCTTTGTTGATTCCTCACCCAGATTTCTCTCAAGAGAAATTTACCATTGAAATGATTCATAGGCCCAGTGTACCAGATAATGCAAACAATTGGCAGGTTTTCAATGATGATCAACACTTTCTCTCATTCTTGGAGCTTAAGGATAATTTTGATCAATTGTATTTTGAAGGAAGTGAGACTTTTCCTAGAGAGTGTGTATCCTCTAATGAAGGAGATATCAAGGAAGAGATGGATCAAGATGGCTGCATCAAATTGAAAGGTAACAAGATCCCTAAAGGGCTGGTGAGTTTGGAAGATCTGTTTGATAAGCATGATAGGTACATTAAGTCTAAAGCTTCCCAAGGAGCTCGACAGTCTGCTGAATGTGAAAAGGTTAATATTGGGAGTCTTGATGAACCCAAGATGGTGAACATTGGAAAATGCTGCACTCAAGAAGAGAAGAAGAAAGTAGTAAATCTATTAAAAAGGTATGTTGATGTTCTTGCCTATTCATATGATGATCTCAAGGCTTTTCAACCAAAGGAAATGCAACACTTTATCCCTCTGAAACCTGGGATCAAACCTTTCAAGCAGAAACAAAGGCAATACAATCCCAAGGTTGCTGGCACTATTTTTCAAGAGATCCAGAAGTTACTAAAGGCAAAGATTATTTTCCCTATACATCATTCAACATGGATTGCCAACATTGTGCCTGTCAGGAAGAAGAATGGTGAGATTCGCATCTGTGTGGATTTCAGGAATTTGAATCAGGCCTCTCTGAAAGACAACTATCCTCTCCCCATGATGGATCAAGTTTTGCAAGCTGTCACAGGCTCTGAGATGTTGTCTATGCTTGATGGATTCTCTGGATACAATCAAGTGGAAGTCAGTACCCCAGATCAACACAAAACTGCTTTTACTACTCCTTGGGGCACCTTTGCCTACAAGAGAATGCCTTTTGGTCTTATCAATGCTGGTGCCACCTTTCAGAGGGAAATGGACTTGGATTTTGGTAGTCTAAAGGGAAAGTGTATTGTTGTGTACCTTGATGATTTGACTGTTTTCTCCAAAACAAGGGCAGATCACTTTCAGCATCTTGAAGCAGTCCTCCAGAAATGTAGAGAACATGGAGTTTCTCTCAATCCTAAGAAGTTTGTCTTTTGTGTTACTGAAGGCAAGTTGCTGGGGCATATTGTCTCCAAAGAAGGAATCAAGATAGATCCAGAAAGAGTTCAAGCAATCCAGCAGATTCCTCTTCCCACAAGCAAAAAGGGTGTTCACTCTTTCTTTGGTAAGATAAACTTCCTGAGGAGATTCATTCCTGATTTTGCAGAACTGACTATGAGCATTGCTCACATGATGAAAGGAAAGAAAAACTTTGGTTGGACTTCCAAAGGTAAAGAAGCATTTGAAGGTATCAAGAAAGCCATTGCTAAGACTCCCATCTTAGCATGTCCTGATTTCAGCAAGGATTTTATCATCTATTGCTATGCTACAGAGAGTACCTTGGCTGTTGTGCTAACTCAGAGAAATTCTGAGGATCATGAACTTCCAATTGCATTCATGAGCTATGTTCTGAAAGCTCATGAATTGAAATATACTATGATGGAGAAACATGCTTTTGTAGTGGTCAAAGCTGTCAAGCAGTTTCATTTTTATATTCTTAATTCTCACTCTGTTGTGCTTGTACCTGATACAACCATCAAGTCTATTCTTACACAACAGGAGTTTGGAACTAAGAGAGGTAATTGGGTAGCAAAAGTCCAAGAATATGACCTTGATATCAAGCCAACTAAGCTAGTCTGGGGTAAAGGCTTATGTGAGCTTATTGCTGAAGGAGCTGATGCAGAATTGTCCAAAGAAGCAGTTGATGTTCTTGTTGTCCTCTTCCTCAGTTCAACAGATGAATGGTATGCTGATATTGCACATTTTCTTACTTATGGAGAGTGTCCATCCCACTTGAGTGCCAAGGAAAAGAGAGCTATTAAGTTAAGGTCTGCACAATATGTATTATGGGAAAATGCTTTGTTCAAGCGAGGCATAGATGGAAGATTCTTAAGTGTGTGGACAAAGAGCAAAAAAGAAGTTGTTTCTCAGCTTTTCATGATCAGGCTTGTGGAGGGAATTTCTCTTCTACTGTCACTGCCCATAAAATCCTTCGTGTAGGGTACTATTGGCCTACATTGTTCAGAGATGCATCAAAATGGGTAGGTAAGTGTGAAGCCTGTCAGACTTTTGTTGGGAGACCTAAGTTGGCTGCTTTACCACTAAAACCAGTAGTGATTGATGAGCCTTTTCAACAGTGGGGATTGGATTTCATTGGAACTCTTAATCCACCTTCCAGTGCTGGGCATACTCATGTGCTAACTGCTACAGATTACTTCACAAAGTGGGTAGAGGCTATTCCAGTCAAAAGCACTACTTCTGAGGTGGTGTGTAATTTCATCAAAGAGAACATCTTGATAAGGTTTGGGGTACCAAACAAGATTGTGACTGATAATGCTTCCAATTTTTCTTCTTCTGAGATGATGGATTTCTGCTATGGTTATGGAATTTCCCTTGCTCATTCTTCAGACTACTACCCCCAAGGGAATGGACAAGCAGAATCAACAAATAAGAATTTGGTAACCATCGTTCGGAAGCTTGTCAATGACTCTCAAAGGAATTGGCACAAGAAGCTCTATGATGCTCTCTGGGCAGATAGAATTACACCCAAAAGAGCAATTGGGATGTCTCCATTTCAAGTGGTGTATGGTGTTGAAGCTCAGCTGCCAGTAACAGTGGAATTACCAAGCCTTGCACTTAATGAAGGCTATTGAAGATTCAAGCTTTATCAGTTCCTTGGACAAGAGGATCATGTATCTCCAGAAGCTGGATGAAGACAGGTTGCAAGTTTTTGATAGAATCTCAGCTCATCAACTGAAGGTGAAAGCTTTGTTTGACAAGAAAGCTAGACCCAGAGATTTTCAAGTGGGAGACATTGTTCTGCTGTGGGACAAAAGACATGAACCTCGAGGAAGCCATGGTAAGTTTGATTCTCTTTGGCTTGGTCCTTTCAAAATCAGGCACTTTGCTGGAGAAAATTCTTTCTATTTGGATTATATGGATGGATCTCCTCTCCCACTTCCTTATAGTGGGCAGTATTTGAAGTTGTTCAAGTCCTAGGTGACTAGGCAGTCCTTCTGTATATTATGTACAATGTTTTGTTTTTGGTCATTCCTTTTTCCTTTTTGTCTTTCCTTTTTGGTTTGTTTCCTTTTCCCATTTGTGTGTGTTGTCTTCTGTATTGGTTTTTCCTTTGACTCTATTTGCCCAATGGATAAGGCACTGGTCTGCTTTCCCAGAGTTTTTCTATGGTTCTTGATCTTGCCTTGTTCCTTTGTTCCAGCCAAGTCATCCCCAGAAAGAGCCAGCTGTTGTCACCCTCAAAATTCCCCTCATTTTCCAAGTCAAGTTTCAAAAATTTTGAGTTGGTGCCTTGGAGAAATTCGTCTTTGAAGTTTTGGTGCTCGGTTTTAATCCCCCTTTCATTTAAAATTCGGTTCAGTCTGCAGTTTTGAAACATTTTCTTTCTTCCCCATCTCCAAAATGGATGATTTGGAATTTATCAATTTTTTTTATGGTTGTGGACCTCGAGCAATTGCCGCTATAGGAAAAATCTTTGAAGGTTGCATTTATGCCTTCATTCCATAGAAATGAGACCCAAGGGCACCCCAAATGGTGGAGTTTTCCCTTTCATTTTTTTTCCCTTCAGTTTTGATTTTTCTAAGGTAGCGTATCTTCCCTGTCAATTTTTGCCCCAACATCCACGGTACGTGGACATCTCTAATTGGATGGGTCCCACAGACAGGTTCTTTTTGTGAACTTGTCATTTTTGTTGAATTTTTAGCAAAAGTGTCAAATTGCCCCCGTGGCCCTTCTGAAGGATCCTGATTGGCTGAAAAAA
This sequence comes from Taxus chinensis, assembly GCA_019776745.2. NCBI lineage: Eukaryota > Viridiplantae > Streptophyta > Pinopsida > Cupressales > Taxaceae > Taxus > Taxus chinensis. Next base: position 667,802,212 of record CM034146.1, read on the forward strand.
GTAGGTGGTGGAAAGGTGGCTCTCCTTTTTGTGTTTTGAAGGCTCCAAAAGGTCAAAGAGTGGAAAGGCGGGTCCTTTTTGTCAGTTTTGAGGCATTTGGAAAAAGGCTTAGTAAAATGTAAAAATATGCCTAAGGCCCGCAAAGGGACACGTGGCCATTTTGAAAAGTCAAAGCGGAGAGGTGGGTCATCAGGACACTTTAGGAATTTTGGTTTTGTTTCCAAAAGGGATGTAAAGTTATAAAGTGAGCCGCAACCCCGCTCATGCCAAGGGATAAAGCCAAATGTTGAGCCTGCATGAAAAGTCAAAGCGGGAAGGTGGGTCGTCGGAGCAATTTGGGAATTTTGGTTTTATTTCCAAAAAGAGAGTTAAAAGTTATAAAATGATCCATGACTCCATTGGGGTCTTGAGCCCTGCGTTGAAAATTCAAAGTGGAGAGGCGGGTCGGCGGAGAACTTTGAGTTTTTGAGCTTTTCTTTGAAAAGAGTTAAAATTGTAAAAGTGAGCCGTGACTCCGTCCCCACTCAAGTAAAGCCACGTGTCAAGCCTATATCAAAAGCGGATGGGCGGGCCAAAATGTCTAAAAATGCAAAATCTCTACAAAGTCACAAAATACAAAAGGCACCCTCAGGCCTGCTTCAGTTTAGATCTTTTCCACGTGGACGACTCATATTTGAAGTTACAAAACAGGTTTAACGGCTGCATTACAGAGCATCATTTTTTCCGCCATTAACGCTTCTGCAAGAACCAAGAGTTTCGAATGTTTCAACCATTTTTGAGGATTATTTAATGGCTTCTCCATGTATGCCATTGTTGAGGGTTGGATCCTGGTACTCTGTAGATGTAATAGATTTGAAAGTAATCAATACAAAAGTTTTTCCCTTTCTTCCTCTGCTATTCCTTCTTTCCTTGTTCGAATTTGTGAATCATCCATCTTTGCATGATAAGAAACTTTGTGTTCTTGTTAATATGATTTCGGGAACTTTGTGTCTGTGAAATTATATCTGTTATAAACGTGAATGATTCCATTCTGCATCTCCTTTGCTCAATACGTATAAGGTTATACTCTGCTATCTATATTTCCTAAAAGTATTGTTATGTTCTTCCTCTCTCATCTCCTTAGTTCTTCTATTCTTTCGTATTGATGATCTTTGGGCATAAAATGTTTCAAAGTATCAGGAATCCACACTTTGAAAGTTGTACATTTGTATATAAGTTTTGTTGCTTGCTTTCAATAAGGGAACCTCTCCCATTAAAGAGGAGGGACTTGTTGTCCCCTGACTGTGGTTTGTTAAAGTAAAAGAGGAAAATGAAAACTAATCCTTTTCCCATGCAAACGTACCTTCCCAAGAAATCGATTTTTGGTATTGTATGTAGGTTCCAAAAGAAGATATTCTAACGAGAGGTTGTTGTTATTTTAATTTTAAAGTCTTTCATATGCATAGCAATAGGATCAATAAATTCACATAATATTTTTAAGGATTTCTTTAGTTTCAAAATTTTGTGGTGCAAGTCTTTCTTCCTCTTTTTGTATGATATTGAAGGCTTTACCGGTATATTAGGATGTTGTAGAGGCCAACTTTGTTTTTAATATTTTAGTGTTTTTCAGTTACCTTAGCCGGTTTTGTCTGTGGATTGGCTATTCATGTAGTTTGCATGGCCTCTATTGTTCCAAAAAACTATTTTTTTTTAATTCGAGGATTTAATCATGTAAGTGACATGATAAAGAGATGTTGTTATGTTACAGGCCCTTTGGTAACATTTTTGGCTATGGTGCTGAAATTATAACCTTTCATGTTTTTTTTTCAAGGTTAGGGAGGGACCCATTGTATATTTTTAATATTTATATATTATTTTAACAGCCCGTCCCCTCGTTGTCCCCAAAATCTAGGAATTTTTTGCTGTCCCGGAAAACCCGTCCCTACATCCCACTGTCCCCCTGTCCCGGAGTCTTAGGTAACTATGAAAATAAGTTTCTTATTCCTATCATTGAGGAATTAATAGATGAATTGAATAGTGTTGTTTTCTTTACTAAATTAGATTTATCTCTAGGGTGTCATCAAATTAAAAGAGGATGTACATAAGACTGCATTATAACAAGTGAGGGTCATTATAAATCCGTAGTTATGCCATTTGGTCTCACTAATGCTCCATCTACTTTTCAGATCCTCATGAATTCAGTTTTCTGCCCATTTCATTAGAAATTTGCATTGGTGCTCTTTGATGACATCTTGCTCTACAATATGGCATGGGAAAAACATTTGCAGCATGTAGAGAAGATATTATAGGGTCATCCCAAAGCTCGGGTGGTAGAGGATCACATTCAACACCAATAGGAAATGCTTCAAATCCTTGAGAAGAATTTGGTCATGGCTCAGGATAGGATGAAACAACATGTAGATCAACAACCAGGTGAGAGGCATTTTGAGGAAGGATATTTGGTATTTCTTCAATAAAAAAACCTACAATCAAAGGTCACTTAAGGAGATTAATAACATCAAGCTAGTACCCAAATTTAATGGGCCCTATAAGGTTCTCCACTAGATTGACAATGTAGCTAATATGTCAGAACTTCCACCCTTCTCCACAATATAATGTTTTGTGCTTAAAGAAAGTAATTGGTACCAAGCTTCCGGTCCAGTTAGGATTTCTTGTGTTAGATGACGAAGGGAAGTTCATTATTTTAGCCAAGGCCATCCTTGAGAAATGAGTTAAGCAATTGGGAAACCGAGCCATTTCTGAATTTATCAAGTTGAGGAATCTATCTGCTGAAGATGCAACATGGGAAGATGAACAATCCATGCCAAAGCATCTCAAAATGCTGCGTTGAGGGCAACACTTCTCTGAAGGGGAAGAGCATGTTAGTCCCTCAATATTCTATCTTTGTAAGTGTAAAGGGTATATAGTGGAGGGCATAACCTTAATTTTTCATTCATTAGTTCTAAATGTATCTTTAGGCCAATGTAATTAGGATGAAGAGGTGTGATCTTACTAATTATGCCTATAAATAAGGAGAGAACGATTCTCCTTAATCATCATCAATCATATCAAGGACCTCCTTTCATCATTTTTCCGATATTTGGAGGTTGCCCACTCGAAGTGGTCATATATTTGAGTGTTTTTGCATTTATCCTAAGAAACATCTTAACAGTGCTGATCATGAGGCTGTTTGGAAGGTGTGAAGGATATTGCTGCTACAATTTTCTGATGACCAGGGCAGAGATAACAATTTATCATCAGCAAAGTGAAAATTGGAGTATTGTGACCCCCCTTTCATGACTGCAAGACCATGTATTCTCTTGACATCTTTGGCATGTTGTAGAGATCAGTTGAGTGTTTCATCCATAATGATAAAAAGATCAGGACTCATTGGATCACCTTGCCTCAACTCTCGCAAAGAAGGAAAGGGCCTCTCTGTTTCTCCATTAAGTGCCACAATGAATGTCAGAGTTTAAATGCAGTTGCTAAAATATTGTCTGAACTGGTCGTGGACCCCAATTTTTGAGAGGGTCTATTAAATGAGTTGCCAATTACATCTGTCAAATATTTTGGAAACTTCTCACTCGATCATTATCCCTGGCCTTTTTTGAGATTGTAAGGAATGGAGTTGTTCTTGAACTGCAATAATATTATCTGCAACTTGACGACCTTGAACAAAGGTTGAATGCGAAGGAGAAATAAGATGGGGAAGGATGGGTGCGATCTGATTGGAAAGGATCTTATAAATCATGTCGCACAAGGCTATTGGCTGGTACTGTGCTGGTTGGTGTGCTTTACTGACTTTGGGAATAAGAATGAGTTTGGTAAAATTTAGCTGTTTGAGCATTTGCTTATTATGACGTGATTCCTCCACCACATTAAACAGTTCAGATTCAAGGAGTTCCAAAAAAATTGATAGAAAAGGCTTTATGAATCCATGTGGGCCAAGAGCTTTCCCAGGTCAAAGAAGAAAACAACTGCATGGAGTTCCCATTCAGTAATCAGTTGCAAGAGGTCTTAGTAGGAGGAATCAAGAAAGAAGTGGGAAGGCAAAACTGCGCTGTACCAAATGTCACAGGCAGAGTATTATTTATATTTAGGTATGATGGTTACATTTCAGTTATCGGTTATGGAAGGTGTAACTCCATAACTGTTCAGAACTGACTAGTACACTATATCTTCAACTCCCCCTCTTAATGACTAAATGATATCGGAAACAATACCAAGTTTGTCCCGAAATTTTACAAATGTCCTAAAGCCCATATGTTTAGTCATTAGATCTATAGACTGTGCCATAGGTTTTACTTTGAAATCAGCAGTCCATTGTTGTGTTGCAGTTGTCAAATGGAGAAGAACCGCAAAACAAGAATCTTGTCGTGTGAATAGAGGATATGGCTAGTGGTCCACTGATTCTTTGTTACGTGATTCATTGACCAATGATGAATCATCGATGGTTGAGAGTTTCAGCTCCATCATTAGAGTGCTGGAATCAGAAACTTCGAGAGGTGGATTGAGAAATCTGTTCTAGGCTTGTGTAGCCCGCTGGAGTCTATATAGAGACTTAGTTAGCCTAGAATCTAAGTCACCTCGATCATGCCCTTGCAACACCATGTAGTACTCATCCAATCTTTTCTAGAAAGCATGGGGATTCCAATCAAAGTGAGTTGCGAAGGAGAGAAATGTGACCATCTGTGTAGTGGAAGTTAGAACCAACTCCGCAATAATAGGAGAAACAAACATTTACGTCTCAGCAGTGGGAGAAATAACCATCTTGGTAGTAGGAATGAGAACCAACTCCTCCATCTCATCTATTTGCTCATTTATCCCCCTCTATTAGGAAAGTTCTTTCACAACACAATAAGAAAACTATTCACACTCTACTGTCCTTCAAGCAAGTACCTTTGAGTGAGTGGCTTGGCATGCCATCTCACCATGCACCTTCAGTGCATCTGGAATAGTGGAGTCTCCATCCACAACAAACTATTCTTTAGAATGAGGAAATTCATCCTCCCAAGGCATGTCAACCTCCTGTACATCATGTATGGTGTTGTCCTCCACACGTGCATTCATGTTGATCGTAGCAGGATCAACAAGCCGATATTGGCCCTCTTGCCCAATACTAAGGGCAATCATTTGTCTCTATTTCACATCAGAGGAAACACACTTCTTCCCATAGAAATCCATAGAAATATTGGGATTTTTAGTAGATTGACAAATAGATAGAAGATTCTTTTGTAAAGAAGGTACATATATAACATTCCATACCAACAGTTTATGAGCATTATTCAATACAATGCATATATCTCCTATCCCTTCTACTGCAAGTGATTCTCCATTAGATAGAACTATTGATTCAACACATATATTTGTAGTAACTGAAACATACCAATCCTTGCGACATGGAAAGTGTGTGGATGCATCGAAGTCGATGATCCAACAACTAGTACCACTGTCATGCGAGCATGATGTAATAAGACAATAAAGAGCATGCTCGTCATTCAAATCCCATTTTTCTGCAACTGTTGCCACATGTTCCTCATTACATGGATTTTTGTTCTATTGCGAAAGATCATACTTCTGCTTCTGACAATCCTTCTTATGGTGCCCAACCTTGTGACAATAATAGCATGTGACCTGATATCGAGTGGAGGACTCATCAAAATGACGTCTACACTTTCCTTTTGACTGAGTGACAAGAGCACTCTCTGATTGGTCACAACTGGATTCTACTTGAATTTGTCTCTGCTCCTTTTGCAATAGGTAGGAACTAACCTTGTCAAACGTAAGAGTTTGACTCTTAGCCATTAAATGGAGTGCCTCCACAAATGACTCATATGAAGAAGGTAAGTTGTTCAAAACCAGGGCCACCATATCATCATCGTCCATCTTTTTGTTGATGGAAAATAACTGGTTTCAGAGGTCTTTCATCTGAAGTAGGTGCTCAGACATTGATCCACCTTGTAACTTAACAAAAGAGCATATTCTTTAGGTATAAAACCCGGCTCTTTTTTAATGTATGATATTTGTCTTTCAGACTCGTCCACAACATGCTAGCCGTAGTGGCATTCCACACTTCCAATATTATATCATCCGACACTGACAACTTGAGAAGTAATAGAGCTTCCTTATGACTTTTGTCATAATCCACAAAGTTTGTTGCAGGTCTGCCTTCACTACCCATGATTATCTTATCACAATCACGAAATTTTGCAAGTGGCAAAATCTTATGGCTCCATATATTGAAATTTGTGCCAATTAACTTTTGGAAGTCCAACAAAATCAGATTTGAAATATTTGCCATTTATTACTCCAAAATAAAAATATATATTTTGCCCACTCCAACAAATAGTATGAATTTATTACTCAAATGTGTGACAAATATAACGAAAACAAAGATTAAATACCAGGGCTCAACAAAGTATGTGCCCTAGGCACACACTGTCTGCAGAGGAAGATTAAATACCAGGATCCAGACTGCTCGGATGGAAATGCCCTCTCAAAATCATAGGAATTACGAGTATGGAACAATTTTCAGATTTAGTACCCTCGTCTTTGCCCTAACGATTGCTTGCGATTGCCTTTTTGACTGTTTGAAAGGCACATTTCTGTGTTGGCACCAATATGCCCTTGTGTTTGAATTTTCCTTCAATTAGCGAGTGTTCTTTGCAGCTTCTCAACCCCAACTACTCAACCCACAAATAGACAACCAGTCCACCCTTGATTTTGCAAGAACGGCGTCGACTTTACCGTCGAACTCACACACACTTCACTACAATTCGTGTTCCTCCAATGGTGACTTAACTAACTTAATGCTCTGATACCAATGTTAGTAGAAGGAGAAATCAAGAAAGAAGTGGGAAGGCAAAACTGCGTTGTATCAAATGTCATAGGAAGTGGGATGATGGTTGCATTTTAATTATCGGTTATGGCAGGTGTAACTCCATAACTGCTCAGAACCGAATAATACATTATATATTCAACAAGAGGGAATCATTATCAACCTTCTGAAGTAATGTTGGGATGTGATTTAGGACATGAGTTTGGGATGCTTTTGTTGTAGCTTCACAAGGGGGAACTTGTAACATATTTTGAAGGTAGGTGGTTGCATAAGAAGGCATATCGGGTCATGTAGTAATGTATTGCCCATTGGGCTGTTGCAACCGATGAACAATGTTCATTTGTTTTCAATTTTGAGCGGTTGCATGGAAGTATTTGGTGTTGGAGGTTCCTGATTTTATCCACATATCCATGTAACTCTGAAGCCAATGGAGTTCCTCTTGCCATTGGAACTCTAAGAGTGTGAAGGCCTTTTTGTTCATGCAGCTCAAGTGTGGAGTTAAACCCATGCTCCCGGATTTTAATCTAAACAGTTGCCAACTTGTGTTGTATGGCTTATTTTTCGGCTTTGCCAGACAAAAATTCAGCTTTGTGCCATTGTTTGATTCCCTACTTGAGATATTTCAGCTTGGTCAAAAATTTATACATATGAAAGCCACAAATACTGGGGCTGTTGTCAACCATTCAGAGAATGTTTGAAAAAAGGATGGAACGGTAAACCATCGGGATACAAATTGGAATTGACACTATTTGTGAGAATTGCCCTGGTGAAAGATTTAGCAAAATTGGCCAATGATTTGAGAATGTTGTTTCCGCTATTTGAGCATCAATCCGTTGAGTAGGCACGTTCCAGATGTCTAAAAAATATAATTGATCTAGTTTTTCAACAATATATCCTCTGTCGTTCCTCCTATTTTTCCACGTGAAGGAACCTTGATAGTATTTTTGTTCTTGAAGATTTTGTGTCACTTTCAAGTTTATCTAAGGCCATAGATGTTCAAATGTTGAATCTTGTACCCCGTATTTTTTCACAGGGAGATCAAATGGTGTTGAATTCTCTAATCAATGTTATGTGGAAATGTTGAGGTTGGAAACTCAAGAGGTCATCATTTCCAGCATTGGGATCTGATGGTTACCTTGTGGTGGGATATAAACATTGTGAATATGAACAATTTTATTCCATTCATGAGAATGAAAACCAACAAACTGTCCAAATGGGAGAGATATCTCAAAGATAAAGCCATATCTTAAAGGATTCCTATGGAAAAGGATTCAATTATCCGGACTGAACAACGTTTTTTTGGGTACCCTGAGTCCATTGGAAATATATTCTTTTGCTTGTGTTTGCTCTTGCATATTCTTGTAGAAGAACCATAACTATATTTTCTTTCTGGATCAAATCATGGAGAAAGTAATGTTTTTTGATAGTGCCCAAACCTTAAATATTCCATGAGAGGATCCATGTCACGAATCTATCTTAAGGGCCTTTCTTCTGGATTTTCCGAGAGTGGTATGGTAGAAGGTGCCAAGGTTTGCAGTGTATTGTCTGGAGTGTTAATGATACTATGAGGATCCTCAATATCAATGTGTTCCCTTGAGACTTTTCTCTTTTTCCAAGTATCATTAAAAGTTTTTTTTGGTTCCCATAGTTGGAGATTGATGGGGATATAATCCCATGGTTCTACGGAGTCTCAAAACAGGGGGATGTGGGGACGAGGGAACCAAGGGCCTAGGTTTGGGGATGGCAGGGGGATAGTGGTACATATATATATATATAGTACTTGAAAAATTGGCTATAAAAAATGTGTAAGGAATAATAAATGAAACTCTGAAATTTTAAACATATTGCATTGAACAATGAAAATGATGAATATCAATATATTAATACTTATATCATAATTTCAAAATGATGATTACATTTAAAATTCAAATACAATTGGCCAATGGCCTAATGCCTCTAAGCTTGAGGGCTTCCAACTTGATGAATGTGTTGACACTTGAATGGCTGATCGATGAAGACTTGGCATTTGCTCTTCCTCTTGTTGTTGCTCTCCTCTTGCTAATGCTCCCTGCCTCTCACTCTTGCACTTGTAGCCTTGCTTAATGTTTTCAAGCTTTGATTGTGATTTGGAGTGAGGGTGTGAGGTTCATTAATAGTTTTTTTGAGTGCTTACAGTGTGGGTGGGGCCCATAAAATATTATGATTAGGTTTGCGAGTACAAACATAAAGACAAGATTGTTTTTAAATTTTAAAATCACTTTTTTGGCACATGGGACAGCCATTGGTTTCTCGAAACGTCGAGGGACTTGGGTGAGTTTCTTTGAAGTTTCAGGGACATCCCGAAGTCCCCCAATAGCCCCCTCTTTGAGAGAAACATCCTCTCTTCAGTGAAATTTCTCAAAGACGTTTACCGTCTCGTGGTAGCGGTGGTGGTATGGCGGGGGATGTTTCCCAGGCATTCCCAAATCTTCAGGATGTCCGCGTCCCTAGAAACGTCATATTTATGGGGGGACATGTCCCATTGAAACATTGTAATCCTTAACTTATGTGATTGTTGTTTTTTCTCTTTGTAATAGGGAACCATATTGGAGGAGGCTGAGGCAAATTTCATCTTGTGAGTGTCTTTGGGTTTCTTGTTTTTGGTGGTTTAATTGAGTGAGAGAATTGTTGCTGAGGGAGGAGTGTGGGTCCCATGAGAAGCTTGATGTGCCAGAGCCTCAAAATAGGTATGCTAGGGAAGGTATGCGTTAAGGATGGACTGTGGGTTTTCCTATGTGAGAGTATGCAATCTGAAACTAACCAAGCGGGTGTTATTGTCTTTTGAGACCTCACCTAAAGGATTTGTGGAGGAGGATGCTTGCTGATTTTTCTTGGGACTTAGTTGGCCTAGATGCCTGGGGTTTAGGATGAGGTGGGGAGGCAAGTTATGTATTTTTTGGGGCAAACCCTTGCAAGATGCTCGTGTTCATGATACACATGCATTGGAAGGGAATATTTTCATAATCCAAAGATTGTTCCCATTTAATCCTTTCCATATACAGAATGATACGGTCAAAAAGAGGTGGATCTAGATTAAGATTAATGCAAATCTGAGCGTAGTTAAGAAGTCCAAGATTCTTGTTGTACTCTGATGCTTTGATGTATTCTCCCAAGGCAGCTCCAATCTTGCGTAGACTAGATTCATGCTAGTATTCACTAGGTAGTAATGGAATCCAAACCCAATTAGGGATCACAATGGGGAGATATTTAGTGGGATTAAAGGAAGGGGGCCAATGTAATAGACCTGATTTATTGAAGAATTAGGGTCCTCCTTGAGAGCCTTGATCACTCTCATGTGTGATATTGAAAATGCCCATAAGGTATCACTTAGGCATCATTAAGATGTCCACCGATCTTGATGTCTTCTAGTAGGCTTGAACCCAAAGCTTGAGAAATTTGGGTCCTGGAAAAGCTTCCTTAAATTTGTAGATAAGGGCTTTTCCTTGAGGACCCAAAGGCGATTTTCCGTTTCATATAGTGAGAAAGTTACCTTTGGGGGCACATCCCTTCTCTTTGATTCATAGTTTGCATACTTGTACTTGGAAAGTACTTAGCATACCAAAATGTTTTGACTCGGCATTACTCGACAATACTCAACAACTTAAAAAATACCTAAATTTCTTTAAAAAACATAAATTTTATGTAAAAATATAGTTACAAAACGTATCGAATGAGTTTGTAAAATGTTGGGGAAGTGTTTTTTTATTAGATTTGAATACAAATAGAGTACAAAAATGCATCATCATGCGAATACAACCACCGGCTGAAGTCTTATGAATTTATGATGATTTTCATTGAAAATTATCATCATAAAATTGCATATCTATGCAAATTACAAATTACAATAATTTACAATTTCCTCTTCCTCATTCTAGAGAAATATCGGGGAGTGGGTCTAGTGCCTCTACTAGGCCTCACACTCTGTTGTGACTGCTCACTCCTCCTAGAAGGCTGCGATAACAGCCCCATCCTGGTAGTTGATGGCAATGACTCCTTTGCTGCATGTTTGATATCATATCCAAAGATGTTCAATCCAATCCATCTCCAACTTTTGCTTCACTCTCCATAGATTTCCTCTCAAAAACAACAATCTCGTCTTCTGCGAACGTCCACTCACTGTATGGATTACTTTCATTCAAATCAATATGCTCTTATGATGGTCCTCCACCTTTCTTGTGCGAAGCCGATGATTGTATTGCACAAAAACTAGGCCATTGAGGTGTTGTTGAGTTAAACTTGTTGCAGTTCTTTCTGTGAATGACCTCAAACAAATTCCAAGTGCGCTCACATCCAAAAGCACTACAAGGTTGAGATAAGAGGGCTAACTTTTGAAGATTTGGGGTATTTCCACCCTTATCTTCCCACTAAGAACCTACAAAGACGATAATCAAAAGTTTGTAAATAATTAATAATTGTAAATTTGTAACTTGTAATAAATAAGTAAAAATTTTGGTTTTTTTTACCTCGTGGCCGGGTGGATCTCCCTCAAAACAACTAATGCCGAAGAAAAGAGCCTCCCCTAACGTGTTTGTCATTCTGCAACTCTAAAATAATGAGGTCCCTCACCTCAAACTTTTGGTGTCATCCTCTCAATGCATGTTGAGAGGCCCTCCATAATCTCCCAGTTAACATCTGTGAAGCCATCAAAAAAGAAAAAAATAGGGTTGAGGTAGTATCTTGCTACATGAATGGGTTGGTGGAGTTGATTGTTCCACTTTCGATCAATGACCTCTCAAAAGGGACCAAATCTGGCTATATCCCCCCTATAATAATATTGGATGGCCTCTTTGGCCTTAACCATGGCCTTAAAAATGTATCCCATTGGGTTTTGCTCCCCAGCAACCAAACACAAAACCCTGAACAAAGGCTCCAACACCTACAAACAAATTAAACTTTAAAGTTACAATTAAAGTAAATATCAATACATTTAAAACATGACAACAAAAGAACGGACTTGAAATTTAAATTGAAGTTTAAAGTTACCTTGATAGTTTCTGTAGTCCTCTCTATATCAACTTTATTTGAATATGGCGAGTTCACCCATGTTTGACTTACAAACATTTGCTTCAACGATGTTAACAAACTAAAAATACTTTGCAACGTTAGGAAGTTAGTTGTAAATCTTGTGACACTTGCTCGCACAAGCTCTTTTCCCACAGTGTGTATCTCTCATCAAGCTAAAAATACAAGGGTGATTATATATGTATTTTGTTATTTTTTGCATTTTCTACCACAAATATTTGGATAGAGCTGCAGATAAGAAAAACCAATAAATTTGTATTATCTCAAAGCATACGTGATTATAGAGTTTTAGTTTCCTATAAAATAGGAAACTTCTTACTATCAATATAGGTTGTTTAAACAACCTCCGTGAGTGGTTTTAACCACCACAAATATGAATTGTTTATTAAACAACTCCATAACAATATATCTACGTGATTTATTATTATAAATCACACACAAACTAACTTATTACTAATTGCATAATATATTTACTCACGATAATAATTTACCACATGTAAATTATTAATCAACATGTGAGTACTAACCACTGATTTCCTAACATCTACAACATGTCTCATTCAATCAATTTTTCCTATGTCCTCCAAAAGAAGGTCAAGGTGATAATCCACACAAGGGGTCCAAAAGAGTGATGAATGCCTCTCCTGAAGTAGTCTCCCAACAACTACATATGTTGTTGCATTGTCAGTGACAACTTGCATAACATTCTGGATGCCCACCTCTAAGACAACCTCTTGCAACATAAGGCTCAAATTTTTTTGCATTCCTTATTGTGTTAGAGGTATCAATTGACTTCAACAAAAACATTTCACCATTTGAAGTTGTTATAAATTTGACGAGGGTGTGGTTCCTTCCATTGGTCCACCCATTTGAAAGAATGGCGCATCCGAATGTCTGCCATTGCTTTTTTTGACCTTCCACGATTGACTTTATATTTGCAACCGCACCCTAGAGCAATCTCCCACTTAAGTCTCTTTGAGAGGGTGCCATGTACCCTTTACCTGCAACTGTCAATGTTGTCATCAAATACTCCTAGTGCAGGATCTTTGCCACATTGAAGGGAAGGTGGCTATAGTACCATAAATTTGCACACGCCTTATCTTCTTCCTCATGCACTGCCTTGTTCCAACTTGCACCATTCAATGAAGGTCGTGCCTCAGGTATGTTCTTAGGTACAAAATAACTCTATATTTGGTTTTTGCTTGAATTTGGTGAAGCAAATGTGCCTCGTAACCGTGCACCACGACTAGAGCCCACAATCATTTCCGCATCTCCTTCCGTTTCTGTTGCCATTTCATGTCTAATGACTATTACCCTCTAAAATGCTTTCTCATCCAACAATGCCAACTCTACCTTCATCTCTCATTGTGCCTCTTTTGTAACATTGAGACATGTTGTGATGTCGCTTCGATCAATACATGCAAGATGGTACTTGAGGTGATTGATGCCTCCAAAACATTCTTCCCATAAAAATTGCAAACCACACTCCACACAATTGCTCCACGTACAACATACTTCCAAGCAACAACGCAAGAATTAGAGGAAATGGTTCTTGCTATTGACGCCGAGCTTGATGCAGAGCTGGATGCCATTGTATGATATGTTCTAATTTGCAGTACATTCAAATATAATTAAAAAAAGAACATTAAAAAACCGTAAATTTGTAATTGTTAACCTCAATCCTGAATAAGAAAACCCTACAAATAAGATTAAAGACAATTTTTTTTAAGAAAAAAATATTAAAAAATTACATTCCAGCAATTTTGTTTATTAATGATGATAAACTAGCATAAATCACAATTAAAATTAATTGGAATTGAATGGAATGCATTCAAATTTGCAAACCATGTTTGGAAACAATATAGATATTAGAAAGAATATAAAAAGAATTTACATGCTTGAAAAGAAGGGGGTAAAAAGGAACTAAGCCTCCAAATGAAATTCTTCAAATTCGCCATAAAGTCATTTCAATTCTGTCAAAGGATGCTCAATAGTTGTGTAATTACAAGTGTGGGGTGTGAAGGTTATACAAGACAAAAACCAACGTTTATTGAGTGTATTTTCAGTGTTCTGCGTCCTAGCCACATTTGGTGAGTCTGCAAGGGAAAATTTGCCAAGTTTTTGGTGAGTACTCAGCTACGGATAATCCTGTTTTTTAGCCAAATACTCAGCTGGCAGGTTCGGTGAGTTTTTGGGGAGTTTTACTCGCCTAGTTAAAAATTGGTGAGTACTCGCCGACTTAGAGAGTACTAACCGAGTTTGTAGACTATGGTTTGATTCATAAGGAGGCTCTACCCCATTGAGCATGGGAATATATTGTCTGTATTTGACAGTAGGGCATAGGGAGAGTTACGCTCTCTGGTTTTGTACCGTGGATAGTTGAGACTGTGGTAGATCCTTTGATGTAGACCAAAAGACATTGGGGTGCACTCTCAAGATAGCACATTATGTTCAAGCTTCCTACATTATCCCGTGCCACTGGAACTGATGGTGTAATATCTAGTGAATGTAGAATATCGATTGAAGATATCGTAGACCACAAGAGGTAGTTTAACATTACTGCAAACTATAGAAGATGGTTGGGAGTTATTGCAGACCATATAACTTAGTTGGGCCATTATTGCAGACCATGAGAAATGAGCTTGGTGGTAGCACTAGTGATAGATTTGAAGCAATAGTTGGATCACTAATTTTGCTACATGTCATGATGTTCAGTTGGCACCTGTCTGAAGTTGGTTTGCCACTAAAACGTGATCTTGAAAATTTGGATATTCTTTGTTGAATTTGAGATTTGGTGGAAGAAGTTGGAGTCGAGCATGGTTGTGCCTTTTTCCTCCCAATTTGTTTTTTTAATAACCTTCATATTGGTAATTTTTTAGATCTATAGGAGAAGGCCACCCAATTGGAAATTTCAAGTACCATTCTCAACCATAAACTCTCTACTTTCATTAAATTTGTGAGAAACTATGACCATCCTTTCTCCGCTTAACTTTCACTGAACCATCTAGACAAGGGGGTTGGTTGTACTCTCATCTATGGCACGAATCTTGATCTTTTGCAAAGTTTCAACTTTAACTTTGACTTGCTTTGAATTGGATTAGGAAAGGTTGCCCCCCCTTCCTTACCTTTAGATCAAAATAAAAACACTTCAATCAATTTAAATTGAGTGGTCCCCAATATGCAGGATTTGCTAGATGACCAGAGATACTCCCTCATCATGTTTTCTAGATGACCACCATTATAGAAAGACGCAAAAGCAAAAGCCCATGGAATTGTTTTTGTGACTGAATCACTAGTATCAAAGAGTGTCTATACATTGGATGGTTTGGTATCTTGAGTTTGTTATTCATGCGTGTCCAACACTCTACATCTTAGCCCCAATGGTACTTCCGTATCAGAGGCTCTAATGCCCCTTTTTGGGCTGAATCTGAACACCAAAGGAACTTGCACAGAATCAAAAAGTAAACTGAAATTAAATTCTCAAACCCTAGCAGCAGGCTATAAATATATTATTATGATAGCAATCAGCCACAAAACTTATAGAAACCCTTCAAAATATTATTCTTCAAGGCGGGAGTTAATTGTAAGGAATAAGTACCGGAGAATATATCTTTTATCAATTTAATATCCGCTGGAAATTAATTATCAACTGCAACAAATACCCTTTACAAATATGGCTGGAAATCAAGAATTCCAAGCCCAAACTCAAGTACAAATGAAAATTCCAGCTGCTAAAAATATGAGGAACACAATGATGATTGAATTTGAAGTTGCCATGCCCTAGAACACTCCAAACTCCACCTTAGGGCAGGGCGCCACCCTTTGGAAGGGCTGGAAATGCCTTCAAAACCATAGTTACCACGTTCGGAAATCCGGATCCATTCGGAAGAGCAAAAAAATCCGAAAATTTGGAATTCTTGAAAAAGTTCGGAAAAATCCGGTCCAAAATATATGAGTTGAATTTTACAAAAATGAAATTTTGACAAATAGAATGAAAAACTTGAATAATGTAATGTAAAATGTTATATTTTTAATATATAAGGTTGACAGTTGATTGTTTTTTCCAGAAAACTACAGAAATTTGTAAAAAATAAATAATAATTTTTTTCCCTCAATTAGGGCTGACCTGGACCAAATTTATCTAGGTCGGCTGAAAAATACGGATCCATCCGGATTTTGTGCAGATCCGGCCGGATTTGGTAACTATTTTCAAAACTAAATTCACCACAATGCAATCTTCGTATGAGATTACCCTTTGCAAGTTTGAAGGGTTTTGTCCTCAAACTAGCTCACTATTGAGAGAGGTCTTCCAAGAGGGTTTCCGTCTTCAATGGAGGAGAGAGAGTAAAGCGTGCTCCAACTCTAAGAGAATAAATTCCAAAGCATGTATCAACATCTTCCAAGCCAAGCGACCCCTTAAAATAGCTAGAGGTGGCCCCAAAAATCAAATAGAATCCTCCTAAAGAGGACCGACCTCCTTGGGGATAGAATAGTTCCTTTTTCTTTTATTTTTCAATTGGCTTTTCAACTTTTTCCTAGCTCACAAAAAAACCAAAAATCATGACATTAACTTCCCTTGCTCAATCCCTTTTAGCCCACGGGTAGTGAAATGAGCCCAAAGTCTTCAAAGAGAACTAGTGTTGAGAAGGGGACATTACAAAGGCATATTTGACATCAACATCTTAGTCACTCGTGTCACCCTTTCCTCGAGCATTTTGATCCTACGTGCATTTATAGATTCTTGACCACCATGTGGTCTCCAAGTGATGCTATACATGGTCAGTTTCTGACAGCCATTTTTCTGTTTTACCTCCACATTGAGCATTTCACTGATGAGATCATGGACTTCTGATATTTTCCAAAGATTAAAATTAGAATCACGCCGCTGGAAAGTGGTTTGAGAACCATCAGAAAACAGGCTGCAAATGCTGGTCTGCAATTTCAATATTCAACAATTGTTTGCTACCATTGTACTGCGAGACTCGCAATCTTTTGATGCAAAGGGATTAGGAGTTTGCCTTAGTTTAGTGTATCTTTTACCTTTAAGGGAGGGCCTAGTGACCCTGGTTTTGCCCAAAGCTTATTGTTCTGAGAGACTCACAATGACTTATAGGAAACCATGCACCTTTCCATATACCCATTATGGAGTTACAACTACACCCTAAATTTCAGACTCAACCCAACAATGGAAGCCCCTCAAATAGACTGTCACAGGTCTCAATTAGGCCTCTTAGGCCTGAAAAACAAAGTTTTATGGGAATAATGCCTCCACACGTGCCAAAGGACTCAAAACCACTTTCAACACGTTGAGCAAGTTTAGAAGGCTCTACAGTTACAAATTTAGCGTTTGGAAAGTTGTAAAACCTTTGAAACCACTAAATTTGTCTAAAATCCGAGGTAGGGTTTACACAGGCTAGAGAGGGTAAATATGAAGGTTTTCGATCCAAATTTCAAATTCAAGACTTCTAAAAGTTATAAAAGTGTCTGTATGACTTTATGACACCCTCAGGAACAAGTTTTAACTCATATGACACTCACAGTGCTTGAAGACGCAAGTTTACCAGTCAAGAAAACTAGAAATACACTTACACAGTTCAGAGTTCTGTGTTTATGTGTAAATTTCTTTATTCAATCATCAAAATGGTGCTCAATCCCATAAAGCATAAAGTCCACAGTATCTACTTATGCTCCCAACTCAGAAACCCGGAGTCTAATGATTGAAAGTCATCATTCTTTTCACAACTTGATACTAGAACCCTGCACACAGTCTGGCAGCCTTTATTTTTCAATGCAATAAATGTTTACTACTCTGAAAATCACTTTTTCTCCTCTTTCTCGTGACACACTTTGAGTGCTCTCTATCCCTAACTACTTTCTACATAGTCACCACACCAAAAATAGACTTAACTATACCAAATAACCCAGGTTAATATGCTTGAATCGTGCTTGAGGCAGAGTTACATAACAAGGACCTATCAAAGATGTTGTATGCTCCTAACATATGACCTAAGACTTGTATTAGACCCTCCTAACCATGCCTAGACCAATACAAATTACAAACATGACCAAAAATTGTCAAGTGAGGAGGTTACACTAGCTAAGAATTCAAATTAGAGTTTTGGTGGGAAATCTCGATTTGAATTCAAATTTGAATTTCGCCACCTCCAACTTATTCAAAGCTATTCTAAATGCTTCTAAACATGTAGATAGATACAAAATTGGCTTGTATGATCCTCTTAGACGATGCTTCTGCATCATGTTTGCAGGTGGCTTGCCTTCAGGAGTTGCCACATCTTTATTTGATTTGTGTGTAGAAAGTCAAATGATCAGTTTTTCAGGACAATTTATGATGCCCAAGAAAGCCCCGTGGCAATAAATGCAACTTGAGGCCATCTACTAGAAACCAGAATTCCAGCCAGCTAGACGTTTAGCCTTTGAAGACATTTTGTGCCACATTCAACAATTGCAGAGGCAGATGCAAACCCTTACAAGCACCATGAACCATCAAATAGATCCACCATTGAAAACAGTCTGACTACACTCCAAATGGTCAAAGACAGTCAAGAAATACAAATATCTCAGATTACTTCCCAGGCAGAGACAAACCATGTGCACGAGACATAAAGGTATGTTGAGTACACAAGGCACCACACATAGTTATTATTTATCTCTCACATGTAGATACATTGAGGAACTCCTATAAATTGGCAGAAGCGATAGGTGTAATATTTGCTACTCCTAAACAATATTTAATCATCTTATGTTTACTGCATGTCATAATTATGTTTAATACATTGGATATACATGTAAGATTCATGAGCTTTATTCCCTCCAAGATATATGACATATTATACCGTCCATTCATTTTCTTGGGGTTAAGTGCCATCTCGAGTTATTTAAATTGCTTGTATCATATAAAAGTACCAATGTGTTCATATCTTTGATAAAAGGAGGAAATTATCCTAAGTTGAACTAAGATCCCCCAAGGTAGAAAGATCACATATCAAAATAAACAAATTGATCTGAATTCCCTAAATAATGTGTCCATCTGCAGGCTTCCTACTGAATGAAGCAACAGGTTAGACGTGTGAAAATTAGATGCATATTACAACCCTTAGTAATTGTGATAACTATTTAGGTGGTATTGACGTGGTCAATGTAGGCATATACAATGGCTTTCATCCTTAGGCTGGAATCATTGTCTTTGTGATTGATTTCCTTGTCCTTCAGGGATTCATCTGTCATTGGTAGCTGTACAAGCTATGCGAATTAAGTCTTCTGTGTTGTGATTGATTACCTTTTGAATTCACAATCTAGTATAGGGTGGAGGCATATTCAATGTCAAGAAAAGTGACTTCTCCATATGTACTAGTTTGTATTTGTGTCGGTGACTGTCTGGAGTTAAATTACTACACAATGTTTACATTCTTCCAAGTATCAAATTTTAATTACCATTCCTTCCATTATTGAAATGTAGGGTTTCTATAACATATTAGTTCTATTGGTTCTTTTTACAATGGGGAGTTAGTCACTGTAGCCTAATTCACTTGCTCTCTAGGTTTTATCACTGAAAGGCAAAATGGCCTGTTCAGCACAATAGCTAGATGCGATTCCTTTCTAGGATTTGTTTTTCACCATTTGTCTTCTTCTAAATGAAAAATTAATCAAAGAATGAGACCAAAGCTAGATTTAAACAGAATGGAAAGAAGCTTCTCATGTATGAGTGGGTGCATTGTCACATTCCCTCATGGAGTCTGTGGGACAGGATACTATTTCAGTTTTTCTGAATAAAGGTTTCTCACCAATCCATGAGAAATGAAAACAACGGATTCATTTAGAGTCAAGCTTTCACTAATATTGTGCACCTTGTATAAACATCAGAGGTAATGATTTGATAAGCTAAATAAGAGCCTTGACACCTACACGTAGGAGAAATTCAAAATGGCTCAGTAGTGCACATCAATTAAAATTCTGAAAACAAGTCTTTTTCACATGTTTGTTAGGCTAATTATTATCCTTAGTTTTTATTGTTGACCCTGGACAGCATTGCTTTATAATGAAGATTACAGGTTTTGAAAAGATTCTGGGAAAAGGATTGGAGCCAGAGTTGAAACCAGATAAGAATATGAATGTGCACACCTACACAGTGGAGAGTAATAGAGCTGCTGATGTTTATGCATTTGGCGTTCTTCTCTTGGAGCTCATTTCAGGCAGAGAAGCTTCAACCCAAAGCATTTTGACACTTGTTGACTTGGTAATTACTGATGATTTATCTGACAGATATTTCACAGCTAAATTACATGTTTGTCCTAACATTCCATTGTATCCTGTCGATAGCACTGTTGCCTGCAGAAGTTCCTCTGAATTTCTGTTTCGATGTATTCAGATCTGGTTCTCTTCATACATTCATATTATGTCAGCTGTATTTGGAATTTATTTCATCCTGTTCTCCTCTCTGACTTTTATTCAAGCTTCCTTATTTTGAATATCAGACAACTTGTGTTTTCTGGCAGGCAAAGCAATATCTTCAATGCAATGATAAGATGACAGATATAGCAGATCCTACATTGAAGAATATTGTCCCAAAGGAGTTCAACTCTATATGTGAAATTGCTTGCCTCTGTATACACCAAGAAGGAGAAACTAAGCCAAACATGGAACGCATCATTACAATGCTTGTAGAAGCACTGGGTATTGGTTCTGAAACTGCCGCACCTATAACAAATCTGATAACATTAAGAGGCCTTTTGGAAAACTTCTAGGAAATAGAGGGTTTTCATTTGGGCCATGTGCACAGATGAATATTACTAGAGAAGGTATCAAGTTTCAACAGTATATCACATTCTTTCGGTTTCAATTCTAAACATGTGCTATTCTTTGTTGGTAAGAACGTTTCTTTTCTTCGCGTCATGTAGTGCATTTCAATATAAGTGCGACCCAGGATATAAGAAGTAATTGTTGTCCATCTGCAGACATTGTCATGAAGTCATTCTTATTAGGAAAGCATTCAAAAGGCAAGTATTATTATATGAAGTTTCAGGCTACAGCATAGTGGATGGTGCATTATCTTGTGCATGGGAAGGAAACCTCAAAATCATAAACAACCGCATTGAGTATTACATGACAGCTATATGGTTTTCATATTACAAAAATGCTGACCCAAAAGACGCTTTGCAATCAAATCTCAAGTATCATCATCAGGTGGCTTTTCTTATATTATCTCCCACGTATACTTTTATTTGTTCTGGATAGTGGGATGAAGCTATAAACTTGAGAATCGGTCAATGCTTTCCAAGCATATGGTACAGGTTTGTAGAAACGGTGGACTCTATGAAGTTTGTGGTTACTATGTTTGCAATGTTTCAGAGCCATACAATCAAGCACAGAGAAAGAATTCATCTCGTCATACCGGCACTGCTTATCTTTGAGTTTCACTTTATGACTCCAAAACAACAGTTAGGAGCATTTGTATAGATACATTATACTTGACCGAAGAGACTGATTAACTAGCATCAGAGTTTTATAATCACATTTAATTTGCTGATTACAAATATGATTTATTAGTGATCAGTATCTAAATATCAACATGATTTTTGTTTGAAGATTGCAACTTGTATTACTTTTAGGGAACAAAAAAATTACTTCAATTTAACAAGTGCTACAAAGAAATTATCTTCCTATGTAGGTCACAAAAGGTAACATCTGAGACTCCAACATGAAGCAATGACTCTCCGGAAGCATTTAAATTTATCTTTAGCAATCAAAGTCAGCTCGCGCTTTAAAAGTTTTCCATAATCATGTAACTGCCATCATGGAGAGGTCCTTTTTGCTTTGCAAGTGCCTAATCTTAATTCAGGTGCAAACATGAAAACAAGAGTTATCTTATGACTTATCAGTATAGTTCTCTTCATTTAGGTCAGGTTGAGTGGCCTCTAACGCCTTATCATTCTGCTTTAGGGAGAGGAAAAGGGATGTCAACCGCATTGCTTCATCACAGTTGATCATATGCATGTTGACCCCATTAATTGCAATCAATCATGAATGCTTTTAACTGCAAGAATTAGATATAAACTCGAGGCCATTTCACTTGCAGGCTAATTCTGACTCTATTCTAATTGGGGTAAGCCATTGAACGAGGACTTTGCACTAAGAGTATAATGTTTTATATAGGATTAGTTATTTATTTTTGGGTAAGGATAATAATTCTCTTTTAATTTGAAAATTATTTATAATTATAAATATTTTTAATTTCAAAACTTTTATAGCTTCACTAATAATGTCCACACATGTTTTTTTAAATTAATTGGCTCATACGAGAGTATGTGTATAGGAAGTGAAGTTACATGTCATATTCATGTTTTCTCAATACAAAGTAGGCATATTTATGTTCCATCAATACAATGGAACAATATTAATCTCTTATACATTAAATATTGAAGAGATAGAAGCATTTATACCTAAATCATATCTAAAGATACAAATGAAATTAAGATTAAATTTTAATTATATCATCTTTCTAAGGTAAATCCATGATCACATCTTATAGACGAAATGACCTTTCAAGGGAGGGCTTGTAAATGAAGATTCTTAACAAATACAAAGAGGAATTACAGATGTTAGTGGAAGGGCTTCAAAATAAGCTTCCATGTAGAGGTAGAGTGTGTGAGAGAAGGTATTAATGTAAAATTAATACCCACCTTAGAGATATGACACATTTTGATGAACATGAAACTCAAGGAACTTGTATCATGAAGCTTTGCTTTGAGGTAGGCAAAGTTTTTGTAAGTGATGAGATCGGCGAAAACTTTGGTAGTTGTCATGCTTGAAACTTATTGTGATATGTGGTGTTGTCAACATGAAAAACAATAATATCTTTTGAAATCAACAATATATGTTATTGGCAACCATAAGCCTATAATTATAAGATATTATAAACACATTTGAAGTAAACAAATTGTGATGGAATGTCATATGGAAAGTATATGCTTGAAATTAAAAATTATGAAGACAAATCAATACCATGCAAATGAAGTCACAATTAAGTTTTTCCAAACATAAGGTGAATAGATATTGTGAGGCAACTAACCCAAGAAATAGATAAAACACAAAAAAATGAGGAATATCTTAGCTAATAGGCCCAATATTTGAGAATATAAAATTGTTTATTCCAATATATTCAATCAAGCCACTAATGAAATTATATATCAGGCATCTAAAACTGGACATCCTTTAAGGCCAATGAAATAATACATCTCTTACGAGTCAACTTTTGTGTATGACGGTTGGACAACAACTAAATATAGGTGGTAGATTGAAGTGGGGTTCCTTTTTTGGTAAAAAATATATCTAAACGAATATTAAGAAGATCGATTACAACATGCATGAAAATCTGATTCAAAACCTTAGCAGGCTATTAAATGAGGCACCATGATTCATAAGCAAGAAAACTAGTGGTTGATAACTATCTTTGGCCTCTTTTATTTTTCTCTTGTTTTCTATTTGGTCTTACATACTCTACAGCCCAATCAGAACTTTACTTATTTATCTTTTATGGCTTCAGACACCAACACCCAGCCAGGACAAGCAACGTGACCTAGGCGCTCATGTCCCTCCTGGGCGCCCCTGACCCTTTCTTACCTTACTCGCTCTTTTTGGGTCTCTTTTATCTTTTGGGCATCTTTTTCACTTATGGGTCGGCCTTCCAGTTGTCAATTATGAAATTCAAACAAGGGAATCATATAAATACATAGTTATGTGTTCAAAATCAAGGACCAAGCACTAAGCATTACTATCATCACCTAAGCTTGCATTCCAAAGGCACTAAAAGCACTCCAAAGGACATCCATCTAGCACTCATTCAAGGGACAAGGGATGCATACTTCTGCATACACAACATAGGAAGGGGAAGTCTATTCTATTCCATCCACACATACTATTACATTGCTACATTCTAGCTACAACCCGCTATCAAGTGTAACTTGCACAAGGGAATCCTAGGGCACCATTTCTACACACACACATAAGAATTACATGGAGTCTGAGATGTAGTGCAACACTTGGTCATAAGTTCACTCTTTGGGTGACCGTTGGGGTTAGTCTGACTCCCCATTCTACATTTTCCTTTTTAGGTTTGATGTGGTTTGTGGGTATGTGCAGGTGAACTTCTCTTTTGCAGGTTACAGGTACCTTCGACGATCAAGGTGTGAATATCAAGGTGATCAACAGGAATAAATGTGAAACCCTTGTGATACATAGAAAAAGTAGATCTTGAGCTTTACATAGTCACCAACACCCAGATCTAGTCACCAGTGCCCAAGAGGCCTCTATCTTGCACTGGGCGCCCCTGTCCGGACATTATTCCTGAGTTCCAGAATTTATATGAGCAGTTATGACCTGTTTGCATCTTGTTCAACACTTTACCCTGCCCAGATCACTTCCAGATTGCATTGGAAATCAACTAAGTCTTCTTATCTCTCCTTTTTGCTTAGGGTTTCATACTTTACATGTTTAGTTTGCTTGTGTCTTATTGTATATTAGCATTTCATACATTGTTTATTACAATAATTACTCTGCAATATAGATTTAATTAAATTAAATTAAATCATTTGGTGAACCTGTCACTCGAATTCAACCTTCCTCCTAGGGCTTTCTTTTATGGTCACATGTATGGTTTTTAGTTCCTTTGAGTACATTGAGCTTTCTATTTTCCATGTCCTCTAAACAATATGAATCTTCCAACCTTTTCTTAATGAAGACCTTCATGATCTCCAAGCTCATATTGAGGATACATCATTCTCAAGCAACTTAGATCTTCTCTTATTCGTTGCTCGTGAGGAACACCACCAACCTAGCTCAGCATCAACCCTCCTGCCTCTAATACTACTTCCAATTCTTATTGCACACAACCTCTCAATTTTACTTACCTTCTCACTGCTTATGTCCCTCTTCCAATATTCCTCCTTAGTTTCCATGTTCTCCACCAACCCCCATTTCATTGCTACCACCTCCTCTCATTTCTCACACAACCTGGTTCCTCTTCCGACACTCATGACCTAGCTTCTTTATATCAGGATCTGCAAATTCAAATCTGTCAGCTACAACAAGCTACTTCACGCTCCTCTCCATCTCTTGATTCCTCATTACTCCTTCACACCCCTTTTGCACCTGCCATATCTGCTTACCCACTTCCTCCTAACTTCATCACCCCTAAGTTTCCCACCTTCAATGGCCATGGTGACCCTCAAGAGCATCTCCGATCTTTTCATGTGGCATGTCTTGACTATGCAGATGATCATACATTGCTAGCTAAGCTATATTTCTAGAAGTCTACAAGATTACACCATGTGTTGGTTTTATGATCTACCTGTTCATTCGGTAACTTCTTTTACACATCTAGCCGATGCTTTCCTTGCTCATTTTTCTATCAATATCGGCACCAAGATATCTTATGCACAACTTTCTCAAATCAAACAAGGATCTAATGAGCATCTAGCTGACTATGTTTTGCATTATAAGAACAACCTAGCTAAGATGACCAATGTACTCGCTGATTTGGAATTGCAAGATATTTTTATTCAAAGTATCTTACCTCCACTACAAGAGAGTGTTATCTTTGAGACCTCTCCATCCTTTGATCAATTATGCCATACACTCAAAATGTGAAGTCAAACTCTTATCTATGGGAAAATTAAAATATCATGATACTCTTCATCATCTTCTAATAGGTTTCAAGCTAAATCTGCATTCAAGCCATCTCCTAAGCCCACTGAAGCAAAGCAATTGTTAATGTTGTCTCTCCACCTGAAAACTTCAAGTGCAACCTCCAAAGTGTACTTTTACCAAGTTACCCTATGCACCTCAAGTTTCTATTTCCACAACTCATCAAAATAAATCTTATCACTCTTCCACTGCCACTCAATCTCAACCCCTCTCCCCCCATGGCCACAATTATGATGAAAATGCATGATGTGATTATCACCAATGTGTTGGGGCACTCTATTGATCATTTTTCAAACTCAAGCATATTATTCAAGATCTCATTGACAACAATGCACTCGAGCTCCTTGAGCCATCTACTTCTAAGCTGGTCAATGATAATAAAAAGCTAAAAATATTTAATGACCCTTTTCCCAAGCATGACAAGCAAGCTCCTGATTCTTCTGCTAATCATACATATCGAGTTGTGCCTCCTCCTTCATCGGGGCCCCTTGAATTCCTTGTTTCTTTTACTGATGCATCACCACCAGTCATTATGTTCTTAGATCATGATTATCATGCTACATTTACTTCTGATTCCTTGCACATCAATGCTTCTATTGGTTCATATACTATCAATAATACTATGATCTATCCATCAGCTCCTACCAATGTGTGCTTTATTGCACTCCTCCTAGCTATCAATTATCCACTATCTAATGTCACATTTCTAGTCCCTAAGTATTTTGGCTATGTCAGGATTCCCATCACAGTTGGGCCTCTTACTATGCTTGTACCATTCACCATTGCATCTTCAATCAAAGGTTGTGACATGCTCTTAGGTATCTCTTGGCTCTGCACCACCCAAGCCATCCCTTCCATGAATCATTTGTGCCTCAAGTTCATTCACAATAAACAACTTATTACTATCAAAGGTGTTCCACCATGTACACCATTGCCTCGACCTACTTTGATGTTATACACCTAGTCATAACATCTAGGCCTCCTATGCCTATCAATTCTAAAGCTAACTCTACACCTAGCTCTCCTATTCGTACACAACCTACCTCATGACCTTGTCATCCTCATTGGTCTCTTAGTCCACATCATGGCCTAAGTCCCCTACTCGGGAAACCCCTTCACATAGGTGTTCACCACCTCCTCACCACATAGTATCTTCAGATAGGTGTTCACCACCTCCTTAGGTCTCCTTATGCACATAATTACTCTCCCACACCACCGATCTTAGAGCATTGTCACATGCCTTTGTCTCCTCATATTTTGGGTGGAGGGCCCTTCCCTTCACTATCATCGGATAACCTTCTATCACTTACACACTTGGGGGCATCACACTTTCTTCCCCCCTTCCCATCACTATCACTTCTCTCTAGTGTCTATTACTACCACACTTTTGCTCCATGTGCCATCATATAATTTTACACACTCTCATACCCTTTGATACACACATTGTATCATCATTACCCTATGATGCACTCTAGTTCCATGGTTCATACTCGACTGCTGAGGGTCTAATTCTGAAATGAACCTCACATCATTCACATTTCATGCTATGTGCTTCATGATACATCTTTCTAGCATCTATTCACACAAACACACTCATTACCTCGATGACACACTCTTGTTCTATGGTTCATTCTTGACTGTTGAGGGAATTTATAAATGAACCTCATCTCATACACATCTGTTGGGGGGCACACTGCTCCTATCATCTTCACACTTTGCATACCATTCCATCACACTCATACACATTTGCATATCTTGGTTGCATTTACTCTTGCTAGCTTATTCTACTTACATGTTACACTTTGTTTT
Source organism: Taxus chinensis (assembly GCA_019776745.2). Lineage (NCBI taxonomy): Eukaryota > Viridiplantae > Streptophyta > Pinopsida > Cupressales > Taxaceae > Taxus > Taxus chinensis. The sequence continues at coordinate 667,829,618 of CM034146.1, forward strand.
CCATGCTAGAATGGATTCTTAGTATGTCATTATCTTTCTACATATACACATGCACGTTCACTTGGTATTTTGAGGTGAATGTAGATCTCTTACAGTTCCTTACATGATGTAATGATGTTTGGCACTGTACCTTTTACCAGTCCCACCGAGGCTCCTAGGGGCATCTACTTTCTTTACTATCACATACTACAGGTTTATTGTTTCATATTTTACTACTTCTTTTACACATTACTTTTCACTGATTTATACATGCTTCTTGACATACTATTTATCTTTCTAACATGCTAATGGGTGCTTCATGTGTAGCATTTTCCTTACAGGACTATATACAACCATGGTTATCTGATATTTTTCTTGATATTTATTTTTCTATTGTATGTTATTGTTTGTGGGCTATGCCCTATGTCTTGTATGATCATTGTATGCTTTTGGCCGCTTCGGCCCTGATTGTCTTGTGACATTGTGAGTGATGTCCCATGTTTGAAACCCACTTTTCATGGTCTATCTTGTTTGCACACTTGCTTGTTACATTGTCTTCTATTGCATGCTTAGCTTTTTTACTACTAACACATGTTACTAGCCCACTTTGTTTGCATGTGCCTTGGTTTCTACCATGCACATCCCCTACCCCCTGTAGGTATCCACTTTAGATCAACATTCAGGTCCTCTCCTTTGGGCCACATTCTCCTACATCATCGCATGCACCCCAAACGAGGGGGGCATACATTGGGTGAAAAATCACCCCTATAACAACTCAGAGCTACAGTTTAGAATCAATACATTATAGAAACAACACAAGAACATAGTCACAGAATGACCCAAAATTAGACTTGGGTCAGAACACAGTACAGACACCAGTGCCTAGAATCAGACACTAGCTCCTGGGTGCTTGTGTCCTCCCCTGGGTGCTAATGTCCTGGGGGCAGATACAATAATTTCTCAGTACACACATAGTCTATATAGTATTTCATAGCAGTTCTACAGTTACAGGCACAAACCTCAGTTACAAAATGCATTTATCTCCTACAATCAGTACAATCAGAACAATTCAGAACTAATTCGAAACTAATAGGAACAAAACAACAGAACAAACACACCATCTGTAGTGGTGCTTATTGGGCAGAGTCATGGAAGGAGAGTAAAATATACCTCTCTCCCCAACACTTTCTCTTTGGTGTGAGATCGCCCAAAAAACTTGCACTTGGTGTGAGATCGCCCAAAAAACTCACTCTTGGTGTGAGATCACCCAAAAACCTCACCTTCAACATTCAAATCAGAAAATTCAAACAACAAGACACTTTTCTATCTTTTACTCTTTCACATATCAGGTGCACACTTTCCTTTTTACACACTTTTACATCTTTACATACTTATACACATTTTCTCTTTGATTTATCATATACAAAACTTTGACTACTCTTTTTCTCTTCTTTTGTAGGTCCATCCTTAATATGCAACAAGAAAGCCTACAACAACTATACAAACAACAACAGGTACAAACAATGCATACGCTTCACCCCTAGGGTCACTTCCCTTTCCTAGTCTCCATGCTTCACTTTGCAATCACTCCATGCTTCACTTGTCCACTTGGCACACTATTCGCCACACTCTCTACATGATCATAAGGTACACATCTCTTATCTACTTTATGTTATCAAGTATTCACTCAACAACATAAAGTGGGGGAAAATGTAGACACAAAATCATGCACTTGGGTACATTTCTAGGTCCTAAAAGCATGCTAGCATTTACATGATTCCTAAGCAAGAAAACTAGTGGTTGACAACTATCTTTGGCCTCTTTTCTTTGTCTCTTATTTTCTATTTGGTCTTACACACCCTACAACCCAGTCAAAACTTTACTTATTTATCTTTTATGGCTTCAGACACCAGTGCCCAGCTAGGACAACAATGCCCAGGCACTCTTGTCCCTCTGGGCGCCCCTGACCCTTTCTTACCTTACTCACTCTTTTTGGGTCTCTTTTATCTTTTGGGCATCTTTTTCACTTATGGGTTCCTTCCAGTTGTCAATTACGAAATTCAAACAAGGGAATCATATAAATACATAGTTATGTTTTCAAAATAAGGGACCAAGCACTAAGCATTACTATCATCACCTAAGCTTGCATTCCAAAGGCAGAAAAGCACTCCAAAGGCATCCATCTAGCACTCATTCAAGGGACAAGGGATGCATACTTCTGCATACACAACATAGGAAGGGGAAGTCTATTCTATTCCATCCACACATACTATTACATTGCTACATTCTAGCTATAACCCACTATCAAGTGCAACTTGCACAAGGGCATCCTAGGGCACCATTTCTACACACACACACACATAAGAACTACATGGATTCTGAGATGTAGTGCAACACTCGGTTGTAAGTTCACTCTTTGGGTGACCATACCGGGGTCAGTATGAATCCCCATTATGCATTTTCCTTTTTAGGTTTGATGTGGTTTGTGGGTATGTGTAGGTGAAATTCTCTTTTACAGGTTACAGGTACCTTCGGCGATCAAGGAGTGAATATCAAGTGACCAATAGGGAATAACTGTGAAACCCTTAGACATGACACAAAACAAATAGATCCATAAGCACATGGCCACCATCACCTAGATACAGTCACCAGCTGCTCGAGTGCCTCTGTCTCCTGTATTGGGAACCCCTTTCCACATCTATTCCTAAGTTCTCATAATTTACTAGTGAATAGTTATGACGTTGTTTGCATCTTGTCCAACACTTTTTGCTCAGGGTTTCATACTTTATATGCGAGTTTTCATGTGTCATATTGTATGTTAGAAATTGTACATCATTAGGACCAATAGGTACTTTGTAATAAGGTTTAATCCAAATTAAATTAAATCATCTATGAGTGGCAAGCTCTCTTCTCTTTTTTTAAGAAAGTGGTCGATTGCAGTATTATTAGACTTGTATGCAAGAAATGCATGAGAGGTTCTAATTAAAATATAGAAGTTCGAAAAATGTAAAGTCGTGTATGCAAGTGAATGTACGATAAAAAATAAGTAAAATCTAATAACATGAGGAGGATATATGAATGTTTAGATAATGAATGTAGAGGGAACAAAAACAATTAATGGTTTATGTTTCAACTATTTTACGCATACTATCTTAAATGTGTTATAACATTATACAAAATCATAACATATATGAAACTAAAAAGGTCCAAAATGTGTAACAAGAGATTGATAAATAACGATGATCAATCAATAATTAAATGAACCAAACAAAAATAAAATCTTTATCTAAGTAAAACTTGATTGAAAATTGGATTTAAAAATTCTTAGGGAAGGCTTAGGTTGTTAATTAGAGGTCACTGCTTCAAAAATGATACTATCGGAAATAGAGAAGGATGAGAAAAAGTGGTTGTTTCTCCAATCAACAATCACTGTTTGTTCTAAGGTGTCGCTTCTAGTGGCTCAACAAGTCTTTACAATCTAATTTTCCTGTGCACTTTTGTTTGTTCCTATATATAACAGTGACATCTTCAAAAATTTTTGCAATCTGATTCCAAAACCCTAACAACTCGCCCAAAGGACAAAGGATAAAAATTAATTGGCTCACTCCACCTGGGGGTTTCTCTATGCCACATTGTGGAATCATGGTTCATGTAGTGCCTTGCTTAATAATATCACTCTTAAGGTGAGAGAAAACTCAAGACTCTCTAGCCCAAAGAAAATGATAACAATTACATGAATTTTTCCTAGGCCTTTGTTTGGTACAAGCATGGAAGATAAATTTATCCTTAATAAACAATGAATTTGAAATGATTTTCCTTTAGAGGAATTTGTGTCCCTTATATTTGGGATACTTTTTTTTGTTAAAATACCTTTAGGGGCTTTATGTATAAATCCTTCCAAAATTAAATATGAACCTATTGATGTGCAAAAGACAATTCAAAATAGTATAAAAAGACGGTACAAAGATGCCCATTCAAAATATGAAGTGTCAAAATGTAAAGGACCAATAACGTTGAAACATGACCACTAGTGGTCAAGACCCTAGAAATAGAGGAGGAAAAAGATAAATATCCCATAGTAGAATAATGAGGAGAGAAAAGATAGAAGAATGTGAGGATTATATGGCACACAAAGAAGAAGAGAGCCAAAAACACTTAAAATATGCTAATAAGAGCCTAATTTGAGCCAAGGGACCAAATATTCGAAGTCATGTTAAAAACGTTGCAACAACAAGACTTGTACCAAAATTAGGTGTCTACATAATGCCCCACTTTAAAGTGCCTTTTTGCATGCATATTAAAGTAAAATACAAACATGTAGATGTTGAACTTACCAAAGTGAATGTTGAAGGTGGTGTGCTGTCATAAATGATCACATGTCGAAGTGTCTTGATGTACTTGTGGGTAAACGTTATGCATACAAGTAGATTTATGTCCTGCTTAATAGTAATGGAAACAATTTGAAAAACTAAAAATGTGATACGGGAAAAAGGAATGGATACAACTGGTGGCATGTGAACCATGATAACTGGTGGTATGTGAACTATGATGTTGCCTTTGAAAAATGTTGCTCTCGATCAGAGAAACAATTTTTGCTAATGGCCCCATTTGACCCTATTGAATAAAAACATTATCACTGTCACTGGCTCCACAATGTCTATGTAAATAAATAAGTAAACAATATGATATTGTGGTTCCTTGGGTCCATGTCCCACGAGTCCAAAACTAACCCTTTGCATGGGGAAAATAAGGTGCTTTCTAGTTAAGGCAACCTAAAATTGATCTCTATGTACCTTGGTTCCGCAATAATCCAATAATAAAGAATAAGTTGATTGTTTGCACCCCCTTTGAGGTGAGGAATGTTCTTGTATATCACTCATCTCAAAAGAAAAACATTATACATACTATGTGTAACATAGATAAAATAAAGCAAGAGATGAAATCATCATGAAATCCAATGTCCAATCATATAATGAAAAATAAATTCACAAAAGATGTCATCGTGAAATCTTAATAGTACTATGTAATCGAGTATGCCATCATGTAACAAGTAAAAGTATGGATGAAAAATTAGGAGCAAAGCATATGCCCCATTGTAGTCAGAATAGTAAAAATGATTTGAAAATATGGGATCAATAGTCAAGTGTGTAATATGCTCATAAGTGGATAAGATATGTGTGATGACCACTAAAAGGAATGATAACCAGATCGTGCCAAGCCAAGAACACAGACGTCAATCAAACATCACAATTAATAAGATGAAAGTAATTTGCCAGAATAACTTTACATAAACCTTTGCAAACAAATGAGCATCAATATCATATATTATTATGGAACTCAATGAAATGTAATGAGAATGGGCCTTGCTTATGTAGGCAAGGAATAACAATCTAAGAAACATTCAAGGTCGTAGATCAAGCCATAAATCATGGAAAGAACTAGTCATCAAAGAACTAGTCAAGTCCATAGATTTATGAGAGAACTAGACATCAAGGATCTAGTCAATACCATATATCTAGGAAAGAACTAGTCAATACCATAGATCAAGGAAAGAACTATACCTAACAACTAGATAATATCTCCTAATATCTAAATAAATAAAAAGAAATATCCACACACATAAGTGGGTGAGGATTAATACAATAATGTACCTAGGTGAACATGAGCTAAGGTAAATACCTACTCTAACATATAATAAAGCAAGAGATGAAATCTTCGTGAAATCCAATGTCCAATCATATAATGAAAAATAAATTAAAAAGATGTCATCATGAAATCTTAATAGTACTACGTAATTGAGTATGCCATCATGTAACAAGTAAAAGTATGGATGAAAAATTAGGAGCAAACCATATGCCCCATTGTAATCAGAATAGTAAAAATGATTTGAAAATATGGGATCAATAGTCAAGTGTGTAATATGCTCATAAGTGGATAAGATATGTGTGATGACTCATTAAAAGGAATGATAACCAGATCGTGCCAAGCCAAGAACACAGACGTCAATCAAACATCACAATTAATAAGATGAAAGTAATTTGCCAGAATAACTTTACATAAACCTTTGCAAACAAATGAGCATCAATATCATATATTATTATGGAACTCAATGAAATGTAATGAGAATGGGCCTTGCTTATGTAGGCAAGGAATAACAATCTAAGAAACATTCAAGGTCGTAGATCAAGCCATAAATCATGGAAAGAACTAGTCATCAAAGAACTAGTCAAGTCCATAGATTTATGAGAGAACTAGACATCAAGGATCTAGTCAATACCATATATCTAGGAAAGAACTAGTCAATACCATAGATCAAGGAAAGAACTATACCTAACAACTAGATAATATCTCCTAATATCTAAATAAATAAAAAGAAATATCCACACACATAAGTGGGTGAGGATTAATACAATAATGTACCTAGGTGAACATGAGCTAAGGTAAATACCTACTCTAACATATAATAAAGCAAGAGATGAAATCTTCGTGAAATCCAATGTCCAATCATATAATGAAAAATAAATTAAAAAGATGTCATCATGAAATCTTAATAGTACTACGTAATTGAGTATGCCATCATGTAACAAGTAAAAGTATGGATGAAAAAGTAGGAGCAAACCATATGCCCCATTGTAATCAGAATAGTAAAAATGATTTGAAAATATGGGATCAATAGTCAAGTGTGTAATATGCTCATAAGTGGATAAGATATGTGTGATGACCACAATAATAAGAGGAAAAGGGGTCAAGTGATATGCCACGATGTACCTCTATGGCCCAAAAAAGGAAATATGCCATAATGTAAGCTTGCAAAAAAAGTGATCATGCCACCTATGAGGGAAAATATAGCAATATAAGACACACAATAAAGTTAGGATCCAATTGAGTAATTATGTATCACATGAGCACACATAGAATATTTTCCCTGCGATAATGTACATGATGTAATCTTAGCAAAATGATAGGCATGGACCCAAAATGCATGGGTGTATTTATATATGATCATTGGAAAGTTGTGCCCTTAGTTGGATGGGCATATCAATATAGACACACATTTTAGATACCTAGATATGGACTTACGACATTTAAAAATTAATCCTTGGCATTTATCTTTGCCCATAAATCACTGTGCACTAGATTGACCAATTCCTACACATCCCTTGCTCGACTAACACTATTGACAATTATATCATACTTTTTATATGTCATTGACCAGTCAAAATCCCATTCTCAAAATATACAACAAATCTTCAAACATTTGGCCACCATTTCCAACCGACAATTTACATTGTGCACTGCACGTGAAAAAAGTTGGCCATGACAGAAAATTTTTCCTAGTCAAATTTTTCATAAGGCAATGAATTCATCCTCCAAATCACTAATGATCACATTTTAAAATGCACAAATAAGACTAGTCGGTCATTTTTATTTGAGTAATAAATTGTGTCGCAACAATCATTTATAAAATCACATTCACATAACCCACTCTAAGGACCTCACCTCTCACATGTTTGGGCTACTCGAGAGATCATATCAAAGCACCAAATTTCCATATCAATCTATCAAACATTTTCAACCATTTCTGAGTCTGTATACGTCACACACAACTACCCTAGGCTAATTTGCAAAGTTACATCTCACATACCAAAGATCATTGTTGAGTGTTAGATATCCTAATTAAGGTCTTCATTTCCAAACACATTGCGATATACATCTTGCACACAAAAATCAAGTGGGTAACTACGAGATTTTGATGCCTCTTTAGAGTATTTCTACATAGGCATGATGAGTACCACTTAACCCAAAAGTACTAACCCCTTTTTTAGTCCCCAAACAAAGAAAAAAAATACAATTCCCTCATCAGTTGCTCATATGTGGTCACAAAAATTCAACCACAAAAAGAACAACTACATAAATAGAGGAATATAATAACATAAGCGAGATATAGATCAGATCCATTGAGGTCAAATATGTCCATATGAGACAAATTCACCCAAGTGAGTATGTCTAAGATAGGAGACTTCATATTGCACTCAAAACCACACTTCCATATTTTTAACATAGCTTGATGACAACTCACACACCCTTCTTACACACTCTCAGATCACTGTCGTTGCATCTTTGTCTGAAATTGGTGCAATCCTCTTTAACCCTACTTGTAGTTTCCTTAGTCAATTCATCTATACTGTTGTAATTTACTATTATAATCTGGACATGATTTAAGATATGACTGTTTATTATAATTTATCGTCATGTGATCTTATTTCATCTTTTACACAATGTTAATGATTTAATTAGAATAAAACCTAAATTTAGCATCACATTTTGGACTTACTTTAATTACACATAATCATAGAGCTTCATGCCTCATCCATAGGGTTTCAAATTTCTCTCGAACTGATTAGGTTTCTTTTTTATTTTAGGGTTTACTCAAGCTCTAATTTACCTTTTCATTACTGATGAATTACACCCACGTACTATATATAGATCCAACATTAATTTTGATATATTACACATGACTATCTATAGGGAGTGTGCTCTTAGAAATCCTTTCAATCGTTCTCCACCTAGATGTAGGGAATAGTACTCAAGTAACTCGAGATTTTATACCTCATTACACTATTAACCACAAGGTGGCCACAATCATCACATGTCATAATAGACCTCACAATAATCCCCTTCTTACTATGGCTAATCCCACCAATTGTAACCCAATCTTGTCCTCACTACATAGTGCTACGATAATGGTTACTAAGAATTATGACCTATTACACCTTCCAAACCATTCAAGATCACATTTCTATCCTAGAATTGTTTCATTGATCAATGACCCACAAAGATATTCTACATAAGGTGTTAGAAACAAACATTATTCCTTCAAGTGGAAAGCCCACATATTTTTCATATATATGGATACCCTAATAAATATTGTGAGCCAAATCTCTTTTGAGAAATAAGATTTTCCATCACTGTTCATAATCAATCAAAATATCCCTTTATACATTCAAGTTAAAATACGACTAGAAGTGGTCAAAATGTTTTTTTAGAATGGATATGGTCTAAATATTTGCAACATAACCTTTTTATATGCCTTAGGCATATTCCTTGATCAATTAACCCCATCCGACACATACATTTGAGGCTTCGAAAAGGTCAGATGACATCCACTGGGTCGTATTTCAATAGATATCACAATGGGACTAACATCACTTCCCACACTTTGTGAAGTTATGCAAAATAAGCTCAATTATAATTTACTCCTTTGATGACCATGAATTCATAACATGTGAGGAGTTCCTTCAACATTACATTGTTGTTTCAAATTCATGCATAATAATACACAATATACTCTCCCCATTAATGAAATTCCCTTTAGATTTTATGGATGTGAAAATCCAACCCAAGAGTTAATTCCACATTTCAAAACACCACATCTAACTTTAAAACCTATACTTTCAACCGATACCTTTAGGATATTTACCCACCTATGAAGTTGGTGAAAGTATCAATTCACATGATTACAAGAACCTAAAAGATGATTCTATACTTTGTGCAACCTAACAATATGGTAAGCCAACAAAATCACCTCAGTTAATTAAGTCTACCAATAAAGGGAAACACATAATGAGTAAGGCTTCATCACTAAAATATATTTTACCACATATAGATACTAGACGCCTATATGGTTTGAGACTTAAGTACAAAACATATGGTATATAAATAGCTTGGATTAGGGTAACAAGAACAAGATATTATAAAGACAATTCAATCAACCGAGACAACATGTAAGAAAGGATTAGGATTCTGAGAAGGGAAATCATATGAAAATACCTTCCAAATATATCACGAATACTTATCCAAAGAGAGTGATCAAATATATCAGGGACACCCCATATTCACGATGGCTTTGTCCTATCATCAGAGACTCATGCTCAATAATATAATGTTTATTACTTGTAATTAGTTCACCTCGATCTCACAAAATTTGAAGGTCTCGTAGAGCTTATAATTCTATATCATTTATCCAATGAGGAATCATTATTAATATGTTTATGTTTATATGTAGATGTACCACCCTTTTATCATAAGAAAAGATTCATAATTACTGAACATGCTCATGCATTTTTTGGAGAGCCTATAAATGATAATCTTAAAGAGGAGGTAAGATTAGATGAATTTGATACACTCCCCAGCACCCCATATGTGAAAGACTGATCATCAATTATTAATGAGGATGGAACATAATTAATTTTAGGAACTAAATATGACCCTAAAACCATATTGCTTAGTGGTTTACTCAATGATGATGATGAAAAAATTATACACACCACACTTTGAGATTTCCTCAACTTTTTTGCATGGTCTTATGAGGACATGCCTAGATCGACCCTAATATCACATTACACAATATTTTTCTACATTCAAAGGAAAAAAATGTTCAGCAAACAATGCGTAAAATGCACACCAAAGTCACACTTATGGTAAGGATGAAGTCCAAAAAATTTAAGCATAAGATTCATTAATCCAATTGAATATCCTAAATGGATATCAAATATCATTCTAGTAGCTAAACTAGGCGGCCTTATTTGCATATGTATGGATTTCTGAGACTTGAAAAAAATGTATGAAAATACAGAATGACCTAATAAAGTATCCTATTTGTCTCTTTATATTGTTGATCTGGACTAGTATAATGAGAGGATCCATGCTAAAGATGCACACCTTGAGGTTGTAAGTTGCTAGAGACGCAGAACTAGGAAGATGATAATCCACACTTTATAACAAATGTAGGGTTCCAAAGCCTAGATTTAGAATAACATATTGGCATCTAACTATCTCTCGATAGTATATTGATGATAAAGAGGTTGTGATCAGGTTATAATCAAATAATAATTCTCACATGATGGTTGTAAACATGGGTTGCAAATATTGATATGTTGTACAAGGCTGTAAGGCCCAAAATGGGGATTATAAGGAAAGTGTGAAAACTAATGTAATAGATTAAGAATATGTTGCTCTACTCTCACATATGCATGAAAAAATAAAACAAACATCCAAATATGAAATGAGAGGTTAGAAATATTTACCCGATTGTAGACACCATTGGCGCATTAACTTCCCCCAAGGGTTAATAATACCTTAGGAGAGAGTTGATATGGGGAACCACAAGAAAATAAGAGAAGAACAAGAAAAAATCTAGTTGAAGACTCCAAAGGTTGAGAAGACCTTAGTAAGTGCAAATCTTATACTTGAATATCACAAGTACCCAATGCTCCAAGTGTAGACTTTAAATAAGATAAGTAAGAACAACTTCAAGACCTCTAAGGCCTTAAGGACATATTCATGAGTGCTAATAGACATAAGGAGTGATGATGATAATTATGTAATGAGTCCTGAAATGTTGAGTATAAATATCAACATGATAGTGTAGATACTAGAAAATGCACCTTGCACATAAGGTCTCTAAGATTAAAAAAAAATACAAAATTAATATAAAACCAAAATAAATCCTTAAAATCAAACATTCCCACAAAACACCTAAAAAGTAAAAAATAAGGTTGATTTCAGACATGCCATCCTCACTTATCCTCATCTACTCTCATTTACTCATCCTCACCTACTCAAATTTAATTTTATCCACCTACCTACCCATTTACATATCCAATGCACTATGGACCCTTTTCATCTCACACTTTTATGCACATTACACGCATCTCCATCTCATTCCTCTATGCACCCTAAATCTATAAAATCACACTCACCCCTCCATTCACCTTTCTTGGTTGCATTCACAGTTTAGCTATTGCTCTCATATAATTTATTTGAAGGTATTACCAAAGGAGAAAGATAAGCATTTGGACACCATAAATTTCGAGGAACAATTAGATTTTATATTTTCAACAGTGTTGTTAGTCGCGCCCGCGATCGGATTGCAACCTTCTTGTGATTTTTAGAGATTTCACCCATGACTAATCCATGACTATGACAAGATCCAAATCAGCCAAGACACCATCACCAACCAACAATAAAACCTTGCCCATGGCTTGGTCCCCTCTGGCCCCCGAATAGGTATATAATTTCATTTCAAAATTCCATTTATCTTTTGCATGTATTACATTTTATTATTTCAACCTTAAATGGGTTAGGGATATGACTTAGGCAGATCCCCTAACCACAAAAAATAACTAATATTTTTCAAGTGTTTATAGGTATGTTTAGATTTAGATATGGAAGTCTACCCACTTTATTCAGTGAAAGAACCCATGATTACCCCTCTCATTTTAAATAGTAACACCTTAAGCCCATTTATTTAAGTAACATTGATGTGGGGTTTTATGATACTATCTAACACATATTGTAGGTGATCTAAATATATGCATACAAATAACATTAATAGTTTGTGCTAATCGACATTATCAATTGTGGTCAATGCCACTAGTTGTGAAAAACTATTCACTCGACAATATCGACCATGGTCGATACTATTGCTCAAGAAAAGTGGAAAATCATGGGGGTTCTAAAGGGGGTATTAGTTGATGAAGGGAAACTCAGAGGTGCTAAAATGGGGAAAATATGAAGGTATGTGTGTACTAAAATCAGGTATAGAGGTGACTGTAAGATGATGGTATGGTGATATCGTATAGAGGTTATACAATATGACTATAGAAGCATGAAAACATGTGAAATGTGATATATTTGGACAACACATCAAGGTTATCACATAAGTACCACTACCAATGAGCCCAATGTAACCGATAAAGGTTGTACACAACCATTTTTGGTTACTCCCCACTCTCAATAATGTCTTCGATGACATCATTTCAGGGAGAACAATGTGCCAATGATGCTTATAAAGAACAAAATAATAAAGTGAAAAATTAGGTGTATACATATGTCCTAACTAAATATTGTTACATGTCAATTTTTTTTTATATGAGATGATCTTCGAGAAAATAAAATACAACACTGAAATTGGAATAATTGAAAAGAATGTGTAGTACTTTATGTAATAAAATAATGAACTCAAATAAACCTACATACCTACATACTTAGCTTCATTTTGTAATGAATCACTAGAGTGTAGAGAGAGATTATATGGGAACCCAAGTAATACAAAAATGAAAATTAACACTAAATGGTAGATTAGATATATATACAATAAACCCTAAGTTAAGGGGGAGCTCATGGAAGGATGAGAGGATAGTAAGTAGGTCATAAGTATATCATAAGTATGGTGTAAAAGAGTAGTTGAGAACAACATACTAGCCAACTTGTAAATATAAAGGATGTTAGGTGTTAACTATGAAAAACTTATCAGCTGAACTAAGAATCCTTAAAATAAGAAGTCACTAGGATGGAACACTAATAATTCTTAAGGTAACTAGGAGAAATATGAGAAAGGAGCTAGCGATGATTGAGAGAACACATCATGAAAACCAAGAAATTTAGAAGATACTCAAGTAGGGATGGAATAAGGGAATCTCCTTAAACTTTAATTCTCATCACAATACTAATATACTTAAAATGAGATGGAGAAAACGATATACATACAATGGGAAATAATTAAAATCTAGATTGTTTTAAATACAATGTAATGATGTAGAAAAGAGAAAAAATGAGTGACACCAAGGCAAAAAAAATTATTTATTGAAGACTATACGTTTTCGACATCAAGGAGTGGAGGAACCCGAATATGCAAAGATCATTGATGAAAAACTAGTGAATTGTAAGGATATCCAATGTAAAGTATGGTAGTATATGACAATAAATATGTATCCTACCTCCCCAAAATGTTTTACACATTACTAAAGATCTCACTTAAGGAGTTATAGGTTTACTACAAGGATTAGGTAATGACGTGAAAATGTAGGGGCATTGAATGATAAATATGAGACCTCCTACCCCAATTGCAAAAGATATCGCACGCCAAAGGACCTCAATATCTGCAACGAGGTGAAATATGGAATTTGAGCTTTTAACTAGAATATGAGATGTGCCAATTATGAATATATCATGTATTTTTTTCTTGTGACTAATGTATTTTGATTTTAAATATTTCCTTTTCTTGTTGCCTTTTATTGATTATTCTTTAAGAATGTGGTTTTTAGATTTTTCTTTTAGATTTCATTTTTCCTCCTCCATATAGACTCAAAAGGTTGGTCAAATGGGTGTAAAAGATGAATAACACAATAAATCCCACACCTAACCCCTATAAAGGACCTACAAACCATGAACCTTTGATACTCCTAGAAATGTATAGTAGAAAATAGTGCTATCTCAATGACAAATATGGTTGAATAGACTCTAGAATATTTCAAAGTTGAAAATGATGGTCCTATTTCCTTATATTGTGATAAAAAAAGTACCACAAGTGTGTCCAAGAACGCCATGTTGCACTCTAAGACCAATAATATCCCAATAAAGTATCATATCTTAAGGGAAAAAGTAAGTGAGAAGAGGATCAAATCGAAGCACGTGTCCACCAAGGAGGAGGTTGCAGATACATTGATAAAACCTCTCTCAAAAGTATTTTTTGAACATTTAAGGAAAAAATTGGGGGTAATACCTGCCTCTAGTAGCCACCAAGGGACTCAATACATTATGAGGGAGAAAACCAAATGAAAAACATGTTCCAAGAATTTATAAAGAGTACCAAAACAGGGGGAGCTAGTTCACTAGCTTAATGTACAGGTTAAGAAGACCAAAAAAGGTGTATGCAAAGAGTGAAATGATAGAGTATGAAGTAAACCTATTCAAGGGAAGAATTGAGGTTAAGTGGTGAACAATATTGTGCATTATCTAAAGCTATTTTTGATAGGAAGTGAGTCTAATCCAATGGAGAGCTTGTAGAGGTAAGCTTATGCATTGTTAGTGTTGTGTTTTCCAATAATTGCTAATTTGCTGAAGGAACTTGTGTCATAGATGTCAAAGGGGGAGAGTACACTCAAAAATAAAAAAGATAACATGGAAGGTGTTGGCGTGACTATTTTCCATAATTGTTTCTGGAGGTTGTTTCCATCAATGACAAACGGGGAGATTGTTGAACCCTGTCTCATTGGTGTTGTCATTGATGTCATGTGGCATTGATGGAAAGGAGCGATTGGTGAGGTTTCAACCATTCAAGAGCATGAAGGTTGATTGGTAGTGCCCTCCTTTGACCTCAAAAAATGTGTTTGAAGTGACTTTTTATGATGTCTTGGTGTGATGTGAGGTGTCATGGTGTATATACAAGGTATTGGTGCATGCTTGGTGCAGTGGAAAACAACTAGATGTTTGATGTGAACTCCAAATTCGTCCTACATGTTCCAATTTAGGTGTTTCAAAGGTGTGCAAGGGCCTTCATGATGAAGAATAGGTCAGGTCTCACGAGTCATGGTGCAAACAATCTTAATTAGGCCTAGCTCTAAGACCTAATGCAAACATGACTTGGAGGATGGAGTAAAGCAAGCTAAAGTAGGGAAGTACAAACATGAATTATGTGTTGTGGCATGGTAGAGAGGATGTAAAAGATGTTTCAAGTCATCCTTTATATGGTAGAGGAAATTTAAAGGCCTTTTAGAGGAATTTATTGAGGACAAGGTAGGTAAACAAGTACAATTCATGATGGTCAAGAAGGTGCAAACATATTTATGAGTATGTGAGAACTTGGGAAGGTATTAGAGATTGTATTGGTTTTGTGAGAAAAAAAATTAGGGTACTATGAAGAATATTTTTAATTTATGAGGTTTTAAGCTCTATCGAGCTCTTAGAATGATCATTTCTAGCTCGAAGGTCACGTTTGATGTTCTCAATTATACGTTAAACTTGTGCATGGTGACCTAATATTTTCATCAAAGTTGGGGCATGGATTCAAGATCATTTTGCAAGTGGAATGAGGAAGAATGATGCCCTGTGCTTTATGCATGATGTTAAGAATCCAAGGTATTCCAAACCCTCCCAAAACCCTAGTCCTGTATTGGTGGAGAAGAAATGACCCTCTTGGTCATGAAATGACCTGGGAAATATTAGTTAGTGACTTGGTATTGTAAAGGACTCCTCCTAGTACAATTTTTCATTGGTGGCATGTTCTAGGTCAGCTAATAAGGTACACCGAAACCAATTTTTCTAAATATTTGATGGTATAGTCATGCATAAAAGGTTTCATTATGAAAGGTCAAGTGTAGAAGAAATATCAGGAGGTTCCCCAAGTGTCCATGAGAAGTTTTAGGTAAGTTTTGTGCACAATTTTGGTGAACTATGTCAATCAAGATGGTCTACCGTTAATGGACCAAAAAGTAAAACCATTCATATTGGCTTTGTAAGGGTTTTGATGTGAATGCATGTTGTGGAGGTGAAATATGATTTTGGATAGTTTCTAGAGGTTGAACATGATGTTGAGATTAGCACACCGGTTGTACAGACAATATATCAGATCTAAGCATACATGCAAATAAAAGCGGATATTCTACCAGAAGAAATATACAAAACAAGAGACATAAATCAACACCAGATTTAACGTGATTCACCCAGTGTGGGCTACGTCCACCAAGAAACAAGCTAATCTATTATCCAAAGGTTTGAAAAAATATAAAATGAAGATTTACAATCTTCCACACCTCTCAAATGTTCAATACTTTCTTTCTTCAAGCTTTTCTTCCTCTTCACCAAGAAAAAAATCTCACATAATTATCTTGTAATTATGATCCACACACTTACTTCTAAACCCTAACTTTAACTTCATATAGTCATTTTTAGCCTTAGGGAACTTAGCCATGCAATTACAATTAATAAATCTATTTTAATTCTAAAAATAGATATAATTCCCAAGACTTAAATAAAACTTCGTTGCACAGGTAACCGACGCCAGTTCTGCCTAACCGTCGTTGGTTCCTACTTGCCCTTGACTGATACCGGTCTTCTTTGACCGATGTCGGTTACTGTGTTTCCCAACAAGTTCCAATTACATGCTAAAATGAATTAATTGAGCTTCACAACACAACAATCTCCTACTTGGAGTTTAATTACTGCACCATACTTGTACAACGTCATTCTTGGATTCTTCCTTAGCTTTTTTTCTTCCTCTTCAAGTCTCAAACTCGAAGACCAATAGAAGCGGAGTGTAGCTCCAACTTCTCCTTTCCTAATGGCTTCGCTAGCATATCCATAGGGTTCTTGCTTGTATGAATATTTTCCAGATTCAACTGTCCATCCTCCAATACCTGCCCTATGAATTGATACCTCAACTGAATGTGTTTCGTTCTCGAATGAAACGCTCAGTTCTTTGCCCAATGAATTACACTCTAACTGTCACCAAACAATTTACAATCACTTTTCTCCTTTCCCAACTCTTCCATAAACCTAATCATCCATATCATCTCCTTGCTAGCCTCTGTAGATACAACACACTCTGCCTCTATAGTAGACAAATCCACAACCCTCTGCAATATTGAAATATAGCTAACTTCCGTTCCACCTACTGTGAAAATATATCCAATAGTGCTCCTCCTACCATCCATATCTCCAGCCATATCTGAATCAACATAGCCACGTAATGAAATATTCGAACCTCCATAGCATAACTACATGCTAGATGTCCCTTTCAAATACCTGGGTATCCATTGGACTTCTTTTCAATGCTCTTTACCTGGATTAGCCATATATCTACTCACAACTCCCATTGCATGTGTAATGTTTGGTCTTGTACAAACCATAGCGTACATGAGACTTCCAATTGCTGAAGCATATGACACTCGTGTCATGTATTTGACCTCCTCATGTGATGAAGGACACTGATCTTTTCTCAATTTGAAGTGTCCAGCCATAGGTGTGCTAACAGGTTTTGCATTCTGCATGTTGAACCTTTCTAACACCTTATAGATATAATCCTTCTAAGATAAATACAATTTCTTGTTTTTCTTGTCTCTATGTATTTGCATGCCAAGGATTCTTTTTGTAGCTCCTAAATCCTTCATAGCAAATGTGTGAGCTAGATTGCTCTTAAGCTCACCAATGTCCTGCATACTATATCCTGCAATAAGCATATCATCTACATACAGTAACAAAATAATATAGCTCCCATTTTCAAGCTTCTTGAAATAAACACAATGGTCAGATTCATATCTCAAGTAACCATGCTCACGCATAAAACTATCAAACCTCATGTACCATTTCCTTGGAGCTTGTTTGAGCCCATATAGGCTCTTTTTCAACCTGCACACTAGTTTCTCCTTACCCTTGACTTCATACCCAAGCGGTTGCTGCATATAAATTTCTTCATCCAAATCACCATGAAGGAAAGCCATCTTCACATCTAGTTACTCTAAATGAAAATCTTCTACTGCAACTAAACTCAATACAGTATGAATAGAAGTCATCTTAACAACATGAGAAAATATTTCACCAAAGTCAATACCTGCTTTATGTGTAAATCTATTTACTACAAGCCTTGCCTTGTACCTTTTCTATTCACCTTTTTCTTCTTTAATCCTTTAAACCCACTTTTTCTACAATGTTCTCTTACCTACTAGCAACTTAACCAAATCCCAAGTTTGGTTATGTTCCAAGGAGTTAATCTCCTCATCCATGCCATGCTCACACTAAACGTGAGTCTTATCATGCATTGCTTCTTCAAAGCTCTCAGGTTCACCACTATCAGTCAACAATAAATAAAATAGAGAAGGTGTAAATCTTTCTGGAAGTTTACTTACCCTTTGTGACCTTCTCACAGGAGTTTGGGGTACCAGATGCTCAATCTGGGCCTCCTGAACATTAGTATAAAATTCTGATAGTGACCAATGCCGGTCACTTCTAACCGACGTCGGTTTTGCTAACCGATACCGGTTCTTATCCTTTGTAACCATCGGTGGTTCATCTGACCGATGTCAGTTAGGGACTGACCGACCATGGTTACTGTGTATTTCTATAGGTGTTTCTTTAAAACCTGAGAGTTCATTTTCATCAATAAACTTCTCAATTTTCTCATCCTTGGGTACCAAAATTTGATCCCTGTACATTCTATTTTCATTCCATTCAACATCACGAATCCTAATAATTTTATAATTATCTAAATCCTAAAAACGGAAACCGAAATCACCAAATCCATAACTAATGAAAGTGCACCTCTTGGATTTTGCATCCAACTTTTTCCTATTTTCCCTATCAACATGCACAAAAGCTTCTGAACTAAAAACTTTAAGAAAAGAAATATTTACCTCTTTTTCGGTCCAAGCTTCCTCTGGTATTCCTCCATCTAGTGAAATCGAAGGCCCACGTTTAATCAAATAAACCGTTGTATCAACTGCTTCTACCCAAAATTTCAAGGGCAATCCAGAATGTATCCTCATGCTTCTAGCATGTTCCATGATTATCCTATTCATTCTTTTTGCAACACCATTCTCTTGTGGTGTTCTTGAAACCATTATTTCTCTATGTATCCCATTCACTGAACAATAATCATTAAAATCCTTGCTACAATATTCACCACCATTTTCAGATCTAAGGCACTTTAACTTAGAATTTGATTCATTCTTGACAAGGGTTTTCCATCTTTTAAAAGTCTCAAAAACATCAGATTTATGTTTAATACAATAAACCCATACCTTTCTTGTAGCATCATCAATGAAAGTAACATAATACTGGGATCCTCCATGAGAAGCTACCTAATCTGGTCCCCACACATCTGAGTGTACAAGCTCCAATTTCTACTCCTTCTTAGTTGTCCCAACTTTGAGAAATCTCACTCTCTTTTTCTTTCCAAAGATACAATGCTCACAGAAATCAAGATCTAAATCTTTCAAATCTGATAACTTACCCTCAACCTTCACGATCTGCATTCCTTTTTTACTCATAAGACCCAACCAATAATGCGACATGCATGCATCTCAATCTGAAATAGATAATGTAGAAAAAGAATCAATAATACAGGTAGATAAATATAACGTTCCTACCTTCTTACCTCTTGCCAAAAAAAAATCACCCTTGGTGACTTTCCAAGAGTCTCTTGTAAAAGTAACCATGCAACCAGATTCAACTAGTTGCCTTGTAAAAATAAGATTTCTCCCGAGGCTTGACACATGCCTCACATCTTTCAATACCCATGTATTTCCATTCTACAATTTTAGATGAACTTCCCCTTTACCAGTAATACTGTAAGGGTCATCATCACCTAAATAAACATGCCTAAAATTTCCCTGGACATAATTTATGAAATAACCCTTATTAGGGGTTGCATGGAAAGAATTCAATTCTATTATCCAAAGAAAGAATAAGAGCATCTTGCATTACCTCTGATGTAGCAAGATTCGCCTCTTTACCTTTGTCTGGTTGTTGATTCTCTTTATCCTTTGACTAACAATCTTTCTTTGCATGTCCTTTCTTTCCACATTTCCAACAAGTAATTCCCTTACTTCTGGATTTAGATCTGTTATCCCTTGACTTTGATTTCCCATTACTCTTACTCTTGGATCTCTCCTTCTGCCTGCCCCTACTTTCTACATTCAAAGCATTTCCAAATGATGATTCATATGTACTCTTCCTACGAATTTCTTTATTCAAGATTATACTAACCACATCATCAAACTTCAAAATATTATTAGAACATGTTGTATTACTAACATCCATTACCAAGTTGTCCCCACTATCAGGAAAAAAACATAAGAATAAAAGTGCTTTTACTTCATCATCAAATGGTATAACAACCGATTTTAACTGATTTACTATAGATCGTAAATCATTCAAATGACTAGAGGCAGATTCACCTTCATGCATCTTAGAACTAAATAATCTCTTCATCAAATAAACTTTATTTGAAGCACTAGGTTTTTCATATAAATTAGCAAGATATTTCATTTAGTCTACCATAGAAGCCGCTTCTATAATATTGGAAGCCATGGATGCTGTCAGGCCCAATCTTATAGATCCCAAATCCTTTCTGTCAAGAATCTTCCATTCTTCATCAGTCATCTTCGTAGGTCTAGAATTCTCATCCAATGGTAAGTACAAATCTCATTGATACAGATAATCCTCAATCTGCATCTTCCATAATTGATAATTTCATCTGTCAAATTTCTCTACCTTGTATTTATTATCTTCTGCCATTACTGTAGCTCCCACTCAATCAGAAGACCCTCTATGAGTAAATCTGTCAACACACAAAAGCATCAAATAAAGATCTGATACCAGTTGTTGAGGTTAGCACACCGGTTGTACAAAAAATATATTAGATCTAAGCATACATGCAAATAAAAGTGAATATTCTACCAGAAGAAATATACAAAACAAGAGACATAAATCAATACCAGATTTAACATGGTTCACCCAGTGTGGGCTACGTCCACCAAGAAACAAGCCAATATATTATCCAAAGCTTTGACAAGATATAAAATGAAGATTTACAATTTTCCACACCTCTCAGATATTTAGTACTTTCTTTCTTCAAGCGTTTCTTTCTCTTCACCAAGAAAACTCTCTCACATAATTATCTTGTAATTATGATCCACACACTTACTTCTAAACCCTAACTTTAACTTCATATAATCATTTTTAGCCTTAGGGCACTTAGCCATGCCATTACAATTAATAAATCTATTTTAATCCTAAAAATATATATAATTCTCGAGAGTTAATTAAAACTTCATCGCATAGGTAACCGATGCTGGTTCTGCCTAACCTTTGTCAGTTCCTACTTGCCCTTGATCGATGCCGGTCTTCCCTGACCAATGCCGGTCTTCCCTTATCCGATGCTAGTTACTGTGTTTTCCAGCAAGTTCTAATTGCATGCTAAAATGAAGTAATTGAGCTCCAGAACTCAACACATGACATGTTTAAGCCCATGATTTGATCTGTTATTTTTTTTGGGTCTTAGCCTTAATGGTCTAAACTGCCTCATGAGACCTATCAAGTAGGTTTGATAAATAGGGTTGTAAATGTGAATTTCTATACACAACTCATGTGGGTAAGTGCTTTAAGTTTGAGTTGAGATCCCTGGTGATATGTCTCAAGCATTGGTTTGGCATTGAAGTGATTTTATTTGTGTTGGAATACTCTAAGACAAGACTAGTTCTTGGTGTCTTGAGACCTAGTCCAAGCAGTATTTTAAATGAAAGATTAGTTGAGCCATATGACCTAAAGTGATGAAATATACGGGCTTGATGTGTTACCTAGGGAGTAGATATTTCCAGAAATGTGACTTTGGAGCCATGAACAGGTGTTTTAATGAGTGATATTGCTCATTATGTGAATACTATTTTTTTGATTGTATAAGTCCATTAGGACCTTGTCCTAATCTATGTTGCATAGAGAGAATGAAGATTATAGGGTAGATTCAAGTCATTGAAAGTGAACTATAGGTCACATACCACACTCTCCAAGTATTTAGAAACTTTGAAATTTCATAAATTGATGTTGATGAAGCAATTTTGTAATTGGTTCTTGAACTTGCTCTAAGTGTGCATACCTAGTTGATATGAAGAGAAGTAATGGAGATCATTTTCCTTGAGCTGCAGTATTCCCAGTATATGAAGAGGTTGTGAAAAACTTTAAGATTCATCCATACCATTTACATTGCATGTCATGACCTAAAAGTGTGTCTTTTGCATTCAAGTTGAAGATTGGTTTTTGAAGTAATACTTGTGCATATGAACTCTAATGGAGTGTTAAAGATGAAATGAAGAGTTGTGAATATTTTCAAGGATTTAGAGAGCAAGGATAAGGCATTTGTAACATGAAGATTTCATCATAACACTTGTTGTATGGATTAGAATATCTAGAAGACAAAGAAGGCTTCACTAAAGAAGACAAAAGGAATAATAGTTACAAATGAAGCTTACAGATGTTAGAATGGAATATTTGCAGATGATTTATAAGGTCATGGATTTAAATAAAATGTCCTTGTGCATCATAGGTGTTAGAAGTGTCTTGACAGTTAGGAATGCACCTATAATTGACACTCATGCAGATGTAATAATTGCTTTATGGTAGTTTTTATTGATGTCATCTATATCCTAGTGTACGAGTTGAAGTGGAAAGAAGGCGAAGTGTTGGAATATGAATTTGGAGAGGTGTGTGAGTGTGAAATCCTCATGTATAAGTATGCCTTAATGTGCTTGAAAAATATCTTTTGAAGACCGAGTTTTAGAAGTTATTGTACTTGAATATATAGTTTATTTTAGGTGTGTAGAAAGAGGATGAACATGTAGGAGTTGAGTATGAGATCACAATTTTTTTGTTTCAAGAAAATAGGAGGATGAATGTGATCAAACACTTGTGAAGAATATTTAGGTTCTTAGAAAAATTGGGAGTTGTTGCTTTCATGCAAGTACGAGATTGCAAAAATTGTCAATTAGGTACTTGAATTAGAAATTGGAGTTAGTGCTTCAAGTTGAGTGAGTGCTCAACAAATTGAAATCCTTGTAATCTATTATGAGACAATTGTCCACCATAATTCATTGATTTCAGTGTTTTTTTATCCCTTCAAGGGTTTCCCACTTTAAACTGTGTATTCAAGTGTGTTTACTTGCTAATTTCTTATGTTTAGATATCATTTTTTCTTCATGATAAAAGTTGATTAAATTTGAGTAGTTTGTTGAGGTTTATAATTGTGTTCAAATTTTGAGAAAGCACTGATTCATCCTCCCCCTCTTAGTGTTTGTGTTTTCTAATAACATGGGACCCTGAGCCTTTCAGGGATATTAAGGCATGGAGTTTATAATATCTCAGAGTTAGAATGATATCAAATGAGGCCATGAGCTTTATGAACGATTGTTAAGAAGGTATGGTTGTCATAAAACCTAGTTAAACCATAGTTTATGAGTAATAGGAAAAAACTTTAGGCGTGAGCTCAGAATGTAATGAATCATAAAATTTGATAATTGGAGGATGGAGAGGACTCTTCCAACTTTTATATGGTGGTGGTTTGGTGTCATGACTCTAGGTGGAGTCCACTCAAATGAACTAGTTTCCAGGAAAGTTTGATTTTCTCTCAATATTTCCATTAGACCATATGTATAAATTGATATTTGAGTAGTATGGGAGATATGATACATGTTTGAATTCATTTCAAAGCTTGGTAAAGTCATTTTATGGTCTACATAGGTCCAAATAGAAATATTGGTTTTTAGGGCTAAAAGATAGTTTTAGCAGTCATGGAGAATGGAAGTGCTTGAGAACTTTTGGACCTGGTGATGATGATTGATGGAATTGGAGGTTTTAAAGAAATCCTATATGATGTGTTGGATTATTTACTTGATTTTTTTAGGTCATTTTTGATGGCATGATTGAGGTCACAAGTTGACCTAGTTTGATTGGTTCAGGACAACAATTATTTGGTATGAAGATTGGTCTTGAAGACCAATTTATTGGATTGGGTGATAATTAATATCATTTTGAGAGTGAATATGGATGAAATTTTATCCTATTCAATACATTTAGAAGTCTTGAAAGTCTCAGTAATGGTGCAAGAAGGTCCTATTTCTAAAATTTGTTTCTGGGAAGTTTACGTTGCTTGAGAGGAGAAGTTGTTCTATTGGTTTTATAGGTTGAATCATGATGTTTAACATTGTTTTATGTGTTATTTGTGTCAGTTTATTTCCATTGAGTGGTTACATTTAATGATTGAAGAGTTTTGTGGATGCTAGGTATCTTTGAAGATTAGTCAGCTAGAGGTGTTTGGAATGAGTAGGAAACAGTCCTACTTGGTAGTGACATGAAGAAAATGGATAATGTAGAGGTTTGTGAGCTGATGGAATTTTTTTTAGGGTGTTTTTGACATGTGTGGAGATTTTTGAGTCTTGAAAAAGTAGGTTTGAGTGATTGGTGTCTATTATATGCTTAGTGATGGTGTATTTGGTCTTCTTGGCCTAGTTTGAGTTTGTTTAGTGTCTTGATGCATTTATGACCTATATGGGTCCTTTGTGTGAATTTATATGAGTATGTAGGTTTGTTTTTTTGTTGGTATGACTGACCTCAGTGGTCATTGCTGACCTATCATGTTTTAGAAGAAGAGTCTTGTATTTAAGTGAGTGTTGTGTTCATTTTTGAACGAGTTGAGAGAAAGAGGGAAAAAGTGCAAGCCTAAGGGAGGGTGTGAAGGATGTTTTAGGTAATAAATATAGAGTTGAGAGAGTGTATTAATGTTTGAGGAGATTTGAGAAGCAACACAACAAGGTTAATTGATCCATTTAGTCCATGAAGAAGAAAACTTGAGAGAAGTAGGAGACAGTATGTTTGAAGAGGGATTTTGAGAGAGTGAAGCTGAAATTGTGATCACTATCAACTGTAGCATAAACATATATTCAGTGGTCTTAATATTCAGATGTTTTAGTTGATGATTTATCACCTTAGGGGGTTGTATCCTCCTTGCAGGGTTGGTGCCTTGCTAAATAGGGGTTGGTGCTCCTTGTGGAATTGGTGTTTCACTAAACAAATCTTGTGTGATGTGTCATATTCATGCAATTCTTTTGGTTTGAGTAATATAATCAAAAGTTTCAGTTGGTTTTATTCCCCTTGAGGGTTTCCCACTTTACATCTTGTGTTATTGTGTACTCATTCTTGGTAATGCTCATTTAAATGATTGTTTCATGGTTGTTAAGCTCATATTAATGCATGGTTGAATGGTTAAAGATTTTTATAAGTTAAAGACAATTGATTAAATGTTTTGAATTACTGATTCACCCCCCTCTCACTCCATCATGCTTACAAAATGAGGGTGACACAATTTAAATGATGGTTGGATGATAGATTTACATTGACCGGGAAAGGGAAATTCAAGTGTGGGCTTGGTTGTCATGACCAAAATTTTGAATTTTTTTATGCTGGACATTTTTCATGACAATATAGAGAAGACCCCAAAGATGGAAGTGGAGATTATTAAATTGTAAATCCTCTTGTAAGGTATTATTTACAATTATTTTAAATAAATTGGTATTTTTAAAATGGACCTGAAGACGTAGGCAAATTACCAAGATCCCTTATCAATCATGTAACTTTTTGGAGTTACGATCTTCTTCATTTTTAGATTTTATACAGTCATTTAAATGTGTTTAACTACGGTAAAAATGAATTTATTTTAAAACATTCACTTTTAATCATTTTAAGTGGATTTTTTACGGATTTTTTAATTCTAAATTGTATACAATTATGGATCAATAATATTAGGCCTTGATTTTCTACCATGTGGAAAAAAAGTGTTTTCATGGCTTGAATCCGTTTACATTCTATTGTGATCCTTTAAACCCTCCCGAGGGAAAGTTTCTAATTTTCTATCAAGTTATTCATTCCCTACACTATGTCATCTGTCTTCTCAACTAATAGCATTTGGACTCTTATATGCGTTTGAATTTGGTGCTCGGAAAAAAGAGTGAGTCCACATAGCATTTTTCTCCAATATACTATATTAGCGATGTTATATTTAAACAAAACTACACACTATCTCCCATCAGAAATGGGACTAATTTTCTCCCTAATGCTAATGGGATCAACTAAAATTAATCCTGTCATCCATCTATATTTACCTCATCGATAGGATTTTAAAAAATTGATGTGATCAACCATTGTAAATCCCATTAATTTCTAATTTTCAAGTAAATAAAAAAACTTTTGCATTTTATCCTTTTGTCCTAGATCCATCTACAAAATTTTAAAGAGGTTGAAATTGATTTTAAGGCATGAATGTGATGTTTTGTAAAGTTGGACGTGTCCAAACATGACTACAAGAAAATATTATGTTGGAGAAGAGGATGTTTCAATGTTTACAATGTTGGCATGTGGATGCTGATTTTTCATTTATGTCAAAGGAATATTAATGAAAAATAAGAATACATGAGAGCTAGAAGGAGGTTGGAATGAGATTGATAAGACATGACAAGATAAAGGCTTGAGAACACCTGAGTAAGCACCAACTTCTTGGGCAACTAGTGACCAATACAAGTTTAGTGATGATGTGAGAACATACCAGGATGATTTCATACATGGTCTATCATGTATATGATGTGAAAACAAGGTCATAAGGATGAATACATAGGTAAATGAGTTGAATTGGTCAGACTAGCTCAGTTTAGCAGGTCTAACCCCTAGGCCTAGTTAGCAAGGTGACCTGGAAAGGTGAAGTGAAGGCTTGAGTCTTATGGTGAAGCATGATAGAGGCATAAAACACATAATAGGACATGCCTAAGGGGTACAATGATGAAGAGAACTTTATATGTGATGAGTTATTGTGGAAAATAGCTCAATTTGGCCTTTTTCAAGGGCCTAACATGAGGGTATGTAGCCAAAAAACCTATACAAAGAGAATGAAATAATGTGAAGTGTGTAGGGAAAATTCCAAGAGTCTTAAGATGAATCTATAGGTCACAAATCAAAACTTAGATGCATATTTAAGGTCATTGGTATGATTGCCCTTTACGATATGCAAGTTTGGTATGCACATATGAGATTGGTCAAGAAGGTAAAGGTTAATTTATGATAAATTATCCATTTGAGATCATGTATGATGTAGTAATGAAGGTGTGTAAAAACTTTTAGGACCAAAGGATGAGTTTTGTGCAAGAAATTACAATTTTTACAAAATCGGGCTAAGCAAGGTATGCTAAAATAGTGCCTTGACTTCTTAGCATTCAATATAAATTTACAAGATTTCTTCAGAAAAATTAGAAGAAATTTTTTTTTTTAAGAGTATAGGAATAAAAATATTATTCAAAAATTCAAAATTCAAAATGATGTAGGATAAGAAAGTTCTATCAATTTGTTTGGCACTCTTTAAAACCCTCCAAAACCCCAGTTGAAAGTGGTATGGAGAAAATTGCTTGGTTAGGTCCTTAAATGGAATTTTTTTTCTTGTTTATGAATATTATCATGTAGATAATTCATCAATGCATATTTCCATGGTGGTTTGCGCTTATGACTCATGGTGGACCCCACAAGAAAATATCTATTTTGTGAAGAATTCAGTGTACAAACATAATTTGCAAAGGAACCCATGCAAAATTTTTAGGGAATTATGTTTGGGATGTTATCTTTATGTTCATGAAGTAATATAGGTTTTTCCTTTGAAAAAATGTGATGATACAAAGGTTTCTCTCAAACCTACTACTAAGAAAGCTAGTATACAAAGCTAGTGATGGTGAATGGAGGTGCTGACGATGAAATGAACATTTTTTTATGTTGTTTTGATCCTGAATAGCATGAAGGTGTCCCATATGAGATAAGATTGTACTTGGTTTTTTCTGATTAAGTTATTGCATGCATAAGTTTGAGTGATCCAAAACTTCCCTTTTGAGCTAGTGAAGAAACTTGTTGCTACATGTGAGTAGATGAAGTTTTGTTCAAACAAGGCATGCCTTTGAATGATTTTACAATTTGTTTATGATGTCCTTGATCTTTTCAAAGTGTTAGTTGATCTTGGAAAGAAATTTGAAGGTGTTTGAACATGAGGAGCCAATATTGGTTCTTGAGAACACTAGAACCCAGTCAGACCAGTTTCAAAAATTGGAGAAATGTGACGATCCTTGTTATTTTTAAAGATTTATGTCAATTGGATTAGAAATAATACTTAATTATATTGATATTTATGTATGATAGGTGGTTGAATGACAAGGTTTAGTGCTCTAAATAACAAGATTTTGAAGACTATTTTTCTGTGCATGGAAACTCACAAATACCTTGATCAAATCAAGTATCTCATGGCATGAATGAAGAATGTGTTAGCTGTTCCATGCCTTGAAGGTGGACTAGAGATAAAATGTAACTCTCCAAAATATTTTGTGGATCTTGAACCTGTAAAAATTAATGTTAAAGAAGCATGCACCATGACTGCATTTTTTGGTACTCCATGATCAAGTTTGAAGCTCAAATAGAAGTTGAAGGAGAAATGGCGAGTTAGGAAGGATGTGAAGAGGTTATATAATAAAATGAAGATTTTTTTAACTTATGTGCATGCATATCAAACTTTTCCTAAGTTAGATCATTTAGAAGACAAATGGAACTCGCCAAAAAGGAAGAACACAAAAGTTGATAGGGAAGTTACAAAAGAGATGTCAAATCTCAATTTTCAATGTAATAAGAATTTATTCAAGTCTGCAATTAGTTAAGAATTTATTTTGTGATTTAAATGAAGGTTAAAAATTCCATGACAAACTATAAACATTATGCACATATAATCAGGGGCAATCATTACATGAAATCAGTTTGGTATGATGTCATTCCTCCTTGTCTATTCGAGTTGATGAGTTGAAGTGGAAGAGTTTCCTTACAAGGTGAAGTGAAAGATTCATTTGAGTATGTTTGCCTTGATTTTATAAAAATATGATTGTGTGTATGAAGATGTTGTTGAATAATATACCATTGAATGTGTAGTAAGGGCATGAACATCAAAGGATGTATCTAATGCATTGAGGACTGAAATTTTACAACAGTTCTAGACATGAAAGAGAAAATGTTTGAGATGGATATTTATTATGAAAATTAATATAAAATGTGTATGAAGAGGAATCTTTGGGTGAGGTACTTGAAAAAATGAAGAAGAGTGAGAAGAGAAGAAGTTAATTTGAACAAGTGATCATAATTTGTTGTGAGAGACAACACAAAAAAAGTGATCAAAACATTGTGAAGAAGTCTAAGTGGATGCTTAACACATAAGGAGTTGATGCTTCCTTATAAGTGTTAGCTTGTAGAAGATCAATTTGAAGCTTAGTTGAAGTGTTGGGAGTTTAAGCTTCCATACAAGTTAAAGCTTGCTAAAGATCAAGTGGCAGCTTGACTAAAGTATTGGAGTTGATGTTCCAAGTTGAGTATATGCTCAACTGTTAAATCATTGTAACATTTATAAGACATTTTTGTCCAAACTAGTTCTTTGGTTTTAGTGGATTTTTCTCCCTTGAATGGGTTTTTCACATTAAATCTTGTCTATCTGTGTGTGTTCTCTTGTTTATAGCTCGTGAATGATTTTGTGGTTTCATCATATCTAGGGTAAGGAAATTGATTTATATGTCAAAATTTTAATAAGCACTAATTCACCCCCCCTCTCAGTGCCTAGAATTTCCAACATACAACTCCTCCTAAGACCTCTAAGTGTTTCAAATCAGGACTGTAAAAACATGAGTAGACAGATGCAATATAGTTTAGTTTTTCCAAAAATAGAGTAAGAGGCTCATTTTGGAAACATTTTTAGTGACTCACAGTGGTCATTCACCTATTGAATGAAAGACTAGTAGCCTTAGAAATCCATTGGGCATGGAAATTTCTTAAACACATAAAATATCATAAAAATAATCTTAGAAAACCATTAAAATTCCATGTTACATATTTCTTCAAAAAAATATGCAATTAGTAACTTCCCAACAACTCCTCAAAAGAGTTATTCCCAAAAAATAATCTTCAAGGGATATGTATAGATTGTGTAGTAACACTCATAAAGAAAAATTAAAACAGACACTAATCATACTCTAATAATATATAGAGAAGAATTATTCAAATCTAATAATGGTTTGGGAGAAGTAACTCCCCTTTTTTAATAAACTTGGGGCCATGCAATGAGCTTTGTAATGGTGCACATGAAGTTTTTGAAGAAGATAATAAAGTATTACCTAAGGGCGGGAAACTAATTTATTGTGGGGTAACGTTGAGCCCTACTTTTGTATAAGGATATATAATTTTTTTTTTCTAATTACTAATAAGACACAAGTTTTAGAGTGCATGTACCTATTGAGAAGATATGATAGATCTGCATGCCCCTATGTTTGACTAAGGATATTTACCCACATGCAAAAAGATATGAACAATAGGATTCTAACACATGTTGATTCAAAAAAAGTGGAAGCACATGTAAGGAAGTTACATGTAGGTTGAATATCAACACACAAAAACAACCAAAAAAATAACCGTAGTTAACTATTTTTCAAAAAAATTCCATGACAATGTAGAACTAGTGGCACACACGACAATAATATAAGAGTATTTAACTAGAATTTTGGATTCCCCAAGGAAATAAATGATTTCATGCAAGACATAAGTACCAGATGTGGTACCATGTGGCATGCACGTTGCCACCTTTATAATAGTTAAATGATAGAAAACTAAGTCAAGGTATAGTATAAATCTTGTTCAAACTAAGGAAGTATAAGACCCCATTATTATTAATTCCCCCTTAAGGGATAAATTTAAAACACGCCGAGGAAGGGACCCAGAGACATAGAGAGATAGAGATACTCTATGAGAGATATTGTATGAAGAATTGATGTATGAAAGCTATGATTTAGGAATGAAGAGAACAATATTTTGGGTCAATTTTTTATTCATATGCATGAGTATTTTCTTGATAATAATACTTATGTTTCCATAGTTTAATGTTTTACTTATATATTATTTGTCTCCTAAGTAAAAAGAGATAATATGTTCAAACAATTCATGTCTAGGCCAAACATGATGGGTATTGAAATTATCTCACACCTCAAGTGAGCTTGCTAAGGTTTTTCCTTAGTGTGATATAGAAGAATGGGGTGGTGCATCTACTCTCTACATGCTAGGATGGTGTAGGATCACATGTGTTGTAATTTAGAGTGTGGTAAACTATAAAAAAACATTTTGGTTCCTTTGTTTAGACCCATCACCATTGTGTTGAGATGATGAAGTGAGCGCAAGATGTTTTGAATTATTCAAGGGATATGTATAGATTGTGTAGTAACACTCATTAAGAAAAAAATAAAACATACACTAATCATACTCTAATAATATATAGAGAAGAATTATTCAAATCTAATAATGGGTTGGGAGAAGTAACTCCCCTTTTTTAATAAACTTGGGCCATGCAATGAGCTTTGTAATGGTGCACATGAAGTTTTTGAAGAAGCTAATAAAGTATTACCTAAGGGCGGGAAACTAATTTATTGTGGGGTAACGTTGAGCCCTACTTTTTGTATAAGGATATATAATTTTTTTTCTAATTACTAATAAGACACAAGTTTTAGAGTGCATGTACCTATTGAGAAGATATGATAGATCTGCATGCCCCTATGTTTGACTAAGGATATTTACCCACATGCACAAAGATATGAAAAATAGGATTCTAACACATGTTGATTCAAAAAAAGTGGAAGCACATGTAAGGAAGTTACATGTAGGTTGAATATCAACACACAAAAACAACCAAAAATAACTGTAGTTAACTATTTTTCAAAAAAAATTCCATGAAAATGTAGAACTAGTGGCACACACGACAATAATATAAGAGTATTTAACTAGAATTTTGGAGTCCCCAAGGAAATAAATGATTTCATGCAAGACATAAGTACCAAATGTGGTACCATGTGGCATGCACGTTGCCTCCTTTATAATAGTTAAATGATAAAAAACTAAGTCAAGGTATAGTATAAATCTTGTTCAAACTAAGGAAGTACAAGACCCTATTATTATTAATTCCCCCTTAAGGGATAAATGTAAAACACACCAAGGAAGGGACCCAGAGACATAGAGAGATAGAGATACTCTATGAGAGATATTGTATGAAGAATTGATGTATGAAAAGCTATGATTTAGGAATGAAGAGAACAATATTTTGGGTCAATTTTTTTATTCATATGCATGAGTATTTTTCTTGATAATAATGCTTATGTTTTCCATAGTTGAATGTTTTACTTATATATTATTTTTCTCCTAAGTAAAAAGAGATAATATGTTTCGAAACAATTCATGTCTAGGCCAAACATGATGGGTATTGAAATTATCTCACACCTCAAGTGAGCATACTAAGGTTTTTCCTTAGTGTGATATAGAAGAATGGGGTGGTGCATATACTCTCTACATGCTAGGATGGTGTAGGATCACATGTGTTGTAAGTTAGAGTGTGGTAAACTATAAAAAAACATTTTGGTTCCTTTGTTTAGACCCATCACCATTGTGTTGAGATGATGAAGTGAGCGCAAGATGTTTTGAATTACATAGGAGAGAATTGAGCATTGAAAAGACAAAGTAGAAGAAGATTTCATGCAAAATCATCCTAGTAAAAATAACTTTTCTTCAGATTTCCCTTAAAAGATTTGGGTGGAAATAAATATATATGAATATCTCTATGATATTCTATTCATTTAACTCCCTATAAATCTATATGATTGGTTAGTTGCATATTTCCTAAAAAAATATCGAATTTTGAAAATAAGTGCAATTAGAATCCAGATCAAACTAGAAGACTTGTGAAGCATGATGCGATTTGGATGTACATTGTTGATTTCTTGTGGAAAGGAACGCTTCATAAATACTCGATATAATATGTGCTATATATTTTTTCCTATGCCGATGAAGTAAAATTAAACTTCTTTCATGAGTTTTATAGGTCTCATCTAAAGTGGTTTCCCTTGGAGATAGATAATATAATGGTGGACTTAGGAATTAAAACATTCCATATCGACGATAAATTTCCTACATGCATGAGTGGTGCAACATGTTAGGGAAATGAAGGGAAATTTTGGTTGTGATATGGATCCATAAAATGAGAGAATGTTGAGAAGGATACATTGTGAGGAAGCTCAACACAATATTATAGCTAAGAATAGAATGCTTCATGACGATGAATCAACATCAAGAATTTCCAAGGAAAACCAAGATGAATTGTTTATTATAGAAGGAATAAAAAATGAATGAAGAAGAAAAATAAAAAAGGATATGTAACACCCTAGCAACACAAGATTTGTAGGATGATGAGGTATAATACAATGCAGATGACATCCATTACCAACCTATTATGCATGCTCACACACCTGGATCTCATGACATTGAAGACCAAGTTCTTATAGAAACTAATAGAGAAGAAGAGTTAAATAATTAGAAGGGAAAGGATATGGTGGATAAAATTTTCTATTTCATGTTACGAACAGATTTCACCAACACCAAGAAGAATATAATTTGCACAAAATCCAAATACTCCAAAAGTGTACAAATTTGGGATGATGAATAGTGGAAAAAAAAACTCAGGTGGATGAAAGAACGTAGGGGAGGAAATATACATTTCATGCCAGTTCAACAAATAACAACAACCCAACCAAGTGGAATAGTTTTGTTCATGGTAATAACCCACACTACATCGAGTGTGGGTGGAAAAATTAGTGGAATTTATGGATCACAAATGGTGAGCATAGTAGCACAGGGAAGAGTTGTGATTTATGTGCCACAAATTCTATTTCCTAACATATTTTATGATATGTATTTACACCTTTCATAGTATCACAAATTTGAGAATGTTATTGAGCATGTACACAAATGTGAGCTTATTTGGTGCACCAAATGGGTCACCTTCTCATGAGTGAAAGGGAATCCAATTTTCTACTTCCCTATTAGATTGTGTGCATACGTAGTACAAGAAGTATGATCCATAGTAGGCCATTGTGTGTTAGGATCAACTAAAGGATGTATTTTTAAAATCTTTCTATATTCTAGAATTTTAGCGACAAAGCATCTATGCACTCAAGAAATCAAGAAAGAGTTAACTAATAGCATGCATTCTTATGATGCGTGATTCAAAACTTTGATCTCTAAGTAATATTATGAGATACATACTACAAAACAAATGCAATATTTTTTTGAAGAATTTATAATGCCTTTTAGATGATCCATATCCCAAAAAAGCCTCATAGACATGAGAGAAGCACTTGAGGAGGCTCTACATGCAAAATAAATTGGAAGTATAGATACTAGGGTCTACCCATTCATGGAAGCATCATATTGTATCTATGGTGAATCAATTAGAGAGACTGAATACCAAAAATTTGAGGGATATGTGCAACACAATCTAGTCCACAAAATGTGAAGATGAAGGACAGATAAAGACACCATAACCTTGTTGTACCATGAAATCCATTCTTCATCGCATGTGAAATTTGTGAAGGAAGCCACGACAGTGAGGAATTTCCCCTTAATTAAATGTGTAGTCCCCATGATTAACTAAAAATGAACTAACTATGTAGTAAGTGGATAGTTAATCTAAGCTATGAAAAGTTGTAACTAACGTAAATAAATGCAGTAAAGAAGGATGTAAATGAAATAAATAAGTATGTAAAGGAAAATGCTTAACCCTAATATGCAAAAGAGAAGAGGAAAAAACTCAACTGAATAACAGATACTCGCGAGACTGTGTCGCAGAGGTGACTGAAAAATCTAAAAGTAGGTACAACTGTGTAGAAGTCCTGAAAATGATGGATCTGGAGGATCCAACTAGACTAGAGTACCTGGAGAGGAACTAGGGTGCGTGTGGGTGCTCTGGTTTGTAATCTGGGTGCCCTAGTGTGTGTAGAAGCTCTAAAAATGATCTCAACATGGCTTGGAGGTGATCTATAACCTTATGTGTCATATTAGATTTCTATGTGATCTTTCTGATGTCGCCAATAATCCAATATGAAAGAAAGACCTGTAAGACCCCAAAACAAGCATCAAACCCTAAAAAATAAAAAAATCATATGAAGGGTTCAGACTGACCTCAGCTGCCACAATGGTGGACTTACTAACTGAGCACTGCACTACATCCCCAATGTATTTATATGTGCAAGTGTGTGTCAACATGCCCTAGGTTGCTATTGTGTTAGTGATACTTTGTGAAGTTGTGAGCAATAACTATGTGTAGAAAATTTAATAGAATGTGTGCATGAAATAGAATAGAATCCCCCCTATGAAATGATGGAGCTATGTGGATGAAAGTGATCTCCAATACAATAGATGGATGCAAGTCTAGATGGAGGATAATAGTGAATAATGCTAGGTCCATCATTATGGAATCATAACTCTATATTTATAGGGTCATCTTGATCTAATTTCGTAATTAACCCCAACATAGCTGACCAATAAAAAGATAAATATGTAAAATAGCTAGAAAGAGCCCAAAAAGTGGCAGGAAGGTGCAAAAGGGACTGGGGTGCCCCTAGTAAGACCAAGGCACCCACGAGCATCCCAATCGAGGCTAAAATAATGCGGGATGACAGAAGTTGATTGGGCATATGGGTGTAAGAGTTCAGTAATGATATAATAAAATAAAACAAGATGGCCAACAGATGGGGGTTAATTGGTACTTTCTTCACTTAATAACCTTCTAAATAGTAGTATGAGACCGAGATAAATAATGTCTAAAGTTCATGATTTTTTGAGTACATTTTACCCCCACTTTATGTTAGTGAGAATAAATCTTGGTAACATAAAGTAGATAGAGATGCATACCTGATGTCCATGAAGAGTGTAGTAGAAATGCGTCGAAGGACTAGATAAAGTGTGGAATGAAAATAAGATGGAGGATCATGGAAACTAAAGATGAAAAATGCGTAAGGAAAAAGTGATGAGAGTGAACCTATGGCAAAACATGTGTGTAGCTTGTTGGGGTTAGCACAAGGTTGTACAAATTATATATCAGATATAAGCATACATGCAATAAAAGATGATATTCTACCAAAAGAAATATACAAAACAAGATATATAAATCAACACTAGATTTGATGTGGTTCACCTAGTGTGGGATACATCCACCAAGAAACAAGCCAATCTATTATCCAAAGCTTTGAAAATATATACAATTGAAGATCTAAATCTTCCACACCTATTAGATGTACAATACACTTTCACTCAAGCTTTTCCTTCTTCTCCAAGAATTCTCTTTCTCACTATTATTCTCACAATAATCATCAACTCATTTAATTCTTACTTCTAAACCCTAGATTTTATGCTTATATATGCATATACAAACTTAGGCCACTTAACCATGTAATTACAATCAATAGATCTACTTTTATGCTAAAAATAGATCTAATTCCCGTGAGTTAATTAAAAAACTCATACACAAGGTAACCGACGTCAGTTAGCCCTAACTGGTTCCTCCTTGGTTGACCGATGCTGGTCATAGGTCCCTTCTTAACCGATGTTAGTTACTTTGTTTTCCAGCAATTTTAATATATCATGCTAAACTGAAGTAATTGAGCTCCACAACTCAATAATCTCCCACTTGGAGATAAATTACTGCACTATACCTATACACTGTCATTCTTGGATCCTTCCTTAGCTTTGTTTCTTCCTCTTCAAGTCTCAGACTCGAAGACCAATAGAAGTGGAGTGTAGCTCCAACTTCTCTTTTACTAATGGCTTTGTTAGCATATCCACAGGGTTCTCACTCATATGAATCTTCTCCAGTTTCAGCTTCTCATCCTCCAATACCTTCCGTATGAAGTGATACCTCAACTAAATGTGTTTCGTTCTAGAATGAAACACTAAGTTCTTTGCCAAATGAATTACACTCTGACTGTCACTGAAAAATTTACAATCATATTACTCCTTTCCCAACTCTTCCATGAACCTGATCATCCATATCATCTCCTTGCTAGCCTTTGTAGCTGCAACATACTCTGCCTCTATAGTAGACAAAGCCAAAACCTTCTACAATCTCGATATCTAGCTAACTGTCATCCCACCTACTGTGAAAATATATCCAGTAGTGCTCCTTCTACCATCCAGATCTCCAGCCATATACGAATCAACATAGCCACATAAAGAAATATCCAAACTTTCCATAGCATAACTGCATGCTAGATGTACCTCTCAAATACCGAAGTATCCATTGGACTGCTTTCCAATGCTCTTTACTTGGATTGGCCATAAATCTACTCATAACTCCCACTTCATGTGTACATTGTCTTGTCTGGTACAAACCATAACATACATGAGACTCCCAACTACTGAAGCATATGGTACTCGTGTCATGTATTTGACCTCCTCATGTGATGAAAGACATTGATCTTTGCTCAATTTGAAGTGTCCTTCCATAGGTGTACTTACAGGTTTTGAATCTTGCATGTTAAACCTTTTCAACACCTTATTGATATAAGCCTCTTGAGACAAATACAATTTCTTGTTCTTCCTGTCTCTGTGTATTTGCATGCCAAGGATTTTTTTTGTAGCTCCTAAATCCTTCATAGAAAATGTGTGAGCTAGCTTTCCCTTAAGCTCACCAATGTCCTACATACTAGATCCTACAATAAGCATATCATCCACATACAGTAACAAAATAATATAGCTCCCATTTTCAAGTATCTTGAAATAAACACAATGGTCAGATTCACATCTCAAATAACCATGCTCATGCATGAAACTATCAAACCTCATGTACCATTTCCTTGGAGCTTTCTTGAGCCCATATAGGCTCTTTTTCAACCTGCACACTAATTTCTCCTTTCCCTTGACTTCATACCCAAGCGATTACTGCATATAAATCTCTTCATCCAAATCACCATGAAGGAAATCCGTCTTCACATCTAGTTTACTCTAAATGTAAATCATCTACTGCAACTATACTCAATACAGTATGTATGGAAGTCATTTTAACAACAGGAGAAAATATTTCACCAAATTCAATACCTGGTTTATGTGCAAATCCCTTTACTACAAGCCTTTCCTTGTACCTTTTCTGTCCACCCTTCTTCCTTGATCCTGTAAACCCACTTATTCTACTTCTCTTACCTGCTGGAAACTTAACCAAATCCCAAGTTAGTTTTGTTCCAAGGAGTCCATCTCCTCATCCATGCTATGCTTCCACTGCACGTGGGTCTTATCCTGCATTACTTCTTCAAAACTTTCTTGTTCACCATTATCAGTCAATAATAAATAAGATAGAGAAGGTGTAAATATTTCTGGAGGTTTACTTACCCTTTGTGACCTTCTCATAGAAGTTTGGGGTACCAGAGGCTCATTCTGGACCTCCTGGACATTTGTATCCAAATTTGACAGTGACCGACGTTGGTCACCTGTAACCGACATCAGTTATGTTGACTAATGTTGGTTTGGCTCTTCTGTAACTGATACCAGTTCTAGTGACTGATGTCGGTCAAGGGCTCAACTGACAACAGTTATTGTGTAACCCTGTCGGTATTAATTTTAAATATGAGAGTTCATTTTCATTCACAAAATTCTCAACTGGTTCATCCTTGGGTACCAAAATTTGATCCCTGTACATTCTCTTTTCATTCCATTCAATATCACGACTCCTAATAATTTTAGAATTATCTAAATCCCAAAATAGAATCCGAAATCACCAGATCCATAACCAATGAAAGTGCATCTCTTGGATTTTGCATCCAATTTTTTTCTATTTTCCTTATCAATATGCACAAAAGCTTCTGAACCAAAAAATTTAAGAAAAGAAAGATCTACCTCTTTTCCAGTCCAAGCTTCCTCTAGTATTCCTCCATCTAGTGAACTTGAAGGCCCATGTTAATCAAATAAACCATTGTATCAACTGCTTCTGCCCAAAACTGTAAGGGCAATCCAACATGTATCCTCATACTTCTAGCACATTCCATGATTGTCTTGTTCATTCTTTCTGCAACACCATTCTCTTGTGGTGTTCTTGGAACCATTCTTTCTCTATGTATTCCATTCATTGAACAATAATCATTGAAAGCCTTGCTACAATATTCACCACCATTGTCAGATCTAAGGCACTTTAACTTTGAATTTGATTCATTCTCAACAAGGGCTTTCCATCTTTTAAAAGTCTCAAAAACATCAGATTTACGTTTAATACAATAAACCCATACCTTTCTTGTAGCATCATCAATGAAAGTAATATAATACTGGGATCCTCCATGAGAAGCTACCTAGGTTGGTCCCCACACATCTGAGTGTACAAGCTCCAATTTCTACTCCTTCTTAGTTGCCCCAACTTTGAGAAATCTCACTCTCTTTTACTTTCCAAAGATACAATGCTCACAGAAATCAAGATCTAAATCTTTCAAATATGATAACTTACCCTTAGCCTTTAAGATTTGCATTCCTTTTTGACTCATATGGCCCAACCGATTATGCCACATGCATGCATCTAAATCTGAAGTAGATAACATAGAAAATGAATCAATAACACAAGTAGATAAATATAACGTTCCTACCTTCTTACCTCTTGCCACAACAAAATCACCCTTGGTGACTTTCCAAGAGTCTGTTGTGAATGTAACCATGCAACCAGCTTCACCTAGTTGTCCTGCAGAAATAAGATTCCTCTTGAGGCTTGGCACATGCCTCACATCTTTCAATACCCATGTATTTCCATTCTGCAATTTTAGATGAACTTCCCCTTTACCAGTAATACTGCAAGGTTCATCATCACCCAAATAAACATGCCCAAAATTTCCCTGGACATAATTTTTGAAATAACCCTTATTAGGGGTTGCATGGAAAGAAGCTCCTGAATCTAAAACCCATGATTATATTCTATTATCCAAAGAAAGAATAAGAGCATCTTGCATTACCTCTGCTGCAATATTTGTCCTCCTTATTTGACTCTTTACCTTTGTCTGGGTGTTGGTTCTCTTTATCCTTTGACCAACAATCTTTCTTTGCATGTCCTTTCTTTCCACATTTCCAACAAGTAATTCCCTTACCTCTGGATTTAGATTTTTCATCCCTTGACTTTGATTTCCCATTATTCTTACTCTTAGATCTCTCCTTCTGCCTGCCTCTGCTTTCTACATTCAAAGCATTCCCAGATGATGATTCCTCTGTACTTTTCCTACGAATTTATTCATTCAAGATTATACTAACCACATCATCAAACTTCAAAATATTATTAGCAGATGTTGTATTACTAACAACCATTACCAAGTTATCCCAACTATCAGGAAAAGAACATAAGAATAAAAGTGCTTTCACTTCATCATCAAACAAAATATCAACTGATTTTAACTTATTTACAATAGATCGGAAATCATTCAAATGACTAGATGCAGATCCACCTTCATGCATCTTAGAACTAAATAGTTTCTTCATCAAATAAACTTTATTTGAAGCACTAGGTTTTTCATATAAATTAGCAAGAGATTTCATTAACTCTACCGTAGATGTCGCTTCTGTAATATTGGAAGCCACAGATGTTGTTAGGCTCAATCTTATAGATCCCAAAGCCTTTATGTCAAGAATATTCCATTCTTCATCAGTCAT
This sequence comes from Taxus chinensis, assembly GCA_019776745.2. NCBI lineage: Eukaryota > Viridiplantae > Streptophyta > Pinopsida > Cupressales > Taxaceae > Taxus > Taxus chinensis. Next base: position 667,870,514 of record CM034146.1, read on the forward strand.
CTTCATAGGTCTAGACTTTTCATCCAACGGTAAGTACAAATCTCTTTGATACAAATAATCCTCAATCTGCATCTTCCATAATTGATAATTTCACTCGTCAAACTTCTCTACCTTGTATTTTTTTCTTCTGCCATTGTTGTAGCTCCCACTCAATCAGAAAACCCTCTGTGAGTAAATCTGTCAACACATAAAAACCATCAAACAAAGCTCTGATACCAGTTGTTGGGGTTAGCACAAGGTTGTACAAATTATATATTAGATCTAAGCATACATGCAATAAAAGTAGATATTCTACCAGAATAAATATACAAAACAAGAGATATAAATCAACACCAGATTTAACGTGGTTCACCCAGTGTGGGCTACATCCACCAAGAAACAAGCCAATCTATTATCCAAAGCTTTGAGAAGATATACAATTGAAAATCTACAATCTTCCACACCTCTTTAGATGTACAAGTACTTTCTTCTCTCAAGCTTTTCCTTCTTCTCCAAGAATTCTCTTCTCTCACAATTATTCTCACAATAATCATCAACTCATTCAATTCTTACTTCTAAACCCTAGCTTTCATGCTTATATAGGCATATACAAACTTACAGCACTTAGCCATGCAATTACAATCAATAGATCTGCTTTAATGCTAAAATTAGATCTAATTCCCGTGAGTTAAATAAAACACTCACACATAGGTAACCGACTCCGTTAACCCTAACCGATGTCAGTTCCTCCTTTCCTGACCGATGCCAGTCATAGGTGACTGATGTCAGTCCCTCCTTTAACCGATGTTGGTTACTGTGTTTTCCAGCAAGTTTAATATAGCATGCTAATATGAAGTAATTGAGCTCCACAACTCAACATAGATGTTGCGGTATGTGATGTACTGTTATGGTTAGTACATAATGTGTTGTCACAAAGTGTTGTTGTTGACGTTGTTGTTTTTTCCCCCATTTGAATACTTGTTTCTCATATGACTGGACCTACAAGGAGAAAACAATCAAGTAGTCGAATACGCATGTATGTATGTGTAAAAATGTAAGAAGATAGATGTATGTATATGTAAAAGTATGTAGATGTAAAATACGCAAATGAAAGGTGTAAATGGAACATGTGCAACCGATCCTTGTCGAGAGAAAGAGATGTTGAAGGATATCCTATATTGTTGGGGTTTTTTAGGATGATATCCGAGGCCACTGGCTGAAGAAGTATAGGGAGGAAAGCTACGTATATCCTCCAACCTTTAACTGCTTCCCTCAATAAATGTGTGTGAAGAGATCTCTGTACTGTCCTGGTTTTTTGGGCGATCTGACACCACTGACTGAAGTAGTGTAGGGAGGCAACCCACTGTAACCTCTAATCCTCTAACTGCTCCCCAGAATGCTAAGGACTCCATTATATCCTGTAAAAGTCGTTGTGTATGGGGTTCATGTAGACTAGTCTGTAGCCCTCACTCATTCATAGTGTTAACCGAAGTACAAGATGCCAATCGGGTAATGATGACGTTAAAATTTGTGACTGAGTATGTCTAAAGGAAATTGTGTATTATAATTACAAGATGATAGACCCCACTCTTTGCTAATACATGTGAGGGGATCACTGTTAGGATGATATGCCCCCCAAGTGTGTAAGAGTGACCATACCAGTCATGTGACATTTTCTAGAAGATCATCTGTTGTTGGGATCGAAGCTTACTAGAGCAGCATTGCGAAACATTGATAAGCAAAGAATGAGTTTTGGTCATTTAAAAAACCATGCACTGTAAAAATGTGTATAATATTCATGGCATACTCTTCAAAAGTACCAAGGGTATGTGGTGGAGATTCATGTGCATACCAGACAAAAATATTCACACATAAGTCGAAGATGATTCAATCTATGGAGACACTACTGAATGATATAGGAAGACATGAGAGCCAGTGTGGTGCATATCTAAGTATCGAACAATGTGCACACAATAAAAGGCATTTCCCAAGTGTCAGTGGAAAAATACGAGGAGTGTAACAACAAATATTGAAGCAAATGGAATACCCAAAGGCCATAAGTCATGATGTTACAATAGCCATGATAGCAATTAGATTAGTGAATTGTTAGTAAGATATCATTAAGTGTCAGACAAAGTTCTAGTTAAACCCTCAAGTGTTTAAATAGTATCTAGGAAGTGACAATCAATGTAATATTATGCCAAGATAAATGTGGATGCCCCTAGCGTAATGTGAAAGAAGGGTAGACGGTGATGCAATCCATGTTGTGTGTAAGAGACCTGAATCTTCGATCAACAATATTGAACACGCATGTGTGTAATAGATAAATCCTTGATATAAGTAATCTAAATAACATGTGTAATAAAGTGACCATGAACTGAGTAAATATTAAACAAGACAATCGAAACCATAAATGTAGTATCATGTGGATGGATGGAATGGGATTCATCAAATGGTGTGATATTTAGTTGCACCTGCCTAATTCCTAGTGATCTAATTTAATAGCATCAAACTTCGTCATTTGAGTCCATGTCAATAATTGTCAAGATGTTAGCTAGTAAATCACCCTTGTGTAGCATCATTAAGTAAATTGGTAGTGTGATTCCCTTTCTAAGGTGGAGCTATAGAAGCTTGTGCCTCAATAGTGTATTAACCTTGGAGGAATGTTGATATGAGGTGATAGCTAGGTGAAATAAAGTTGTATATCACCAACCAAAATCAAATTGGATTATTTGTAGAGGCAGAGGAGCATTGCGAAGATGAATAGTATGACCAATGATTTGTCCCAAGCTACTATATGGAATTCAGATGCAAAGGTGGGACCTTTTGTGGTGATGTAAATAAGGGTATACCACTGACAATATTTGAATGGTGACAATCTAGCCAATCATATGTCATGTTCATAGCCATGTCGTCATGATGAAAATTTCACATTAGTAAATAGTAGATGGAAATTTGGTTCAAAGCTTGTTTGTAAATCCAAGCCAGTCTAAGTATGGACCAATTCTTAAGGTTGAAATTGTCATAATAATTGGTGAGTCTATAACATAGAAATAAGTGAGAATAGTCTTTCATTAGGAAGTAACCTAGACATGTAGTTTGAAATAGAATTGTAAATATGTATGAGTGGTATGCAATGCATATGTATCGGATGAGCTAATGAATTCCTATGTAAATAAGAGTATCACTAATATGAAATGTTGCATTATAAATGAGAATTATGCACATAGTATTGATGGCTAGTCCATTTCAATAAGTACCCATAATAGGTGCTAAGAACAGTAATGAGTAAATGATGCACATGGATTGTATCAGACAGCTTAAAACCCTGCGAATAGATCCTCGTCAGTGAAAGATATGGAATAGTGGCAATGCGTAAGAGACTGTAGTGTAGATGTGTAAACGCTCATGTGTAGTAGTTATCAATTTCAATGTTCAAAGCACGAAGGGTGCTTCTAGTATGTTACAACAATCGCAATGTTCATTATGTAATAATCGTAAATATGAAATCTTGGCAGGCGTATTTTTAAGTTGCTCAGCCTGATGTCGTAGCCCTTAGATATGCAGTATGTGAAGAACTGTTAAATATTATCCCCCCAAGTATGTAAGGGATAGAAGTCAGGTGGAGTCAAAGGACACTAAAGTGAGTATACACGAATAGTAGTTTCATTAAAATGGATCAGCCCTATGGGTAAAAAGAGGTGTCTCTTGAATGTTGAAGATAACTTGCATATTGTATTGGCATTTAACAATAGTAACTTACGGAAAACCTTGTAGGTGGATTAGGATGGCAAGACGATTGAGTCATGGAGCTTGATGGCGGTATTGAAGACATGCTCAAAAGGGCAAAGTTGATGGATTTTAGTCAGGTTGTGCACCAAACTTGGTCAATGTTATAATGTGTAGGAAGAAGTTTGAATATATAATTGACTAGGTGGTTTCTTAGTGAATAACTTGTCAAATAAATGGCAATAAGAAATTATGAAAGTGATGCTCATTAAGTGGAATTAGAAGCTAGTTACTAAATAGAAGACCCTAATGTGCAAGTGAGTGGAAGACTTAGCTGATTCGCATGTTGGTTTGGACTATGTCAGTAAAATAAATTGAATATTTTGTGAAGCGAAGAATGAAAACATGTAAGGTCCCAAAAAGGACAGATCTTTGTCTGTCTGGTTTCTTTTTGGAAAGGGATGGGACGCCTAGGCACACTAGTCTGCCGTATGATCATGCTCTGTCTATGTAGATATATGATGAACACAAATGAGATTTTACTGATGGTCGTCAGGATGTTTGAAACCCTCGTTGTTTGCATCACAATCAATTTTGATGCACTGTCCATTGATTCGCTAGTGATCGTTGCAATGATGAGAAGACCTTGCATTTTTCAAGCATCACATAAAAAAGAAAAATGTATAAGGGGGTAAAAATGATCCTTAATGATGACATAAGGTGGAATTACAAAATGTCATTTGCAGTATTATGCTCAAACTTGTAGTAGTTCTATGTGTGTGTGCAATCATGCACCTAGGTTCTCTTGTGCCAGATCACACTTAGGGGACAAGTAGCGAACATATAATATGTGTAATGATGTAACAAATGGTCAGATGGAAAAGCATCCTTACGTCTGTGTGAATTTCCTATGACTAGATGTGATAGTTGAACCATACCTTGTCCCTTGTGATGGAACCTAGAAGGATGCAAATGGAGTCTTGAATTGACTTCAACCTTAGGTGTTGATTAGATTAGTGCCTAGTGCTTGGTTAGGTTAATTAAACTCATAACTTTAATATAGATTTATTTAATGAGGTGGTGTAATTTCCTCCATTAACCCCGAATGGTCGACCACAAAATAATCAAATGTTAAAATGGCTAGAAAGTCCCAGTAAATTGGTGGGAAACTTGAACAAAGGATGGGACCCTGATAGATGGGCCCAAAAAATGGGGCGCCCTTTAATACTGGCCCAAACACCCTATTCAAAAATGATTAAATGAAAAAAAAATGATATGGGCATGTATGTGATAAGTTAGGTCCCTAAATGATGATACAATTAAAGTAAATAAGATGCAGACAAAGAAACATGGGGTTAGCTATTAGTATTTTCTTCACTGCTAAACCTTCTAAATAGACAAAAGTATGAGAACTCATGAATAAATAGATACTCAAATGTGTGATTTTTGTCTAGACAACAATAAAATGTTGAGTAAAGGGTAAGTGAATTATGTGCTTATCAAGTCTCAAAGCAGGTAATACACCTATGAGGATAGCTAACTAGACATGGAGCACCTAGATGCAATTGGTCTCCTGAATTGTGAAATGGTCTAAGACTTAGGTGGAGACTGTCGTCATGGAGAAGCTCTAGGACACTTAATCTCTGTATCATTGGGAGGTGATTTGGAACCCTTGCTTACATGTGTCGTAGGAGATGGAGACCTTGGAGGACACTTTAGATGTCGTCAAGAGGAGAAGAAGTAGGAGATGTAAGCAGTAGAAGCATAAAACCCTAGGGTTTAATAATGCATGTGTGAGGGTTCAACTAAATCTTGTTCTACAATCAATGAATTTAAATGAGCATGTGTCAGCGTAAAGGATTCACATGTAGTTATATTGTAATTGTTGTCTTTCAATGTGTAATCAAGCCCAAAAAATGATAATTTGTGACGTAGAGATCAATAACTGAAATAATAAATGATGTGTGCAAGAAATGAAGAATAGTTGAATGTAATCTAGAATAGGTGTCTAACCTTGTCCTTGACGATAAGCTAGTGATGCAACGTCATACGTAACTCTACGATTTGATTGTTAACATAAAGCATCGAAGATAAGGCATCTTCAATGTCACAATATGTACTCATAGATCCATAGGGAAAATGGGTATACCATTAGAGAGCATAATTAACAAGAATATGACGAAAAGATTTTATGTAACAACGATCATTAGAATAATAATCCATATCTAAAGTGATAAGTGTGTTAAGATGGTAAATATGGATAGCCAGTGCCATTAGTATGTAACATGAAAAGGTAGGGATATAATAATGCTTAGGAATAATTTGAATTGTGAATTCTTTGGAATAGGTTGTAATGATGAAAGTTATTACAAAGATGAAAGTAAGATAGTAGTACTTTGCTTTTGAGAATAAGAGTGTTGATGTTAGGAAATAAGGGATAAAATATGTGGAATAATCCCTCACAGAATCGCAACAGTAGAAACTAATATGCAGAAATTATTACAGATCTCAAATAAAATTACAGAATAAAATAACACAACACAAAGAGACAGTATTTAACGTGGTTCACCCAATTTGGGCTACGTCCACCAAGAATCACTTGCTCAGATTTTATTACAAGCCACCACTCTCTCAATACAATACCTAGATCTGTTTGGAGCTATGCTCAAAAAACTCTACAGAATTCACACCCGAATTCAAAACACATATGTAATACATTTGCTTGTACCATCTATCATATGCATAAGACCATATAAATAGACAACTGCTTAAGCAGTTTTACAAAACCGTGGGTATCAAAACCATGGGCAAAACCGTCCCATAAACCTATGGGTCAAAAAACTCTCCCATATGAGAAAAACATGTTTCCCGATATATCAGGTGTACCCATTTTTAAGGCCAAAAAATTTACACCTAAAAAAATAAAATTCGGGGGCTGCGCCCTCGAACCCCTGATACAGGGGGCTGGCTTCAACCCCCCGACCCCCGCTCGGGGCCCGGCCCAGCCGGCCGAACCCCGGTGAGGATACATGAAAAGTGTACAAAGTGTACAGTCTTCAACACTTTCTCACATGAAAACAGGCTCCACAACCTAACAATCTCCCACTTGGAGACTAGTTTTCCTCTGAGCAAGCTTCTCAACCCTTCACTAGTTTCCGTGAAGACCAACCAAAGCTGAACACAACTTCAGTTTTTCCCTTGTGACCACCTTGGTCATCATGTCTGCAGGATTCTGACTGGTATGAATCTTCTCTAACTTCAACTTCTCTTCCTCCAAAGCTATCCTGATGAAATGGTACCTTAACTGTATATGCTTCGTCCTAGAGTGGAAAGCAGAGTTCTTAGCTAGGTGTATAGCACTCTGACTATCACTATGCAGCTTACATTCCTCCTGCTTATGCCCCAACTCCTCAAGCAATTGTTGTAACCAAATCATCTCTTTGCTTGCCTCTGTGGCAGCAACATACTCAGCCTCTGTGGTTGACAAAGCCACCAACTTCTGTAGTCGTGAAATCCAGCTCACTGTTGTCCCACCTACAGTGTAAATATAACCTGTCATGCTCCTCCTGCTGTCTACATCTCCAGCCATATCTGAATCTACATAACCACATAAAGTGGTGTCTGATCCACTGTAGCACAAAATTGTCCCCATGGTCCCTCTCAAATACCGAAGGATCCACTTTACTGCTTGCCAATGCTCTTTACCTGGATCACTCATAAATCTACTCACAGCTCCCACTGCATGGGAAATATCAGGCCTAGTGCACACCATGGCATACATCAAACTGCCAACTGCTGATGAGTAAGGTACCTTGGACATCTGGTTTCTCTCCTGCTCTGTCTTGGGACACTGCTCCTTTGATAACTTGAAATGGCCTGCCAAAGGAGTCCCAACCAGTTTAGCATCCTGCATATTAAACCTCTCCAAGACCTTCTTAATGTACTCTTCCTAAGATAAAGTCAGCTTCCGTTCCTTCCTATCCTTAGATATCCTCATACCAAGGATTTGTTTGGCTTCCCCCAAATCCTTCATAGCAAAGGATTCACTTAGCTGTTTCTTGAGTACTTTTATTTCCTGCATGTTTTTACCTGCAACCAACATGTCATCAACATACAAACACAGGATAATATAACTTCCATCCTCAAATTTATTTGTATACACACAATGGTCAGAATGACATCTAATATAACCTTGCTCCATCATGAAGCTATCAAATTTCTTATACCATTGACGTGGAGCTTGTTTCAAGCCATACAAGCTCTTCTTCAGTTTGCACACCATCTCCTCTTTACCTTTGACCTCATATCCCTCTGGTTGTTGCATATATAGCTCCTCCTCCAAATCACCATGGAGAAATGCAGTCTTTACATCTAACTGTTCTAAGTGCAAGTCTTCTGCTGCCACTATTCCAAGAACAGTTCTAATAGAAGTCATTTTTACTACAGGAGAAAAAATCTCATCAAAATCTATACCTTTTTTCTGTGCAAACCCCTTGACCACCAACCGGGCCTTGTATCTTTTCTTTCCTCCTTCTTCCTCTTTGACTCTGAACACCCACTTGTTCTGTAATGCTCTTTTGCCTTCGGGTAGCTTTACCAAATCCCATGTCTGGTTCTCCATGAGAGCCTGATGCTCCTCATCCATGGCTTGCTCCCACTTCTTCCTAGCATCTACCTGCATTGCTTCATCAAAGCTCTCTGGCTCTCCACTATCAGTGAGTAATAAATAATAAAGAGAAGGAGAAAAATGTTCAGGTTCTCTTCTTACCCTAGAAGACCTCCTCAATATAGGAGTTTGGGGTTCCTGTTGAGGAGGTTCCTGAACTGATTCATGTGTCACTTTCCCATCTGGAAGATCCTCTACCATTGCATATTCTTTCTTGGATTCTTCCCTGTTTTCCTGCAACTACTGCTTATACATGACTTTCTCATTAAAGACCACATCCCTAGATCGAATGATTTTCTTGTCCTTAATACTCCAACATTTATATCCAAAGTCATCACCACCATAACCAATGAAAGTACATTTTTCTGATTTAGCCTCTAGCTTGGTCCTATCATCCTTGTCTATATGAACAAACACCTCACATCCAAAGACTCTAAGAAATGAATAATCAACTTTCTTACCATACCAAGCCTCCTCAGGTATGCCTCCATCCAAGGCACTTGAGGGTCCTCTGTTTATCAAGTACACAGCTGTGCTCACCGCTTCTACCCAAAAAGAAAGAGGCAGTCCTGCATGTAACCTCATGATCCTAGCACGTTCCATTATTGTTTTGTTCATCCTTTCTGATACCCCATTCTGCTGCGGAGTTCCTTGAACCGTCTTTTGCCTGCGGATTCCATTCTTAGAATAGTAATCATCAAATTCATTGCTGCAATACTCCCCTCCATTATCTGACCTGAGACATTTTAGCTTAAGACCTGTTTCATTCTCTACCAAGGCTTTCCATTTAACAAAAGTGTTAAATACATCAGATTTGTTTCTAATACAATAAACCCAAACTTTCCTTGTTGCATCATCAATAAAAGTAACATAATAACTTGAACCCCCAAGAGATGATACCTGAGCTGGCCCCCACACATCAGAATGCACCAGCTCTAACTTACTCTCTTTCTTTGTAGGTCCAACCTTGAGAAACCTTACTCGCTTCTGTTTCCCATATATGCAGTTCTCACAGAAATCCAAACCTGTTTCTGTATATCCAGGAAAATTCTTCTTTATGATGTTCATGCCCTTATGGCTCATATGACCGAGCCTATAGTGCCATAATGTTGTATCTGCATCTGAAGCCACAAGATTACAATCATTAGTACTATCAGTGGTTAAATACAAGGTTCCAACCTTCTTACCTCTTGCCACCACAAGAGCACCCTTGGTAACCTTCCAAGAGTCTGCTGTAAATATCACAGTACAACCATCACTTCCCAACTGCCCTGCCGATATCAAATTTCATCTTAATGTAGGCACATGTCTGACATCCTTCAATAGCCAAGTATTCCCATTCTGCATCTTAACCTGAACAGAACCTTTTCCAACTATGCTGCAAGGCTCATCATCACCAAGAAAAACATGCCCAAAATCTCCTTGAACATAATCAACAAAATAATGCCTATGTGGAGTAGCATGGAAAGAAGCCCCTGAATCTAAAACCCAAGATTCAGTAATATTGTGCAAAGAAAGAATCAAAGCATCCTGACATACATTACCCGTTGCCACATTTGCCTCCTTGTTTTCTTCTTGTTGTTTCTTCTTATCCCGAAGCTCCCAACAGTCCTTCTTTGCATGCCCAGGCTTTCCACAATTCCAGCATACAATCTTGTTCTTGGATTTTGACCTTGCCCGATCTTTTGATTTTCCACGGTTTCCTCTATTCTTCTGTCTCCCTCTAGTTTCCACTGTCAAAGCATTCCCTGAAGTAGAAGATTCCCAGAGCTTTTTCTTCGCATTTCCTCGCTTAGAATCACCCCTACAACATCCTCAAACTTCAACTTCGAGTTAGCTGGAACCAAGTTACTTACCGCCATTACTAGGCTATTCCAACTCTTAGGTAAAGAGCACAGAATTAATAAAGCCCTAACTTCTTCATCAAATTCTATTGTAACCGAAGCTAGCATATTCACTAACCGTATTGAAATCATTTAAATGATCTGCTACTGAACTATTCTCAGACATCTTCATATTAAACAACTTTTTCATTAAAAATATCTTATTAGAGGTAGAGGGTTTTTCATACAACTTCCCTAATGCATCCATTAGATCTTTTGTAGTCTTTTCCTTTGAAACATTAAATAATACCGAAGATGCAAGACTCAGCCGGATCGTTCCAAGTGCCTTCCTATCCAACAAATCCCATTCCGCATCTGTCATACTCGAGGGTTTTTTCACCTTCTCAGACAACGGAGTATAAAGATCCTTTTGATAAAGGTAATCTTCCATCTACATCTTCCAAAGACTGAAATTCTACCCGTTGAATTTATCAACCCTAGATCTTCCTTCATCTGCCATAGCTCCCACTCAAGATAAAAACTTTCCCTGCGATTCAACACTTCAGCAAACCAAACCAGGCTCTGATACCAATTGTTAGGAAATAAGGGATAAAATATGCGGAATAATCCCTCACAGAATCGCAACAGTAGAAACTAATATGCAGAAATTATTACAGATCTCAAATAAAATTACAGAATAAAATAACACAACACAAAGAGACAGTATTTAACGTGGTTCACCCAATTTGGGCTACGTCCACCAAGAATCACTTGCTCAGATTTTATTACAAGCCACCGCTCTCTCAATACAATACCTCAGATCCGTTTGGAGCTATGCTCAACAAACTCTACAGAATTCACAACCGAATTCAAAACACATCTGCAATACATTTGCTTGTCCATCTATCATATGCATAAGACCATATAAATAGACAACTACTTAAGTAGTTTTACAAAACCGTGGGTATCAAAACCATGGGAAAAACCCGTCCCATAAACCTATGGGTCAAAAAAATCACCCATATAAGAAAAGCACGTTTCCCGATAGTTCGGGTGTAATTTTTAGAGGCCAAAAAATTTACGCCTAAAAAAAAAAATTTTGGGGGCTGCGCCCCCGAACCCCTGCTACCGGGGGTTTCCGCCCCCGGACACCTGCTCGAGGCCCGGCCCGGCCCCCAAACCCCGACGAGGATACATGAAAAGTGTACAGTACTCTTAGTGTACAATCTTCAACACTTTCACACATGAAAACAGGCTCCACAACCTAACAGTATGAGACCACGATAAATAATGTCTTAAGTGCATTATTTTTTTATTACACCCAACAAAAGCATCACTCTATTGTAAGATTTGTAACATGCACATGCAAGATACAAAAAATTATCTTGATATTGATCAAATACATGAGACTCGATCACTTGTGCTAAGGAAGAATATGGTGGGGAATAACCAAGAATATTGTGGTGGAAACATGCTTGAAAGAGGTGGATGTAGAGGCAAAATATTCCCACCAAGAACTTGTTAAGAGTGTGGCTCCCCAGATCATTACCAAAATGATTTCCCAGTGTTTCCATTTTATGTACATTGTCAAAAGGAGCATAAGGTTGAGGGTTTCCATAAACTTTGTGTTCTCAAGAAAGAAAAGAGAAAGAATGGTGTGGTGATGATAAACAATTTACATATATTTCTATATGATTTTCAAACAAATATTAGTGTGCCAAGATCCAATCCATCACCGAAGGTATAAATCACCACTAGAGGAGTTGCAACACATGTTTAATCTTCCACATATCCCTTGGAGAATATTAGGTTTGAATAAATCCATAAAAAAGGCTACTTTAAAGGGAGGTAGAAAAAATAAGTTCTTAAAGAAACCAAAGAGCTTGTCTGAGAGCTACATGATGAAATTGAATTCCTTATAGAAGATGGGTGAATTAAGAATAAACTAGGGATCTCATAACTTGAAAAAATGGACATGGATGAATTCAAATAATTATGTACTCTTGCACATCAAAGGAGTTATCTCTTTTAGGAAATTATTAATTTAGTGCTCACTTATTCATATTAATTTGTATAGTGATTTATAATCACGTAGGCATTTCGGTGTGTGAGTTATAACAACTCACGAATATAAGAAATCAATAAGATATTTAGTTGAGTTAGTTTCCTATATTCTAGGGAAACTACATCCTATATATTAGGCTATTGTATTGTGTGAATAACATGGTAAGTAGATTTGTAAATGGTTTATTCATAAATTGTTTTTCTTTGGTCTTATCTCTCTACAAATCTATTCCACTCCTCACAATCTCGTTGTTTGGTCAATGAATATCTCATAAAATTAGAAATTTGGGACATGATAAGAAAATATGTTACATGTAGAAGAGGAATATTAATGAAACTAAATATAAGAAATATGATCACAATATATTTTTCGACACATGCATCGATGGATGGAATATAAATGATATATTGGTAAATACCAGCATGGATGTTAACATATTAAAATTTTATGTTTGGAACAAAATGGGGCACCCAGTGTTTCATCACTCTCCATGCATTTTCTTCATGAATAAAAAAACATGCATCATGCCAATAGGTGTGTTGAAGAATTTCATCATTAGTATTATGGGATTCATGTTTCATAATAACTTTGAAGTAAATAGGTTAGGAGAAGCATATAACCTTACAACACTACTTGGTAGGCCCTAGTGTTATGCCAATAACACAAATCTATGCTTTAAGAAGCATTGCATTAGTTTCAATAACAACACTCAACGCATGATCATACTTATAGATTCTAACTGAGGGATTCCAACCAAGGGGCCCCCTTCATAAAAAATTTGGAAGAACATGAAGATTTGGAACGTCTCTATAAGATACAAGCTAAATTTTTGGGACACTTTGACCTAAATAAATAAGGAAAATTACAATGAAATGACATGCAATCTGTTTCGGATACCGCAATCTGTTTCGGACACCACAAGTGCAACATGTGATAATTTAACACTTGGCTCCTATGAATTGATTGGAAGATATTGTGATGTAGTTAACTCACACAAATGAAAATTGTTCAACACAACACCAAAAACTAGAGGAAAATATGTCAGGTGGGTAGGAAAGGAAAACAATATTCCTATGTCACAATAACAAGGTGGAAAATTTGTCCAAAATTATCTATGCGAGATGGAGAACTTCATGTCACCAAAGCAAGTGTGCATTACTTATATGGTGTAAACAGTTAGAGGAAAAATATCCTAATAGTAGGAAACTCATAGCTCATTTCTAAAATAATAAGATTAAGACCATGAGGCCATGCGTTCCAAATTTAATAAAAATAATTTTGCGCACACACTACCCAATTATAATGGAGTCACAAATCCAGAAGAGTATATAAGGTAGTGTGAGGAGGTTTTAAAATAAGGTGTTCATTCAATCAAAATAGCCCTATTGAATCATGTAATTTACCATACCTTGTGTGTTTGGGCATGCTCTTAGTACGTATGCAACATGGCATACAAGGAAACTTTATAGTGGGAAATTTGATTTTGTAGACACTTTATCCTTCACCTCAACAATGCATAGGTTAGCTTAATCATTGTAATGTATAAATGACACCATTTTGGGTGATGATGTTGTGAGCAAGGAGCACATGATAAAACTATGCAAGGAGAAAGGGTTGGAATTTATAAAACCCTTTGAAGATCATAGTAAGAACATTGACTCAAGTGAATAATATGGATTTTTTTGGTTGGAATTAAATTGGAGAAGCAATAGAAAGACAAATATGGTTCAGAATATTAATGAAGAAACTAGTGACAACCACTTGAATATTAAAACCTTTAATGGGTCAATGGAAGTAATTGATAAGAAGGACTCGGGAACACAACCCCATCATGAGCCACTAAAATCCATAAAAGCGAACATAGGAAAAAATGATGCCTTAAAAATAACAATAATCATAGACTACTATTCTGAAGCTAAGGTCACTAAGATAATTGATATTTTTCATGAATATGAATATTTATTCCTATGTAGATATGAAGAGATGAAAGGAGTACATCATTCATTAGGTAAGATGCATATTAAGTTGATTGAGGGTGAAAAACTTGCAAGAAAAATACCCTATAGGATTAAACCCAAGTTCCATGCTAAGGTAAAAGAGAAAATTGAAAATATGTTGGTTTCCAAAGTTATTATGCCAATAGAAGAATATAATGGTGATAAGTACTAAAAAATATAGGATCATCAAAATATGCGTAGATTATCACAAATTAAATTTAGTATGTGTGGTTGAAGACACAAAATCATGCACTTGGGTACAATTCTAGGTCCTAAACACATACAAACATTCATATGATTCCTAAGAAAGAAAACTAGTAATTGACGATTGTATTTGGCCTATTTTATGTGTTTATTGTTTTATATTTGGTCTTACATACCCTACAGCCCAGTTGAGATTTTATTGATTTATCTATTATGGCTCCAGACACTAGCACCCATCTAAAACAGCAATGCCCAGGCATTCATGTCCCTTCTGGGCACCCCTGACCCTTTTTTTACCTTACTCACTCATTTTGGGCCTCTTTTACCTTTTGGGAATCTTTTTCACTTATGGTTCGGCCTTCCAGTTTTCAATTACAAAATTCAAACAAGGGAATCATATAAATACATAATTATGTGTTCAAAATCAAGGACCAATAACTAAACATTACTACTATCACTTAATATTACATCCACAAGGCACTTAAAGCACTTTAAGGCATCCATCTAACATCCATTCAAAGGACAAGGGACTACATTTTATGCATACACAACATAGGAAGGGGAAGTTCATTATATTCCATTAACATATCCTATAGATTTCTACATTCTTGCTACAACGCACTATCAAATGCACTTGCACAAGGGCATCCTAGTTCATTATTTTCACACACAGTCACAAGAACTACATGGATTCTGATGTGTAGTGCAATGCTCAGTCGTAAGTTCACTCTCATGGTGACTACCGAGGTCAGTTTGACTCCCCATATTACATCTTTATTTTTAGGTTTGATGTGGTTTGAGGGTTTGTGTAGGAAAACTCTTCTTTTGTAGGTTACAGGTACCTTCAACATTCATTGTGTGATTAATCAGGTGATCAATAGGAAGTAACAATGATGATCTTGTAACACAATAGAAACTAGATTTTGATCATTTTACAGTCACAGGCACCCAGAATTAGTCACCAGTGCCCCAGGTGCCCATGTCCAGTCATGGGTGCCCATGTATGACTTTGTTTGTGAGTTCCATAATTTTTGTGAGCAGTAACGAAACTCTTCCTAGCTTGTTCAACACTTTTCCCAGTCCAAATCGGTTCTAGGTCAAGCGTAAATCAACTAAGTCCTCTCTCCTTTTTATTTTCTCAGGGTTTTAAATATTACATCTTAGCTTGCTTGTGTCATTTCTATATCTCAACATTTATACATCATTTGGTTTAGTAGTGACTCTGCAATGTGTAGATTTAATTCAAATTAAATTAAATCAGTGGTACGTCCTTTCCCAACATCCTTTACAGAATAAATTATGGAAAACATCGTAGGGAATGAAATATACACATCTACTGATGGATTATCAAGATATCACTAGGTACATATAGTAGATGAATACCACACGAAAACCAAATTAATTATAGAAAGGGGGTTATTTCCATATACAATAATGTCATTTGGGATTAATATTGGATGCCCCAAGTAATTCTACATATGAGGTATAAGTAGTTTTCTACTAACAAAGGTGTTCCTAAAGGTGTTTGAACATCATAATGATGAAATGCAAGCCTCGAGAGAGCTTAGGATGGTTTATTTGAGATATGTTTGTGTACACAAGTCATGTGTAAGGGGTAGAATCCAAAAATAGCATCATCAAATGACAAATGCTAATTTCCAAATTTGGGTGTCTAAATTTACCGCACCTTTAAGCTAGTAAATGAAAGTTTCCAGGTTAAAGGAAATGCATACCAAATTATGTAGAAACACTTTAGCTTTTTTAAAATGCTTGAACTCTTGAAATATTAAGAGGTTTCCAAAGTGAAACATGCAAAACCAAAGTGTATTTAATGTCCATATTATAAAAAATGAAACTTTAACTCTAAATTTTGAAAATGAAAATGATAAGAGAGGAAGAAAGTAGTAAAATTATGTGTATAAAAAAATTATTTCCCTGTGAATATTGAGGCTTCTTGGTGAATAATTTTTACAAATTTCCCCCCTAGATTAGGCACATGGAAAAGGAGACTCCTGTTGAATAATATGGAGAATTGGGGGTGATCAATCCCCAATTTATAGAAACCAATGAAATCCAAAGAGATTGGGGGGAAATATACCCAACACTCATGCTTTTGAAGACTACACAATGTACCCCTCAAAAATAAGAACCATTATGGGTCCATAAGGAATGATGTTAAATTTGATGGGTATCACTAGACCTAACATGCATCGCTCATTCCAACTGATCAATACCCCTACATATGGATATAGATTCCAAGTTCACATGGTTGAAAGGGAATCAAGTATATTCATGCCCCCACCATACTCATAGTAATTAATAATTATTGAAAGGGAACAAAAGATATTGATGCCCCCATACTTGATAATATTTAAAAATTGAAATAGAAAATGTTCCATAATATTTTTACAAATTGTATATGTAAATCAAAGTTGATCCACTGAAATAGTATCATGCCCCCCAAATTTTTAACAAAATTCAATTTACTATATTTAATTATGTACCACTATGCTTGATTCATTTATTGAACCATTATGTATTATGTGATTTTTGGAAATTTTTTTTAGAAATTGAACTATCTAAATAATACCAGATAGAATCATCCAATACATTATAGAATCGACCAATCCATCTTATCAATAGTTGATGTTTTTTCCTTCATAAAAATATGTGTCTATAACTCTATACATGTATTCTATAACATGTCTCTTGTATTGTGTAACCTTTTCAATGTATTTTGTATTATATATTCTGTGAGAATCCCATTTAATGCCCCATCTCTAAGGTGAGGAGGAAATATTGTAGATAACTTGTCTAAAAATAAAATCTTGCATGTACCATATTCTGTAGTGGAATATAACGTTTTGTGATAGGATACACTCATGTGAAGAGTAATTGTGTGTCTACTAATTAATATAATATTTTTCACACTGAAGGAGTACATGATATCACTTAAGGCACTAAGACATAGGGATGCACAATGTGAATCATGACACCAAATGTAATCAGGGAAACCACCACATAATATCATTCATGTAAAACTCACATAAAATTTTATATATAAGGCCAAAAGGTAACATACAATGGACACACGAATGTAGTGATATAAGAAAGGTCCAAGTGCCACACTCAAGAAAGGCTAATGAGGATGAAAATTGTTCACATGTGAGTGCTTGTAGTGTTTTCATTGATTAAAAAGGTGTATAATCATTAATGAAAAATGTGAGAAAGGTTTAGAGGATGCTTGTAATGATCATTCCATAGATGACTTGGTTGCAAGGGTGAAGGCAATGAGATTGGCTTGATCCAGTAGGTCGAATCCTTAGGTCTATTCAACAACATGACTTTTTATGGTGGATTAAAGGAATGCAACAACTAGATAAGCATGGTAAATTCTTGGAAACCATAAATATGATATGTTAATACAAGTTTATGAAAGAAAATATGGAAGGTATAAGGAACACGAGGTCAAAATAGCAAAACTAGGCCTAATTCAGAGACATAGTGCAAGCATAATATGGATTATGGAGAAAAGAAAGTTGAGGAAGAGTATTGAAAGTATGAGGAGTGTATAATATCATGGTAGAGAGCATGAGGAAGGTGCTACATGTCCAAATTCAGTTTTTAGAGGCATGATTGAGGTCCTTTGAAGGAATACTCTTGAGAACAAACTAGAAATACATGGATAAATAATGGAGGTTGATGAGTTTCAGGAAAGTACAGACTAAAATGAGCCATTTAACATGTTAAGGAGGTTAATAAAATGTTGTGGTCAAAATTTCAGGTCAAAACTCAAAGGGAGAAGCAAGAAAATAAATGTTTAGTGCTAACGAGTTATTGAAATTACCATTTCTAGCTCGAAGGTGAAGTTTGAGATGCTCATTCATATGTTAAAATTTTGCATGGCATCCAAATATTTTCATAAATATTAGGGAATTAAGTCTAGACTAATTTTCAAGTGGAATGAGTTATAATGATGACCTATACTTTATGAACGATGTTTAACAAGCCAAGGAGGCTCAAAACCCTCTTAAAACCCTACCTTCAAAGTGATGGAGAAGAAATGAATAGTTTTTTCATTAGATGGATTGTGTAGGCTGATGTGATGATTTGGGCTTGTAGAGGAATCCATCTACTTCATTTTTGTGGTGGTCTCATTCTCTAGGTCAATTGGTACGGCACTACATATGCTTATTTTGAATAAAATTAATAGTACATTCATGTGATGAAGGTTTCATGGTGAAAGGTATGATGTGGGAGCAAGTTAGGGATGTCCCTCAAGTGTCCATGAAGATTTTTAGGTAATTTATTTGCACATTTTTTGAGAAATAGGTCAACCAATATGGCTTAATGGTGAAGGGCTATAAAAACCAAAACTAGTCAAGAGGGATTGAAAGGACGGTGCTGCAAATGTATATTGTTGAAGAAATTTGTGAGCATGGACAATTGATATAATTTCAACATGACAAGTTGAAGATCATGAACTGATCAAGTGAGTTGTTTTTGAGTCCAAGTTTAAATGGCCAAAACTTTCCTAGTTTTCCTGTCAAGAAGGTCTGAAGAATGGAAGAGAAAATGTGATTTTATCCACACAAACCCTACAAGTATGTACTTGAAATTAAAGTAGAGGAATCCTATGAAGTGTTTCATGCATTGGTTTGAAATGAAAGTGTTTTTTGAAGTGGTAGAAGCCCTCTAAGAAAATATTTGTTTTTTTTAAATGAAACTTGTTGGTAACTTGAAAAGATGCACAAGGACAAGATATTTCCATAAATGTGCCCTATGATCTATGATCTATGATCTATGATCAGGTGGTTTTATGAGTGAACTAACTCATTTTGTGAGGATTGGTTTTTTGTGTTTGAAAACCCTTTGAGACCTTATTTAAATTAGTATGCCATGGTGAGAATGAATTTTATTTAGCTACTCCAAGTCCTTGAAGGTGATCTAGAGATCACATATGACTTTTTCTAATCATTTATAAGTTTTGAATGATTATACATTATTATTAGTGAAGAAATATTGTGGCTGGTTTTTGAAGTAGTCATGACTATACATGCAAAGCTGAGACAAATATTTGGAATGAAGTCTTAAGCTATGACTTGCATGATTCCAAGAATGAGGTGATGTTTTAGACATCCCAAGGAGTGTTCCATCATATTTTCATTGCATGATTTGAAGCATAAGGTGAGTGCATGCATCTAAATGAATATTGTACTTTGAAGTTCTTGCACCTAGTTGAACATATGAGCTCTAATGGAGACTTGAAGAAGAAATGGTGATTCGAAGAGGTTGTAAATGATTTAGAATGATATGAGAATACCTTTGTAACATGAAAACTTCATCACAACACTTGGGATGAGTTACATTTGCAAGAAGATAAAAGATTCCAATGTGAGGAAGAAGAAAAAATAGGAATATGGAAGTTACAAAGTGCAAATGTCAAACAGAAAATGGAATATTTTTAGTTACTACAGAGGTGCAATGAGTTGGGTATGGTTTTCTAATCCTTCATAGGTGTCATAGGTGTCATGAAAATTAAAATAATAATCATATCTTAAAACTAACATGGTGCAAATGCAGTGATTGCTTTTTGGCATTTTTGATGATGTCATACACAACCTACTTTGAAATGAGTTAGATGAAGTTAGAATCTGAAGTGTGAGAAGTATAATTTGAATGGGTGTAAGAGATGTTATTCTCATGCATAAGAATAACTAAGTGTGTATGTAAAATATATTTTGGATGACCACATTTTGCAGGTGTATGAGCTAAAGTAAAAAAAGGTGAAAAATAGGATCATCCTAGTGTGAGACCAAATGAGTATGAGTTGTGTAATTGTGAGAAGGGTAACATAATCTCATTCATGTATGAATGAGGTGAAATGACGTGTGTTCAAAAGATGATTTTAATACTGTACTTACAGTAATATGAAGTGAAGAGAAGGGAGGTGAATCAAGGTGTATGAATGATGAAAATAAAGAGAGGAGTTGAAGAAGAGATCACAATTTTTGGTATCAGACAACTAGAAGAAAGTGATCAAAACTATCATAAGTCTAAGTTTTTTCTTAGAAAAACATGGAACTAGAGCTTCCTTTCAATTCAAGGATCTTGCAAAAGGTTAAGTGGTTTCTTGACTGAATTATAGGGAGTTGTTGCTTCCATGCAAGTAGGAGCTTGTTAAAGGTTAAGTGGTTTCTTGACTGAATTATTGGGAGTTGTTGCTTCCATGCAAGTAGGAGCTTGTTAAAGGTTAAGTGGGTGCTTGGATAAATTTTTGAGTAGGTTCTTCAAGTTGAGTGGATGCTCAACAAATTCAAATATATGTAATCTTTATAGGAAAATTTTCCACACTAGTGCATTTATTTCAGTGGGGTTTTCTCCTTTTAAGGGTTTCCCACATTAAATGTTGTCTCCATATGTGCTTGTAAGTTATTTGGTTTTGTTTGAATGTCCTTGTTCTCTCATGAATTTTTTTGATTAAGATTAAATATTTTGCTAAGTGTTTTAAGTATTATAAAAGTTTTTTGAAGCATTGAATCACCCCTCTCCTCTTAGTGTTTGTGTTTTCCAACAATTGGTATCAAATCCAGATCCTTTTAGAGCAAGCCTAACAACTTGAAGGGGATCCAAGAAGCAAAATCCTGTGCAAACTATCTGAAGCAATTTTGAAGAGGAATTTTGAGATTGCAGAGTCCCTAATTGATGGATTGAAAAAGGAAATCAATTATATGGAAGCTGAGCATGGTCAAGTCCTCAAGGAGTGATCCGAAAATAGATCAAAATTCTTAACTTGATCACGGATCCCTATAGGCTGATTATTTTTCTGTCAATATTACCCCGTTTAAATAAATCAACTCTAAAATAGTTACACAAAAATGACAAAAACGTAGTGCACATGAGTTGATTACATAGTTCATAAATAGCCTACGTCTCCAGGTTCTTATAGAACCGTTCCACTAGTCAAAACTTGTAAATACAATAACTTTTTTTACAATAAAACCTAATGGAACTTTTAAAAATTACTTAAAAAGTACTCCAAAACTTCAAAGTGACTCTGATGGTATGTTGGTACCGTTCTTCACCTTCTTGGTACAATGGAAAGCTTCGTGACCCTAAGGGCCTACTGGGTGGTTTTTCACTAATTCCCAATAACAATATGCCTATTAAATTAATAGGTCTTATAAGTCCAAAAATAAAGGACTTATTACCACAACTCCCAAATTTTCCTTAAAATGCTTCTTCACTCTCTTATACTCCTCCTTTGAGCTCTAAGAAAATAGCTTAGAGTCATGTGTTTAAGTGGAGAGGGGTTGGGTCCTTTTTATAGTAGAGAAGGGCCCATAATTATTGCTTAAACCCTTTATCGCTCCACCTTATAATGTATTCATCTCG
The DNA here is from genome assembly GCA_019776745.2 of Taxus chinensis. Taxonomy (NCBI): domain Eukaryota; kingdom Viridiplantae; phylum Streptophyta; class Pinopsida; order Cupressales; family Taxaceae; genus Taxus; species Taxus chinensis. The sequence continues at coordinate 667,892,372 of CM034146.1, forward strand.
GCTGACAGATTGGTCAAGGTGCAAGCCTTACGGAGGGAAGGTCGGTAGGTTGAATCCCACACCAGCCATGTTTTGTTCTCATCTCCTCTCATTTCCTTTTAGTAGAGCCCCTGTTGTGATTTGTTACCACTTAGACCCCTTGTGAGCCATCCACGTGGTCTCCCTCGTGCTTGTTGGTTCACCCGAGTCCGTGTTTTTGTTGAGCTCACCACGTCGCTTATGGGCTAGCTCCACCATTCAACCTAACCATTTTATCCACATCAATTTGGATTATCCCACATCCATGACACTTTCAATTTAGAAGGGCTTTATAAATCCCTCAGTTATTAAGGATAATGTGGCTTAGGCTACATAGTACCGTTTTTTGTCAATCAAAGTAGTATCCAATAGCTCACCGAGTCATTAAGATAGCTCATCCCCGTGCTCGTGAATGCACAACTCGCTCATAACTCACCATATAGCTCGATGAGATACTCTATCAACTCACCCTTGTAATGCTCGAACTCACCCATGCAATGAAATAACTTGACACATAGCTCATTATAAGCCCTTCAAGTTGACTTATGGGAGAAAAATGGTGGTAGGCCATGCGGTGGCCTGAGCACCCACCATGTGGCATATTTTTTTCAATCACATACAAAAGATGATCATAATAGTGTGTCGAACCATAGAATGGAAACATCACCCTGTTTTCACGATCTCTTTTCCACTTTGTTATGACTCGCCATCAGTTGCACTGGTCTCACCCTTGTATTGACCTCAACTTTGACCAGCCACCGTTTGCACATATGGACTCCGTTTTTGACATTCAAATAGTCAACGGAAAGCTCTCAGAGTCAAATTTCACACTTTAATGATCCTAGGAGATTTATGAAACATTTTTCCTCTGGATCAAACCTCCCCAATGAGAAGGATTTCTGTCCCAAAAATCTTGTGAACCCTAAATCACATTGTTGAGAAGAGATCTACATAGTATACTGCCAACTCCATGATCAACAACTAATGGCTTAATTCCTAGGACATGTGGGTTATGGGACCACTTAAGAAGACACTTTTCTCCACCCCGCTACATGGCCTTGGCCTCTACATGGTACTGAGAAGTGCCTATGATGGTGACTTTACCCCGCTGCATGATTACTACCTCTACACAATATAAAGCCCCATTGATGACAACCAGGTACCCTTCTGCTACAAAATCTCAATGAGCCTCTACACAAAATGAATATTCGACCTGATGCTAAGTCCATGATAATCAACTACCATTTTGTTGCATGGTCACAATGCCTCTACATATAATGATGATTCGAGATGATCTCTAATGCCAATGGTGATCAACTACCATTCTACTACATAGTCACAATGCCTTTACACCAAATGAATATCCAAGCTGATATCTCATGAGATCTAATGATGAGGACTTCAAACCCATTGCATGGTTACTGCCTCTACATGGTACGAAGCCTCTGAATATCAAGTACCACTCTATTGCAAGACTATACGCCTCTACGCAGAGTGATGATCTGACTTGATTTCAAATTTCAGTGGTGATCAACTACCATTCTGCTCCATGGTTATAATGCCTCTACATAGAATAAAGATCTGAGCTGACACCAATGAGCTCAAGTGTCTACACAAATTGTTGAAATTTTTCCAAGCTTATAAATATGAGTTAAATCTTGTATCCAATCTATAACAGGAACTCAAAAGCAAATTAGGAGATAGGTTTGGAGTATTAATCAAATTTTCCCAAGTAATAAAATACACTGAGCATGGTCAACCTTTGTCTTAGCTTTTCTCACAAAATCTGATCCCCAAATAAATATTGCATATTATTCAAATATTAGAGTTATGCAATATATAATTGAAAAATTGTTGACTAACCCATTTTAAAGGACTTTCACTTTCAAGTATTATTTGATCATGGGTTGAATTGTCAACTAGTGGTGGATTAGGAACTTCCTTTACCTTTGCAATAGGTCTCCATTCCATCTTAACTTTACCATTCTTTTGAAGGTGAGATGGATGAAGTTTTCAGCAATTGTCTACCCAGTGCCCATTCCTCTGGCAATGAAAACAAAAATTCCTCTTAATCTCCTTCTTAAAGGATGAGGAAATATTACTACCATTTCTTGACTCTGCATGAAGAGATTGGTATTTCTAATTTTCCATGTTCTCGACAAACAACATCAACTTCTTCATCAATGTCCTTCTCTTCCAGCATCTAGCCACATAATGGTTATGTAATCAACAAAAGTACATGGAAAGGCATTCCACATTTTTTGAAAATCATAGCCATACTTCTTAAGCTGAAAAAGTGGATCAGAAGTTTTATTGTGCTTGTGATTATGGTAAGAAAATGGAGGCAGAATCTCATTACCTCTTCACTATGTTTTCTTACCACGTTCCTCTTATGACAGGGAAGCATTATTTTCCTACTCAAAATCTTCATGAAAGACTAGTGGGGCATTCTCTTTGCTTTTGGAAGATTGTGTCTTATCAGTGTTATAGGAGCATTCTCCAACATCCATTCCCACACTAGGAAAACCCAAACCTGTAAAATGAGGATGATCCTCAACCTGTATTGGGTTAGCAATGCCTTGGTCATTTTTTACAAAGGCCTCTTCCATCAAATCCCATTTTAGATAAAAATTTGGATCCAATGCCTCTAGTATGCTTTTCAAATGAGCCAAAGACATCATTACCTAAATCCAAAACCGAATGAAAGGAATAATAAGATTACCGGGGTGAATAACTTATAGTGTAATCATCTGTCATTGTCTCTGCATCTAAAATTGAAGGTATTTCCTTTCTCTAATCACCACAATGGAACCTTTCCAAGAGCTCATCCTTTGTTTACAGTTCTGATTTCAAGTGAACATTCTCCTCTTCCAAGGAGTAATACATTGATATCAAGAGAGATTTCTCTTCCTGGATCTGGTGGTTAATCGCCTCAAGTTCATCTAATATTTCTTGTTTGGATAACTTACCCATGATTTCCTATTTCTTGTTAACAACTTGTAACTCCCAAAACTGCACATTGCAAAAGAAGATTAACAAGCCTAAAATGTCTGTACAACTGAAAACTGAAATCAAATAATCAAACATAATCAGAATCTAATCCAACAATCTAACTGCTCTGATACCAACGTCATCCAAAAACAGACTCAAAATTTTAACTCGATCACGGAAGCCTATAGGCTGATTAGTTTTTCGTCAATATTACCACGTTTAAAAAAATCAACTCTAAAATAGTTACACAATAAAAATGATAAAAACACAGTGCACACAAGTTGATTACGAAGTTATAAAATAGCCTATGTCATCAGGATCTTATAGAACCATTCCACTAGTCAAAACTTGTAAATACAATAGCATTTTTTACAATAAAACCTAAGGGAACCTTAAAAAATTGCTTAAAAATGAAAGAGGGATTCGCGAGAACCGATGTCGAAAAGTGATGCACCACAACGAAGTTGCACTCCAATGGTAACGTCAAGCCAACACAATACCCAAGATTCAAAACAATGGAAAGAATATTGCAAGTAAGAAGAATGGGTCTGCTCATGCTCATAGATCAAAAAATAGGAAGTACAAATAGGGGTGCTGTGTAACCCCCATGCCTAAACATGGAAATAACTCAATGACGCCACTGACGCATATGATGTTGACTGACGCATATGACGCCACTAGAAGAGGAGTTACAATTCCAAATAAGGAATGTAACTCCTATGACGCATTGACGCAAATGACAATGTCAGATTCTATGATAGAATCTGACACTTGTCATTTGACTTCCTAAGACCTATAACTCTCACAAGGCGAGATGACTCACCTAGGTGATGTGGACGATGACTGGACAGTCACACACACCAACACCCCCCCTTCATTGAAGCCGAGGAAGAGGTCAAGGTAAGCCAGAATAGAAAAAGAAGACTCCCCTAGACAACTAAGAAAGATGTGTCAATGGGCCCCGGAAACTAAAGGCCTGATAAGGTGCCCATGTACAAACAACATCTTTCTGGAAAAAAGAAGAGGACAAGAAGGAGGACTATATAGCCCAAAGAAGATGGGCAGCTGCAACAGACCTCACCCCAAGAAGAGACCGCAAGTGAAGAAACTTCACCTCAGTGAAGGGCTTGGTGAAAATGTCTGCAACTTGATCAGTTGTCTGAACATACTGTATGTCGATGATGTTTTCATGTATCAGCTCTCGTATGAAGTGCATATGAATCTCAATGTGCTTCGTCCGCTGATGCTGAACTGGATTTCTACAAATTGAGATAGTGCTCATGTTGTCACAGTAGATAATGGTAGGCCACCGAAAGTGGATGCCAAACTCTGTCATAATACCCTGTAACCAAATAGCTTCTATGGCAGCGTTAACTGCTCCTCTGTATTCTAATTTTATTGATGATATGGCAATGGCATTCTGTTTCTTGCTGGACCAACTGACAGGACCTGAACCAAGAGTGAAACTGTAGCCTGAGGTAGACTTTCGATGATCTAGATCACCGGCCCAATCTGAGTCTGTAAATCCAACCAAGTCAATCTCAGTCCCTCCTAAGTAATGAATACCATCTGTGTGAGTGCCACGAACATAGTGAAGGATCCGCTTTGCTGCTTTTAAGTGCAACTCATGAGGGTCCTGCATAAATATGGACACAATCCCAACGGCATACGATAGATCTAGCCGAGTGTGAGTAAGGTAGATCAAGCTTCCCACCAAATGTCGATAAAGAGTACCGTCAACCAAGGGGGAAGAGCAATCAGAAACCAAATTAATACCGGAAAGAAAAGGAGTAGGTGAGGACTTGCAGTCGGACATGTGAAACCGAGCAAGCAAATCAAGAGAGTACTTAGGCTACGAGATCATAATTCTTGAGTCAGATTGTGAAATTTGGATCCCAAGAAAGTAATGAAGCAATCCTAATTCAGACATGGAGAACTTGTTGGCCAAGGAGATCTTCACAGAATCAATGATAGAGGAAGAGATACCGGTGATCAACAAGTCATCAACATAGAGAACAAGAATAAGCATGGAGTCATCTTGTCGCAGAATATACACATTTGGGTCAGAGTGACACCGAGTGAACCCTGATGCAAGTAAAAAGGAGTCCATCTTGGCATACCAAGCCCGAGGGGCTTGTTTAAGGCCGTAGAGAGACTTCTTTAATTTGCAAACAAGGGATGGATCATGGACATAACCCGGAGGTTGTTCCATATAGATCTCCTCCTCTAGGTCCCCATGAAGGAAGGCACTCTTAATGTCCATCTGGTGGACTTCCCATCTGTTAGCGGCAGCGATGGAAAGGGTCAATTGAATGGAAGTCATCTTCGCAACTGGAGCAAAGGTTTCTGAGTAATCAACCCCAGCTACCTGGGAGAAACCCTTAGCTACAAGTCGCGCTTTATACTTCTCAACTTTTCCATCAACTCCATACTTTGTTCGATATACCCACCTACACCGAACTAATTTTCTTCCTTTCGGAAGAAGGGTAAGATCCCAAGTGTCATTCTTTATGAGTGAGGAATACTCCTCATCCATGGCAGAATCCCACTAAGGAATCCCAGAAGCTTCGTGGAAGGATGGTGGATCAGAAGCAGAGGCGAAGAAGGAGTGAGGTCCAATGAAGTCTGAGTGAGTACGTCTCTCATCCAAAGGATCTCCAACTAAATCTCCAGCACTCTGTAAAGTTTTCCTGGCCCAAAGAGGTCCCGACGGCTCAGGCTCCGAGTCGGAAGATTCTTCACTTGAGTGAGAAGGGACATAGTCCTGATCATCACTACTGTCAGAATCAGAAGACTCAGAAGTTTGAGGATCGGGAGGAGCAGGGAGAGGTGGAACTCACTCAACAACATCATCATCTGAAGAGTCAGAATCTGAATCAGTGGGCAAAAGGACCTCAGTGGAAGTTGAAGTCAAGGATGACTCATCAAACTTCACACTCCTCTCAATATAAAGCTCATGGGTGGTAGGGTTCAACAATCAATATCCCTTCACGCCATCAGGATACCCGACAAAGATACAAGGTTTGGATTGTGGATCTAATGTCTTGCGTTTCTTTTTGGGAATCCGAGCCATAGCCTTGGATCTGAAGACTCGAAAGTGCTCGACATCAGGCTTGTGTCCAAACCAGGCTTCAAAGGGTGTCATCCCTCTTACTACCTTGTGTGGGACACGGTTCTGAATATAACAAGCACAATTCACTGCTTCAGTCCAATACTGTGGAGGAAGAGATTTCGAGTGAACCATACAAGTAGCCATCTCCTTTAAAGTTCGGTTCTTTCTTTCTGCAAATCCATTTTGGGAAGGGCTGTAAGCAACCGTACGCTGCAAAGCAATCCCCTCAGAAGTGCAGAAATCCTCAAACCTGTTGCTCACATACTCACCTCCATTGTCGGTTCGAAGAACCTTGATAGACCGTTCTGCTTGTTTCTCAATAAGAGCCTTAAAGTTTTAAAAATTCTCAAAAACTTCAGACTTAAGCTTAAGAAAATATACCCAAGTATAACGCGAAAAGTCATCAATGAAGGTTAGTATATATAGAGCTCTAGTAAAAGAAGGAGATGGAAAAGGGCCAGAAACGTCACTATGAACAAGATCCAAGGGACGAGTAGCTCTCCAGGATTTTCCCTTGTCAAAGCTTTTTTCAGGGTGCTTTCCAAGGGTACAACCCTCACAAAGACCCTTAGAAAACTTAACTTGGGGTAGCCCATTGACCATTTCATTTTGGCTCAATTGTTCAAGGTAACGATAATTTAGATGCCCAAAACACTCATGCCATAACTTGCTAACCTCATTTGCATGAGTGAGCAAGGCATTGGGCGTCGAGTCAGAAGAGAAGTGGGAAAATGTATACAACCGTGAACGGTGATCTACCTTTCCCTCAGCCACAGTGTAGTCAGAGTTAAGCTCATGAATAATCACCGAGTTAGGACCAAATTCCACTCGCATTCCTTCACCAAGGTGGGTGATTTGGTAAACTGATAGGAGATTGGTAGAGAGATTGGGAACACTCAACACTTGGTTAAATGTTCCACCTTCAATCTCTACTGATCCACTATCGGAAACCGACACATGAGTGTCATCACCCAACGTGATTTGGGACATGCCACATGGTTCAATGCTAGAGAATTCAACCTCTGAAGAAGCCATGTGGTGCGAGGCACCAGAATCAATAATCCAAGTTGATGATGGAGTTGATCTAGCTACGAAGGCCTTACCTTTCTTCTTTTCATTTTTAGTCTCCTTTGCATTAGAAGAACTCACCTTTCTGAGCATTTTGTTTAATGGATTCAGGAACACTTATTTTATTCTTCTCAAGTAAATGAGTTAAGTGATCAATTTGTTTCTGAAAACAATGTTGCTCGTCATGGCCAGTATTCTTACAATAGGAGCATTTATATTTTTCCTTCTTTGTTTTAGGCTCAGAAGTCAAAGTATGAGTGATGGGCTTAACTGGGGGTTGGTTGGTCTTGGTTTCCTTTTATGGGTTGGTCCTTAGTTTCTTTCTTCTTTTCATTTTTCTTGCCCTTATTCGCCACAAGGGCATGTGACTTGGATTTTAGAGTCCCCATTTGAATGAGTTTGTCCTGTTCTCGAATGAGTTTAGACGAAAAACTGTCAAAGGAGGGCATAGTCCAAGTACTACCCAAGGCGGCTTTCGTGGCGTGAAAAGTTGAAACGAAAACAGAGTATTCAGGACCTAACTTAGAAAGAATTGACAAGATCAATTGAGAGTCTTTCTTATCCACTTTACAATCCTTTAGAAGCATTCTAGTGCAGACAAATTTTGAGAAGAAGGCCTGTAGGTTTTCAAAGTCACTAGGGTTTAACCCTAGTAGTTCATTCTCCAACTCATGCGCTCTCATGTCATCTTGCTTCCCAAACATATCATCGAGCGTTTTCCATGCTTGATCGGGTGTTGAGGAAGTTTTGATGTGGAAGAGCAAGTCAGGAGAGACAGGAATACAGATAAGACCTAAGGCTTCATCACAACGGTTGAACCATTTAGATTTTTCGGGTTCATCAGTAGGTTCAGTCTCTAACCCCATGGTAACTCGGTATAACCCTTTACTTCGCAAAACCAATATAATTTTAGATTTCCATTCGAAGAAATTAAAAGGTGTGAGCACTGGTACTTTAGAGATATCCATAATGAAGAGATAGAACCAAGGAATGCAGAAGGAAGGAGAGAGAAAGGAAACAACCACCCCAGAACAAAATTACACCCCCCGAGTTTGGCACTTTATAATTCAGTGCGTTGATTACAACCAGATGCGACTGTGTTCCGAGAACCAGTTTGTCACTCACCTTACAATTAGTGTAATAATGCGCAATGGTGGAGACAACAATCAAGGTTCGTAGGGCACAACAGATCAACACTGCAAGCAAGCACAGAAAGAGAGAAGCAAGAGGGGGAAGAAAGAGCTTTGTGAGAAACAACATCTCACGTCGCACAAAAGAATCCCTTTGTTGTAAGATTGTGGCGGATGCACTCACAAGTCCACAAAAAAAGGGATAGAACAAATCTCAAGAAAAAATGAGCTGAATTAAGCAATACAAAGACACCCCCCTAGAATGCGGCACTTTATAAAATTAGTGCATTTACAAAACTAATGATCCCATCATCTAGAGTGCGAAAAAACATGCAACTTTGACTAAAGAAGTGCTCAAAACTGAGCAACAAGTCAAAAGTTATAGCAAAAACCAATTCCCGCAACTGATGAGGAAAAAGCCAATAAGCCTGCAAATGGATTAAAAAAGTACCCTAAACGCATGCAAAAGGTGTCGTATGTATGCTCGTTGGAAATGGCATGGAATTTGAGATAGGGTTTGTTTGTATTGCGAGGGGGGATTAGCCACCTGTCAATCCCGGACCTCACCCTTTGTCTTCGGCACTCGACGGAAGGTTAATAAAACAAGCCAAAAAACTTACAATGCCAATAAAATGTAATGTTTTTACCTTATACCTTTTAAAAATAATGAAACAACACGTTTTTTTAGAAGAGTGATAAGATAAAAAGAATGCAACCACGTTTTTTAAGAAAAGTGAATAAAAAATGTATTTTTAGAGAGATATTACCTGGCAGCGGACTGAGAAAGCCACGTGGGGATGAAAGGTAGGTAAAAATAGATAATGTAGTGATTGTCCACTATCAGTAAATGCCAGAACAGTCCAAAAAATGCCAGCTGAAGGAAAAAACGCCTTACCAGTCCAAAAAAACGCCTCAACAGTCCAAAAACGCCAGAACAGCGTGTAAAAACACAGGAAAGGAGAAAAAACGCCTTAGGATAGTTAAAAAAATGCATGGAATAGTTGAAAATGCAGCCAGGTGATACAAAAACGCTTGGAACAGGTTTAAACGCCTGGAACAAAGGAGAAAACGCAGCCAGGGGAGAAAAACGCCTGAGGACAGGCCAAAAAAACACCTGGAAGGGAGAAAACAGTTAGAAAGGCCCAAAAAAAACGTCTGGAATAGTTGAAAATGCTCAAAACAGAGGAAAAACGTGAGTAGCTTTGCAAAAAACGTGAGAGACAAGGCAAAAACGTGAGAGGTTTGCAAAAAACGTTTTGAGACAGCAAGGAACCACAACGATGGGGAAGAAGCTCGGAATAGTCTGAGTATACACCAGTGAAGAAAAAACAACGATCCCAACCATTAATCACAGGTCCACGCCAAAAAATGAGCTCTTCTTTTACCCTGCAGCTGAATCTGAACACAACCAGTAAGAAATAACCCAGAAACAACAGCCACAAAGATCTAGAAATATCCAAATATGAACTCAGCTGATAAGCAAACCAACCAAATACCTTAACTTGCAACTGCTGAAACCTCAATACGAGGTGAGCAATAATTCCAAAATGATAATCGAAAAAAACTTGCACACGAGGAAATGAGAAGAAACCAGAAGTAATAAACAACTGAGAAACGAAGAGTGTACGTTTACCGAAACCAGCTTTGATACCATGAAAGAGGGATTCGCGAGAACCGATGTCGAAAAGTGATGCACCACAACGAAGTTGCACTCCAATGGTAACGTCAAGCCAACACAATACGCAAGATCCGAAACAATGGAAAGAAGATTGCAAGTAAGAAGAATGGGTTTGCTCATGCTCATAGATCAAAAAATAGGAAGTACAAATAGGGGTGTTGTGTAACCCCCATGCCTAAACATGGAAAGAACTCAATGACACCATTGACGCATATGACGTTGACTAACGCATATGACGCCACTAGAAGAGGAGTTACAATTCCAAATAAGGAATGTAACTCCTATGACGCATTGACGCAAATGACAATGTCAGATTCTATGACAGAATCTGACACTTGTCATTTGACTTCCTAAGACCTATGACTCTCGCAAGGCGAGATGACTCACCTAGGTGATGTGGACGATGATTGGATAGTCACACACACCAACAAAAAAGTACTCCAGAACTTCAAAGTGACTCCGATGGTATGTTGGTATTATCCTTCACCTTCCTGTCACACTGGAAAGCTTTTTGAACCTAAGGGCCTATTGGGTGGTTTTGCACTAACTCCCAATAACAATAAGCCTATTAAATTAATAGGTCTTATAAGTCCAAAAATAAAGGACTTATTACCACAACTCCCAAATTTTCCTTAAAATGATTCTTTAATCTCTTATACTCCTCCTTTGAGCTCTAAGAAAATAGCTTAGAGTTGTGTGTTTTAGTGGAGAGGTGTCCAGTACATTTTATAGTAGAGAAGGGCCCGAAATACTTGCTTAAACCCCTTATCGCTCCACCTTATCACATAACAAACTCGGCTGATGGGTTGGTCAAAGCGCAGGCCTTGTGGAGGGAATCTCAACGGGTTGAATCCCACTTCCGCCGTGTTGTGTTATCATCTCCTCCCATTTCCATTTAGTCGAGCCCCCGATGTGATTTGTTTCCATGTAGACCCCCTATGAGCCATCCACGTGGTATCCCTCGTGCTCTCTAATTCACCCGAGTCTCCCATTGTCAATGTAACCCCCTTGCATCCATGTTGATCTCGCCACGTCACTTGTGGGCTAGCTCCATTGTTTGACCCGGCCGTTTTATCCATATCAAGTTGGATTATGCCACATTCATGTCGCTTTTGATGCAGAAGGGATTTACATAGCCCTTAGTTGTTAAGGATAGTGTGACTTAGGCCACATAGTACCATTTTTTTTTGGCTAAAGCACTATTCAATAGCTTGCTGAGTCATTAAGATAGCTCGCCCCCATGTTTTCCAATGCACAACTCACTCATAACTCACTGTATAGCTCGATGAGCTACTCTATCAACTCACCCTTGCAATTCTCAAACTCACCCGTGTAATGAAATAGATCGATACATAGCTCGTTATAAGCCCTTCATGTTGAATTATGGGAGCAAAATGGTGGCAGGCCACATGGTGGCACAAGAACCCACCATGTGGCATATTTTTTTCGATCACATACCGAAGACGATTGTAATAGTGTGTCGAATATTGGTGAATGGAAACATCACCCCATTCACACGATCTCTTTGCTACTTTTCCATGACTCGCCATCATTTTTGCCAGTCTCGCCCTTGTGTTAACCTTAACTTTGACCATCCACCATTTTCATGTACGGACTCCATTTTCGATGTTCAAATAGTCGACGCAAATATCTCGGAGTCAACTTTCACTCTATAATGATCCTGGGATATTTTGGGAACATTTTTCCTCTGTATTGTTCTATGGATCAAGGAGATTGAATATCCAGTTGAAAATATGTCAAAAGCCCTGAAATTCAAAGAAGATGCTTGCCTAAAGAATGAATAAGAATTGAGAATCTTGAAAGATGAACTAGAAGATGAAAATAGTAGATTGAATATGTATGGAAAACTAGAGAAAATCTCAAAAGTCATTGATGAAATTTTGGAGAGCCAAAGAGTAGCAAGTGACAAGACAATACTAGGCTTCAAAGGAGAGCCTATGGAGAAGTGTGAAGATGAAAAAGATGGTCCAAGTAGAAAAACAAACATGAAGGTGCCCAAGGAGATAATATCAAGAAGGCCTAAAACATTTAGGCAACCTAATGCATCAAGGTATGAAACAACCTTTAATGGCTATTTCTTTATTTGTCATAATTTTGGACATAGAGCTAAAGAGTGTAGGAAGCATGTCATAGATGACCATCCATGGAGGATAGAAAAGATGAGAAATCAAGGAATGTGGTTTGATTCAATTGTCAAGAAAAGGGACACATTGCCAAATATTGCTTATATGAACCATCTAGTAAATCTTGGAGAGAAGAAGGCTTAAGAGGTATGAATAAGATAGTATGCTAGTAAGGATTGGAATAAGGTTGAACATGTTGTTAGTAAGTGTTATACTCATGAGAGTGATGATTATGGTTGGAATCTCAGTCCACACCAATTTAGAAGCAAGAGTAGTGTCATATGTTACAATTTTCATGAACAAGGACATTTTACAAGACATTTTTGTCAAAATGAATATCCTAGGAACAATAACAGACTTAATGCATTCAAAGGGAAAGGTAAGAAGGTTTTTAAAGTGAAAATCAATCCTAAGAGTGAGTTCAAGTCAACCATGTTTTAGACAGTTTTTGAAAAGTATGATGTTGAGCATGAATACAAGATAAAGGAAAATAAATGTAGGTATGAATAGAAAAAGCATGATAAAAATATAGTATGTGGAGATGGTAGAAAGGAGAAGAAGTCATAGGAATTCATGGGAGATCCCAACTCAAACAAGATATCAGAAGGTGTTCATAAAGTCAATAAGGAAGAAGACAAACCTAATACAAGGCATGAAGAACTTTTACCCCAAATGTGATAGAGAAAGTGAATGAGAGGCATCATTTATGTTTGTTAGGACTTCAAACAATAGATGAAGATATAGGTAATAAAATTATCACACCTAAAGGGACATCCAAGAAGAATGAGAAGATCTTAACGGAAAAAAGAGAGAAGAAATAGTCACTGATCTCTTTCGATTACTATCTATTGTTTTAGTGATATAATAAGCAAGTGTGTGTCTCCTCTAGGATTTTAGGATACAAGCACGCTCTTAGGAATAAATATGTGTTCTTGAAGGTGCATCACCATAAATAAGAGTTGATTAGAGTCTTCACATTGTTACAAGTATGTGAATGGTCAAAAGGTATGTTTGTCTGTCTTTTCATAAGGTGTGTTTACATGAAAAGTCTGTATAAAGGTTATGAGAATTCTTCAAAGATTTTTAAGGGTGTGAGATCAAGTCTTGGTACAGTTTATTAAGCCCTATCTTCAAATTGTCCATCTAGCTCCATTCAAGTATGTCATAGTGATATGTTATGACAGTCATCCTATTACTCAAGTATAGAGTCATGAAATAAGTGAAAAGGTTTTCCAAGGTCTACACCAAGTATATTTGAGTCTCTATTGTGTGTCCTAGTCTTGAGAAGTGTGTAAGTACTTGTCATTGTAACTAAATTGCGACATTATTCAAAGAAATGGTTCATGGTCTAATTTACAGTTCAAGAGGAAAGTGTCAAGGTGTATGTTGATCAGTGTGAACAAGATGTAGATGTTATGAGTTTGTAATATTATCTATAAGGTGTTGAATGCATATTACATCATGAAGGAGAGGTAAATTCTCTCATGAGGATAGTGAACAGGTTTGAGTTTTCTGTAGGAGGTATTTATGGTCATCAATGCATCAAAGTCAATCAGAGCCTATGAAGAAAAAAGAGGAATGCAATAAAAACTATGTGAAAGATCAAGTGAAGATTAATCAAATGGTTGGTTCTCAAGATCTTTGGTATAAGAATGAAATTTAATGAGGTCATGAAGTCATTCAAATAATCCCACGGTCTTGAAGTATGTGCATAAGAATTGAAACAATCATAAGGTATAGGTATGTAAATTTTTATATCATGTCAATTCATGAAGGATTCGGGTGTGCTCCCAATCTGAGTTTGAATGAAATCCTGTAATAATGATTTGTAATGCTATATCATGTTAGTGCAAGTTAGTAATATGATCTATTTTTGTGAGTCTTAGGAGTATATCGACAATCCTTGAAATCAGTTTATCAAGTCTAACTTGGTTGTTAAATCTATAAGTCTGTCACAGTCAAAGTGTGTGTTAAGTTATAACTAAAGGTATACATTCCTTAAAAATGTTGTCATGAGGTCATGGTGTGTTGTCATGATATCAAAGTTTGTTGATAATTTGTGTAAATATATTCAGTCTACATTGGATTTTTTGTAGTCATTTTCATGATGTAATGATGATTGGTTTCAAGAAGGATTAATCTTGTCAGGCCTATAAGGACAAATAAAATAGTGTTGCAAGGAGATACATGAGGTCAAGAAGTGTTTAGCATGTTCTTTAAGGTCTGAAATCTAGTTTGGTGTTGATTTAATAACAAGGTTGTTAGAATGTTGAAGGAAAGTAAAAAAGTCTCTATGATGATCTGATTAGACCATCAGTGACAGAGTTCAATGATGATTTCAGGTATACTTGTGAAGTTGCATAATGATAGATGTGGTGTCATAGTCCATACTTCACATATGAAATGTATCACATGATGGTTATGATCTATTAAGGAAAACAAGAAGGCCTTAGAGTCCTAGAATTCAAGGAAAGAGACATGGAAATGGTAACCAATAGTGACTTAAAGCATTTAACTCAAACAAGGTGTTAGGAAAGCCAAATAAAATATCAAGTTACAGATTAAAAGAAAGAATTAGAAGGTGACCTATGACTTGTAGTGCATCAAGTAGAGATGTGCACCATAGAGGATTGGATGAAGAAACATGAAGTAACTCAAATATTTCGGTTCCATTGAAATATATACAAGAGATATGGTTGTCTCACATCAACTCATGAAGAAAATCATGTGATAATACTTTGTTATGATTAGTTCAAGTTGGTAAGATGATCAAAAAGTGTCTATATGTGTGAATATCAAGAGTTCATATTCAGGTATTGAGGTCAACTCATCAAGTTAAGATTGATATTTCTTTGTAAAGCTTGTTAAGGCCATGTTTCAAGAGGGTAGAGCAAGGTAGTGGATGTTTCAAATGCATCCTTGAGTGAAGAGGAAGAACTTACTATCAATTTTAAAGGATTATAAATGTTGGTAAATACTTATTAAAGGATTTTTGAAGAATTGAAGAAAAGTAAAAATAAAATGGTGAGAAAAATTCCATTCTAGGGCTCTGTGTAAAACTCTCCTAGGGTTTAGTGCGAAAGAAGAATTTGGAGGACTTATACTCAAAGTTTGGACTATAAATTTTGAAGGAAATATATTAACACCCTAAAATCATGGAGTTAAAACATTTCATGATTTGAAACCATCTAAAGAAGCCATAATTTGTATCAGACATAGTATAGTCTTGTAGCACAGTCAAAGAGACCTAATCAAGAAGCTAAGACAATGGATTTGGAGAAATTTTTACAAAGAAAGGTACAATGAAATTTGACACAATAAATATTTACCAAAATGGGTACTAGGAATTGTGCTTGGTTTATTGATTGAGTCAGTAAATCAAAATTTATGACATAAAAGGTGTCTAGGCGGGGCTATAAGGAGTCTAACCAAATGAAGGAGAAGTAAGTTTGAAAAATCCACTCAACAAAGGAGTTGAAGAATAAAATTTTACACACACCCCAAGGAGGTTAATGGGTGCTTGGAAATGCAAGGGGTTTTTTCTGGGTAGTATATTTCTCCAGCCATGAAATCATCAGTGGACTTCTCTTAAAGAGCCTAAGAAGGCAGTTTTAAATAAAATAAGGTTAGTTAATGATTTATTTTGCGTTGGTTCAAGTTAAAGGTTGGATTAGCATTGTGTAAGGTATAGTAACAATTATAAGAATAATTAAATAATAAATAAGGATTTACAATCAAATTTATCCTAGAAAAGAAGATTTCTAAGTCTTGAAAGATTGATTGGAATCTTGAAATAACATGCTACTCTAGTTTAAGACTACTTTTTGAAGCAGAGAGAGATGAAGTTGACCTTGAATCAAGAGTTTCAGGGGCCAAAGAGATTAGAAAGTAAGATTCATTTATGATTTAAGGTACATTGACAGGGGGAAAAGCTCGTGATCAAGAAAGTCACTATATCACATAATGAAAACAATAAAAATTGAAAGAGCAATTCAGGGAAGGGTGTTGATGTTGGCTCATCTATATGGCATGAGGTCAAAATATGAGATCTAATTCTTACATAGTCAGTTAAACAATGGTAGAATGTTCCCATGGGGATCTATAAAGTTAAGTTTCATGTGATAGGTGACCCTTTATGGTAGGGAAAATTTTAGTGGCGAATTTTCATAAACTTGTAAAAATCTAGGATTTTGGAAATTCAAATTGGCAAATTTTCAGCGAGCGGCAACTGAATTATTCACCAAAAATTTCGGGTGACGCATCCCTTGTAGGGTACATTTCACCTATAATTTACACACATATAAGAGCTTATGTATGTAATTCACCACCATTTTGAATCATTTCCTGCACATATTTTCCAAAGTATACATAGTATGACTACCAACACCGATGATCGTACCGTCCATCTATTGTCAAATTGAAACTATAAGCCATCCAACTTAAGACTCTAAGAGTCATCCAACCTTTGAGCCATCCAAACTTAGAGTCATCCAACATCAGATTCGTCCAACCCCACAACAGTCCAACCTTAGAGACGTCCAACCCCACATACGTCCAACCCCACAACCATCCAACCCATGATCCATCCAACCCCAGAGCCGTCCAAACCACGATCCATCTAACCCCATATTTTTCCAACCTCCTCAACCCCAATGACATCAAACCATAACTTTCAGAGTCATCCAACCTCTGAGATGTCCAACCTCTGATTCATCTAACCTCAGAACCATCCAATCTCTGATCCGTCAAACCTCAGACACGTCCAACCCTAGAGACATCCAACCACATAGTTGTCCAACCCTAGATCCATCCAACCTCTAAGTTGTCCAACTTCAAACCTTGATCCGTCCAACCTCAGAGTTGTGAAACTCTAGTGTCGTCCAACCACAACTTTCATAGTTATCCAACCTCTTAGCCGTCTACTTCAGAGTCATCCAACCTTTGATCCGTCCAACCCTATAGCCATCACCGCCTAGATTCGTCCATCCGCAGACCCTTCAAACATAAGAACCATCCTTCCTTAATTCAACCTGAGTAGTCTTGTTTTCAATTTAGCGATATATTACTGGATTTTGTAAATCAGGGTAAGAAGGTTACAAATTTAACCAGTTCAAAAAAGGGTGCAAAGACTTTGCTTGGATATTTTGGAAAGTCACAAAAAATGAAGGTGGTTTCTGTATCAGTTGAAAATATTGACATGTGCTATTTATAGGTTATTCAGTCCTACAAAATTTGATAATTATGTTTTTTGTACTATTTTTTGAACTCTTTGTACTCTATCTGTAAAAAATTAATCATATATAAAATTAATACTATATCTGTAACAATTTAATAAAATTATATGTAGACATTTCACAAATTTCTTCACAAAATAATCAATTGCAAGATATCGATGATCCATTATATGTTGAGGAAGAAAACATTCCATCCCTTGATGACATAGAAGTACAAGAAGTTTCATCGAATTCTTCTGTTACACCAATAGAGGAAACTTCTACTCCAAGGTTTATTTTTTGAAAAAGGAGACTTGAGGATCAAGATATTCCTGCTCAGAGCCCAGATGCACAAGTTGAACCCCAAGAAAAAAAAAAATCTGTCAGAAGAAAGAGGACAAACTGAAGAATTAGAATGAATTCCCAATTTGAATGGGCTACAAAATATCCATTTATTGAACCTGTGAACCCTCAAGATGGTAATGGTGTTCCAACACAATGTCGATGTGAAATAGGTAGTTGGAAACAAGGGAAGGATCACATGATTCAACTCAAACTGGACACAATTGAAAATCATTGTGGGAAAATATATATTTTCCAAAAGCAAAAGGATTGAAGCATAGTCAGAACACACAAATGGAAAGATGCAAAAGAGTGTCTACATGTAAAATATGCATGAGAATATGAAAAGGAACAAAATCGTATGAAAAATATAAATGAAAAAGGTGGCACCATCGTAGCAAGATTAAGTAAATATATGGAGACATAAATGCATGCAAAAAGTGTTCAGTTTGCTACCGTATTCCATATATTGAAAAGGGGAAGACCCATGTCATATTTTAGAGAAAATAAAATTATGTATCAAGTTATTGGTTTAGAGAATGTTCCTCAATCTCATTGGTCAGATACCAGCAGCTGGGAAATTGTAAAATGTCTATCTCTAGTAGAAAAGGAGGATATGAAACAATCTACTCAAAAGGAGAAGTATATTTCCCTTTCAATTGATGAGGTTACTACAATGGATAATAATTCATGGATTTGTATTCATGTTTACACATTTTCTAATGAAGTAAGAAATCTCCACCTCTTAGCAATTCATAAAATGACTGAGAATTGCAATTCTGAAAATATTTACAAATTGGCGGTCTCAAATTTGAAGGATACCCCAGGAATGGATGAATTTTCCATTGTAAAAAAGTTAGTTTGTGTCAGAACAGATGGTGCAACTATAATGCAGGGGGTTAGAAATGATCTATGCATTCAACTTCAGACAACTATTTATCCTTATATGATTGCACTCCACCGCATGGCTCACAAAATGATTCTGGCCTACAAGATTGTGAGCACATTTGAAAATGTAGCTAAAGTGGAGGAGCTTATTTGTGATTTACATGCTTATTATTTAAGTAGTCCAAAGATATTTTTAGAATTTCATAAATTTGCAATTAAACTGACAAAGGGAAAAAAGATGATCAAAGATGTAGATACCAGATGGATATCTATGTATGAACCTTCCTGTAGAATATTTGATGAATATCCTTCATTGACATGGTTTATGTATAAATACCACTAGGATATAGATAAAGCTAAAGATCTATTGTACTACTATCTAACGAACTTAGGAACTGTACTCACACTTTGTGGTGTTTTTCTTATGTTAAGGGAGCTTAATTTTTTGACAAAGCATGCACAAGATATTTCTTTCTACATAACAGACTTTATTAGACTAAGAATACATATGTGTTGGACTATTGAAAGTTTATATATTTCAGATGGATGTTTTCATGGTGTTGCTTTTGAAAGTTGGAATGCATTGACAGACTTGAAAAATCCCAAGTGCTTCTTAAAATACAATATACATGATCATCTCTATATAACAGTGCATGGGAAAGAGATTCTAGTTCATACACTTCAAAAAAGAGTTGATCTAGCTGGTTAAGAAACAAAAGAAGTAAGAGTGACATGACATTTATTTGACACAATATTATCCAAAACTAGGAATGAATTGAAAATTTTCATTGAATTGTTATCTAAAGAGATCCAGGAAAGATTCAAAAATGATAAAATACTTGAAGTAATGGGAGTTGTAAATCCATTGTTTGGAATTTAGCTAGCGGCGTATGTTATACATCCATCAGTCCTTTATTTTTCAAAAACATGACTGATCGAACTGACCATTTCTCCAAGACTGAAGAAATAAATGAAGTTCTGAAGAAGGTATTTTACAAATAAAAATACTTAACTCCCAGTCAATGCATTAAGCTAATACTATGTTACGATAAGTTTAGCTTCTACAAAACCCACAGGAATATGGTTCCATCAGAAGGATATGGAAGGATATTTGTTCTAGTAGTATTCTGCGTGAAGATTTGAGCAAGTATATTAAGCTGTATGAACTTTGTCAAACAATGATTCTAGGTTTTGTGGAAGATGAGACGGTTTTTCAATGCACTATTCTTTTTAAAGTAAAAAGTTTGCAACAAATTGAATAGGAATCTAGAAAGTTGTCTAAGGTTGTATGTATCATGTTACCAATAGAGGATTTTCCTTATGAGAGAGCACTTGCATTATGGAATTCACTAGTATAAAGAAGAGGAGTTGGTAATATTTTTCCTGATCCGGGGGATTGCGACGCATCCAAAAATCATGCTATAATTTTTTTCCAAGACAAGAATGAAAGTGTTGATCAAGGATTGTTCGAATTCACATAGATTTCATTTCTTCTATACATTTTTGATACTATTTTTAATAATTTGATGTATTGATGTATTTCATATTCATTAATGTTAATCAACTGGTCCTAATGAATTGTGTAATTTACTTATATTGCATTTGTTTTTCATTTTTTGTTTTCTAATTGAAATAAGCAAAAATTTATTTGGATTGTCCTATTCATTAATTGATTATTTTTTTACATCTGCATTAAATCAAAAAGGTAAATATTTTAAACAAACAAAAACATACAAATTTGAGCACCATTTACGTAAACACAAAAACATAAACACAATTGCTATTAAGTAGAAATCCATTCACAATAAATATAGTTCCAATTCCAAACTACTCTTGTAATCATTCTCTCATGTGGTAGATTACTTTATGAAGACAAGTATCATTTCATAAATAATTTTTGGCCACTACAATTCCAAAAAGGGGGTTGTAAATAACATTTCAAAGATTTCGGACAAGTTATGTCATATAAGGACACATTATGAGGGCATCCTCTTTTCTACCTATGATTCAAAATCATAGTTGTCCTTACATCTACCACACAGAATAAAACGATAAAATTGGTTGGTCACTATCTTTAAATTCATATGCTAGTGTCGGAATTGTGACAACACACCTGTCACATAGTGAAGTTAAATAATTTTTTAAATTTCTTATGTTACAGGGGAAGCTTGATCTTTTTCTTGTGCAAGAGGCAGAGGAATGTGCTCAGTCTATAAATATCTATCTGCTAAAACACCTGATGCTTACAAATCACGTGCTGCGCTATTGATATTTTAAATAATATTCTCCTACTCCCTCGTAACATCTCCTGCTGAAAAAATTAATGTATCAATATCTGTCTTTTCCTTCAGTAAGATTTTTGGATCCATCTTATGCTCCTTGATTATCCTTCTCATTGTATTATTTTGTTTATTTAATGCTATGAGTTTTTCCTTCAACAATACAAATGAATTCAGGATTTTTTGTGCATTCTTCAAATGTGCTTCAAATACAGTTGCTTCTTTATTTAAATTTTCATATTTTTCTTGCAAAACAAAAATATTAAAGAATTAGTCTATTAGATAAGTTTAAAAAATATATTGCTGCGCTCATAATATTAGGATTTTGTCTATAAAAGATGACTTACCACAACTTTTTCTTTTTCTACATTTGCTATTAAAACATTTGTCTTGTCTTTAGCCCATTGTTGTAGTAAGCCTGTGCTTCAGCATTCAGATTCTCCAACTTGTTTGACATAATGTCTATAATATCATCATCATAATCATTACTATATGAAATTGTGCCCAACATAGCTTTGTTTAGAAAAATTTCAGGCCTTTCCGGTTAGCTCTCTACAAAAGTGAACAACAAAATCCTTTGAGCATGATTATGGTATCAGATATTTATTTCTTTAATCAAAATTTTAGCCCTCCTCTCCCAAGTGCGTACCAAATCCACATTAGACATTACAACTTCTTCAATTGTGCCCCCCATACTATCTGATATGTGATTTTTGAATGCAAAATCTTTCTTCTCATCATTGGTTTATGGAGCTTTACATGGAGGAGGAGAGTCCTATACTTCATGCACATTTTATTGCGGCTGTGGTGGAGGTAGAGTAGATTGAATAATATCATGGGTGTAAAAATTTATATCCTTTTCTACATTGCCACTATCGAATCCCAAATACTCCTCATCAAGATCGATGTTCAAAATTTGGGTTCCGTTATACTTAAGACCACCTAGTGAGAGTCCAGGAAATTCTAAGGTTACAGGATAAAGTGTTCCTACGGAGTCTACAGGAAACCTTCTATTCTT
Organism: Taxus chinensis; assembly: GCA_019776745.2. Classification (NCBI taxonomy): domain Eukaryota; kingdom Viridiplantae; phylum Streptophyta; class Pinopsida; order Cupressales; family Taxaceae; genus Taxus; species Taxus chinensis. The sequence goes on from CM034146.1 coordinate 667,914,253, forward strand.
TCCTGAAGATATTCTATTTGTTTAGACTATACGTGTTGGCGGTATTGGGGGCCTCCTTGCATGTGGAATGTGCTGAGAAGATCTATTACCTGCAAGAAGAAAACAACAAATTATTAAAAAATTATCATTATATGTTTAAGCCTTGTAAATGCTAAAAACATGTAACTCAACAAAACATGCTAAATATTATACATTACAATTTACCTTACGTTCTCGAAGACACAATCATGACATTTTGTTCTTTACACCCATAATCAATTTGATCTTCATCATCTAATTCAATAGTTTTTGAATACAATAAATGTAGAAATATTAAAATATTGTACTAGTTACATAATCTATACTAGTAGTTTGAATTGGTTGATTAGATAAAAAGTAAAGTTTATACCTCTAGTCAAATGTGATGGTAGGCACGATGGACATACTGACCCCCTAGGTCATTTTTGATGAGAAACTCATATTGGTGTTGATTATGTTGAATCCATGTCAGAATCCACAGATACCTCTAGAGGGGATTTACCTTGAGTAATAGCCTCCTTATGAGATATTGTATCCATAATTCTTCTCTGCAAAAGAAAATATTACAATTATTATTTTATTCAAAAATATTTAATGTGAAATTGTTATAACATGAAAACTTTAAAAGCAACTGTTACATGTTGCTTTTCAAGAGAGAGACCATTCATTTTATCATTAATTGCAGTTGGAATTTGTGTGTGCTAGAATTAGAAGAAAGCTTCATGATCGAAAGCAAGTATATAATTGCAAGAAGAGAATAAAGTGAAATTCTTGGATTTATCATACATATTGACACTGTAGGCACGGGAGACATCTATTTCTATTCTGTTAGATAAATATGTGTACCAATCGAATTGTTTCCCTGCTAGTGTCTGCATTATATATTGAACTTCCCAAAACATAATGTCTACAGATCTTCCCTATAACACAATCCTTTCCTGAAAAAGTGATGCAACTACAAGAAATAATTTTTTTGTAATACCTTGTATAAGAAGGCCTCTTGTTGAATGATTAAGAGGAGCTGTAATAATAGACAAAAACGTTAGATGCTTTGGTGGTCGAGTAATATTAAGAAAAGAAGTTGAAAATAGTAAACTTACCATTAACCTACACATTGTGATGAGATTCCAAAAAAAAATTGTCTTCATCTGTAAGGAAAACCTTTGTAGTGACGGGCGGCTGGGTTTCAAATGGTAATCCAGTTAAATGATGTACATTTGTTGCCTCAATTGTGAAATAAATTTGATGATCCGCGAGGAGAATGAAAAACTCTCCCTCTTTTTGGTTGTAAGAGGTGAAAAGGTAATCAAGGATGAAAGTGTCGGATTTGAATTGGGGCATGTTGAAAAGCCTCGTAAATTGTTCTTTTTGCAGCCATTCGGTTGGTGTGTCTTTTAGTTTAATCAGAGTTGTAATCTGCGGTCACATGAGGTTTTTGTATTGGAATTTGGGCGTAGGAGAAGAGGTGGTGCTTTCCATTATTTGGGAGAACTTCAAATATTGGAGAGCTCAGAGGGAGGGAAATTTTCATGGAAATGTGAAGAAATGAACCTTGTAGGGGTATATATAGGGAAGACAAGGGTTCAAGGGACACGCAATGACAAACAATTGGAAAGACATGTTAGTCTTCCAACCCATATTGGACCTATGTGAACTCTCTCCATCTAACCTCCTCGTCTAAACTCCCCAACCAATATGTATGTCCTATATACCCATCTAACCCACCAGTCCATCTTACCTGTCCATCTTGCCGGTGCATCCTATCCATTCATCATATCAGACCAACTCTCCCATCCAAATCCCCGACCAACCTACCCGTCCCATATTCCCATCCAACCTACCTGTTCATCCTACCTTGTACAACCTATCCATCCTATGTACCCATCCATCCTATTTGTCCTACCTACTCGTCCAACCTATCCATCCTACATGACGTGTAAAAGGAATGAGCCACAATTGTTTTCCAAATTCCACTGCTCCACCATGTTTGGTCAACCTACCCGTCGCCCAACATGCTCATCCAATCTACTCATACAACCCAATCACCCCACCTACTTATCCAACTTACTCATCCAACCTACCTGTCCAACCTACCCATCCAGCCTACCCGTCCAACCTACCTGTCTAACTATACGAAATCCAAGAAAATTGTGCCCTGCCAAATCACCTTTGCCACAAAATGTTTTTTCAAAAATTCGCCATCGATTTGAAATTTGATTTCAGATATTTTTCACCAATTCTAAACTAATTTTCTGGGGGGTCTTAAAATGAACCCTGCTTTATGGCTTGATAGAGTTTTTCAAAAATGATCTAAAAGGATCCTTTAGGGCTCTAGGAGCTAAAGTTACAAACAATCCTCATATGCAAAAGATCAGTTTTGTAAGAGAGTTATCAAGTTGAGATAGGTGAAAAAGGAGCTAGGAATGATGTTTTTGTGATGTATCATGCTTAGAACAATTGTTTTCATGTGAATGTGCATATGTCCAGGGGGAGTTATAATGCTCAAATGCTACTATAAGGCCAAAAATAGAGTTAAGGAAAGTAAAACAAGCTTGTGAACCTGCATCTTGAATTTAGGTGATGTTGCCAACCAATAAGGGGTCCTAATATGCTAAAAGAAGATAAATTATGTATTCTCAGGTATGTAATTTTTCATTAATGTAAAAAGGGAGTGAGGAACTAGGAGGTTTTTCATCAATGATAAAGGGGAGATTGTTGGCATGTGAGTGCTTGTAGTGTTGTCATTGATGAAAAGGGTGTATACTCATTACTGAAAAAGGTGTATACTCATTAATGAAAAAGGTGAGAAAGTTACAGAGGATGCTTGGAATCATGATGATAAGGATAAACAAAATGTGACTTGGTTACAAGGGTGAATATTGTGAGATTGGCTTGATCCAGTAGGCCTAATACTTAAGTTTAGTCAGCAAGATGACTTGCTATGGTGAATTGAAGGAATGAGAAAACTATGTAAACATGGTCAAGGCTTGGAAAACATGAAGAGGACATGTTAAGACAAGTTAATGAAATAAACTAGGTAATGTTCAAGGAACATGAGGTGAAACTAACACACCTAGGCCTAATTTAGAGACCTAGTGCAAGCATAACATGGAGTATGGAGAAAATAAAGTTGAGGCAGAGTAGTGAAAATATGAGGAGTGTGTAATAACATGGTAGATAGCGTAAGGAATTTTCCACAGGTCCTTTGAAGGCTACTTGAGAACAAACTAGGAATACATAGATGAATCATGGAGGTTGATGAGTTTTAGGAAATTACATACTAAAATGAGCCATGAAACATGTGAAGAAGGTCAATACAATGTTGTGGTCAAAATTTCAGGTCAAAACTCAAAGGGAGAAGCAAGAAAATGAAGTTTTATTGCTAATGAGTTCTTGAGATGACCATTTCTAGCTCGATGGTGAATTTTGAGATGATCATTCATACGTTAAATGTTTTCATGGTGTCCAACGCTTATCATTAATGTTAGGTCATTAATTCTAGAAAAATTTGCAAGTGGAATGAGTTAGAATGATGGCCTATACTTTATGAATGATGTTTAACAAGCTAAGAAGGTTCCAAACACTCTTAAAACCCTATCTTCAAAGCGATGGAAAAGAAATAAATATTTTGGTCATGATATGGCTTGTTCAGGCTGATGTGATGATTTGGGTTTGTATAGGAATCCTTATACTTCATTTTGGTGGTGGTCTCATTCTCCAGGTTAGCTAGTAAGGCACTGAAATATGTTTATTTTGAAGAAAATTGATAGTACATTAATGTGATGAAGGTTTCATGGTGATAGTTATGATGTGGTAGAAATATTGTAATATCCCCCAAAATTCCATGAAGAGTTTCAAGTAATTTATTTATAAAATCTTTAAGAAACAAGTCAACCAAGATGGTCTACTAGTTAAGGGATAAAAGAGCCAAAAAATAGTCAAGTTAGATTAAAGGGATGGTGACACAAATGCATGTTGGTGAAAACATTTGTGAGCATGGATAGTTTATATAAGTACAACATGACATGTTTAAGCTCATGAATTGATCAAGTGAGGTGTTTTTGAGTCCAAGTTTCAATGGCCAAAATTGTCCTAGTTCTCTTGTCTAGAAGGTCTAAAGAAGGGAAGAGAAAATGTGATTTTCTCCACACAACCCCTACAATTAAGTTCTTTAAATGGAAGTAGAGGAATCCTATGAATTATTTCATGAATTTTTTTGGCATTAAAGTGTTTTGAAATGGTAGAAGCCATCTAAGACAAGACTGGTTTTTAGGACCTAAAACCTAGTTTGAGTTGTCTCGGAAATGCAAGTATATCCATACCAAAAACCTTGAAATGAAGCTTTTTGGTAAGTTGAAAAAAATTCACAAGGAAAATATATTTCCATAAAGGTTCCCTATAAACTATTATTACGTGGTTTGATGAGTGAACTAACTCATTTTGTGAGGACTGGTTTTCTATGTTTGAAAACCCTTTGAGACCTCGTCCAAATCAGTATGCCATGGTGAGAATGAAGGTTATTTAGCTACTCCAAGTCCTTGAAGTTTATATATATATATATATATATATATATATATATATATATATATATATATATATATATATATATATATCACTATAAGTTTTTAATGATCATACATTATTGTTGGTGAAGCAATCTTGTGACTAGTTTTTGAAGCAACCATGACTATGCATGCCAAGCTGAGAAAAAGATTTGAATTGAAGTCCTAAGATTTAATGTGCATGATTCCAAGCATGAGGTGATGTTATATACATCCTAACTACTGTTCCATCCTATTTTAATTTCATGATTTTAATCATAGGGTGAGTTCATGCATCGAAAATAATACTATACTTTGAAGTTCTTGCACCTAGTTGAGCATATGATCTCTAATGGAGTATTGAAAAGGAAATGGCAAGTTGAAGAGGTTGTCAAGGATTTATATGGATATGAGAATACATTTTTTAATATGAAAACTTCATCACAACACTTGGAATGAGTTATCTTTACAAGAAGACAAATTTTCCAACATGAGGAAGAAGACAAAATAGGAATATGGTTGTTATAAAGTGCAGATGTCAGACTGAAAATGGAATATTTTTAGTTACTATAGAGGTGCAAAGAGTTGGGGAAGCTTCTCTAATCCTCCATAGGTGTCAAAGGTTTCATGAAAATAACAATAATAACCAGATCTTGAAATTGACATGTTGCAGATGTAATGCTTGCATTTTTGTAGTTTTGGCGATGTCATACACAACCTACTTTGGAATGAGTTAGAAAAAGTTATAAGGTGAAGTGTGAGAAGTTTAAGTTGAAGGGGTATAAGATATTTTATTCCCATGCATGATAATAAATAAGTGTGTATGTAAAATATCTTTTGGCTGACCACATTTTGTAGGTGTATAAGTTGAAGTGAAAAAAAGGTGAAAAATAGATTCATCCTTGTGTGAGACCAAATGAGTTTTAGTTGTTGAAGTGTGAGAAGGGTCACATAAGTTCATTCATGTATGAATGAGGTAAAATTATTTGTGTTAAAAATATAATTTGAATAATTTACTTGCAGCAGTATGAAGTGAGGAGAAGGGAGGTGAATCAAGGTGTGTGAATGATGAAGATGAAGAGATAAGGAGTTGAACAAGAGATCATAATTTTTTGTATTAGAAAATTAGAAAAAAGTGATCAAAACTATGATAAGTCTAAGTTGTTTCTTAGAAAAATAGGTATTTGGAGCTTCCTTTCAATTCAAGGAGCTTGAAAAAGGTTAAGTGGTTGCTTGACTGAATTCTTGGGATTTGTTGCTTCCATGCAAGTAGGAGCTTGTTAAAGGTTAAGTGGGTGCTTGGCTAAATTTTGGATTAGGTGCTTCAAGTTGAGTGGATGCTCAAAAAATTCAAATCTAAGCACTATTTATAGGAAAATCATCCACTCTAGTTCATTTATTTCAGTGGGTTTTTCTCCTTTTAAGGGTTTCCCACATTAAACATTGTCTCCATATGTTCTTGTAAGTTATTTGGTTTTGTCTGAATGTCCTTTTTATCTCATGAAAATTTTTGATTAAGATTGAATAGTTTGTTAAGTGTTTGAAGTAGTATAAATTTTTTGCGCAACAGTGATTCATCCCTCCCCTCTCAGTGCTTGTGTTTTCCAACACAAATAAGGGAAACGAGAGTATTGCATACACATACAAATTCCAACAGTCCACACACAAGAGACAAGAAATAACACATCTATTGTGCAAGTAACTAGATAATAATTACATAGAAAAATTGAAACTAATCTGTACAAATCATGTGTTAGAATTAAATCATGACAGAATAATATCACAACGTAATCCATAAACATGAGAAAGATGTGTTAGAAATAGAAATATTAATAAAGTAGCTTAGAAATATTTAACATTGTATAATTTGTTCTCTTGTATAGAAATATGACTCCAGTAAGGAAAGGTCATTGGGAAAAGAGAAAGGGTAACATTTAAAAACCATGTTTGATCATGTATTTCCTACGTCATTCCCACATACCCAGCCAAACACAAGTGTTTATAGAAAACTCTAATATTATATCTACCAAATTATGTGATAAAAAATATATGTAAAGTAGACACGTGTAACTCAAGTCATGCTCTAGTATTGGTTTTTGAATTTTTTGAATATTCTAAGAAAATTATTTGTTTATTTTCATATATTTAAAAATCTTGTATTCTAAATTTTTGGTGATTTTTTTGGACTTTATAATGTTCTAGTATTTGTTTATACACGAGATATGATCATCAAGTAGGTCATCCATGGTGGAATCATACCCTACTTGACTAGGATCATCCAAACTTGGTAAAAATTTCTAATGTAAGCATTATTGAAAAGTCTTACTTATCAAAGTTTGTATAAGACCATGATGTATTCCTCATTTTTGTATGATGGAACTTCTTTTTCCATAGCAATTTACTAATGGATCATGTTTCATTGATGGTTAGGGAGACTTTCATGTTCAAATGTAACTACCTCGCCGATCGAAGGAAATGTAATATATTGATTGAGTTCTTCAATTATAGATTTCATTTGTCCTAACCATGGTTTTACCAAACAAAGAGGACTAGGTTTCATATATTTTAGCACCTAAACTTCTATTAAAATGATGCAGAACCACAAGTGGTAAGGAGGATAATAGAACCATGATATTCTGGTGATTTGGAGTGTCATGTGTAATAAATGAAAGAGTGTATATGAGCCCTTATAATGTCTGAATATTACATGTTTTTTTAGTGATTTTATATTTATTGGGACATGTTCCTAATACTTTTCATTGATATGAAATATAATTTCAAAATTATTGTGTCGTAGGTTAAGTATTGTATGTGTATCCATATAATATGATCACTTAATTGGTATTTTCTCCAAATTATATTTGGTGATTGGTGACATGGTGATAATCACAATATGTTTTTCCTGTTTTGATATTTTTCTAGCAATGTGATGGTACATAGACAGTAATACTAGTAAGCCAAGATCAAGGAGTAATTGAAATATGTATCGTGGTGTACATTTGTTTTTTGATAGATTCAATATAATTAACCATATTATTGGCTAAATAGTGCGGTGTAGGTTTACTTGAATTAACAATGTATGTTTTCTCTTTCTTTCTTATTCATACTTGATTTAACAAAGAACTAGAAAACTCAATGGTGTTGAAAGGTGAGAATAACACGTAGATTTATGATTGCATTCTTTCCCAACAATGTATTTTTCTTTCTTACTAGCCTCCTTAGTGGGAAAGGTTGTTCTGATCTTAACCTTATAATAATTATATTAGTATGTACCTCAACTTGTAGAGATAAATAAAGAGTTGAATTGGAATCATTATCATCGATAAAATTTAAATTCAAATTTCACAAATTCTCATATGTCATATTGTGATCATCATTGTCATTTAAATACATATTACTGTAGTATCTTATCATTATGAATTGAACAATAGTTCTAAATTTAGTATGGCCTCAAGTTCTTCTTTTATTTATTTTTTGGATTGATTTATTATTTATATCTCATACATTTGCTGATCTTTTTTTAATTTTTCCATTTGCGCTTGTTGTGTTGATTGAAATTGTGTTTACTCTAATTGTTCCTTGGTAATCCTTAATTTCTCAAAATTTGCTTTTCAAAATTGTTTTTATAATAATTTTTCTTATTTTGATTTCATGATTGCCTCAATAGAATTTGTTTTTCTTGATTTACCTACCTCATAAGTGTGTAATTTATTAATTGGAAGGGGTTGTGTTGGAGGCATAATAGAGGTATCTTGAGAGGATGTGTTCAATTTTGTAATACTTCAGAGGCTATTCGTCTGTTGTCATATTATATTTGTGTCCATCATATATAAATTTGATACATCCATGAAGTGTAGATGGTATTGCCTCTTATATCATGAATCCAAGGTAGGCCTAATAGAAGGTTGTAGTTTAAGGTTTTTATCCATAATGTGACATGTAGTTTGAATCATATTGCGTATAAATAAAACATCCAATGTAATATTACCCATTATAGGCTATGCAATATTATGAAACCCCTTAATAAATTAATATTATTTTTTAGTTTCACTCATATGAATGCCAATTTATTGTAATAAAAATATTGGATATATATTCATGGATGATCCATTATCTATTAACACCCTTTTAATTAAGAAATAGTTTAATCTATACCATAGTATATAATGGTTTATACTAGTCTTGTATGTGGTTAGGAGGTAAATATGTATGGTCAAATGTGATAGTATTATCTATGTTCTTGAATTTATTTGTAATAAAAGTGAAAGCAACATGTGGTGTGTCATGTGGGAGTGTACTATTATGTATTGCCTCATATAAAATGTCCTTTTATGTAGTTGATCTCTTTAACAACTCTAAAAGAGAAATTTCAAAAGGGGTGTTGCATAGTTTATCCAATATATCATATAAAAAAAATTTATTAATTGGATGTATGGGAGGAGCAAGATGTGGTGGAGGATTGGGTTGATTTTCCCTATTTGATTGCCTTCATTATATTGTGTTGACAATATGGACCATTGGTCCCAGTACAAGCTTTTAGGGTGAATAGTGGGGGCATGCTGGTAGTTAGTACAATTTTTAGATCAAGGAAGAGATAGGAAAAAAGGTTGCATAAAATATATTTGGCATTGAATAGTGATGGGAATTAACTTAGATTTAATATAATTACAATAATAATGAAAAAGAGGAATTGACATGTTTCGCTCATCATTTAGAGGCTTTTTTTCATTGATATAATTATAAATGAAAATATTGGCATGAATATTATTGTAAAGAAATAATATATTGTCAAGTAAAAACTATGTGTAAGATAAAAACCCTAATGAAAACTAGGGTTTACAGTAGAAGGCCCATTTTGAAAATAATGATTAACCGTGTTCAATGATAATACTCTAATGATAGAAATGAAATTTGGAAAGTTTTTATATTCATATTATTAAAATAATATTTAACATTCAAATATGAACTTATAGTAAATGATTGATCAATTGGATTGATAAGGGAACATACTAAATATAGAAATTGATAAGATGATATTCAATTTTTTGTCTAGAACTAAGTGATTTGATCGTATGATAAAGCATGGTATAGAGTGTTTCATAAGTAGTAAAGTAATATGTTGCATGAAATGGACTAGTGTAAAGATATATGATCATGATACAATTAAATTTATATATTAATTTGGTGTAGCCATGCCCCCAATGTGGTGGGATTTATATGTGATAGAATACTAATAAGAGGTCGTTAGGTGAAATATGAGATTGAAGTAAGATCGGTATATATTATGCCCCCAATGTGGATATGCCCCCGAGGTGGTAATATATGTAACTTTCAAGGGTTTTAACTAATTATTTTTTCATATGAAGTGTTAATGATAAGGTAATGTAGAGTACTAAATCAGAATGATCAAATGGATCAAAAATGGGTAAAGATTGAACATGTCACGCATAGGTCACAATTTTGTATTTTTGTAATGTTTTATTGTTTTGGTATTTTTGAAATAATAGACATGATAGATAAATGTGATACTAATGGCCCTAGGTAATTGGATAGAAATAGAAAAATTACAAGGTGGAGTCCTAGGTAATTATTGTTTACCCTCAAAAATCACATTAGACATGTGAGAATATGCTACATTTGATGGGGTCATGCATAAGCAGTTCCCTCAAAAATCACATCAAATTAGTGAGAAATGTGTTGTATCATCGAGTAACACCTTAGTTTAAGAACTAGGTAATAATGTGTCAATTTTTTTTAAAGGTTATCGTGTATGTGTGTTCATGTGTAATGTGAAACTTGGTACTATCATCCCTGGTCATAGTATATGAGCCTATGTCCAGGTCACAAGGATTCATATTAGATGTAAGATATTTTTGTACATGAGATTACATTGGTTTCCTATAAGGGCAATTACCACATGGCCACAAACTAACTGGAGCGTGTCATGTAGGAAAAGATAACACATAGTATATCCAAGAAATTTTTTGAGTTCTAATTAAGGTAAAAAAATAAAGGTATGTAGATAATTTCTTTGTTAATAGGATTTTTTATTGGGTTTTCATGTCAATGGCAGATATTCAAAATGATCCACACCCAAACTTATTTGTAACCATAAATGGGCCTAACTAATTTGCTTTGAAATTCCCTTTTGTTTCATTTTTTTACATTAGTGTTTTTCTAGTTCTCTATAAGATATAGGTCACCAATGTCATAATATAAATCATGTACTTTTTTATTGCAATATCTTTGCAAAACATTTTGATATACAGGTAAATTTTCAATACCATAATTTTTTTTCATCCAATGTTTCCAACTCTTTTTTGGTATACATTATTTTTTAGTATATGTCTAAGAGAGAGATGTCATGGTGGTACCTCCATATTTTCAGGTAACACTTCTTTGGCAACATAAGGTGGCCCTTATAGGTGTGCAACCACTCATTTGGTAACCCATAATGTGTTTATAATTTTTCTATTCCAATCTTCACCATGCCTCATGATTGTATTGCTTAGCGCAAACTAATAATGGTTTTATTTGTACATTATTCTTGTATGTTACCTTATGAGTAACAAGGGGTGGAAAAGGAGTGTTGAATTTAGTATTTTGCAAAAAAAAATCTCAATTGTTCTATTTTTTTAATGAATATTCATTATCCTTGATGATGGCCAATGGAAATTTGAATCGTGCAATGATATGTGTACTCAAAAAATTATCAACCCATTTAATAAAATATTTCATAGCAGTGATAGTAAACTTATGACCTTGTGTTGATACAAGGTTGACTTTATAGAATAGATCAAATCCCCCGCGCCGCAAATGGTTGTGGTGAAACTACATATTTTCAATCCTTGTGTTGGTACACATGTAATATTAATATGTGTCTAATATAATTTACATACTCATTCATACTCCTAGAAATATTGATCCATTGTAGGCTAATAATATCCTAATTTGAGTAATATGAATGACATTGAATTTCCACTAAAATGTTTGCCACATTTTCTATCATGTGCTTGAATTAATTTCAAATCAACCTCTTTTCGACCAAGACATTGTAGTAAGGTCCCATAAACTTCTCTCCAAAATAATTTCTTTGAGATAATAATGTACTATAGTTCTTATTTTCCTCGGGATCAAATTCTTCATTGAATAGAAATTGAAACAAATTATTGTTCCACTCTTAAGTGTTTTCTTCGATGTCAACATTAAACTCCTCTCAAATTTTAATATTTAGAGACATTGTAGTCATCTGTTGAAGACATTTAATTATAAAAATGGCATGGTCGTGAGATATTTCAATAAGAACAAGTGAAACAGTACTATCCATGACATATGCATGACAATTATCTTTGTATGGAATGTGATCATTGTCGAACTGTTTGAATTGACTAATAAGTCATTGTACAAGCTCCTTGTATTGGAGAAATTTGTATTATTTAGTTTTGTATATACAATTGACTTGGTTGATAACTAGTTGTGAATCACCAAATACTTCCAATATAGATCTAATTTTTAAATTAAGGTTTGCATGAAGTCTTAAAATTAATGCTTCATGTTACAAAATGTTCTTAGTCCAAGAGAAACTAAAGTTGTTTGCTAATTATATAGGTTATCCTTGTGGATTGATTAAGATAATTCCTAATGTGACATTGGATGTGCATTTTTTTGTTGAAGTATATACTTCATTGATGATGGATGAGGAATGCATTACAAACTCATCTCAAAATGTATCACTAATAAGTTCATGACCTTGTACCAAAGTTTAAGTGATTAAATCATCTTTGACTTGTAATTTAATCAATTTTTGAGGAATGACCTTGAGGTCAAACTCAATGAGTAACATGACCCATTTTTTAATTCAACTCGATAAATAAGTTTTTGACATCAGATATTTTCATGGATTAGCAAGAGAAATAACATGTGTTATTGTAGTTTACATGTAATGTCAAAGCTTATGGGTGGAAACGACAATGGATAGACATAATTTTTCCATATGCGTATATTATTTTGCATAATCAACTAGGGTATGACTAGTACAATATATTGTGCTAATATATATCTTAGGGCATGTTATATCACTGAGATATATAATAATAAGGGATTGTTAGCAATAATAAGCATCATGACCAATTGATTAAGCAAGTATATTTTAAATTCCTTTTGAAAATATTCAACATAGATAAATTGGATGTATTTCCTTAGTAGTCACATTAATCGTTTAGGTTTATCTACTATAATTTTTGCAATAAATTTTCATATAGCTTGGCTCTTACCTTGTAAACTTTCCTAATTATTTTAATCCTTATGGAGGTGGAATTTCTACTATATTTTTTACCTTCTTAGGGTCAACATTAATTCCCTATTTTTAAATAATAAATCCCAATAACATACCTGATGTGACCGCCAAAAATGTTTTTGGGATTTAAATGATCATTAAATTGGTGTGATCATTCAAATAATTTACGAAGTCATGTGCATGTTCATAGCACTTTTTAAACTTTAATAATTTTTCAACATAATCTTCGATAATCTTATGTATGTAAGCATGAAATATATATGTCATTGCAGGTTGATATGTGGTGCCATAATTTTTAAGGCCAAATATCATTATTGCATAGGAAAATTTTCCCATGACGTAATGAGTGACATATTAGTTTGATCATCAAGATTAAGTTTTATGTTATTATAGCTATCGAATTCATCCATGAATGAAAACATTTATTACCCAATGATAGATTCAATAATTATGCCTTTGTATGGTATTGGGAAATCATATTTTGGACATGCTTTCTGTATACACCTAATTTTTCACTTAGCTGACTTTTATTTGTTTCAGACATAATCGACACATTATCTTCCCAGGAGCAATGTCATTAAGGATTTTTCAGGGGGTGATGATTAACCAGAAATGATTACAAGCAACCTTCACTAGTTTCAATGGGCTAGTTAGCAATGGTACTTATGATGTAGCCTTGATGTGTAGTAAAATTATATCACATTTCACGTGATTTTATACCTCTACAGTCATCTTTTACAACTTCCCTATAACATCACATCACCATCCTCTTACAGTCGCTTTTATACCGACTTTCAAAACACACATACCTTTTTCATTTTCCCCTTTTAGCGCATGTAAGTTTCACTCCATCAACTAGGATCCTCTTTAGGCCCCCATGATTTTGTACTTTTCCTAATAAATAGTATCAACCATAATCAATATTGTTGAGAAATATTATTTCACATATGGCAGTATCAACCACAGTCAATATAGTCAGCTAGCACAAATTTTTAATGCCATCATATTTTTATTTATACTTGGACTTTGAGTTCTCTTCAAAAACAACCATCATCACTCATTTGGTATTCTAATTCTTTTCAATCGTCCCTTAAATCCTTATAGGTCTTGAATTTGATCTTACTTATCTTCTTTAGAGTCTACACTTAGAGCACTAGGTACGTAACATCTTCAATTATAGTAGTTGCACGTATTATGGTCTACCCAACCTTTGGAGTCTTCAACTAAAGGTTTTCCTAGATATTCTCTTATTCATTTGTGGTCCCCCACATCAACTCTCTCCTAAGGGTTCTTTAACCTTAGGGGGGAGTTATTGCACGAATGGTGTCTATAATCAAGTAAGTATCTTTGATCTCTATTTTCCTTTATGTAATTTCATATTTGGATGTCTATTTTATGTTTTCATGCATATGTTAGAGTATAACATCATATTTTTAAATCTACTTCATTATTTATATATCATAACTTACCTTATAATCACCATTTTGGGTCTTACATCCTTCTACAACTGATCGATCTTTTCAACCCATATTTACAACCCTAGTTTGAGAATCTTTATCTAATTAAAATCTCTTTATCATCAATATACTATTGTGATCTATTTAGACATTGTTATGTTGTGGAGCCTATTTTCATGTATAAAAGTGTTGAAGATTGTACACTAAGAGTACTGCACACTTTCCACAGTTGTCTCATTAGGGTTTAGCGGCGCAGCCCTCGAATTTTTTATTTTTTTTGCCTCGAAACAAAACGTGCCCGATATACCAAGAAATGTGTTTTTTCTCATATGGACAAGATTTTTGACCCATAGGTTTATGAGACGGTTTTGTCTCATGGTTTTGATACCCATGGTTTTGTAAAAATGCTTAAGTAGTTGTCTGCTTATGTGGTTTTGTGCATATGGTAGGTATAATGTAACATTGCAGATGTGGTTTGAATTCGGGTGTGAATTATATAGAGTTTGTTGAGCATAGTTCCAAACAGATCTAAGTATTGTATTAAGAGAGTGGTGGCTTGTAATAAAATATGAGCAAGTGATTCTTGGTGGACGTAGCCCAAATTGGGTGAACCATGTTAAATATTGTGTCTTTGTGTTGTGTTATTATTAGTCTGCACTTTTATTTGAGATATGTAATATTTTTTGCATATTAGTTTCTACTATTGCGATTCTGTGAGGGATTATTCCGCATATTTTTATCCCCTATTTCCTAACAGACACCATTACCATATTCTAGACCTAGGCTTTAGAACCATATTGGAAAAATATGTTTTTCGTAGGCAAAATATTTTTCGTAGGAAAAATATGGTGTTTTTTCAATAGTATGTGGAACAAATTGCCCCCTCTATTGTGAGGGAAGGAATTATTTATTGATTTTTTGTATAATACCTACATTAATTAACTTATGGGGGTGGGATTTTACTCCCAGAAAAATAATTATAAATTGAAAAGAGAGTGGAAAGGAATGGAGAAGTCAAAGAGAAAGAAAGAAGAAAAGGAGAACTTACATTTCAAATAAGTAAACATGTAGCTTATTTTAGTTTGCAATCATATCATCCAATAAAAGAATCACTTCTAATAAGGATTATATATGCATGAAAGGAACGGAAAAATATAAACACAACATAAGAACACAATTATTTCCAAAGCAATCATGACACAAATCTCGATAAATATATTTTATTTCCTCACAGATATGAATACAAAGTCTCATACATTTTCCTCTCGTGCAATATCTTGTACAAAATCACATGTATCACAAAGTCTAGACAAAATCCCCACCAAGTCTCTAGAAATTTGAGTCCCCTCAATAAATGATGAAATCTCCATCTACAATATCCTGGAGAGGAAAAATTTTCTCCACATATATCTACAAAAATTTCCTGTCAAAGTTTCACAAAGTAACTCTTCCCACAAATAAAAATATCACATTGGTAAAATTCCTTGATAAAGATTTACAAATAATATTTTATGGGGAAATTACCCCTATTTTACAGCTACATACAATGTTAAACAAGTCAATTTTCCCAAAATAGAAACTTGCAAATTGGAAAATTCAATTTACACAACATAGAAACTTGCAAATTGACAAAGTATATTTGTAAAACCTACAATTTGACTAAGTCAATTTGCATAAGATGAGAGATATAAATTTGATATGTAATATTCACAGCAATAAAGTGGCATTTTACATACACAAAAATGTGTGTCCAAAGAATAAAAAACCAAATTTGACAATACACAGCTAAAAACTAAGAATTTCCCCTAACACATCATCCTTATCAACTCCTTCCTTCAAACTTGTGGCCTTCTATATCAGGGTGGTTCCTCTAGATAATTATATTTTTCCTTTGTGGTTTTGGGAGTGGGGATCTTGGGGTGATAGCCCCTAGCACGTTCAAGGGGCATCACGGCCAAATACATACATAATTTAAACTTCTCATATCCTTTGGAACACCTTGATTTTTTGCATCTTCATGCCAAACATTTACACTTTACATTTAAGGAATTGGGGTAAAATTCAAATGATAAAAATATTTGTCACAAAAGAAACTTCCTACTCAAACACTTCAATGGGGTTTTAATGCCTATTTGCACCTCAAAATTCCATCCAAGTCTTAGTCATAGTTTTGGCGTGCATTTGCACTTGAAATTTTTTCCCAAGTCTTGGTTGGAATTTTGACATGTGTTTTCACCTGAAAAGTTTTCTCAAGTATTGGTCAGAATTTTGACACCTTTTTTTCACGTGAAAAGTGTGCTTGAGTATTGGTCATACTTCTGACGTACATTTGTATCTCAAAATTTTAGCCAAGTCTTAGTCAAACTTATAAGGTGCATTTACACCTCAAAAAAATTCTCAAGTTTTGTTCAGAATTTTGATGTGTTTTTTCACCTCAAAAAAAATTCCAAGTTTTGTTCAAGCTTCTAACGGGTTTTTGTACCTCAAAATTCTAGGCAAGTCTTGGTCAAACTTTTGACATGAATTTTCACCTCATAAGTCTACCTAATGATGGCATGGTATCCTAATAGGTGTTTTCATTGATGCAAAACCACATTAATGAAAAATTTAATGTTGTATGATGATATCATGATGATGTATATGATGCTGACATACTGGTTCATATGTTTTTTAGCTGACTACAGTGGGATTCAGTGAGATGCGTTTGCTCTAACAAGCCCATGCAGGTGCCTAGGAGATGTAACTTGACAGTATGAGCTTCTTGGATGCTTGGTAAGCATGTTGACATGATGTATAGAATTTTTTTAGGGTTCTTGAGCACTCACAACAGTGGTATGGTGCAGGTACAGGTGGATCTCTTGGTTATAGGTGCTCATTGGGAGCAGGTATGCTTGCTTGGAGGTGTGAAAGTGTGTTTTGGAGATATATGAGTCTCATGGAAGCATTGCATTAAGGTGTATCATGGCATATGAGGTATTTTTGGGTAATTTTTAGAGGTTTACATGTTCAATTATTACATTATTTCAGTTGCCCCTAGCTTCTACAGTGAGGATCTAACATGCAAACATAGGTAAGTCTTAGTGACTGGAGAGTATTGAACCATGGAATTGATATTATGATGATTGGATATGTTATAGGGATGATTCATAGTGCTCTTGAAAAAAATTTCAGGTACCCATGATGTGAATTTTGCAAGATATGACTGACTTTGTTAGACAGGGTCAAAATCAAGTCAAAATCCAGCTCGAAGTGTAACTTCATGATGCTCATTGTGAATAATGTGATTTGCAATGGGACCTTTTTTCTTTCAAGGATGATTATAAGGTGATTTTATAATGTTTCATAAAAATAATGAGGTTGTTTGATTGTCATGATTTTATGAACGAATGTTAAGAAGGCAAAGTGGTCTAAAACCCTAGTTAAACCCTAACTAGGAGCAGTTTGCAGAGAAGTGAAGTATACTGACCCAGTTTTGATATTTAATAAAATTTTATGATTGGATGATTGTATAGGAATCCTCATGATTTCCATAAATGTATGGTTGAGGTCATGGTGATGAGTGGGCCCCACCTAAAAATAGTAATTTCTGAAAAATAAGGTTTTAGGACAAGATGGTCCAAAGGAGTAACATGAAAAATTAATGGTGCATGATGAATTGGAGTTTTCCTTGATGTAAATGATTTTTAAGATAAATTTAATGTATTTTCATGGTGTTTTGAGGTCCAAACAGGTTGACTGGTCAAAGGGCAGTTTTGGGATCTCAAATAGCCAGGTCCAGTAAAATGAGCATAACTTGAGCTACAGGTGGAGTTTTGAAAGATGATTCAAGTTGTGTTGGAAATTATATTTAGATATATTTACATTGATATATTTATTTTAGTCATGATGAGGTCATTTGATATGGTTTCCAAGGATCATTATTTGGTAGAAATATTTTTGGTAGTTCAATACAACATGTGTTCCAGTGAAAGTTTGGTGTTATTTGAAGCATGATATGGATTGGTTGATGCTTCCTATCACCTGTAATGTGAAGACGAATGATGAATTTTACATCCAATTAATTCATTTTTAGATCTTTAATGTATGTATAAATGATTTTATGAGCTAACCTTTGGAAACAACATTTTTGGCAGGTTGATCTGGTGAAGGCAAATGTTGTTGTGGTTTGAATTGAGAAGGTATGTTTCATGACTTATAACTTTCTTATAATTGTTATAGGTTATGAAATTTATTTTTAGTGGTCACATGGCATGTTTGGTTTATTAGAAGTTATTTGGTGACCAGATGAAGTTTCCAGGGTGCTGAAGGGTGCAAGAAACAACTATTTTGAGAAATACAAAGAGCATGGGCCCATTAAACGAAATAATTTGATTGGTTGATATTAATTGAGACCATTTATGATGTTTAAATGTTAATTTAAACATTTTTTGGTGATTTATGGGTCATGAATAAGGATTTTTTTGAAGTAAGGGCATTTTTATCTTTGTGCCCATGGGGTTTTGAACCATTTTTGGCACATGAAATGATGGTTTAGGCTAGGCCGACCTACTTGGGTCACTTGTGGTCTATTATGATTTAAATTTATAATTTTTCTATGATGCATGGGTTGAGCCAAAGGAGGTAAAATGTTTGAGTTTTAATTTGAGCCTTGGTGAGGCTATAAAAGTGAAGTTATGGGCATATTGTTTCTAGCTTTTGAAACCCCTTTTATCTTCTTTTGAAGAATTTTTTTTCTGCAAAGAAAAAACCTTTGGACCTAGCCAAAAAAAAATTGGAATTCCATTATATGGAAGCTTCTAGTTGGGTTTTTCATGAGGATAATTTAAGAAATTGCAAAGTTGGTGTTGTTTCCTTGAGAGCGAGTTGGAGAAGGAGGGTAGATTTGGATGCTTGAGTTTGGATGATATATTCATAGCATTTTGATGTTATTTGTCAGGTTTCTAAGGTATATGTATTTCAGATATGATATTGATTTTAATAACATTCTCATAGTTCCATATCTTCATATGTATTCATGAGACATAGTTGATTGTCTCAAGAGCTATTGGTTGTATCTTCTTGATCATTGTTGAAGACATTGCATATTGTAATCTGGTTTGAATATAAAATTGAAGTGTGTTGATATGATTTTGATATCAATATAAGTTTTTTTAGTATTATATATTGTGATCCTTGCATTGCATTAATTTATTTGTGAAAAATATCTACTTTGATGTGTTGTACATGAGCATGTGTGGTTAGGGTTTGAAGCACAAGTGTGTAAAGGTTTTATTGGGGACTGATTCACCCCACCCTCTCAATCCTTGTCACCTCCAAAAATTGGTATCATATTAGGCCCTTGGAATTAGCCTAATAATCTAGAGGGAGATATTTGGTGACAAGATGACACCTGCATCATTTGGAAACAATTCAGATTAATACCTTCATGATAAGGAACACAAGTGCGAATGCTGACATGATTAACAAGTTGCTTGCAGTCTCATGAAGAAGTAGTCAAATTTTTAAAATCTCAACTAGAAAGAGAGAATCATCAAACATGAGGCTGAAAAAAAAAATAATCAAGGTTCTAACAAATCAACTTGAGGAGGACACAAACTGAGTTGAAGATCAAGAGGAAAGAAATAGAGGATTTGAAGAAATATTTAGGTACCATGACAAGAAAAGTATTATCCTTTCAAGGGAGTTCAGAAAATATAAGTAAGATGTTGGAAAATAAAAAGGCATATGGTGATATGAACAGGCCTAGGACTTCAATGAGGGTTCATCCAAATCAGAAAGAATGAAGAATCAAGTCAATGATCAAATGAAAGCAAGGCAGCCAAGCAAGAAAGAGATTTCAAGGTTTCCACCTCCTAGAAGATCACCTATCAGGAAGCCAAGTGCATATAGGTATGGTGTCTTTCATGGTAATTGTTACAAATGTGGTGCTTATGGACATAGGGCTAGTTTTTGTAGTCCTAAGGTTGAAAAGAAGGATGATGGAAAAGGAAAGGAACATTGTGAAGAAAATAAGGAAGAGGAATGTCAAGACAAGAAGGAGAAAAAAGTAGGTCAAAGATATGGAGCTGAATGTTATCATTGTCATGAGAGAGGACATCTTTGCAAAGTATTGCAAAATGGGCCATCAAACACAAGAAGGTATGTAAGAAAATTCAATGGGTATTGTTATGCTTGCAATGGATATGGACATAGGGATTTTGAGTGAAAAGGGAGAAAAGTGGAATGTTTTAGGTGCCACAAGATAGGGCACATTGCAAGGTTTTGTAATGCAGGTCAGTTGAAGAAAGAAACTAATGACCTAAGCCACAAGCTCAAGCATACAAAAAGAAGGATGAACTAGTCAAAGTGGTAAAGAGGATTCCAAGGATGTGACTGAGCGAAAGGAGGGATATGTTGCAAAAAATGTGGAATCAAATAAAGATGAAACAATCAAGGTCCAAGAAGAGGGCTTGATACCTACTTAGGTCTCTCATAAAGCTCCTCCATGGTGACATATACCTCTATTAGGCTTCATAGAGGTGTATAGGTGCAAAAGAAGAATTGAAGTGAGGGGGAGTTGTCTTAGTCAAGTGTGTGTCTTCTCAATGATGTTGGGTATGTCATTTCAATTCATATAGCATGTTCCTATCATTTCCATATGGTTGGGTTTGCTTTGTTTGTCAAGGTTCAAGTCTTATAATCCTTCAAAGTATAAAATTTTTGTTTCCACTTTCCAAGTTTGCTTTGTCATGTTAAAATGTCATATTGGGACGACTCTGAGGATATATGAGTCATATTGGTTTCATATGAAAAGTTATTATGCCTTGATAATCATGAAAACGGTCTATTATGTCTCAAGGAAGTCAATTCCAAGTCAAAAGAAGAATGATGAGCTATTCATGTGTTTCTAGAGCATGCACCATGTTTGTCCACTAGTCCATAAGGTGTATGAAGTTCTGAAAGTGTTGGTCAAGTAAGCAAGGACCCTCATGGGTTCATGAGCATTAATTCTTCAAAAGTGGTATTGTACTATCATTTCAAGAATTCCGAGTTCAATGTATGTGTCTTAGTAGTAGTTTGTGTCTGAATTGTTGCTAGTGAAGGTCTTCAATGCATATACTATGATTCTTTCATATTTCTTATCCCTAAAAAATGTGTTGAATATGCTCTGAAAACTTTGAATAAATTTTTCAAGTGACATCTCAATCAGTACATTACTACAGAGATGAACTATGGCAAGACATGCTCAAAAGAACATGAGTGCTATAAAGTTTACCAAAAGAGTTTCAGGTATGATATTACCATATAAGGCTATGTATCAGATACATGTGTGCTCAAGTGTTTAAAAATTGCTATGACATAGATCTTGATGGATTTTTTGTAGTCAATAGAGAAAAATTTGAGCAAATAGGGTCTTTCTCTGCCCTTGACTTAGTTTTCATAGTATCTTTGTGTAGTATTAATGGAAACTCACTTTTGGAGGCTTAAATGGTGTAATATGAAACTAATATTTTGTGCATATCTTATAGACATAGTTGGATAAAGGATAAAATTTGTTTCCTGTGATTTGAATGAAAAATCTCTCAGGAGCTAATGATAGTATTAAGAATTTAGACTAAGGGACATAATTCTGGGTTATACACTCTATACTAAGCTCAATGACCTGGTACAAGGATTAGGAGGATGATACAAGGTAAAATTGATGTCTCTGGTATGGTTCTCATCAAAAGGTGTGTTTTTATATTTTGATTCTAAGTCTATAGAGTCATGGTTGACAGTCATGTTTAGGGTTGTGGTTCAGGTTCTCACTCATGATGAGATCTTGTGTCTGTGTCATCAAGTCAAATTCATTTGGTCTATAATTTTACATGTAAATATATAACTTCCATGAAGTGTGTGTATCTATGGAAGTGTCATAGAAGTTTCAAAAGGTTTTGTGTAATCTTGCCACCATATTTTTAAGACTTGTATGTATGTGGGTTCATTGGAATGAAGAGCTACAGAAAAAAAGGGAGTATGAAATCAAATGGAGTCATAAGGAGTTGTCATGAAGGATTTAAGGTGTTGTAATGTGCATGTATTTTTCTTCTATATGTATGATGCCATAAGTGTAGTCAGAAAACTCAAAAGAGAAGGCCTTGCATACCATTAATGAGGGTTATCAGTCTCCAAAGGCCTGTGTTTGCTTTTGGTCTGTGTTGATCTCTTTTGTATAGTCATGGGCTTCACAGGCATTTATTCTTCTCTTTCAAAAAGTTGAGGCATCACAAAGGATATAGTGAAGGTGATAAAGTGTTAAATTGATCATTTTATGGAGTAAATGGCATTGTTGCAGTCAATGTTGCTCAATATCAAGCCTTTTCCAAGCAACTCAAGGTGCTACAGGTATGAGAAATAGTTTCTCTTGATATGTAATCAGTAAAAGAGGTGTTTATCATGATTTAAAATGTCATTGCAAGGTGGTAATGCTACTTTGGAGGAGATAAGATAAAATTATGTCAAAATGCTACCTCACTGCCTCTGACTGGGAGTGAATAGTCCCCCATGAGTGGTATGCATGGAAACTCATGTTCGAAGGTTCTAATGATGAAATTTTGGTTCAAAAATTTGTACTTATCATCTAGACATGTGGGACTAGAGGTTGTGAAAATTTGGAGCTCAAG
This sequence comes from Taxus chinensis, assembly GCA_019776745.2. Lineage (NCBI taxonomy): Eukaryota > Viridiplantae > Streptophyta > Pinopsida > Cupressales > Taxaceae > Taxus > Taxus chinensis. Next base: position 667,937,207 of record CM034146.1, read on the forward strand.
ATATGTATAATTTTTAATTTATGAATGAAAGTGTTGAGATGTTGATTTTGTGGCCTAAAAAGGCCTATTTTTGGATGATATCAATGGTTTTTGTCTACAAGGAGTATCTTCATGATTTGAGAATGTGTTTTGCATCTGTAATGAGATCCATGAAGTGTCAAAATCTATATATAAGTTAATATATATGGTCTAGCTCAGCTTTTATGGTGCTACTTGGTTGATCCTCATCATGTTTTTGTGCTAAAAGTGCATGACTATAGTACAAAATCAGAGTTAATGGCATCTTAGGTTTGAATGGTGATTTTCCCCTCATAATAAGTGCAATTCTTGGATGGGATGTACTTGTGGAATGTTTCAAGTGCTTGAAATCATTTTTTTTATGATCTCATTTGACATGTGCTTGTGAAGGTTTCTTGGCAGTCAATGAAGAATGTGATTACCTACATGTTTAAGAAGAGGTAGAGCATGATTTCAAAGGTATGAAATGTGTCTCAAAGCTTACTCTCATCTTGAAAAGGTATGATATTTCTTATATCTATGATTTTCATGAAGTGATTGTTCATGGAGGCTCTTGTTGCCTGTGAAATCTTGAAATTGTGTTCTTGCTTCATAATAGTTACCTACATGCCTATAGGAGCTCAAATTTTGCATGGTAACAATGGTGGTGAAGTATAAATAATTTATCTCAATCCTTTGTATTATTTTTTATGATTAATGTGATTGGAGTAGTGTGTTCATGGGAAAATTGATCGAGTTTTTTCCTAATAGTTGGTTTTTATCCTCTAGAGAAGACTGAGATACATCTATAGTGTTCGAAGACAAGGATATGACTGGTAAGAAGTTGTATTCTTTATTTAATGATAGGGGGAGCATGGTATAACTCAATAAGGAAGAAGGTGTAAGTATTTAAGAGCTATAAAGACATAATTTCTTTCTAGATGGAGTTGTGATAATTATATGTTGTTGTTAACCATCTAACAATGTTGGAATGTTGTTTTAGCAAGAATATATGTTGCTCAAGGTGTGTGTGGGCTCTCCAAGATAGAGGGAGTACTTGGTTGTTTATCCATGTGATTAAAAAGGTGTTCTCAAGGCTATCCAAGGTGTGTATATGAGGTTTTCTTACTTGTTCATGTTTATAGTAGTATGTATTGGCTTAGCTCAACTAAACATGACTGTAGAAGACTGAAAACGTTGATTTGGGATTGCTAAAAGTTGTAATGGTGATTTTAAGGTATGGTAACAAGGCTAGTTGCTCATTTTTGTGCTTAGGAACTAGAAGTAGAGGCATTAAGTCCAGGGGAGTGTTATTTGGTTAATTCAAATCTCAGTCGACCTATGGATGCATGTTGAAATTGGTGATTTTTGCTATAAGAAGACTATTTTGGACTCATAGTATTGCTCTTATGTATGGAAGCAATAATATGCCTTGTTTTGCATGATTTAGGCCTACAAATGATGGATCATTTTCAAGAATGATGGAGTATTGATGTGGCATGGTCATTCATGTCATTTTTTGGCATGCTAATGGTGTCGTTACCCCCTATTCCAAGACTGTTATAAGTGCTCTTAAGAAGCTCAGAACATGGTTTTAGAAGAAAATGTGCTTGTTTGCATGACTAGAGGATGGAGAATGTCTATCATGTATAACATTGTAACCAATCATTCATAGTGTAATTTTTCACAATCTTAAGTACAACCATCTAATCTAACATGGATGAATATCCACAAGATGATCTTCTCTTATCTTCTCATCCTGTAATGGATGAAGATTTGTAAGACAATATTCCCATGTATGATCCATTTGAACATACTAATTTTAATCTTGGTATTAGTGATAATATCTTATATTTTCACCCACCCTTTATTGGAAAACACCAATTATTATGCTTCAAAAAATTTCCAATTTCATATCTCACCTTATTAAATCAGCCATATTTGATGGTATTGGCCACTCAACAGAAAATCTCATTTTCATTGTGAAATTTTATGTGTGTCTTATGATATCAACCACTTAATGAAAGTCCTAACTTTTTTTATAAAACTTTAGACCCACTTGACTACATTGGCCACCCTAATTACATCATGGCCGATGTCAATTCATTTTATTGTGTCTCAAATAACTGCATTAATCACCCTTATTACATTATGGCCATTGTCATTTTATCTCAATATCTCAACTGAATACATCCTCCACCGTGATTTTTCTATGATGGTCAATGTCATTCAGAAGTATAATTTTTATGACTCGACGTCATCCTATATCATCTCTAATTATTTAACCTGTTACCTTTTCCATATTCCCACATTGAATTGTCATTCTTATAAGAAACTAATGGAACTCAAACCTAACATCACTTACAATGATCCATTACCTCTTATTTTATCATATGTTGGGGCATCTCTTGATGCCCATCCTTCTCATAATTCACATTTTAGAGCATCTACTGATGCCTCTCCTTCCCTCATTTCATGCTTTGGGGCATCTCATGATGCTTACCTTCACTTCCTCTTAATATTATTCAATTTCTCATTCTATCATACTCTTACCTTGGGGGCATCTTACAATTCCTATTCTTTCTCATCATTTAGCTTTGGGTCATCTTACGATGCCCTTCATCTCTCTCCATTTTATATTTCATCCAAAAACCTTATGATCATTAAATATAAAAAAAATCAACTCCAATCAATCTGCAAAGAAATTCACCTAACACTTTGAGAGCATACCCCACCAAGAGTATGTTTTCCTGGTGCATTTAGATATGCATGTTACCTTTCATGTCATAGTTACTTACATTCTCCTCTCACGAAATGCTTCTCTCTATTATCATATTTTAATCTACCACTCATACATCCTTTTCTATACATAACTTTATTTTCTTCTCTTTTAGTACCTAGTTAGATATGTTTATTGTAAATTTTCGTTTAAAATGTTGTTGACTATGATTTATGCAATAACATGGTGCTAACATCTTATGTTTCTTCTTATAGTATCTTATATTTACACATTTTTATACCTTTTTCATCCTTATTTTTTATAGGATGATTAGTTAAATTGAGCCCTTGTCTCTCGACTATTTCCTTACATCTTTTACATATTTAATTTCGCAATATGATTAGTTAGGTTGAGCCCTAGTATCCTAGTTAGTCCATTACATCCTTTATTTTAAAAATATAATTAGTTAGGTTGAGTCTTAATCTCCAAACTAGTCACTTACATCCTTTTATGATCACATTTTTACATGTTGGTTAGTCTAACAACCTCATTTACCCCTTACCATCCTATAGGCCTATTAGTTTGGTTGATACATTTTCCAAGCTATTGGCTTTGATTTTTATCCTACCCATAGGATTTTTATTTTGGTTGATATTTTTCCCGAATACCATCATCTAATTTGGGTGCATGAAGTTACATTAAATCCTTATTTTACCCATTATGACTATTATTTTAGTTTATATTTTTCCTAACTGGTACCACTTACTTGGGATTACATATTTACAATCTAATTTTACCTATATTTTTAGTTTTTAGATGTGATCATGCATTTTCACCTTTGGGATATTACGACTTGTTTTATTATCTACACTGTCGTATCTCTTTATTTTTTAGTTTTTGAGTTAGCATCATAATACCTTTACACCCTCCTTAAAAACACCCATCCATTATGATCACTTACATTTGTCTCCCTAACTTATCTAGGTGTCCTCTTAGAATGAAATAGCAATGGTCAAGATTATCCTCTTATCTCCTTAAATCATTTGTGATTCTTGTAGCTCAAATCTTGCAGTCTAGCTATCTATTTGGTTTACATCCACATTTTACCCTCTTTTGAAGACAATTTAAAATATGTTTGTCACTATATCATCCATTTTAAATCATTCTTGGGGCATCCCAAGAAATAACTCACTATCTCCCTTCTTACTACACACTTCCTATCCCATAACACTTGAGAACAACAAAATGTAGTTGCTACATACTCATCTTCACATGTGGATAAAGCTACAAGAGAATGATGTTTGCTTAGCCAAGAGACAAAACACTTACCAATAAAAAAAATCTCCTCCACTTGTTCTCCTTATGTCATCAATGTTGCCTTCCTAATCTACATATGTGAAATACTTTACCCCAAACTGATTTCTTCTTGGATACCAAATCCCATATTTCATGGTCCCCATAAGATATCTACATATCTTCTTGACTACTTGTAGGTGGTTTTCTCTATGATCTTTTTGAAATATTCTAACTAGACTAATTGATTGCATGATGTCAGGCCTAGAGGTACTAGAATATAATATTTTGCATCATGGATCTATATGTGATTTAATTTACTCTTGGTGAGTTGTCTTCTTTGATCAACTTGCATCCTACAAACATTGGTGTTCCTACTAGATGACAATCCTCCATTTGAAACCTCTTGATCATCTCCTTTATGTACTTAGTTTGTGAGATGAAGATGCATTCCTAAGACTAACTGATTTGTAGTCCTACGAAGAATGAAAGTTCTCCAAGCATTGAAATCTCAAACTCCTTCATCATAACTTCTGAAAATTCATGTGTCATGTTCTCACTATATCCTCCAAATATTATGTCATCAATATATTCAACCATAATCAATAGATGAAATTATTTTTCCTTCATGTATAGGTTGTTGTCTTCCACTCCTTTCCTATAACCTTGATCAAATAGATACATATCTAATCTATTGTACCAAGATCTAGGAGATTTCTTAAGGCCATATAAGGCCTTCTTCAACCTAAAAACATAGTCCTTGTCCTCTGTGAGTGAAAAACCATCAGGTTGTTCAATGTAGATTTCTTCATTTAGGTTCCCATTCAATAATTTTGACTTGACATCCATTTGGTATACCTTGAACCTTTTTTATGTTGCATATTCTAAAAAGAGTCTAATGGCCTCCATTATAGCCATTGGTGCAAATGTTTCCTCAACATCCACTCCTTAAACCTGAGCATACCCTTTGTAAACAAGTCTTGACTTATTCCTTGTGACTTTACCTTTTTCATTGAACTTGTTTATGAATAACCACTTAGGTCTAATTACATTCTTGTTCTTGGGCCTATGCACTAGTTCCTAAGTCTCATTTTTCTCTATCTGGTTTAGTTATTCATTCATTGCATCAATCCAATTTTGGTATTTGATGGCTTCCACAACATTCGTTGGTTCAATCTTGGATAAGAGAGCAATTTTCTCTTGGTTTTGGAAATTCTTTAATCTTCTTATTGTTTGTATGCCTACCTCCTTGTTGATAGGGTGATCTCTCTTAATTTGTCTACACATTATGGGCTTATCACACTAGCGTTCATACTCTTACTAATGTTACCCCCTTCTCCCTCGTGTATGGCATGGAAGTAGTTATTCCATTGGAACTTAAAATATCAACACTATGAATCTCTCTAAAGGGAATCCTTAAAGACAACGAATATCATGAAAATCGCTTACACGAATTAGAAATGTTGGATTCTCATCGCATCCAAGCATTGAAAAACCTCCGCATATACCAATCCCGCATTTCACACAATTACAAACACAAGACACGTTCCAGAGACTTCAATATTGGTGACCTCGTCTTACAAGAAAACCAAAAAAATATAAAGACTGAAACAACACTCAAAGGTAAATTTAATCCCAACTGGCTTGGCCCTTACGTTTTCACAGATAAGCTTGGTGGTGGTGTTTACCACCTTGCCACCCTTCTCGGAATACCACTTAAAAATCCATTAAATTTCATGCATCTCAAGAAATATTACACTTAAATTGACATGCTACACTTACCACCTTATGGTGCACTCTAGTTCCTCATTCCACACTCGACTGTCGAGGGTTTACCAATCAAATGGAACTTACATGTGATATTTTCTTCATCCACCATTTCATGTATTAGTGGCATACACCTTAGATTAAATCATCACCCCTTCTTATCATCATATAGTGACATATGCTGAAGGATAAATCGTCACCCATCTTCATCCTTTCCTCTTATAGTGATATACTCTTAGGGATAAATCATCACTCCCCAGTTCAACAAGTCATGGTATATGCTTAGTATATATGGTCCACACACATCTTTCCATATATCTCATCCCCATACACTCATTTCATAGTGATGTACGCTTAGGGATAAATCATCACTCTTTCATTCAACAAGTCGTAGTATATGCTTAGGATATAGGGTCAACAGACATCTTACCGCATGTCTCATTTCATCACCACTACACATACACACTCATCACAACGCGCTAGATACAACCTATACTACGCAACCTTTTCCCAATGACTCACTCTTTTTTATGGTTTATTATTGACTGTTGAGAGGGAAAACAAAATAAACCTCACTACATACACATTCCATCCACTCAGGGGGTACGTTGCCCCTATCATTCCATTTTGCATTCCATTCCATCCATCCACAACATATTGTATTATCTGGTAGCATTTGCTCTTACTTACTAGTGTTTTTCATGATCACTTTACTGCACATGTTAGCTTACTTTCTTATATGTCATTATCATACACAAATGCACGTTCACACCTTTGATTAGTGTGATTGTAGATAAAGGACTTTACACGCAGCATGGATGCTCACCTTCTACCCTTCCTATATCGGTCACTGGGGCCATCCACATTCAGCTTATCCAGGTTTTATTGTTTCATTTTGTACTTAGCATCGTATACTACTTGTTCATACATACTTTGACATATTGGTTATCACTCTAACATGATAATAGGTGTTCCATGTGCAACACTTGTTTTGCAGGATTACATATTTCCATGACTACTTGTTTGTTTCTACTTGTCTGCATTATTTTTCATTGTATGAGGGCTTTGCCCTTTTCTTGTGTGTGCACTTGCATGTTATTTGCGGCCATGATGGCCTTGTGTGTCTTGCGACATCGTGAGTGATTTCCCATGTTTAAAAACCCACTTTCTGTAGTTTTCTTGGTTTTGTGTGTTTACACTACTTTGTTTGGTAGTTACTACATTGTCTAAGTATTTTACATCTGTCTTATTGCATGCATGTGCTTTCGGGACTACCACTTGTTTTGGCTAGCCATCCCCTTTTTTGTGCACCTTGGTATCTACTAAGTGTTTCCCTTTCCCCCAGAAGGGAAAAGTTCTACAGGTCATAGTGCGGTTGGGTCCTCTTTTTGGGGATGCATTCTCCTTTCCACAACATCGCATGCATCCCCCAAAGAGGGGGGCCATCATTGAGGTTTTTTCTACTAACACAACGTATTTACACTGGTTCAGACACAATGAGTGAGTTTCAGACCAGTCTACGAACTCCATACACAATAGCCATAATAGGACATGGTATCCTTTGGTAATTCTGCATAGTAGTTACAGGCTTGTGGGTTACAGTGGGTGTGCCTCTCTACACTTCTTCGTCCAGTGGCGTCAGATCACCCCCAAAAAATAGGATGGTACAAATATCTCTTCACACATTTCAACATAAGTGGTTAAAGTTAGAGGACACAATGCATTTCCTCCCTATACTTCTTCAGCCAGGGTGGTGTGAGATCGCCCCAAAAAAACTCACGACAGTACATGATATACTTCTACAACCCTTTTTCTCGACATGGATCAGGTGCACATGTTCCATTTACATTTTTTTCTAGCATACTTTACACATGTGTATTTTACACATTATTTTTAGATACATATATATTTTACTACTTGATCATTTTCTCCTTGTAAGTCTGTCGTATGAGAAACAAGCAGTCAAATTTGGGGGCAACAACAACAAAGATGAAGATGATAACACACTACTACAGGAATTTTCCTTTACTAACCATGCAAGTACACTACACACAGCAATAGCTACACACGTGTTCCACCTCAGGTTCACTCTTATCACTTTTTTATGCGTATTTTTCATCTTTAGAATCCACGCTCCTCCACAATTTTATTTTTGTCATTCCACGCTTGATTCTAGTCCATCATCATGTCTTCTTCTACACTCTACATAGATATTAGGTACACATCTATATCTACTTTATGTTACCCCGAGCTTTCTTCTCACCAACATAAAATGGGGGAAAAATGTAGACAGAAAAATTATGCACTTTACACATAATTTAGCCTAGTCTTATACTACTATTTAGAAGGTTCTCAAGTGAATAAAGTACTAATTAATCCCACATTTTGGCCATCTTTATTTTTTATTTTATTTTTTTCATTCCCACATATTTTATTGCACTTATCCACCCATTTTGCAACTGCACCGTCATTCTAGCCCAAAAATCAGGGTGCCCTAGCCTGTACTGGGGGTGCCCCCGGTCTATGCACATCATCCTTTCCCGCTTATTTTTTAGGGCCTTTTCTAGCCATTTGTTGTCTTTATATTTTCCTCAATCGGCATTATCGGGATTAATTACGAAATAAAGTTTGAGAGCCCTATAAATATAAAGCTATGAGACCATAATAAAGGTCCTAGGTCATAACACTACTATCACTCCATCTAGAGTTGCATCCATTGCACCCACTTGCATCCACATAGTTTCATACATCAAGACTAGGAGATTTGCATCACACACACTGCATAGGGGGGGATTCTATTCTATTCCATGCACACATGTTATTTACATTTTTTGTAGTTATTATTGCTCGCTACTTCACAAAAGTGAAAACTGACACGAAAGCACTGATGGCACAACATGCACACACACACACACACACACACACACACACACACACACACACTAGAATTACATCTGGGTCTGAAATGTAGTGCAGCGCTTAGTGATAAGTCCACTAGTTTGGTAGATGGGGTCAGTCTGACCCATTCATTTGCATCTTTTATTTTTCTAGGGTTTGATATTTCATTTTGCCTTGCAGGTCATTACACAACTCACCCGATAGATCCAACTTGACATATAGGAATTATTTGAAGACACCTTGCAACCATATTAGATTTAGGTTTTGAGAGCATTTATAGTGTTCAGAGCTCCTAGGGTGCCTCGGGGGTGCCCCCAATATAGGGCCCAGGTGCCCCAATCATCTCATATCCTCTAGATCTGTCCTTTGCAGGGTCTTTGAGTGTTCATCTGCATTTCCTGATTTCATTTCCAGATCTGCGACAGTCACTGCCAATCAGATAATCCATTTCTTTTCCTTTCTCTTACATATTAGGGTTTTTATTTCACTTGAAATAATTTACTTAAATTTATTTTCATATTTTTTTAAATTTATTCAGTACAACATTTTAGTCTTCCTAATTAGATAAACATTAATACCCTAGTGTCCCCTTTTAGGTCAACTAGATACCCATTTTTTGTTAATCAACATGATAATGTGACAAAAAAAATTCAATGATTCTCTTTCTCATGTTCAAATGGAAATGATATATCTTTCATTTTCTCTTCCCTATTCGATACAATTGAAAAAATAAAAAAATGATACAATTGGATATCCTCTTTCTCCTTCTTCTATTATTAAGGACAATGTTACAATTGACTGTGTTATCTCTTATTTTCTTATTTACAATTAAACATGATGCATCTACTTGTTTATACTTCTCTTGTACATGAAAATGTGGAAAATGCTAGCATGAAAATCTCTTTCTCCAATTGAAATAGAAAAATTTTAAAAATGATTAATCTACTCTTTTATTATATTTTCAATGAGGAAACATATTTCCTCTATTAATGTTACAAATGAGTATGATAATATTATTGATGGTGTCTCTATAGATCCTACATATGATGTTATACCCCCTAGCTCACAATGGCGTATCCATACCTACTTCTATTATTTCCCATTGAGGATCCCTCCTCTCCTACTTCTTCCACCTTAGATTTAAACATTTCTCATTTTCTAATTATTTTAATTTTTCTTTTCACTTATGAAGGAGAAACATTCCCGTTGTGATTCTCAACCTTATTCTAAAATATTTGATGGGAAAGTGTTTTTTTTATAAATTTAAGAGGCTAATCCTAAACACATTTCACCTCTTATTTCTACATCTACTATTTCCACATCTTTTGTGAAAATATTTTATTGGAGCATCCCATATCCCCCATTCAACATGTTATAATGTCTATTCTAATGTATACTACTAGTAATAACATCTACATATAAATTCAGATGTAAATCTAACTATAAAGGTAAAGATAATAATAACAAGAGTGATGATAAAGTTATTATTCAATGAAATGTCTCTACTTGTAATGCTTCTGACACAAAATACTCCTCATAAGAAATTCACATGGTTTCCTTAGTCACCACAAGTGCTTTTACATAAGTTTATAGAGTTTAAACTAATATTTTTCCCTGCTCTTATTGAGGTTTATTTAAGAGAAAGAATCATAGTAAAACTTTTAATTATAATTCCTACCTTTCCTTCCATAGAGGTATTGGACATTCTACTAAAAAATGCTTCAATATTTTCCATATTATGTAAGGTTTAATTAATTTTATTTCTATTGAATTTTGACTCTCTTCATGAGTCTCCCCTATAGGTATTAAATATTCTTTCCATATTTTTATAACCTTAGCTTCATGCACTACCTCATATTATTATAATACACAATGCGATTTTGAATCCCAAAACCTCCCATGTCATATAGTTCACCATCCTTACCCTGTTGACCATAACATAAGGTAGATTTTATTTTTTTACAAATACTAATTTTTTTTTTTTGCTGAGATTACCTAGGGAGAGGGGCCCTAGCCCTTTATGGCATCACCAGCACCACACTAGCTGTGGAACCATCTAAGGATGGAAGTTTAAGCTTTCGGCTAGCCCCACGGATTAAAACCACATTATTGTGGTACCCTATCACTAGGGTATCCAAACCGTTAGTAGTACGTCACCTTAACACGGAGCCGAGATTTGAACCTTGGACCTCCTAATTACTAAGAGACCCCAAGAAATGTTACAACCACTACCTGTTGGATTAAAAAACACTAATATTATGAAAAATACAAGAACATTCAAATAATCTAATAAGCACCAAAAACATTTAAAAAAATTTAAAACAAAAATTCAAGACCACATAAGATCTAATTTTCTAGTTTTTTATCTTGCATATGTTTTTTTTCATATGGTTTGATAGATAGCATATTATATATTCTTTTCTATACGCATGCATTTCATGAGGTATTTTAATATGATGAAGGATACACGTGACTCTAAACGTTGATAGGTGTTGGCCCAATCCCTTTCCCAACAACCTTACTAATATAAGGGAATATTTCTACTCTATCAAATGGATTTATTTCATTACACATTACTTTCACTTCGTCATTATGATTATATCATATATTATGATATATACTATTTATTATGTGCCTTGTGTAAAAAATAATGTTTCTTCACATGTACATCTAATATATTATCTACTATTGTATTCATTTTCTTGATTGTATACTTGTTTTTCATGTAAGTGGACTATGAACTTTGCTATGCGTGTGTGTGTAGATCTTTCATGTCCCCTTTTTTGTGTCCTTAGTTACTTTTATTATCTTTGTAAAAAAGTGTGGTGCCTCTCGTGTGTCCTTGTATGTGGCCTCTAACCTTTTTCTATGACTAACATATATGAAATTGTTTGTTGTAATTTCATGTTTCCATACTTTGTACGATTATATGATTTTTGTGATTTTTTTGTCTCTCTTCATGCCATTGTTTATACCATGCACTCTTTTGCAGGAAAAAATATCTCTATGGTGGCCACATAGAAAATCCCTTAATGTGATTTTATGATGAGTATTTTCTTCATTTTATATGACCATGCATCACATATTTAAAGACACGAATTATATTTCACATCTCATTCACCTCAAAAGAGGAGGGATGGGGTTTATCATAAATATATTTATACACATCATGAAAATAAATAAACATTATAAATTAGAATATAATGGAATAGGGTATAGATACAAAGCAACAAGAACAAGTAAAAAATAACATCATAGTTTGCATAGGGACAAAACCTTCAAACAAGGGACAAAACTATTAGACATTTCTATCCATGATGAATGATATTTTTTGGGCATTTTCTCAACATAAATTCAAAAAATTTGAGGACATATAGAAATTTACATGTTTCTTAAATAGATTCATGTTCATATTTTATAGTTTAGACCATATTTTACTACATTTTTATAATAGAATTTTTAGAATATGAGTGCTTTGTTCTTTTTAAAAATTTTGCATCTTGAACACCAATACACTACATGGTATGGGAACATAGGAATCCCCCTATAGTCACCACTTAATATTTTGATACACTATAACATCACACAATGGGGGAATGAGATACTTCATTCCCTTTCAAATTTATGCCTTTTTACACATTTGTGACCTGAATCCATCCATAGTGGGTGTCTCCATAGGTATATGATATTTGGGATGACTAGAAATCCATGTTATGCTCTTCTTCTCACTCTTTTTAGGATTTTTTTTTATGGATAGATATATTGTGATACCCTTCCTTTTTTTAGAATATTTTTATGGTGACTAGAAATCCCTATGACGTCATTCTTTTATGTTGGGTAAAATAGCACTCAACTACCTTTTGGGTCTAACATATCATTCATAAAATTAGGGACTGGTCGCCCCCAATCCTTTAATAACTCAATTCCAAACCATATCTCCAAGAAACAAATCAAGGATCTTATCCTTATGAAAATAAATTAGTGTACTCATTCCATACATTTTTCACTTTTCAATTTGCAAGTTTCAGTTTCAGTTTCAAGGCTCAAATATACGTTAAAGTTTTTTTTATGGAAATTGATTACACTTTTTGTTATAGGGTTTACTATGGAAATCATACCAAAAATCATGCCAAGCAAGAATCTTGAGTAAAGAAAAAGTGTCTACACACTCCATTAAGAAAGAAATTTTCATTTGCATCTTAAAGGGGGGGAGACAAACACCTAAATGTTGTAATTTATCACTAGATAATGGAAACATTGGCTTAATCCCTTAATCATGATTTGCATGCACATTTTGAGCTTAGTTTCCTATCCTTATACTTATTACATGAATTGCTTCCACATTCACACTACTCAATCACTCACAAAATTGTTTTTGTAATTCCATAGTAGTATAATTATCCTTGGTGTTGTTCCCAAAGTTTCCAACACCTCATTCACTTTTAGTATGAACAAATTAAATTAGGACCAAACCATCCATCATTTTAGTCCAAAACTTGTAGTTTCATCCTCATCCACCAAATGATCAAATTTTTAATTTAATATCCTTTGCAGGTTTGTTATGTTCTTACATATCAATGTTGATCAATACATTACCTACGAAATCCTATATAAGAAACTCAAACACGCCTATTTACACACCAGGAATGTTCAAGAGCACATCAAACAATTATCATTCAAAATTCATTCCAATATTTTCTAAAATTCCCCTAAGTAGTAGAACATTATATGAGAATCCCATGTATAGGCCTATAACACTCAAAACTAGGTTCTAGAGTCTAACATCCAATGCCAATGACCATCAAATCAAATTCAACATAAAGCATGCCAAGCCCATTTCCTGCATTACCAAGTTATCAAATTATTGAAGCTAGTTGCATCCACATAGATATTGGTGAATAAACTACTTACGGTTTGAGGCATCTTCAAATTAGTGTCGATGTAGGTGATGCATGAATTTAACTTCAACTCCCAACCACCAAATAATTCAAATTTTAAAACAAAAAACATGTAAGTGATAAAAAAAGGGGGATCTCAACTTATTTACTTTTTATATTAAAAGAGTTAGGAGTAGATAATATTCATCTTTAATAAACATTAATGCACAAATCAGAATCTAGTATATTTATAAAATTACAAGATAAAATATAAGAAATTATTGGTAAAAACACAAGATGGATGCACTTAGATTTTTTAACAAACTAAGAAGATGAAGTTGCACTGTTGTATAAGTGTATAAGATTAAGACCATCTAATAGTGCTTCGTCACTAAAAACTATGCGTGAAAATGGAGTAGGGATGGCATTGACGGCATGTATCAAAACTATTGGATGGTTTTAGTACATAGATAATGGTTATATATTTGTGATGTGAAGGAACTTTGTAACATTTTTTCCCCTTGTAACTAGCTATGATGTGATTCACCTCAAAAACCTTAGGTGTCATACATGTTTGAAACCATCTATGTGACCAAAAACAACCCTCCAACCCTATCCATGAGTAGGAGACCCAAAAATAAAGGTTTGTGGTTTGCTTATAGTTTACTCCATACACTTCCTATATCAAGAATACTCCAAATAGGCATGAGACTAAAGGAATAATGAAAGTGAATAACTAGTTTTGTATAAAGGTACACGCTGAAAAATTATATGATAAAGCTTCATCTCTAGAATTAGGAGTGAAAAATAGAGCATTGACAAGACTTTTCAAGGTATACATAACTGTTTGATGGTTCTATACCTAGTTTTTTTACACCCAAATTAAAAAAAATTTATGGAATACACACAATAATAAAATAGGATGTAAGGGTTTGTTACAAGAGATAATTATAATCTAATTAATTAATAATTAACCACGCATAATCAAAACTAACATGTTAATACTTGAAACAATGATAAATGATAGCTTAAATACATAAGAGGAGATGAGAACTTAGTTTTATAAGTTACAATTGAGGAGATCTAGATGTGCAGATAAGTGGAAAAGGCATATCAAAAAACTATATATGATTTGTTATTTTATTTTAGAAATGGAACTTGAGCTAATGTAGGATTATATGAATTTTGTATGACAGTTCCCTAGAACTATATGGTCTTGACTTGAGATGTTAATTCTTGGACTCTTCTACAATCAAGTTTTGTAACTTCTTATGTGTTTTTACTTTCCTAAAAATATTATTTTGTTCTATGTCACTGTTTTTTCGCTCTCACCCTAGGCATGACCTATAATCACCTGTAATAAAATGGAAACCATATACACACATTATACCATATATCAAAGTGTTATATAACCAAAAATGAGAAATCATATGTGTGGTGAGGTTGGACTATCATTAGCAGTTGACATTGCCCGAACCAGTCCAAGTATTTCACTACATGCCCCTCATGTGGTATCAATCCTCATGTTGTTCTCCTAGGTACATGATCAAGTGTAAGTGGGATCTAATACAACACCCCCTATAAAATTCCCTCGTGTCTCTTGACACATAAATAGAGGGATAACTATATGATAGAGAATTTACCCAACATGATAGTAATGTGGTGTATTGTACTTTAGATGAATGACCTAACCCCTTTGTCCCCTTGAAACCATTTAAAAATGTTTTGGAGTGTGTGTTGTCTTGCTAAGTCATGACTCTATGACCTTTGCATGCTTTGAAATGGAATAACATGAGTCATGACTCTTTAAATTCGTCGAGTACTTCAAACATGTAGTAGTGGTTTCTCTAAATGATGTGAAACTTATTTAGGAAGACATAGGAGAGCCTTGCATGCTTTTGGAACAATATTTGCAATAATATCTTGATAAATCATCATGTGAGTTATAAGGTGGTATTGACTTGCTGATGTATCCTTCCATAGGTGAAATATTATGGTAAGGTTGACCCTAAGAAGATGAAACAATAAAATAGAGATATTCAAATTGAAATTAGAATTAGAAGATAAGAATATCTAGGACCGACAAGAATGTATAACACATCATGACAAAAATGTAGTCCAAGATAGGAACCTTTATGATGCAAAACATAAAATTCTAGAATGATGCCCGTGGGTGATGTACTACTTTGGGTTGATTAATATTTCATGAGTTTTTTGATAGAGGTATAAAGATGAACATGTCAAAAAATAACTAGATAGATGTATTGATTGGACTTAGAATGTGAGCATCTTTATTAGCATGAGAGTATAGTCAAACATGTCATTGCTAAATGATAAGTTACCAATTTTGAGCGTCTACATCTTCCCCCCTTTAAGTGTGTAATTATAAATTACAAGATTGAAGGAAAAAACATACTTGGATATACATAAATATTTTATCTTATGATTTTTTGGGTGTTGGCACACTCCATGGTGAAACTTGTAACACAAAATGTAGTCAACATATGGGATAGAAAATTGAACTATAACTCAAAGTATAACTAATGCTTGAAACTTTTGTAACTTTGAACTTGTATAAAGTAAAATGAAGGAGATGCAAAACATGGA
Source organism: Taxus chinensis (assembly GCA_019776745.2). Classification (NCBI taxonomy): domain Eukaryota; kingdom Viridiplantae; phylum Streptophyta; class Pinopsida; order Cupressales; family Taxaceae; genus Taxus; species Taxus chinensis. The sequence continues at coordinate 667,953,365 of CM034146.1, forward strand.
AGGAATAAAACTTATTTTTTGTATGGGGAGAGGATCTCCAACTCTTGTTGTAATTTGATGATATGGAATTGTTGCTGAGATGTCGAAGGATTGGGGGTAATCAGTCCCCCAATTATGTAGAAGAAGAAACTAGAGTATTGAGTGCATGCAACCCAACACCAAAGGAGAGATAAGAATCAAAGTACCTAATTGAAAGAGAATACTCGTGTATCAAAATGTTTTCTAACCTTGATATCTTACCCTTTAATTTTTTGAGAAAAAGAGGAAGAACAACCTATGAAGAAAATAAACCTCTTCAATACCTTCCACATCCCCCACAAAACCACATCACTACATGCATATCTAGCTCTAATTTTTGTAAGTATTGTAACTATTGAATAAGATAAAAACCACATGGTAAAAAAAAGAATGATTGAAACCATGCCCCCACCATGTGTTGTACTATTGAGATTGAGTGTATAAAATTCTAGAATAATGTAGAGGAGAAGAAGTCCCATGCTCCCAAATCCTATTCTTGTAGTTGTGTCTATATCATGTAGAGAAAAAAGGAAATAAAGTACTCATGTCCCCTATATAATTATCGGATACAAGTAATTTATGTTTAAACCCTATGTAAGAAGTTTGTAAATAGCTGATAGAATATGAGAATACTAGTAATTTATGAGAATATGCCCCTTTCTGGGAATGTCCAATGAAGTCATGACTATACTATGGTCTTCGCTTTAGCGTAAGGTCTTGACTTACATTGAATTATTCCACTTTTGAATATCTATTCCTATGTCCTATAATTTTATATGTATATGTAGAATATATAATCATTCAATGCCACCCTCTTTTGATACATATTTAATAAAGTATTTGAGCACCACATTCCAAAATAAAAAAATATGTACCCATGCTGGATATGTTTGATAATCTACGTAAGATCACATAAAATGATGGAATGGTGACCACCATTTGGAATGAGCACCTGCAAAGGAGGTCATGCATGGTAGATACCATGGATCATAGAGAAAGTAAAATGCAGCACTCAACACTAAAATACTACATGTGTATAGGAGAAGAAACAATATTGTAGAAAGAGTCAACATGTCATAAGAAAGTTTAGAAAATAGTATGTGTATAGAAGTAGCAATAGCAGTATAGACAAAGTTACCATGTCATAAGAAAGAGTAGTAATAGTATGTGTCTATAGAGATAGAAACGATTGTGTACATATAAGTAGTCAATAGTGTAGAAATATAGTCACGTAGAGGCATAAAGAAACAAAAATGGGACACCAACGATGTCACAAAACAATCACAATAAAAAGGCATTATAGGCTGCATATATAGAAGAAAGTGTATATATGAAATATAGGCATAAAACCAAAAAACATTGGGACACCTATGGTGTCAAAAAGATAATCAAGGTATTAAGATTGTATATAGTAAGAAATCGTGGAATTTGGTAATCATGAAATAAAATAATTAATCATAAGCAAGGAGTCAAACAATGCAGTAGTCAAGCAAGTAGTGAAAACAATGTATCAATCAAATATACCAAATAGTGACGGTAAAAAGCATAGATAATAAGATAGGTTAGCATTGCACAAGACATGTATTAGTCATGTTAGCTCAAAAGATAACATTGATACTATGTATGTAATTAAGTGTGATGAGGAAGTGTAAAGTAACTGCAACTTATATACTTATAGTAGATGAAATGCCCCTAAATAGTAGTATTTAAGGGAAGGGGACTAATATGAAAATTTGTCATCATGTATCAACATGTGTTTGTCCTACACAATACTCAATATACCTTGTGAATGCATGTGTGTAAAAGATTATATAGAAAATATGTGAGATCCATCAAACCAATATGACAAATAACATGTATAAAAGTAACAAACTAGCCAATCAACCCATAAACATGCATTGATTTTTGTATTTTTTTTCAAATATGTAAATGCATTTGTGTTATGCGATTATTTGAATGTTTTTTGAATTGTTTTTGAAAATATTTATGTACAAGAAAGGGGGATAACACAAGAGTTGCCTAATAAGATCCTCATTAAGAGGTGAGTCAAACCAGTAAGATGAAGGAGGTGTAGGCCTCAAATACGCCATGGTAGAATAAGGATAATTTTGTATCATTTGTATAGGAGTCATAGTGTGTATGATCGGAAACTGAAGAAGGATAGACCCATTAGAAGTACTATGAGTATATTATTTTTGGATTGAGATTTATGATTGGAGTAGTGTTTTTGTTGGATATTGAATTTGATTGGTAGTGATTTTGATTTTGTACATATTGTGCATTATGATTGAAATTGGTTTGGGTATAACATGTGATGAGTAAATGATGACAATAGAAGTATCAATAGAGATATCAGAAGTATCACCTTCACTCGAGTATGCAGGAGCATGTATAGTGTGAGGAAACCTATTCTTAAGAAAGAAGAAAGGGAGATCCTCATATGCCCCTATGTACTCTAGAAGGTGTTCTTCATTAATGAAGATTAGGTGACTATTGATATAATAGTGTCACTAATTCTAATGATGTGTTATGATGGATGAGATAACTTAATATAAGACACATGACCACTCTAGATTTTGAAGTTGCATTCTTGTTAATGTTTTTCATGTTCTTAAATCTTAATTTTGAAGCTGCCCTAAAAAGAGGATTTTATTCTTTACGTAGCTCAATGTTTAGAAGAAAGTTGTCAATAAATACATAATGCTTATATTGAAATAGTATAATCATTTTCATCAATAATTTTGAATTTAATTGTTGCAGATGTTCATCAGACATATCAAACTAGTCATTCTCATTTGCATCGTAATCAAGATCAAAATCATCTCTATCATGAAATTTGACAAGTAATGATAAATTGCTAGTATACATGAAAATGTTCTCCATGTACCCCCATTGGGTGCTTTTGAACGCTCTAAATGATTTGTAGCCACATGCACTTTCTCATGTGTTATCTGTATTGTTTCCTTTGCCATTTACACAATAGTATCATGTAATTATTTCACTATGGTTGGCTCTTCCAAAGGATGTATTGATTTCATATCAAAAGTTGAGTCATGCTATGTTGCATTATTATCATCTGACATAGATGTCATAACTTTGGGTAGCAATTTATATTCAAGGTCTTGAGATGACTAATATGAGGTTTATTAAAATATTGTGTATTGAAGGAAATAAAACCCTTATGCTCAAATTGTTGGATTGTCTATTCTAAAGCATAACAATCCTTATCGCGATGTCCATTAATCCCATGATGATTGTAAAATGGTTTGTCTTTGAATTTTTCAATCCTCTAGGGGTATAATAATGATTATGTAGTTGTAGACGCTCAATTTTTTCTATTTATTCTTTTGACACTATTGGTGTAATTGTTATCCTTTGCTAAGACAAACACCTACATCCTATCTATACTCAATACTTTTGTTTATCTCTCTCCTAACTTACTTGTTCCTATACACTAATGTGTCATTAAATTATAAATGTAAATGCATAAAATCAGTTCTTATCCTCTGCTTATCATGATGAATATTTCATATTTCACCCATTGTCTCCCTATCCAAAACCGTACCATAGGGTCATGACGTAATTTTTGGTCTTGGTCAACGTGTAAAGTCTTGGACCAACACATATTCTAAATTTTCTTTCAATTTCATTATCTTTATTGGGTACTATAATCATTTTGGGTTAGAAATTATTAAAAAAAATAACTTTGTATCCATATGTAGGAAACTTTATATCACCTCATTTACTAATCTAGAAACAACTTGATACTCGCATGAGCTCTCATTACAAACACTTGCAAAAAATGCACCCAATGCTCCTTGAATATTCTCAAAGCCGATGCAAATAAACAAACTTGATTTAGATCCAACCTTATGTAAATAAACAAACAAACTTGATTTAGATTCAACCTCTTTCTATAATTAAAAATAAGGTTGATCTAAACCTTATGTGTTTATACCCTCAACAGACTACTCCATTTGAAGGGATGTATTCAGTCAGGGAGAAGAAGAGGCTTGATGCACTTTGGAAAAGGAACAAACGACTGATCAATGGTTGGTTCAAAGGGGAGTAGAAGACTGGTTTGGAGGCCCTTGTGTTTTCATTCCAGTAGCATCAGCAATACACAATCCTCATGGTGGTTGGTATTGGAAGCGATTTCCTTTGGGCTTGGTTTCTCTCTATATATCAACAATATAGTAGTAGCAGTATTCTCTAGAAAAGATAGTTTCGAAAATATGGAGGGGGCAACAAATGAGCGCTTGATTTTGCTTAATACCAAGCCTCTAAGTGTTATCAATCCTAAGGATCAAAAGTCAAATATATGGCTTAGCGCGCCATATGCACTTTGTTGGCTAGAGGCAACGCTTTGGGAGGGGCAGGTCAAGAGATCGACACACCCTGCCCACCAAACCCCCCCTACCCACCCCCACCCCCCCCCCCCCCCCCCCCCAGCCCAAAAAAAAAAATGGCTTAGATTGAATCACTAAGAGGTGAACTTAATCGTTAAGGGTTAGGAGTAGTGAATTGGGCGTAAAAAACAAGGTGAAACACGTGCATGGGCTTAAAAAATCATGAAAAATCATACATGGCAAGTGTGAATTGAATTGAAAAATCACGCAAAGGGGGCAAAACTATTGATTTTTGCAGGCGGCAATTACACTAATACCACAGCAGGAGACGCAACCATTGGTAGGCTAACAGAACTGTCATTGTGGCATAGGATAGAACTGGTACGACGGTTTCGTATCCGCCATGGCAATACTGTCCCATGTGAACCAAATGGTCAAAGAGGAGAAGAAAAGAAGAAAACAAGGCTCCGAGAGGATTCAGAAGGGCCAAAAAGAGATGTAAAGGAATTTGATGGATCAAAAGGGAGCTGGAAAGTGGTCTTCAACATTTCAAAACATCTCATCATATTTTTGGAGATCCTCGTCATCATTATTGGATATTTTTACTTCGGCACTATACAAAATGGTGTGTGTACAATCTTCTCTTAACGTGGTTTATAGTGCTTAAGGCTTGTATAAATGTTGCTTCTAATGTTTGCTCTTGATTTAGAGAAAAATAGTGTAGTTTTACTTGAGACTTAATAAGTATTTACTAGAGGAGCTCTTGAGAATGTCAAACGAGTAAAGAAATGTGTCTAATTTGCTTTTCTACAGTTCCATAGGATGCGATTTCACACTATAGTCAACTAGGCCATGGAAATAAAATAAATATAAGACAATCTAACTGCTAGCCCACTGCAGAAGAAATGTCGAATAAAGACAAAACCATATGACGGCTTTGTTCAAATCCGCATGGTAGTGTACAGGGACGTAGAATGTAGCATGCAAATATTTGGAGAACTCTAACAAGAGATGTATGATGTTTATGCACAATGAGATTAATCTTGTAGGTGTCTAAATAACAGAGTGAAAGAATATGAAGTATTTGCAAGCCTGAGAAGCGAGTAGGATAATGCATTTAAATTTTGTTTGTATGTGTAAGTTACAATTAAGGGATATAAGTAAAATCAATAATGTCAAGCACCTAATTACCAAATTTAAGTGTCTACAACACCGTGTCATATGTCATGAGGCTCCTAAATGAATATCGTTGAGGTTTTGATCACTTACAGTAGTGGCCAATGTTTGTTACGAGACTCTTCAGCACCTTCCTTTGTTATGTTTGCTTGTGGTTTGTGAAGTTTGCTCTTGCAAGATCTGTTGCTTTATTAGATAACAATCCTTTGCGTGGTGACATTGCCTTCTTGCAATAGTGGCATTTGAATCTCTTTCTTTGAAGAACTTTCACCATCAATGGTGGCTAGTTTCTCTTTCTTTGGGTAGTTTTTCCTTGAGTAAACCCTCTGTTATAGAGTTGCAGGATTTTCTGGTCCGTGGTTTGGCCCTCACACTCTCTTCACTGCAAAGTTAGCTTTGATACCATGTTCAATGTATGAGCCTACAGATGTAAAAGAAAATTGTGATAGAAAAATGCAGTGGTTGTGGTTAAACCCCTGTTAAAAGTTTTCAAAAACATTTTAGTTGTATTCTTATTGATGGGTACTTGAATTTACAACAATTGATGCAACTGCTAGTTTATAGAATATTTAGAAAAGATAGTAATTGCTCAAAGTTGGCCTTGTGAGAGAGATGCAAAAGAAGACATAAGTATTTTGAATAAACTAATCACACATCCGGAACACTGAAATATCAGAATTCTTGAAATTAATTGCAATCTAACAAGAACAGCAAATATCCATAGGAATAACCTCCTAACTCTCTTTTCAATCCACTCCATTCATCCATAGGTTGATGCGCTTAAGCAATGCTTGCAAGTTGTAAATGGCTGAATTGTATAGAAATTGATGGAAATGAAATCATTCTAAGAAATTTTCCATGAGATCAGAATAAATGCTACCCACTTCAGGATGCCTGGAGGCAGTATAATCCATGGTGCAGGGGTGCTGCTCAGATTGATCTTCAAGAAGTTGAGGAGGAGGAGAAGGCATTCTGGCAGGCAATGTGAGGCTTCTCTTGAACTTATCCAAACGAGAAACTGCAGGCATTTTGCGAGGAAGATTGAAGGAATTACAATTAGAATTGCTAACATCTCCCGATTCCAAACTCAGGAACTCCGATGCATTGCCTTCAAAATGCATTTGCAGATCGACTGCTTCTGAGCTGCTGCTGCTTTTGCTTGCATTCATGGCTGACGAGGAAGAGGACGACGACGATAGGGGCGGCGTACTCCTCCCAAGAAATGCTTGTGGCTGTGATTGTGGATTTTTGCTCGCAGTTGACATCCTTGGCAACCCTAAGTCAGTTGAAGGTTCAGGAAAGTTTTCAGGGCTGAAAAAGAGGTGTTTGTCATCTGCCCTGGCTGTGAGAGCACTGAAATATGAGATGCCAGTGGGCCACTTTATGTCCGCTGGACCACCTTCCTGATTGCACATCATGTCACTTGACCCCAATACTTGGTGGGTGATGGGGGAATCTGAAGAATTCTTCTTGTTTTGTAAATAATGAGATTCATCTTTGGAATTATTAAGGCCTGCATCTTGTTGCCTAGGACTTGCAAAAGTAGACAATGGTGTATGGTTCCAACTGAACCAGGGAGGCCGAGTGGCAATATTTTGTTTATTTGCACACCCTGGATTTCTTCCACCTGCAAATAACTGTGACAGATAAAACCCAGATTGATAGCCCAGCGATTCGAATGTGTGACGCATCCTCAATACAAAGTGTAGATCTTCAGGAATCTGCAAATTAAATTACACAAAATATAAGTTTTAAAATAAGAGCAAACTTTTGATCTTACTAAAATTTAATATGAACGCATTTATCAATAATTCTTAAGACTTTTTCTTGACAAGACAAAGCATTTTGAGATCTGAGTTTAGGGAAAAAGACTTCTTCCATGGGGAAGATTTCCCATTTTAGTTACCACTTTAGATATGGACGATAGTAAAAACACAGAAACCCCCTATTTATTATAAGGTCTGTCATTCTCATCATGATGTACTTACAATTTTGCATGATCCCAGCTGGAGCAGACCGTGGCCAGCTTGAATAACAGCTATTGTCTGAAACAGAGCACAAAATTGAAAGAACTGTGAGACAAGCATTTTTATTTTCATATCAAGTAGAGACAGTGAATTAATACACAAACCTGTATTCCACAGGCAAATTGATCCGTCCATTCAGGAGGGTGCTGCACGAAATACAATCAACACTCAATGCTTTCACAGTGGAAAATCTGCAACTGTCGTTTGCATAAATTTGAGTTTTACAATAATTATATAGTACAGCTTTTGGCCTGTGAATGGATTTATAAAACTTCTACGAGAACATTTTTTGGGGCTTAGCTTCTTAAGGACTGAAGAGGGTTTTGGTTTGGCGAAGATATTGATTTTTTGTCAGTTCACATCTCAACTATAAGAATGAAAGGGGAATCTCAGATTTCCTTCGTAAATGATGAAATTTGTTAATTTACCGCATCAAAAGAGCTCTGCCAATAGTTTGAAATCCCTGTTTCGCACTCTGTTGGTTCTTTGAATACCCATTTGTGGCACTTATCCGACGCTACTTTGCCCATCAATCTGTCACCAACACATCCCATACCCACCAAACACTGATATTAAAATCTACAGCAATAACGGAGTAGAAAAAGTTAAAAGCACTAAAACCAGACCCACGTAAATAACAGTGATACCCTTCTCCATAATTGTATAGCTGAATAGACATTTTCCTGAAGGCCTTCCTGACTGGATCATCGGCATCCAGCTCTTCCAAACAATCAAAGCTCGAAGATTTCACCATTTTGTCCATGCCATTTCCATTAAACATACCAGGCACTCTGTTTACTCTTGTCTTGGAGGAACGACAGTAGCCATCTTCCCACATCAGCATCCTTCATTAAAAATAAGCACACATAAGCCATCTTCCTCTCAAACCAGCAAGTATTAAATTTTTAAGTTGATTTAATGTATATATATAAAGTTTCACTTGTGGTCAAGAACAACCAAGTCCCACAGTGCATCTCCAATAGCTGAAACAGAAGTAGAATATTTAAGCGGCAAAAACGACACTTCTAAGGAAACAAAATCACTGACTAAAGCAGCCATTCTGTATTGGGGTCTGTATTAACATCTATTTGGGGATCAATTATTTGACATGCAAAGAAACAAAATCACAAGGCAACCAGCCATTCTGTATTGGGGTTTGTGTTGACGTTTATTTGGGGATCAATCATTTGATATGCAAAGAAACAAAATTACTATGCAAGCAAACATTCTGTATTGGGGTTTGTGTTGACATTTGTTTGGAAATTGATTGTTTGACATGTAAAGGAACAAAATCACTTAGTAAGTAGCCATATTCTATTGGGTTTTGTATCGACATTTATTTGGGAATCAATTGTTTGACATGTAAAAAAACGAAATCACTGAGCAAGCAACCATTTTGTATTGGGGTTTGTGTTGACGTTTATTTGGGGATCAATTGTTTGACATGCAAAGAACCAAAATCACTATGCAAGCAGCCATTCTGAATTGGAATTTGTATTGACATTTATCAATTGTTTGACATGTAAAGAAACAAAATCACTAAGCAAGCAGCCACACTGTATTGGGGTTTATATTGACTTTTATTTGGGAAACAATTGTTTGACATATAAAGAAACAAAATCACTAGGCGAGCAGCCATTTTGTATTAGGGTTTGTATTGACATTTATTTGGGAAACAAATATTTGACATGTAAAAAAACAAAATCACTACACAAACAGCCATCTTGTCTTCTGATTTGTATTGACATTTATTTAGGTATCCATTGTTTGACACGTAAAGAAACAAAATCACCAAGAAAAAAGCCATCCTGTATTAAAGTTTGTATTAACATTTATTTAGATATCCAATGTTTGACATGTAAATAAACAAGATAACCAAGCAAGCAGCCATTCTATATTGGGATCCCGGATAAGTTTTGACATTTATTTACGGATCAATTGTTTGACATGTTAGTTAGTTGCCACTCACTGTATGTTAGGAAAAGAGGTGAGATAACCCCTGATTTTGAAGTCTGAATTTAGAGTATAAAATGACCTTGAGCATAGGTGTCTATTACTATCTGCACATCCTAAAAACACCTCATAGACTAAACATCTTCTCACACAAAAAAATAAAAAACAAACAACTTTATCTTAAGAATGTGAAAATAGATCTCATAGTAGATAATAGATCATCTAAAAATGCAGTTCTTTGAAAGTTAAAATTTTGCTAATGGGACCCTTTTGAAATGGCCTAGTTTTAGAGGTTCAAATTCTATTTTCCCAAGTTAATTATAGAATAGAAGTATGAATATAACTCACAAGCTACCGTTGTCCTCTCCTAGTTTGCATCCAGTGCCACCTCTGGATCTTCTGCAACAACCAAAGCAAGCATTACGAATTAGACAGTCATTTGCAGCAAAAGCCCATTTACAGAAAATACAACTAGACACTCACGGTCTGGGGCGTATGGTCCAAAATACAGAATAAGTCCATTCCGAGTTAACACACACGTTTCTGAGTGCTTCGTGCAATGCCATCATGGCCACAGCCTCTTTAGCTTTCTCTGAGCCTACCATGTTCTTCGCTTCCCTGAGTTGGTAATAACTTAAAATTAGATCAGGGTAAATCCTGTTCTTACAACAGCACTAAAGAGGAGGAGGAAATGGGTTTGCGAATCTCGGATTCATGTTGAGATGCAGGCATCAGGTCAAGAAAAAGGCTAACTCGTCCCACTTTAACTTTCCTCTTTTCAGACAATGCGCAGATAACAGAGCACACGCTTACAAAGGGATGGTGGTCACATAAACAGGAAGATTCAGAAGACCCACATGGTAATAGTTTCAGAAAAATGACAGTTCCAGTCACATACTATGCTTTGACCGAAATCCAAAGACCAGGCATTTTCCTTTTCCTATGCTGGAACAGTGAAGAAATGGGTCACTACTGTCTATGTTTGTGTCATTGGAAAGCATGCTATTGGCCAAACCCACAATCTTGGGGTCACATAATCCCAATTTCAAAGCAGATTTTTGAAATTAAAAATAATGAGGGGGTAGCGAAGTGATAAAGCAGCAGAGACAGAGTCACAGAGGCAGAGCAGGAAACAGTTTTTTAATCTGTGTGTTGCAGTGCCCTCATGGTGGTGATTCTGAACATATTATTTATTCAGGAATGCAGTTTATAATATCTTTCAGTTTGCAGAGCAGGATCAGCAGCATCAGCAGGAGGAAAAAGGAGTTAGTTTAAAATAGTGTGTATATGTCCGGAAGCATTTAAATAGTGTGTATATGTCCCGACTCCCGAGAGGGGAATTGTGTTAACGGGGCGGGTATTGCGATATGACAAAGCAGGGGGTTGCGCAAGTCGTACTTGGCAACCGCTAGTCACGGCTTTAATGTGTATATATACCTAATGTATATATACCTACGTACTATCGGTTGCAACATTTTCTCGCTTTGTAATACGCGCTGCCGTAATCCACGGATATATTAAACAAATTTCACATTTTGGCATCGTCCCACGAAAGAAAGTCAAAAGAATTTGATGTTTGTTAGTCAAAGGGGATAGAACTCAAATGCATTCATTATGCAATATAGAATTCTTTTAATTGGGTGCAAATATTTCTCTTTCTAGAGTGTCATTTTCTTAGCGTTTTGAAGGGGGAGTTTTGAAATATGGTATCTCCTTTTTCTAGAGATTCGTTGTTTCAAAGGGCGAGTCATATATATGGGTTCGGATGTCTTTCTTTCTACAGTGTTATTTTCTTTGTGTTTTGAAGAGGGAGCTTTGAAATATTCGTCTCCTTTTTTCTAGAGTGTCATTATCTTAGCTTTTCGAAGAGCGAGCTCTAAAATACCTTCATGTCTTTCTTTCTAGAGGTATTCATCTCTTTTTTTTAGAGTATCATTATCTTAGCTTTTCGAAGAGCGGGCTCTAAAATACCTTCATGTCTTTCTTTCTAAAGTGTTATTTCTTTGTGTTTTCAAGAGAGAGCTTTGAAATATGCATCTCCTTTTTTTTGTAGTGTCATCATCTCATCTTTTCGAGGAGTAGGCTATAAAATACCTTCATGTCTGTTAATGTGGTAGTTACACATATCAACATACCTTTGCAACATGTGTATCTCACTATCTCATCGTGGCAGGACCATGAAGCATGTTGTTGACCACCATTATTCATTAAATCTGATGTCGTCATAAGTCATGAAGTACAAGGAGATGTCACTACCTAAGACAACAACGTGGCATGTGTTTGTGTTTTGAAATCAATTTGAAATGATTATCATGACATTGTTGTTACATCTTGTTTGCTATTTTCTCCAACACTGGATCATGTAAGTTTTGGGCATCACAAATCCTATTGAATTGGTCAACTTCGAGGGAATTAGTGGCCATTATTATTATGTTGCACACATGGTCCTTTTGCTCCATTATCATCCACGTAAGGTATGGAGAAAGGGGTTTGACATGAAAATTGCCATTTTTAAACCAAAAAAATTATTGGCTTCTATGGGTTTTGCAAGAGAAATATGTTTTGTTAACTGGGGATTTTTTAGTTTTGGTGGATTTTTCTTTGACTTTTCACATTTAATTATATCTCCCTTGATGTTGGCATATCTTTTATTTTGTTTTTTCTGCCTAAGAAAATACCACACAAAATGCACTAGCAATGGCAAGAAAAACCAATTGAAATCAAAGTGTTTGAACACATCGAGGGGCTTTTTATCACATCACACGATTTTTTGTCAACAAAAACAAATCCCTTCATGTTTATTAATGTAGCAGTTATATATATAAACATACTTTTGCAACATGTGTATTTCAATGTGTCACCATGAAAGGATCATGAAGCATGTTGCCAACCGTCGCTATTAATTAACTATGACGTCATCATCAATCATGAAGTACAAGGAGATGTCATTACCTAAGATGGCGATGTAACCTATGTTTGCATTTTGAAATCAAATTGAAATGTTTGTCATGGCATTGTTACTCCATCTTGTTTGTTATTTTCTCCAACACTAGATCATGCAAGTTTTGGGCATCAGAAATCCTACTAAATAGGTCAAATTCAAAGGAATCAATGCTCATTATCCTTTTATTGATCGCATGAGTCTTCTGTTTAATTATCACACTCATGTTGCATGGGGAAAGGGGTTTACATGAAAATGCCCTTATTGAAACCAATTTTTCTTGGATTTTATGGGTTTCACAGGAGAAATATATTTTGTTCATTGAGGATTTTTAGTTTTGATGGATTTCTCTTTAACATTTTACATTTTATTCATATCTCCCTTGTTGTTTGCATATATTTTCTTTTCTTTTATATGCTTGAGAAAATACCACACAAAATATGCTAGCAATGCCACGAAAACCATTTGAAAATGAAGTGTTTGAACACATTGTGGGGCTTTTGATCACATCACACAATTTTTTGTCATCAACAAAAACAAATCCATGATTCGTGGCATGGGATCAATTCCCTATGTTTAATGATCAAATCAACATAAACGGGAAAGTGGGTTTTGTATTATTGGATTGCGAATAACAAATATGTGATAAATTAGTAAACGAAACATCTACCCTACTAGGGGAGATCAAACATTGTTATGTTTTCATTTTACAATCCAGTGTTGGCCTTGTTTTGTATGTGACATGCCTCAGGGTACTTCTGACATGAAATGATGCCCTAAATAGATCAAAAACAAATAATGTGGAGTTTTAGGGGGCAAGTGCAAATGAATCTTAATATACAACCTAACTAATTATTATAATAATACTATAGTAGTGCCATGGAAACCATTTTAAAATGTAAATAAAGGTTACGTGATTTTGATCCTCTAATAAATAGTTAAATAAACACTAACACTCTACCTCAAACATAATTATTTTATTGTTTATTATGGATTCTCTTATGCATTTTCTTTAATTAATGGGTTATTGAATCTATTGTCAACTTTTTACGTAGTTATTTTGTGATTTATTAAGTTGGGGTAAATGTTGAAACTCACAATGTGTTATGTTAGAAGAACGAATAGTGTATGAAAAACATCTACTTATTTTAACTATGTTAACTCGAATGGCCTAAAACATGTTAATACTATGCACACCTTATATTATAATAATAATCATCAAGTGTAGAGAATTAGGATCTATTTATGGTGTTAAAAGGTACATAAAGTTGGACCAAAATAGACAATATTGTAATTTAAAGAACAAAAAATATGATTTTATACATGAATTGGCCCTACTTGTGTGAGAAACAAACTAACACAAGCCTAAAGAATACATAAAATGCAGAACATAAGGGCTCTAAAAAAATCAATGTTCTAATGATCCCGAGATAAGATCGATAGTGGGAGACAAGATCAATCACCAATTGTATAGAATAGTTTTGGAGATCATTTTGTAGTGTGCTCATTGAAATTGTCTTATGTTGCTCATATTATCATTAGATTTTTAGTCCCCCTTCTTCTTCTAATGAATGGCATTAGATCGTCTTCTAGATTTTTGTGATGACATGTGAGGATATTGTAATATCTTCTCTTTTTTCCAAACCCTAGCAATCCACTCGATGAAACATGAAGAAAACAATATAGATCGGGTCATGAATGCCCTCTAATAGATTTCAAATAAAGTGTTGCTCTAAATATCAGTAATATCAAAACTAGGGTTTTGATCTAACTAAGATATATGTGTGTGTTAATTATGGATGTAAAATCATGAATTTAGCAATAAATAAATACACATAGTATAGAAACATGTAACGATCATATATCATATTATTCAAACTCTAAATAGTTGATAAATGAAAGTACAAGTTACGGTTAGATATGATTGTACCAATTTAGTAGTTTTAGATGTGGATCAAAGGACGGTGATACTAGATTTAAGTCATGTGGGAAGGGAAATAGAACAATGCAAAATTGGATGACCTGGGAGTGTGGGGGGGGGAATAAATAGTTTGGAATAGAAACATCAAGTGAATTTGACTCGTGTATTTGATTTTGACCTTTACAACTTTGTAATCAATTTTGGCTCTAGCATTGTGAGCTTCTATGTTTTGGGTTCCTAATTGTGTGCTCAATTTTTTGTGATTGTAACTTAGAAATAGATTAGGCTTCTTACTCTTCAAAACCCTAGCTCTCTTTTTAAGATCTAAAAAGAGGGTTAGTCCAATTGGGTTGGACCAACCTCACCCCACCCCAATGGTGTGATGAGCATTGCACTATGTACCAATACCTTAGAGAGGATTCAAGTTTCACATAGTTTTTAATCATGGTGAATGTATGTGAATGTGTAATAAATAATGTGTTGGTGAGATCCTAATAAGGCCTCCGTCACTTGAAAATGATCTTTAGTTTATGATGCAATATGTGATAATGACCTAGGGAAATAGTGTAAGATGTATTCAGATTTGGCAGTTACTTATATGCTTTAATGAGTGATTTTGTAATAGTAATCCTTCTCTTAGGTGTTTTGTTATTATCCCTTAGGTGGCCTAAATATGTAAGAGATGAGGCCCTTCAAATGGGTAAGGTGATTTTCCTTTATATCTGACTTGTAGTATGAAATGCTTTCCCACTCTATTGACCCTAAGCCGACTAGGCTAATTTATGCATTTGAATAACCAATTTTTGCATGAGTGAAGGGTGAAAACATTGGCCTTGGTCAAAGACTCAAAAATGTTAGTTAGTTTTGACTTAGAGGGTGATGTTTCACTTGGAAAATTTCAAACTCATTTATGAAAATCAAAGATGATGGATATAAGTTCAAATATGTATTATGTATTTATTAAATAAGGTTTTGATGAGTCAAATATGAGTAATAAGTGTAAGCTAGTGGTTGTGGAGTGTTAAATTGAGCGAGATGTGTGTAGGAATAAGTCAATTAAGTGCAAAAATGAGAATGGGATGAGATAAATACCAAATGATTATTGCCAAGAGTCATTGGTCCAAAGTTAGGGTACTACAGTTACCCCCATTTTAATTTATTAATTAAATATTTCTTGACAAAAATTGTAAACATAAATGTCCCAAAAGGACAAAGTATACACGGGATTGGAATGTGTATGTTCCCTTCTCCTTTTTTCATACATGTGAACTTGCATGCCACATGAAAGAGCATGTATCAATTCTAAATCAAGATGCTTATAACAATAACTAAAATTAAAGCATAAAATGCATACACCGATATTTCCATGTTGTCAAATGTAAGGGATGAAAATGTTGCGTGTAAGATTTTTTTAGCAATTGAGCCTTGCATAAGCCACTGTATAAATTAAGCCTTATGTGTGAACCAACTATAGTAATTGAGCTTGTTATGTGAGCCAACATATGTGCATTTGAGCCTACCATGGGGATAACCTATGTGTGTTCGATCCTACCACATGGCCAACATGTGTGCATTTAAGCCTACCACATGGCCAACATGTGTGCATTTGGGCCTACCACATAGCTAACTTATGTATGTTTGATCATACCATATGGCCAATTTGTTTTTGATATCAATATGATATATAATGTCATGTAATTGTCATTGTTCGTCATGTTCAACACTTTGTAGTGTCCAAAATAAGTGTATGAATTCCATCATATGGTTCAACTAAAGTAGCGTACCTATAATCTGCATGAATTTGCCAGAAAAATCCTACAATATACTCCTCTTTGAGATGAGGGATGCTACAAAAGATCATATAGCTCAAAAGAAAAAGTGTTAGTCATATAAAGTGTATGAGCAATAACATAAATGATATAAACCATATCTAGTGTATCTATAAAATTTGGTCAAAAGTTTAACATGTGAATACATAATAATTTTGAGATGTTGATTCCATTATTCATATAAAGACAAGGTACATATGTAGTGTGATGATATCCTATAGAGTATAATTAAAACTTATCAAATCAACCAATAATAATAATATCGCGCAACATTCTAACTATAGAATGTAACTTACCCAAGAATCTCTCCACGCCTCATTATTTTAACTAACTATCACAAGACGTAATATGAGTTGTTATTACAACTCACTGCACCATACACACATGTGAACACTAAATAAACATTCCTAACATTCACCCCACCCTTTATGTGAACATGAGAATAAATCATAACATAAGAACTAGAAACACAAACATGTGTCCTATGGATGTAAGTTTTAGGTGTGTGGTTCTTTTATTATACATATTTGCTACTCATGATCACCTACATATGAGAACTCAATAGTTCCCACTTTCACTTCTAGTAAATTCTTAGGCTTTTCACCTTCCAACCCCACTTCCACCAACTAGTCTAGAAGTGCGCTAGATAGAAGACCATTGTATTTGGTTACTATCTTATTCATTTGTTTGTAGTAGGGGTTTATTTTACACACCAAATAACATAGAAAATACAAAAAAAAAAACATACCATTATATCAAATATGTAGACCCATCATTAGCAATTAAAAAGAAAGATGTTGATTGTCCTTCAACCTCTATTGCCTCCATCCTCCATTATAGAATGCTACTTAGCTCAACAACTATGATTTTTTACACTCATCTACATGTCGTTTTTAGGAGAATATTCCTCCCCACAAGAATGGCATGTCTATTACAAATCAGGCGTCAGTTTCAACCGATAATGCACCCATATACAGTTTAGGCATTTTATACACTTTGATGAAAAACTCTTTTGACATCGACTATTTTAAACTTCTATAAGACACTATATGATATGTCTTATTTGAATTGATGACACAAGTAAAACATCAAAAAACTAACTCTTACATGGATATGATAATTAGACCATAATTTATGTGAAATAAACTTTAGCTAAATGTGAAATAAGCTATATAATAGAGACATATAGTTTTTGTAGACATAAAATCTATGCACTTGGGTGCATTTCTAGGTCCTAAAACATACTAGTGTGTACATGATTCTTGAGAAAGAAAACTAGTGTTTGACAACTCCTTTTGGCCTTTTGATTGATTTATCTCTTACACTTTATTGGATTCACACATCTTATAGTTTTTCTGAAACTTGATGGATTTACCTTTTGATGGTCTCAGACACTAGCGCCCAGTTAGGAAAAAAGCCCCGGTGCTCTTGTCCCTCTTAGGCACTCATGTCCCTCTCTTTCTTCTTTTTACTCTTTTGGGTCCTTTTCGCTTCTTGGTCAGCTTTTAACACTTTGGACCAGCCTTTCAGTTGTCAATTACAAGATTCAAACAAGGGAATCATTTATAAACCTAGTTACTTCTTCTAAATAAGGGGCCAAACACTATAAGCATTATCTATCACCACCTAAGCTTGCATATAAAGGAAAAAGAGAAGTACAAAGAATACATCTAGCGAATTCATACAAGGGACTAGGGTTTCATTGGTCAACATACATTGCTTAGGAGGGGAGTTCATTCTATTCGATAACACACATTTTGCATATTCGGGAAAATATAGATCTAGTCCGCTATCATCGTGAAAATTACACAAGGGAAACCTATGGCACGAGACACAAATACACAAACACAGAGAACTACATGGAGTATGAGATGTAGTGGAGTGCTCGGTCATAATTTCACTCTTTCTGGTGACCACTGAGGTTAGTCCAACTCCCCATTCTACATCGTCTTTATTAGATATGACATGGTTTGTGGGCATGTGCATGTAGTCATTTGTTTTATAGGTTACAGGTGTGATCGGTGATCTAACAAAGAAACCAGAGTGACAAAGAGTGACTAACAATGAAGGTCTTCCGACCCAAAAAAGGCTAGATTATGAGCATTCTAGTAGACACAGGCACCCAGATCAGTTATTAATGCCTTGGGGTGCTCCTGTCCTCCTGTGGGCACTTCTGTCCTATATATTCTTAGGTTTCCGAAACTTCATTGATCTTTTGCGATGATGTTTCCAGATTGTTCCAATAGATACATAGTCACACTCACTCTCAGGTGGCACAAAATCTGTGAAGTCATCATCTCTTGTCTCATTTTCTTAGGGTTTTACATCTTGGAATGCTTATTGCTTGCACATTACTGTACTTAATTACCTGAATATAATTTGTTATAGTAAGTTACTCTGAAATAAGATTTAATTCAAATTATATTAAATCAACATCTTACAATCCACATAATTAACAACTTTGAAATGGATTGACATTAAATCATATGACATGAACATCATTCCAATTGTCAAGCGAGTCTTTAGTGGGGCTTAATCAACACACATAATAAGAATAGCTAGCTAGGTTGGCATGGATGGGAATTCGTGCATACAATATGACATGTATGTATGGTTGGCAGGATAACCTCTTCCCTCTGAATTGGCCATTTCTATGATTAGATAACAACCCGAAAGAGAGAGAGGGAAAAGCGTATCTTTCCTATACATAAAAACTCTATTAATGGTCGAAGATTTAATCAGGGACGCTTTTACCCACTTTTGCACATGGTTCAGTGTCAACTTTTTGTAGTCAACATCTATGCACCTAGGATTTTACACTCAATAGAGAGAAAGAAGATGGAATTGATCCTTAATATTGTTGATCTATTTCATGGTGGCGGATGGCCCAAAAAAGATCGATAAACCTCATCCTCTATTGGCTAGTTTGGTGATGCTTATGAACAACATTCATACTATAGTTGCTTATTTGATCCAAAACTCAAGGGGTTTCAGAATTAAAAAGGCATATTAAAAATTGTGCCAAATGTAAAACTAAAATATATCTCTGAAAAGAGATGTATAATGCTCAAAATTATCTCTGAGAAGAGATGTAAATAAATTGCTCAAATACTGTGATTAAAATAACTACCTTCGTGATGAGATGTATGTCCTTCCCTTTCGGGTTACATATATTTATATACTAATTTTAGAAATATGAAGAGGCACCTAGAAGAATTTGGAATGTCACCAATCCCTAGGGAGATGAGGTGGTTCATCATTTGTGAATTACATAGGCGACCATTTCGTGAATTTACTAGTTTTAGATAACACTACAAAAATTACATTTTTAGGCCTTTAGATGCGGATTTCAGGAATCAAACTTTGCCTAACCTAGTTCTACACCCTTCCATTATATTCTACGTGTTCCAAGATTTCCGTTGCATTTTAAACGGAGTCAATTGGAACTATGGTGCAAAAGTTATGGTTCCTAAAAGTTGTTCCACTATAATTGCCACATGGGTCGGTGTCTCGATCATTATTCCTAATAGATGGCCCAAAAAACTTATCCTCTATTGACTAATTTAGTGACACTTGTAACAAAAATTCATATTATTGTTTCTTATTCCTAATAGATGGCCCAAAAAGCTCGAGAGGTCTCATCCTCTATTGACTAATTTAGTGATACTTTGTGAAAAAATTCATATTATAGTTACTTATTCCTAGTGGCACTATGATGATATCACTTGTTTTCTTGGGGTGATACTTACATTATTTTATTGTATTAGTTATTGTGGTCGTGGACCTTTCTCACGTTAACATCAATTTTTAAAGTGGACATATATTGGATATTTATCTATTGAATATATATACATGTTTCAATTTTTTAAAAACATAACATATGGAATCTTATTGACCTATACTTTCTCTAAATCTACGTAAGTTGAGATCCACATTGAAACTTTTGTAATATAATCTGACGACTAAAAATTAACACGCAACCTCCCAACACTTATTTGTGTTGTCAAATGTACGGCCATTAACAGTAAGTCTGCAAAAGCAGTGGAGAAAGTGATTTAGTGGTGCCGTCTAAATAATATATTATCTTTTGCAACAGGAAGTCTGTAGCAGATCTACTGAATATTATTGAGTGGAAAGCATTAACTCACTGAAATCGTATACAATTTTATTCTGCTCTGCTTAAATGAAAAGACATTTCATCACTGGCTAAAATGCTGAAGCGTAGCTTTATAGCAGGACCAACTGTACATGATCACGATACAAGTTGCCTTGGAAAGAAATCCTATTTTCAGAAATCATGTGCAATATCTGGTTTGCCCATTTAATATTTTTTTGTATGAAAGTTTCAGTTTATTTATTACAAGTAGCTGATTATAATATGCTGAATAAACATATATCTAAATCAGAATCTCTCACCATCGACTTAAATTCATAGATTATCGTTATATCTAAAAATAGTGTAAATTCTGACACAAAATATTGAATAAAAGTGTTAAATATTCCATTTGCTGGTCAATAAAAGTGTTAAATATTCCATTTGCTGGTCAATTACAAGATACTGCAACCCTTTAGACTTGTTATTCAAGTGAAAGAGACCCCAATTTTCAGAAATCATGTGCAATATCCAGTTTACCTTTTTAATAATTTTTTGTAGAAAAATTTCAGATTATTTGTTAAGAGTAGTGGATTATGGTATGTTGAGTAAACATATATCTAAATAATCTCTTATGATCATCACTTTCATTTGATAAATTATCGCTATATCTAAAAATCCAATAAAAATATTAAATATTCCATTGACCGGTCAATATTTCAAGATACTACAATCCCCTTTCGACAAGACTTGTTGTTATGCAAGTGAAAGAGAAGCAGTCTAAGAAAGACAAGAATACGGAATGATGGAAGAGAATAGAATTGAATTCCAAGTGATGGGAAAACCTGACATGATTGTGTAGAGTTGCAGACACTTTTTAACGAATCAGAACTTGAAAACTTACAAAAGTTAATGGCTTACATGAGATACTTAGCCAAGAACAATATCTTTATCTTTCTCTTTTATTGCAAGTCTATTATAATGCGTTTCCTGCAAAAAACAATGAAATGAAAACAATATGAGCATCAATACTTTATGTAAGAGAATTGCTATAATGAAATAAAATTTTAAGATAACTTATATTGAACTTACAAATTTTTTTTACTAACTCTACTAAAATGTGTTGTCAAATTCGATGGGTCACATGTCCTCCTTTTCTTACTCGTGCTTCATAACCTAATAGTTGGTTACTTTTCCACCCTGCTTTAATTATAATATTTGTTAAATATTTAACTAATAAAAAAAATTAAAATTTTAGATATCATAAATCGAGTTAATTAACCTACAACCTTATTATTCTCCTCTTAGAACCATTTGTTACAGAGGTCATTCCAAACTTCTTCAACCACATTGGACGGTCGAAGAGGTCTCCTCTTCACTTCAATGTTTCCTTCATATTTTAGTTGCATAGTATAGATATAAAATAGTTAGTAAAAAGTATGAAGTGTCATTTTTTTAAAATGTGTTATTTACACAATGAAATTACCCTGATATGCCTCTTAATTCTCCTAAAACACCTTTGTTGCATATATATATTTTAATCATGTTTTATAGTACATAGTACCAAAATCGCATTGAGTTAACCCAATTAGCCTCTTGCAATTTTCTTCTTGAATTACATTCCACTCTTTGTGACAATATTATTTGAATATGTTGCACACTTGGCCATCAATTCTTTTCTTTAAATACCTGAAACCCAAGAATTTAAAAGGTTTAAATATCATATTTTTTGAATATTAATATAACAAAAAATGAATAAGTTGACATTAACAAAAACTAGTAAAAAGATAAGTTGACAAAAACTAATTAAGACACTTAAATAAAAAAAATATTAAAATACTTACTTCCCCTAATCA
Organism: Taxus chinensis; assembly: GCA_019776745.2. Classification (NCBI taxonomy): domain Eukaryota; kingdom Viridiplantae; phylum Streptophyta; class Pinopsida; order Cupressales; family Taxaceae; genus Taxus; species Taxus chinensis. The sequence continues at coordinate 667,975,528 of CM034146.1, forward strand.
TCCTCTAGTATGTTGTCAGTGTTATTTACATAGAGAGGCATTCCCAAATCCTCTCCCACTCTATGACGATACCTATCGTGGATAAGGCAAAAGGGTCTCTCATCATATGAAGTTGGCGGGGCCGATGTGTCCTCCTCATTGTCATATCCCCTTAGTGAATTGGGGAGTATGTCATTGAGGCTAGAAGGGGGATATTTTGTCATTTTCATTTTCTTATTTTTGTTGCAGTAAGTTGAGAACGTCCTACACTTGAAGTGGATCTACAATAAAATTATAATTTATCATTATTGAATTGAATAAAATCAAATTAACAAAAAAAAATTATACCATCAAGGTGGTGACTCCCTCACTATAGTCGAAGGGCATTAGTCATACTACCTTTATCAAGAGAAGTAGACATGTCATAGTGAAGTATTATTAGTTTTTAATGACAATAAATAGTTTAAAATACTGTAAATTTAATCGCTCAAATGAAATAAAATTGTATATAACAATTATTAAAGCATACCTCTGTGGTTGGTCCTTTTATATTAAGGGACAACCACGGCTACAAAGACGTTCTTGAGTACTAATAGACATTTCATTATAATTATAAACTAGGTCCTAATCACATATCATTATTCATATGATTCCTAAGCAAAAAAAATAGTAATTAACATCTATCTTTGGCCTCTATTATTTCTTTCTTACTTTCTCTATGACCTTACACACTCTACTACCCAGTTTAAGCTTTACTACTTTATCTTTTTTGGCTCTGGAAAATAGCACCCAATCAGGATTCTAGCACCCAGGTGCCCTCATTTCCTCTGGGTGCCCCCAACCTCTTTATATCTTACTCAACTATTTTGGGCCTCTTTTATATTTTGGGAATCTTGATTTTCTTGGTTGTTGGACTTTTAGATTTCAATTGAGAAATTCAAACAATGGAATCATATAAATACAAATCTATGTGACCATAATAGAGGACCACGCTCTAAGCATCTACTATCACCACCTAAGGTTGCATCCAAAGTCATTCTAAGAGAATGAAAGCATCCATCTAGCTATCATTCAAGGGAAAAGGTACTATTTATTCTTCATACATGCATAGGAGGCAAGGTTAATTTTTCCATACACATTTCTATTTACATTGCAACATCTAGATATTAATCATTATTTTGTGCATCTTGCACAATATCTTCCTAGGGAATGACTCTACACACATGCACACAAAACTACGTGGATTATGAGATGTAGTGTAGCACTCAATCGTAAGTTCACTCTTTCAGGTGACCATTGGGGTCATTATGAATCCTCATTCGCATATTTTTTATTTTTAGGATTTGATTTGTTTTGGGGTTTTGTAGGAGATATCTTTGTTTTATAGATTATAGGTGAACTCTGCAATCAACCAGTGACATAATGGCTACCAATGGAGAAGATCAACAAACATATTTTGCAATACTTAAAAAATAATTTTTTGATTTCTTATGCAGTCACAGGTGCCCAAAAGAAGTCTAAAGCACTTAGGGATCCTTGACCTAGTCTAGGCGCCCTGGTCTAGCTCATTCTGACATATCCTGAATTTACCAGACACTGTTACTATAGTCTACCCTCCTATTTCATTAGTTCTTCAGTCAAGATCACCTCAAGATTTATTACAAAATCAAATAATTCCACTATCTTCTTTCTTACACCTAGGGTTTTATTTTATTAGCTTATTTTTAAAGTCAAATATGTACTTTATTGCTTATTATTATGTTATGAATATGTAATTAAGGGTTTAGCATAATTCTATTTCTATTATATCATTTGATGAACATGTTTCATTCAAAAAATCTTAGATCATTTTTATTCTTTCATGGATTGTAAAGCTCCTCAGGTCCACTTTTATCATTACTTCAAATACACCCATCTTACAAAGATGCTCTCTAAAAATCCGTACACTCTATCTACCTCCCTCTTAATACACCACCTGCTCAAGTTAGTGTTATCTTCGATTTTCTTTTTGATGAATCTCATGGTCCTAATTCCAATCAATCTATTTGTAAATCCATTCAAGATTTACATTATTTATTTCAAGATAAATTTCAGGTTATCAAATCCACGATTACATATCTTAAATATTAATATCCAACATATTAAACATGCTTCTCCATCTCATGCTAGTTTTTCTTCTCATCCTCACTATATGTCTTCTACATGTGCTCGTATTAGTGAACCTCAAATCCTTTTACTTCCCGCACCTCTCAAGTTTAATTTCAATGCTAAGAAATAAGACATTCTTCCGTAGCTCCTCACTCATCAATTGATCATATTTCCATCTACTCATTGGTATCCTCCTTATCATCTTACAAAATATCAATGTCATCCATATTGTAATTACCATCGAATCAATGGACCATAATTATAATGATTTTTATTCTCTTACACAAAAAAATTGGCCACCTTAAGCATTACGGTCTCATCTCATTTGCTACACAAAATAATGCTACATGTTCATCTTGAATCACTAAATGTCATTGGGTTCCTAAATATGATTCATCTATGTCTAATGAGCATCATGACATCACTTCTAATGTTCCTTCTTTGGTCACTCAAGTGTTTCCTATGTAACCCACTCCATCTAAGTAATCACCTCTCAAAATCAGTCTAACTCCTCCTCCTACTCAAGTCTTCTAGGGAATTAACAAGTCCAACTATGCAATGGCCTCCCAAAATCAGTACACCCTCTTCTCGTATCAAGTATTCTACAGTGGCATCAATTCCACATAAGCCACAACCAATAATTTTTGTCAAATAAACTACTCCTTATACTAATGGACAAGACATATTTCAAACTCCGCCACTATGGCATGGTCCTATAGGTTTGCTTTTTCCTACCATTGTGTTGTCTCTCTCTCTCTCTCTTCTCATAACAAAGATAATGCTCTCCCACAATGGCATGGTATCTCTCATGTCACCACATAAATCTCAATAATTGACACACTTGGGGGGCATTGCACTTATTCTTCCCCCCTCTTTGCATTATCACGTTGTCTTGCATTTCTAATCTTACACTATGTGCTTCGCATATAGTTTTTCTCATTCATCTTACACACATTGATACATCTCTTGTATCATCATTAACTTATGACGCACTCTTTTCTTGTGGTTTACACTTGAATATTGAGGGTATGTTACATGCATGAACCTCACACACTACACATTTCTATACTCGGATTCATGATATGTATTCAACACATATTTCTAGCATCACATTCTCACATAACACACTAACACCCTATGATTTCACTCTAGTTCCACGGTTCATACTTTATTGTTGAGGGTATGAATCTGAAATGAACCTCACCTTTTTGTATATTCCACACTTTGTGCTTCATGATCAATATTTCAAGTGCATCACTTTCAAACTATTTCCAGATGATACGCACTTCTTGTTTTATGGTTCATTATTGACTGTTAAGGGGTATTTTATAAATGAACATCTTCTAATATACATTTGTGCACATCCACATCTGCTTGGGGGGCACATTTCTCTAATCAAATTCACATTTCATATCATTCCATCTCACTCATTTACAACATGTTGTATATCTTGGTTGCACATTGTTCTTGTTTACTTATACTCACATGTACACATTTACTTACTATGTTAGAAATATATTTTTTATGTCATTATATTTTCTATATACACATGCACATTTCTTTAGTTATAAATGCATAATTTAGATAGATCCTTCCACCTAGTAATTGATGTTTGACACTGTACCTCTTACCAGTTTCACTTAGGATCTTAGGGGAATCTACTTTCTTACATACTACATGTGTTATTGTTTCATTTTATAATACTTCTTATTCTTGTTATCACACTACTCTATCAATATATATACATCTTGACATGTTTTTTTATCTTTCTAATATGCTAACGGGTGCTTTATGTACAACCTTTTCCTTGTAGGAACTATTTTCCACCATGGTTGTTTGTTACAATTTTCTTTCCACTATTTCCATTATATGCCATTATTTGCGGGCTTTTCCCTATGTCTTGATTGTTTCATTGTTTGTATGTTTTTGGCCACTTCGGCCTTAATTGTCTTGTGACATTGTGAGCGATGTCCTATGTTTGAAACCCACTTTTCGTGGTCTATCTTGTCTTCCTTATTTACACATTTGTCTATTACATTGTCTTATATATACATACTTGTTTGATTGCACTAACACATGTTTCTAGCCACTTTGGCTGCATGTGCCTTGGTTTCTACCATGCACATTCCCTCCCCCTATAGGGCATAAATTTTAGATAAGTTTCTGGTCCTCTCCTTTGGGCCGAATTATCCTAGCAATGTCACGTGCACCCCAAATGAGGGGTTCATATATTGGGTGACTCAGTCACCCCATACAACAACTTAGAGATTCAATATAGGCCTACATAATATAGGAATAGAATATGGTTACAGTTATAGAATGAGCCAGAATCTGACTTGGGTCCTTAGTTTAACATAGACACCAACGCCAAGATACCAAAACTAGTGCATGTGTGCTTCTGACCTTTCCTGGGTGCCTATGACTAGGGGAAGTTATAGTTACTTTCTAAAATCAAAACAATTCTCATTAGTTGATAGACCAATTTTCACAATACATGTATAATCCTTTAGTAAACAGAATGCATTCTATCTCCTTTTTCTCCTTGTATCGAACTTGGACTAAACACAGAAAAAAGTAGGATCAAACCATCTGTAGTGGTTTATAAATTCGAGAAGCAGTCATGGATGGGAATAAAACCAAACCTCTCTCCCTAACACTCTTATGATGTGGGGTGAGATTTCCCAAAAAAACCACACTTAGTGTGAGATCGCCCAAAAAAATCATACTTGGCATGAGATCACCCAAAAAAATCACACTTAGTGTGAGATCACCCAAAAAAATCACTCTTGGCATGAGATCGCCTAAAAAATCATTCTTCTATAGCACTCTAGGCAATTTTTCTATCCCTTTCAGTCTTTGCATGGATTAGGTGCACACTTTCCTTTTAATACCTTTTACACATTTACATACTTTCATATGATTTTTTCATAATAATTTTTTTTGTTATTGATAAATGGTTTTAAAGGGGACCATGCCCCATGTAAAAAAAAGGATAAAAATCCAAATAGAACAATAAAAGTGCAATATTTTTCATAATATATGAATTTGACTAATATTTTACTTTTTATTTTTTTAGGTTTTTCCTTACAAGAAGCATCAGTCACAAGCACAACAATAGGTACAATATGGTACAACACCATACACTCCACTCCTAGGGTCACTTCCTCTTTCTTAGTTTCCACGCTTCATTTTTATCACTTCACACTTTTTATTATCTCTTTGGCATGCTTTCGCCATCAATCTAAAAAGGAACAAAAGGTATTCATATCTTATCTACTTTATGCTATCGAGTATTCACTCAACAACATAAAGTGGGGGAAAATTTAGACATAAAATCACACACTTACGTACATTTCTAATTCATAAACACATACTTTCATTCATATGGTTCCTAAGTGAGAAAAATAGTAATTGACAACTATCTTTGGCCTTTTTACTTTATCTTTCATGAATCTAGACAATAGTGCCCAGCCAGGATGCTAGCGCCCAGTTGCCCTAGTCCCCTCTAGGTGCTCCGACCTCTTTGTATCACACTCACCTCTTTTGGGCCTCTTTTATATTTTGGGCCTCTTATTTTCTTATGGGTCATCCTTCCATTTGTCAATTACTAAATTCAAACACAGGAATCATACAAATACAAAGCTATGTGACCATAATAAAGGACCAAGCTCTAAGCATCTATTATCATCACCTAAGGGTACATCTAAATGCATCTAAGAGCATAAAAGGCATTCATCTAGCATTCATTCAAGGGACAAGGGACTGAATTTTATTTATACATGCATAGGAGGGGAAGTTTCTTTATTCCATTCACATATCTATCCACATTGCTACATCTAGCTATCGCCCACTATCAAGTGAACTTGCACAAGGACTTCCTACGGAAAGATTATTTGACACACGCACAAGAACTACATGGATTCTGAGATGTAGTGCAATGATTGGTAGTAAGTTCACTCTGTCGAGTGACAACCAAGGTTAGTCTGACTCCCCATATTGCATATTTTATTTTTGGGATTTGATGTAGTTTGAGGGTTTTGCAGGTCATATTATCTTTGTAGGTTACAAGTGAATTTGGCCATCATCTAAGTGACATACATGTGATCAATAGCAAAAGATAACGAACATATTGTGACACCAAAAAAAACTAGATTTTCTCCTACATAGTCACTGACACCTACCAGAGGTCCCTGGTGCCTAGATGCCCTAGCCCCATTCCATGCACCCTGGTCTAGGATTGTTCAATAGTTTTAGAATTTTCTAAGAGAGGTTACAAAAATTTTCCCCTCATGTTCATTTATTTTCCAGTCTAGAACACTTTAGGATCAAGTCTGAAATCTACTAACTCTTCTATTCCCTCTTTTACACTTAGGGTTTCATATTTAATTTACTTATTGCTTGTGTCAAATCTATAATTTATCATTTATTTATCATACCTTACCCTGCAATATATTCTAGGGTTTAGCATAAAGTCCCTTTTTAAAAAATCATTATATGGTTTCAAAATATTTAAAATTATGCATTATAACTTGCACATTTACAATATTTATTTAATTAATAAGCTGAATTAATTTATTACATCATATTACTTGAATGTTTTTTCTTTGTGACACTACAACCTTGTCACATAAAGCATTGAGGAGCTCTGCATAACACATTGTTCTTGCTTGATGATAGGAAGTTTTTTGGTTTGTGCTTATTGTTTACCAAGAGTGGTGTGGGTTGAAATGGTGGAGTCTTCTAGGTCAGTTTGAGATTTGGTTTCTGTCAACTATTAGGGATTCTAAAACCCCCATCCAACCCTTGTCTACTTAGTACTAGATGTGACATGTATTGCATAATCATCCCACCGTTCTTGGAGGTTTCTTTCGAACATGTGGTTTTTTCCCCTTGTTGTCACTGAAAATGTACACCTATGAAATATCATCAACATGGGAATTTCCCCAAGGTGTGGAACATGTTAGAAAATCCTAAATAGAGAGAGTTTTACAATAAGAATTAAAGCTACATGTATAGGATAAAAAGAGAGAATAAGGGATCAAAATATGTCTTTCCATTTCTATATGTTTGGAGAAGGATATGAAAGTTCAAAGGTGCTCAAACTGAGGAAACTCACCAAAAACTAGCTATGGGAGTATATTTTAAGGATCATTGAGGTTTACCATTATGGATGATGCGGTGGTCTGCAAGAAAATCTTCAGCTTAAACCTTGATCAAAGGTGATCTCGTTAGATAAGGAGGGGAAATGAAAATTGAGCTGCCACTTATTCAAAACAACCATGAATACACATGAGGACCACTGTAATGGCTTAATTATTATCTATAAACTATTCATTTCATTCTACCATATGTTTTTTGGTGGGCCAAGAGGGAATATTTCACCTTAAAGGCATCATTTGCAAGTTAAGAGATCTATTTGGACACATTTGTAACTAATTTAAGTTTAATTTGATTGAGGGAACACATTAAAATTGTCCCAAATACTAACACCAATGATCTCATTTTGGTCATGTAAACAATTGATAAAATTGACATGAAACCACTCCCAATAGGTATTTATTTTCAAAATCTTTTCGATGATACTGATACTTCTTGATTTGGTGACCTAGATAAAATTTTATGGGCATTTAAAGATCCCTAATCTATTTTATTCTAGGGAAAAAGGTTTTGATCCTTAAATCCTTTTCTCCACTTAACAAAGGCAATTGCACTATTTTAAAACTTGATCGAGCTAATTTCCTAGCGAATATGGACTTTTTTTTTAGTGAGAAATCAATATGTGACTACCATTGGTAATATTTTAAGGTATGTTGTAAAACATCAAGGTGTAAAAATGAATGAATAATCATGATCAAAGCCTCTAAGTCATTAATTTTAATTAGTTTCCACCTCCAATTTGTTAGGTGTCGTCAAGTCTACTTGTGTTGATTATTTTATGAAATTGATGGCGTAATGAGGATGGGGGAAGCCCTCTTTTGGCAATGATACTAATTTTTGGGTTTTTCTCCTTTAATTGTTTCATTTATATTTCTTTGGCACTTTATGTTCTTTAAATTGAAAACACATTTGAGACCATGTGATTGTAATAGAAAGGTGGCATTATTGTCCTAATGGATTGTTGATGAAATATTTTGTCAAGGAAAAAAACTTGATTCATTAATGCTTAGGGATTGAATCCCTCTGTTTGGGAATGCAGTGGCTCCCATTTATTGAAATGTAGAAACTATTTACACTAGACTAATATCCTTGGGTGGCCAGAGGTCAGGAAATTTACAAAAACACCCTTGTTGTAACTACAACACTAGACTAAAGAGGGGAGAAATTATAGGTAGGGAGAGAGAGAAATGAGAAGGGGAATCATATTGATAATCAGAACTTAAATTTCATCAACTTCGATTCAGAGGTGATTCCAATTTCAATTGGAGGAAATAAGAAAACACAACGCAACATCACAAGATAATGAAATTGATAATTACAAGAAAAATACAAAGATTTATCAGGGTTTATTCATTCCACAAAGAAGATGAAAATTCCTTAAAATTCTTACAAATTCCAGTATGTTCTTGGTTGAGTGACAAGATGAGTATGGAGGAAAATTACAATGCAAGAGAATGGAAGAATACAACTTGCTAGAGAGGGAAAAAACTATTTTTTAGTGGAGAGAGTATTGTAATTTATAGCCAAATCCAGTGGATCTTCACATTTCCATGTGACTTTTCAACTTAAAGTGCAATCTCCAATGAAGAAATAAAAACTTTAAGTTACTTAAGTATCATTTTACAAAAGCTTCTCCTCAACGAAGAAATAGAACTTGATAAAGATAAGAAGAAAGAAGAAGAGACAAAAGATAGATATTGTACAATGGAGTCCCACTCTTCCTTCATTGTGAAGATCAATTCTACAACTAGATAGTTTGTGATAAAAAACCCTCTTGTACACTTTGAATCAAGTCCACAAATGATTTCTTCTTCTTCCATCCTCTACTTCAGATCATCAAAATCCATGTGCTCCACTAGAACTCAAACAAAATCATATATGGAGTTATGGAGCTTCATTTTACATATTTATGATCTCCCTAACTTTAAAAAGTGGTACAAATGTTATGGTGTAAGAAAAAATGGATTCCATAACCATTTCAAAAAATCCAAAAATTCGAATGGATTTTAATGTTACGGACAACTGATTTGGTATTTTGGGAAAAATGAGAGAAAATCAAATCCAAATTGGGCACGAATCAATTCATTGGAAATATACTCCCCATCTATGAATAAATTCTCTAAATTTGGTGAGATCCTCTCACCGGAATCAACGGTAATTTCAAAAACAAGTTTTGGTTGTGTGGAAGGCTTACAAATTGGCATTAATGGAGGAAATGAAAAAATTACAATTTTTCATTTTGGGATAAATTATTGTCTAATTTGAGTGATTCTTGATTCATTAGAACCTTATCAGTGAGGAGAAATAATGTTCCAATTTTTAAGGGATTCTCTTGTAGGGTTTGAGAGGAAATGTGAAAACAATTGTTAACACATGGGGTTTGCAAGTGTTTTTAGCAAGGAATGAGAGTTTTGATCATAAGTACAACAATTATTATCCTTAGATCATGTTTAATATCTAAAAATGATGGGATTGAGGAGAGGAATGGATGTTCCAAGTTTGAAATGATTATCTCATGGGTAATTTTCACAATATTATTTGCAAAACAAGTGTTTTTTTAGCAAACTAGGGGTATAATGGTTGGAAAAAATAGTCATGAGTATATTTTTTAGGATTTTATCATTTCATCTTGAAGGAACCATCATTGGGAGTTATTGGGCAAAAAATTGTGGAAAACATAGATTGGAATCGAGAGTTATGAGGAGAACTTGATCTTGGATTTCTAAGGAACAAAGGTAGAGTTTTGAAATGTTGAAGAGGAATAACCAACTCCAAGGTAAACTTTAATGGCTTCCTTCACTTTTTAAAACTCACTTTATGTTGTTTTGAGAGGGAAACAAGGTGAGATGGATTTATATGTTGGAGATGAGAGTGAGTATTTCACATGGAGCATGGAGAAACATGGGGGAAGATGGAGATGATATGCACCTATGCACACTTTTGGGGTGCAATTATACCTCATAAGTGCACTTTGGGTGCAGGAGGAGTGAATAAATGTGCTTGGGTGGAGATGGAGATGGGGTTTGCCTTTGGATTTGCATCCACACTTTACTTTTCTTATGTTTTGTCTTTGCATCATTCAAAACTCCCCTCCAATCAAATGAGGGCACACTTATGGGGTGAAATTACACCTTATCAGTGCACTTGGTGCAAGGGGGATTCAAATCTCCACTTAGAGGGAAGATATGGGGTCCACTTTCAAGTTACACCTTGTGTTCATACCCCCACCATGCAATTTTTCACACGCTTTTTGTTTTTCACTTATAAGACTCCAACCAATCAGGTGAGGGTGCACTTATGGGGTATAATTACACCTCATAAGTATGCTTAAGGTGTAAGAGGATAAGGAAAGTGTGCAAATGTGCCAAAGTGGAGTTTCAAACATGTTTTACACCACTCACTTTGCACCTTGGAGTCATTTATTTTCCCTAGAATCTGTCCTTGGTCAATGTTGGCCATACAATTTATGATTTCACATGAAATGGGCCAATGAATCTAGTGAGCATATTTAGGAAGTGTGAAAATTATTAATTTAACAACTTTTTCTTGTACATCCATTTTTACATGGGGCCGTGTGTTGGTGAGTTGAGTTGCAAGAAGGGTTTTCAACAAAAATTAGCCAAAAAAAACTTATGGGTCATGAAGAGCATTGTGTGTAATCTCACTTGAGCTTTTTTAGGCTCCTAACTCCACTTGATTTTCCCAAAACCTTTAGCGTAATATTCATGTGTAAAAAGGGAACCTTGTACCAGTGTTGGAAAGGTTTCCACTTTTTATACTCCTAGAATTCCACCTTATTTATTCCACCATGTAGGCTCTAAGAGATTTAAAATTATTGGGATATGGTCTCCCAACACCACATGGGGTTCCCGAAACCTTTCGCTGAAGTTGGGTTTTCAATGAAGCGTGCACACTCCTTTTTCTCAAAAGGGCCTAGGAATAAATCTTTCCCAAGACCATCTAGAATATCCTAGAATTCTTGTTAAACCATTCCATCATGGAGAAGACTCTGAGACCTTTCCATTGAATGTAACCATGACTTATGAAATGCTCTTAGGCTCCTCGAACCCTTCCTAGAAGTTGGACTTTGAAAGCGGGCAATTTTGGAAACTTTGACCAATCGGGATATTTTGACCAGTTTGACCAAAAACGAGAAGAAGTTTTAATGGGGTTATTAAATAAAATGCAATGAAATTTTATATGCCAACAATTTTATCATACTCGGGGACTTGACTTGGTTTGACATGAAATGGAGACGAGGCAAGAAGGAACTCTAGAATCTTAATTTAGGCTTTAGTAGGACAATGCCTTATCGTTGGTCAATAGAGTCTCAACAATGGTACAAAATGAAAAGGAAAAAAATACACACACACATGACAGGAAAGGAAACTCACCACACAATAAGAAAGGGAAAAACACACAACAAGGAAAGGGGGAACACAATAAACCTAAATCACATATGATACATGTTGGGGACAACCCTCTTTCATTGCTTGTACATATTTAAATGTTACCCATGCACGGGTAGCTCCAAATGAAGTTTCTACTAAAATCCATTAACTAAATCAATAAAGTAATACCCCTTCCTCAACTGGCTAGGAAATCTAGCCGCTGAAGAGATCTCCATATGTTTGACAAAGATAAAGTGGCTTGTTTCTTCTTGAGAATTTTTATATGGCTCTTCCAACAAGTGAAAATCCATCCACATAGCCCATTATATTTATTGTTCTAAAATTCCATTTCCATTTTCCAGTCCATTTTTAGATTCATTCTTGTTTTTTATTTCCCTTTTTCCGTCTTACTTCTACTACTAGATTTATTCTTGATAATGCCTGGCATGTCATGTCCACAATTATCCTGATGCTCTCTAACAGGCATTTGAATTTTTCTTGTCATGTTACACATGACCATTATTTCCATAAACTAGTTCTTGTTAGAGCTTTGAAGAATTTTTACACCATCATAGGATTCTTGGTGCTCCATGTTTCTCATTTGCTCTAAATGGCCCTCTCTCTCTCTCTCTCTCTCTCTGCTCTCTCTCTCTCTCTCTCTCTCTCTCTCTCTCTCTCTCACACACACACACACACACACACACACACACACACACACACACACACACCACCTCATTCTTGACATGTTGTTCATAGTGGTGTGACTTGCACAACACTTCATCCTCTTGAAAGGAGAACGAGCACAAAGTTGGGGCTGAAATATCAAGACCATCACTTTCCTCATCTTGATCATCTTGAGCTATAATAGTTATCTCCGTGATGGAGATACCTTATTCTTGAGAGAAATCATCCTTGAGATATTGAAGTACCTTTTCATCTATATATTCCTTATTGGGAAGGTCTAGTTCTCTAAACAGAAAAGATAAAGCTTTATATCCACAAACATACCTATCAAACAAATCCTCATGTAAGATCTTGATAAGATGATTGGAAACTTGAAGCTCATATGCCAAGAAGTAATTTGACATTATTTTTTCTCCATGATATTTATTACTTATCATCCCATGATTACTTTGTGGAAAGTCAAGATATCCATGTTCCTCATCATGATTACCAAGTAGAGAACTTTTATCCATATTCAATGGGAAGTGCACAGTGTCAAATGCTAGTTCCATCAAATCATCATGAAATTTCTCAACTTGATCAATAAAATTTGGGTACTCCTCCATCAATATGGGTAGCTCAACATCTTCCTTTGAAGTTATTAAATGGTTTTTATATCTTAAATCTTGGTATAAAATGTCCGCCCTTGGGTCATCTTCCTTTTGAATGTTATATTTCATATTTCTTATAGGAAGGAGATTCTTCATTTTTCTATTAAATGGTATGGTGGCATATGATAAATCCATATGTATATCTCCACAAACATCCCAACAGAAACTACGGCTCAACAACATCCCATATGAAGCCGAAATGTTAACTATAAATATTTTCATCTTGAATTTCTTGTCTAGAAAATCCACAAATGCAACTTGAGCACATTTGACCTGGCTAATGAGAGGTACTGATTTGGTCTTCATGGAGTAAAACTAACCAACAGTGGGGGTGAGAGTGATACTAAGAGCCTTGGTAAATTTGGCAGACATGATGTTTTCAGAGGCACCAAAGTCAATGATACAATTACTTAGATTATACACATTGATAAAAAAAGAGAGATAAAAAGGTTCTACTTTCTCAGAAGTGGGGGATGTTGAGACGAAAAAATTCCGAGGAGTGGTACTAGGAGAGGGAAGTGTTTCTTTGGTAATGGAATTTATGGGACTATAATTTGAATTAATTCTTATGATAAAATGGATAAGTTTATCAAATTGATTGAGATGAGTTCTTAAGAACTCAAACTAAAAAATTAGGACTTTGGATTTCTTAACATGGTCAATGATGTCAAAGGACGAAGAAGTATATACGTTGGGAATAATGGAATCCTTGACAAGTGTAGGAGTTACATTCTTTGAAGAAAAATAAATATAATTAGCAATTGATTTGATGAAAGGAAAGGAAGGAGACTTAGGTGAAGAAGTAGATGTGACCTTGGCTAACATGGTCTTGGGATTCTTCTTGGCCGATTCCATAGAAGTGAGAAGTAGTGATTCTCTTTTTTTTTGTTTTCTGTAGAGTCACTTTTGAGGATCTAAGTGCTTTGCTTGGGCAGCGGAGGAAGAGGCCTCTTTTTGTGTTTGTGAGCGAGTGAACACTGAACAAGATTCGTTATTCATATCATCCATGGATTCCTCAGGATTTTCATTAGATGAGTATTCAAAATACCTAATGTTTACATATCTAGATTCTCCTTCTTCTACAGGCTCTTCTTTAATAATTTCATTGTCTTCATATTTTCTTGCTCCACGTGCTGCATTTACAAGTGGAGCTTCCAAGGAAATCCTATAGGGTGCTCCAATAATATGATTTTGGTTCTGGTTTTTATATTGAACACTCTAAGCCATTTGATTCTTTATTGCATCTAGCTCATTGACCAAATTTTGTAGCTGTAGACACAAAATCATGCACTTTGATACATTTCTAGGTCCTAAAAGCATGTCAGTATTTACATTTCCTAAGCAAGAAAACTAGTGGTTGACAACTATCTTTGGCCTCTTTCTTTGTCTTTTATTTTTTGGTCTTATATACCCTACAACCCATTCAAAACATTACTTGTCTATATTTTATGGCCTTAAACACCAGCGCCCAGCCATGAAAGAAGTACCCAGGATCTCTCTTCCCCTATGGGTGCCCCTAAACCTTTTCTACCTTATTCACTCTTTTTGGGTCTCTTTTATCTTTTGGGCATATTTCTCACTTGGTGGGTGAGCCTTCAAGTTTTCAATTATAAAATTCATAAAACCAAATCATATAAATACATAGTTATGTGTTTAAAATCAAGGACCAAGTACTAACTATAACTATCATCACCTATGCTTGCATTCAAAAGGAACCTAAAGCACTCCAAGGAATTCATCTAGAATCCTTTAAAGGGACAAAGGGACTGCATATTATGTATACAAAATATAGGAAGGAGGAAAGTTCATTTTATTCAATGAACACATTCTACAACATTGCTACATTCTGGATACAACCCACTATCAAATGCAACTTGTAGAAGAGCATATTAGAGCATAATTTCTACACACTCATCAAAGCTACATGGAGTCTAAGATGTCGTGCAGTTCTCAGTTGTAAGTTCACTCTTTGGGTGACCTCAAAAGTTAGTTTGACTCCCCATTCTAGATTTTACTTTTTAGTTTTGATGTGGTTTATGGAATTGTGTAGGAGAGGCATTCTCTTTGTAGGTTACAGGTACCTTTGATGATCATAGTTTGAACAAAAAATGATTAACAGGGAAACTATGTTACACTCTTCTTAGAAAACATAAACTAGTTCCAGCTCTTTTTGCATGGTCATGGGAACCAAGATCCTGTCATCAGCGCCTCAGGTACTCCTTTCCTGTTGCGGCCTCTCATATCCAAATTTTTTTTGTGAACTCTAGAATTTACATAAATCAATTACAATTTTTCTTGGATCTTGTTCATCACTTCATCCTGCCTAGATCAGTTCCATATTATGAAAAAAAATATTTAAGTTTTGATATATCCCTCTCTTTCTTAGGGTTTTATACTTTACATCTTAGTTTTCTTATGTCATTTTTTTACTTTATGTTTTATACATCAATTACTCTGCAATACTTGTATTTAATTCAAAGAAAATTAAATCATTTAGCTAACCCATCGATCAACCAAAACCTTGTTCGTAGGCATATTATCATCATTTTCATATGGTTGAAACTTATCTACCCATTATTGATGAGGACCCTCATGATCTCTAATCTCATATTGATGAAAATATGCAAGAATTAGATCTTATTTTATATGTTGCTCCTGAGGAGGCCAACAATCTAGATGATCTTAACCCTCCCACCTCTAATAATACTTCCATTCCTATTGCAATGCAATTGTAACCTTCCTCCTACCTCCACTGTTCCCATGTCCATTCCTACTTGTACCAAATATTTCAATCAATCTCTTATCTCTCACACACATTAGGTCTTATCTTCTGGCTTGAATGACCTAGCTTCTTTATATCAATATCTAGAAGTTAAAATCCATCAAATATAGTAGGATACTTCATGCTCCTCTTCAACTCTTGATTCTTCATTACCTATTCACACTCATTTTGCACCCTTCATTTCTTCTTACCTAGTTCCTCTAAATTTCACCAACCCTAAGTTTCCCACCTTTAATTTAAATGGTGACCCTCAAGATCATATCATATATTTTCATGTGATATGTCTACATTATGTGTATGATCCCACACTGCTAGCTAATATATTTCCTCAGAGTCTTTTAGATTACACCATGATTTTATTTTATGATATACGTGTTCATTTGGTAACTTCTTTTACAAATCTAGTCGATGCTTTTATTTTTCTATTTTCAATCAATATTAACACCAAGATCTCTTATGCACAACTTTTTCACATTTAGAAAAAATATCTAATGAGCATATTGTTGACTATTTTTTGCATTACAATAAAAATCTAGCCAAGATGACCAATGTGTTTTTTGATTTGGAATTACAATATCTTTTTATTCAAATCCTCTTACCACCACTCCAAGAGAGTTTTATATTTAATACCTCTCCTTAATTTGATAATTTATTTTATAAACTAAAAATGTGCAAAGTTAACTTCTATCTATGGGAAAACTCAATTATCAAGATACTCCTTCATCATCTTCTAACATGTTTCAAGATAAATAACCCTTAAAGTCATCTCTTAAGAAAATTGAAAGAAAGGAAAATTTTACTGCCTTCTCTCCACCTAAAAATATTTAATGACAACCTCAAAATAATACTTTCACCAAATTACCCTATGCAACTTTATTTCTTCAACCTTAACTTATCAAAAGCATTAGAATCACTCTTCCACCATCACTAAATCTTGATCCGTCTCTCCCGTAGTGGCCACAATTATTATACAAATTCTTAATGTGAATATCAATAATGCATCAGACACTCTAGTGATCATTGCTTCAAACTCATACATCTCATTCAAGATCTTATTGATATTAATTCACGTGTACTCCCTGATCCTTCTTCTTCTAAGAAGCTCACTGATAATAAAAAGCTAAAAACATTTAATGACCTCTTTCTCAAGAATTCCACACAATCTCATGATTCTTTTGCTAATAATGCATATCAAGGTATGACACCTCCTTTAGAAGGGCACATTGACTTCCTCTTAACTTTTGTTGATGCATCACTACCAATAATTTCATTTTGAGATAATGATTATCATGCTACATTCACTTATAATTCATTACATATCAATTCTTCTATTGGTTCATACATTGTCTATAACACATGATCTACCCACCGTCTTCTATTAGTATGTGCTCCATTACACTTATCATGGCTATAAAATTTCCACTATCTAATATCACATATCCAAATCCTAATTCTCTTGGCTACATCAAGATT
This sequence comes from Taxus chinensis, assembly GCA_019776745.2. Classification (NCBI taxonomy): domain Eukaryota; kingdom Viridiplantae; phylum Streptophyta; class Pinopsida; order Cupressales; family Taxaceae; genus Taxus; species Taxus chinensis. The sequence continues at coordinate 667,992,792 of CM034146.1, forward strand.
CCCATTACAGATGGGCCTCTTACCATGCTTCTACCATTCATTGTGGCATCTCTAATCAAAGGTTATGACATGCTCTTAGGTATTCCTTAGCTCCACACTACTCAAGACATTCCCTCTATGAATCATTTATGTCTCAAGTTCTTTCATAATAAGAAATTTTCCACTATTAAATGTGTATTACCATGTACACCATTTCCTAATCCTATTGATGATTTATTTCCACCAGTTACAACATCTAGGCCTCCTAGGCCTCTCAAATCTAAGGCACACTCTACACCTAGTTCTCCTATTCGTAGTCGAACCACTTCATGACATTGTTGTCCTCATAGGTCCACTAGCCCATCTTGTTAGCATAATTCCCCTACTTGGGTAGCCCCTTCACATATTTTTTCACCATCTCCTTCACATGTATGCCGTTACTCTCATACTTCATTGATCTTAGAGCATCGTCACATGCTTTCATCTCCTCAGATATTGGGTGGAGGTCCCTCGCCATTCACTATCAATGGATAACCTTCTATACTTCTCACACTTAGGGGCATAACATTTTCTTCTTCCCCCTCGTACCATCATCAGTTATTTATAGTATCTACTATCACACTCCGTGCATCAAACTTACTCAGTACTCTTACACATCTTGATGCACACCTTATATCCTCATTACCCTATGACGCACTCTAGTTCCATGGTTCATACTTGACCGTTGAGGGTCTAAATCTGAAATAAACCTCACCGCATTCACTTTTCTTGCTCTATGCTTCATGATCTATCTTTCTGACACACATTCTCAAACCATTTCCTGATGACGCACTCTTTTTCTATGATTCATTCTTGATTTTTGAGGGGTATTTTATAAATGAACCTCATCTCATACACATCCAATGTGGGGAATGATGCTCCTATCACTTTCACTCTTTGCATTCCATTCAATCACACTCATACATTGTAGTTGCATATCTTGGTTGCATCTATTCTTTCTCATTTATTCTATTTACATGTTAAACTTCATTTTCCCATGCTAGACAGATTCTTAGTATGTCACTATCATTCTATATATACACATGCATGTTCACTTGGTATTTGGTGGAGAATGCAGAGCTCTTCAAGGTTCTTATATGTTGCAATGATGTTTGGCATTGTACCCTTTTCCAGTCCCACTGAGGCTTTTGGAGGAATCTACTTTTCTCTACTCCCACATACTACACAGGTCCTATTGCTACATTTTTCATTACTTCTCATTATGGCTACCTTACATTTCATTGATTTATACATGCCTTGACATACTACTTATCTTTCTAACAAGATAATGGGTGCTTCATGTGTAGCATTTGATTTTCATGACTATATGTCACCATGGTTATCTGATACAATTTGTTTGCCATTTTTTTTCTGTTGTATGTTATTGTTTGCGGGCTATGCCCTATGCCTTGTATGCTCATTATATGATTTTGGCCGTTTTGGCCCTGGCTATCTTATAATATTATGAGCAATGTCCCAAGATTGAAACCAACTTTTTGCTCCACTTTATTTGCATACTTTCTTGTTACATTATTTTTCTATTACATGTTTTGCTTGCACTAAAACATATTTCTAACCTATTTTTTTGCATGTGCCTTGGATTATACCATGCACATTGCCTACCCATATAGGTATCAACTTCAGATCAACATCAGGTCCTCTCTTTCAGGCTGCACACTCCTAGAGTCATCGTATGCACCCCAAATTAGGGGGACATGCATTGGGCGAAAAATAACCCCTACAACATCTCAAAGCTATAGTAAAAATCTGCATAGTACATGAACAACACAAAAATACATTCACAGAATGGCCCAAAGTCTGACTTGGGTCCTTAGCACAACACATACACAATCACCCAACATCAAACAATAGCACTTGGGTGCCTGTGTCCTCCTCTAGGTGCTAATTTCCTGGGGGAAGATATAGTTAGCTTATCAGATCAACACAATCTACATAAGTATTTAGATCAGCTTCACAGTTATATGAATATTCCTTCAATTACAAAATGCATGCAATCTCCTTCAATCAGTACAACTCACAACTAATTCAGAACAATCATGACAACATGAATAAATCTAGGACATATCATCTGTAGTGGTGTTAAAATTCATTGATGGAGAGTAACACTAGACCTCTTTCCCCAACACTTCCTCTTTGGCATGAGATCACCCAAAAAAATTGCACTTGGTGTGAGATCGCCTAAAAAAATCACACTTGGCATGATATCACCGAAAAAACTTGCACTCGTGTGTGAGATCACCTAAAAAAATCACTCTTCATAGAAATTTTAGGACACTTTTCTATCCTTTACACCCTTCTACATTAGTGTGTGTACTTTCTTTAACTATTATTTTTACATACTTTCACAAACTTATACACATTTTTCTCTGATTTATCATATACGTGACTTTGAATACATTCGTTTTTCTTCTTTTTCGGGTTTGTCCTTGCAAGAAGCAATAACCACAAGCTATAACAATGTGTACAACACAACACATACACTTCACCCCTAGGGTCACTTTCCTTTCCTAGTCTCCATGCTTCACTTTGCATCATTACACGCTTCACTTGTCCACTTGACACGTATTTTTCCACATACTCTATAGGGTCATGAGGTATACATCTCTTAACGACTTTATGTTATCAAGTATTCACTTAACAACATAAAGTGGGGGGAAATGTAGACACAAAATCACATAATTGGGTACATTTCTAGGTCCTAAAATCATGCTAGTATTTACATGATTCCCAAGTAAGAAAACTAGTGGTTGACAACTATTTTTGGCCTTCTTTCTGTGTTTCTTGTTTTCTATTTGGTCTAGCACACCCTACAAAACACCCAAGATTTTACTAATTTATATTTTAAGGCTTTAGACACCATTTCCCAACAAGGAAAGTAGCACCCAGGAACTCATGTCCCCTATGGACACCCCTGAACCTTTTCTACCTTACTCATTCTTTTTGGGTTTCTTTTATCTTTCAAACCTCTTTTTCACTTATGGGTCAGCCTTCCAGTTGTCAATTATGGTGCAAATTAACTTGCAACAATTAGTATATTTTTCATTAATCCACAATCATTTATTCATTAGACCTAGGGACATAAACTTTCACCACTGCCAGTGTTGTATGCACAATTACAGGTGCTTAAGAGGTATAAACTAAAATATTGTTGTCACAACAATTGGAAAATACAATGCTGGAAATAAAATAAGTTGCAGATGAAAGTAAATGCTACAACTAATCAATAAAGCAGGTAAAAGCATAACACAAGTAAAGGAATAAAATGTCTGTAATTCTAATCTATTCATGCAAGGAACTAAAACAACAAACAAAAAGGAAAGGGGGTTTAACAAACCAAAGTGGGCCCTACCTTGGGTGTTAACCCTTCCTAAGGCTTGTGTCTACAGAAAAATGATAGAACTCATATTTTATTTATCAACATGAAGATTATAGAATGAAACTTACAGCAATTCCCTAATTATGGATCGATCCCTTCTATAGTCTTGACATTCTCTTTATATTCAGTAGAGACGTGAAGAGACTGAATTCAAACTAATATTTACATTTTGATTAAGTACAATATCATTACCAAGAAATCCATAGATTCTTATGCATGCAACAGAACTGAGAAAAGGTGTTCTAATACAACAACATAACTAACTATTTCAGTCTAACAATCAGTTATCAAGTTAAATCAACTAGTTCCACAGTTGTAGTTGCAGAGCATAATCAGGTATTGGTGTGAGATCTGCTTCTTGTTGTCATAACTACTTATTTATTGACATGTTTGAAAACTCAGGTGAAGTATCCACGTTGATCAAGATTTCCCAAAATCATGGTCTTGTATATGTGTGTGTTTTCCTTTGGTTACAGGTGCTTTGCTGTGGATGAGTCCCAATTGTTGCATGTCAGTTGTTGTGGATGAGTCCTTTACATTGTGACAGAGTTTCTTCGGCTGCATGTTAGTGGATATACATATAACAACTTCTTGCAAACAAGTATGGCATTTAGACAGAGCACTATTAATCATTTCATTATATCCAAAAGAGTAACATGCACATTCAAAATCCACAGAAATAGAGTAACTTAGTAATAGTTATATTAATTAATATAAGTGCCATAAGTTCAAGATTTATCAGATATGTTTGATAGTATAATGGGATAAAAAAGTTTAGGGGAGTACACATGGATAAACAAAATACATAGATGAGGCATTTAAAACAGTAAATAAAAGGGTCTCATCACACCCCATAGACTGAGCTTCTTGAATGTCCTCATTCAAGATTCCACTTCTATCCTCTACTTTCTTGGGGTCAGCTTGAATAATGTTACATAGTCTCCTGAAATCCATTGGTGACTGAGGATGCCTTCTGGTTCACTGAAGAAATAACCTGCATTCTTCTGTAACTTTTCCATTACCTTGTCTTACAAGTCCTCATCTAGCTTATGTATTTACCTAGACCAGTGGGGGATAGGAAAATGAAAAATTGGTGGATAATAAGCAATGGGAAACCAAGATTTTCCACATCCCTTAGAGACTTCAATATAGGAATTTATCCTTCTGAAAGTTTGAATGATATTAGGATATGAATGCACCTTCTTTCCTCTTCATCTAGAGTGACATTTCTTCCCATCTTGTTTTGCATGCATGTACTATTTCCATTGTTATTAAACTTAATGTAGTCTCTTGCCTCATCATGGGCTTCCTGTCTCATCTGATATACCCTTTGTTTTATACTTTCTGCTTCATAAACTTCCCATATTCCTCAATCATTTCCTTGGTAGTGTTTCCAGATTCTTCTCTGATCATCAAAGGTTGTACCTTGCACAAGTGTCTATAATCCACCATTTTTTCTCCCTGTATAGCTCATTGTTGAAAGTAGGAACATAGTGCCCAAATTTGTACATCCCCAATGTAGAGTATAGGGATCCAGTCTCTATCATACTCTAAAGCATAATTATACATATATAGTTCACAGAGAAGTAATTGGATCTCATGGGGCATTTTCAGATATATTCTGAAGAAAGGCTTGGCTCCACTGATATCAAATGGGATATCATTTTTGATACAAGTATATTTCAACTGCAACATTTTTTCTTTCAAGAAGACAACATAAATGTTAGATGGTGGTCTACATTTGAATATTTCATTTGTCACTTGAACTGTAGCTTCTTGTTTCTTCTTAGCCTTGCAATTTCATTGTCCTTGGCCCTGAGCTGTCTATATTTTTCCTCCAGATCCTGTTGATGTTGGAAGAGTAACTCTTCCTTCTCCCTTTCCCATTTCTTTGTAGCTTGTTAACATAATTCTCAAATTGTTGCACCCAATAGTCTAGAAAAGTGGTTTGGGTTGCCATATTTCTGCATACTGGCCTAGGAGGCTCTCTAAAAACTTCTTTTATGACAACTGTGGCTGCAGGTTGGGTGGTGGAATTGGTGGAGACACAGGTTCTGAGATTACATGAGCTATATTTGGGGAAACTGGAGGATTTTCTATGTGCATTGGCTCAATAGATTCATGAACAGGTTTTGGCTCAAGGGTTTGGACAATGTTTTCAATTATTTCTTCAATATCAAGTGGAAAAATTTCTACAGTATCCATTGCATTGGTTTGTGTTTCATGTATTGGTTGTGTTGTCACTTCCTCAGGTTGTTCTTAGTTATCTGCAACCACAGTGGTTACTTCCTCAATTTCCTTGGTCACTACATCCTCTTCATGTTGTGCATGAATAGCCTTTGTTTCATCAGGGATCTTATGAACATTGGTTACATTTCCAATTTCTTCTACTGACACTTCTCCTTCATGTTGCATGTGGGTTTCCCCAACATGAATGACCTCTGTTTGAACTCTAATTGGTTCAGTAGGGATCTCATGAGTAGGTTACTCACCTAACTCTTCCTCCTTTTTCTCTTCCACTTCCTTGGTCTGTTCTCCATACCTATGTCTGCATGTATATCTCCATGGGCTCCCTTGCTCAACATCCATTGGAATAGGTTCCTCAGTCTTTTCTATTTCCTCTTCATCAGTGTCCAGGAAGATTTGAATATTTCCTCTACTAGCTTTGAGGTTTTGGTATTTTTAGTATTCAAGCCTATGGGATCTCCTAGATGGTTCAGAGATTTTACTTGAGGCTTTTCGTTTTCCTTTTGAGGAAGAAGACTCTGGTGTTGATATATTTAGCAAAGTTTCAATAACCAGAACCCTATTAGGAGAGATGGGCCTAGGGCCTTGTTCTGGAGATGGAGGTTTTTCATGGATAGGTGTTTCTATAGGTATGGAAGCTTATGAAGGAATGGGGGTTTCTACAGGAGTAGGGATTTCTGGTAGAATGGAGGTTGAAGCTAAGGTTTTAGGTGGAGGTGTAGAAGAACTAGCTGAGATTCTTCTCTTTTTCTTCCCCTTCCCCAAAAATCATTAATATGTTTTTCTCTAGAAAAATGCTCCCTAGTTTATCGTAGGATGCTCCATTGCTAATGCATGTTTCACAATTAAAGTGACAAGACAATGGTGAGACAAGGAAGACCTACCCCTTTGTGATTCCTTACTCATCTTCTTCAAACTCTCATGTAAGAAATTAGGAACATTCACATGTCTATCCATTCTTTAAATGATTAAGCAGTTTAAAATGGACAATATTTAACCTTGAATACCGACCCTCACAGGTAAAATATTTTATGATATAGTTTGACACATCTTCCCAAAAGGGTTTTAAAGAAGTTTGTAGAGTACCTTGTCTTTTCTGTCAAAAGTTTTCATCCTCGTCTCCAAACCTGTGTGAGCTTCGTCTGGATTTTATTTTGCAGGAAACATCTCACCCTCTGTCTGGTAGTCCAGTGACTGCACCAATATTTCATCATCAAATTTAACTTTCAAACCCTTTACTATTTCTTTCCATCCCTGAAGGTGGCGGTGAATTTTGTGACCATCAACTCATTGAAACCTTGGAATTTATTGATGTACTCCATCTAACCACTATCATGAAAGTACTATAGAATTTGTGGTTGATTTCGAAGCTGTGAGTGGTCTGTAGGTTCATTTCTAATCAAGTCTCCCCCATTGTTAAGTTTCTGCAACTTCCTTAAGCTCTGTGAAGCAAGAGATCTTTCACTTTGAATTGATTATGCAAAATTTGAATGAGTGGAAGAACTCAAGTGCTTTCCTTTTCAAAATTTGTGACTGATTTTACATGCAAGCTTGAAAAAGTGAGCATTAATTGGAATTGAAGGATATCCCCATGTGAAGTGAGGTTTTGTGATATCATGGGGTGACATGGGAGACAGGTCACATTATAGAAGGTGGTGGAACATTATGGTTAATAAAGTTTATTGATGACTTGGCACATATATTAATTACATATAATTATTCTAGTCACTACTTTATTAAATGAAATTGAGTGCACTTAACTCAAGATGTATGCTGAATGATTGTGACATGTGCCTTGTTGGAGTTTGTGCCCTTGGATGCATGCATGAGGCTTCATGTTGAGGTACTGTTGCTGCAAGCAGTGTTATTGTTTACAGGTGTTGTTGTATAGAATAAGCTCCATAATGAATTCAATTGATTCCCAGAGAGGGAAGATTGAATTTTCTGGTGCTAACTATCTTCATCTCTTTTTTCTCATTCAGTTGGGTCCTTGATTCTTCATACAATCTCAGGTTCTATCAAATAGGAAATAAAAACATGGCTTTGGTTGCATGCTGCTGCAAGTGGATGTTCTAGTCTTTGCACCACCTCCTTTCATAAGAGATTATGCACTCCTTGCCACAAATACACCAAATCCTGCAAAATAGAAATGCTAAGAAAATAAAACATGTTAGTGAGTGGTGTTGATCACCATGAAGGCTGATCACATCACTTTTATTCCTCCTTGGGGTATCCAACAAGATGGATATACCAAGGCCACTGAAGATCTCATTCCTCTAAAACTTCAGAAGATGAACCAACAGGTTCAACTTCTGACCTCAATTCTGATGTTCTCATTTCCATCCTTGCTTTGGCCTCCTCTGAACTGTTGGATGAAGGTGCTTCCTATCAGTTGGATTTTTGTACAACCTCAATCTATGACCATTTACCAGTAGTTTGAATCTCACAAGATCAATGGTGGTGAGTTTCACAGCTCCATTGGGAAAGATCTTCTCAATCTCATATGGACCTAGCCACCTTGTCCTGATTTTTCCCATGTGGTCCTTGTATTTGGAGTCAAAGAGAAGAGCCCAATCACCTTCTTGAAATTTCCTTGTTTTGATGAACCTGTCATGCCACTTGATCCTTTGCTTTTGTACCACCTCTGTATTATGAACATCATGCCTCCTCATTTCATCCAACTCATTGAGTTGAAGAATCCTTTGCCTCTGAGCTTCAAAAAAATCTATGCCCAATTCCAATGCAGTTCTTAATGTCTTGTGCTCAAACTCAATAGGGAGAACAACAATCTTACCATACAGTAGCTCAAAAGGTGTGAATCTAGTTGTTTGTCTTCCATGTGGTATTGAATGCCCAAAATTCCTCTGGAAGTCTTTCTGACCAATCCCTTCTATGCATCGCAATGGTCTTTGTCAAGATGGCTTCAATTTCTTTGTTTGTTACTTCAGCTTGGCCATTGGATTGTGGATGATAAGGTGTAGAATTCCTATGTCTTGATTTCATATTTATATAGCTAAATCAACAATAACTTCAGCAGTGAAGTGGGTACCTTGATCTATGACAATCTCTCTTGGCACTCCATACCTTGTAAAGATGTGGTCATATAGGAATTTTGCAACTTTTTCACTCTTCTGATTTGGTAACGATTTCACTTCTGTCCATTTGGTGAGGTAGTCTGTGCACACCAGAATGTACTCTTTTTGCTGAGACTTAGGATCTATGGGACCAATAAAGTCCAATCCCCATTTTTCAAATGGATGCAATACTAGATGAGGCTACAATGACATTTCATCTGATTTGGTAGGATTTCCCATTCTTTGGAACTTATCACATCTTCTCGCATACAATGTTGCATCCTTGTGTAGTGTAGGCCAGTAATACCCTATTGTTAATAATTTATGCATTGTTATTTTTACAGAAAAGTGTCCTCCACATGGCTCACTATGGAAGGATTTGAGGACATCATAAATTTCCTCATCATCTATACATCTTCTCATAACATTATCTTTCCCTATGTGGAATAGGAAACCAGTTATCCAAGAAAAATTCACACTTTTCTCAACAATATATTTCTTTTTAGAATATAGATAGTGTGGAGGTGTCTTACCTGAAACCAAATAGTTGGCTATATCAGCATACCAGGGTGTCTTGGTGGAAATGGAAAACAAGTGCTCATCTAGGAAAGAATCATCCACTACTGCTTCTTCATTATTATTCTCCATCCTTGAGAGAAAATATGCTACAACATTGTCTTTCCCAGGCTTATCCACAATTGTTACATCAAACTCTTGTAAGAGAAGTAACCATCTGATTATCCTACTACTTACAACTGGTTTTTTGATCAGATATTTAATGGAAACATGATCAGTGTGAATAAACACTTTGGTATATTGTGATGTAGTGCCTAAATTTGTTGATGGCATAAACAACTGCCAAAAATCTTTCTCAATGACTGTATAGTTAAGCTCAACATGCTACAGGTTCTTACTGACATAATAGATTGCATAATTGAGTATCCCATATTTCTGTCCTAAAACAACTCTAATGGTGTGATCTGAGGCATCAATGTGTATATGAAATGGAAAACTCCAATTTGGTCCTCTTAAAACAGGTGTAGAAGTTAGCATTTGCTTCAAATTTTGGAATGCAGCTTCACATTTCTCTATCCATACAAATGCAACATCCTTTCCCAACAAAAAAAATAATGGTGCTACAATTCTACTGAAATCTTGAATAAATATCATATAATACCCAACATGGCCCAAGAAGCTCCTTACATCTTTCTGCTTTTTAGGTGTTGGTAGGTTTATAATCACTGATATTTTTGCTGGATCTACCTAGATTCAGACAGATGAAAGATAATGACCTAACACTATCCCCTCAGACATCATCATATAACATTTTTCATTGCTCAAAGATAGGTTATGCTCCTTGCATCTCTTGAGAACCTTGTCTAAGTTCTTCATTGCTTCATCAAAAGTATTGCCATGGACTGTAAAATCATCCATATATACCTCCATGCAGTCATTGGTTAGATCTGAGAAGATGCTAAGAACTACTCTCTAAAATGTGGAAGGTGCATTACACATACCAAAGGGAAGAACAAAGTATGCAAACATTCCCCATGGGCATGTGAATGTGGTCTTGTCCTGATCCTCTGGTGCAATTTGAATTTGGTTGTAGCCACTATAGCCATCCAAGAAAAGAAAAATACTTTTTTCCAGCAAGAGTGTCGAGTACCTGATCAATAAAAGGAAGTGGAAAATGATCCTTCTTTATTGTTGCATTCAACTCCCTATAGTCTACACAAATTCTCCATTTTCCATTATTTTTAGGTACAATAACAAGGGGTGACACCCATTGACTGTCTAAAATTGGATATATGAATCCAACATCCAATAATTTCTTTAATTCTTCTTTCACTATATCCATCACTATTGGGTTCATTCTCCTTCGTGGTTGTCTTATTGGCTTGCAACTGTCTTTGATGTATATCTTATGAGTATAATTTTAGGATGGATTCCATGCATGTCTCCATAGTCCCATAAAAATGTTGTTCCTGTGCTTCTTGAGAAGAGAAATTAACAGCTTCTCTTACTGCATGCTCAATTTTGTTCACATTGAGTGGCTTTCCCAGTAATTTCCACTCACTTAGAAATATCAGTCATGGAGCATATGTTGCTACTTACATAATTCAATATACAATCATGTGGAAGAAGCTGGTGTAGGATGCAGTTCTTACCTGGAACATTCATAGTACTCTGCTATAGTAAGATTTGATTTTCAGGACAACTTATGCATTGCAAATTTCCATCTTCTTCTTCATTATTACCATAATTATTCTGTAGAATGTTAGAAAGAACAACATCCTCCTCTTGTCCCTCTATTATGCATGACTTCTCCAGCATCATGAGCTCTGTTGAACTGAGCTTTGGTATTCTTTTGGTTCTTCCACCCAAATGGTTTGGTCTTCTTCATTGAATGGTTGTGCAGGGTAAAGCATAAGATTTTTGGTGCCACTTCCATTGGAGATGATCATATTACCAGATTTCATCCAATGAATGCATCAGTAGTTGTTAACCATGGTCTTCCTAGGATGATAGGATATCCTCCTAAGTTTACTTTTGGTTGGAGAACAATGAAGTTAGCAGGGTACTCCCAGGAGTCTACCACTACTACCACATCCTCCAAAACTCCTTCAGGCTTAACTATTGATCTGTTCTGCAAAGCTGCAAGACTTTGGTTGTTGGTCTTAGTCCTTCTAACTTCAAATCATCCATGATTTGTTTTGTTCATTACATTTATTGTTGCCCCCAAGTCAATAAAGAGTATTTTTTATCATTGTTCCATTGATTGTGACATTTACTAAAGGGTTTCCTGGATCTATATACTTGGGAAGAATTGAGTTCCCAAGCATAATATTAGCTAGTTGTCCAATGACCTGTACAGTAGATGGATCTCTCCTCTTCCTACCTAGCTTCTTAATGCATAGGTCCTTAACTAGTTTATTGTAGATGGGCACATCCTTAATAGCTTGAATCAATGGTATTTTGACATAAATGTCTTTGAGTTGATTGAAAAGTCATTAGAATCAGATTCTGATATGAGGTCAGTCTTATTTTCTTGTAACCTTTCAAGAAATGGTGGCTCATTACCCTACATTTTACCTTGCTGGAATTTTGTGCAGGTTGTTGCGGATCAACCTACAACGTCTTCTGTCCTTGTTGCGGGTCATCATGCAACAATTGTGGTTCTTCTGAAATTTCATTAATGGTAGGTCCAGCTGGTGGAGGAAGTTCTCTTCCTGAGTGAAGATGGATATTGTTGATATCAACAGAATAGGTAGGGTACTGAGCTGGTTCAGTGGAATAGGCTAGCTGAGCAACTTTATTGTTAGGATTAGGTGTTGGTTGAGTAGGTAGTTGTGTAGCTTTTGGTTGGGATCCTGCTTGGGGATTTGGCATCAAAGATTTTTGTTGCTACTGATAAGGAGGTTGTGATAAGATTGTTGGTAATTAGGAGGTGGGTTGTTCCACTGTTGCACTCCCCTCCAAGGTTGTTTCCATGATTGAGGAGGTTGTTTCCATTATTGTTGTGGTTGGCCTTGGAATTGAGGTTGCCACTATTGTTGATATTGGTTAGGATATGGGGCCCATCCTTGAGGATTAGCCCAAGGTGGGGGATGCATATATGAATTATTAGACCAATTTTGAAATGAATGCATAGGGTCTTGTGTCATACCTCCTTGCCTCGGTGGCCATGGTTTTCTTTGAGAAACATAGAAAAATTACCCATCTTCTGTCTCCAACATCTTGAAATCAGGTGAATCCTCCCTTTCTTGAGCAATGCTGGACTAATTCTCTGCATCTATAGTCTGATTTCTTCCTTCTTCATGCATGACAGTACTTTGTGAGTGTTGAATTTCTACATCTTCTTTCTTCTTTTTGGCATGTAGAGCATCCAGTTGATTGGCCATATCATTAAAAAATATCCTCTTCATGTTTTTGAACATGCTAACAATCTCTGACTTAGATATGTCCCCCATTGTTTTAGTAGATAATCCACCTCTTGATCTTACATTTCTTACCCTCTTCATAGTAGCTCTTGAGTAATTTTTACAGGCTTCACAGATTTGGTCAAAAGAATATTTTGAAATGTCCCATTGCTCCTATCAGATCCAGAGCATCCATGTCCTCCTCACTGAGTCCCTTCAAAAAGAGTAATTTGAGGGATTCAGGTGGTATTTCAGTGGTGTGTCTTGACTTCTGAATGTAGAACATGAACCTTTCCAAATAGTCTTCCAATGGTTCATCCTCTTTCTGTGTCATCCTATAGATTTCATCACCTCCTTTGTTGCTTGGTCTGCAATAGTCTTGGTACTTATTGAGGAAATTTCTCCTTCATTTGTGCCCATGTAGTAACGACATTCCTTCCCAATCCCATGAACCATCTCAAGGCTACATCCTTGAGTGTTTCAGGAAATAATTTCAACTTATGTGCATCAATAGTATAATCATAGCTCCTACACAAAACATCAAACTCAAAGAGAAAGGTGTCTGGATCTTCTGACATAGCTCCATGGAAATTTGGAAAGGTTGATGGAGAAATATTCTTCATCCCTAAAATGCATTGTTGTTAGTGATGGGGAACTCAAAGGTGGTTTCCTCATTTTGAGCATTTTGGTCTACTTCTTCTGTCATCCTAGCTTCTCAGGAGCAACTACAAAACTGTCACTTGGAGGATTGTCTTTGAAAATCAAACCTAGTACAGAGGTTTCTTCTTCAGAATATTCAGAGGTAAATGAAGAGATTTGTGCTACTTGTGGATTAGGTAAAAATATACCATGGGCATCCCTTGGATGGTGCATGCATCAACTACTCAACTCTTTCAACAGTAATTAGTAGGGGGTTTAATTTGAGATGAATTCCTAAAACCTAGACTACTTCTAAGAAATGAAAAACCCTCATTAAAAACATAATAACTTGGCAGATCCCCAAAAAATGCAAAAATGGTGGTGCAAATTAAATTCGTAGCAATTAGTATGTTGTTCACTAATCCACAATCATTTATTCATCAAACCTAGGGACATAAACATTTCAACAGTGCCAGTGTTGTATGCACAAGTTACATATGCTTAAGAGGTATAAACTAAAAGATTGTTGTCACAACAATTGGAAAATACAATGTTGGAAATAAACTAAGTTGCAGATGAAAGTAGATGCTACAACTAATCAATAAAGTAGGTAAAATCATAACACAAGTAAAGGAATAAATTGTTGCAATTATAATCTATTCATGCAAGGAACTAAAACAACAAAAAAAAAGGAAAGGGGGGTTTAAAAAACCATAAGTGGGCCCTGCCTTGGGTGCTAACCCTTCCTAAGGCTTGTGTCTACAAAAAAATGATAGAACTCAGATTTTATTTATCAGCATGAAGATTACAAAATGAAACTTACATCAATTCCCTAATTATGGATCGATTCCCTTCTACAGTCTTGACATTCTCTTTATATTCAGTAGAGACGTGAAGAGACTGATTCAAACTAACAGTTACATTTTGATTAAGTACAAGATCATTACCAAGAAATCTGTAGATTCTTATGCATGCAACAAAACTGAGAAAAGGTGTTCTAATACAACAACATAACTAACTGTTCAGTCTAACAATCAGTTATCAAGTTAAATCAACTAGTTCCACAGTTGTAGTTACAGAGCATAATCAGGTATTGGCGTGAGATATGACTTCTTGTTGTCATAATTAATTCTTTATTGACATGTGCAAACTCAGGTGAAGTATCCACGTTGATCAAGATTCCCAAAATCACGGTCTTTTATATGTGTGTGTTCTCCTTTGGAGTTGTAGGTTCTTTGCTGCAGATGAGTCCCAGTTGCTGCATGTCGGATGAGTCCCTTTACATTATGACATAGTTTCTTTGGCTGCATGTTAGTGGCTACATATAAAAAATTCTTTCAAACAAGTATGGAATTCAGACAAATCACTATTAATCATTTCATTATATCCAAGAGAGTAACATGCACATTCAAAATCCACATAATAGAGTAACTTAGTAATAGTTATATTAATTAATATAAGTGTCATAAGTTTAAGTTCAGGTGGAAATGTTTGATAGGATAACTAGGATAAACAAGTGTCAAGGGTATACAAAATATGACAAAATACAACAGATGAGACAATTAAAATAGTAATTAAAGGGTCTCATTTAGGTATAACCTGATATCAATTGCAATTTGCACAAGGGCATCCTAAGGTAAAATTTCTACACACACTCATAAGAAATACATGGAGTCTAAGATGTAGTGCAACACTTGGTCATAAGTTCACTCTCGGGGTGACTGTTGGGGTTAGTCCAACTTCCCATTATGTATTTTCCTTTTTAGGTTTGATGTAGTTTGTGGGCTTGTGTAGGTGAATTTCTCTTTTTCAAGTTACAGGTACCTTCGGTGATCATAGCACAAATATCAAGAAATCAACAGGGAATAACTGCAACACCCTTGTAACAAAATAGAAACCATATCTAGAGCTTTTGCACATTCACATGCACCCAGATCCAATCATCAACGCCTAGGTGCCCCTATCTTGCTGTGGGTGCCCCTGTGCATCATTTCTCATGAGTTGCATAATTTAAAGATATTAATAACAACTTTTCAGGCATCTTGTTCATCACTGATCCCTACACATATTAGTTACAAATTACATGAATATCAGCTAAGTCTTATTATCTCATCTTCTTGCTTATTGTTTCATATTTTAAATTTTATTTTACTTGTGTCATTCCTATATATTATTATTTATACATCAATTACTATCTAACATATATATTTAATTCTAATTAAATTAAATCAATAGAAACGAATAAGTTCCTTCATATTGTGAACTTTGGACTTTATTTCTCATTGAATGGTTCTTGATCTTCCCTAACATTATAAGATCATCTTCCACTTCAATGGAAAGTTCTTTAGCATTATCCAAAGTGTTTGGTTGTGATCTCCACAGTATGAATCCAAATTATAGAAACTGAGCATTTATGAATAACCTATTTTGGTTATCTATAGTAGGACAAACACTAATAGGAATCTTGTTAATCAACTTGTTGAATTTGGCCACAAAATTATCTCATGGGCTCCTATGGTTATTTTTTTATTTAAATCAATTGAGAAATAAGGGCATGAACATCTTCTGCTAAATTGAACCATGATTCAAACATATATTTCATATCTTCCCAACCAATTATTGAATGGGGTGGAAAATAATAGAACCATTCTACACAACAGTATCTTGTGATGACTCTACGAATAGCCAAACAATGACATCTTTGTGTCCTACTCCAAGAAAACCACACACTATGCTAAAAGATATAATATGCTCATTTGGATGTTGTTTTCCATCTCTAATCATATGGATAGTTCATGAAGTGGAGGAGCCAACACTATTAGATCAATGTTTTGTCCCCAAGGTACTGGCACAACCATCTCTTGAAGGAAGAGTGTTCAGTGGTGGTGGAGAGAGTGGAGATGCAATGAGACTTGGAGGTAGAGTTTCGAATGGACCTTCACGAGATTTTCTTGGAATCCATATGGGAGCAAGTATAAAATCAGATTGTTCTTGGAACTCAAATATATGATTACAAAAGATTACAATATCACTTGGTTGGTCACCTATGTTGTGCCTTCTATCTTCTAGTTTCCTCAAAAATATTTTTCAATGAGGAATAGGAAAGTTTATAGCATTGTTCAAAGATTTTTTTGCTTTCCTAATTTAAATTAATGAAGTGAAATAACAAAAACAAAACCAACCTCAGAATACGGTGGGGTTTACTGATACCTGCGAAGATGGATGTTGAAGATGATGTTTGATTGAATTTTTCAAGCCCAAATGAGAGTATGAGTCCTCCAGTCCTACAAAGCAACCTGTGTTCAAAGACACTAAACAAAAAGGATTAAACAAATGGATAGATGAAATTCTCAACAAAGGCTGATTCCAAGAATCCAAATGGACTTCCTTGAAGGATGCCAGTTCATTTTGTAACAATTAAGTGAATTGATAATGATATAGATAAAAACAAAGATATACAATTAATATAGATATATAGATCGTGGAGGAGAAGCTCTAGAACTCTAAGTTCAAAGGGAAGTCTTGTGTGGATTCAAAGGTGACCCAAGAAAGAGAAGATGTAATTTGTATGTGTTTGAAGTATTCATACAAGAAATCCTCAGTCTCTTGTTGTATTTCATGAAGGAATTCAAATTAATCTTCAATGTCAATAACGAATCAGATTGCACAAAGTATAATCTCGTGTAGGATATTGTATTATTCCCAAAAAAAGGGGTGTTGGAATATGGGGAGATCATAAATACTGATGATTGGATGTGAATAGATAGGAAATTTGAATGGATAAAGATCTAAAATATGCCTCAAATCTTCAGCGAGAAGAATATGAGTTGATAAGTTATTTGATCACGTTCCTAGAAAGTTGAGTGATGGAAATGCCCATAAAAATGCTTGAAAATGATTGAGGTTGATGCTTGATAATGCTTGGAGATGGCTTGGAATTTGTGGCATCGAGGGAAAAAGTGTTGGTTCGAACGAGAGATCTCAAATAAAGGACTGAATCTTAGAAATTGAAGATCCCTAAGGGAGAGCACAAAGGTGCTATTTATAATCACTATCGATTCGGTTGAATCGTTGACTATTCAATTTTTACGAGGAAACAACTATAAAAGTGATTAAAACCAATTTTAATCAGGGGGTTTGATTAGGGACGCAGGTAAATGACTAAGGGGATGTTGGAGGATGAGGTGAAGAGGTTAGGAAGGTTGTGAAATAGTTAATAAATTGTTGATTTTTTTTGTCTTATTTAATTTTAGTCTCCAAGTGGTTTTGAGTTGTTTTAAAATGAGTAAAATGAGATTTTACAGTTGTGAAATGATATGTTTAAGGGGTGTGGAAGAATATTTACATGGAGTAAATAATGTGGAGATTTTTAGACTTAGGATAAAGGATGTAATGATTAAATAATGTGTTTGTTTGATAGTCTATGTGGTGAAGGAAATTAGCAGTGTAAATTTTAAGTGTCTACATTTACCCCTTTTTGCCGAGTAGTTTGACGTAGGAAAGGTGCTAGAAAAAAATGATTCTTGATATATTGATTTGTATGGGTGATACCCCCTCAAAATGGGGTGAATGCAACATAGTGTAAGGAACACCAGTTTCACATGTTTGGTTTGGATAAGTTTGATATGCGTTTCTTTAAAATTTCCCTAAGACGAGGTATCGAAACGATAGGTGCTACCATGGAATCAAGTGATAGGGGAACCAAGGGGTTCATTACCTATAGACATATGATTCGTAAGGGTAGGTTGTAAAGATAGGGAAGTAAATTGATGAGGGGTCAAAGGGATCATGTCCCATAGACATATGAAAAATCCCAGAGTAAACTGATTTTGATATTTTATTTAATTTTAATTTTTGAGGATTAGGGGTCCTTTGAATGAGACGATTTGTTGAAAAATGTGATAGAGTGGTGCTGATGTGGAAAATAATGAGTGAAGGTAAAAATAGGATGAATTTCTAGTTATTCATAATGATTACTGAAGATTGAGGTGAATCACCAGCGATTTAGGAAATCATCAGCGATTGCTAGGAAAGGTGGGGGAGGCTATAAAAGCCCTAGGTTGGTGGTGAACAATTTATTTATGCAACTTTCATTTGTGATTTGGAGAGCTTGAGGGAGTGAAAATGTGATGAAAGGGAAATGACATCATCAAGAAGGCATAGGAAACCCACACATGTAAAGGTAAGTGCCTAATTTTTGTTGTTGTTTTTGGTTTGTAGCTATTTTGATGTTTTTGAGGGTACGAAGGGTTTATTTTAAAAACGTTAGAATCACCGGATATTCAAGGTGATCACAAGTGATTCAAGTGAATCATTGGTGATTGTCTATTTTAGCTACGAACAGTTTTATTCGTTAGCGAATGATATGTTTAGTGAAGTTTTTTAAGTTATTTGTGGTAAAAATGGATTCTAATGTGTGTTTATTGTTAGGAAAATCCTATGTTAGTGCTCACATTAATGTTTGTGGTGAAAAATATATTTGTTAGTTAGTTAGTGTGATATAAAATATATTCTATCACATATGAGTGCATATGCAAAATAAATTATTATTGTAAGTGAGTTGATTATTCAAATCACGTAGAGCTTTAGGAGATAAAATAAGATGGAGAGAATAAAGGTTGTTAAAACAACCTACCTAGATTAGTGTTAGTAGTTTGAGGAGTTATTATAGGAGTTAGAGTTGAACACCTTTATATTTGTAATTTATCATGTTAATAAATGTTGAATATGAATGATTGATTAATTGAGCCTTCAGATCTTATCAAATATGGGGGTTTCCCCACATTTATGGTTGTAGGTGAATGCAAAGTTGACTATTTGAGATAGGATTCCACTTATCCTAGTAGAGGTACGGGATGATATTTCAAATGATGATTGGAAGAATGTGGAGGATGTGGGGTTTATGGGGATGTGATATTATAGACGCATTCATAAATTTTGGGGTTATTTTTGGCGTTGATGGAGAGATGGGATCCAGTTACTTGTACATTTTGGTTACTGATAGGTGAGATCACGATCACTGTAGAGGATACCTATAGGATTGTGATACTACCATTCTAAGGAGAGGGTATTTATTATATTGATGAGATGGAGAGAGAGGTTTTGATGAGGATATTGTATAGAACAAATGTGGATGATGTCATATATAATTCAAGGGGTTTTTATTATCAGTATCTACATTATGTGGGGAGAGAGGGTTATACATAGATGACTATGTTGATGATGGGTATTTCATGTTTTTCTTTACCTAATTATGGAGGAGGGAGATTCCCATGGATGATGAAAGGAGTAGATACAGAGATAATGGAGCATTGTACTATTTTTTATTGGCCCCCTTCATTATTAACATAGACATACATGGAGTTGTGGGTTTGGAAAGTCTATAAGGGATTTGGTATAGATGTTTCCTTCTTATTATAGTGTTGGGCATTTGAGCATATTACTATAGTTTGTCTACATGGTTTACCATGGGGAGGTATAGAAATGATTAAGACATCAACCAGATTCATGAGATGATGAGGGGATGTAGAATAGTCGAGAGGGAAGAGGAGGGAGGCTCATTACAGAGAGATACTTACAAGGTTATAGTTGGGAGATGTCTTTTGAAGACCGTATGTTGATTTTCTAGTATGGTCAGGTTTAGAGCATGAGCTTGATGATTTACAATAGGAGTACTGGGTGCAGGGGAGAGGAGGGAGAGAATGGGGGCTCATCAGATTTAGCCATGTTAGACAACAATTTGGTTTGATATAAGATGTTCCTGAGGCTCCAATATTGTATAGATGGGATGAGGGAGATGTTGACACTCCCAAGGTAGTTGTGGGATGGACTCCTATTATAGATGATGAGTAGGGAGCCATGGGTCTAGATGAGTATGGTTATTTAGTGTCGATTGATGATTCTAGAGTGACTGTTGGTTACAGGTGATGGTGGACTAGTATGTATGAAGATTTTGAGAGATCTATATTGGTTTGGAGAGGGAGGATAATGTGTGCCCGAGTAGAGGGAGCATATGAGATTGTCAATGTTAGTGATGATGAGGAGGGTGATGGTGATGAGGAGGACCTATAGGAAAAAATTACACAATTGACGGTTGAGAAGGCCATGATGGAGGCTGAGAGAGATAGTTTACAGAGGGAGAGGGATGATTTGATTAGATTGAGGGATACTTTGATTCGTGAGAGGGATGGTGCCATAGCTGAGTGGGATGGACTTAGAGTACAGTTAGCGCAGGCCATGGCTGATTGAGATTGATATAGATAGCAACGAGAGACTCTGAAAAGGGATCTCGGTATTATAGGATCTTTGATATCAAGTGCGGAGTTGGTGGCTCGTTCCCAGGATCAGCTAGATGGGTGCCCCAGGCATGATAAGATATGCCCATTATCATTCTTTGTGGATAGAGTTAGCTTATTATGAGGATATGGTGATACATGACTTTCCCAATGTGGTTATCTATGTTGATCATATGACACAACAAGGAGTAGCTCCTAGTGCTAGTGCGGGGAGTGTGGGTCAACCACCTTGAGGGCCTGATGGAGTATCTGGCGGTGAAGGTGGTGTTTAGGGAGGTGATGGGAGTGCTTTCCATAATAGCAAGTTCCTTGGAGGTTTCCAGTTTATTGGCTAGTTTTTCTATGCATTTTTGTTTGGATTTGATATGTATACAGCTCTTTTTTGAATCCTTGATGTATATTTTGTGATATACGGAGTGAGGGGTCTTCTTGATGATGTATTTGAGATTTTGATTATGATTATATATATGTGCATGGTGACCTATTTTGGCCTATGATTCATTTCTTGATTGTGATGTATATTTTGATATGTGTTTTGATTTAATGTTTATGTGATTGGATTTGTAGAATGTTTAAATGTTTTGAATGTTTTTAATTAATGCTTTATTGGATTTGAATATGGAAAGATTATATGATGTGAATGTTTATATGATGTGGATGGTGATGTACCAAGATGGTTTTGACTTAGATGTGATCCAAATTTATCAAAATGTATTCTAACTTTAGAAATAGGAGTAAAAATGGAATGATTGTTTTGATATGGATTTGATACATACGTGATGGGTATTAAATGTGAAAGCACTTGATCTTTAGGCCTTAGCAATAAATGTTAACGTGAGACCATTAGTAAGTAGTTATGTGTGGGACCTTAATTACAAAGAAGAAGTGATGAGATGTACCTTCCTAGGTCACGAAAGGGGGTTTATATGTGTAGGTTGATGCGAGAAAGAGGGTTATCCTTTTTAACAGTTTCATAGAGAAATGCCCCAACTATACTTATTTTACTTTTTGACACAAATTGATTGATGCGGGAGGTTTTATTTGACGAGAAATTTGATCAAGGCAGGAAGATTTCCCAGGATGCTTTTGAAATTTGATTTTTTGAAGGCTGGTCAATGTGGGAAGCCTTTTTACATAGGTATCCATCCTTCAAGGGAGTGGTATACAATTTTGACTTTTTATTTTTTTATTTTTACAAAGGTAGCCATCCTTTGAGGGATCGATCTATGATTTTGATGGGAAGCTATCCTATGAGGAATAAGTATAATTTTCTTTTTGATAATATGATTTTGATTTTTGAATAGATTTCCTTTTAGGGATCAGTCTATTATTTTTGACTTTTTGATAAGAAGCATCCATATATATATTTTACTTTATTTTGAGTAGAGGGAAAAACTTTAATAGATTTTTTTGAGGAGGGGAAGAGAGATGTGCATACAACCTACACATACATGCCCCATGACATGTTTTCAGTTAGTACATATGGTAGATGGATATAATGATTGCAGGGTCCCTACTAAGGAGGAAATTGTCCAAATGAAAGATGTGATGAACAGAGCCGCGGTGTCTCATATTTAATGTTTTGAGGATAGTGATAGAAAACCACATACTTTCAAATAATTATGATGGTAAAATGACTGGTTGATGATGAACTAAGAGATCTTAGATGTAACTATTATAATGATGGTCAAAATTTAACAGTAGAAAGGTCAAAAATGTAAGGCATTCAAAGGATCCTTTTCATGTGTGCCATCAAGGGAGGCAAGACGATATGCTCCTAACCCATACTTATGAGTAATGACGTATGGACCTATCTAATTAAGGGAAAAATTTCCACGTTTACTCCGTTCTAAAGTAGTGACATTTTGATTTTCTTTGAGAATGAGATCACCAATTTTGAAGTCACACTATTTTACATGTTTATTGTATGCATGTTTGATGCGTTCTTGATAGATTTAATGATGTTCAAGGGTTGTTAAACTTTTTTCATCTAATAATTCTAATTGTGCTAGACAGTCTTGACGATATTCTTCATCGGGAATAAATTCTTTGAGAGATACACAAATTAATGGGATTTGAACTTTAATAGGTAGTAGTTCCTCATAGTCGTAGACTAGTGAGAAGGGCATAGCTTTTGTAGGAGTAAAGATGCTAGTTTGATAGGCCCAGAGAGAAAATGAGATTTGGAGATGCTAATTCCTTCCTGTTTTGTCTATTTTTTTCATGAGAATTTTATTAAGTGTCTTTTTAGAGGCTTCATCCTATCCATTTTATTGGGGATAGTATGGTGATGAAAAACTAAGTTTAATGTTGAATGTGTCACAAAGTTTCTTAACATCCTTATTTTTGAAGGATTTTTCATTTTCTGTGACAAGTTTATGAGGAAAACCAAAGTAGTATATAATGTATTTATAGATGAAATTGATGATTTGATTTACTTTAGTTGAAATTAAGGGGATGGATTTGACTGATTTTGTAAAGTATTCAGTAGTCTTGATAATGGAATGATGTTGTTGTAATGATCGGGGATTGATAGTGCTAATGATGTCTAACCCTCATTGTGACAAATGCCATAAGTTTTGAGATGGTTGTAAGGATTGAATAGGAACATGGATGAGGTCTGAATGTTGTTGACACTTGAAACATTTCTTAACGTAGGCACAAAATCTTGATTGATGGTACATTAATAATAGCCAAGGTGTAAGACACGTTTAGTGACAACGTTACCATTGAAATTTCCACCACATATACCATCATGGACCTCTTGGATTGCTTTAATAGATTCATGAGACTTAAGAAATCTTAATAGGAGGCCATCAAAACCTCGTTTATATAGGATGCCACCTATAATGATATTGCAAATGGAATGTTGGAGAAATTATCGTTTAGTGCTTTGAGATAGGTTGGAGGGAATTTTAGATTCTAAAAGATAGTCAAATATTTGAGAATACCACATATAATTTGGATTATCCTCGATAGTGTTAATAAAATGGAGTTAATTTTCATGTGAGGGTTGATCCAATCTATGAATGACCACAAATAGTTTAGTGTTATCGGTTGATTCTTCATTTGATAAGGGAATGAGAGATCCTAAAGAGGCTATGGTGTCTGCAAAATTATTAGAGGGTTGTAGGAATGTGTGAATGGTGTAATGATCGAAGGATTTGAGGAGAAATTCAACATTGGAATAATATTTTTTCAGGATTTCATTTTTACATTGATAATCTCATTTAATTTGATTAATGACAAGTTGTGTGTCTCCGTAGATTTCCAAGATTTGAAAACCTAGCATGATAGTAGTTTGAAGACCCATGATTAAATTTTCGTATTCAACAATGTTATTAGTACACTCGAAGTTAATTTTGAATGATAGAGTAATATGAGTCCCCCGGAGAGGTATGATGATGATACCTGCCACTCCCCTTGTTGGCATTTCGATCCGTTTAAGAAGAGGGTCATTTTGATATGTGTGAATTGGTGTTCGTCGATAGTATTGTTATATTTTTTAGGCAATTGCTCATGAGGAAGTTGAGTGTCAGAAAGGGGTGCTTTAACAAGATGGTTTGTGATGGCCTGACCCTTAATGGACTTTTGTGATATGAATTAAAGGTCAAACTTGGTCATAAGCGTAAGTCACCGAGTGATGTGATCATTGTGATATAGTTTAGAGTGCATTGTTTTGAGTGGGTTAAAGCTGGTGACAAAGTAAATTTTGTGATTGAGGAGATAGTGGTGTAGTTTAGAGGTTGCAAAGTATAGAGAAAAACATATTTTTTTGGCTTCAGTATAACAGGTTTCATATTCATGGAGTGTGTGAATTATGTAATAGATGACTTTTTCACTGCCTTGGTCATCATAATGAATGAACATGCCCCCTAAGGCATGATCTATAGAAGAAATGTAAAGATAGAATGGCTCCCCCTCACGAGGAGGTATAAACACGAGAGGTGACAAGAGATAATGTTTTAGTTCATGAAAGGCCTTTTGATAATTAAGATCCCATTTGAAATCAATGTCCTTATAGAGAAGGTGATGAAATGGTTGAAAATGATTAGATAGTTGAGATATGAAACGTTGGATAGGCTACAGTTTACCTTGAAGGCTATGAATTTGTTTGAGATTTGATGGAGGAGACATTTTGATAATTTATTTAATTTTGGTTTGGTCTACTTCAATACCTCAGATAGATACGATAAACCCTAGGATTTTACCAGTGAGAACACCGAAAACACACTTAGCAGGGTTCAAATGGATGAAATATTGACTAATTTGAACACATATTGAGTCAAGGACAACAAGATGATATTTTAGTTGTTTAGATTTCCCTAAGAGATCATCAACATAGTATTCTACAGTTTTATGGATAAGATCGTGGAAGATATATGTCATGGCACGTTTATAAGTGGCTCCTGCATTTTAAGTCCAAAGGGCATGACACGATAGTAAAAGGTTTCCTAAGGGGTAATGATGGAGGTTTTGTGTTGATCATCAGTAGCGATGAGGATTTGATTGTAGACAAAAAACCATCCATAAGGGAGAGCATTTTGTGACCGACTATTATATCGACGAGATGATCAATATTTGGAAGGGGAAATCATCTTTTGGATAGGAAATATTGAGATCCCGGAAGTCTATAGAAATGCATAAATTACCTAAGGATTTTGTTATAGGTATGATATTAGAAACCCATTGTGGATAGTCAATGGGAATGAAAAAATTAGTGGAAAGTAAGGGTTGTAACTCCTCTTTGATGAGAAGAGATATGCGAGGGTGCATCTTATGGAGCTTCTGTTTGACTAGTTTAGTGTTGGGATAAGTGACGATATAGTGTATGAGTATGTTAGAATTGATACCTGACATATCACTATATGACCAAGAAAAGGCTTGGGCTATACTTAGATAAAAAGGTAGTGAAATCATTCACTCCTGCTGATTTAGTGATTGGATGACCTTAACTATTTGGGGTTCCTGAGGGGTTCCTAAGTTAACATCGATGGTGGATTCATTAAGAAGGGTTGATGTGTCAGGAGGTAAGGATTTTTTAAGGAAACAGTAAGCCACTCCCATATGGGAGAGGATATCTTGATTGTCGCGAAGCTGAAGGATATTAAGGGTGGGTGAATCTTCTTTAATCATTTCTTTCCAAATGTGAGGAAGTGTTTTGGTAACATGGTTGGATTGATAAGTCAATGGTCCGAAGGAGATAGTATTGACTAAAAAAAGTTAGGTGGGATGGAGATTGTGTGGTCGGTGTCCATGGGATCGTCAGATTTTATGGATGGTGATGGTTCTAAGTTTGTGATACGTAGAGATGTGGTATATGTAGATGATTCAGTGTTGGGCCTTTTATATCATAGGCCATACTTCTCGGGTGGTTTAAGAGAATTTTGGAATATTAATCACGTATTCCTAATTCGTAACACCCAAAACCAAATCCTTTCCATTTACATCGATGGAGGTACATTTGTGCAAATATTTGATTATATAAAGATTTGAAATCTAATAAGAAGGGCATGACATGATGTTAATGAATGGATTGAGATGATGGGTAATTGATTACTCTGTAGATGAGGCTTGTTTTCAAATATTTTGGGCCATAGGAGATGAAATTTCTAAAGTTAGGCTTGTATATAGGTTGTTTGTTTGGTTTACCATACATTTTAGGTGTAGACAGTGAATTAAACATGAGGAGACAATAATCCCCCAAAAAAAGATCTTCCATAACGTCACCGAGAGAGGAATCATCTGGTAAGTTTGATGATGGGATGGATGTACTGGTAGATTCTTTTCAGAGGATTTTGATTTTGATTTAGGTACAAGGATGTCATTTGGAAGGTATGTCATATTGCAGTCAGCATAGGGATTAGGATCTTCAGGGACTGTGAATGTCTGGGCCTCATGTTCATATTTGTGGCATCAATGAAGTGTCGAGGGAACACAATGCATGGTGCATATCCAAGGTCATCCTATTAGAATATTGTATTGGAACTCCCCATCTATGATATAGAAGACTTATGGAAGAGTTTTGACATTGAATTTAAGAGGTAGAATGACATTACCTAATGTGGGCGCGATTATGTTGTTAAAAGTTTAGAGTAAGACTGGTGTTTGAGTAATGACAATGTTTGGTAGTCTAATTTTATTGAATGAAATAGATGAACTAATATTGATAGTGGTGCCCCCCATCAATCATGACCCTTTTTATGAGGACATCATTGATTTGAGTAGTGATGAAGAAAGGAAATTCATGATCCTCTGGCTGAAGCAATGGTATTTCAAAGGATTCAAAGGAGATGACAGAGGACACTTTAAGAGTACCCAAAAATTTTGTAAGATAAGATGGGTTTTCTAGTGGGTACTAATATAGATAGAAGGGATTTGATCATAGCTTGTTTGCATGGAGGTGATGTTTGAACAATCTCGTAAAGTGACATTTTAACCAGAGCTTGATGTAATTGTTTAACAATGACTTTTTGCATTAGAGTGGAAGTTGGTGGAGCAGAAAGGATGGAGAATTTAGTCTGGGGGTGTGATGTTTGTTTGGATGTCTAGAGAGTAAGAGAGATGGAAACTTTATATTTATCAGAAGAAGAGGTGAGTTTTGGGGGAGGGGGAATTGAGACAAAGGTATTAGATTTATTTTGTTCTGATGGATAAATATTGTGGGCACGTGCACGAGTGGTGATATGGACAACATAAATTTGATGATGAATAACCTTATTAGAGGATTCCTTAGATGTAGATGAGGGTGTGGTTGTGGATTTCACGTGGGGTTTCTTTGATTTACGTGATTCTGAAGGAAGGAGACATTTACTCTCAAGTTTCTTAAGAGTTGGATGAAAGGATTTAAAATATTCTACAGAGTTACTTGACATTTAATGGTAATCACAGAGAGCTTTGAAATTATACCAGAATGGGTTCCAGCCTTGAGTGCTAGAAGGTTTGAAAGGAGGCAACACTATGAGTGATTTTTGAAGGAGCTTTTCTAATTTTTTTGTATAATGGCTTTTAGATGCGGATGTCAAAGGTGATGGTGTCTCACTTGGTTTAATATCCACAAGAGATACTACTTTGGATGTGGATTGTTTATTATTTTGTGGATGAATGGTTTTTTAAGGTGTGATAATAATAGGTGATTTAGACGAAGGGTGCAGACCTAAGATAGATGGTTGATACTTCTATTTTTATACTGGAGTAGTTGGATGATTGTGAGACACAACATTAACCTTTTTAGAGGGAGGTGGAATAAAATTTTGAAGGTTATGTGGGTGATATTGGACTACGTAATCATCATTGGAACTTTTCATGATTTGGATAACGGATTGATTTTGAGGTGTTTGCGAAAATTCCTTAGATGAGCTGGATGAAGAGGTGGTAGTCACATATGTAGAAGATTCATTTTTGATGACAGATTCTGGGGATGTTTCTGATTGTTTGTTGGATGTTGGTTCAGGGGTATTACTAGAATATTCAGGCATGGATTCAATCATAGGCAATGTCTTATTAATGGTGTTTTATGGTATGGTGGGATTGTACGTTGTCGGCTTGTGGTTAACTACTTAATGGTGAATGATTCAGAAATGGTTTCTTAAATACATCGAGGTTCTAATTTTTGGGTGCATCGGGATTATCTAAGTGTAGTTCACCTTTATCAATCAGATCTTGGAGGAAATTACGGAAGGAACAACACCTTTCAATTTCACGACCCTTAACTCTATGGTATTTGTTGTTGGGGTTAAACCATATAACAGTGTTGCACAGAACTATAATTAGATAAATCAAACCAGCAATGAATGCAGAAATAACTAGAAGATAAAATAAAACAAGAGAAAGATAACACCAAATTTAACGTGGCTCACCCAGTGTGCCCTACGTCCACCAATAAATGATCCAATATTATTATTCAGTGCTTTACAAAGGAAATACAATGAATATTTTTTGTCTTCCAACACCTCACAGGGTGTTAAATGCTTTTCCCTCACTCAACTACTCTTTCTTGCTCACCAAGAAAACTAACATGCAAACAATTGCTATTTTCTTCTCTCATACCCTCATACAATGCATACATGCATATATATCTATATCTAGGCAACTAACTATGCTTTTACAATCAATAAATCATCTTTAAAGAAAGATATTTATTATAATTATCATTTAAAGAACAAAGCACTCGTCACACAAGTGACTGATGCCAGTCCCTTCCTGGACTAATGCTGGTCATGTTCCTATACCATGACCGATGCCGACCATCCCTTGACCGATGTCAGTCACTGTCAAAACAAGCAACATGTAAAATCAAGTTTCTTGTGAAGCAATTAAGCTCCATACTTAACAATCTCCCACTTGGAGATCAATTGTTGCACTGTACTATGCATCACCATCCTTGGTTCCTTTTCCTTGGCCCATTTCTTCCTCTTCAAGTCTCAGAACTCAAAGACCAACAGAAGTGGAGTGAAGCTCCAAATTCTCCCTTACCAATGGCTTCATTAGCATATCCACAGGGTTCTCATCCGTATGGATTTTCTCTAACTTCAGCTTCCCATCCTCCAACACCTGCCATATGAAGTGATACCTCAACTGAATGTGTTTTGTTCTTGAATGAAATGCTGAGTTATTTTCCAGATGAATCACGCTACTCTGACTATCACTGTATAATCTACAATCCTCTTAATCATTACCCAACTCTTTCACGAAACCTCATCCATATCATCTCTTTGCTAGCTTCTGTAGCTGCAACATACTCTACCTCTGTAGTAGACAAAGCCACAACCTTCTGCAATCTCAAAATCTAGCTACTTCATTCCACCTATTGTGAAAACATATCCAGTGGTGCTCCTCCTACCATCCAAATATCCAGCCATATTTGAATCAAAATAGCTGCATAAAGAAGTATCTAACCCTCCATAGCATAACTACATGCCGGATGTCCCTCTCAAATACCTGAGAATCCATTGGATTTACTTTCCAATGTTCTTTACCTGGATTAGCCATAAACCTTCTCACAACTCCCACTGCCTATGCAATGTCTGGTCTAGTACAAACCATGGCATACATAAGACTTCCTACTGCTGAAGCATAGGGAACATGTGCCATGTACTCAACCTCCTCGTGTGATGAAGGACACTGATCTTTTCTCAATTTCAAGTGTCCAGCCATAGGTGTACTAACAGGTTTTGAATTTTGCATGTTAAACCTTTCCAACACCTTATTGATATAAGCCTCCTGAGACAAATACAACTTCTTTTTTTTCTTGTCTTGGTGAATTTACATGCGCAAGGATTTTCTTTGCAGCTCCCAAATCCTTCATTGCAAATGTGTGAGCTAACCTTTCTTTAAGTTTACCAATGTCCTGCATACTAGATCCTGCAATCAGCATATCATCCACATACAATAACAAAATAACATAGCTCCCATTTTCAAGCTTCTTAAAATAAACACAATGGTCAGATTCACATCTCATATAACCATGCTCATGCATAAAACTATCAAATCTTAAAATACCATTTCCTTGGAGCTTTGCTTGAGCCCATATAGGCTCTTTTTCAATTTCACACACAAGTTTCTCCTTACCCTTGACTTCATAACCAAGTAGTTGCTGCATATAAATCTCTTCCTCTAAATCACCATGAAGAAAATCCATCTTAACATCAAGTTGTTTTAAATGCAAATCTTTTGTTGCAACCAAACTTAGAATAGTATGAATAGAAGTCATCTTAACTACAGGAGAAAAAATATCATCAAAGTCAATACCTACTTTCTGTGTAAATCCCTTTACCACAAGCCTTTCCTTGTACCTTTTTAGTCCACCCTCTTCTTCCTTGATTCTGTAAACCCATTTGTTCTATAGAGTTTTCTTACCTGCTGGCAACTTGACCAAATCCCATGTCTGATTTTGTTCCAAGGAGTCCATCTCCTCATCCATGTCATGTTCCCACTGCTCGTGGGTATCTACCTGCATTGCTTCTTCAAATATTTCTGGTTCACCACTATCAGTCAATAATAAATAAGAAAAGGAAGGTGAAAATCTCTCTGGAGGTCTACTTACTCTTTGTGACCTTCTTACTAAGATCTGGGGTGTCTGGGGCTCATTCTATGTGTCTGTTACACATTCATGTCAATCTCTGTCAGTGACTGATGCCATTGGTCACCTATAACCAATCACAGTTTTGTAACTGACCACAGTTCCTCTTTCTATCGACTGACTGCGGTTGCCTTACCGACATTGGTTCTAGGAGTACCGACATGTCAGTTCTTATAGCTGTCTTCTCTTGAACCTGATCCTGTCTGTTGATGCCAGTTATCCTAACCAACATCGGTTTCTGTAGAACCAACATCAGTGTCTGTGGATGTCTATTTTAGGTCTGAAAGTTGATTTTCCTTCAAAATATCCTCAACCTGTTCATGTTTAGGCACCAAAACCTGATCCATGTACATTATTTTTTCATTCCAATCAATGTCATGACTCCTAACAATCTTAGAATCTTCTAAATCCCAAAATTGATATCTGAAATCACCAGATCCATAACCAATGAAAGTACATCTCTTAGATTTAGCATCCAAATTCCTCCTATTTTCTCTATCAACATGCACAAAAGCTTCTGAGCCAAAAAATCTGAGAAAATAAAAATCTACCTCTTTTCAGACCAAGCTTCTTCTAGTATTCCACCATCTAGTGTTGTTGAAGGCCACGGTTGATCAAGTACACTGTTGTATCCACTGCTTCTACCCAGAACTTCAAAGGTAAGCCGACATGTATCCTCATGCTTCTAGCACGTTCCATGATTGTTCTGTTCATTCTTTCTACAACTCCATTCTCCTATGGAGTTCTAGGAACCATTCTTTCTCTTTGTATTCCATTCTCTAAACAATAATCATTGAAAGCCTTGTTGCAGTACTCACCACCATTGTCAGATCTAAGGCACTTCAATTTTAAGTTTGTTTCATTTTCTACAAGGGCTTTCCACCTTTTAAAAGTCTCAAAAACATCATATTTATGCTTAATACAATAAATCCATACCTTCCTTATGGCATCATCAATGAAAGTCACATAATATTGGGATCCTCCAATAGAAGCTACCTGAGCTGGTCCCCACACATCTGAGTGTACAAGCTCCAATTTCTGCTCCTTCTTTATTGACCTAACCTTGAGAAATCTCACTCTCTTCTGCTTTCCAAATATGCAATGCTCACAAAATTCAAGAT
Source organism: Taxus chinensis (assembly GCA_019776745.2). Lineage (NCBI taxonomy): Eukaryota > Viridiplantae > Streptophyta > Pinopsida > Cupressales > Taxaceae > Taxus > Taxus chinensis. The sequence continues at coordinate 668,024,584 of CM034146.1, forward strand.
CTAACTGTTTCAAATCTGATAACTTACCCTTAGCCTTTAAGATCTGCATTCCTTTTTCACTCATATGGCCTAGCTGATTATGCCACATGGTTGCATCTGAATTTGTAGTAGATAGCATAGAAAAGGAATCAGTAACACATGTAGACAGATATAAAGTTCCTACCTTCTTACCTTTGGCCACAACAAGAGATCCCTTGGTAACCTTCAAAGAATCATTTGTGAATGTAACCATGCATCCAAATTCACCAAGTTTCCCTGCAGCTATTAGATTTCTCTTGAGGCTTGGCACATGCCTCACATCTTTCAATACCCATGGATTTCCATTGTACAACTTTAGATAAACATCACCTTTACCAGTAATATTGCATGGCTCATCATATCCTAAATAAACTTTTCCAAAATCACCCTGAACATAATTTCTGAAATAACCCTTATTAGGGGTAGCATGGAAAGAAGCTCCAGAATCTAAAACCCAAGATTCTAATTTATTATCCAAGGAGAGAATAAGGGCATATTGCTTTACCTCACTTGAAATGTTTGCCTCTTTACCTTTGTCTGATGTATTCTCTTTGTTTTCCTTGGACCAACACTCCTTTACGTGTCCTCTCTTTCCACAATTCCAACAAAGTAAATCTCTGTACCTGGATCTAGATCTTCCATGTCTTGAATTTGATCTCCCATTCTTCTTGCTCTTTGATGATCTCTCCTTAGATCTTCCCCTGCTTTCTATAGTTAAAGTGTTTCTAGATGATGCTTCTCCTGAGATTTTCCTGCGTATTTCCTCATTAAGGATTACACTAACCACATCATCAAATTTCAAACCTTTAGAAGAAGTCGTTGTATTACTAACAACCATTACCAAGTTATCCCAACTATCTGGAAAAGAGCATAAGAATAAAAGTTCTTTCACTTCATCATCAAACAAAATTTCTACCAATTTTAATTGATTTACAATAGACCAGAAATCATTCAAATGATTAGATACAAATCCACCTTCTTGCATCTTAGAATTAAACAATTTTTTCATCAAATAAACCTTATTCGAAGCACTAGGAGTTTCATACAAATTTTCTAAATATTTCATCAACTCTACTGTGGTTTTTACATCTATAAAATTTGAAGCCACTGATGCTACCAGGCTCAATCTTATAGATCCCAGAGCCTTTCTGTCAAGAACCTTCCATTCTTCATCAGTCATCGTGTTCGGCTATCCATGCTCATCCAACTGGTAAGTATAGATCTTTCTGATACAAATAATCCTCCACCTGCATCTTCCATAGTTGATAATTACGACCGTCAAATTTCTCTACTCGGTATTTACTATCTTCTACCATTTCTCTGCTCCCACTCAATCAGAAAACCCTCTGTGAGTAAATCCTGTCAACACACAAAACCTCCAAACAAAGCTCTGATACCAGTTGTTGGGGTTAAACCATATAACAATGTTGCACAAATCTATAATCAGATAAAGCATACAAGCAATGAATGTAGAAATAACTAAGAAGATAAAATAAAACAAGAGAAAGATAACACCAGATTTAACGTGGTTCACCCAGTGTGGGCTACGTCCACCAAGAAATGACCAATATTATTATTCAGTGCTTTACAGAGGAAATACAATGAAGATCTATTGTCTTCCAACACCTCACAGGATGTTCAATGCTTTTCCCTCACTCAGCTACTCTTTCTTTCTCACCAAGAAAAACTAACATGTAAACAATTGTTATTTTCTTCTCTCATACCCTCATACAATGCATACATGCATATATATCTATTTTGGGAAACTAACTATGATTTTACAATCAATAAATCATCTTTAAAGCAAGATATTTATTCTAATTCTCATTTAAAGAATAAAGCACCATCACACAGGTGACCGATGTTGGTCCCTTCTTGACCGATGCCGGTATCATTCCTGACTGATATCGGTTTCCTCCTGATCGATGCCAGTCACTGTCAAAACTAGAAACATGTAAAAGCAAGCTTCTTGTGAAGAAATTAAGATCCATACTCAACATTTTCAATAGTCGTTATCACTCTACTGAGAGGGATTTGAAATGGATGTGTCAATAAGATGAATAGGCGGAAGAGAAATCATGTTGGTAGTGAGAATTTTTATCAAAAAATGCACTGTATGATTCTCCAATGTTATTATAACTTAGTTGAGGTTGGGATCGTTCAATAGTTTGATCATTATTTTGAAGTAGATTTAAAAACCACAACATTAGATGATGATTTGGACTTATCGGGGATTGGAGGATGGCTTGGATGAAAATTCTAATTTAATTGTCTTTGGTTTAAGTTTGACTCTACCTTCTTTGAGGGCTCAGAGTTCAAGTTTATGGGCCATGGTAAAAGCTTTGTCAAACATCTAGAAGGAATAAATTTGGAGTGTAGATGAAATGTGTTTGGAACATGAATGAGAAAATAATTCAATTAGCTCTATTTTTTTGAGAGAGAATGATAATTGATTAATTATACCCCTCTAGTGGGAGAAATTTTTTGCAATAGACTCATCCTCAAACCATTAGTGTTTAATTGCATATAAGTCAGTAATGGTGATTTTGCATATGATGTTGATTAAAAAGTGTTTAAGAAATAGTTGGGTGAGTTGTGAAAATGAGAAGAGAGAGTATTGTGGGATGTTGTTATACCAGTCCAGGGCATGGCCAACTAGAGACATGGGAAATGTCCTAAGCATCAAGTCTTGATCATGGGCTATAAGATAGAAAACATGATGAAAATATTAGATATGTTGCTAGAGGTCTTCTTTTCTATAGAATTTGAGAAATTTTGGAATCTCCCAATGAGGCGGATAAGCTTTATAAGTCATGAATGGGTGAATAGAATCATTACATATTTATTCATATGATAATGTGTTCTTGAGACCCATGGAAGCAACTTCAAGGCTGGATATCTTGTTCATTAAAGCCTGAAGAGGGTTCATTTGTGGTGGTTGTTGTGTGCTAGACGATGATGAGCTAGGTTAATTGAATTTAAATTGATTAGGTTATGGATATGGTTGATTGTGTCGAGGGATGTTTTTTTGGAAGGGGAAGTTTTGTTGGGGAATATTTGTAGGGATGTTGTAAGTAGGTTGTGAGACTAACAACCATGATGGTTGGATGTATTGATACTAGGTAGGGATGGATGTATTCATAGGAGGTTGTGTTTGCTGGGGTATGTGTTGGAAAGGAATAGATGTGTGGATAAGAGGCTGTGAATACAGGGGTGGTTTTTGAAAAGGAATAAAGGTGACAATAAAGGGTTGTGATTGTTGTGGAATGTTTTGGAAGGGAAAGGCTATGAATTTTCTAGTACTAGTATGGATTGGGAAGAATTAAGTGGTTACGATGGTTGAGGTGTGTATTGTGAAATAAGGGGGGTCGAGAACCGTAATGAAATGGGATGAGTATTGGCTATATCACTAGTGTTGATTAAATTTATGGATGTGGGAATAAACATAGTAATGTTTTGGATAGGTGTCGTGATTTTTTGAGATAACAATGGTTGAGATATGCTAGTAGGAATAGTGATAGAACTTACGAGAGGTGTTTGAATGACAAAGGAAGTTGGAGGGGCTTGTACAGATGAAGAGGTACTTGTATTGTTTTGATAAGGTGTGGAACTAGTTGAGGGATCTAGTAAGGATGTTGGCTATTGAGTGGTTGTTTCTTGTGAAGAAATCACATTAAGGTCAAAAATAGAAACTAAAGACACAACATTGGATGTTTCTAGTCGACTGCTAGGAGGATAAGAATATATATGCTAGATAACGGGTTCATGATTTGGATCAATGAGATGGGAGAAACCATATGAAGGATTAGGTACATAAGGCCATGGTTCAGGTAACGATGATTGAATATGAACACCCCTAGTTGCAAGGTAGGCATTAAGGTCTATGGGGTTTGAATCTAATATCTCAGAAAATATAGGATCCCCGTTATCAAAGAAACGGGAATTAAAATGCTCAAGTATCTAAGATCAAGAGGATTGGATGCTAGGAGAATGTGGTTGTTCTTGATCTTATGGTTGAGGTGTTGATAAGAATTTTTTGCGTTGATCAATGAGTCATTGAGCCTCTTCTATACGGGTTTGAGCATGTTGTAAGGTTTGATGAAAAATGTTGTGAGGATTAGTGAAATGGACTAGACATGTTTTTAGAAGTCTGGATACGATATTGTTGTCTTGTAAGCACCATAATAAAAAAATAAACAATCACTTAATAAAATGAAAATAAATCTATATGGGTTAGTTACTGTTATCCATATTTTCCCCCTGGGTAAAATTGGTTAGCCACGACCCCACATAGAAGAAACCAAAGAAATCATGTTCAAATCCTACAATCAGGCAGTATAGGGACTCTAAAATGGAGTGGCAATGCATACGAAGGATCAACTAACCCCGTGTAATAAGACATTCAAAAAACAACTCCGTCGAACGAACCCATGCTTTAAATCCAGCAAACAGGTTGCATGCGGGCTCTAAAATGGAATAGAAGGGTCGGGGAAGGAGAAAATAGTGTCAAAGAACCATAGGCTCAAAGGAGAAGAAAGGGAAAAGGCTCGAAGTCGTTGGGCTCTGAAATGATTCAGAACGAGCCCTAAAAAATTGGCTAAGTATAGAGATTCAGCGGATGCTTCCAAGTGTCTAAACTATGCACATCCAAAGATTAAATCCCAAGTCAGAGACCCAAACAAGCGCCAGGCCTCCACATGTCTAGAACCCCAAAAGTTGCACCGGTTGTTGAAAATTCTTCGACTTAGAGGACGCTGCCAAGTGTCGACTCAACACAATTTCAAGACGGGGGTCCAAGGCGGGGACTCAAACTTGCGCCATCCCTCCACATGTCCCAGGCTCAAATAGGGGCAGAGTCAACAGTTAAAATTCAAAAAGGTAGATAGGGCGGGCCCAAAATCAACTAATTATAGAGAAACAATGGACGATGCCACATGTTGCATTAGTGTAATTTCAGGGCGCAACCTAAAAGGTGATTCCCAAACGAGCGCCATCTCGCCATGTATTCAGAGCCTGAAAAACGTAAGAGTAGCAATTGAAAAGTACAAGGGTCTGCAGAGGCTTCCACATGTCAACCTGATGCTCCTTCAAAGGCAAAATCTTGATCGGGTTTCCAAATGAGTGCATACCTTCCACGTGTCCTAGGTCTAATGAAGGGGCAGGGTTGGGGTTGAATAGTCAAAGCAGAGATAGGCCAGGAGAGGGGGCCAAGTGTCAGCACAACACTAATTCAAGAGTAAAATTTGGGGAAGGTTTCCAAACAAGCGCCAGGCCTCCATGTGTCCCCGGTCAGATGTATGACCCCGCCGAACAAAAAGACTTACCCAAAATATGAGGAAACGGAGCAGGCCACGGAAGAAGCCATGTGTCAGCTCGACACAACTCCAAAAGCATAATCCAAAAGTAGTCCCCAGACATGCGCCAGGCCTCCATGTGTCTAATTTCCAAAGACCCATTTTAACAACTAATTTCCGCCATTTCTATACGGACCCTATTCAAATTTTAAATGGGCATATCTTTTGACTCAGTGCTCAAAATCTAAAAAATCTAGCACCTTTGGAAAGATCTCGGCCTCATCTACGTTATGGAGATCTGAAACTTTAATTTTGGAGAATTTAGGTGGGGAAAAAATGAAGAAATGTCTTCATGCCATTAATACAGGATCTATTTGCCCCAACAACCAAATCAAATTTGATCTAATCTGCCATTCCTCCTCCTTTGAGGCGCCAAACAAGTAATTGATGCAAACACGATAGATTTGGGGTGGATTTATAGGAGGCATTGATGATAGTGGTTTATCTTCAAACTAGTTTTTCCGCTTCTCTATCCTTTTTCCCTCTGTGCTAAATCTATAAAGGAAGGGTCGGGGCTCATTGTAAAAGAATGGACATTTTTGTTTTGCGCCCTCCCTTCTTCTTTTTCTTGCAAGAGGATTTGTGGAGCTTTCCTAACCTCTCATTTGGGTTGTAATGCAAGTTTTGCTTCTTGGCTACTATAGTATACTGTATCGACTCCTGAGAAATTTCCTATATATATATATATATATATATCTATGGATGATTCTCAACCCTCTCATGTATTTGTTGTTGTCTCTCTAATCTCTTATTGCAGTTTGGTCATCTGTGCATGGTGTTTCTATTACATTTCTGTGGTCTATGTTAAACTGCAAAATGAGTGTCTAACATTCCTTCGGTGCATCACCTTGTTAGCTTAGTTTATTTTCTTGCATCTCCTCAACCATGTCTCCTTGGTAGAGTAGATTATATTTAGAATATATCCTTTGTAATTTATTTTTGTGCACCTGAATAAAGGAATAGGAACCGGCCTTAATCTGGAGAGCTCTCTCAACTCGCAAGGTCCCACACTTTGAGAGATGCTCCATGTTGTGCAATCACACTGAGAGTCTCAACCCATCTAGTTGCATACATTTAGGGGTGTTGTAATTCTGCACTAATAGTTTTGGCATGCCATGTGGGACTAGAAGTCTTCATTTTTTATCGCATTAAGATTGATGTGCACTTGTTGCAAGTTTATATTTTAAGAATCTCTAAAGGTTACACATCTGGAAACTCCAAAAGGGACAGAATCCACTGGTTTCAGTAGTCCAAGCTTTCCAAGTTCATGAGAAGAATACAAACAAGGTCAAGAACCAGAGAAGAGGGACTATTTGTCCATCTACACTTGTCTCTAGACAGAAGGAGAAGGGGGAGAAGAGCTCAAAGGTATTCATCTCCACCAAACAGAACCTTGTTCAACACCTCCTCCTAGTAGGCCATTATTTCAATCAGTGAGGGTTCTCAGGTTGATCAGGATGGCACAACCAAATCCTTATGTCAATTTCACTAACAACAGCCCACTCACTCTTAATGCACAAAATCCAGTCCCAGTGGTAGCATTAAAAAGCATCCCATATTTCACGGGAGAGAACTAGACTTCTCCTAGTGACCACATTCAAGACATTGCAAATGTCTGTGTAATCCATGAGATCACTGAGATGGACATTGCAGTCAAGTTGCTAGCCTCTTCACTCAAGGGTAAAGCTTCACAATGGTTTAGGAGTCTAATAGCAAAGGCTCTATTCAGACTTGGTACCATTTGTGCAGAGCTCTCCATGACCAGTTTGGAGAAAAAGGAGATAACCTGTCCTTGTTAGAACATTTGAAAACCATCAAGAGGGACCCTAATGAGAAGCTGACAGATTTCAACTTCAGATTCCAAAGGATCTGGGACAGGATTCCATTGGCTGTAAGGCCCACAGATGAAGGTGCTTTCTTATACTTTCTTAGAGCTCTAAATTCTGATATTGCTTTAATGATTCAGTCAATGGGGGCACAACCTTACCTGTAGCTTATAACATTTCCATAGGAGCTGAAAATTGTTTAATTCAGGTTGGAAAACTTGCTCCTAGGCCACCCTATGCCTCTATACCCATAATTAGGAGATCCAAGCACTATCCAGACACCCACATTAGCTCCTATACCTACTCCTAGGAATCAAAGTTCAGCTGAAGCCTCCACCTCATCCTCTAGCACCTCAAAATAGCTTCAAGAAGTTATGAAACAACTTCAGAACCTAGGGAATGAGTTAGTAACTATCAAGAGGCAATAAGCTCAGAGTTCTAGGCCATATCAGCCTCAAGCTCAGTATCAGGCTAGACCCCCATATCAGCAAAATAGGCCACCAACTCAGGATGCAAATCAGAATCAAAACCAAGGACAACCTCAAATTGTTAGACCTTTCAAGTCATATGATCCAAGCACAACTTCAACATCAAGGGCATTGGTTCCAGCACAAAACAACATGGCACAATAATATGATTGGTGTTTCCCATGCAATCAGCCACATAACCAATCAATGTGCTTCAATGGTGCACTAAACCAGGCCTTGATGGTACAGACCATTGGTGTGTCACAAGAGTCTAGCCAAGAAGAAAATCAGCAAGCAAGGAGCTCAACAAGAGGTGCCTCCAAGTGAAACTATGCTTTTCAATTGGCAAGCTGAAGACTTCTGTGGAATGAATCAAGCCCCTTCTCAAAGTGTAGCTGCCAATACATGGTCCAAGAAGAGAAATATTGGAGAAGGAAAATCACCAAACTCAGGTAATCCTCAACCCTCCATTACTCCACAAAGTATTGGCACTCAAAATGCAACTCCCAATATGTAGAGTCAGTCCAAGCCACCTTCCAAATCCACTCACGCACCGGTTGTAACAACCCATGTGTAAGAGAAAAGTGTTCCAAGAAAGGGGCAGCAAAAGGATAGCTCATTTAATATCATTGAGAAAATGAAGAAGAAAAATGTGAACATTTCACTGTGGGAGTCATTAGCCATTCCAGGACAAAGAGATCTGTTACAGACTACTATGGCCAATTGGTCAAGCTCAAATAGGCCCCCTAGCCAGCAAGAGAAAGTGCTTACCAATGTGGCTCAACCTGAGGGAAACCATGGAGGACAACAAGGTAAGAACCTGAAGCCTCCTCCATTCTATGTTTCATTGATCATTGGGGACAAATTGGTACATAATTGCATGATTGATTCAGGGGCAAGTAGTTCTGTAATGCCAAAACAAATAGCCAATCAACTGGGTCTTCAATACGAAGTCATCTCTAGGGGGTAGTGCAATTGGATGGGACAGTAGTGACAACTGTTGGAGTCATCAAATATTTGAGCCTCACACTACATGCCTACCCCAATGTGACTGTATTGCAAAACGTATCAGTCATAGACTTTCCACCACATTTTGCATTGTGTTTGTCCAGAGATTTCACTGCTAAAATTGGAGGCTATTTGTCTACTGATTGGTCACACATGATTTTTAGAACAAGGTATGGAGCTAAGGCCACAATCATATATGAGCCCATAACAGATTACCATATTGATTCTTATGTACCCAGCCCGATCAATGCCAATTGTTCAGCCTTTGATCAGGAGGACCTCCCAAGCACTTGTGAAGTAGATACCAAGGTGGGGTGTATCCCAGACTTGAATCTCGACAAATGGGAAAACAAGAGGCATGCTTTTGACCCCTATAAAGAGATGGAGGAATCTAAGCTAGGAGTCTACTGTTTGCATGAGGAGAATCACCCTCTTCTTGACATCATTAAGTTGGAACACAAAGATGACAATGAAGTATGGAAATTATTCTTTGATGGCTCAAGAAGTAGGCAAGGATCCGAAGGAGGAGCTATGATTGTGTCACCCCAAGGTATGAAATACTACTCAACTTTCCATTTCCAATTTTCCTGTTCAAACAATACAACAGAGTATGAGGCTTTGGTCCATGGACTTCATTGGGCAAGGAAAAGAGGTATACAAAACTTGCAAGTGTTTGGTGATAAGTGAACTAGTTGCTAATCAGGTATGAGGACAAAATGCTACCAAGAATGACCTATTAAAGAGTTACAAGAACTGGGTATGGGACCTCATTGAGGATTTTGAGGCATTCAACATCAACTCCATCCCAAGGAAGAAGAATGAAGTAACAGACAGATTGGTAGCAATTGGGGCAGCATTTGATGTTGTGGAGAGTATCAAGAGTGATAATCATCAGCCCCATATCAAGTTGGTTGTAAGGCCAACTATCCCAGATAACAACACAAGTTGACAAGTCTTTGAAAATGATCAACAAATTGTCAACTTTCTACAAGAAGAAGCTGAGTTCTCCTCCAGGAATCAAGATAGATTAGACCAACAGTATGGTGATCAAGTGTGTAGCTGAGGACCAACAAACTACCAAAGGGTCTTGTCACTTTGGAATCAATCTTCAACCCAAATGACCAATTCTGAAAGGAAAAGGAAAATATTCAGGTAAAGGGTGAAGATTCAGAGCCCATTTTTATAGAAGAAGACAAAACATTGCAGATTGGCAAGGTAAGCACTCAACAAGAAAAATATGAGTTTGTTCAACTTTGTCAAGAATTCCCAGATGTCTTTACCTGGACTTACAAATATTTAAGAGGTTTCAACCCAAAGCTGGCACAACACACCATCGAGTTGGATCCAGGAGCTAAGCCTTTCAGAACATAGAAGCAAAGGCCAATAAATCCCCACATTGAGCCTCTCATGAGAAAAGAATTGAACAAGCTAATTGAGGCCAATATCATCTTTCCTATCAAGCATTCGAGTTGGGTTGCTAACTTGGTACCTGTGAGAAAGAAAAATGGAGAAATCAGGATGTGTGTGGACTTTCATGATCTAAACAGAGCATCACTTAAGGATCACTACCCACTTCCATCAATGGAACATATCTTACAAGTTGTAGCTGGTTCTGAAGAGGTTTTCATTGTTAGATGGATATTCAGGCTATAACCAGATAATGGTGAAAGAGGAAGATCAATTCAAGACAACCTTCACCACCAAATGGGGTACATATGCTTATAAGAAAATGCCATTTGGACTATCAAATGCTTAAGCAACATTTCATCGAGCTATGGACATGGACATTCAAAGGCTTAATCAACAAAATAGTCCTGGTGTATCTAGATGATATCATTGTCTTCTCAAAGAATGCTTCAGACCATCTCTTTCACCTTAGACAGGTATTCTAGAGATGTAGAAGGTTCAGGGTGTCATTAAACCCAAAAAAGTGTGTGTTCCTGGCTCATGAAGGGAAATTTTTGGGACACATTGTCTCAAGAGAGGGATTGACAATTGATCCTGAAAGGGTTGAAGCCATCCAGACACTTCCATTGCCACAACATAAAAAGTCTCTCCAAATTCTTGGGGAGGATAAACTTTGTTCGCAGGTTTGTACCTAATTTTGCTACTCTTGTGAAGCCTTTAACAATGATGTTAAAGAAGAGTCTTGCATTTAAATGGAAAGAAGAAGGTAAAGAGAGTTTTGAGGCCATCAAGCTTGCAATATCACAGGATCCAACCCTCATTAACCCAGAATTCTCAAAATACTTCATGCTATATGCTTTTGGAGGGTTAGACACCATCTCAGCCATCTTGGTCCAGCCCAAAAATGAAGGTTCAGAGAAACCCATAGCTTTCTTCAACCAGAGCCTAGAGGACTACGAGGTAAAATACTCTTTCATTGAAAAACAGGTCCTTGCTATTATTAGGAGCTTAAAGAAGTTTAGACACTTGGTCTCAAATAACAAGATTCAACTACTAGTATCTCATGTTGGTGTTAAGGAATTCCTTTTAAATAAGGATTTGAATGAGAAGAGGGTAGGTTGGATCACTCGGGTAATGGAATATGACATTGAGATCAAGGTGACCAAACTAGTTAGAGGTAAGGGACTATGTGAATAGCTAGCCTCTAAGCAACATGCTGAGTCAGTGGGTGAAAAGGAGGCTATCCTATTTCTATAGAATGATCAAGAATAATTAGCTAATGATGCACCTTCTCCATGTTGGACCCAAGCCTTGGTGCATTACCTTCAAACAGGTTTGTTCCCTCTAGAATGGAACAAGGCAAAGAGAAGATACTTCAGACTACAAATCCATCCCATATGTGCTTGTTGGTGGTGTCTTGTTTAAGAAGGATATCAATAGTATTCTATTGAGATGCATTGAGATAGGCCAAATTGAGAGAGTGTTGCATGAATTCCATGATGGAGAAGCAGGAGGTCACTTTTCCCCTCAAGTAACAGCTCTCAAGATCATGAAAGCTGGTTATTATTGGCCTACAATGTTCAGGGATTGCTACTCATGGGTCAAGAAGTGTAAAAAATGTGCATTCTTCTCAGGAAAGGAGAAGCTAGCAGCCCTTCCCCTTCATCCCATTTCAGTGAATCAACCATTCATGCAATGGGGACTAGACTTCATTGGGGTGATTAACCCAAATTCAAGCCAAGGCCACAAGTGGATACTTACTACAACAGACTATTTCACCAAGTGGACTGAAGTAGTGGCACTAAAAGAAGCAAATGAATCCAACATCTTGGATTTTTATGAAGGAATAGTCACTAGGTTTGGAGTCCCTACCACTATTATATCGGATAATGCATTGACATTCCTTGGTACAAGGATCACTGAATGGGCAGTTAAGAATGGTGTGTATCTTAGCACCTCATCAAATTATTACCCTCAAGGTAATGGCCAAGTAGAGTCCACAAATAAGAACCTATTAAGGATTATCAGAAGGAATCTTGATGAAAATTAGAGGACTTGGCATACAAATCTCAAATCAGCTCTATGGGCTGATAGGATCACATCAAAGAGGTCCATAGGTAGCTCACCATACAAACTTGTATATGGAAAGGAGGCAGTATTTCCCATCTCATTGGAGTTTTCTTCTTTGGAACTCATGAAACAGTTGGAGTTGGCTGAGTTTGAACCTATGAAAATCAGGTATGCAGAGCTGATGGAGGTAGGGGAGGCAAGAGAGCATGCAATGCAAGTCATGGAAAAGGATCAAGCATTGATAAAAAAGAGTTTTGACAAGAAGGCAAGAATGAGGACCTTTCAAGAAGGGGACTTAGTTCTAAAGTGGGATGCAAATCAGGAAAAGCCAGGAAAGCACTCCAAATTTGATGCCATCTGGAGTGGCCCTTACATGATCACAGAGTGCAAAAGTAGCAATGCCTTCTAGCTGGCTAGATTGGATGGCGAAGAATTACAGATCCCCGTGAACGGGATCTATCTCAAACATTGCTACTGAATGGGAAGTTTCCACCCCTGTAAATATTAGCATAGGATTTTAATTTCCCTAAGTGTGTATGCACATTGTTTTGTTGTAGTGTATTTTTTTGTTTCCCTAAGTGTTGTGGCACAGGTTCTTTGTTGCTCCAGGTTGTGTCATTACACAGTTCAATGTGCCTCCAAGTGAATGTGCTATCCCTTTCAGTATTCACGATAGAGAGACCCATAGTTTCCTGTAATAGTTGCTAATTTCAAAATAAAACAAATGCAAAGAAACTAAATCCGTCTTTGAAACCATCCATTTAGGGACAGATGAAAGCCCCGGGTCAAAACAATTTTCTACTCTCAAAAGCCTGGTTTCAAGATTTCTTATGAAAATTGAGAATGCAGACATGCGGGCAGGTTTAGAGTCAGACAAAAGTGAAAAGTGGGCAATCAAAGAATCCATTTTTAAAGAAGGGTCCAATCATTAATTCTGACTCCATGCCCAATGGATGCTTCAAGGCTACTGGTCCCTTCATCTAGCAGGTAGATGCCCCTGCGAGTCACCAAATTATTATTTTACCCCCAGGTAAAATTTCAGCCCGACCCCGCCAGAAGAAACCAGAGAAATCAATTCAAATCTACAATCAGGCAACATAAGGACTCTACAATGGAGTAGGGGAAAGATCAAACGACCCCGTGTAAGAAGAAATTCAAAAAACATCTCTGTCGAATGAACCCATGCTTCAAATCCAGAAAACAGGTTGCAAGCAGGCTCTAAAATGGAATAGCAGGGTTGGGGAAGGAGAAAACAGTGTCAAAGAACTAGAGGCTCAAAGGAGAAGAAACGAAGAAGGCTCGAAGTCGTCGGGCTCTGCAAATGATTCAGAATGAGCCCCAAAAAATTGGCTAAGTATAGAGAGTTAGCAGATGCTACCAAGTGTCCAAATGACACACCTCCAAAGATTAAATCCAAAAGCTAGAGACTCAAACAAATGCCAGGCCTCTACGCATCCAGAACCCCAAAAGTTGCACCGACAGATGAAAATTCTTCGACTTAGCGGATGCTGCCAAGTGTCGACTCAATGTAATTTCAAGAAAGGAGCCTAAGGCAGGGACTCAAACTTGTGTCATCCCTCCACGTGTCTTAGGACCAAAGAGGGGTAAAGTCAACAGTTAAAAGTCAAAAAGCTAGACAAGGTGGGCCCAAAATCAACTAAGTATAGAGAAACAACAGGTCGCCATGTGTTGCATCAATGCAATTTCAAGGTGTAACCCAAAAGGTGATTCCCAAATGAGCACCATCTTGCCATGTATTCAAGGCCTCAAAAAAAGTAAGAGCAACCATTGAAAATTCCAAGAGTCTATGGAGGCTTCCACGTGTCAACCCGATGCTCCTTCAAAGGCAAAATCCTAAGTGGGTTTCCAAATGAGCGCGGACCTTCCACGTGTCCTAGGTCCAAAAAAGGGGTAGGGTCAGGGTTGAATAGTCAAAGCAGAGATAGGCTAGTGGAGGGAGCCAAGTGTCAGCACGGTGCTAATTCAAGAGTAAAATTTGGGGAAGGTTTCCAAACAAGTGCCAGGCCTCCACGTGTCCCTGGTAAGATGTATGACCCCGCCGAGCAAAAAGGACTTAGCCAAAACATGAGGAAACTGAGAAAGCCGTGGAAGAAGCCATGTGTCAGCTTGGCACAACTCAAAAAGTAGAATCCAAAAGTAGTCCCCAAACATGCGCCAACCCTCCACATGTCCAATTTCCAAAAGACCTGTTTTGACAACTGATTGCCGCCATTTCTGTACGAACCTGATTCAAATTTTCAAATGGGCATATATTTTGACTCAGTGCTTGAAATCTCGACAAATTTGGCACCGTTGGAAAGATCTTGGCCTCATCTACACCATGGAGATCTGAAACTTTAATTTTGAAGAGATTAGGTGGGTAAAAAATGAAGAAATTTCTTCGTGCCATTAATATAGGATCTATTTGCCCCAACAACCAGATCAGATTTGATCTGATCCGTCATTCTTCCTCCTTCTAGTGCACTGAACAAGTAATTGATGCAGACACAATAGATTTGGGGTGGATTTGTAGGAGGCATTGATGATAGTGGTTGAGCTTTGAACTAGTTTTCCCACTTCTCTCTCCTTCTTCCCTCTGTGTTGAATCTATAAAGGAAGGGTTAGGGCTCATTGTAAAAGGTTGGACATTTTCTGTTTTGTGCCCTCCCTTCTTCTTTTGCTCACAAGAGGATTTTTGGAGCTTTCCTAACCTCTCATTTAGGTTGTAATGCAAGTTTTGCTTCTTGGCCACTATAATATACTGTATCGACTCCTGAGAAATAATATATATGTCTGTGGATGATTCTCGACCCTCTCATGTATTCATTGTTGTCTCTCTGATCTCTTATTGCAGTTTGGTCATCTGTGCATGGTGTTTGTATTACATTTCTGTGGTCTGTGTTAAATTACAAAATGAGTGTCTAACATTCCTTTGGTGCATCACCTCGTTAGCTTAGGTTTATTTTCTTATATCTCCTCAACCTTGTCTCCTTGGTAGAATAGAGTAGATTTAGAATAGATCCTCTACAATTTATTTGTGTGCACCTGAACAGAGGAATAGGAACTGGCCTTAATCTGGAGATTCTCTCAACTCGCAAGGTCCCACACTTTGAGAGATGCTCCATGTTGTGCAATCACACTGAGAGTCTCAACCCATCTGGTTGTAGACATTCAGGGGTGCTATGATTCTACACTAATATACTCAGCAAGAATAACGATTCGGTTTTCCTACTGGGTGATGAAATCCCAATAGTTATCACCTGGGTAGGATTATTTGATGCAAGTTTGATATTCAATGTGGTTTGGCTATGTGTGAAGGAAGATTCAGTGAATGTAATCAATTAATCCTTTAAATTAATCTATGTGATCAAGTAGGATGTAATTTCTTTTAAGCCGAAAAGAACGATTGAGTTCAATGAGGACAAAATTCAAAATGTGATGTTTGAAAAACAAAAAGAAAAGGAGAAAACGTACTTGAAAATTCTTCTTTTTTAATTTTTGATATTGTTTAGCAATGTAATAAGCAGCAAGAATAAAATCCAGAGCAAAGCCCGTAGAATGGTTAGCAGAGGAAAAATATAGAACAAGAAAATAATGTTAGAGGTTGACTAACTGAGTAATCAAATGCAGTCAAAGAGATCATCGACGATTGATAGAATCATTGGAGATTCAACCAATCATTGGTAATTTGACTAGATCACTGATGATTACAAAAAAGAAGGAAAAAAAATGAAAGAAAACTGACAAGGGTCCCACCGAGCGTGCCAAAATGTTTAGAGATGTTTTTTCTTTCCTATTTTAAAGTAATGAAGTGAAATAACAAAAAAAACCAACCTTAGAAGATGGTAGGGTTTACTGATACCCACAAATATGGATGTTGAAGCTGATGTTTGATTGAAGTTGCCAAGATTGAATGAGAGTATAAGTCCTCCAGTCCTGTAAAGCAACCTGCACTCAAAGACACTAAATATAAAGGATTAGACAAATGGATAGACGAGCTACTCAGAAAAGATCGATCCCAGGAATCTAAAGGGACTTCCTTGGAGGATGTCAAATAGTTTTGTAACAATTAAGTTAGTTGATAATGATATAGATAAAGACAAAGATATACCATTAATATAGATATATAGATTGTAGATGAGAATATCTAGAACTCCAAGTTGAAAGGAAAGTCCCGTGCAGCTTCAAAGGTGGCCCAGGAAAGGGAAGATAAAATTTGTACATGTTCAAAGGAGTCATAACATAAATCCTCAATCTCTTGTGGGATTTTTTGAATGAATTCAAACTGATCCTCAATTTACTTTTCGTCAACAACGAATCGAATTGTGCAAAGTGTAAGATCGTGCAGGATATTGTAATGTTCCCAGAAAAAGGGGGTGCTGGAATATGGGGAGATCGTAAACACTCATGATTGGATGCGAATGGATAGGAAATTTGAATGGATGAAGAGATAAAAGATGGCTCAAATATTCAATGACAATAATCTAAGTTCATAAGTTCTCTGATCACGTTCCTGGAAAGTTAAGTGATGGAAACGTCCACAAAAATTCTTGAAAATGATTGAGGTTAATGCCTGATAATGTTTGGAGATGTCTTGGACTTTGTGATGTTGAGGGAAAAAGTGTTGGTTCGAATGAGAGGTCTCAAATCAATGAATGAAGCTCAAAATCTGAATATCCCTAAGGGAGAGCACAAAGGTGCTATTTATACTCCCTGATGATTCAGTTGAATAATTAGTGATCCACTTTTTATGGGGAAATGACTACAAAAGTGGTTAAAACCACTTCTAATATGGGGTATTGGTTGGGGATGTGGGTAAATGACTAAGGGGATGTTGGAGAATGAGGTGAAGAGGTTAGGAAGGTTTTGAAATAGTTAAGAAATTGTTGATTTGTTTTTCCTTATTTAATTTTAGTCTTCAAGTGGTTTTGGGTTGTTTTAAGAGGATTAAAATGAAATTTTAGAGCTGTGAAATGATATTTTTTTGGGGTGTGGAAGGATATTTACATGGAGTAAATGTTGTGGATATTTTTAGACATAGGGTAAAGGATGTAAGGATTAAATAATGTGTTTGTTTGATAGTGTATGTGGTGAAGGAAATTTGTGGTGTAAATTTTAAGTGTCTACAAACATGAATATGAAAATTCACTATGTAATACAAAGGGTTTCTCACAGAAATCATGAGTGGTATTCAAATGATGAATCTTATATTTTTGGTTTTTTTTAATTTTATGGATTTTATGGATCATTATAGGGTGTAGGAAAATAAAATATGCCCCACAGTGGATGCCAAAAACTATAGGCAAAATAATTTTGCAAGAAAAAAATGCGTCCTTTGTCAACGCTCATGGGATTGAATCCATGCGCTTGGGAATGGGGCAGCTCCAATTTATTGAAATATGGAAACTATTTACACTAGACTAATATCCTTGGGTGGCCAAAGGCCAGGGAATGTGTAGAAATACCATTATTATAACTGCAATGCTAGACTAAAGAGGCGAGAAATTATAGGTAGGGAAAGAGATAAATGAGAAAGGGAATCAAATTGATAAGTAAAAATCAGATTTTAGCAACTACAATTCAGAGGCGATTCCAATTTTAATTTGAGGAAACATGCAAGCATAACACAACATCAAAAGATAATGAAATGGATAATTACAAGACAAATACAAAACTTTATCAAGTTTTATTTATTCTACAAAGAAGACACAAAGTCCTTCAACTTCTTAAAAATATCTCAGTTGAGTGAAAAGATGAGAATGGAGGAAAATTACAATAAAAGGGAATGGAGGAATAAAACTTAATAGATAGGGAAAAAACTATTTTTTTTGGAATGGAGAGAGCATTAAAATTTATAGCCAGAGATAGTGGCTCTTCACATTTCCATGTGACTTTTTAACTTAAAGTGCAAAATATCCAATGAAGATATAGAGACTTTAAGTGACTTAAGTCACTTTTTACAAAAACTTCTCCTCAAAAGAGAAATATAATTCTAGAAAGGGAAGAATAAGAAGAAGAGAGAAAAATAGATGTTACAGAATGGAGTCCCAATCTTCCTTCATTGTGATAATGAATGTTGCAACTTGATGTTTTTTGATAAAAAATCCTCTTGTATACTTTGATTCATGTCCACAAATAAGTTCTTCTTCTTCCATCCTCTGCTTCAGATCATCGAAATCCATGTGCTCCACTAGAACTGAAACATGCTCACATTTGGAGTTGTAGAGCTTCATTTTACATTTTACTTTTTTATGATCTCCACGAACTTACAAAGTGGTAGGAATTCAATGGTGCAATATAAAATGGATTCCGCAACCATTTCTAAAAAATCCACAAATGTGAGTGGATTTTAATGTTATAGACAACTGATTTGGTATTTCAGGAAAAACTAGAGAAAATCAAATCTAAATTGGACTCAACTTTATTCATTTTAATTATGTTCCCAAGATGAATAAACACTTCAAATTTGGTGAGATTATCTTGTCGGAATCAACAGTAATTTAAAAAACAAGTTCTAGTTGTGTGGATGGATTGTAAATTAACATCAATAAAGGAAATGAAAAAGTTTCAATTTGTCATTTTGGTAGTAATTCATGTTAAATTTTAGTTATTATTGATTCATTATAACCATAACGATGAGGGGAAACAATTCTCCAATTTTGAACGGATTATCTCGCGGGGTTTGAGAGGAAATGTGTAAACAATTTTCAATACATGGGGTTTGCAAGTGTTTTTGGCAAAGAATGAGGGTTTTGATCATAAGTATAGACATTATTATCCTTATATCAAGTCCAATATCTAAAAATGACAGGATTGAGGAGAGGAATGGATGCTCTAACTTTGAAATTATTCTCTTATGGGGAATTTTCACAATCTTCTTTGCAAAAAACTTGTTTTTAAGAAAACTGGGGGTATAATTACTAGAAAAAATAGTCATGAATATATATTTTATGAGTTTATCACCTTCTATATTTAAATCCTCATATTCAAGGTGTCACCATGAGGAGTTTATAGGTACAATTTTGTGGAAAACAAATATTGGAGTTAAGAGTATGAGGAAAACTTGATCTTGGAGTTCTAGGGAACAAAGGGAGAGTTTTGAAATGTTGAAGAGGAATAACCAGCTCCAAGGTAAGATTTAATGTCTTCCTTCACTTTTTAAACTCACTTTACGTTTTTTTGAGATGGAAACAAGGTGAGATGGCTTTATATGGTGGAGGTGAGAGTGAGGATTGCACATGGAGCATGTAGAAGCATGAGGGGAGATAGAGATGATCTCATAAGTGCACTTTTGGTGCATGAGGAGTGAATAAATGTACTTGGGTGGAGATGGATATGGGGTTTATACTTGGATTTGCACCCACATTTTTCTTTTCTTATGTTTTTCCTTTTCCTTTCTTTCCATCATTCAAAAAAACCCTCTAATTAGATAAGGGTGTAATTATGGGGTGAAATTGAACTTGGTGCAATGGGGATTCAAATATCCACTTGAAGGGAAGATGTGGGGTCCATCTTCAAATTACACCTTGTCTTCATATCCCCACCATACACTTTTTCACACACTTTATATTTTTAACTTATTAAAATCCAACGAATCAGGTAAGAGTGAACTTGTGGGGTGAAATTTCACCTCATAAGTGAGCTTAATGTGCAAGAGGATAAGGAAAGTGTGCAAATGTGCCAAATTGGAGTTTAAAACATGTTTTGCACCACTTGTTTTACACCTTAGAATCATTTCTTCACCCTAGAGTCCGTCCTTGGTCAATTTTGGCCATAAAATATACGATTTCACATGAAAACAGGCCAATTAATCTAGTGAGCCTATTTAGGAAGTCTTAAAATGAGTGATTTAATAACTTTTTCTTGTACAACCACGTTTTCCTAGGGTAGTGTGCTTGTGAGCTGAGTTGCAAGAAGGTTTTTCAACAAACAAGATCCAAACCAACTTATGGGTCATTAAGAGGATTGAATGTAATCTCACTTAATATTTATTTAGGCTCCCAAATCCACTCAAGGTTCCTAAAACCTTCAATGTAAAATTCATGTGTAAAAGGGCACCTTGTGCAAGTGTTGGAAAGGTTTCGAATTTCTATACTCACAGAATTCCACCTTACTTATTCCATTGTGTATTAGGATCTATAAGATTTCCAATTCTTGGGATATGATCTCCCAACACCACATGGGATTCCCAAAACCTTTCACTTAAGTTAGGTCTTCAATGAAGTATACACACTCCTTTTTCTCAAAAAGTGCCTAGGAATTAATCTTTCCCAAGACCATCTAAAAGCTCCCAGAATTCTTACTAAACCATAGCATTGTAGATAAGACTCTAAGATATTTCTATTGAATGTAACTAAGACTTCTGAAATGCTCTGGGGCTCTTGAAACCCTTCCCAAAAGTTGAAATTTGAAAGCAAACAATTTTGGTAAATTAGGCTATTTGACCAGTTTGACTAAAAAGGGGAAAATTTTTCGATGGGGTTATCGAATAAAATTTAGTGAAATTTTATATGCCAATATGGATGCGCTATATATAGTGTGTGATTTGGTTCATTTTGGAAGTTGCCTCCTTAAAGTGTTTTATGTTGTGTGGAACTAACCTTTGGTTGTGCACGTGTCCAGGCAATGGGGTGTGAATGTTTCATATGTTGATTAGATTTCACATTGCTTAGGGGAGTCCATATGATTTTATGGAAGTGTTTTTATGAGAATGTCAAATATGAGGGGGCTAAAAAATCACTCAGTTACTCACTCATCTACGGGTAGAGTGGTGACGCCCATGTACTAGGACCAATTTTCCTTGTTTCTCATTAGATGTGCCCTCGTATTTTTGTAGCTTATTTTTATTCGTTTCTATGGTTATTTCCTCAAAGCATTTTTGTTGTGAGAAAGTGTTCTTTGGTGTTTTATCCATGTAGGAAATGGGGTCTAAATGTTTTATATTCATTAGAAATGGTTTTCCTTGTGAGTTGCAAATGGTTTTCCTTCTACATTGGCAATGGGGTGTAGATATTTCATATAGGAAGAATAGAAAAGATAAAAAATAAAAAAATTCCTCTATGAATTTGGAAAAGACTCCTTTAGGTCACTCTCATCCTTGTATTATAGCATGGTACTCAGACATAACTAGTGTGTGAAAAGAGACATTGAATTCTTCTGATAGGAGATGAGTTCCTATGCAATAACTCCCAACGAGAGGAACTCAATTTTTTCTCTTCTTTCTAGGGAAAATATGAGTCTTTATGAACCCTTGTAAGATTACATCATTTAAATGATTCAATTTTATCATATCTAATATATCACAAAAAATAAGCAATGAGTAAGGGTTCTCCTATGAAATTTTCCATATTTTGAAAAATGTATTTTTTCTATGGGTTTTATTTTACATTATTGGCGGGAAATTTTCATGTTTACCATCATAATTATTTTACACATTAATACACAATAACATATTGTTAAGTACTATTATAACCCATTTAAATTTATTTATTTGAATAAGAAAGATTTAAGGGTGGCTAATTTCTTATGGTCGTAAACTTGTGAAAGCACATTTGAGGACACATACTAAGTGTTTGAAAAATGTCTCTATAGATTTAGGCACATCTTTTTTTTCTTATATGTCTTCTTTACAAAAAAATGCTCCCAAAACTCCATTATAGTGTTGCACATTGGTATTTCACGCATGTTGAGTAGGGTGTTAATCAAAGGTATCATGAGTATTCACTATTATTGGGTGATATTATTTGATATGTCATTCTATAATAACATAAATATGTTTGTGTCTTTGGTGATTTTCTGGTAACTAATATCAATTAGGATTCCATCTCGTACAAGATATTGGTTTCCAAATGGTTTCAAAATTAAATTTCATAAGCAATTTAGACCAGGGTTTTAGAAATACCCTAGGGTTTTTTAATTTAGAATGTAATTTTTACAATTATAACAAAAAATGCATGATTAAAATGTAAAATGAATTTACCTCTATCATTGGTCTTCCATATAGAGGTACCACATTTTATTCTTCTTCTTGTTTCCCTTCCTCTTCTGTTGTTGGGTCCATATAATACATTGGTTTTTTTTTTCTTTCCCTTCTCTTCTACTTTTTTGTGCCATACTTCTTTTCTACTCTCAAAATCTTACAAAATTATCTCACTTTATTCTCTCATCATCGTTGTTTTTCCTCCACTTACCATTTTTTCTCTCTAGTCACTCTACAAAGGAAAAATAAATGAAATACATTTGGATTTTGGGCAATCGGGGTTTTTTTCGGTTATGCTGTGGCACAAATATGACACAAATTTGCACCATGTTTGTTCCATACTAGTGTTTTTAAAACAAAATGTATATTGTCATAATTATTATAATATAAGTATGTATGTATATAAGTCTTATATATGTGTATATATTACGTTATATATACATTAAATTATATAATATATTATATTATATAAGAATAATGTAATATATATTATATATTATGTATGTTAAAGTGTTACACATGGACGCGTCCCCTAGATCTTGGTGATGTGTCAGACGTTCCGAACATTTTTGGGGTCTTGGGGAGTTAGAGGGGATGTCCCCTATTATTTTAAAATCTTTCAACAGTTGTATGATGTATTTAATTTTAACATGTTATTTTTACTAAGAACATTAAAATGATTTTGAATAACAATGTTAATCAGATGACATTCATGCCAAAATTCCTTGATAGACAAGGTCAACCATCAAATTTAACTCTTGGCACCAATATTTCTTATACTTTTCCAAACCATGCATGTACTCATGACAATACACTAAAATATATTAATAGGGTAAGTTTCATAAACCAAATTATTTACTATTTGATGTTGATCAAAATAAAAAATCATCCACATCTCACTTCATATATACCAAATTGGGGATATGTCAACCCAAGGTAGACTTTAAAAAATCCATTACATTGAAAAATGAATTGATTTGAATTCAAATTCCATAAATGGACAAATATATTCTATCTTAACTAAGAAAAACACAAAATAACACAACAAGAAATAGGCTTATGAATAATTCAACTATTAATTTTAATTTTCTTATATTTTCGCCAACTCCTTGTTGTCTATCTGAGTTGGATTTGTAGTCACAACTAATGTTACCTTCTTATTCCTCTATATATATGCAGCTACGGGAATATTCCATTCATTATCCAAATATCTACCTATTGGGATATTCATTTCACTATCATCTTCAATATTTATAGTTTCGTGAAGTTCATCATAATCATTTTTTTTCAAAATCAGCTTCGCCTTGATCATCATCTTGATCAAAATGATGATCTTATTCATTATTAACAGGGTCATCTTCATCAATAAAGTCATGTTCATAATCTCTATTAACAACATTGGTTGTTCCCCATGATGCTCATGTTACAACATTATTATCATCAACAACATGTCTTATCCTTGGCTGACAATGCCATACAAATTTCCAATCACCTTCTCTCTATATATCAGAATAGAATAAGACATATATAAACATAATTAAAAAATTTAATTCATGAAAAAGGATACCTATATATAGAAATTGTGTGCATAAAAAGGATAATATGTACATAAGAAAAATTACAAAAATTAATACTTTATCACAATGTTGAGGTAACACATATGGATCTTTCCCCTAAGGAAATGCTATAGAAAATTCAAGTGAGCAGAAGCCACTTTCATTGTCCACTATGAACAAATTATCATCAATAGAAGGGTATCAAGGACACCTAAATATGACAACTTCAAAACTTATATAATAAATTTTAATTATTTCTTCTATCTTTCCAACATAATCGAATTGTCCTTGGACTAAATTCTTGACATTAGCACTAGTTCAGTTGGCTTGCTCAAAAGGAACAACGCAACAACAGCAAGTGACCATTTTCTTGTTAATATTTTCCACATAGAAATATTTTCCTTTGAACCAAATTTTTGAATGTGTACTCACCTTTATTATGTCAAATAATTAAGATGGTATTAAATATAAATATAAAACATCTATGTACAATTTTTTTTGCAACAACTAACCAATTCTTCACATCCTCGCACTATGTTCAATGCTTCTTGTGTTTCTACCCTTTAAGTAATGACATGAGATTTATTCAAATATGAAGTCATTCATTTAAGAGTAGTTTGGTCTGGAAATGGTATATGCAAATTGGTTGGGAGTGGTTTGCGTGGATATTTTTGTCTCCAATAAATCTTTTGGCTCTCACAGATAGTTTTTTCATTATATTTTTAAATCCACGTGACCATCTCTGAAGTATTGGATAATATAAAAAAAATTCAATGGCATCTTTTTCAACAAGCCTTGAAAATCAAACATGTAAATAAATAATTAATGGCTACACATATTGAAAATACATCATACATGTTTTATATAAATTTTAATAAATACCACGTTTCAAAAAAAATCTTTCTCCAAGAAGGTTTTTTTTCCAATTTTTCATTTCCACTTTTAACATCCCAAATGTGTGGTATCTATGAAAATTACTCAATATATTCTGACATCTGTTCCTTCCACTATAGAGCCTTCTAGATATGCTAATTGTTATACAAACTCCTTTAGGGTCTTGTTTTCATGCTAAATGTTTAGCATGAAAAAATTCAATTTTTGTGTCATGACAACCTAGCCCTCATTTCAAAATCCCTCTCTCGGTCAATGTAAACTTGTCCTCCAGCCAACTCACTTACTATGTTACCATCATAATGGCCAGGAGGAGTGTGATACTATGATTTTCAAGTGTTTTTAATCTATAGGGGATGTTATTCAAGTTTATTTATGAACATTTGGAGATCCATGAGAAGACAAGAGCTTTTGAAGGCCCCAAAACGACTATTTTTTTTTGCCTTTTTACACATGATGAACACCCTCCAAGAACATACAGGGAAAATATAAGGCATAAAATAGGTGTGTGGCATGGCCATGTAATTATCTAAGGCATTTAAGGAAAGTTTTGGGAGAAATATCAAGAGTAGGAACAAGTTGTGCAATACCAAGCTATTTTTAGCATGGTATAACGAAATGAAAGCGGTGAAAAATCTAATTGGCTTGTTTTGAACATAAACGGAGAAACACAAGTATTTGGAAGGTAATAAGATACTAATCTAAGGCTTATGAGGCCTAATTTATGATGGAGAAACTCATTTCAAGTTTTGGGAGTTAGAAGCATTGATAACTTGTCTGATAAGGAAAGGAAAGATCCTTTTTCTTCGGGAGAGATTTGTGAGTAGACATTGATGTTAGAGTAGGTATTTACCTTAGCTCATGTTCACCTATGTACATTATTTACCTTTATTGTATTTATCCTCACCCACTTATGTGTGTGGATATTTCTTTTTATTTATTTAGATATTAGGAGATATTATCTAGTTGTTAGGTATATTTCTTTCCTTGATATATGGTATTGACTAGTTCTTTCCTAGATCTATGGTATTGACTAGATCCTTGATGTCTAGTTTGTTAGGAAACTAATATTAATGTTTACATTATTTGTGTATTCATTAAATAAAAATGTTAGTAATTATATTATTGTTAGGTTAACAATAATATATTGGTTGGAGTTGTTTTAACAACTCATATGATTTGAGTTGTGTATTGTTACGGGAGTAACAATCACAACTAAATAGGAGATATTATAGGATTGAGTGGTTCCATAATAATAGGGAATCCTCTCCTATATATGTGTAATGGTGTTCGATTGAAGTAATAGAAGAATTAATAAATTATTCTGTGTGTTTTGCCTGTGCAAATCTGATCCAAAATCAATATTTGGTATCAGAGCGATCAATGATCTATTAAATCTGTGAAGGGGCTATTATGAAAATCCATTCTTGCCCCGAGTTATGAGATTCTCTGAGAAGTAATTCTTTTAGTTATAAAATAGATAGGTGTGTGTAGAATCCTACGAGTAAGGTTTTGGAGAAATAAACTAATAAGTAAATGAAGTTGTTTGAGATCTTGGAGTCTGTGATTTTATTATTTTTTGTTGGTACACACACACACATATATATATATATATATATATATATCATATTTTGTTCTACCTACTCGAGTCTTCATGGCTTGATTCGCTGCATTCTGTATTAGATTTCGGAGGAGATATAATTGCATAATCTTGGCTTTACATCAACATAGTCATTTCTTTCTCTACATCACCCGGACTCCTCAACGATGACTCCCACCTAGTCATTTTACATGTGCTACAGATCTCGTTCTACAACCTTGGAGACCTAATTAGCATAAATTTTTATTCTTCCATGTGGTCTTTCATACCAATACAAGGAGATCCTCCTATAGCGCCACGTATATCAGGTTGAGACCATTCAAATATATGCAGGGACGGATGTGCATGAGGAATAAACATGAAGTGGATCGATCTAAAATTCTGATAAGCTGAGCGCCCAATCTCTATGTTCTATGAGCCGCCATTTCTGTGAATATTTCAATGTATTCTGTAGCTGGGGATTCAACCTGCATCTGATCTACACATTCAGATCTGTATTGATCAATGTGTTGGTTACGGTCATCTGGTTTGCATTGGGTTAGATTCATCACTGAATCTCTATATATTTGCATGCACTGAGTTTGGTGTTTGACACGCGACATAGACACATCAATTTTACATCAATATTGCACTCATCTGGTGTGGAATACACCAAATACATGCATCGGTTTGCATGTTTCACACAAGGTTACATTGAGACAAGTTTTCAAAACATTGTGAAGCTACCATTGCTGCTCACCTCAAAACCACCGCTGGCCCATGGTTTCAACATAAAAGGTGTCATATTTTTTACTTTTTTTTTTCTAAATTAAGATTTATTTGGTCTGCGTCTAAAGTTTTTCATGTTTAATATTGTCAAAATAGGTTGTGTGCATGATTAGTAGGTGATTATATATTATGCTACAATAGGGATTTATTAATGTCATTGTATAGTCAAATTGTCTATTTTATATCCATTATGTATTAAAAAGTAATCTTTAATTACTTTTTAGTTGTCTAGTCAAATAATGAGTCATTGTAAAAGTCGTAAATTTGTCAAAATTGTGTCAATTATCAAAGTCATAAATGTCGTCTGGTTAAAATTGTGTCATTATTACCTTGTCTAAATGTGTCATTATTGAGAGTCTCGTCAAAATTTCATTGTGAGTTAGAGTCAAAAGTTGTGAATATATATATATTATAAAAAAACTGCCTTACGGACGCATTTTCGGTGTTACCCGACTTCCGGAAAAATAAAGTGTTTCACATTGTGGGAGGGAAGAAAAGAATAAGATCAATGTGGAAATAAATGTGCTTCGTGTTCACATCTTGCTGAGCTAGCAGCATGATACTGGAGGATGGAGGCACAAGAGACTGGAGGTCAGACAACGACCTCTCGTCAGTCACCAACGACGGGGCCGCACAGAATGATTTGGTGGCATAGGTGTGCAGTGTGAGTACTTGTTTTTTGAGTTTTGCAGTGTTCCAGATTCAGTTGTGTGGTGTGAATTTCAGCTTGGTGTGATTCTTTTTCAGAGTTCCTGTTGTGTGTTGAATAAGTGAAATGTTCACATTGAGGGGGGAACATGATCAGCATGATCCAATGTTCCATTTTCAGTTTTTCAATTTTTCAGTTGAGTATGTGGCTTTTCCTATTTCTCCAAATGCAAAAAAAAACATAGTATAGAACAAATAACACAGTGAAACGCAACATCATGAGGCTTGATGAGGTAGAATAGTTAGATGTGTTCCTGTTCGTACCTAGGTTTGTGGTTAGCCTCTTGAAAACCATTGAAGGCTGTTCAGATGTGTTCCTGCTTGAGTTCCCACACTGCTAGGTCAGATGTGTTCCCTAGAGTGACTGGTTGATAAGCAGATGATTCCTGAGTGTGTTCCCATCCTCGTCGGTCAGATGTGTTCTCGACAGTGCTTGGTCGATAAGAAGTTGATGTGTTCCTTCTTCTACCTTCAGTTCGAGTGTGTGCCAAGATCATGAGCGCGTAGAGGCGGCAGGCTATAAAGGAAGTGTGAAAGTTCTTATGTTACCATGTAAACATTAAGGGGGGGAATGTTAGGAAACTAATATTAATGTTTACATTATTTGTGTATTCATTAAATACAAATGTTAGTAATTATATTATTGTTAGGTTAACAATAATATATTGGTTGGAGTTGTTTTAACAACTCATATGATTTGAGTTGTGTATTGTTACGGGAGTAACAATCACAACTAAATAGGAGATATTATAGGATTGAGTGGTTCCATAATAATAGGGAATCCTCTCCTATATATGTGTAATGGTGTTCGATTGAAGCAATAGAAGAATTAATAAATTATTCTGTGTGTTTTACCTGTGCAAATTTGATCCAAAATCAATATAGTTCTCTCATAAATCTATGGACTTGACTAGTTCTTTCCATGATTTATGGCTTGATCTACGACCTTGACTAGTTCTTATATTGTTATTCCTTACCTATATAAGCAAGTCCCATTCTCATTGTATTTCATTGAGTTCCATAATAATATATGATATTGCTGCCCATTTGTTTGCAAAGGTTTATGTAAAGTTATTCTGGTGAATTACTTTCATCTTATTGATCTTGGTGTTTGATTAGCATGTGTGTTCTTGGCTTGGTACGATCTGGTTATTGGTCCTTTTAATTGAACACTTCAGGAAGATTTTATACATAATTAAAATCATTCATCAGTTAAAGGAAGTAAAAAAGTTATTGTTCAATGATATCAGTGATTGGTATATCTTAAAGAAGGATGAAAATAAGATGGAGATTAGGACTCTCCCAAGGAGTTCATATTGTTTTAAGTTCCCTAAGAAGCATGTGGTATATTCATTAGGCTTCATAAAATCATTCATCAGTTAAAGGAAGCAAAAAGGTTATTGTTCAATGATATCAGTGATTGGTATACTCTGGTGACGAGAAGGATTAGCTCACGCTTACTATGTGCAGGCAAAGATCTATTTCGTTATATAAACACATATTGTGGACCCATGAATTATCCCTATGTCCAATTCAAGTAAGTCATGATTTTACACGATGGATAGAGAATTGTGAAACTTGCTTTCCAAGTTTTTTTACTGATTATTGTAAGGATGATCAACTTAATGGTATAGAAGGTATGGATTCAATCTCACCTGAACCCCATGCTATCCCTTGTATCATTAAGATAATTGAACCTTAGGAGAAATTTTAAGAGATGCTAATATCCATGATAAATTTCCATCAAAAGATTTTTGGACATGCTTGGACACAAATATGTGTCACCAGATGATAGGATTACAACTATGTGTCACCTGGATGGAAAACCTTGGTGGTATAGTAAAGTATGTTTTCATGCTCACAAACTCAGTTTTGTGAGAAGGGCTTTCATGTTTCCCTCAAGTCTGTAGTGACCTGTTTTTGATAAGTTACAAGATATCCCCTTGAATCATTTTGTTCCCTTATGTTTAAAGGAACAATTGATAGTGTCTGGTTCCACTTGGGATGGGTTGACCCAGGTTGGGTTTAAGATGAGTTAACTGAGGATTCATGAGGGGAATATGAATGTTGCATTGTATAAAGGTTGTCCTTAGTAATTTTTCATCCTTTGATGGTAATTGATAGAAACCAGTATTAACTTTTTTCCTAGGTTTTTTATCAGTATTATCAAATAGTGTTGCACCAAGTGTATCCTTCAAGCTCACTAATGGAAGGGAGAAAATGTTACTGGTCTACTCCGAAACCCCTGCTCTAATTGTCATAGAGATCGATAGGTATAGAATAAGTTACTCAATAAGATATCATTGATTGTTTGTAATAAGATGAAGCTCCATTAGATGGGTAGACATTCCATAAAATACTATGAGAATATATGATTACTTGTGATAGTAAGAATATCTGATTTTCGGATCTAGTCAAACCTATGGGTTTTAATATGAGAAATCAGTTGACATATTGGAGCAAAGGCCCAAAATGCAAAATATAAACATTTGCATGATCTAATCTCGTTCATAGTGTAAAACTTGGGTTGCTTGAATTTGGGATTTTCTAGCAGTAGTCTCCAGTAGGTGCACTTACTAATGGTAGTAATGTCTGATAAAGTAATGTGATTTTTTGATAGTTGAGTGTGTCATCCCCTCATGTTCGAGAGATTGAAAATATGAGGCATATTAGATGAAAATGGAAAATATTGCACATAGTAGTGGCTAAAAATAGTACATGGATGAAATGAGCTACAAGATGGTCATATAGTCAGTCATTAATACATTGTATAGTGGTCCTGGAGGTCACGTGAGTTTGTTCTCTTAATCCTAAAGTACATATTCTCGAATATCCCCGATGTGACGAGCATAAATATAGTCTAAATCGGAATACTAATGAGTTCATCTATCATAGAGAACCATGTCTAAAAAAAATCTCACATAGAATGCATGATCCTAAGATGGATGGAGTCAGATTTCATGGACCAAAAATCCTTGACAAAATCCCAGGTATGTAGTAAGATTTAGTTTCATTCTTCATGTCACTATTAGTGCTATAACGGTGATAGCATCATGATCATGGTTGTGTGAGAAAAATGCAACCAAATTTTCAGTCATGAGGATGATTGTTAATAAGGTATAAGAAAGCAGTCACAAGAATCATGTGAATTGTATCAATGAGGTAAAGGTATCTTTAAATACTCTTGGTTGTCTACCTAGTCAATATGTTCATCACTCCCAAAATGTGTGTGTGTAATTAGTGTTACAGAGGTTCAGTCATTTGATGAGTTTTCAAAGGTCTGTGAAGATGATTGAATATCATAAGGATGTTTGTTTTTTAGGTCTTTACTGGTTAAGTCATAGTGGAGATTAATCATGGATATATGATTTCATGATCAGGCATACAAAGTAATTTGAAGGTTGTTGGTATCCATGAAAGGCGGAGGCACCAAGATCTATTCATGGAACAAGGTATGTTGTGTCTAAGTTGGTCATTGTTTATCCTATGTCCCCCCCTTTCTAATTCCTGATTGTATGTAATCATGGCATTTACTCTTAATCACTTAAGAGACTCTCCTATGTAAAGCATTATAGAGAAGTCCCTAGGTGTCATTTATAAGTAGTAAGTAATTATGTCCTGCACTTGTAAGGATGATGAAAAGTCACAAGTTGTTGTAGGATCCTTGAAAGGTCATATATGGGGTCAAAGGGAGAGGGTGAACTCAGAAACAAGCTATAAATTGAGGTGACCTCACTTCAAGAGGATGGTCATTGCATTTTTGGTTAGCTCCCATCAATGTCTCTAGAGACAAAGTAGTTGATTGCTTACATTTTCAATGGAAAAGGGGGATTTATCTCATTCTCAACAACACTTAGTGATTGTTGGGCCCTGAAATTGACTAAGTCCCAAGGAAGAAGTTAGTGTGCACGCGGGAGGCAGTAAAGAAGGAAGGCACTTAGGAAAAGTGTGCAAGGGAAAGGCACGTGGTAGAAGAGGTTGGCATGCACATGAGCAAGAAGGTTTAGGGACTTAGCCATATTTTTGAAGGAGTTGTTGTAGGAGAAACATGTGAAAATCCCAAGTAGGTGTGTTGAATGGATAAGGTGCCAGCCTAGAGCCTTGGAGGTCAAGAAAAGAATATTCCATGAAAGGGATATTCCTAGGATGATCATTACAGGTAGTGGAGGCATTTGCAAGATGGCATAGACATTCAACCATAGAGGACCACACTTCCACTTGGCATGCAATCTATTCATGAAGGAAACCAAGGCGGTGCATCTAGATCCTATTTAAAGGAGTGTTTGGGTCTGAAATAGAGGAGGAGGAGGAGGGTGAGAAGGAAGTGCTGGGGAAATGAAGGGTTAAAGAGGGTTTTAAGTAGTGACAAGGTGTTGCAGAAATTCTTGCAAGAAGGGTTTTAAGCATATTAGGCATGGATTTGGGTATGAACAAGGGTTGTAATGGGTAGAATAGCTAAGAACTATCTCTCTCTCTGTAGAGTATTTTTGTAGGGTTTAAGATAATATCCCTTGATGTATTTGGTCTGTATGACCCTCATGATGTAATGGAGCCATTGTAAATGTTTATAAATCAATATATGGTGTGTGATTCTGGTTATTCATGCTCAAAAGTGTAAACCCTTATGTTCTTCATATTATTTTGAGTCAGATCTAGTTTCATTATGCTTATTTACAATGTTCATTTCCATTTATGATGCATATGTGCACAGATCTGTTGTCTGTATCTTCTGTTTTTGAGTG
The DNA here is from genome assembly GCA_019776745.2 of Taxus chinensis. Taxonomy (NCBI): domain Eukaryota; kingdom Viridiplantae; phylum Streptophyta; class Pinopsida; order Cupressales; family Taxaceae; genus Taxus; species Taxus chinensis. The sequence continues at coordinate 668,056,978 of CM034146.1, forward strand.
AATGTCTATGTTTCCATTTTTGCAACTCGTTCTCCATCAATGGATGGACCATTCTCATGAAGCTCACATAAAGGAGGGGCTGGGTGCCCATGCGTGCCTTAGGTGAGTTCCCAATGCATGTTGGGTGATAGGTTGATGTGCTTGGGGTAGAAAGAAGGTATATGAAGAAATGACTACATTTTGGTTCCGTTGTCGGGACCTCTTTTGAAGCTGTTGTGAGAATGATGTGTGATGATGGAGTGTCTGACCTTGGATAGCATTGAGACTTGGCTTAAAAGCATGGAGGATGAGTTTTCTCAGAGGTTCAGTACTGGATCTGAGTTTGATGCACAAAAATGGGTGGAGGAGAACCTGTATCACGAACTCTATGAGACATTCTTCTGTTGTTTCCCAGTAGAGTTGTATGAATGGCTCTCAGCATATGCATCAAGGAAAGTTGGTACTATAGACCTCGTGTTTGGACCTAGGAGGAATATCAACGGTTGCATGATGTCGATCTGACCTGGACCCGTGTTGTTGATCACTGGTGGAGTAGAGTGTTGACTAGTTATACCTTGGAATATGTTATTTCTATGTATTCTTTCCCAAAGATTGTTGAGTTTGAGTTCTTGAGGGAGCCTAGAGGATCATTCTTGTGTTTTATTCCACTGGCTATCAAGATCTTGGTTATTACTTTGAGTTTGGAAGCCTTTCCCATGGTTGGATGAACTCCTGCTAGGTGCAGGGGCGTGGAAGCTGGTGTGGTAGAGGATGGCAGACCTTTGCAGAAATGGAGAGAGAGGAGAGGCGGCTCAAGTATAATGAAGCTTGGGAGAGGGAGTTGGAAAGACAACGTGAAGCTACATGAGTGATGGATTTATGGAGGCAGACATTACGGGAAGGATTTGAGGTTCGTGCAGAGGATGTGGAACCTGAGCAGTCTGAGCTACCCCATCTTGGAAAGCACCGAAGAGAAACCCCCTTGGCTTCTGGAGAGAGCTCGTTATATGAAGAAAGGAGGAGAGTTGTAGTGCATGCATCTTAACTTACACATGGTGACTAGACCCTTGTGCTTAGTTTTCCAGTTCCTGAGATAAGTTTTGATAATCTAGTTGGTATTGGTATTGGTAGTCGAGTGACACCTAGGAGGTATAATTTTTCATTTGGTACATCTATGGCTGCATAGTCATTTCCTATGTTTGGGGGTATTTTTTCTAGCACAACATTTGGAAAAGGTGTGGGTTCACAAGGTTTGAGTATCGCGTCTAGAAGTGTGCGGGAAACACATCTGGGAGTGGTTCGGTATCACAGACTGTCGGCACACAGTTTAGCATGATGGTGGGATCACAGGGCATAACTGCGTTAGGCCCCTTACCTATGATAGGAGGAGGATCTGGTGGATCTGGAGGAGTTTAGCACTAGTGGATCTAGTGGTGGTGGAGGTAACACCAGAGGGAATCAAGGTCCTAGATCTGGCAGACAAGGTCCACAACACCATCAACAAGTGTTTTATGAGATGTCACTCCACTTACCTGATTACAAGGGCATTGAGGATGTCACAGAACATGTACACAAGTGTGAGTTGCTATGGCATGTGAAGGGAATCACTACCCCAGATGGAAAACAAGTCAGTTTGTAACCACGTTGTAAGGGTGCACACATAGTTGGTACAAGAAGTATGACCCACACCAAAAAGTGGTGGATTACATTGCATTGTGTAATGCCTTTTTGGAAGAGTTCCACATACCTGAGTTTGAACAGAAAATCATCAGTGCATTGAAGGAGATTTAGACAAGGAATGGTAGAGAGTGTGTGGGAGTATGACACATTTCAAGACTCTCCTATCCAAGTTATCTTATGACATTCACCCTTCATAGCATGCTCAATGGTTCATCAGAGGACTGATCACACCATTCAGGAGGGAACTTTCACAAGAATACTTTCACAGATCTGCGTGAGGCCTTGGAGGTTGCCTTTGCATGCTGAGGTAGTAGGAAGTATTGATACATGAGTTAGTCCATTCCTAGAAGCCTAAATTGTTGTAATGGTAAAGCAACTGGAGAAATTGTCTGCGAACTTCGGCTCATGAGACTCGCAAGTGGGTTATGGTGTATGGATTGTGAAGTAGAGGGTCATACAAAGGAAAATTTCCTGTGAAGGTCAGTTCACGCCATATCAGTGGACTGTGAGATTTTCCATGAAGATCATGATGCAAGTAGGTGTCTGTCTACTGCAGCGCGTGATCCAGAAGAATGTGTCTTGTTATTGCAAAATTTGCACCTCTACTACTCATGACACCAAGGATTGTAGATTGATTGACTAGATACATGATGTCATTGATACTTGGTGTGCACCAGACCAGTATTGTTTCCAGTAGTTCCAAGGATGATGGTCATCATTATGAAGGTGCACAGATGGAGGAGGTTGAGGTAGAGGCTTTCATGAGGAGGATTTAGAGGTTGTGGCAATTGGGGGCAGAAGGAGTGAATTCCCTTGGGGAACCTGCTATAACTGTGGATCTACAGAACATTACAAGCGTGAAGTGTCCCGATTTGTTGTAGTGCTCTTGGTGTGGGAAAAATCACAAGTATGAGGAATTCCCGGAATTGTTTGAACACATGAGCCAGAAGTAACAGAAGGATAAGGGCACTTGGGATGGTGAGTGTAAAGCATGTTGATCAACATTGGATGCCAAGGGTGGACATGTGAGTCAGAGTTAGAACTGTACTGGTGATGACGTGAGCTGAGGCTACATGCGCCTAGGGAGATACCAAAGAAGAGACCACTGATTACAAGAGAAGAAGTGGTACATGGGAAGTATCCTAGACCCTACGCACCAGAAGGAAGTGTATCAGGAAACCATGGATGTTATTTGAAGCCTACAAGGAGAGATCTAGTGCCTGAAGGAGCAGTCATGGTAGTTAGAGTAGAAGAAGAGCGTTGAGGCTCCATAGAAGGATATAGATGAAGTCAAGGAAGTATGTAAGATGTTGAGATAGGAGAATATCATCCCTCTATTAGGAGAGTGGCTGAGGGGAAAAGTACCAAGTGCCGGAGGAGAGCGCGAGAGGTAGGTTTTGCATGCTAATCTACCTCCTCACAACCTTGACTATGATAAGGAGATTACCTTGAATGCATTTGTTGATGGATGGCTCCTAAGTAATATTCTGATTGACATGGGTGTGGAAGTTAATGTTCTCACCTTGGATGCATGGAATCAAATGGGAAGGCCCCCATTACAGCCATCTTCAAATGTGTTGTATATGGCTAACAAGACAAAGGTAATGCCCATTGGTGTCTTAAAGGATGTTGTTATCACTATCCAAGGGGAAAAATTCACTGGAGACTTTGAAGTCTTGGTGCTTGCTGAGGTGGACAACTTTCCAGTGTTACTTGGGCACCCCTGGTGCTATAAGAACAATGTTGAATTACATTTCAATAAGGGGTATATAAGTTTTTAGAACAAGGAGGAACATGTTATCATTCCTTTGATGGATGGAAATTCAATGCCCTATACTGAGCCCTTGGGAGAAGAAGACCTAGATAGAATCTATGTGCACACTATCAGGGACCCTGAGGTTGTGCAACCAACAAAAGAAGGCGTTATTTAGTGGGAAGACGCTCAATCTATAAGTGATACAACTAGTGTGGTATGTGACAATTGGGTGCACAAGACATATGAGTTAGTTAGAAGGTAGTTAAGAGGCTCTGTGACAAGAGTAACAAAGGCACACTCAGTCAGGTGCCTGGGAGGAAAATAGTTGCCAAGTTACACTAGGGGAGCCAACCCTGATGTTTTCCTGTGAGCAATGGAGACCCAGTGGAGATGTGAGATTAAAAGGAGAAGTATGCTTAGCTATACTTTGCTCGGGACCATAACACGTTGGTGGGTGACCCATCACGATAACCTTCTAGAGTGGCATGAGGTGAGAATCATGTTCTCTATTAGGTTTCTCTGAAGCAATGCACCTACTGCTATACAAGACTATCATGGGAAGGAACCCACCTCATTTCATGTCCAGGCATGTGAGAAGGCCTGGATGGAAGGCACAAAAGCCTTGCCTCCATCTTTATGGGTGCATAAGCTTTACTCCACCTTACAAGGTTGCACGTGTATGGTACATTCATTCAGAGTTGTGCCATCAGACAGGAAACTGGTAGGAGTTGATGACTGATCTCCTTCAAGCTTTCGAGTATCGGAGTACTAAACCATTGGTGAATGAGGCATTGTAGGTTGTTAAGCACCTAACTATGGGAGATAGTGTCATGACAGAGGATAGAGTACTGGAGTTATTGCAGGTGAACCTTGGCTTGGAAGCACGCTTTGATGAGGAAGAATCAAAGGAGGTACAACTTGAGCATGCATGCATGGAAAAGGAGAAAGGAAAGTTGGTCTACATGATAGATGGTGAAGAGGTGGAAAACTTGGATGTTAACCATATTTTCGGTATGCGTGAGGTTATGGATAGTGCTAATGAGAAAGTGCGCGCCTACCATGAACCCCTGAAAACCAAGAAGGTTAACATTGGTTTGGAGGTGGAACCTAAGGAAGCTACTATTGGAGATTACTGGATAGAAAGGGAGGTTTCAAAGATTATTGATCTATTACGTGAATTTCAGGATTTGTTTCCTGTGGGTACCATGAGCTTAAAGGAGTTCACCACTCCTTAGGAGAAATGAAGATCAAGTTAAAGGAAGGTGTGCGCCTAATTCAAAAGAGACCTTATTGAATGAATCTGAATCTGTGAGTCAAAGGTCAAGGAGGAGATTGATAAGATGATCACATCAGGCATCATTGAGGTTGTTGAGGAATCAAAGTGGATAATTCCAATGGTCATTAGCATTAAGAAGGATGGGAGGATAAGGATTTACATGTGATTACAGGGATTTGAATGTGATGTGTGTCATTGATCCTTTTCCAACCCCCTTCACTGAGGAGATCCTGGAAGGAGTAGCTAGGTGCGAGATCTATTCTTTCACAGATGGATTCTCAGGATATCATCAGGTTAGAATTACAAAGGAGGACCAAGAAAAGAAACATTTTTCACCACTGAATGGGGAATTTTTCCTATACGGTCATGCCTTTTGGACTGAAGAACACCTATTGTGTTTTCACGCATTGTGGTTCAGGCATTTCAGGACTTCATCCATAAATTTCTACAAGTATACCTGGATGATTGGATGGTATATGGATTAGTGAGGGACCATTGTGAAAATATGAGGTTGATGTTTGAGAGATGTAGCATAGTTGAGTATATCTCTCAACATTAAGAAATGTGTTTTCACTACTCCATTTGGCACCCTGTTGGGACATATCATATGTAAAGAAGGCTTGTTGGTGGATCCTGCCAAAGTTTTCATTATTGTGGGATTGGGGGAGCCTACCAGCCAGAGCATGGTGCATGGATTCCTTGGGCATATGGGGTATTACCAAAAATTTATTAAGGGATATGCCAAGATCGCCATGCCATTGGAGGAGTTATTGAAGCACAAAAGTACATTTCATTGGGAGAGGCGTAGATGGCATTTGACACATTAAAGAATAGGCTTATCACTGCACCCATATTACACTTTCCCTCTTAGGATAAGCCATTCCATGTACATGTTGATGCTTCAGGGATGGACGATTGGAGCAATCTTAGCACAACCTAGAGAGGGAATTGTTGACCATCCCTTGTGCTTTGCTAGTAGGAAGCTAACCCCAGCAAAACAAAATTATACTACCACGGAGCGCGAGGCATTATCGATGATCTACATGCTACACAAATTTAGGTAGTATTTGTTAGCGACACCTTTTATCTTTTACACAGACCACATGGCATTAAATTACTTGGTGAAAAAGCCCATCTTGCAAGGGCGCATATGTAGGTGGGTCCTATTGTTTCAGGAGTTTGAGTTTACTGGTTGTTGTAAAACTAGGTAAGAGTAATTTGGGGCCTGACCATTTATCAAGGATTGACTCAGGAGAGGATGCACAAAGCATTGAGGATACAATGTCAGATGCACAACTATTTAGATTATAGTGCATGCCCTCTGATTTGGAAGATATTGATGTGTTCTTAAGAATGGGTGTGGCACCAAGAAGGGATGAAGACTATTGGAAAGGAAGCAATTAGCCATACATGTCACACCCTATATGTTAATTAGTGGAGACTTATACAAATCGGTGTTTAAGTCATGATGAGGTTTTACACTCGGTGCATGCTAGATTACAACACAGCATGAGCGTGTGTGGCACCAGAAGGGATAAAATCATGGAAGAGGCTCATGGTGGAATTACAAGGAGGAAACTATGTCAGGGAATGCGACTACGCGTAAGATCCTCTTAGTTGGCCTTTGGTGGGAGATGGTTTACAAGGATTGTATTGAATATTGCAAGGCCTGTGATCATTTCAGTGCCTTGGTAAGCCAGGAAAAAGGGATGAAATTCCATTGAGACCAATAGCTAGTGCTAAACCATTCGAGAAATGGGAAATTGACTTTGTAGGCCCTATTTCACCTGTTCACGCAAAGGAAAAGTTCACGGTACATCATTACTTGCACTGATTATCTAACATGATGGGTAGAGGCAACACCTACGAGGGATTACATGATGGCCACAACAACAAGATTCTTGTGGGAAAATATAATCAGACAGGTATGGGTGCCCTTTGAGTTTGACTAACGACCGGGGTACTCATTTTTTGAATGAGACAGTCAAGATTTTTTGGCAGAGTTCATGGTGGCTCATCACAAGACTACTCCTTATCACCCTCAGGCTAATGGGACTACTGAGGCATTTAACAAGATATTGAGTCATACACTTGACCAATATTTGTGATGTTGGGAGGAAGGATTGGGATGACAAAGTTTCAGCCGTATTATGGGCTGTATAGAACAACTTACAAGAGATTAAACAAAGCCACACCGTTTCAATTGGTGTTTGGTGCCAAATATATTTTTCCGGTAGAGTTCATGCTACCCTCTCTGCGTATTGCACACGTAGGAGGATTATCAATGAATAGGCATTACAAGAGCACATTGACAAGTTAATGTAGTTGGATGAAAGACGATGCCTTGCTAGATGGAGTCAGAAGACTGAGAAGGTGAGACAAAAGGCCTGACATGATTGTCACATAAAGAATAAACAATTTGAGGTTGGGCAGATGGTTTTACTTTATGATTCTAAGTTCCTACGCCATCCTGGGAAGCTCAAGGTCCATTGGTTGGGACCATATTATATTACCCATATACTTGATTCAGGCACTTTCAGCTACAGGCGCTGGATGGAATGTGACTTCCTAGGTATTTTAATGGAAGTAGGCTAAAGCCCTACTATAAATAAGGCTTCTGGGTGTTTGTAAATAAGGTAGTATTACTAGTTAGCTTAGGATTTCCCTTAATGCATTCTCCTTTCTTTGTGTTTCCCTTTCTCATTGCTTTGTTCATTTTGGTTTGTTTTGGGTGCGTGTGTGGTCGGTGGCTAATTACATCATCAAGGTGTTATGCGCAGAGGACCACACATCTTTTTAGTGTGGGGTGGAACATAAAGGGGAAGCAAATAGGACGTGGTAAGAGTTGGAAGAAGTTCCTGGAGGAATGTTGATGTGGTGGCCTGGGTTGTGAAGTCAAAGGTGCATGGGGTCAAAAGAGTGTGCATAGTAGAGGTGATCATTAGAGGAGATGGGTGTCAAAAGGATTTAAGAAACCACATACAAGGGTAAAAAGCATAGGAGCAACATGAGGTAGGCAGTGGAAAGAAATTGGTCCAAGACATAGAAGAAGAATTGAATTCAGCGTGGGAGAAAGCGTGAAAAATTCTATGGTCAAATCAGTTATGCTCCAAGAAGGTTGTGAAAGTGTTGCACGTAGGTTTGCATAGAGGAAAAGCACTGAATAAAACACGTGGAAGGATATGGCGTTGGAAAAATCTGACTTTAACACATTTGTACATTGGTAGGTGGCATCGGGTTTTGTGCAGAAAAAGAAAAAATCTATAAATAGAAAGTCAGGGGGTGTGTATTTCACCTTAGATTTTAAGTTATTGAAGAATTTCTTGTGATCTGAGGTGATTCTTGTGAAGAAATTACGAAGAGTAATGTGCGGAGTTAAAGATAGCTTGAAGGACTTGTGAACCAGTGTGGAAGATAATTACACAAGCGTACGCGAAGAAGTTTGTTTGTGTTCCTGCGGGTGGATATGTTGTCTTGTGGAAAGGAAGTGCTCTAGGTTAGGGTTTATAAGGTAGGGCATAGGTTTTCATGGAAATTTTGTAGAAAGAGAATAGAGTTTGAGAAGTTGAGTAGATGCAAGGAGATAAAATAAAAGGAATTGATCAGTGTGCAGTTAATACGTGAATCAGGGATGAAAAGGTGAAGGTGTGTGAATTCCACAAGGAAGATAGAGGCCATTTCAGATGCCATTATCTTAAAGCACCCAGACCTGGCCCCTCGCATGAGAAAAAATACGAGTCAACCATGCATTTCTTGGAAGACTTAATGCGTATACTCACCATAGAGAGGTAACCACTTACATTAGAATTAGTGGAAGAAGTAATGGTGCCATAAGAAGGAAGAAAGCTAAAGATTGGGGAGATACTAACTCGGTACTCTGAGCTCCTTGCCTTAGTAAAGACTGCAACACAAATGGACAGAAGTTGTATATGAAAACTGTGACGATAGGGACAGAGTAACAAGCATATTAGTTGTCACCATGAAGTGGATCTAAAGAATTTTAAGAGAAAAGTAAGGGAAATAGGGTGGAGCGGAACAGGATCTTGGCCAAGGTTGAGAAGAAATAAGAGGCGATTGAAACCTTAAGGGTTTCGATTAAAATTAAACTGAAATATTTATACCCCCAAAGTCACTCACAAGATGGACGTGCACTGGGAGACCTTAGCAAGCAGATGGAAAGCATTGAAGATACACTGAACACTAATGGGGATGAGATGAGTTTTGATGAAAATTTACATGATGGTGGGTGACTTACTTCAGTAGGTGCATAATTGAGGTGGATGTTTGGGTTAAGATTGAAGCCCTCATGAAGAAAGATTTCCCACTTCTCATGCAGCAGTAGCAATATTATTCCATTCTTTGATTCATTCTTCCATTCTTTATTCAATCATCAAATTCTTCCATTTTCCCTATTATTTATTCTTTGGTGGAAGGGAAGAATGTTTTCGAGGAAAAACAACACACATAGTGTGGGGTAATGTTGGGCCCTGAAATTGACTAAGTCCCAAGGAAGAAGTCAGCGCATGCAGGAGGTAGTAAAGAAGGAAGGCACTCAAGAAAAAGTGTGTAAGGGAAAGGCACGATAGAAGAGGTTGGCGCATGCATGAGCATAAAGGTTTAGGGACTTAGCCATATTTTAAAGGAGTTGTCGCAGGAGAAACATGTGAAAATCCCGAGTAGGCGTGTTGAATGGATAAGGTGCCAGCCTGGAGCCTTGGAGGTCAAGAAAAGAATATTCCACGTAAGGAATATTCCTAAGATGATCATTACAGGTAGTGGAGGAATTTGCAAGCTGGCATAGGCATTCAACCATGGAGGACCACACTTCCACTTGGCATGTGATCTATTCATGAAGGAAACCAAGGTGGTGTATCCAGATCCTATTTAAAGGAGTGCTTAGGTCTGAAAGAGAGAAGAAGAGGGTGAGAATGAAAGTGCTAGGGAAATGAAGGGTTAAGAAGGGTTTTAAGTAATGACAAGGTGTTGTAGAAATGCTTGCAAGAAGGGTTTTAAGAATTTTAGGCATGGATTTTGGTATGAACAAGGGTTGTAATGGGTAGAATAGCTAAGAACTCTCTCTCTGTAGAGTATTTTTGTAGGGTTTAAGATAATATCCCTTGATGTATTCAGTTTGTATGACCCTCATGATGTAATGGAGCCATTGTAAATGTTTATAAATCAATATATGGTGTGTGATTCTGGTTATTCATGCTCAAAAGTGTAAACCCTTATGTTCTTCATATTATTCTGAGTCAGATAGCTTCATTATGCTTATTTACAATGTTCATTTCCATTTATGATGCATCTGTGCATGGATATGTTGTCTGTATCTTCTATTTTTGAGTGAATGTCTATGTTTATATTTTTGCAACTCATTCTCCATCAATGTCGAACCATTCTCGTGAATCTCACATAAAGGAGGGGCTCAGTGCCCACACACGCCTCGGGTGAGCGCCCAACGCATGCTGGGTGATAGGCCAATGTGGCTACAATGATCATTGTAATCTTGTGCAACATAATGCAATGAGGCTTTGTGTTTCTTGTGTCTTGTTCCTTGTTCTATGTTAATGGTTTCTTCTAATTAATGTGTATAGAAACATTCTGCTTTTGAGCAATAAATTCTACCATGTTATTTATTGTGTAAAACCCTCTCACTATTCTCTTTGCACCTCTCTCTCAAGCTATTTCCTCCCTTATACTACCTACAAGAATTTTTCCACAAGTTTAGGGAAGTACCCCTGTGTGATCCCCGATCAAAAGACCACCCCTCGGTTATTAGAATGGTGTACATAATTTCCTACATTTAATAAATGGAGCTGCCCCATTGAATTTGAGGGACTTAGTCCCATAATATTGGTGAGAGATCCCTAATTTTCCCATGTGAAAAATTATTTCGCCAATATTTTTTGGCACCCACTGTGGGGAATATTTAGCACTTCTGCACTGAATATAGATTCCACAAAATACAAAAAAACAAAATAATTGAAAATAAAAAAATCAGAAATCTAAAAATTTCAAAAAATATGATTAATCAAAAGTTAATTCAAGAAGAATTTACTATTAGAAACCCTTCCCACCTCAATGGTGTTCCACTTCTAATATTTCCCAAAAACCAGCTAAAAGAGAATATACCAGATTGAATAGATCAAGAGGAATTATTTACCCTTCCTTTGAAGCTTTGCAAAAGAAAAAATAACAAGTCAGAGATAATCCATATTACTTCTCTCAAGCTTCATCTCCATCTGATTCATCAAGTGTTACCCTTGTAAATCCTATACAAACTCATACTGATACTCTTTCTACAAATCCTCTTGATTCTCCTATCCTTTATCCACCATTGAACTTTGAATTCCCATAAGAAGAAGAAGAAGAAGAAGAAGAGTGATCCAGGGGTATCATAAAAAGAACATCAAAAATAAAAATTATTTTTATTTCATTGTTGTGGAGGTCAAGTTAGGTGTTTAGGATGTGTTGAAGTCATGAGAGAGATTCTTGTGGGTTAAACATTCAAAAATTAAAAATTTGTAATTTTCATCCTTTTCACAAATACAAAATTTTAAAATCTTGTAATGAGAAGTTTGGGCTTGCTAGCCTGATTGAAAGAGTATTAGTGGTTAGGAAGGGTGGTGTAATATTTTATACATGTTATAATACATCCTAGGGATGAAGTATGAATCACTAAATGTTCATAAGATGATGTAATTTGCCTATTTTTTCCATGTATGGGCATATGGAGTCATGAAAGTTAGTTAGGGTTGAATAGAAAAGGTATAATGAGATTGAAAAATAGAAGAAGAGAGATTTAGTTAAAAAGGATCTCTTGAAGAGAATGTAAGAGAAAGAGAGGAAAAGGGGAAACATAAAGAAGAAGCAAATATGAGGATACTCAATTTTACTTAAGGAAGGACTGTAATATTTACAAATGAGTAAGAGAGAGCAATATTGAAGGGGTAAATCTCATTTTTTGAGTGTCATGATTGAACTATGTCTCTATATGTATATTTAAAGAATATGAAGCATGTTTCTTTTGGTGTTTTCCATGTATTACAACTCAGCTTGTGGTTACCTTGGATAGATAAGTAAAAAACTACAATAGTACTATGTTTTGGTATTAAAGACATTGATTAACTGTTGTAAAAGTTCTTGAAATGGTATGAAAATATAGTTGTTGAATTGAAAGTTTTATAGAACTACGTAAAGATCAATTTTAGATACTCCATCTCTAAGAAAGAATTCATTTACTCTATTCTAATTAAGGAGAAGCTTAGAAAGCTTGTTATGTTGCCACTTACAGGCCGGAAAGGTGAGAATTAAGTGTCTTTCAAGATTTTACGATTTATTTCCTCCCATCATTAAGGAAATCACATGGAGTAGGCTGAAACAGACCTCTAGTTAAAATTTTAAGCCTTGAAATTAAATTTGAAGGATTTTATAGCATTTTCTCTACTACTGGGTTCCTAGGAAACCCTACCTAGGTTTTAAGCTCCTCTATTTATTTGAAGGTATTAAATATTTCATGAAGTTCTAAAAATATCTAGAAATCATCTGAGGTATTGGTAGTGAAGGAATAATCAAGATTTAAGATTCAATTTTCTTCCATTTCCTTGTTATCTTTGACAATTTCTCTTAAGGAGACTGCTATAGGTTATAAAGACCTAATTTGAGTATGTGAGAGTGATTTTATAGAAATTTCCCCTTGAGAGAGCACCTTAAGACTTTGTATAAAGAATATTAGGGGAAAAGGGTATTCTAAAATGGTTCAAGTTTGTTTAGAAAATGCTTGAGTTACAAGTTATGTTGGAAAAAGGACTTAGGTAGGGCTACAATGAACTAACAAAGGTGATGAAAGAGCTATGTTTGAAAAGTGACATAGGAAGGGAGTCAGAGTACAAAAATTACCACACACCTTGTAGGGCATTAAATGTATTTGGAACTATGCTTACTTTGTTTGGAGACCTTCTATATTTCTCCAACCATGAACCATGCAAGGTCATTTCTCTTAAGAGCTCTAAAAGAACAATTTGAGTGAATTTGAAGAAGTTGAGGATTTTCTTGTTTCTAATCACTTTGATGATTGATGTAACATTGGTTTGAGCTTGTGTAATAGAGGAAAGGGGTTAGAAGAGCAGTGAAAGCTAAAAGACAAAAAAAAATCTTGATTTGTTCTAAGACCACAAGAAGCTAGTGAAGAAGAGATGAAGGAAAGTGAGAACAAATGAAGTTTTCATGAAATTAGATCATCTTAAAATTTAATTTGGCATTGCAAGAAGTCTTTAAAACAAGGTATATTGCTAGGGGAGATAGTTAATTCATTTAAGGTCAAGATTTTACTTATTGGAGCCATATAGACTAAGGAAAAGATCTTCAAAATAGGGTGTTTGTGTGAATGAAGTCATTTATATCTTGTTGAGTGTATTGAATTGTGATAGATATATGCATCATTTTGGTATCAGAGTGGATTCAGATCATAATTTAAAAAAAAATTACAAGAATTTGTGCATGTTGTTTATGAAGTGATAGGTGGATGTGAAAGAAAAGAGAGATAAAAGGAGGATAAGGTGAAGCAAACTCAATTTCAAGGAAATAAGAGAAGAGGTGAGAGACTCTTGGTGAGTCCAAGAAGTAGATAAAGAGACAAAGTGATAGGAAGAGCTCATTGAAAGATCATAAAGGAAGCATCTAGGGTGAAGAGACTTGGATTCAAACAAGGCGGAAAGTACTTGTTTGGTAAGACAAATCAGATAAGAAGAAAATAAAGAGAGAGTAAAGATGGCCGTTGGTATGAAACAAGACCAAATGGAATATATAGAGAAATTGATGAAAGGTATGAGAGAGAAGAGAGGGAAATATAAATAGGAAAATATGAAAAATGAAGCAAGCAAGAGAGATAAATGAACGCAAGAAGAGATTCAAGAATTGAAAAGAGATGTGGAGTAGCTGATAGAAATGGTAGGAAGCATGAGAAGAGAAGAGGACCAAGTTGGGAATAATGATTGAAAAGAAGGTTAGGTGGCATGTAGAACTACTTGTGAAGAGATTAAAAAGGAATCAATTGAAAGAGATTATTAAGAAGAAAGAAAAGAAGATGAGTAAAATGAAGAAGAATGCAAGCAAACAAAAGGAAGAGGTAATCAAAGAGGTGAATGAAAAAAACATCCATGTGAAGATCTCAAAACTAGTCAGGGATCATGGATATGTAATGCCTAAATGAATCCAGAAACCAACAATGGAGAGAGAGGATGTCAAGCTAAAGCAAGTAATTGAAAGGTCAAGTGTTCAAGAATAAAGCAAGAAGGAAAAATCAGTTTTTTTAAGGAAAAAAACAATGCACAAGGAAACAAAAATGATATGGTAAAGGAAGAATACAAGTGTGGTACATGAAAGAGAGAATGGAATGATGAAAGAGGATGAACAACTCTTGGAAAACAAGCATGTACAAGAGGTTAAATAAGAAAATCATGCATGGGATGGTGACAACAAATTTAACTGAAAACTTGCTTACTTGATAACTGGTATTGATGTCTCTTTGGGTGAATTCCTTGAAATTGTAGAAAATGAGTCATCTAGTGCATTTCAAAAGCAAGAAATGGATAAGCACGAGTTGAGTGAATTCATTTCATATGTTGAGCATGATGAGAAATAAGAATGTGATGATCTTTTGCAAGATTTTTTTATATATAATGGATCAAGAAAGGAAGAGTGAAGGTATGACTAAGAGAAAAATGATTCCTTGGGAAAATAATGATCTAAATGAGGACAAAAAACGTGCAAGTAAAGATTTAGAGCAGCTTGATATGGTGGTGAACATTAGAGAACAAGAAAATAAATAATATGGATAGTTTTCAATCCACTTGAACAAAACAAATGTTGGAAACATGTTGGGCAAGAGCTATATAGAGATGAAGAGTATCATGAATCATGAAGAAGAGTATGTTTTTGTTGCCATGTTTATTTGTGCAAGAATAAATGGTGGAAGCTTAAGGATGAAGAATATGAATATGAAACTCAATAAGAAAAGAAGAAAATTTGAAGCACATGCAAGGATAAAGAACAATATATGGGATCTAGGTGGTCATGAGGCAAACAAGGTCAGTTGGAGTGAAGAAAGAAGAGAACAAACATTGTAAGGATTATGAATATTTAGTTGGAGACACAACTATACAAACAAAGTACATGGTTTCTTTTCTCCACCTTGGGAGTATGATTCAGGGGGCATCATCAAAAGAACATCAAAAATGAAAATTATACTTATTTCATGGTCATGGAGGTCAAGTTAGGTATTTTAGGATGTGTTGAAGTCATGAGAGAGTTTTTGGGGGTCAAGAATTTAAAATTTATACTTTCCCTCCTTTTCACAAATTCAAAAAATTTGAAAGCTTCTAATGAGAAGTGTTGGTTGCTAACATGAGTGAAAGATTCTTAGTGGTTACAAATGGTGGTGTAATAGTCTAGATATGTTATAATAATTCATAGAGATGAAGTATGAATCACTAAGTGTTCATAAGATGATGTAATCTAAGTATTTTTCCATGTATGGGAATATGGAATCATGAAAGTTAGTTAGGGTTAATTAGAAAGGTATAATGAGATTGCAAAATCAAAGAAGAGAGAGTTAGTTAAAAAGGATATCTCGAGGAGAATGTAAGAGAAAAAGAGGGCATAGGGAAACAGAGAGAGAGATGAAAATATGTAAGGATACTCTATTTTACTTAAGGATTGTAATATTTGAAAATGAGAAAGAGAGAGCAAGACTAAATGGGTAAATGCCATTATTTGAGTATCATGATTGATCTTTGACTCTATATGTATATTCAAAGAATATGAAACATGTATTAGAAATCAGCTTGTGGTTACCTTGGATAGATAATTCAAAAAATTGAATAGACTCTGTTTTAATATTAAAGATATTGCTTGGCTGTTGTAAAAGTTCTTAAAATGGTATGAAAATGTAGTTGTTGACTTGAAAGTTTTGTAGAACTAAGTAACGATAAATTTCAGAGACTCCATCTCTAAGAAAGAAGCACTTTACTCTATTTTAATTAAGGAGAATCTTAGAAAGCTTGCTATATACTACCACCTACAGGCCAACAAGGTGAGAATTAAGTGTCTTTCAAGATTCGATGGTTTATTGCCTCCCACTATTAAGGGAAATCATGTGGAGTAGACTGAAATAGACCTCTAGTTAAAATTTTGATCCTTGAAATTAAGTTTGAAGGATTTTATAGTATTCTCTCTACTACTAGGTTCCTAGGGAAATGATTAACGAAAATCTAAATTTTAAAATTAACCTAAGAAAGTACAACAATGTAATAACTGAAATATAATAAAATGTAAATGATAATTAATTTATTTGATATTTTAAATGAAATGAAATAAATAAAATAGGAGGGAAAAGGTACTAACCTGAAAAGAAAATTACCTCACAGTGATCTAGGATTGGGCGGGATGATGAATAGGTGAAAAAGAGTGTCGCAGAACACCTCATAAAATTACAGCATAGACAGATCAGGCTCGAATGGGGTTCGTGGTGGAGGATTAGGGTGGCTTGGGGTGCCCTAGTCTGAAATTTGGGCACCTTGGTCTGCAGAATAGCTTGAAACCTGAGTGTGAGTTTGTCGCTAGGTTCTTCGCAATAACTCACTCTTTTTATCGCATGGATGTCACATTAGCTTCGTTGATGATGTCGTGAACCTACGATGAAGAACCACCTGTAAAACCCCACACAAAACATCAAACTCCTAAAAAATAAAGATGCATATGAAGGGGTCAGAGTGTCCCTTAGCAGCCACAATGGTGGTATCATAACTAAGCGTTGCTCTACATCTCAGAACCAAATGCAGTTCTATTTGATTGTGTGTGCAATAATGTGCCTAGGGTTCCCTAGTGCCAATGACGCAGATATAGTGGCAAATAGCTAGATAGAATGAAAAATGGTGGATGGAGTATAATAGACTTCCCTTTTTCTATGTAGTGTGTGATGCAGAATAGTGCCTAAATGAAGTCCCTTGCCTTGTGTAGATAGCTAGCCCCTTAGTAGAAATAGTCCACCCATAAGATAGTATGTATGTTGTGTTTATATAGGGATCTCTAGCTCAAATTTTGACACTAATGACCTGACATGCCGACTAATACCTAGGGGAATGGGAGGGAAAATTATAAAGACCAACCTCAAACATCTAAATTAGAACCAAGTGTGACTAGGACAAGGGCACCTAGAAATGAGGACTAGGGCACCTGGGGCACCCTAATCCCTTCCTAGCCGCCTTAGTCAAAGAATAAAGATGACAACTGAGTAAATAACGAACACTAAGACTCCCTGAGAGACAGCCAGAACTGTGCAAGTAATGATTGTGCAAGACACATAACGACAATGACCAGCTAGACTGAAGATAGGACTAAGGGATGAGTTATTCATGAATACATTTCTTACGCAAGATCCATATATAAAAACAACATACTTGGTGGTATAATTATAGTAGTAAGTGCGTGATTTTGTGACTACATAAACCATACTTGGGGATTTAAGCTCCTCTATTGGTTTGAAGGTCTTAAACATTGCATGAAGTTCTAAAAAATCTCTAGAAATCAACTAAGGTATTGGTAGTGAAGGAATAATCAAGATTTAAGATTCAATTTTCTTTCATTTCACTGTTATCTCTGACACTTGCTCTTGAGGAGACTACTACAAGTTAGAAAGACCTAATGTGAGTCTGTGGGAGTGATTTTATAGCAATTTCCCCTTAAGAGATGACCTTAAAACTTTGTACAGAGAATCTTAGGCAAAAAGGGTATTCTACAATGATTCGGGTTTGTTTGGTAAATGCTTGAGTTAAAATTTATATTGGAAAAAGGACTTAGGCAGAGCTATAAGAGAACTAACAAAGGTGATGAAAAAGCTATGGTGTAAAAGTGACACAGGAAGGGAGTCAGAGTACAAAACTTACCACACACCTTGTAGGGTATAAAGGGTACTTGGAACTATGCTTACTTTTTTGGGAGACCTTCTAGATTGCTCCAACCATGAACCATGCAAGGTCATATCTCTTAAGAGCTCTAAAAGGACAGTTTGAGTGAATTTGAAGAATGTGAGGATTTTCTTGTTTCTAGTCACTTTGATGATTGATGTCAACATTGGTTTTGAGCTTGTGTAATAGAGGACAAGGGTTAGAAGACTAGTGAAGGCTAAAAGACCAAAAAAATTGCTTTGATTTGTGATAAGACACTCAAGAAGATGGTGAAGAAGAGATTGAAGGTGAGAACATATGAAGTTTTCATGAAATTGTATCATATTAAAGGTTAATTATTCATTGCATGAGGTTTTCAAAATACAATATATTGCTCGGGGGATCTAGTTAATTCATTAAAGGTCAAGATTTTACTTATTTGAGTCATATAGAATAAGGACAAGATCTTCAAAACATGGTGTTTGTGTGAATGAAGTCATTCATATCTTGTTGAATGTATTGAATTGTGATAGAGCTCTGCATCAAAGAGGAATTTGAGATGGCAAATTAATAAGTCTAAGAACCTCTCCCTTGGGGACAAGACACATGCCTCCTGGCCTTAAATTAAATTCATGAACTTCCTTAAGGTTCAAGAAAAAAATTCCCCAAGTTTAGAGGTGATGGGAAACAACACCCATATGAGCATATTATTGCATTCATTACTACATGTGGTGTGTTAAGATTTTCTCATGAAGATGTATCTGTCTATTTATTTGTTTAATCGCTTCAACATGTCGTTATTGAGTTGTTTTATCATTTACCAAGAGGATCCATTATAGGATAAGATAAAATGAAAGCTTAATTCAAATATATATTCAAGCTAGTGGAAGATGATCATTCCCTCATTACTCAATTAACTAAAATGAAGAAATAACCACAAGAGTCGATGAGAGACTTCATGGCAAAATTCAATAAGTTGATCAACAATATTCCCATTGTTTCCTGTAGTTAGTTTCTTTTTACGGAGAATTCAACCAAGAGATTTGGACGACACTCATGAAATTTTCATTGAAGTGGAAGATGACCTCGTCTTTTCATGAAAGATCAAGAATAATTCAATTAAGGACAAGGCCTAGAATTCCAAAGATGTGAGAGTTGATTCATTATTGCAGAAGTTGGCTAATGACTTGACAATTTTGAAGAAAGAAGTTTCTCAACAAGCATCCCACCCAAACTGGAACAGGAATAAGATTACAAGAGTGCCCCAAAGACTTTCCTTGGAAGCTCCACCAATCAATGCAATATGTGAAACTAAAGAAGACGAGGAAGAATTTGTAGAGTTGGAATTAAAAAGTGAAAATAGTTATGTCTTGGAGATTGAATAAGTAGATGATACACAAATTGGACTCCTTAAATAGTCAAAAGGTGAAGAAGAAGATGATGATTATGCACCTAGCTTCACATGTACAATGTTTAACTGCTCCTAATATCAGAAAGGAAGTTCCCCCAATGCTGCTCCAAAAAAGAAGAATATTGAATATACTCCAATGACGACTCAAAATAGAATAATCAATAAAGGATCTCCACTTCCACCTTGCATGGAGTTTGCTAAGGAGAAGACAAAGCTCGTGCCAAGCAAGAGGTTATATTTTGTTCCAAGTAAGTCTCCCAATGCTCCTCTTAGTTCTAGTACCATTTTTGCAAAAGCTAGTACTTCAAAAGCTTCTAGTGTACCTACAAAATCAGCCCCTTCTCCTCAAACAACTGCTCCCATTGCTAAGTCTATTCTAACTCCAAAGGTAGTACCTCCTTCGTGTTAGAACGTAATATAAGTGCCTATAAACCTTCGTTTAAAATTAAATAATTCAGAAAAGCTATACTCTTAATTATTTAATAGAAATTTGGTTGTTTATGTTTAATTGGTTATTACTTAGTCAATTTATATTAAATCTAGGTGCTATTAATTACACCCCATCACTTGATATATTTCATGACATGTGGGGTCAAATAAATATGATCATTGGTCATATTGTTTATTCACTACTTCAAGTTAATTTGATAGGGAGATAAGTGAGGGAAGAGAAATTACTGGAATGTAAATTGTTTCTCATTAATGGAAAATTCTATTTGCCATGCTTTTTTCCTCCTCAGGGATTTTCTGCATAATTACTATGTTCTATGTTTACTATTTTTACTATGATTAATTTATTTATTTGTTCATATTAATGTTTGATGCAAATATTAATTAATATGGTTATTAATCTCCTCGTCTTAACATGGTACCATTGAAAATGTATATAATTAATCCCAATTTTATTTAACCAATCTGGTGTGTCGGTTGGTTGGATAGTTAGGTGGTTAGAACAATTTAAATAGTTCTCCCTTTCCCCTTCGGGACACTGATTACACATTTGTGTGCACAGGTGGAAAATAATTCAAAGCACTTCAAAAAAATTTACCCTTGCGTGAAATCTCTAGGTGAAAAAAGTACTAGGGACCTGTAAATACAGGTAAGAATATATTTTAATTAAGATACTATATCATTTATCTATAGTTTTCAAATGTGCAGGTTGAAATAAATTTAGGGGTGAAAATCAAGTTAAAATGAAGGTTAAATTCCAGGATACAAGTTCCACAAGAAAAGGACTTTGATTTTTTCTATTCGTCGAGATAAAATTCTTGTCCCTCGGTATGGTAAAACCCTAATTTATTTTATTCACCTTTGGTATTCGAAATCAAATTCATTTATGTCTCTCCCTAGTACCCCCTTAAAATAGGTTACATTTGAATTTATTCAAAATTATAATATAAAATGATTTATATTTATAAATAAAGTACCTATTCTAAATTGGGGACCCTTTAATAATCTAAGGGGATTTAATAAATTTTTTTCCAAAACTATAGTCTAAAACTATATAGTATACCATAGTTTAAACAAATGCTATGTCATATAATTTAAAACTTAAATTATACATTAAATTGTTTAAACCTAAAACTATATATTGAATCCTATGATATGTGAACTATGCACTATGTTGGGTGCCCCCCCTTTAAAACTTAGCACTCCCTTAGTGCTCCATGTGACGGTTGGTGCACCACCTCTCACTCTCTCCACTCTCCTTCCGCTGTGTGGCACCTCTGCCCCCAATGGGCGAACCAACTCCTCTCCCTCCTTGTACCTTGTTGGCTCGACCAAGTGGCCACAATATTCAAATGTTTTTGTTTTGAGATGTTACTCCCACATTGGTCATGCAGGATTGTGTTCAAGGATTTAAAATCCTTTGGGAGAGGTAAGGGCGGTGAGACTTCAGTCACACCATCGACTATTTTGTTAGCAAAGACAAGAATACACTTGGTTGCGAGCTCAGTTGTGGTTGTAACTCGACTAAAACTATGCATGAGCTGATAGTGGCATTGGCATTATTGGTAGAACTTGGCCCTTGTGGCTCGGATGTGGGATAAAATTTGAGCATGTGTATTCGCATTGACATAGGCAGTGGCTTAAATGAACTCAACTCACCGAGTTGGCAAAACTAACTCGACCAAGCTAAACACAATATTATAACATCTCATAGGAGCTATGCTCCACAATTTTTTTTACATATGCCTTTTTTTAATTATTCCCCTTTATTAACCAAATAAATTTTATTTTATTTATTCTTGCTTTAAAAAAAGCAAGAATTTTTTTTTAAATAATATCATTTATATTAGATAAACAATTTTTTTTTATATGAAGCAATTTATTTACAATTAATTCATCGTTTTTCATTCAAAACTACCAAAAATTCACTCACATTTCGATAAATCAATGTTATAGTCAAAATAGTATATTGTATATCTAGAATACTTCTTTAATAGGTCTTTTTTCGAATGTGAATCCATCAAAATACGACTATCGTGGTTTGAACAACGAAAGAGGGATTCTTAACTATTATCACTAAAACCTAGTTCTCATTTATTGAAATTTATTTACGTGAAAATGGGATATAATCAATTTACTATTGACAAATCACATATATTGAATGGAACCAATTACAACATTTATAAGATAATCTTGAAGGTGCAGGAAACAATGTCTATTATTTTGTGGAGCGTATGAGTAACGCTTGGACATAACTAGAATCAATGCATGAAGGTACACAGTTATCAAAAAAATATTAAATTGATTCTAGAACTGATGACAGCTCCCATGAAGGGAGATGAAAAAGTAATTAATTTTTTAGCAAAAATTAAGAATATTAAGTCTCAATTGGATGGTTGTAACTATAACTTAATTCTTGATAAATTACTATACTTTATTATTCAATTGAATATTCATGAAATATTTAGTAATTTCATTTCAATATTAAATTCCAAATATCAAACAGAATAAGATATCCATGATTTGCAAACCCTAAGTGCTCTCCTGATCCAGGAAGGGCAATTTATAAAAAAATTTGATTCAAAAGAGAATGTCACTTAGGCACTTCTCGCTCAAAATCCCAAAAACAAACCTTCTAGGTTTAACATGAATCAAAAATCAAATTTTAAACCTCCTAGTAAGAGATAAGAAAACTAGGAAATTTAAGAGTTAGCTTTGATGGTAAATGTCATAATTGTGGAAACTTTGGCCATAAGAAAGAAGACTGTAAAGTTAAAAACAAGTCAAAATTCAAAAACAAAAAGGAAACTAATCAGACCAAAATTAAAATCAAAACAAGAACTAGAAAAAAAATCAGAAATCCAATGTCATTGCTTTTTATGCTTTCATTGTCATTGCAAAGGAAAATGAGTGGATATTGAATAGTGGTGCCTCTAGGAACATGACTTACAAGTATGATATCCTAAACTGATCTTAGAGAATGTAATGATCATATTTGTCTAGGTGATCATTCCATCCTCGATGTTTAAGGACAAGGTGAAGCAAAAGTCTTTTAATGGTTTTATTAACAATGTGTTGTAAGTTCCTAAACTAAAAATGAATTTGATTTCTTGTTATCAATTAACTCAAAATAACTATAGTGACATTTTTTTGAAATATAAATGGTTTATTAAGCATGAACTAGATGTCACTATAGTTGAAAGCATACAAAGATATGGTCTTGCCTCTGCTTCTTGTCTGTCAACACAAATAAAGTGGACATACAATTGTGGCATGAGAGAGTAGGCCATGTCAACTTTATAAGCATGTATGACATGTCTCGACTGAACCTAGTTTCTGGCCTACAAAATTTTTCCCAAGCTCATAAAACATGAGAAGGGTGCTTACGTGGTAAGAAATTTGCTACCCGCCTTCCATAGTCATCATGATGCAAATTTTTCTAAGACTTTGGAACTAGTCCATAATGATGTTTGATGACCCTTAAAATATCCATCCCTAAATGGTTCATTATATGCAATCCACTTTTATTGATGATTTTCCTCTAATGATTTGGTCATATTTTATTAAAAATAAATATGTTGTTTTGTCTAACTTTAAATAATTTAAATCTTTAGTTGAAAAAAAATCTAGCTATAAAATTAAAAGGCTTTAGAACATAAAATGGGGGGAGAACATGTCAGTAAAGCACTTGACTCATTTTGTGTCGAATGTGGTATACAAAGGTAACTGACTACTCCCTATTCCCCTCAGCAATATGGGATTGTATAAAGGAAAAACCCACACCATTATGGAAATGCCTAGAACTATCTTGCATTCAAATCAGGTCCCTAAATTTGT
The DNA here is from genome assembly GCA_019776745.2 of Taxus chinensis. Taxonomy (NCBI): domain Eukaryota; kingdom Viridiplantae; phylum Streptophyta; class Pinopsida; order Cupressales; family Taxaceae; genus Taxus; species Taxus chinensis. Next base: position 668,080,311 of record CM034146.1, read on the forward strand.
ATGGGCTAAAAGCAATGAACATTGTTGTTCACATTTTGAATAGGATTACCCACTAAATCCTTAGTTAACTCCACTCCTTTAGAAAAGTGGACTAATAAAAAAACCAAATGTGTCTCATTTGAGAATCTTTGGTAGCCCTGCATCTATCTTCATTCCCAAATCAAAAAGGATGAAGTTAGATCAAACCTCCTATCCCTATATCTTTATAGGCTATGGAGGTAGAAACTAAAGTTCTTAGGATCTATGATCCTGTAAAACAAGAATTTCTAGAAAAATAGGAATGTTAAAATATTGGAAAAACTCTTTTTATTCTTCATCTTTTGTTTTTATTTGTTCATGTTGAATCTAATGAAATTGAAAATAATGATAATAACAGTGATACTGATATGTGTGATGATGAAGTTAATAATGAACCTGTAGTTGAAAAAGAGTTAGTTCATGTTTATGTTATCCATATTTTTCCCCCGTGCCAAATATTGGATCGACCATGATCCCACTTAAGAGGAAACAAAGTCAAAAGGTGGACAAAAGGTTTCTAAACGAGTGCCAGACTGCTACGTGTCCCAAGGGAAATGGGCCCGTAACTTTTCCCAAGGAAAAATCTCAGCATCTGGGCCTGAGTCAAAGCCAAAGTGGGACTCAGAAGAAAGGGGGGACCCATTTTTTGAGTTGTTTTCCTGCCCTCCTATACAGACCTGATACAAAATTCAAGGGGCATATCTTTCGATTCAAGGCTCGAAATATTGCAAATCTGATGTTGTTGGAAAGATCTCAGCCTCACCCATGTCATGGAGGTCTGGAACTTTAATTTTGAGGAGGTTAGGTGAAGAAAAATGGAGGAAATGTCTTCGGGCCTTCAATGTAGGATCCACCTGTCTCAACAACTAGATCGGATTCCATCTGTTTCTGTCGTTTCCTCTTCCTTCAAGGTGCCGAACCAGGGATTGATGCAGTAAAGACGGATTTGGGGAGAGATTTTATCAGAGGCATTAACAGCAATGGTTGAGATCCAACATGTTTTCCCACTTCTCTCTCTCTTCTTCTTTCAGGCTGAATCTATAAATATGGGGGGCAGGGTTCATTGTAAAGGGTTGGACATTCTTTTTTTTGCAGGTTCCCTCCTCCTAGAAAAAGTATCTGTGGGGTTAAGGCATTCCACTAAAATTGTAATACATTTCTACCTCTTGGCTACTTTGTAATGGATTCTATCAATCTACAGAGCAATAAAACATGTATGTGATCAATTTTAGATCCTCTCTTGTCTCTTTGGCTTTCATATGGTCTCCCATTACATATCTGGCTATTTGTGCTTATTTATTGTATAAATTTTGTTGGTTTGTGTCTATTAGCAAAAAAAAGTGTTCATCATTCCTTCGGTGCATCACCTGGTAGTTTAGTTATTTTTTATTCCTTGTACCCCTTTCTTATCCCTGTCTCCTTGGCAAGTTTTAGATGAGGTTTGGAGATAAATCCTCTACAAGCTCCCATACATGCACCTGAACAGAGGAATAAGGAACCAAACTTTAATCTAGAGAGCTTTTCCATTTTGTAAGGTCCCAAACCTTGGGGAAAGTTCAATGTTATGTAATCACACCAAATGAATCTGCCTTAGAAAATTATATTTTTAGAACTCATTTGGGGGTGCTGTGATTTTGCATTAACAGTTTTGACACACCCGGTGGGACTAAAAAGTATCCATCTTATTACAGTAGGAATTGATGTACACTTGCTATGATTCTAGCTTTTAAGAAGCCTTAAAATCATACATTTAGTGACTCCAAAAGAAACAAATCTACTGTTTTCAGCAACCCAAGCTTGGAAGATTCATGAGAAAAACCCAGTCTAGAGCAAGGAAAGAAGGTATATTTGAATACTTACGTCTATCCCCAGGAAGAGAAAGGAGAGGAAGAAGAGTTCAGAAGTCTCCATCTCCACCAAGTAGAACCTTGTCAACACTTCCACTTGCAAATCCTTTCTTTCATTCTGCAAGGGTTCTTAGGCTAATTAGAATGACACAACCATATCCATATGTCAAATTCACTGGAGTAGTCCACTCGCCTTGATTGCACAAAACCTAGTTCCGATTGCAACATTAAAGAGCATCCCACATTTCACTAGGGAAAATCAAACTTCTCCTGGTGACCATGTCTAGGATATTGCAAATGTCTGTACAATCCATGAGATCCATGAGATGGACATTGCAGTCAAGCTGCTCGCCTCTTCATTCAAAGGGAAATCTTCACAATGGTTCAAGAGTCTCCCAGCATGCTCTATCCAGAATTGGACCCAAATGTGCACATATCTTCACTATCAGTTTGGGGAAAAAGGTGATAACTTGTCCTTTTTGGAGCAATTAACAACAATCAAGAGAGCCCCGAATGAGTACCTGACAGACTTTAACCTCAGACTCCAGCGGACCTGGGATAGGATTCCAACAGCAGTAAAGCCCAATAATGAAGGTGCCTTCTTATACTTTCTTAAGGCTTTAAATTCTGATATTTCTCTGATGATTCAGTAAATTGGGGAACTACATTACCTATAGCCTATAGCCTCTCTATAGGGGCTGAGAACCGTTTGATTCAAGCTGGAAAAATCACTCCTAGGCCATCCATGCCTCTGTACCCTGAGTTAGGAAGCCCAGATACTAGCCAATCACCTACATTAACTCCTATACCCACCCCCAGGAGTCAAAGCTTAGCTAAATCTTCCACTTCATCATCTAATGCCTCTAAAAAGTTTTAGGAAGCGGTGATGAAGCAATTAAAACTTTAGGAATGAGCTAGTGACCATCAAAAGAAAACAAGCTCAGAGTTTCAGGCCATACCAGCCCTGTTAGGAAATAATAGATACAATATGCGGAATAATCCCTTACAGAATCGCAAAAGTAGAAACTAATATGCAGAAAAATATTGCAGATCTGAAATAAAATTACAGAAATAAAATAAGACAACACAAAGAGACAGTATTTAACGTGGTTCACCCAATTTGGGCTACGTCCACCAAGAATCACTTGCTCAGATTTTATTACAAGCCTCTACTCTCTCACAATACCCAGATCCGTTTGGAGCTTATGCTCAACAAACTCTACAGAATTCACACCCGAATTCAAAACACATCTGTAATACATTTTCATGTTTTTCTATCATATGCATAAGACCATATAAATAGAAAACTGATTAAGCAGTTTGATACAAAACCGGTGGGTATCAAAACCAAGGGCAAAAAACCGTGGGTATTCAAAACAATGGGCAAAAGACCGAAAAAACCATGGGCCCAAAAAATAGCCCATAACGGTTTACCCATTACCCATGGGTTAATGAACCACCCATGAAAATTTGCTTCGGGGGCTTTGCCCCCGAACCGCCTTTCATCGGGGGGGCTTCAACCCCCCGAACCCCCCCTGACCCGCTCACCGGCGAGCGGGACCGCCGTAAAAATACCCGAGTGTAACACATGGAAGGTGTACCAAACTCTAACATGAAAATAGGCTCCACAAACATAACAAGCCCCAAGCTCAATATCAAGCCAGACCCCAATATCAGTAGAATAGGCCACCACCTCAGACTGTGAATCAGAGCCAGAACCAAGGACAACCCCAAGTTTCTAGACCTTTCAAGCCGTATGATCCTAACACAACTTCAAATTTAAGGGAACAGGTTCCTAAACATAACAATATGGCACAAGAATATGATTGGTGTTTTCCATGCAGACAACCACATAACCAATCAATTTGCTTTAATGGTGCTCTAAATCAGGCCTTAATGGTGCAAACCAGTATGGCGCCACAAGAATCTAACCAAAGAGGAAGACCAAAAACAAGGGGCTCAATAAGGTAGCCCCCCAAATGATACTATGCTTGTCAACTGGCAGGCCGAAGACTTATGTGGGATGAATTAGTTCCCTCCTCAAAGTGTAGCTACCAATACACGGTCCAAAAAGAGAAGTATTGGAGAGGTCCGGCCATTGAATCCAGGTGACCCTCAATCTTCCATCACTCCATAAGGTCCTGGTGCTCCAAGTACAACCCCCAACATATAGAACCAATCCAGACCACCTTCCAAACCCAGTCAAGCATTGGTTGTAACAACCCACGTGCAAGAAAGAAATGTGTCTGGGAAGGGGCAGAAAAAAGATGGCTCATTCAATATTATTGAGTAGATGAAAAGAACAAGTGTGAACATTTCACTATGGGATTCACTGGCTATTCCAGGGTAGATGGATCTGTTGTAGACTGCCATGCAGAATTGGTCAAGTTCAAATCACCCCCCTAACTAGCAAGAAAGAGTGCTTGCTAATACAGTTCATCTTGGGAGGAACCATGGAGAATAACAAGGTAAAAACATGAGACCTCCTCCCTTCTATGTGTCATTAATTATTGGAGACAAATTATTACACAATTGTATGATTGATTCTAGGGCTAGGAGTTCTATGATTCCCAAACAAATAGTTGATCAGTTGGGTCTCTAATATGAGGTCATCTCTAGAGGAGTAGTCCAATTAGATGGGACAACAGTGACTACTGTGGGAATTATCAAGGATCTGAGTCTCACTCTACACGCTTTCCCTAATGTGACTATTTTGTAAAACATGTCAATCATAGACTTGCCACCACATTTCACTTTGTGTCTATCTAGGGACTTCACTATCAAAATTGGAGGCTACCTATCTGCTAATTGGTCACATATGCTCTTTAGGACAAGGTATGGAGTGAAGGCCACAATTAGATCTTAACCTATTGCTGATTATCATATTGAACCCTATGTGCCTAGCCTAATCAACGCCAACTGCTTAGATTTTGATCAAGAGGACCTCCTAAGCACTTCTGAAGCAAATACCAAGGTGGGATGTATCCCAGACTTAACTCTTGATGATTAGGCCAAAAAAATTCATGCTTTTGACCCCTATAGGGAAATGGAAGAATCTGAGCTAGGTGTCTACTACCTACATGAAGAGAACCGACCTCTTCCTGACCTAATCAAGCCAGAAATACAAGGATGACAATGAGGTATGGAAATTGTTCTTTGATGGTTCAAGGAGTAGAAAAGGATCTGGAGGAGGAGCCATGCTTGTGTCCCCCAAAGGTATGAGATATTATTCAGCCTTCATATTCTAGTTCACTTTGCTCAAATAACACTACTGACTATGAGGCTTTAGTCCAAGGTCTTCATTGGGCAAGGAAGCTGGGAATTAAGAACTTGCAAGTATTCGGTGATAGTGAACTAGTTGCCAATCAGGTTAGAGGACTTAATGTTGTAAAAAAATGATCTACTCAAAAACTACAAGAGTAGGGTATGATATCTCATGGAGGATTTTGAGGCCTTCAATATTGTTTCCATACCCAGGAAGGAGAATGAAGCTGCTGATAGACTTTGCAGCAGTTGGATCAACATTTGATGTGGTTGACACCATCAAGGGGGATAGATAACAGTTGCATATCCATGTGGTTGTGAGGCCAGCAGTGCAAGATAATAATACATGCTGGCAGGTGTTTGAGAGTGATCAGCAGATCATTAACTTTCTACAAGAAGAAGCTGAATTGTCAGCAATAAACCATAATAGAATAATGCAATAGTACGAGAATAAGATAGTACAACTACATACAAACAAGCTTCCCAAAGGCTTAGTGACACTGGGATCTATTTTCAATCCTAATGATCAGTTCAGAAAAGAGAAGGCTAACATGTAGATCAAAGGAGAAGATTTAGAGTTAATCCTAGTTGGAGAAGACAAAACACTTAAAATTGGCAAAGTGGCCACCAAACAAGAAAGGTATGAATTCATACAACTTTTCCAAGAATTCCTTGATGTGTTTTCTTGGAGTTATGAGGACCTAAGAGGATTTAGTCCAAAGCTAGCACAACACACAATAGAACTAGATCCAGCTGCTCAAACACATCAGGTAGAAGTAGAGACCAGTCAACCCACATATTGAGCCTCTAATGAAGAAGGAGTTGAACAAGCTGATAGAGGTAGGCATCATATTTCCAATTAAACACTCAAGTTGGGTTACAAATTTGGTCGCAATTAGGAAGAAAAAATGGAGAAATCAAGCTATGTGTTGACTTTAAGGATTTGAACAGAGCCTCCCTCAAAGACCACTACCTACCCCCTTCAACCGAGTAGATCCTACAAGTAGTGTCTGAGGTCAGAAAGGTTCTCCCTCCTAGATGGATACTCAGGGTGCAACCAGATCATGGTGAAAGAATATGATCAACTCAAAACAATTTTCACCACCCAAATGAGGCACCTATGCATACAAGAAAATGTCATTAGGATTATCCAATGCACTGGAGCCACTTTTCAAAGGGCAATGGATATGGCATTCCAAGGGGCTGATTAATCAAACAATGCTGTTCTATTTGGATAACATCACTATTTTTTCCAAGAATGTAACAGATCATGTCTTCCATCTGAGGCAAGTTTTTCAGAGATGTAGGAGATTTGGGGTTTCATCTGAATCCCAAAAATGCATATTCTTGGCCCACAAAGGCAAGCTTCTAGGCCATATCATATCGAAGGAAGGATTGGAAATTTGATTCGAAAAGAGTTCAAGTAATAAGAGCATTTGACATTGCCAAGTCACAAGAAGGCTCTTCAAAGCTTCTCGTGAAAAATCAATTTTGTCCGTAGGTTTGTTCCAAACTTTGTTGCCTTTGTTAAGCTAATAATGTTGATGCTGAAGAACAGTCTTAACATTCAGGGTGGACATCTGAAGGGAAAGGAAATTTTTGAGGATATCCAAGAAGCCATATCACAAGCCCCAACTCTTGTGAACAATTTTTTTTCCAAAGACTTCATATTGTATGCCTTTGGTGTGGTAACGACATAATTTCTACAATCTTGTGTTGTAGTAGAATAGATAAAGTATAGAACAACCAATTGCTTTCTTCAGCCAGAGCCTGGAAGATTATGAGGTGAGGTACTCCTTCTATTGAGAGGTAGAAATTGGTGGTAATCAAAGTATTGAAGAGGTTTAAGCATTTGGTTTCAAACTACAAAATCCAACTATTGGTCTCCCATGCGGGAGTTAAAGAATTCCTTCTCAGCAAGGACCTAAATGAAAAGAATGCAGGATGGATCACATGTGTCATGGAATATGACATTGAGATAAAGGTCACCAAGTTGGTCTGTGGGAAGGGATTGTGCGAACAACTAGCCTCAGGGCAACAAGATGAAACAAATAGTGGAAAGGAGGTTGTTCTTGTTCTACAAGATGATCAAGAGGAAGGGAGAGATGATGTACCTACTCCTTGTTGGACCCAAGACATGGTGCACTTCCTTAAAATAGGCATGTGTCCTCATGGGATGAGTAAAGAAAAAAGAAGGCATTTTAGGATACATGCCATCCCATATGTTCTTATTGATAGTGTCTTGTTCAAGAGGGACATCAATGGCATTCTGTTGAGATGCATTGAGACAGGTTAGGTGGAGAGAGTGCTACAAGAGTTCCATGTTGAAGCATCTGGAGGCCATTTTTCTCCAAGAGTGACATCACTCAAAATCATGAAAGTAAGATATTATTGGCCCAGAGTGTTTAGCAACTGGTACACATGGATCAAAAGGTGCAAGAATTGTGCATTCTTTAAAGGAAAGGAAAGGCTATCAGCACTTCCATTACACCCAATCTCAGTCGACCAACCTTGTATGCAATGGGGATTGGAATTAATTGGAGTCATCAATCCAAACTCAAGCCAAGGTCACAAATGGATCCTAATAGTGACATATTATTTCACCAAATGGACAGAGGCAGTGGAACTCAAGGAAGCAAACGAGTCTAGTATCCTGGATTTCTATGAAGGGATAGTGACTAGATTTGGAGTGCCAGCCACCATCATATCAGATAATGCATTAGCATTTATAGGTTCCAAGATCACAGGATGAGCCGTCAAGAATGGGACTTATTTGAGTACTTCATCAAACTATTACCCTCAAGGTAATGGCCAGGATGAGTCCACAAACAAAAACCTGCTAAAGATCATAAGAATAACTCTTGATGAGAATTAGAGGACCTGGCACACAAATCTCAAAATGGCCGTATGGGATGATAGAATAATGCCCAAGGGATTTATAGGTAGCTCTCCATTCAAGCTTGTCTATGGGAAAGAGGCAGTGCTGCCTATATTACTTGAGTTTTCAGCATTGGAGCTTGTGAAGCAACTAGAGATGTCTGAATTTGGACCAATGGAGGCTAGGTATGTGGAGATGATGGAATTAAAAGAAAATAGAGAGTATGCTCTCCAATCAATAGAGAAGAATTGGGCTTCAATAAAGAAATGCTTTGATAAGAAGAAAAAGGAAAGGACCTTCCATGAAGGAGACTTGGTTTTAAAACGGGATGCAAATCAAGCAAAACTAGGAAGGCATTCCAAATTTGATGCCATTTGGAGTGGCCCCTATATGATCATAAGATGCAAAAGTAGCAATACTTTCCAATTGTCTACATTGGAGGGTGAAGAGTTACAGATTCAAGTAAATGGGATCTATCTTAAGCATTGCTATTAAAAGGGGAGTTCTCACCCTGTACATATTAGTTTAGTTTTCTCTTTCCTCTAAGTGCTTATGCACATTGTCTCATTGTAGTGTATATTGATTTTCTCCTAAGTGATTTGCATGCTCTGAATGTTCCATTTGGAGCATGTATGATTTCAAATTTTGTATATAGTGTGGTGTTGTTTTTTTGCTCTCATGCAGTGTTTGGACTCGACATTTGGTCAAGATCAGTTTCAGTTCTAATGGGTTTCCAAGCACCCCAGGGGTCAGTTTTCAAAGTTCAAATCAGTAGCTGGCTATCACTCATGACTCCATGCCCAATGGATATGACAAGGAAATTGGTAGTTTTATCTAGCAGGCAGATACCCCTGTGAGTCACCAAATTGTTATCCAGATTTCACCCCTTTGCCAAATATTGGATTGACCATGATCCCACATAAGAGGAAACAAAGTCAAAATGAGGACAAAAGGTTTCTAAATGAGCACCAGACTACCACATGTCCCAAGGGAAATGGTCCCGTAACTTTTCCCAAGGAAAAAGTGAGCATCTGGGACTAAGTCAAAGCCAAAGCGGGAATCAAAAGAAAGGGGACCCATTTTTCGAGCTATTTTCCCACCTTCCTGTACAGACCTGATACAAACTTCAAGGGGTGTATCTTTTGACTCAGGGCTCGAAATATTGCAAATCTGATGTCGTTGGAAAGATCTAGGCCTCACCCATGTCATGGAGGTATGGAACTTTAATTTTGAGGAGGTTAGGTGAAGAAAAATGGAGGAAACATCTTCGGGCCTTCAATGCAGGATCCATCTCTCTCAACGACCAGATCGGATTCGATCTGTTTCTGCATTTTCCTCTTCCTTCAAGGCACCAAACCAAGGATTGATGCAGTAAAAATGGATCTGGGGAGAGATTTCATCAGAGGCATTAACAACGGTGGTTAAGCTCCAACCTATTTTCCCGCTTCTCTCTCTCTTCTTTTTTCAGGTTAAATCTATAAATACGAGGGCATGGTTCATTGTAAAGGGTTGGACATTCTTTGTTTTATAGGCTCCCTCCTCCTTCTAGCAAGAGGATCTATGGGGTTCAGGCATTCGACTAAAATTGTAATACATTTCTACCTCTTGGCTACTTTGTAATGGACTGTATCAATCTACAGAGCAATAAAACACATCTGTGATTGATTTTAGATCCTCTCTTGTCTCTTTTGATTTCATCTGGTCTCCCATTATATATCTAGCTATATGTGCTTGTTTATTGTATGCATTTTGTTGGTTTGTGTCCATTAGCAAAACAAGTATTCATCATTCCTTCGGTGCATTACCTGGTAGTTTAGTTATTGTTTATTACTTGTACCCCTTTCTTATCCCTACCTCCTTGGCAAGTTTTATATTAGCTTTAGAGATAAATCCTCTGAAAGCTCCCACACATGCACTTGAACAGAGGAATAAGGAACCAAACTTTAATATGGAGAGCTTTTCCATTTTGCAAGGTCCCACACCTTGGGGAAAGTTCAATGTTATACAATCACACCAAATGAGTTTTCCTTAGAAAAGAAGATTTTTAGAACTCATTCGGGGGTGTTGTGATTTTACATTAACAGTTTCCTCTATAACCAAAAGACATAAATGGGTTGAGTCTGTTATTCAAAACTTTAATCCTAAAAACCTTCATAAAATGAACAAAATTCAACATACATATCATGCTTTAATGATGATGTATGAACTTGAACCCCAATATTTTGAAGAAGCCTCTTCTAATGAAAGATATGTAGATGTAATGAAATATGAGTTCTCTAGTTTAATTAAAAATCAGACTTGGGATTTAGTCCCTCCTGAAAAATGAATTATAATCGGATCTAGATGGCTATATAAAATAAAATATAAAGATGATGGTAGTGTTGATAAATTCAAAGCCAGACTATTAGCTCGACGGTTTACTAAAAAACCCACTATCGACTACGTTGAAACTTTAACACTAGTTGCAAAAATGAGCATTGTAAGGATTCTTATTGTCTTAGCTACTTAATATGGTTTGGAAATCCTTTAGATGGATGTCAATAATGCATTTATGAATGGTGACTTAAAATAAGAAATCTATATGAACCAACCTAAAGGCTTTGAAGAGAATGGTAAAGAAATGTATGTGTGTAAATTGAAAAAATATCTATATGGTTTAAAACAAGCTCCTAAAGCTTGGTATGCAAAGATTAATAATTTTTTCAATGAAGTTGGTTTTACTAATTGTTCTTCTGATAATGATTTATTTAAAAAAGTTGAAGGAAATTGAATTATTTTCGTTGTATTATATGTTCATGATTTAGTTATTACTAGTAACTCTAATAATTTAATTATAAAAATTAAAGCTAAATTAACACAATACTTTGAAATGACTGATTTAGGATTACTGCATCATTTCTTAGGCATGGCTATATATCAAGATAAAAATTCTATTGTTGTATCTCAATCAAAATATGCCACTAATTTACTTTAAAGGTTCAATATGTTAGATTGTAAAGATGTTGTTATTCCTATATAAGTAGGATGTAAAATTGATCCTAAACCCGCATGTGAAAAAGCTAATCCTACTTTGTACAGGAAACTTGTAGGTAGTTTGATTTATCTTACTATTACTAGACCTGAAATTACCTATGTAATAGGGATTGTTTTAAGATTAATGCAGGAACCATATCAAGATCATTGAAAGTTAGCCAAAAGAATATTGTGTTATATTAAAGGCACAATTAATTTTTTTTTACATTATAATTCTTCTAACAATGCATATTTATATGGATATCATGACTCTGACCATGCTGGTGATGTGATAGATCGAAAATATACAACTGGATATGTGTTCAAGTTTATTGCAAGTACCATTACTTGGAGTAGTAAGAAGAAACCAACTATCCTAATTTATTCTACTGACGCAGAGTATAGAAGTGCAATGGAAGCTATGAAAAAATCCATGTGGCTAAAGCGGCTGTTGGAAGAGATACACATGGAAGCTAAATGAAGTGTTCCTCTTCTATGTGATATCCAGAGTTGCATTTATCTTGTTAAGAATCCAGTTTAACATCAAAGAAAAAAGCATATAGAAATTCATATGCACTTTATCTAAGAGAAGGTTATTTGTAGTGATATAGTTCTCTAGTACTTCCCGACTGAAGATCAAGTTGCATATATGTTTACGAAGCCATTGTATGCTATAAAATTCTGCAAGTTTCATGTAATGCCTAAACTATTAGATTTTCTATTGAGGGGGAGTTTATATGGCAATATCACCTCCTTATGGTCAGCTGCTTGATATCTCCTTCTCCTCTTTACTTTTTCTCCAATTGTAAAGCATTGTAAAAAACATCCCTATGATCTTTGTAAACTTGTCACTCTAAGTTTATGATGTACAGTTTGGTGTGTTGCATCTATTTGTAAAGGAGGTCCTTGTGTTATAAAAGGCTCCTAGAGATGATGGTTGAGATTTTTTCCATTAGAAACTATGAGATGTAGTCTCATAAATCATGCTTAGCCTAAATCATTCACTACGGATTTATGGATTCCAAATGCTTTTGTACCAAAAAGTAATTTGAGCATGATGAAGGTGTATAAATCCTTCAAATGTGATATGCTAACACAAACCTTCACTATGGTTTATGGATTTGTAAATCTTTTTGTATAAATAGGTAATGTTGGCATATGGTTCCCCACTTAATATTAAGGGGGAGTGCTAGAACGTATTATTAAGTGCCTATAAACCTTAGTTTATAATTAAATAATTTAGAATAGTTATATTCTTAATTATTTAATATAAACTTAGTTGTTTATGTTTAATTGATTATTAGTTAATCAATTCACATTAAATTGGGGTGTTATTAAATACACCCCATCACTTGATATAGTTCATGACCCATGGGGTCAAATAAATATGATTGCGGGTCATATTGTTTATTTACTACTTAAGGTGAATTTGATAGGGAGATAAGTGAGGGAAGGGGATTTACTGGAATATAAATTGTTTCTCATTAATAGAAAATTCTCTTTGTTTTGGTTTTTTTTCCTTGGGAGTTTTCCACGTAATCAATGTGTTCTATGTTATTATTTTACTATGTTAATTAATTTATTTGTTCATATTAATGTTTGATGCAAATATTATTTAATATGGTTATTAATCTCCTCGTCCTAAGACTTCGCCCCTCAAAGCACCTGTTGTGTTTAGGGTATATACCTTATCTACATCCACCTCCTGTGACATCATAGAACATGTAAATAAGTATAAAGTGCAGATTTCTGAATCTGAATATTTGCTGACTCACCCAGGACAATTTGATAAACTTGTATGTTATATCAAAGGTAGTAGTTCAAAGCCTAATATTGTGGTTCCTAGTTCTAAAGGACTGATACCAACTCCACCTACTCCTCCATTATAAAATATGCTTGTTATGAGTGAATCCAAGACACATAATATTGATCCATTTAATCTCTCCCTTCTCATTGGAGGATACCAACTAAATACTTGTATATTATACTCAGTTTCTTATGATAATGTAATACCCATAAAAGTTTCCAATGCTCTCAAACCTACCTTGACTCGGACCAATGGTCATTATTTTTCTATAGAGTCAAAGGAATTCCCACTTGTGGGTAGGATTAAGGATAATAGGTGGATCTCAATGAATTTCTGGATAAGAAAGTATTGTTGACTATTTTGGTAGCAAATATTCTGGCATCAGTCGGAATGTTTTTTAATTAAAAGTTTTTGTTAGGACTTGGGAGGTGAAATCCAAATGGTTTCATCTTCAAAAATCATTACAGTGAAGGGATAAATGAAGAAATTTCTGCCTACGAGGAAAGTGAAACACACGCTACAAAAGTCTGAAGATCCAAGAGATAATATATTGTACTAGGATAATGGGAATGGAAATCATTTCATAACATCCAAAGATGAGAATGAAATTCCTATATTGATAGAACTAATAATTCCTTTCCAATTGGGTATTGGTAATGATGAATACTAGAAATATTTTGACTTGTAAGAGAACATCTCGTAATTTCTAAATGATGCAAGCCACGAGGAAGATGAAATGATTCTTGATGAGTTACAAACAAAAAAATCAGCTAATGTATTTTTTTCATGAAGAAGAGGTGTCCTTATTTCCATTCGAAGAAGAATATTCTATTGGTGATCATTGTATTGATAAAACATCTTTTGAGCCTTGCATTGAGGATGTTATTCATGAAGAAGAGAGATTAATTTGTGATAAGCCTTTGGAAGATTTAAAAGAGGAATATATGAGAGAAATTTTGTGAGTTGTAGAAGAAATAGAATATCCCTAGATCATCCTTGAACTCCTAATGTAAGCCATGAAAATTCAAGATAGGTATGAATCTAGTTTTGAATCCCTCAATTGATTAAAAAAAATTCATGATGAGATAGACCAAGATGAAAAATATGATATCTCTCTTAAGAAAATGGTTGATGGATGTGAGCATAATATTTTCTCTTTCCCATCTATTGGGAAAGATTGCATTCAAGATGCATCAAAAGAAGAAAATGAGTTGTGGAAACCTCACGTAGATAATATCATATACAAGCTCCATGTCTTCATCACGGATATTTTTTTACAACTCATGAATTTCCTAGTAAGTTAATTCATGTAATGGAAGTAGAACATTTAGACCAATCAAGTAGAGTAAATTAGTCATATTTCATTGATGGTGTTGATGCAATGCTTATTAAGGATCATCCAGTGGAAGAAATGATCATGAAGGACATAATAAGTGAATATCACTCTGATCATTTATGGGCCTAATGAAGAATATGATGAGATCAACATGATTAGAAATCATTCTTATGGAAATCATGAGATACCAAATGAAATAGAACCTACACAAATGAGTGAAGACATATATTTTGCATTTGAAACAAATTTATTGTTTGGATAGGAAAATGAATTCTTCAATTTGATATTTAACTACATGGATGGTCATTTTGGCCTCTCTAGGAGGAGAGATATTTCCTTCTATTCATCTAATATCCAGAAGTTCTCTTCATCCCCTAGATTTTCCAAAATAACTAAGGAAGGTTTCATAATTTTTTTAACCATTGAATGGGTTCATTGAGAAAATGCATTTGGTGCACAGGTAACATGTTCAAAAATATGAAAAGTTCTTCAATGAAAGTGGATTATCCCCTGCCTGTACCATATGATGAATTTTAGGTTGAGTGTTTCCCTTTCTTGTTTTGTTTGTTTCTAATTGTGTGTTTTTTTCCATTTTCTTGTTGTGTGTGTGTGTGTGTTCAATAAAGGAAGCTTCATTGTATGTCTCTGTTATGACTTTATATAGGCTTAATGGATAAGGACATTGGTCCAAATAGTGTCTTGAGATTTTGGAGTTACTACTTTTTATATTCTCATTATGTTAGGTCTAAAACAATTTCCCAAGAAAGAGAAAGTTGTTGTCATGATAAATGTTTAGCATTAAAAAAATTTAAAAAAAAAATGTCATAACAACCTAGCCCTCAATGGAAAATCCCTCTCCTGGTAAATGTAAACTTATCCTCTGGAAAACTCAATTATTGTGTTAGCCTCATAATGGTTAGGTAGGAATGTGTTAATATGACTTTAAAGTGTGTTTCATGTGCAGAGGGATATTATTCAAGTTTATTCATGAATATTTGGAGACCCATGAGAAGACAAGAGCTCCCAAAGGCCCCAAAAGGGTTATTTTTTCCTTTTTGCACTTAATGAACACCCTTCATGAATGTACCGAGGAAAAATATAAGGCATCCAATAGGTGTGTGGACAGATCCATGTAATCATATAAGGAAGTTTAGGAAATTTATGGGAGAAAAATTAAGACTAGGAATAAGTTGTGCAATGCTGAGATATTTTTAGCATGGTATAAGGAAATGAAAATGATGAAAAATATAGTTGTCTTGTTCTAGACATATCAAGAGTCTTGAGAAGGATTTGGAAGGTAATTAGATACTCATCAGAAATATTATGAGGACTACTTATATTGCAGAAACTAATTTCAAGTTTTCGGAGTGAGAAGCACTGACAACTAGTCTGACAAGACAAGGAAATATCCCTTTTCCTCAGGAGAGATTGGATAATTAGATATTGAACACTTTAGGATGATTTGAGATACAATTCAAAGGAAAATGTGACGTATTTTATTCCCCCTTCACATACAACATGTTGGCTCTTCTATTGATCATCATGAACTTTAGTGGAAGTTTATTTTACCAATGTCCAAGCTATGGGAAGAATTGAAAAAGGGAAAAAATGGAGAATTTCAAGTAATAATTGGCTCCTTAAAATGGTGTAGAATGTTCCCATAATCCCTTTTGGAGATCAAAATTATATAATGTTTTCCCTTGGAAGTCTACTCCTAGCTATGGTGGTGAGAAAATGGGCTCATATAGCTATCTCAGGAAGTAGTGTTCAATGAAGGCATGCATTTAATTTAGGTAAAAGAAAAAAATTTCACCCCCTGATGTCCCTTTATCCCTTTGAATAAGTCAAAGGATACATTAGGGACACAAAAATGTGCCACAACATGAAAAAATAAGTTATGTCACTTAAAGAACAACTTTGTGGTTAGAAATAATTCTTCCTCTCACCTATCCCCACCCACCCCATCTCCACAATTCTTTGAACCTTGGCGCATTGGTATCATTCTCATGTCCCTTTTTCCCCACATCCAAGGGGACATGAGGGACACCAAAATTCACTACCACATGATAGAATGTCAACTTGTCTCACTTAAATGGCAAACTTTGGTGGTTAGGCATGTTGTTTTCACTCTCACAAACTTAATTTTCCATGTCCCCCTCTCATGTTTCTCTCACCCTTGGTGAATTTTGGAGAGTTTGGTGTCCCCATGTCCCTTTATCCCCTATTTTAAGGGGAAAAACCATAGTGTGTGGTTCCACTTGGGTTGGGTTTAAGGTGATTTAACTAGGTTTCAAGAGGGGAAATGAAGGAGGGATGGTATAAATGTTGTCCTTAGTCATTTTTCATTCATTTCGGTTAATTTTAAAACCCTCTTCACGTGATCCCTTTATGTTATGATTGCCAAAATTTCAACAAAAACCCTCATGCTCCAAAACACAAATTTTCTCATTACTCCCAAACCCCTACTCTGATTGCCATGAAATCTGGATTGTAGAATCCTTACAAAAACTGACTTTATGGGGAAGTATATACATGCCTCCATTAATTTATCCCTTCCATTTTATACATCTATACATAAATTTTCAGCTAAAAATATCCATTTTTCATATCTACATAAACTTGGCGATTGGTATCCTCCAAAAATTGGAGCAAAGGCCCATAATGCAAAATAAAAACTTTTACAATTGGTTTCGTTCAAATCTGACACCAAGAAGACCAATTTATATTTTTAGTAAGTATCCATTGGAGCACTTACTAATAATAGTAATTCCAAGAAAAATGTGAATTTGGATACCTCATTTCATCCCCCCATGTTTGAGACACTAAAAAAGAGGCAATTGGTGAAATTGACAAAAACTGGACAACCATGATGAACATGCTAAAAATAATAAATGGATGAAATGAGATCAAAATGATCACATATGATTCCTTCATGAATTTTCTAATTATCTTGGCACTACACAAGATTCTTTCTCTTAATTCTCAAGTAAATTCCTGCATTCCTCGATGTGGTGATCATAAAGTGCCTAAATGGGAAACTACCAGTTTCATCCCGAGAACCATTTCACTTCATCTCATATGGAGTGCATGATCATAAGATGGATAGAATTGATTTTCATCCCCTTATCTCTTTCCCTTAATCCTAGTATCAAAATGATTTGGTTTCATTCTTCATTTGCCATCAGTGCTCTAATGGTGATAAAATGATGATCATGGTTGTGTGAGAAAAATGCACCAAATTCTCCCTATGAGAATGATTGTTCATAACGACATAAGGTAGTGTCTTAAGAAGTATGAAGGATTGTCTCATGAGGGAAGTGATCTTTCAATACTCTCGATGGTCTACCTATCAATTTTTCATTACTCCTATTCTTGGTGTGTCCAAACATAGTGTTACAGAGGTTCATCATTTCAATAGTTTTCAAAGGAGGAATTTTTTTCAAAGGATCTTCATCAAAGCTCTTCACTAGTGCATCATAGTGGAGGGTCATCATAGATCAAGATTTCATCTTCATCATTATTAGATCTGATCTCCATCAACGGTGGGGACACCTTCATCCATTCTTTGGAGCATATTTTCTCTCATCTCTTCATTATTTCTCCTCTTCTCTTCCCCTTTCTAATTCCTCATTGTATGTAATCATGACATTTTCTCATATTTACTTGAGTGACAATAAAATATTTGTAAAATTGTAAAATTACTCTCTCAAATTATAAGAGATGGTACTTAATTTCTTCTCTTCTAAGGGAAGATTGAAAAGTCAAAAATGAATGGGACATGAAGAGCTCATATGGGGGTAGATGAAGAGTTGTCAATTTAAAGCTATAAATTGAGAGAGACCTCCTCACTTTAAGATAGGATGGTTATTGTTGTCTTATAGCTCCCATTTTTCTCTCTATAGACAAAGTAACTGATTTCTTCCATTTTCTAGTCTAATGCATTCCTCTCCTTCTCAATAACACTCCATACGAATTGTAATCTTGTGCAACATAATGCAATGATACTTTGTGTTTCTTGTGTCTTGTTTCTTGTTCTATATTAATAATGTCTTCTAATTGATGTGCATGGAAATGTTCTAGTTTTGAGAAATAAAATTTATTGTGTTATTTATTGTGCAAAACCCTCTGCTATTCTCTTCACACCTCACTCTCAAGATATTTCCTCCCTTGTAGTATCTACAAGCATTTTTCCACAGGGGTAGGGAAGTACCCTTGTGTAATCCCCAGTCGAAATACCACCCCCATAGTTATTAGAATAGTATACATAATTTCCTGCATTCAATAAATGGAGCTACCCCATTCAAGAAGAGGGACTTAGTCCCACACTATTAGTGAGAGATCCCTAATTTTCCCATGTGACAAATCATTTCTCCAACAGGTCTTGATGTACCTCTCTGCCCAAAACATCCCTCACATGTTAACTACATCTACCATTTGAACATCATCAACCAAATGCACTAATAGATGAGTTTGAGAATATATGAAAGAGGTACGCATATATTTTTCCAATTTGTAAACAATATCTTCAATAATTTCTTTCTCTTTCTCAATCCTTGCTTCTGATATCTCTTTTAAAGATAACTGCGTATTTTACAGACAATGATAATAATGCAGGTCAACATAATAATATTTTACATATAAATTGATGTGTTGTAGTTCAAACAAAAATCATATTACCTTAAAAAAATTATATTCGATATATTGCATTTAGTATGTCATGTGGAAGATTAAAAAATCACCCCCTTAGAGTAAAGGGAAATATATGCTACAAAAATAAATTAAAATGGTTAAATATTAAGAGAATATTATGTTGTATAACTTAAGACAAAAATGTGTGAATTACCTTCAAAATGTTATGCCAATCATGTGTGTTTAGGGATGTGATGTGACCATCAATAGTAAATGCACATTTCATGGAGGTACCATAGCCATTCAGTGTGCGAATCTATCACATTGTTTGATTCACCAAATTGACTTGTTATTTACATAATATCCATGGAGCCCCTTCTTCCTTTTTTAGATGTTTTTTGTCCCACTGACTTTCATATCATATCTAGAAATCGGAGTGTCTTTCTCTTTGCTATAAATGTAATTTCATATAGAAACCTCTACATTTTTAAATATATGCATTGGATCCAAAACATGTCCAACTAATAAATTCTCCTAATATAGGAGACTGTCTAATATAGATAGTTTCTTCCTTCATGAAAAAATTTCAACTATATGGCTAATTTTATAAAACCACACCTAATCTCTCCACCAATATGGAGGAATATCCACATTTGATATTATGCATGTTTGTGTGAAGGCTTTATACCAATCCTCATGTGACATATGTTTTGGAGGTTCTATCATATCAATTTTTCCATCAAACATATTTTTATTTTTAACATGGTACTCTTACTCCATTGGAAAAAACCTTTGATAGCCTTCGTATAATTTTTTTTGAGATCTTTGGACAACCTTCCACATAGCTAATCACCACACATTAGATAATAATAGTTTCCTTTTGTTAAAGTACATATATAGAAGAAATAAAAAAACTCAATGTATAATGAAAACACACACACCATCATTTATTTCTAAAATTTAACAAATGATAAGTACCTAAACAAACATCCATCCCAAGAAAATCATAAATAATATAGCATAAGATACCGTAACAGGTGAAATTCCTATGACCAACTGGTTTTGGAAGGTCATACATTACAATGTCATCCCAGAATACTTGAAACTCATCAATTAAGGGTTCGAGGTAGACATTCATATTGTTTACTAGGTGCTTACTAGGCACCAATAATGACAACATTAAATTCTCCTTACAAATCATCAACCATGGAGGAATATTATAGTTTATTAACAACACTGACCACACATAATAGCTAGTTGACATACTAGAAAGGGGGTTAACACTATTCATTTCCAAACCAAACCATACACTGTGTGACCTCTCTATGGTTTTTAGGCCAAAACTGCTCAATGTGCCATATTGCATTTGAATAAAAAAGAACACACCAAAATCCATCACTTCGTATATTTTTATGATACCATGACATTAATTTTGCAAGTTACTTGCAATAGAAAAGATGCTTGAGCCTAGGAATTATTGGGAAATGTCTCAATACCTTATTTACAATAGTGAGCCCTCTCACTCCTTGTTAAAATTGTGGCTTCTCCTAATTGGGACAACTAATCTCATTCTCATATTCATTTGTAACTAAAATGCAATCATTTTTTCATGCATCATAGTTGACATAGAGAGCCCCTAAATTTGATGATATTTTTGTGCCTCTCTATATGAGGAGGAAAGTGTGTTATTTTGAGGTAACAAAGTAATTTTGAGCAGGTTGCAATAAAAAGCAAATAAAAGTAAAATTAAAAATAATGTAAAACATATGAACTATATATCAAATGTAATATAGTTATGAAATTTTTATAATCTAACCTCAAAAATGAATTCACACTAATTTTTGACCAATCAAACCTTACTTTCAAGTCCATCAATGCCAATATAACACTCAACAATGATGTTCTGGAATCTCGTGACATAAAAAGAGAAGTTTGAGAAAATTTAAAAATCATCCTCTCTTGTTATTGATCCTACTCATCATCATCATCATCCTATTATTCTTCATCATGCTCATGATCATGATATGCATGACCATGATCATCATGGTCATGATCAAATAAACGATGAACCATGTTTTAAAGCCCAATGCTCTCTTCCATTAGAACATCTTCATCAAACTTCCCATGAAAACATGTTTGTTTTTCCTAGCACGCCATCATTTCATTTGAGTAAAGTATTTTTAAACGAGATTTATGAGAACTTGTGATCATGTTAGGATATATGTCATCATTTGGATGACATAATGGGATGATGTACTTTGGTTGAAAGCATTCAAAATTGAAGTCACTACTTGAAATTTAGTCTCAGATGTCTACATATTAACTTAATATTAGTGTAATATCCATATAGAATGAATCAACAATATGATGGTTTCATTTGAATTAAACATATTAAAAATTAAATTTACCTCAAATGAAGAATTTTGTGGATCTATAATCACTCGGCTAATATGCCCCCATCCTCTTCTTCTTCTATTTCGACCCCTACCTTGATCATGATATTGTGATGACTCTCCCTAGACATAAAATTAAAATAACTAGAAATGAAAATGGCTTATATGAATACAAAATTAAACAATTTTTAATGAAAAATTACAATTACTTACCAACTCTTAAGTAACGTCTATACTCATTGACGAAGAGTTATGTTCTAATGAAGTAGATCTCAATACAGATGAAACAATTAAATCTATCAAAGTAGACTTCTGTATAGGAGATGATGTATACCTACTGGATGATGACATAATATCTAAAAAACAATAAACCACTTGTTTTGAAAAATTGTAGGTTCATCCAAAAAAATGTAAAGTGTAATAGCAAGAGCAAAATTGAGTTTGCTATAAACCCTTATTTCTAAATATGTACTTAAAGATGCTTTTATTTTTTATTTTGCAAATTCAAAAAATAACAAAAAAAAGGGGATGCACCATAATTTAATATTAAATTTAAATGTGAATATAAGAGAGAATTGTACATATACTTGTGAGGGAGAACACCAAACCCTATTTCATGATTTGTAAGTATTGTTTGGTTATAATGGGATATGCATGTAAGTATAAATGCCCATCATTTTCTATTATTTGTATCATTTTCCAAAACATCACAAATTTCATACATCATGAACCCAAATAACTCATTTTGTATCAAAAGAATCTAATAACCTTAAAAATTTACACGTAATCTAGAAAATGAGCTTGGAAGAACAAATTTGTAATATTTAGAAAGATATATTCTTTAAGAAATCATGTCAAAACAATAAATTTCTCTCCTTATCAATGTAAAAAAAATAGCCCTCCACTTTCCAATATGAATTTGAACAGTACATTTTCTCCATAAAAATGCAAAGTGTGATACATGAGCAAAATGGATTGCCACAAACCCTAAGTTGTTATTATGTGCTTAAATATGCTTTATTTTTTTATTGGGGTAGTTTCACAATAAGGGAAAAAAGACATGTGGTATAAGTTAATATTAAATGGAAATAAGAAATGTGAGGTACCTTTGTGTTGCATATATGGCTCAAATGTGGTGCAAATGTGATGCAATTTTTGTGTCAAACGCACCACATATTGGCATCATATTTACATCAGAAATTAGTACCAAACACATAAAAGGTGAAATCGACTCAATAGATGACATTATTTGCACTATATGTATTAGTGTAGCTTACCCTAGAATCTCTCCCACTACTCATTATTTTAACTAACTACTTCAACACATAATATGAGTTGTTATTGTAACTCGTCACACCAAACTCACACACTCATGTGAACACTAAATATATATTCCTAACAATATCAACTAACATGGTATTAAGGAGTATTAAAATAATATATACATATTTAAGTACAAACATTATATATCATCAAAAGAGTGAAACATCTCGTTAGAATGCTCTAGTAATTCAACAAAATAGCATAAAAGTGATAGGAATAGTAATGTGATAACAACACATGAATCACCACCTAATGGATCCATAGTGATGGTCTATGCCACAACATGATGCAACATGACATGACAAGCCCAACACAAAGTGACATAGCTGACAATTCATGACCAACCTGACCAACGTTAGTTGTTAGCTCAGGTGTGAAAATTTAAGTATGAAATAAGCAATGATAAAAATTCAAATACGTAAGAAGTGACGATACAATCATGAAAATATAATAAGGAAGGGGCCTAGAGCTAGTTGTTTATTTATTTCATGGGCTAAACACTTGGTGAATACCCACACATATTTATTGGAAATGCAAGTTTGCAATATTTTAATATTTTCAAAATATTTTTATAGTGGGTTGTGTAGTAAAAAGGATTTACATCATGTCTTTCAACTGACCCTCTATATAGTGATGTAAACTTCATAATGGTTTCAGATGACATAAGTAAATTGGCATTGCCATCATAAGACGATACTTGCATCATTGGATTACATTGGTATTCAATCTACTTTAGATGCTCATAAATCACATGGTTCTTATGACTTTATGACATAAAATGATGGTAACCAACCAATAATAATGCCTAATTCTTCATGTCATTTGGAGCTTATGGACATAAAATTCTATCAATCTAGAAAGTGATATGGTGCTATGTAATTCTAGAATCATAACATTTCATGAGAGAAAATAAAAAATATTCCATTTTATTTTAAAAAATATGATCTTGTACCAGAATATCCTATACAACACACTCTTACGCCATATTTACAACATAAAAAGGAAAATTATTGTTTTTAAGGTGTATATAATCTATCATTAAGTAATAGTAATTGTATTATAAATGAAACAATGATGGAGACTACTTTAAAACAACACACGAGTGTAAATTGAAATTATAAAAATAACAATAAAAACCTTTTATATCCATCTAAAATGTGACTTGGATTTGTTTAGAAGATAATTGATTTAAAATGCTTAAAATTTAGCATTCTATGTTTGATGTATATTCTTAGATTTTTGTAATCATCATCTCAGTATGCTAGCATTGACACCTTCCTTATGCCATGAAAGGAGGATGATGAGGGTTGGGAATTTTATATGAAATTATACACTATTTTTTATCGATCAACTCAATTTTCACCCCTTTAATTATCCAATTTTGTTATTTTATAGACTTTTAGGAACCTCGAAATGGCCATGAGGGCATTTAGAGGTAGGGGTAAAACTTTTCAATTTGGATCCCATGTGACACATTCTATGATATTGAGGACCCAAAGCCACCCACATTACACTTTAAACTTTACATAAAAATTTATAACATTAATTTCTCTCATAATGGGGTGACTAAAAATGACATGAAAAAATATGGAAGGCTCCTAGGGGAGATTCCTTCAAATTAAATTTATATGGATATTTTATGGGAAATTATCAAAGGCAAGGGATGGTAGAATGTTTAGGAATCATCAAGGTGAAGCAATCTTAAGATCTTACTTTGCCACCCTAGGTTGTGTGTTGCATAACCAAAGCATTGTAGAGAGGATTGAAACAATTTTAGAATTTAGTCCTATGCAGGGGGCATACAATTTTCATAAAGAGTGTAATTAAGAAAAGTTAGGATCCTTTTCTAGTTTAGAATTAGAGAATTGACAATAATAGCAATTGTTACAAAAGAATATCAATAGATAAAAAATTTACAATTTGATTTCAAAAAAATGTATTTAAGTATTTTATATCTATCTCAAAGTATTCCCACATCAAATATTTACCTTTTCCCTATAAAATTTTAATCATCACATCATATTTTTCAAATCTATCCTTCTCATAGCACCTTCTAAGTGCTATTTTTTATTTGATGCAAAATCATTTAAGATTAAATAAAATAATGTAAAGATTATCAACATCAAGATTAGAAGCATTTCTTCAAGAAGGCAATGGAAACTAGTTTATCATACAGATTATATAGGGGAGGAGGCTAATTCCCATCATCCAAGTCTAATGATCCAGCCATCTCTAGAGATGAGATGGTTGCATACTAAGATAAGGAAAGCTAGATACTTTCTAATGATCATATAAATCACACAAAGAGCATAATACCACATAATATGTTATAAGAAAAATAAGCAAGAAAATATGGGGACACAGGACTGGTCAATAGACATTTCTAAGTTGGCTTCACATGATGATGCTCAGAGAGAAGGTTTTGGATTGGCCAAAAAAGTTAGCATTTCATGCATGTTCTACCAGAAGTATTATACCAATCCACATAATATTTATCCAAACTGAGAAGGAAAACAATTATTGATGGAAAGTAATGACATACATATAAGCACAAAAAGGAACATACTCGAAGTAAAAAGGAGGAAGGAGCATAATGAAGCATTGTATTGGGTATCCATATCCACTATGTAGTACTATTAACAACTCCAGATGAATCAAACATAGATGTAATTCAAACATGTGACTTATTTGAAAAAATATATAAGGAAAATTAATTAAATCAATATCATTAATGTAGATCCAACCCATAATGTCCCAAGGATCATGAAGACATAACATACCTCTACAAATAATTCTCTTCTTGCAAATTAAAGTAGTTCACTCCAAGAAAAAATCCATGCTTCAACAAGCAAGTCATACAATAGCAAATTATCCATAAAATTTTAGAAAATAACTTCGTGTTGTTTTGATTTACTAGAAAGATTTGAAAATAGCCAATGGTTCTATGATTTTCAATTTTGATGGAAAATTTATTTTTGCATCTGCATTGAAAATGTTAAGAAAACAGTTTGCACTTAACACCATGCAAAATTATATGCAGTTGTATTATTAAACTTTTGATCTGTAGATAAACTCTATTTGTTTATCATATGACCAAGTGCTGGAGGGATAAATTATCGATGGTTATTCGCATATTATCTATTTTCTATTAATTACTCAAGCTTAAAACTAAAAGGGGGGCTACAAAGTGCTATAAGAAGTAAACATTACATTTGGGTTTCAAATTTGGTACTTATTATATTTTCTCCATTGTTTATAAATTACCTCTTTAAGCACCAATTGCATTCATGTGAATAATGCAAGTGAGATCAAGTCGATCACAAATAGAATCTATTATTCGGGTAGGAACAATTTGAGTAATGGAATAGGTACGAGACATGCACATATTTAATTTCCACCTTTTTATTTCCTACTTTCCATTCATGACTTCATCTTATCTAACAAATAAAATGTCATCTAATTTGAAAAAAATAATGCTACAATTTTTTTTAAAAAAAAAATACCAAATCCCATTCTATTGTGGTCATCACACTGTTGTCACTAGATAACCCCTTCCACGTGTTGAAATCATTTATCCTCCATGTCAATCAAAGTATAGATAATATCTAAGAATGAAGGATGTGGACATCATTTCTTCTCTGGATCTAAATGAGGAACATGGTTTGTTATATTTGGGTTCATGGGACAAGGTTGTCAAAGTGTGGAGGATGTCAGATTTCAATTGTGTGGATCCCATCTATGCTCACCATGATGCCATCAATTTTATGGCTCTTGGGCTCGACAGTTTACTTTTCAACGGACAAGTATATTATGGAGGAGGCTCAACACCATCCAGTATCATGTTTTCACATTCTTCCATCCATTGGAGTGAAGATGTGTAAGTTTTAATTAGAAAACATTATTCTACACTTCAAGATGGATCTTCTTTCTTTAAAGAGACTACATCTCATCCATGTTGGAAAATAGTGATCATGTGGTTTTGTTTGTCCTTTATACAAGACACATGAACACAATTTGAGGAATTTTTAATTCTTTAGTTTTTAAAAATAAGTTAGGCATCTTGACCCCATGGGAATATATTTTTTCACTAGATAAGATATTAATGTTGACTCTAAGAAAAATACACTTTTCCTACTTCTTTAAATCTTTAATATATTACATATTTTGAATTGTAAGTCATGGACATTTGTCTTTTCTCAACTTTTTGACATCTCCTTTCATTTGATTTGTTTATTGTCATTACCAAGATTGTATTTTATTTGTCTAAAGTCTAATGTGTAGTTTGTGTACGTTCAACACTATGTTAGGTCACATTAAATTGTTGTCCACCCACCTGTAACATATCCCTATTAAATCTGTACCTATACAAATGAAAAGTACCATTAGACATGTGAAGGCCTAGAAAATAAAATGTTTTTGAATTTGCAGCGACCCTTACAATATGTGTCAAAGTGTATTCTTATTATATACCATGTTTTATTGGGTTTTAAGCATATTTTATTTTCAACATTTATGTTATTATAACACGTGTAATGAAATAATATATTTATTGATTGCATTAGTTCAAAAATTACACTATTGAAACACATAATAATGTAATTTTGGTAAGCCCAAAAAGTTGCAAATCCATTAGAAAGGAAGGCTTTCTAGGTTGTTGGCATTTAATACTCAACAAACATTCTATGATAAGGATTCATGTTTTGCCTCGCATTTTAGACATATTTAGCATGGGTATGATAAGACTGCATGTTGATTTTATGGAATGTGTTCTATGTTAACAAATTTATTTTTGGGTGTGAGAATGTTTAATTTGTAAATTCACCTTTGGAATCGATATTATAATGTCGAATGCATTTTGTCAAACTAGAGTGAATATGGGTAGTTATTACAAGTGTCAGAGACATGAACAATTGTGATGCATTTGGTCATTTACACATGACCACATCACAACCATCCACATGTTGGTGCTAGATTTGACCTCCACAATCCATCGATGCCTCCCTTCCATCAATGGTTTGCAATTGTATTCGATGTTAAAGCTATCTAAAGAATGTAATCAATTTTTTTAGTAGTTGGTATGGGTTGAGATCACAATGGATGAGGCAGCCAACATGATAGTGGTTGTGGTATGATATACAATGATGTTCTTTTATTGGGATGGAGTTGACATTGAACATAATATTTTAGATTTTACACAAATCCCTACACATAATTTTTAGGAGGGGATGGTTTTGGTTATAGATCTCGATGTTTTGAATAACAATATATGTTCTAAACCTAACAATGATGTTCTAGACAACAAAATTGAATAGGGTAATGGGAATGACATGTCCCCTCCTTACATTATAATGTTTGTTTCCTTTTTTGTTGTATTGCTTGCAAAATTGGGTTTCCTTTCATTTCCCTAGACTTTTCATCATTCATATATACTTGGAGCATTGTGACTTTACAAGGCACAAGATTGCTAAAATGGTCTAGATAGAGGTAATGATATACACAACTCACAGTGGATTTGACAATTTGTCATCCTTATCTCTGCCCCCCATTTACTGTCCACAAACAAACCATATTTAGAGTAAACCTAATCCACCTCCTCTCAAATAGTCGTCCACGCCTATAGTCAAACAAACTGTAATAGGGATTTAGAAGCATGTGGTCTTGTATGTAATGGCACAATGTAGTCAACCCATAGTTGCACCAAACACTACCCATGAAATCTTTGAATTTATATTGACCTTGATGCGTCATCCAATTTCATGAGATCGATGATGAGGACAATGAGGATGCAAGAGGTAGGGGAAATTCCCTGTAGTTGTGCCTTCTACTACACATACGAATCTCCCACATATGCTCTATGTAACTCTATGTTGATATCACTACATGTTACCTCATCTTTGAGATAATTAGTAAGCACGTACCCTAAATTATGAAGAAAAAAATTGGGTGGGGAATCATAGTTGGTTAATGATGATATATGATAATGATGACGATGACATGCCTCTCAATGTCATAGTTTTATATCACTCCCACTCAAACATGAGATGAATTATCTAGTGTTTGCATTATCATTTCAATTTGATGATGGGCATGTTGAGAGAACATCTTCCCATCCCTAATTCACAACCCACACCACCACGACCAAACTAATAAATCTCAAACGAGTACAAATATCGCCATGATAAGTAAACCGGACTATAATATTCAAACCCATCAACCAAATTATTATCTTCAAACTAATCAAATGAAGTATAATCTTCAAACCAATTAGTCAAATTATAATCCTCAAACTAAGGGTTACCTATTTAAAACCTTGAATGAGCTAGAGCATCGAAGGACCCAGAAGCTCATAGAAAAATTAAATTTCCACTTTTTCTAGTGCCTTAAACATTAATTAGGATGATATGCATTTCTGAATAGGAGTATCAATGATTGTGTCTTAAACACATAAGGGAAATGAATGGTTAAGGTTTTGTGCCAGTTATCATTAACAAACAATGTAAAACACTAATTATAAATGTGCATGAAATGAACTACATATGAGACACCAAATGTAGATTTTTCGTATCTAACATATGAAGATTTTGGGATTCAAACATATGTATTTTGAGTTATCTATATGTAGTGCCAAAAGGGACTCTATGATGTGACCAGTCATCCCGTGTCTCTACACGGTACATCAATAGGTGCCAATCAAAGACTAATTAACGTTATACTCTATTTGTCAACCAAATTAGCGAGGCAATCATGATAAGAGAAGTGTCAGGTCATGTGTTCAAACCTTAATGATAACATTGATAACAATGGTAAATTCAACGAAACAGTAACAAACATAGAAAAATTTCCTCATATAGATGTACCATGAAAATGCTTCAAATATGATGAGGGTTAAGAACATGAAATGTTGAGGAGGAAGTATCAAGTATAAATCCACAAGGAAAAATCTTGCATATTATATTTGTTATATCCTGGGAAAATGTAGAGAATGTCTTAATATAATGGTCTATAAAGATGGTGCAAAACCACCTCGTTGGTCAAGCTTTGTGGTGATGAAATTCAACTATTATATATCAACTCGACATGGGATGTCAAGCCCATTCTACATATCCCTATCTCTGAAGAGGCTTCATACATGCATAAGTGAACCCCCCTTAAATATATGTGTTCTCTAACTACCCACAAATCACAAGGGTTGACATTGCAAATAATAACTGTTGACATTGGCAGTATTGATCAACCACTCCTTTCCTTCGGAGATATCTCCAAAGTACGTTACCTCAATGAACTGTGCAACACCCCCCCTTTCTCCTTCAAATGATTGACAAAAATGGCATGTGGTTTTCATGTCCTTGGTCGTAAGAAAGAATAGGTTTGCATTGGTCCCCCTTACCCCTGAACTTATCCTCCCTTAAACCTCTTCTTCATCGCACTTCTCCCTCTTGTAATGTTTTGCTCCCTCAAATTTAACTTTGATGCATCCCCTTCAACGTCTCCATTAGATTATTCATGTGTGATTGCTAGTTTATAACCATGCCACTAGCCACAGCTAACATTAATGACTTAACCATTTTAGCAACTTATCTTACTTCAACATATTTAATAAACTATATAATTATAGGGAAGGTACTTAAAGTTGTACTCTTTCTCACTCTTTGAAATATAAACATTATAATCATTCATGTATCCCATATTACTTCAATAATTATAGAAGTAAGAGTCAATTTTAAATTTTGATAGCCATCCACATGTTTTTTGTTTTTGGTTTTGAGCCATAAAATTTATAATTCTTTGAGATTTCCATCTCCTACAATGTATAGATTTAATACATGATTATCATTTTTTTATATAAGATATATTAATAGATAAAAAGTACAATGGTTCTAAAAATAAGTTTTATGTTAAGTGATATGTTAATGAGTACAATTTGAGTAATGTATGAGTATATAGACATTTCTTTTAGTTGATCCTTTGAATTGGTATACCACATATTCATTTTTTAGTTGGAAATGTTATTTTGTTGCTTTTTTTAATTTTATTTTATAGTAACTTACATAGAAAATGATAACAAGTAGAGGTCGAAATGCATTATATAATTTATGGTTTTTTAAAACATTGCACATAATGGAATGATTAGAAATGGAGGTTGAAATGTATTTTAAGAGACAATTTCAATAATTTAGTATTTTTAGAGAATCCATTATTTTTATCGATAATAAATAGATGGAATAATCTATATTTGTAGATAATTTAATTACAAATAAAAAACCTTAAATTGTAAAACCATATTTTCATCAAACATAAATCTCTACTTGAGAGAGATTAGAAGAAGTCAAAATTTTGATCACTTACATTTACAAGTTAATTGCCATGTGATCAAATCCTGTAATGGTGTGATTGTGCCAAGAAAGCTTGAACCTCCATTTGAAAGAGGCTATAATAAGTAAATATTTTTAAATGTCATACCAATGTTTTGGTGTGGACTTATATTTACAAGTTAATTGTTTTTAGATTAAATCCCAATGGGAAATGGTATGTCTATATGAAGCAAGCTTAAACCTTAACTTAAAAGAGGCTATAACAAATCAAGATTTTGTATGTGCCTAATCAAACATCCCAGTTTATCAAAGGGCCCTTGGTCTCTCGGTGAAGTTGATTGGCTTGGAATGAGCCCACTAGGGATCAAGTCTTGCTGAGTGCAAGGCCTGGAGATACTCGACGCGGAGAGTCAAAAAGAGGATAGAGTCAGGATCGTTCCCTGGGTGACTTTGACGGATTGGATGTCCCCAGTGGTGGCTGCTTACTCAATATAGATATACACTTATAGTGTAAATCCACTCTATGTAATCCCCATTTTATCATGGGCAAATATGCCAATATCCATATCATCATTGGTTTCCAAACCAAAAAAAAAAAAACATCCCAATTTAATATTTTTATATGACTTAAATTAACAAACTAATTGACCCAAAATTTAATCCCAACAAAAAAAAAAATGACATATCTAAGCTAAACAAACTTGAACCTCAATTAAAAAGAAGGCAAACAAGCTTGAATCTCCCCAGAAGAGAGGCATGAGATCAAATCCCAACAATGTTTCTTTTTGACAAACTTAAACCTCTCAAATTCAAAATTTTGTTGAGTGCCTTACAAGTTTGATGATTTTATCAATCATATTCATCTCTGTACAATCAAAATCGCATAAATGTGCGCAAGTCTGTGTCCCCCATTTTTGGACGCCAACCGAGAAAAAGTACTCCTAACTTTAGTTTACTATGGGCCCTGTCTGTCAAATTTATAACGGAAATTAGGTGGAATAAGCTCCCACCAAGATTTCTCTGATATAATTAGTTTACAAAACAGCACCTCTTTTTCCCATTACTTTCCATGACACCACGGTCAAATTTCAAACCACACGAAAAATAGCGGCATTATTGACTCTGATATTCTCGCTCTTTTCCGACTCCATTTATACTTACCGCCGAAATCCCTTTTACCGAGTCGACCAACGTTCGAGTCGCACGGCGGTCATTTGAATTTTTGGGGTTCGCGGAAGAAACATGGAATTCAGACGAGAAATGAAGAAAATTAGGTATGGTCTGTCCATTCAAAATATGGTCAGTCGTACGACCGGTGAGCCCTGCCCAGTGCCGTGTGATGAAGGCGGGATTTTTTCTGTTATTTGACAGAAGATTGTACGTACCCCCTGAACATGACGAAGACGGTGACGGTGGGCATCCGTTAATCTGAACAGGGTTGGATTTGACGGCCTTTTATACGGTTTTAAAAAAATGATTTTAGCCGTAAAATACCTGCAGAATTTTGAAATAACTGTCATGTATGGCTTGCATATTTAAAATATGAGAGTTAATTTTTCATAATATAAATTTATATACAAACTAATTTATTATGCATAAACATATAAACAAACAATTAAATAAATAGAGAATTTTATAATATATATTCTATTAAAAATATATAAATAATACTATTTTGTAATTTTGTCTAGTAATATTAAAGGAATATTATCACATCAAATGGGTTGTGGTCCAACGATGTTGCTTAGTCATCCTGCAAGGTTCCAATTTGGTGGAATGGAATAAATGAAAAGCATACATGGCCATCACTTTAAATCATGTGTTGATCAAGTCCCCACAGAACTTCATGCACATATTGTTAGTAATTGTAGCCACATGCAACATCTCTTTCATCACGTCCTCCATTGGTAGGAACACTAATTAAATGAAGCCTCCACTCTTGTTGCATGTTATTTAAGTTAGCCTCCTCCTTTTGGGTTGCTTGGAAAGGTAAAGTGAGGCCCTTGCGAGTGAATGAAGATGCTTTGTGTCATCTTGTAGGACTAGAGACCAAACCACGTTGAAGAATAACATCTCATATAAATGAAATGGAGTAAGTCTTGTTTGTTGTTTGCAAAAGGATTTTTGAAAGGGTGTAAAGGAATAATAACATGTGGTACCATACATAGAGCCAAAACGCATTGCCATACGTAGTAGGCACCAAAGAAAAGATAACATACCTCCTCTCACCATGCATATTTTTTGCTATACATTCCACCATCCAAACGAGCCTAAAACACAATGATGTAAGCATTACCTCCAAACTTGCAATTAGAATGTAACCAACCAGAGTGCCTATTTAATGTACAAATAACCGTAGGCATAATATTAGCATGATACATACCAAAATTGAACAACAAAATCATGGTTAAGAGCCATAAACTGCTGAAAAAGCAACGAATTATAAGATGAAATGAAAGTGTTGTTTGTGAGTTAGATACAAATATCTACATAACCAGACATGTGTATACATATAATAAACACGCACACGCACACGTGCACGCATGCATGCACGCATGCATGCACGCATGCACGCACGCATGCACATGCACATGCAAGGGGGGATTAACCCCTACACAAATTAGGCAACTTCCTAGGGCGCCAACAGTTAGGAGGCACCAAAATCCAAAGATTTCTCTTATTACATGCTATTTTTATAACTTACAATTAAATCAATTTACGAATTGACCCATTTATCGATATCATTATATAGTAACATAAATTTCATGCATACACATATAAAAGTAATATAATATTAATTAACATAAATATCATGCATTGACATATAAAGGTATTCTTTATGTATTCGATGGGAAAAAAATATTAATTAAAATTGTGATAAAAGCATCCACTCTAATATTACCTAGGGCACGCCTAACCTTTAATTCATGTATATGTGTGACCCCACACACAAATATATAAAAATAATAAAATGCTTTATGTACATAAGTTGTAGTAGACTTTCCCAAAAAGGAATGTTGGAGCACATAAATTTTATTAGCTTGTTCGGTAACACATAATGTAGTGATCACCTTGATATTCTAGGAAACATCAAGGTGATCACTACATAACAGGGATATCTAACAACTGTAACTTCAAAGTCATCACGGTGCTTCAATATAATGTGTATAATCTGAAATAAACATACAAGAAACAAAAAGTTAGAAGTATAACACCAATTTTGAGGAAGAAATGCATATGATTACATAAGCTTTTATACGTGAACTGCTGAAATTCATGTCATGGAATTGCTTGTGAGTTGCTTTATTGCGAATGATTCAAAAAATGTATGCATCAAAATCAGGTTAAAGTAACTTCAACATGTCAATACATACGTTAAATTGAGGTTGTCTTACCTTATGTCCATCGTCCACATAAGTGGTGGTCTTTGCAATTTCTTTCTTCACTGTGTCTAAAATTGAATTGAGGCCATGCACATTTTTTCCCTCATCAGTAAATGTCATCTTGTTCTTTTGTCTCTCGTCTCTTCCACTCCATAAAACAACTCGTCAATTTTTACATTGTTATTTTTGCTATTACATAGTCAAATTAAGAGTCACATTTATCTTTTACACACCACCACCCATTTGTTGTAATGTATTGTTTCGTTGCTTGCATTTTTTAACCTTGCTTGATTTTTTTTGAAGAGAAATATCCAACTCTTACACAACAAATAAATACTAATGCATTCAAAGTTCACATGCATAAATTACAAAAAAATATCAGTTGAAATTTCTAATCCAAAATTCACCTCATCGAAACCTACAATCAATAACGGCTCTAAGTTTCCCTCGTCTTTCACGTGCCTTTCATGTTCCTCCTCATGCTGTAATGAAAAACATTTAGTTTAGAATAAATTGGAACACTGCAAAATTAAAAATTACACCCAAAAAAT
This sequence comes from Taxus chinensis, assembly GCA_019776745.2. Lineage (NCBI taxonomy): Eukaryota > Viridiplantae > Streptophyta > Pinopsida > Cupressales > Taxaceae > Taxus > Taxus chinensis. The sequence continues at coordinate 668,115,064 of CM034146.1, forward strand.
GTAATAAATTTGTATTTCACTATCTTTTTCTTCAACTATCTCCTATCTAACACTGACGATCTCCTCTTGCACCTCTTATTTAGAAACACACGTTTACATTTCCTAAACCTCTTTCTTGCTTCTTTTGATCAACATCCCAAACTTTTCTTTTCCATGACTCTTGCAAAGTCTAGCAATGACACAACTTTGTTGCAAGTCCATCCACCTCTTCAGCACTACATCTATGTTTTTCTCCCTTTGTTTCTTACAATTTTTCCATTTTTCTAGGAAATGCTTTGTATATTTTTTGGTAAACATATAGCCACATTTTTTTGGACGGGGAAAAGGGAATCCATGGGATTGTAACCTATGCAGGTTAAGCCTATGGAATTCGGTGAAATTCTTTCCCCTTAGCTCTGCACATGCATTGTACTCACAAAAATACAAAAAAATGGCCAATATCATGCTCCCTCCTATAATAAATAGGGACATATAAAATAATGTACAATAAAAAGGTTAAATACAAAATGAAACTATGCACAACCAACCATAATAATTAAATAACGACAATAAGTAAATGTAGACATAAAATCTATGCACTTGGGTACATTTCTAGGTCCTAAAGCATACTAATGTATATATGATTCCTAAGTAAGAAAACTAGAGGTTGAAAAATCATTTTTCCCTTTTAGATTTATCTCTTGCATTCTTATTGGCCTTACACATCTTATAGCTAAGCTTTGATGGAACTTGACTAATTTATCTTTTATGGCCTCAGACACTAGCGCGCAATTAGGACAGAAGCGCTCAGGCACTCTTGTCCCTCCTGGGCACTCTTGACCTTCTCTTTATCCTTCTTACTCTTTTGGGTCTCTTTTACTTCTTGGTCATCTTTTAGTACTTTGGGTTGGCCTTTCAGTTGTCAATTAGGAAATTCAAACAAGGAAATCATATATATACTTAGTTATTTCTCCTAAATCGTGGTGCTAAGCACTATAAACATTATCTATCATCATTGCATCAAGGAACAAGAGCATTTCAAAGGAATTCATCTAGCACACTCATTTAAGGGACATGGGCTGCATCAATCTACATACACAACACAAGAGGGGAATTTTATTCTATTCCATATCACATGTATTTGCATACTTAAAGCAATCTAGATCTAGCCCGCTATCATAGTGCAACTTACACAAGGGCAACCTAGGGCATCAATACACACACATACACACACATACACACATAACTACATAGAATCTAAGATGTAGTGCAACACTAAGTCGTAAAATCACTCTTCAGGTGACCATCGAGGTCAATCTGACTCCACATTCTGCATCTTTTTTTATTAAATTTGATTTGGTTTGTGGACATGTGTAGGTATATATATGTTTTGCAAGTTACAGATACAACTAGAGACATTGCAGTGAAACTAGAGCGAAAAAATAAGATTAACAACGAAGCTCTTCCAAGCTAGAAAAAACCAGAACCTAAGCATCTGAGTGGACACTAATGCCTAGTTCAATCACTAGCGTCCAGGCATCCTGTCCTCCCATGAGCACTTCTGCCATGTGTATTTTTTGAGTTCCAGAACCCTCAATGATCCTTGACGATATCATTTCTAGTCTGTTTCAGTAGTTACTCGGTCCAGATGACCTCCAGGCTACGCGAAATCAACGAAGTCATCTTCCCTCTCTCATTTGCTTAGGGTTTCATATCTTTGCATGCTTATTGCTTGTGTCTTAATGTATTTTATTATCATAATATCATTAGTTACAATAGTTACTATGAAATAAAGGTTTTTAATTCAATTTAGATTAAATCAATAAATGCTACAATATATTGTTTTTACCTATGTTGCGAAAATTTACTCGTCCTCATCAATCAATCTTTCTCCTCATCTACTATAGAAATTTATTCTTCTTCAATCAAAACCTCCTCCTATGCACAATATTAACCTCCTCTACATCTTTCTGAGCATTCACATCCTCCTTCAATCGTCAATACACAATAAAATTGTCACTACAACATGTCTATATGAATGTAGGTCTCACAAACATACCGAATCTGAAAAAGATATAATGAGGTCCATTTTAGAAGGATCCGAGGACGAAATGATGTCCTTTTGAACTTAATAACCCCTACCTCCTACTTTAAATAAGATAAACACAATTTTTTAGGAATATTTCTATATAAATTGGGAAAGCATTCAACATCGTAACACTTAATTGAAAGACATTCATATTTACTGAGGAAGAAGCAGATATCATGTGAGACAACATCTTCTATACATACATCATCGTAGATGTTCCCACAACATCCTCTTAACAAACACATAAGACAAATTATTGATACATATATTTCAATCAGTTAGTATATACGTGTTCAAAACAAAATATCAATACTATGAACTGATAATTCAATATTATTATATATATCATTATTGCTTAGCGTACAAGATTCCACAACAATATTCGCATCTGAAACATGAAGACCTCCTCACTAGAAATGCATCCACATCCTATTCGAAAAAAACATAAAACGAAATTTCGAAGCGTCTCTATTGACAAATCCATCAGCAAAACATACACGCATAATAAGACTTGTCACTTAATTGAAAGGTGTTGATAATTACCGAGGAAGAAGAGGATGTGTGAGATGACATCATCTATGTAGCATCATCATTGATAATCCATGGCATCCTATTAACAAACAAGGGACAAACATTTACACAAATATTATAATCACTTGTAAATACTTGATCAAAGAAAAATATCATTACCATTAACGGACGATTCAATCGTTCTCACTTACTAGACGAGATTTGGAGAAAATATTTCCAGCCATCATGAAACACATGGATCTCTTCTTGAAAACATTTCAACATCCTGTTTGAAAGCAAAACTTCAAATAAGTTAAATTCATCTGTATTGAAAAATATATTGAGAAAACATACATGAAAAATAATAATTAATTAAAAGTTGTTGATAATTAACGAGGAAGAAGAGGCTCCTACGTGAGATGACATCGTCTGTGTAGGCATCATCATTGATGTCTTCATGAAATCTTGTTAACAAAAAGGGACAAATATAGACACAAATATTTCAAGTTTTTGCAAATAATCGTGTAAAGAAAAATATCTTAACAATGAATTGCTAATTCCATAGTTATTACGTACTGAATGAGATTCAATGAAAATATTTGCAGTCATTGTGAAATGCGTAAATCTCATCACTAGCAACATAGCCAGATCTTGCTCAAAAGTAAACTATCAAATAAGTTCAAAATGTTTGCATTGAAAAAACTATTGAGAAAGTATAACAACACAACATTAAATTGAAAGACATTGATTCTTACTGATGAAGAAGGGAATGCAAAAAACACAACACATAAATTTTCAATGTGCTCACCATAATCTCACATAATCTTATCCATTCGATACATGTTTACCACAATCATATTTATTATCTAACATTTCACATAAATATGATATATACCATATATCTATTCACATATTATACATGACATATTTAAAACCAACAATATGAGTTATACAACACCTACAAAAAAGTGTCAAAACCATAAAAAAAAGGTTAATCTACAATTTGATGTCACATACATAGATCAAATATGAATAACTCAACTTTTTTTTAATACAATACTGATTTGGCGATATTACAAATGTTTTGATATCAAGCACTAACAAACTTTCCATTTCATCATTTATAGTGGCCTTATACTATTCACATGCATCTAGCCTACCTCTATTTACCTTTACATGTATATATGAACATTTAAAATTAAATATGCACACTTAATGGCTCCAAGTCGTAGGGAGTTGATAACAACATTATTACATTCCCACACATAAGCCATTTGATTCACAACAAGAAAATTGTGAGAAAACACATAAATGTTTCCATCCTTGAGACATTTTTCTTCCTCGAGCCTACCTATCAAAGTCTTGTATTTGTCCTGGTGGTGTGTTGTTGTGGAATTCCCCACAATTATGAATTATGCCTCTCTTAGTTTTCTTGTTGTCATTAGGGTCATAAATAATGAATTATGAGTATGCAATTTTTTTTTGTATTTCAAACTCTACGAATTTCCAATCTCCAAATGGAAACCATATCTGTATGATAATTGAAAAAGCACATGTATAGTAAATTATATAACATATATAAAATAAGTCATATATGCCACGTGGATATGTAATTAGCTACAACTATCTAATGCTACAAGTATCTAATACTACTTGAAATGTAAATCAATAAAGATTTCGAACAATTCATTTTAAATTACATTCCCTTGCCTCTCCCTTTATTGTTGAAAAGATAGTCTAACGAAATAGATAAACATAGTGAATGAAGGCATTTTTGAGTTAGGATGTAATATTTGTGCATAAGTGTGTGTGGTAAACACACATTGTTTAAATGCAAATCAATCATGACTTCAAACAATTACATTCCCTTGCCTCTCCCATTATCGTTGAAAAAATAGTCTAATGAAACAAATAAACATAATGAATGTAGGCATTTTTGAGTTAGGATGTAATATTTGTGCATAGGTGTGTGTGTGTGTGTGTGTGTGTGTGTGTGTGTGTGTGTGTGTGTGTGTGTGTGTGTGTGTGTGTGTGTGTGTGTGTGTGTGTGTGTGTGTGTGTGTGTGTGTGTGTGTGTGTGTGTGTGTGTGTGTGTGTGTGTGTTTGTGTGGTAAACACACATTGTTTACCACTATACACTGGAACTATTTAAATGGTTATTATAATTTTTATGTCCTTCATTAACCATGATGGACTACCATACATACACCATACATTAAGAAACCGTAACATACACCCTTACATAATTCATGCATCGTCCTAATTTTGTGGGCACTCTTTACTGAGTTGGTAGATGAATACGTGACAGAAAACTCTGCAGGCTTGATCATGGATAGGTTGTATAACATGGTATTACCCCACAAAAAAATAACATTGATGTGACATGATGGAGGGCAAAGAGAATCATTAATTGTTAATTTGAAAGGTAAACATCAAGTATAACTGTCAAACCAAAACCATGCCCAAATTTGAAATTTATTACATGCTAAAATCAACTGTCAAAGGCAGGAAAATCACAATAACTACATTATGATCATAAGATGGTATGTAAGATTTGTGTTTTCTTATGTCTCGTATGTGTGTATGAGGGAATCCTATCACAAGAATACATAACACAAGATACACCCACATACACATAAGAGGCATAAAAACATAAATCTTACATATCATGTCATGATCACATCCAGTCTAAGGTGGTAGCCACGATTAGGACATGATGCATGCATATACTATAAGTGAGTATGTTATGTTTTAAATTATGTTTTATTATATGTATATAGGAGCATCTTGGTGCCAGAGGAGTATCTCGATACTATAGTAACTCGCCAAAATGAAGTACCACTTCCTTCAATGCATTATCTTGGGATAGTTGGAACAACTAATATAATACATGAGTTCATGAATGATTATAATTATATAATTACTATCTAACATGTACGTGTATTAATTTACTTATATTTTATATTGGATGTCATGTATATGTGTAGCACCTGTTATGAACTCCACCTTTTGCCTAAAGCCAAACACTATAATCCTTCCTACCCAATTTCATCAATAACAATATCCTTCAAATATTGCTTTTAGCAGATTAGGAGGGTGGGTATTTTTCCCTTTGTGCCCAAATACTACAACAATAATAGTATCCTTTCAAACCTTTGAGCTCCACCTTTTTCATAAAGCATAAAAAATCACCAAAAACATATTAACTATCCATTAGGACGGTGAGGAACTTATATAATGATACCAATGTTTGTGTTTATTGTCCCCAACCGTCAATGATTAAATTTGTTTGATTTTTTCTAGGATGATATTAAGAGGGCTCTGACCTCAACTAGTTATTAATTGCCTTACACAATGTTAAAAGGTTGAAGAAGAAAAACACCTAAAACAAATGGAGACAAAAATAATAATTAGCACCTGATTTTCAAGTTTCTAATTAAAAAAATAAATTTATTGTTGAACAAATCTTCATGTTATTTTATTTTTCATTTCAAAAAGTAAGTTTCAAATTGTTATATGTTGCGAATACAATAATAAAATACGAGAAGCCATTATACTAACACGATTAAAAAAAAAAAAAAACCTCAGAAATTTATGTCTCCTCATAAATTGATGCAAAAATAATAATGTAGCAACTATCTTGTGGCCATTGTGCCATTTTGTATATGTGGCCACAAAATTTTCCACGAGAAATTCATATGTTATGTGCCAGTGAAAGTTATTCATGATACTGCTGCAAGTACTACAAACAGAGGTGTAAAAATTTATAAACTAATACTATATTTATGAATTTAAATTCCATATTGCACTATAGAAAATGGTCATAGTAAGTGTTCACTTATCATTTTGTTTAAAATTAGCAAATTCAATTTCTGTACAAAATTCTTATTGGAAAAAATATGTTAGTGGGAAAACTCTCAACCCCTCTATTTAAAAAGTAGTGGAAGAATATAAAATGGTAGAAGATTTTATTCTCACTACAGAATTGATGTAGATTGTAGAATTATGGAATTGAAAAATCAAAAAAAAATTGTTTGGTTTATTTGTTATATTAGCAGATGTACTATAGGGAAGTGAAGTTTGGGGCAATAACGTGTAAGATCTACAATAGAGGTAAATAGAGAGAATCCAAAAATATTCTATCACAAACAAGCTCAAAGTCAAAACATTAGATTGTATGAAACCCTATGAGCTAAAACATGTACCTTCCCGTTGGAGGTATCGGTGATGACTGGGATGTTAGGTTATTTAAAAAAAACACAAAATATAAAGACACATTGCTGTCCCAAAACAGTGATAGAGGAAGAGTTTAACCAAAGGAAAAACACATGAATGGAATAAAACAAGTAATTGAGTAAATGAGACATTCACATGCAAAAATTTTTAAACACTGACGAGAAAATATAAAAATATGCAAGAGAGAAATTCAAGATAACCATGTAAAAAACAGCTTCAACACAAAATTATATTATATTTAAAAACTAACATACATCAAATTTATTTATTTTATTGAATTTTTTATTTATTAAACAAATAAATAAATTATGTCTATCATGATTTTTTTTTTTAAGTTAGAATGATTGTATGTTTACAATTATAATTTAGTCTTCAACAAATTTTTGTAGAAAAGCTTTCTTCCTCTTCAAAAATAACAAAACTATTCTTCACTCCGACTCTTGACATTCCAGTGAATCAACCAAACTCATAACGTAGGAAGTTAATCTATAAATTTTAGTTAATGGGTGACACATTTGCAGGAGTCCACACAGCTAAAAGCCCTTGGTAAGTATAGGACTCCCAAGATGCCTGTGAAGCCAAGGCTCCCACAGATCATGAAACTTTATTTTGATGGAGCGAGTAAGAATAACCCAGGTATTTCTGCTGCAGGATGGCTGCTCAAGAGCCCCCAAGGTCACACTCTAATCAGAAGTAGCAAATTCATAGGAGAATATTGCAGTGCTGAAGTTGCAGAATATGAGGCTTTCATGCATGGACTCAAAGATGCTCTTCTTGCTGGTTATCGACATTTTCATGCATTCGGGGACTCTATGCTTGTTTGCAATCAGGTATAAACTAGTATAGATATCTTAAATAAATCTATCTAAAATATGTCAAGAAATATCAATTATGAGGCACTTATCTAATTATACAATAATACAAGGGTAATATAAGTATATCAAAAAATAACAATTAAAATTAAATATAATAAATGTATCTATATGAAATAAACCAATAGATATCGATTTCCTATTGATTTGTGGCAAATGATTCAAACATTTCTGCATGATATTACTATTTTTTTATTGATTTATCCAAGAAACAAGATACATGACAGTCAAATGAATGTCAAATTTAATGTCGTGAATTAAATTAAACAGTGCACTCTATTACAAACTTGCCTGCCATTGTAAGAACGCCTCCACGTAATTAAATTATGTTTGTCCATAATTTAAAAAAAAAAAACCATTTATTTTTAATTAAATAGATTTAATATTAAAATAATGTATATTATGATATAAAATTATTCATAAATAGATGTTACGTTAAAGTTTTTATTTTGTAAATCATCATTATTGATTTTCCGAGTTGTGCTTGTTTGAAGCTTGCAGGAAAATATGAAGTGAAACCTGGGTTGAGTCATCTCTACAACAGAGCTGGGAAAGTAATAAGCGAATGCGAGACTTTTGCAATATCTCATATACGAAGAGAATTAAACAAGGAAACCGATGCTCTTGCCAATGAAGCTATCAGGCGATTTAGATTGAGAAAAAAAATTCAGTTAGAATTATTCAACATTGTTTGAGGAATATATGTATTTCTTTTATACTAATGAAATAGTGAAAGGTTTTATTAACGTCTAATCAACCAAAGACTTATTTTCATTTTTTTAAAATGGAATATTCATTCATATTCTTACCAGTATTACAAATTATTTATTCTTTCTATACTGTTAAATCTTTTATTATAAATCTTAATCTAAATAATAATAATAATAATAATTAAAATACCACTATTTTATCAAATCCTGTATTCTTTGTGCAAAGCTTATTGACATTTATTGCTGTTATGCCAAAAATGGTGTTGCACTTCAATCTAGTATTTAATTCAACTAACAATTGGATGCGAAATGTACGATGGAGACACTGAAGGAGATGGATTGAAGAATTAAAAGTTGAGGGAGCGAAAAATCAAAAGAGGATGAAGGATAATAAAGAAGGGGTTTGAGGGAGGAGAAGTATAAGGGCGGGGAAAATGATGTGGGGAACCACTACAAAACTCTTCTTTCCTACAATCACATGTCATTTTTGTCAATCCTTTGAAGGAGAAAAGGGGTGCGGTGTGCAAGTCTTTGAGGAAAAGTATTTTGGAGATAACTCTAAATGCAGAGAGTGGTCCATCAATATTGTCAATGTCAATAGTTGTTAATAATTTCAGACCTTGTGTTTATTGAGTGTTTGGAACACACGTAAATGTAAGGGGAATTCACTTGCATGTCTCATGAGACACTTTAGAGATAGGGATATGCGGAGTGGACTTGACATCCTAGAGTAGTGAATTCATGCACAATTGCAATAGGGTTTCTCTCTAGCTATCAAGGAAATGAATAGGGTTTCCATTTTTGTTCCAAGTTAAAAAAGCGGAAAATCCAACAGGTTACTGTTTCGAAACCCAATCGTAATGTTTTCTCCTTGTAACACTTGGTTTCCCCCCTTTTCAGTTGTAAGCTCAAGTAATTGTAGGAAAGTAGGAAATGTGTAAACAACCATCTCTAATTAAAAATTACAAATCTTTTCCCCAGTGGGCAAATGAATGTTAGAACATGGTATTGGTTGGTCTTGATCCTCCTCCATACTTTCGCCGTACAGTTGGTGGAGACAATGAAAATAAAAATGCTAGGACTGATGGTCCTAGAATTGACGAACCCAAATACAACAAAACATGTTTCTTGTTCATTTTCAACAAAGAAATGATGCCAACGTCCTTCATCCATGGGCACAATCTATAATTTGATTGGTAGGAAGGACAACTATTCTTGGCATGTGCCGAGGGTTGTTCGCTGGCAGCGGTAGCATGAGGACCAATATAAAATGGGATTTGTTATTTTGGATTTAAATTTTTTTAGCGTCAAGGTTCTCAATTGGATGACATTTAATTTGTTACATAAGACGAAGAAATGAAAGGAAAGTTGGAAATAAAAAGGTGGGAATTAAAATCCTCCATGTCCAACACCTATTCATAGATCAAATTGTTCCTACCCAAATAATACGTGTTGTTTGTGCTCCAATTTATCATATCGATCTCACTTGCATTAAAATTCATCGTTAATTGAGCCCCTCTAGTTTAAGCTTGAGTAATTATGGGAAAACAGGTGATGCATGAACAATCATCGATAATTGAACCATGATTAGTCATATAAGTGGTAGGTAGATTCCCTTTCATTAGTGATCTATAAAAGGTATTCTTTGTTATATTATCAATATAACTTTGTCTAAAATGACACTACAATAAGAGGAGCTACTTTAATTGAATAGTACATTTATTTCTCCTAGATGTAGAAAATATTTCATAATTATGACGAGTTCCAATATGGTAATCAGGATATTTTCATTCTCCAAAATGTCCCGTAACCTTTAATCAATTTTGTGCTTCGATATAATTTCTTAGAGCAAGCACTATAGATTGTTTCCAATACTCAACATCTTAATCGAACCAAGCCTCCACAATTTTAGGATCTCCTTGTTGAATTACTTGTTCTCCTCCATCGAGATAGGTCAACTTGGAAAATTATTCTTCCTTTAGTACTGAACTTGAGAGTTTCCCACCTCACACAAATCAATTCACTATTCTTGTTATGATCCTCATGTGTGGATTTCACTAACGCCTCGAGGTTTTGGTGTAACGGTTCGTTACATTTGGTATCAGATCAACCACCCATGTTCAAATCCCACTCGGTTGGTTACGTCATGTAGCCGGGGCCCATGGGGTGCCTAAACGTCGGTGAAGCGAGGCTCGTACGTATGGGAGTGCTGGCACAAACCTAGCCCGAGTCGGGCTCTACGGAAGCGTGGTGGGATGTTATGATCCTCATGTAAGCCCCCTATCTATATATGTCCAATGAAACTCCATACATACCCACCTCCCACCATGTAGGGTAGTGGGATATGGATAGGAGACCCAATTATATTCTATATAGATCTGATTCTTTTGTGATTATACCATTAGATATGGAATAGCTCGACTCTTCTCTTTGATTTAACCTGTGGAGATACCAATCTAGTTGTTCCACTTATCAAATAGAAACTAGAGACAATTGGAAAGGGAGGAATCATCCACCACCTTGAGCTTGGGGTTGGGGAGTGTGCTCCTCTATTGGGGTGCCCCCAGATATCTATATGGGGTTGGGGTGTCCCCTCCCCCCCTGTGTGTGTGTACATACACACACACAAATATATATATATATATATATATATATATATGTATATGGGGTTGTTGTTTCTTACCCCCCCAAAAAACTCTATTTTCTTGAATGATAAGAACCTTGCATATAATAAATCAGTAAACAACATAAGATAACAAAACACAATAGATATGGGGGCCAAGATGCCCTAATATGCAATATATTCATAATAATACCCTTAAGGTAGGGTAACACCATACAATTCTCCTTAAGGAAGGAGTAAATCCACAATATCCTAAGATGAGAATCCACTTCGAGGGGGACACCTCCAATATACCTCTACCAAGTAGAAGAATCAATTCATGCATCCATGACATCCTCATAATGATACTCACATCCTTTAAATAGGATGGGTAACACCTAATCCCAATGTAGGCTGACTCATTACCCAATATAACTAATTCATATGTGAGCCCATATAACTAATTGTATGTGTGCCACATGTCGGCATCTCCATCAACCTATGTACATTATAATATTATATCCCATGTGAAGCCATACATATAAATAAGGGGATGCGTGCCACATGTCGACATCTCCATCAACCCATGTTTGCTGCCCTTATGTGGCCTAACATAACTCCGTGATATTTTCCTCTCATGATGATGTGGGTGTCTATATGGTGTAACCTTAGTATGCTCAACCTTATCAATCTTTTCCTCTTCCAACTTGTTTGTTATTTATTTTTTCTCTTGAGTAGAGAAATTATTTTTGACTTTTTCATCATGTTCTTCATCATCTACTTCTGATTCATCCTTATTCCCTTCTTCACCATCTCCAAATTTGTCTTCATGATCTAATTTTACATTACTTTTTTCTTTGCTAAGTGTGATATCTCACGATGTAATTTTCTTTCTCTTATACCAGAATTTCATGAATTTATTTTGCACATTAATATTGATTGTTCCTAATGTCTCTAACCAAGGATATCCAAGAATAATATCCATACCATCCATATCTAAAGCATAAAAATCTTAATGTAAAACATATTTATCCATATAAATCTTCAAATCTTCAAAAACTTGAATATGCTTACCATCTATTTGAGATTCCTCGATATGCTTTGCTTGAACATGTAGTTGTTGAGCTACATCCATATTGATGAAGTTATATTTGTTGCTAGGGTTTATGTAAAAAAGTACCTTTTTCCTTTGAATGTGCCCTTCAAACTGAAATATTGAAGCTTCCTTCCTTGGAGATGCATTATTTGAAGTTGTATCTCGATTTGTTGTCTCTCCTTCCAAATCCTGTGTAGCAGCTTCAACCTCAACATTTTTTTCTTCTTTTTCTTCTTCTTCTTCTTCTTCTTCTTCTTCTTCTTCTTCTTCTTCTTCTTCTTCTGATATCTCATTTTCCTCACTATTACCATTAAATTCTTCTACTTCCTCCTGCTTTTCTTCTTTTGTTTCTCATCTGTCCATGAAAACTTGTTCCAGTTCCTCCAAAGACCAATTAGACTTTTCCTTTTCTAACTCAGAAAACCAAATATGTGCAGGGCCACTAATCCACAACTTGAAGAGCCAAATATTTGATGGTTGAGATAATTTATCCCTAAATTTGTTCCACCATTCTCTAGCATCAATCCTATTATCTCCAAAAAAAGTTACCATCCCCATGATCCACCAAACTAGGTTTTAGGAATAGACACTTTTGATCAAAACTTATTCTAACCATTTTGGCTAAAATTCGGACAAAAATCAGAAATCATAGAATAAAAATCCCAATTTAATTTTTGATAGGTTTCTGAAAATGTAAGAAATTCAAGAAAATTCCTCAAATTGCGGCCTGAGAAGCAAAATATTGAAAAAACATAAAACTGCAATATAAATATGGAAAAATAGATCCAAAAATTCTGAAATTTCAGTGGTATCACCTTTAAATATATTCACATCAACACCAAAAATTTAATTTCCTAATTCGGCATTATTCAGAAGATATAGATGATGAAACCTTAGAATTAGGGTTTTAACCCTAAAATGGACATATCTTTCACAAATCAAATCCAAAAAATATGAAATTTTGAGGGAAGATCACTTGAATTATGTATCCAATCCCCAAAAATAATATCTGAAAAATTTCAAGTCTATCTCAAGATATAGCCAAATCACAAAAATTAGGGTTTCATCCCACAAATTACTCAAATCGCTGCTCTGATACCACTTGATAAGAACTTTGCATATAATAAAGCAATAAATTGCATAATATAGCACAAAATGAGATATATGGGGGTCCAAGATGCCAAAACAATCAATATATGTAGAATAATACCCTTAAGGTAGGGCAACACCATACAATGCTCCTTAAGGAATGAGTAACTCCACAATCTCCCAAGATGGGAATCCACTTCGAGGGGAAACCTCCAATATATCTCTACCAAGTAGAATAATCAAATCATACATCCATGACATCCTCATAATGATACTCGCATCCTTTAAATAGCATGAGTAACACCTAATCCCACTCTAGGCCGACTCATTACCCGATATAACTAATTCATATGTGAGCCCATATAAGTAAGGGGATGTGTGCCACATGTCGGCATCTCCATCAACCCATATACATTATAATATTATATCCCATGTGAACCCATACATATAACTAAGGGTATGTGTGCCACATGTCGGCATCTCCATCAACCCATATGCATTATAATATCATATCCCAAGGTACATAACATTGAATGCCTCGCTATGCCCCTATATATATATAGATATTGTTCCCCTTCCAGACGAATTTAACTTCATTTGGTTTTCCAACAAGCAAAGAGAAAATATAGGGTAAGTTGAATTTGAGCATGATCGGGCCCCTCTCTCCATAACTATTTAGTTGCTCATCTTCTATTATACCCTCCCCTCTATTATATTATATACTCCAAAACCTTGTATATGTCACTGTGTCTAATTTTTGTGCAATGGATAATGAATAAAGTAATCATGTCCCTCGTATTATACTCTAAAATATGTCATCTATATATGTATTTGTATCATAATTATATAAATGTATGTAAGAGTATGAAATTGTAGGAATTTCCCCTCGGGTTGGGAATGTCCAGTAGGGGTCCAAACCCTAGTATTGTCTTGACTTGATTTGTACGTTTTTGGATAATGTGAACTGTATCATTTTTGTACATGTAACTATTTCTAAGGATCTATGCCCTATGAAAATTTGTGTAGGGTCTTGTAATCTACATGTACTATATTTAGATGTATAATATATCCCAATGAATACCCTCTCTTTTGAGGTGCACGTGATAAAGTATTTGAGCACATAACTCAAAATAAATTATGTGCACACATATTAAATAAATCTAATGATTTTCATTGGATCACATGGAAACTATATTGGTGCCCTCCATAGGGATTTGATTCTTGCAAAAAAATTGTGCATGGTAGAGACCATGACACATAAAGCAATACATAATATGAAACAAATAATAGTTGTAATAGTAATCACATTCTAGGGATTTAAAAAAAGTGAAAAGGAAAATAAATAGCCAATCCAATCAACATAAGCAATAGTATGGAGAAGATTCAAATTAATTTATTGAGACATAAACATGGGACACTTATAATATCACAAGACAAGCATAATGAAGACACACATGTCATATACAAAGAAATGCACTCAAATAAGACAACCATAAAACCAAAAATATGGGACACATGTGGTGTTAAAAGATAATTAAGACACAGAGGTTTTATACAATGTGTAAGCAAGTAGCCGATTAAGTAACTAAGAAATAAATATAGCAATCAAGTATAGAAAATAGTAGTGATGTAACACATATAGAATAATATAGATTAGTGTTGCATTAGACAAATGTGTTAGCCCTTCTAGCCCAAATCTAGCATATAGACAATATAAGTAATTGAGCATAATGAAGAAGTGTAAATAACTTATATGAAACAATAACACCTATATAGTTTAGGAGAATCCCCCAAATTATCAACATCACTGCAAAGGGAATATGATGACACTTTTCATCGTGTATTAATATGTGTATTAACAACATCAAGCTCAACATACCTCACGAATGTATGTGTGTAAAGAGTATATAGAAAAATATGATATCTATTATACCAATATGACAAACAACATATGTAAAGGAAAAAGATAGCCAATCAAGTCATGTATAGATCTTGATTTTGTTTTTTTTATAAATATATGGATGTTTTTGTATTATGTGAGTATTTGAATGGTTTTTGTATTTTTGAAAATAGTTATTTATAGGAAAGGGGTAACAAATGAGATACCAAATATTGTGATAAAGAGGAAATCAAGTAAGTGTTGGAGACATATGCCATAATATAAAATCATGAAAAATAGGAGCTGAAGGAAAGGTATGAAACCACAACTGATCATAACATGTTAAATATGGAATATCAAGAGACTTAACAGGGAGAGATACAAGGGAATATTCTAGCTATAATATCTACATAAAATATTTGAATTAATATAAATAGTTGTAGGCTCACACAATATATCACATGTAGTAGGTATAGCTATATGATAAGAAATGTTCATTAGAGGGTGACCATCCTTGTATTATATATCTATAGACACGGGGAGTTCACTTAGTAAAAGTATGGTATAGCATGTTCATTTGAAGGTTATTAAAGAGTACCCTTAATGCTATTTTTTTAATCTTTATTTATTTAATTGATAATACCCCCTCCCATTATATTATTAGAATGAAAGTACCCCCTATTTTTTCAAAGTACCTTACTTACCCATTTTCCATTACAATTTTATGTACCCCTTTTTATTTCTACCCTAATCTATACAACAAAAAATATATCATATTTCTCACTCAATTCTTATTTTGTTTTTCTTTCGAAAAAGAGTTTGAATCCATTTAAGAGCTATTACCAATTACCTTATAAATGTTAAGCTTTAATCATTTATCAATAGTTCTTTAAATAATTAAGATGGTGAAATAATATCACTTGTGTTGAAAATCATACTCAATCCTAGTTTTCTAGCATCTTATTATTTCTTGGTTAAGAATATATTAAATGAGATTTCTTCATTCAAGAAGAGATTATAATTTAACTTTATGACCACACTCCTTTTGCAATTTTAAGGTATTTAGTTTTAAAAATAAGGGTTCAATTTTTTAGTTTTATATTAAAATTAAACCTCCATATCCTTTGGCCCACTTCTTTAACCTACCCTCAATACCTAATTCAAAATATTAATAAAGTAAACCCTTTCACCCCCTCATATCTACCAGTATATTGAATTTTATTTTATCAATTTTAACTACCTCAATATGAATGAACATGTTAGGATATTGCCTAGCTAATGAACCCCCCATGTCTATAGAGCCCCATCTACTAGTATCATACAAATTGAGTGTGTCATTATTAGGATTAGTGAAGAAGAAATGATATATCATTAATGTCATTAGAGGTATATTGAGACTTAGGCTAAGTATTATATTTAAATACCAAATATACATGCACTATAGATGTAGAAATGGTAGAATTAAGATATGGAACACTAGATAGAAAGAGCATATACCTCACACACGTTCATGAGGGAGTTAGGTAAAAATCGAACTTGGAACATCCAATTTAATAGGGAGAGGCCCCACCAATGCACTGTAGCCAATTTCTAGAAAAAATTAGCCCCTCACTAACTAAATTGACCCCCTGTGAACGTGCACGAGGGGTTAGGCAAAACACACTAGATATATTTTTAAAAATAAGGGGTTTAACACCACTTGGAGGAGTGAGAGACACATAATCTAGATACACATTTAAATAATGTCCAATAGTATTAGTAACATTAGGAGTAAAATCATCCACTGTAAAATGTTGAAGTGAATTAATCGACCACATATTCAATGTTAGAAGTGGCCATAGTAGTAACATGAGAAGGATATTCAAGTGTATCATTTGTAATTGGAGTACCCATGATAGTAACAAGAAACATATAATTTGAGGAAAAAAATTGTATTGTATAAAAAGGATTAGGGTCTCTAAGTAAAACATGGAAGGTTCCTTTATAAGGTAATATTAAGCAAACTGAAAAAAGATACCACACACATGATATTTATCCAAGGTTACCCCAAAATATTGTAATAATGATCATTAAGCATGGTGTGACAGATAGTAGCCAAGGTTTTTGGATCCACAATAATGTATAATATAAATTTCGTAAGTGCACTCTCGAGGACCTTATTGTTATCAATAAAGAATGTAATAAATGAAGTAGGTTTGGTAATAGGTATACCCACCTTATTAAGAGAAGAGATGGTGTAGAAATTGAGAGGAGATATATAAGTGATGATTATATTCCTACCACACATTGGGATACCACTACTTGAGTATAACAAGGAGAATCATGGGAGGTGGGTTAATCCATACGAGAAATACAAATAATGACACCAATAAAGAATGATAAACCCTAAGATAACTAGAATGTGATATATTTTCATAAAGGTAAGGTTCATAAAATGTTTTAACTATTTCCTTATTAGCTAGGGGAATTAATGAATTAAGAACAAGTTAAATAATGTTACACGATGATTATTGTGTATTAATAAATAAAATTATACATACAAACTCATAATAAAGCATTAATACTTGCAACTATGCTAGAATGATATGAAATTTTCTATAAACACACAAAGATATAATAAATTAGTTGCATAAGGTGGTAGAGAGCTGATCTAGGTATGTAAGCTAGATGAAATTACTATTATGAATCTAGAAATTATTTTCGTCTCAAACTAGAACTAGAAACTACTATAGCATAGGAAAATACAACTATTTTATGGTGTTGATTTCTTCGATATGATATTGGAGCTGTGCACAATGGGTTTGTACAAATTTTTCTTCCCTTTAGTTTCCTAAAATTGGGTGTCATTTTCTATTGTTGGGGCTCGCACAACATTGTCATCACCTATAATAACTTGGTAACAAGTATAAAACCTAGATACGCGTAGCAAATTTCATGAAATTATTAGATAACTAAAAGGAAACTAATGTGTTAGTGAGGCTGGATTAACCTTGGTATTCAACCCTCCCTGAACCAATCAAAGTGGTGCACTACATACCCTCAAGTGGGAGAAATTATCATGTAGTTATTAGAGTGTAGGTGTAAGTTTGCATGCATATATATTTTGAACCCCTATTGGTTTCCTCATGTCTCTTGAAACAAAGATAGTGGGATAACTATAGAGTAGAGAATGTACCCAATGCGGTAGTACTGTTATGTGGTGTTCTTTAGATTCTTAGACTATCCATTTTTTTTATATTGAATACATGTGACAATGCTTGGAGTGACTACATCTTGAGCTAATTGTAGACACCTAAAACTGGCTACCCAATTTAGTGTCCCCCACGTGCATTTGCCTTCTCGGGTAACCTGGGGCATGTTTATATCACCACTTCTCCCTTAGGGTATTATTTAATATTTGATTTAAACATATATCCTAAGTTTATTTCACCCCATTATGTTTTACCCATAGATAATTAAATATTAACTATTTAATTATACTTTTTACATATATCTTAACCACTTATCTACCACATATCAATTCCTAACCTCCCATTTCTATTTTATCCATCTATCCCCCCTATTTCTCCTCCTCCCAAACCAAGCAGCGGGATGTTTCCCGTATTTGAGGTGGAAGGATCACTTTCAGCTTTCCAAAAATCACCCCTTTTGGCCATTTTGGGAGTCTGTTCCTTGATTGGCGCCGAACGGTACTCGGTCGACGCCGATTTTTTGGAGTGGCACCGATTTCATCTCGGTCGACGCCGATTACAAATACAGGGCCAGAATTCAGTTTTGGTTAGAGAGAAAGAACGACAAAGATCTTTTTGAGCATCAAGTCTGAGCATTATCTATCAAGTGAGAGTGAATCCTATCCAAATCAATCCCTGAGAGGAGTACCTTTACTCTGCTCCTACCACATCGACATCGTGAGCCTCCATCGATCTCTTGGTGACTCTCTTCCTGCATCCAGCACAGGTGGAGCCTTGTCAGTATCCTTACGGCTCTTGCAGATCCAGCGGAGATCGACGATCTATCTTCCACTGTTTGTTTCTCAATCTTCCTCCAATTTTCCCCGAGTCGACGCCGACTGTACCCAGCCGACGCTGATTCTGTCTAGTCGACACCGACCTATCTCAATCGACACCGATTTTTCTCAGTCGACGTTGATTTTCCTAATTGACGCCGATCTACCTGCAGACAGGTAAAATAATTCAGGGAACAAAAATCCAACATTGTTTTCACATTTTCCCATTTTTTATTGGTTTCTGTCTGCCATTTACTTTTCTGTTTGTCATTTTTAATCAAAATATAGACATTTACTTACATATTTTATCATGTATGCTTCTTTCCTTAATTGAAAACATGGACTGACATCTGGCGAGGGAGCTTATCGCTTCCCCGACCCACTTTTCGGGCAGTCCACCCAAATATCTTTTAACCTGGTCTTTTTTTGTCAAGCATCTGTGTCTCGCAGGTTTCTTGGATCTACTTTGCAGGATCGCTCGTGTGCACTCGTCTTGTCTACATCGGCTTTCTTTTCCATCTATATCTTCAGATCTTGTCTTATCTACCAGGTATCGATTTCATTTGAGTTCTTCAGGGTTTTTGTGTTTAGTTTGGTACATTAACTTGGACAGGTAACAAACGAAGAAATTCTTGATCTACACTAATACATGACTATATAACCTTTTAATGCTTTGAAATAAAAGAAACTATATTCTTGAACATGGCTTGAGTGCTTCATATATGCAAGGTTTTTTCTCCAACTGATGTACAACTACTTTAGGGATATTTCATAGATCCTTCAGTGATTTAATATTGAGATTTTTCATATGATCTCATGAGAATATCAGGTGAGCTATGAAGTGTAATTTACTTTTTTATATAGGATTTCGTAGGTTAAACATTCACATTAAGGCTAACCTAAAAAGATGAAATGACACACATTACCTATTCAAACTAGAAACATATTTATTAGGTCGAAGGGTGAAAGACTGTACGAAGCGGCCAAGACCATACTCTACAATGGCTATGAGTTTTATAGTATTTCCTAGATAGTTAGGGATGTAAAAGTTATAGTTTGAGAATGATGTACAAAGTTGAGCAATTCAATAGAGATAGAGAGAGAGAGAGAGAGAGAGAGAGAGAGAGAGAGAGAGAGAGAGAGAGAGAGAGAGAGAGAGAGATCCTCAATGAACTTAGAATGTGATAATTTTTCTTAGCATAGGAACGAAGTTAAGATTGTCATTAGAAAATGATAAGTTACAAATTTTTTGTGTTTGTAGATGCCCAATCATTCAAGATGAAATAAGATAATGTTTTATATGTAAAATAGTGAGAAGATGATATGTAAAGATCCTATATACATCAACAATTAAACTAGAAACCATCTCTTGTGTTTATTTGAAGCAAAAAATCAAATATATCCCTCAAAACATTTATTTACTACTTCAATATACCCATTAGATTAGGGATCATATGATGAACTACAAGCCAAATGAGTACCTAAACATGAGAATAAATCAATCTGAAAATTGCTAGTAAATATTGGGTACAGATCACCAATAATAATCTTTGGCGTACCACGTAGCTTTTGAATTTTATCCATGAAATATCTTGGAACTTTACTTGTTATAAAAGGATGTGAAAATTCACAAAAACAAGATTTTTTGTGAGCCTATCAACAACCAACATTATTACACTTTTTCCTTTATATTTTGGTAATCTTGTGATGAAATTTGTGAAAACATCCTTTCATTGCATTCACTAGGAATAGATAGTTTGTCCCTTACTAAATTGACACACCAAGCATTCTACAAAAAAATGATGTATATCCCCTTTACACCCTTCCAAGAATAAATCCTAGTTAATTATATAATAATTTTTTTAGACACCCCAAATGGGCCACCCCTAGAGAAACAAGGAGTCAAAAAGAACCTCAATTTTTAGGATAGATCTCTTGTACGAGTAAAACATATCCTTGTACTATAAAGTGTTTCCCTTACATACAAATTTTTATGACATGCTCAGATCCTATTAGATATTTAAATGAGAGAGTGTGTCTTTATGTCATTCTACATGTTATATCTTACTTGATCGACCTAATCTTCCTATAATACACATACAACATATAATAATGCTTATGTGGACTCATCTATCCTAGATAGTGCATCCATTACCAAATTTTTCTTTCGTTTATTGTAAATGATCTCAAATGCAAAACCCAACATCTTGGCGACTCATTTCTATTTTGATTCAAATATAGTTGTTTCTCCAAGAAGTATTTCAAACTATCACGATCTATCTTCACCTTGAATTGATGACCCATGAGATACGGTCTCCATTGTTTGATTTTATAAAGTATAGCCATCGTTTCCTTATCATTATAGGTATCGTAGAAAAATTCTTACCTTTAAGTTGTTGACTCTCAAATGAAATGGGGGGGGTACCATTTTGCATGAGTACTATACCTATACCATGCCTTGAATCATCACATTTGAGGATAAAAGTTTTAGAGAAATCTAGGGTAACAAGAACTCGAGTGGCGGATATGGCCTTATTTAGTATCTCAAATTTCTATATTGTGTCATCATGCCTATGGACTTGGATATTTTATTTAATAAAGCTATTAATTGTGTTGTAATGCTTCCATGATTCTTCACAAATTTGTGTCAATAGTTCATGCAATACCTAAGAAGTCCCTAATATTTTTTAAGGGTTTAGGTAATTTCCAATCCACCACGGCCTTGATATTTTTAGGATCTACTTTTACACCTCCATGAGAAATGATATGAATTAATTATTCGAGCTCCCTAATTCCAAAAGAACACTTAGAGGGATTGACATAAAGGTGTTATAGTTCAAGAGTTTCCAAAACATTTTTGACATGATGTGATTTTTCCTCACATTTATTTGTGTAGATTAAGATATCATCAAAGAAAACTAGGATAAAAATT
The DNA here is from genome assembly GCA_019776745.2 of Taxus chinensis. Taxonomy (NCBI): domain Eukaryota; kingdom Viridiplantae; phylum Streptophyta; class Pinopsida; order Cupressales; family Taxaceae; genus Taxus; species Taxus chinensis. The sequence continues at coordinate 668,137,064 of CM034146.1, forward strand.
CACAAAAAATGACCGGAAGATAGAATTCATCAAACTGTGGAATGTAGAGTATGCACAATGTAAGATTAAAAGGCATCACCAAACATTCCTAGTGGCCATCATGTGTCCTAAATGTTGTTTTATTAATATCACCATCTCGAATTATCATTTAATAATATCTTGATCAAATATATAATTGTGTAAAATAAACAACACCATGTAACTCATCTAGGAAATCATTGATGCTAAGAATAGGTAAATTATATCTTACATTGTATTTATTGAGCTCCCTGTAATATGGGAACATGCAAAAACTTTCATCCTTCTTCCATACAATCATTACTGGAGAAAAAAAACCACTCTGAATATGGTAAATAATTCTTACTTCCAACTTCTTTTGTACCATATTTCAATCTCAATGTTTTTTAGATAGGGATACTGATAACGTCATATTTTGGTTGGTTGGCTTTGGTTGGCTACTTTTGGTTTTGGTTTGGTATTCGATAGATGTGAATGCCAGACCCATGGTTGATGATCTCTTTAGAGAGGGAACAACCATTTTTCACATATTCCAAAAAAAAGAAAAAAAAAAAAATAAAGAAACGGTGAGGGTGAAGTTGAATTAATAATGAAATTGTAGATATTAAATGGTGTTATGAAATTTATTTGGTTTCAGTAGGACATTCCATTAAAGGGTTCCAGAAAAAATAATTATTCCGAACAAAAACATCGGGCCCCCTCTCTTTACACCCCTTTCTTAAGTAATCTTTTGTATTTGATGAGAGGAGCCAACCAAGTATGGATCTTTTTCCCTCATCCAAAATAATTCAAACTTTTCCCCTTTAATTATTTAAATGAAAATGCCAAAAAAAAAAATAAAAATAAAAAAAAACAAAAAATTTGGAAGAAAAAAGTTAGTTCTCATCTCAATAGTTTTACCATTGTAGTGAAGTAATAGTTTAGTAATTATTGGAACATTCAACATGATATCTTACATCCCCCCCTGTGAGAATGCGAAAATGGCCCAGACCATGGGGTTATTTAGTGTGTTATCTTCCTGGGCATTTGTGTAATATTAGGAAACTTTCCTTGAAAATGCAACATACCTCAACCTATGAAACCCCCACCCATGGATTGTGAGAAAAATTTCAGTTGTTTGGATCTATAAAAATAAAAAATATTATGTACAAGCACTTTACATGTACGGACAACTTAATGATTTTTGAAAAATTATGACTGTTGTGAGAAGTACTTCCAGAGTCAAATTAATATTTGTCACCCTTTTACTTATGGAAACACAGTGAATGAGAGTTTGTGGTTCTCGTGGTGCTAATACATAAAATTGAATGGAAAGTAAACATTGGGAAAGATATGGTTGAGATTTTTTGGTTTTCCCCCTTAGTGTCCACCTTGGAACTATGATTCTTCAAAAGACGTTTCATATTCTTCTTTTTTTATCATAGTCCTTTCCCAAAGTAAGAGAAAAATTTCTTATCAACACCATTTACATCCTTTATTTCATTTCTAATCACAACTAAAACCATATCCCTTTTTCTCATTTATCGTTTTCAATTATTGAGTTTTGAGTGAAATTTTTAAAAAAATCAAGTAGGTTTAGGGAAAATAATGATGTAATTAGTGCGCTATGATCTATAATGTTAGGAAGGTTAGTTTTATTCCTCTTCCTGAAGAGAATTTTTTTTTTTTTTCTCCCCCCTCCTCTTCCACTACGTGCAGTTATAATAGAATAAAAACAACATTGTTTGGATCACCTAAAACATTTGTACCTAATATTGCATGTGAGCCTTGAGAAAACGGAACAAAAGTCATTGAGAGTATCATTCGTAATTGTATCTAACATCCCGCAAGGGAAACGTATTCTGAATTACTTAATTATTCAATCCTTAAATAATTCCCCAATTTTCCTTAAAGATTTTCCAATTGGATGTGAAGGTAACTCTCAACCTCTCTAAACTATAATGATACAGCCCTTGTATAAAACTTAATAAGTTGAAATATAAATATCCTATTCTTATTTTTTGAGAATACAACCATCAATACTAAGTGAATTGTTTAAGTATAGATATAAAGATTCTCAAAGCTAACCCATTTTCCCACATTAAGATATTTTGTAGATACAATCACCAAAAAAATTTTATTAATCTCCATTTGGTTGATCTTAGATCTAGTTCAGTGGGCGTCCTTACCACACACTTACACATGTACACCTTTAGCGAGTAGGTCCTTCCTATGAATGAATTTAGTTTGGAACCCAGAGGAATGTGTTGTTGTTATTGCAAGCATGAACAGAAAATAATCCATTAGATAATCCTTCAGTTAGTTGAGCAAGACTATAACAACTTTAATATAAATTGAATTAATCTAATTTAGCGGCTGGTGGTAATAACAATGTAACAAGATGATTAAAAAGATAGTAAAATATTAAATCGAAGTATTAAGAAATGCAATACTCTAAGTAAATGATAGATAAATACGTAGCTGATTTGTTGTGATCTGTAGATAATCAGGGAACTATGTATGTGCAGATCTGGTTGGAAATGATTGTCACAGAATCTGGTTAAGAGTTTCTAGGAGTTAACTAGGTTGGACAGAAGTGCCCACATGAGGAAGGAGCATGGGCACTGGGTGATTGGGTGGGTCTTTGGTATCTACTTATTTCGGAGTCTCAAAGCCCTTTTCTCTAATATCTGCTGTTGCTCTGTTTTCGTGTTTAGAGTTTTGATCACCACCTGGACCTACAACATAATAAACCCCTAGCTATCTGTAAAAATATCACAAACACATGCTAAGATCTGCTGAAAATATTCAATATGTAAAGTTAGTTCATGTATATAGTCACCAGAAGAGTGATCTTGAGACTGAGTGATGCACGACATTTTAGAACCTTTTAGTTGTGTTCTATTAAAATCCATGCTAATGAAATAAATAACACCTATTAGTTCAAAGAAAATATACAAAATTTTTTTTTTTTCTAACATTAACATTATGCTTAGAGCTTTAAAGGAAACTAGCTTAATTTTACATTTAACCATGAATTAAATACCTATGTTAACCAATCCTACTCTTATTAATTTATGATTACTCTAAAAAAAATTAGCCTATTTAGATCATTGAGTTTCAATCTATCTATGTGTTTGTATCTAAAGGAGGGAGGATCTCACTAAGAAATGGGCTACAAGGACAAGCTTTGGTCTCCTCTTCCTTTCTAATCAATTCATGGTTTTTTAGAAGGGAGTTTTTGCAAAGATGAAAAGTTTTATCCAAAGAATTGAGAAAGCTTTTTTATAAGGTTTGTATAAATCACTAATCAAAGCAGCATGGTATAGGTGGTGAGGATTGATAGGAAGGGTCCTTTATATAACTTTCTTTATTTAGGAGTCTTGAATCCCAATGAATTGTTGGGAAAAGTTAGATTAGAATTGTTTTAAAGCTTGATTCTTTAGAGGAAATTAACAGTGATTAAAATAACAAATCATGGGAGTTGGAGATGATGTAATAGGAGTTAATTAAATACACTAAACATGATATTTTTAGGCTATTGGATCTGATTAGAGGAATTGATATGATTTGAAACATTTGAAAGAGGGATATGGGATTAGCCAAAGTTAAAAGGGTTTATTGACTAAATACATGTTTAAAAAGGTTATAAATCATATAGTTAATAATTGATTCAAAGGGGAGTATAAGTAACGGGAAATGTCATTAATTGGCATCAGATGTGATAAGGGATAATTAATTAACAAAGTGTCGCTATTGACCAAAATATATGGAAAACGCAGTTAAAGTAATTAGCAGAAAATCACTAACTATAACGGGGAAAGGATAGGAAAAGTAATTAGTGCAATATAGTATTAAAATTGTGTAGTATGTGTATTGTAGATTTTTTAGGCAATATACATGGCCCCTCTTGGGGTGGGGGTAGTAAGCGGACGACGCTTCAAAGATCGTAAAATAATATAAACAAGGTAAAATTTTGAAAGATAAATTAGTAGAATGAAGATGACCCTCGAGTAGGGTCGATGGGGGGATTGAGGGGATAGAAGCGGTTTGATCGACAATTGAGCACATGAAGGAAATAGATAAAAAAAACAAGGGTGGGGAAGGGGGGATTAAAAATGATTACTATTGCCCAAGTGTTTTTGGAAGAGAAAAAAGAAAAATTGATAGTGATAAGACATGATAGGAAGGAATATGGAAATAAGTTTGATCAAGTTTGTTCAATAAACGACTTGGTTTCATCCTTTTCCATATGATATAATCATCGGCTCTTATTACATATACCACATACAAAAAAAAAGTGTACAAATAACATGAAACATCTATAATAACTCAAAAAAAAAACATTTGTTCATTGCTATAACACTAACTCAATGCAACAGACATAACGACAATGCATACGAGAAAGTAAACAAGCTGCTAACTTGCAGGGAAAGGAGAAAACATGTACAAACCACACATACTCACAAACAAACAACGTTCAAAGATAGTCCCCCCCCCTGCACTAATGTTTTGTTATCAAGCTTCAGTTCCAATGTTGAGTTACAGACAAGGGTTAAAAATGCACCCAAGCAAGGTACATACGAGAATGAATTAAGTGGAGGACACATGGGGTATAGCAAAAGAAATCATGTTACTATGAAATATACAGAAACTCATGCAAAGGGAGTATAGACATGTAAGAAAAAACCAAATTTGTTAGGAAGTAGATCCAGATGAGCATGAGTCTGTTTGCGATGGAGAGAGAACAAGTGAGGACCAAAAATAGATGTTTTTATAGGACAAATTTCGATGTTTGAGGACAATGCGTCGATAACAGCTTCTAATTGAGGCATTTTTTTACCAAGTTTTGAAAAAAAAAAAATGAATTTCTACAATAAAATTTGGATTTTTTAATTTTAAACAAAATTTTGAATTTTTTGAAAATTATTACAATTTTTTGGATTTTTTAAAAATTTGTGGAATTTTTAAAAGAATTGTTTTAAAAAAAATAGTTTTTTAGTTTTTTAAAAAATTTTATGAATAGGAAAAGAAAATTGTTACAAAAGAATGATTATATCATGGGCCATTGCCAAAAAAAAACAGTCGAAAACAAAAAATTATGCCCATGTAGCAGAAAGGTCATCGAGAAGTAAAAACATGCCCGATTAAGCAAAAATGGGGCGAAAATGATTTTATGAATATTAAAAAAAAAATCATATGATGATGTGCCTAGAAGGAAGAGCGCCAGGGAGGGAAAGAGAAACAACGGGCGAGATTCCTTTTCTTCCCTTCCTCCTTCTTCCTCCCTCCCTCTTTGGTTTACTTTTTTTGCCCTCTCTTTTTTTTTTTCTTACCACCATTTTTTTTCTCTTTTTCCGCTCCCCCTTCCCCGGCTTTTTGGGTCATCTAAACCCATTGGGATGAGAAAGAAAAAATGAAGGAAAAATGATGAATTAGGGGCAAAAACGACTATAAATAGTAGGCCGGGAGGGGGGGAAATCCATCACAATGAGTTATTTGCTAATGACCTTTACCACTTTTGAGTGTGATTTTTCTCTGACCTACAAGAGAGATGGCGTATATTGTGAGGCATAGACACTGTGCAGATCTCATTCGAGAGTACTAGATGCTAGCTATAGATGGTCCCTTGGTACATACATTTTTTTTAATTTTTGAGTTCATTTAGTATCACTCGTTGGCTCATACTCATGACAAAATTTGATCTCAAGTTTATCCTGTAAAAATCTATCAAGGGTCAGGTCATTGCAGATCAATTAGCTGATGCTCCTCTTTCGGAAACTCGAGACCCCCTCACTCAATTCCCAGATGAGTAAATCCAAAAAATCGATTTTGGCCTATCTCCATTTAAAATAAAACTCTTCTTTGATGGGTCCAAATTTTAGCAAGGGGGAGGTGCAGGTTTCGTCATGATTCCTCCTTGGGGTGCACCTATCCCAGTCACACACAAGCTTAACTTTGAGTGTACCAATAATATGGCTAAATATGAAGCTCTTGTTTTAGGTCTTCAAAATGCCATCAATCTTGGTGCCCACCATATGGACATCTTTGGTGACTCTGAACTCATCGTTAATCAATTCATTGGTGTCTATCAATGCAAGAATGATATCCTTCAGAAATATCGCGATATCATTCTCTTTCAACTTCAATCTTTTGATAAATTCACTATCCAAGATATTCCTCGCACTGTGAATTGATTCGCATATACAATGGCTTCTTTAGCCTCGCTTATTCTATCTTTTACCGAAGACTTGTGACTTTATGTGGCTGTGCAGCGATTAGACCAACCATCTTATCTTAAGCGGTTGACTTCAATCAATGTCACCACAACCAATACTCAAGATGAGTTGTATCAACAAATTGTTGATTATATATCCCATTCATTGCTTCCTTTAGATCTGAATTCCAATGGTAGAAGATATTTTATCCCACGACACTAATCACTATACTATTCTAGGGTGGAATCCTCTACAAATGTGGTTTTGATGGTATTTTTCTTCAGTGCCTCAAAACCCCTGAATCATATAAAGCCATCCAAGAAGTCCATGATGGTATATATGGTGGAAATTTTAGTGGTTTGTCCGTAGCTAAATGCATATTAAGTTTAGGCTATTATTGGCCTTCTCTTAATCAATATTGTTGTGAATACACTAAGAAATGTGTCAAGTGTCAACAACATTCCAATCTCACACATATCTCTAGTCAGGCTTTGCAACCTGCAGCGGATTTTTGGCCTTTTTTTGCAATGGGGTATTGATCTCATCAGTATCATCAATCCCCGCTCTTCACAGCATCACCACTCTATCATTATTGCCACATAATACTTTACTAAGTGGTTGTAAGCTATTCCTCTTTCATCGACCAAAGCTAAACCCATTGTTGATTTTATCTATCAACACATCATTTGTCACTTTGGTGTCCCACACAAACTCATCATAGACAATAGTAAATATTTCCAAAACATTGATTTACAAAGCCTCTGTAACGATTTCAATATCAAACTCAACTTTTCTTCTCCATACTATCCCCAAGCTAATGGCTAGGTTGAGGCTTTTAATAAAACTTTACATAACATCCTAGCAAAAGTAACTAGTCGAGTTGGTAAGGATTGGCATTTACATATCGCTTTTTCTCTCTGGACTTATCAAACTAGCATTCGTACTCCTATTGGTGCTACTCCCTTATCTCTCATCTATGGGTCTGAGGATGTTCTTCCTTAGGAATTCTAAATCCCATCTCTTCATGTTTCTCTCAGAGAATTTGTCTCTAATGAGGACTATTGTCAAAATCGTCTAGCGCAGCTTGAGTTGTTAGATGAGTGGTGTTTCAATGCTCTTGAGCATCATCAAGTCTACCTTGAGCATGTCAAACGTGCTTATAACAAGAACTTTCAACACTGTGACTTCAAAGTTGGTGATATTCTTCTTAAAGAAAACCAAAATGTCACTACACTAGAGTCGGAGTCAACGTGGTAAGTTTACTCCTAACTGGATGGGTTCATATGTAGTCACTCATAAATATGGGTCTAGGGCTTATCGTCTATCTTTCATGGATGATGTACCTAAAATGGAACCTCTTAATGTCTTGCATCTAAGGCCTTTCTACTATTAAAATCTATCTTACACGATCTTATTCACAAAACAGATCTTTCATCCATCTACAACCAGTCATATATTTTTGTAGTGATTCAGAACTATGTGGTTTTCCACGTTATGTCTTTTTCTACCTTAAAATATGAGTACCACGGCTCTACTCATGGCATTTTTCTTATGGATATGTTCCTCCTCATGGTAGGAACACCTTAATCACTTATTTCATCTATCCCTAAGTGTCTATCTTAATCAGATCTACTCGGGGCATGCGTACGTGTTTTTTATACATGTTTTATTCCCCTCTATCTGATCTATCTGGTCTAAACTTAGCTTCTTTCCAAAAAGCTCCAAAAGCTCAAAAAAAGGGGGTGCTATCCTAAAATTCCCAAAAGATAGACTGATCCCTCGAAGGATAGCTATTACATGCCTTATCAAGTGAATCAAAAGTATAGACCATTCGCTTGAAGGATGGCTATCATCACATTCAAAATATAGACCGCTCCCTTGAAGGACGGTTGTTTGTTCCATGAAATTTCCAAGGCTTCTCGCATTGATTAGCCTTTACATTAACAAACTTCCTCATTCAGCCAGTTTGTTCACTTTTTTATCATCACCGAAAGACTTCCCGTATCTTGATCAGTATTTCTATATCTAGAAAACTTCCCACATTGATCAATTTTCTGTTCTATCCAAACAAAAATCATGAAGCTAAGATATAATACCTTTTGTTGATCATATGGAGAACCCTATTTTCCGAATATGAGCATGTATTTTGTCCTTTGTAAATTTTGAGAAGATACATACTTACTTCTCCTTCCATTTCCCTCCTAGATTTGGTTTGTGACTAACTAGTGGTCAGGGTCATTTTAACCTCATATATGGCCTTGTATGCATGATCTTTCGGTTTCCTCTCAAAGCCTCTATTTATGGTCAGTTAGGGGCCTAGGCTCTAGCTTATCATTCTTGTTTCTTATCTGGGTGTATTTATTTTGTTTCTCATCAAGGTCATTTCATTATTACGTCCTTTTCTCTCACAGAGCGCATTTCCCATTATTATTTGTTATTCATCCAATTAAATTGACATTTAACATTTTAATTTAGTCAAAATCTATCATCTATCTATATTCATCTTATCTATTTTTTCCAACAAAACATATCAAAGCATGTATTGCAAACACATGTGAATCTATCTATATCTATTTTTCATCAAAATTAAGTTAGTATCTTCAACATATCAAATCTATCAATAATATCTATCCATCTATCCATCTATCATCTAAAAAAACATGACCATCCAAGTCACACTACATGTATCTATATCTATTTTTCATCAGAATTAAATCCACATATAAATCACATCAAATCACATCACGTCTATCTATCCTCTATGTCTATGTCCATCAAATCACATCTATTTATCATCTATCAACATATGTCTATATCTATCACACTAATTACGCTACATCTATCCATACCTATCAAAATTAAATGCATGAGTACAATCATATAACATAGAAAATGATGAATCTATATATATATATATACATGAGTTTCTGTACAAAAAAGAATGGATGGATTTCAATCAAGCCATCTATATCATACATCAAATATACCTTCAAATCAAGGCTACATCAATATATCGATACAAAAAAATACATCAATATCTATATCATAAAATCTAATAGGTGGAAGACACTATCTCCTCCACCCTCCTGTGGACCAAGCTATCTCTCCTAGTCACCGCCTATCGAACTAGAGGCACTTGTTACTGGGGGCATACCACCAACACGCTCTCTCCTGATGCTCCCTCCCTCTGATGCACCACTAGCTATGCGGTTGTCACTGATCTCCTACTTGCGTACTCGTAACGGGTCACCTCAGGGGCATGCTGTGCCAGGGCATCCTCATAATATCTCACCTCGGCGAGGAGAGACTAATAAGTGCTCAAACTCACCATACCAGGTGCTCATAGTGGTGCTATTGATGCTACTTCTGGTGGTCCTAATGTCGCACCCTGTGACCTAGAATCTGAAATAGTGCCATGTATCACCGTATTTGGCCCTGAGGGCCTCTCTGTGCCGATGGTAGCGATCCCTCTGCTGGATCACTGTATCTCACTCCTGACGATGTTGTGTCTCTCTCTAATATCAATTCATCCCTCTCCTCTGTCAGAGCTCTAATCTCCTCGAGGGCTACCTGGTGTGTCTGCGTCAGGGTAGAATGCTCTCCCTCTAGCCTCTCCAGCACTGTGGCTATGTCCTCCTCATCTGCATTTATGGATGCTGGTAGGTGTTCGTAGTAGCTCTGTAGAATACCATGCCACATAGCCATCATCTACTCTGGCATCATCATCACTATCTGTGGAGGGTGGGGCATCCCTCAATGGATCTACCAGGATCAAAATCGATATATCGGTCTCTCTGCTATCCCACCTGTATGGCCTGTAGGTGGTCGGAACTTTCTGTGCTAAGCTGAACTGTCCTCAATACCCATATAAATGGGATGCGCTCCCACATATCTGGCCTGTGGCCCCTAACCACCCTGCTCTGCCTCAACCTATCAGGTGAGCCTCCTGACCGGCCCATGTCGGGTATAACCCGATATGGTCTCCAAATGACCTACTCTGGTGTTAGCATCCTGAAGCACTCAGCATACCACTCCACAGATCTCCCTGTATCTCTCGGGGTCATGTCAGTCACACCATCACCAAAATCCATAATCAATGGCCCCCTCTACTGTTGGCATCCATAGAATCTTGGATGGCCTGATCATTAATATGTGCTCATATGCCCAGCAATGGAGCACAAAGCTAACATCAATGCATGTCCTGCCTACCAATGGTGTACATCCATAACTCATAATATATCTGAGCTATCAAGGCATCGGAAAAACGCGAAAACCTATTTGAACTACAAGATGTCGCAAAAACAGTCTAGTAATAGCAATGGAGAATCTCCCAACTCCTGAATTTGGTAGAGAAAAGTAGGAGATCGTCATCTGAATCAGCACTATCCATTTTCTCCTGGCATCATCCTATCTATAATGTGAGGCTATCCTCACCACCCCGGACACTATCTCTGAATCATCTCCCCTATCTCCATACAATCGTCTTAGGGCCCTCTACTGCTACTCTCGTGGAGTAATCTCTATTGGGTCCCCGGTGATTGGCATCCTAAGGATCCTATATATATCCTCATGGGTGATGGTCATCTCACCCATCCTGAACCAGAAAGTGCATGTTCCACTATCCCATCACCGTACTAGTGCTCGCATCAGATGCTACATCTCGAGGCACCCGTCTGTAGAACCGAAAGCCCCCTGAGCCTGGCTAGCTCTAGGTGACGCCAATCTATGCGTCAATGACATCGAGGAGAATGGTCTCCAGTAGCTCGGGAATAGCATCCCACATGTGTAACACCTCTCATTCCTGCATCCATGACATCAAGAGCAATGATGGCTTCCTATTTATCCAAATCAGAACATCAAAAACACATTTTATCATCTTATCAGTTCATTTGGTCCAATCAGCGTCAATTTATTTCAATCAGCTTCAATCTCATCTAGTCAATGTCGATTGAAGTGAATCGGTGCCAATTTCATCTAATCGGCATCAATTTTTCCAATCGACACCGATTGGGAGACAGCGTGTCCAAAACACTCTGGCCTCCCACTTATTCCATTTTTTCAAAAAATAAAAATAAAAAAATTATTATCCTAATATGCTATTTAAGGATCAAACTATATATAGCAAGTTCGGGTAGGACCACTTACCCCAGGTCGTGTCCTCTTCCGCTTCTGATTGCTCCCTGAGGCTTCCATGTTGCTCAAAATCAGTTTTTGACTCTCTCTAAATCAATCGCCGCAGTCTTAATAAATCATTCATGTTTTCCTTTCGCATATTTATATTGTGCTCAGTATGGTCGGTGCCAATTTATAAGGTCAGCTGCCAATTTTTATGGTTGGCACTAATTTCTATGGTCGGTGCTGATTTATATGGTCAACGTTGACTTTAGGTTGATCGACACCGATTTAGGCCCATCGTTTCTGATTGGGTTGCCATTTTGCTTCTCCACATCGCTTTCTTCCATCTCCTGGTTTTTTTGCCATAGTGTTGATGCTTGGCTTATTTATCCGGTCATTATTATGACCTAAGTGTTGCCTTTTTTGGCACATACTTTCGATATTCTTACCCATTTCGAGTCTACTCCCGGTACATGGGGCACTCACATTTTTGGCAGCTTAAAGATAACGAAGCTTAAAGGCACTAATGGGTTTGTATGCCCTAACTATCATCTCATGCATAGACCATTTGGTTGTCCCTACCAATGTATCATTATTTAAGTGCTACTATTTTGCAGCTCTCTTTACACTCACGGGTCTGTAGGTATTAACGTCGTGTCATGTGAACACCGTCTAATTCTGCCCTACCAATGTGAGTTCCTTCGATTGTTGCTACCTTTTTTTATTATTTTTTGTGCATCATTAATGATCAAATCTACTCCAGGCCTCTAGCTGGGGCATCCTGCATTTTTCATCTACCTTTTTCAAACTTGGGATTGGTTGTTCTTTCCAGACCCATCCCATGTCCCTAGTTTGAGGGGGATCGCATCATCACTTTTTCTTCCTTTCTTCCAACTCCTTGTTTTTGTCTTACAACTTTTCTTATCACAATTTACTCGACAAAAATGGGGAAAAATGTAGACACCTAAAACTTGGTTACCCAATTTAGTGTCCCCCACATTTCGTTTACCTTCTCGGGTAACCTGGGGCACGTTTATATCACCACTGCTCCCCTTAAGGGTATTATTTAATATTTGATTTAAACATCTATCCTACGTTTATTTCACCCCCATTATGTTTTACCCATAAATAATTAAAGTATTAACTATTTAATTACACTTTTTTACATGTATCTTAACCACTTATCTACCCCATATCAATTCCTAACCTCCCCATATCTATTTTATCCATCTATCCCCCCTATTTCTCCTTCCTCCTAAACCTATGCAAGCGGGATATTTCCCGTATTTGAGTCAGAGGGATCACTGTGCATCTTGCTTAAAATCATTCTTTTTGGCCATTTCAGGATTCTATTCCCGCGATCAGCCGCCGACCCGGTACCTCAGTCGATGCCAATTTTTTAGAGCGGTGTCGATTACACCTTAGTCTGCGCCAATTACAAATAGAAGGCCATAATTTAGTTCTAGTTAGACATAAAGAATGACAAGAGAGTTTTGAATATCATGCCTAAGCATTATCTATCGAGCGAAAAGTTAATTCCGTCCAAATTAATCCCTGAGAGGAGTACCGTTACTCTGCTCCTACCACATCGACATCGCAGGCCTTCATTGATCTCTTGGCGACTTTACTTCTATGCGTCTAGTGAAGGTGGAGACTTGTTAGCATCCCAAAGGCTTCATGTAGATCTAACGGACATTGCCAATCTAACCTTCATTTTCCATTTCTGAAATCTTCCTGTAGTTTTCCTCTAATCGACGCCAATTTATACCAGTTGATGCCGATTGTTCCTAATCAACATTGACCTATCTTAGTCAACAACCAACCTACCTCAGTCGACGCCGATTTCCCTAATCGATGTCGATCTGCCAGCCGATAGGTAAAAGAACTCAGGTAACACAAATCTAGCATTATTTTCACAGTTTCCTATTTTCTATTGATTTTTGTCTGTTGTTTACATTCTGTTTATCATTTTTAATCAAAAAAATCTAGACATTTACTTACATCTTTTATCATGTATGCTTCTTTCCTTAATTGAAAAATGTGGACTGACATCCGCTGAGGGAGCTTGTCACTTCCCAGACCCGCTTGTCGGGTAGTCCACCCAAATATCTTTTAACGTTGTCTTTTTCTGTCAAGCATTTGTTTCTCATAGGTTTCTTGGATCTATTTTGTAGAATCACTCGTGTGTGCCCATTCTTGTCTATATCGACTTTATTTTCATCTACACTTTCGGATCTTGTCTTATCTGTCAGGTATTGATTTCATTTGAGTTTTTCATGGTTTTTGTGTTTAGTTTGGTACATTAACTGGACAGGTAACAAACGAAGAGAAAATTCTTTGATCTACACTAATACATGACTATATAACCTTTTATGCTTTGAAATAAAAGAAACTATATTCTTGAACATGGCTTGGTGCTCATATATGCAAGGTTTTTTCTCAAACTGATGTACAAATACGTTAGGGATATTTCATGATCTTCAGTTGATTTAATATTGAGATATTTTTATATGATCTCATGAGAATGTCAGGTCGCTATGAAGTGTAATTAACTTTGTTTATATAGGATTTAGTAGGTTAAACAACCATTAAGATTAACCTAAAAAGATTGAATGACAACATTACCTATTCAAACTAGACACATCACTTAATTAGGTCGAAGGGGTGAAAAGGGAACGTACGAGCGGACAAGAACCATACTCTACAATGGCTATGGTTTTATAGATTTCAGATAGTAGGGATGTAAAGTTATAGTTTGAGAATGATGTACAAGTTGAGTGAGAAATTTCAAAGAGATGAGATAGATAGATAGAAGAGAGAGAGAGAGAGAAGGATGAGAGAGATGAGATAGGAAGAGAGAGAGAGAGAGAGAGGAGAGACGACCCGAGAGAGCACGAGCGGAGATGAGGAGACGAGAGCGAGAGAGACGAGAGAGAGAGAGATGAGAGAGGAGAGAGAGATCCTCAATGAACTTAGAATGTGATAATTTTTCTTAGCATAGGAACGAAGTTCAGATTGTCATTAGAAAATGATAAGTTACAAATTTTTTTGTGTTGGTAGATGCCCAATCATTCAAGATGAACTAAGATCAGTTTTATAATGTAAAATAGTGAGAAGATGATATGTAAAGATCCTATATACATCAACAATTAAACTAGAAACCATCTCTGTGTGTTTCTTTGAAGCAAAAAATCAAATATATCCTCAAAACATGTATTTATACTCTCAATATTACCCATTAAATAGGATCATACGAGAACTACAAGCCAAATGAGTACCAAACATGAGAATAAATCAATCTGAAATTGCTAGTAAATATTGGGTACAGATCACCAATAATAATCTTTGGCGTACCACGTAGCTTTTGAATTTTATCCATGAAATATCTTGGAACTTTACTTGTTATAAAAGGATGTGAAAATTCACAAAAACAAGATTTTTTGTGAGCCTATCAACAACCAACATTATTACACTTTTTCCTTTATATTTTGGTAATCTTGTGATGAAATTTGTGAAAACAATCCTTTTAGTGCATTCACTAGGAATAGATAGTTTGTCCCTTACTAAATTGACACACCAAGCATTCTACAAAAAAATGATGTATATCCCCTTACACACTTCCAGAATAATCCTAGTTAATTATATACTAATTTTTTTAGACAACCCCAAATGGCCACCCCTAGAGAAACAAGGAGTCAAAAAGAACCTCAATTTTTAGGATAGATCTCTTGTACGAGTAAAACATATCCTTGTACTATAAAGTGTTTCCCTTACATACAAATTTTTATGACATGCTCAGATCCTATTAGATATTTAAATGAGAGAGTGTGTCTTTATGTCATTCTACATGTTATATCTTACTTGATCGACCTAATCTTCCTATAATACACATACAACATATAATAATGCTTATGTGGACTCATCTATCCTAGATAGTGCATCCATTACCAAATTTTTCTTTCGTTTCTTGTAAATGATCTCAAATGCAAAACCCAACATATTGGCAACTCATTTCTATTTTGATTCAAATATAGTTGTTTCTCCAAGAAGTATTTCAAACTATCACGATCTATCTTCACCTTGAATTGATGACCCATGAGATACGGTCTCCATTGTTTGATTTTATAAAGTATAGCCATGGTTTCCTTATCATTATAGGTATCGTAGAAAAAATCTTACCTTTAAGTTGTTGACTCTCAAATGAAATGGGGTACCATTTTGCATGAGTACTATACCTATACCATGCCTTGAATCATCACATTTGAGGATAAAAGTTTTAGAGAAATCTAGGGTAACAAGAACTCGAGTGGCGGATATGGCCTTATTTAGTATCTCGAATTTCTATATTGTGTCATCATGCCTATGGACTTGGATATTTTATTTAATAAAGCTATTAATTGTGTTGTAATGCTTCCATGATTCTTCACAAATTTGCGTCAATAGTTCATGCAATACCTAAGAAGTCCCTAATATTTTTTAAGGGTTTAGGTAATTTCCAATCCACCACGGCCTTGATATTTTTAGGATCTACTTTTACACCTCCATGAGAAACGATATGAATTAATTATTCAAGCTCCCTAATTCCAAAAGAACACTTAGAGGGATTGACATAATGGTGTTATAGTTCAAGAGTTTCCAAAACATTTTTGACATGATGTGATTTTTCCTCACATTTATTTGTGTAAATTAAGATATCATCAAAGAAAACTAGGATAAAAATTCACAAAAATGACCGGAAGATAGAATTCATCAAACTGTGGAATGTAGAGTATGCACAATGTAAGATTAAAAGGCATCACCAAACATTCATAGTGGCCATCATGTGTCCTAAATGTTGTTTTATTAATATCACCATCTCGAATTATCATTTAATAATATCTTGATCAAATATATAATTGTGTAAAATAAACAACACCATGTAACTCATCTAGGAAATCATTGATGCTAAGAATAAGTAAATTATATCTTACATTGTATTTATTGAGCTCCCTGTAATATGGGAACATGCAAAAACTTTCATCCTTCTTCCATACAATCATTACTGGAGAAAAACAACCACTCTGAATATGGTAAATAATTCTTACTTCCAACTTCTTTTGTACCATATTTCAATCTCAATGTTTTGTAGATAGGGATACTGATAACGTCATATTTTGGTTGGTTGGCTACTTAGCACTAGATGAATGACATGACCATGATCTCTTTAGAGAGGGAAACCATTCAACATATTCCAAAAAATAACTGAGTTCTCATTAATAATTACATGTATATATAATGGTTTATGATCTTTTAATTATGGAGATTCCATTAAAAAATAATTATTCCTAACAAACATCTGGGCCCTTCTTAAGTATCTTTTGTATTTGATGAGAGCCAACCAAGTATGGATCTTTTTCCCTCATCCCAAATAATTCAAACGTTTTCCCCTTTAAATGAAAATGCAAAAACAAATTTTGGAAGTTCATCTCAATAGTTACCATTGTAGTAATTCATTGGACATTCAACATGATATCTACACCCCCATGAAAATGGCATACATGGGGTTATTTAGTGTGTAGTCTTCCATGGCAAGTGTAATATTAGGAAACTTTCCTGAAAAGCTAACTATACCTCCACCTGAAACCATGAATTGAAACTTTAGTGTTGGATAAATAAAGCAATTTACATGTAAGGACAACTTATGATTGATGATGTTGTGAGTACTTCCAGAGTCAATTAATATTGTCACCCTTTATTTTATGAACCCAGTGAACTTGAGAGTTTGTGGGGTGCTAATACATAAAATTGCATGGAAAGATATGGTTGAGATTCCTTAGTGTCAACCTTGGAAACCTATTCTTCTTCAAAATACGTTTCATATTCTTCTTTTTTTATCATTAGTCCCTTCAAAGTAGAAAAATTTCTTATCAACACATTTACATCCTTTTCTTCATTTCTATCACAACTAAAACATATCCCTTTTTCTCATTTATCGTCAATTTATTGAGGATTGAATCAAGTAGGTTTAGGGAATGATGGTAATTAAGTGAGCTATGATCTATAATGTTAGTGAAGGTATTCCTCTTCATGAAGAGAAATTTCTCCTCTTCCCTACGTGTCATGATAATAGAATAAAAAACATTGTTTGGATCAAACATTTGTACCTCATATTGCATGTGATCCTTGAGACCAAAAAGGAACAAGTCATTGAGATTATCATACGTAATTGTATCTACATGCAAGGAAAGTATCTAGAATTACTTAATATAATCCTTAAATAATCCCATTTTCCTAAAGATTTTCCAATTGGATGAAGTAACTCTCAACCTCTCTACTACTATAATGATTACAGCCCCTTGATATAAACTAATTAAGTGACATAAATATACTTCTTATTTTTTTGAGAATACAACCATCAATACTAAGTGAATTGTTTAAGATATAGATATAAAGATTCCAAGCTAACATTTTTCCCACATTTAAGATATTTTGTAGATCAAAATAATCTCCATTTGGTTGATCTTAGATCTAGTTCAGTGGGTCCTTACCATCACACTTACACATGTCCACCTTTAGGAGTAGGTTTCCTACTGAAGAATTTATGTTGGCACCAGAGGAATGTGTTGTTGTTATTGAATCATGAAGAAAATATCCATTAGATCATCCTTCAGTTAGTTGAGACTATAACAACTTTAATATAAATTGAATTAAATCTAATTTCAGGGTAACTAACAATGTACAATATGATAAAAATATAGTAAAATATAAATCCGAAGTATTCAAGAAATGCAATACTCTAAGTAAATGAAATAGATAAATTACTTAGCTGATTTTTGTGTGATCTGTAGATAATCAGGACTATGTATTTGTCAGATCTGGTTGGAAATGATGTCACAGAATCTTGTTAAGAGTTCTAGGGATGTGAACTAGGTTGGACAGAAGTGCCCACATGAGGACAAGGATGCATGGGCACTGGTGAATTTGTGGGTCTTTGGTATCTACTCTATTTCTGGGTCTCAAGCCCTTTTCTCTAATATCTGCTTTGTTGCTCTGATTTCGTTGTTAGAGTTTTGATCACACCTGTGACCTACAACATAAACCCTAGCTATCTGTAAAATATCACAAACACATTCTAAGATCTGAATGAAATATTCAATATGTAAAGTTAGATTCATGTATATAGTCACCCGAAGAGTGATCTTAGTACTGAGTGATGCACTACATTTTAGAATCCTTTTAGTTCTGTGTTCATATTAAAATTTCCATGCTAATTGAAATAAAATAACACCTAGTAGTTTCAAAGAAAATATAAATCTAACATTAACATTATGATTAGAGCTTAAAGGAAACTAGCTATTTTACATAAACATGAATTAAATCACCTAATGTTAACCAATCCTACTCTATTAATTTATGATTACTCTAAAAAATTAGCCTCTTTAGATCATGAGTTTCAAATCTATGTGTTTGATCTCTAAAGAGAGGGGAGGATCTCACTAAGAAATGGCTACAAGGACAAGCTTGGATCTTCCTTTCTACTCAATAATGGTAGAATGGATGCAAAGATGAAATAGTTAATCCAAAGAATTGAGAAAGCTTTTATTATAAGTTTGTATAAATCACTAATCAAAGCAATGGTATAAGGTGTGAAGGATGTAGGAGGGTCCTTTATATAACTTTCTTATTTAGGAGATGCTTGAATCCCAATGAATGTGGGAAAAAGTAGATTTAGACTTGTTAAGCTTGATTAGAGGAATTAACAAGTGATTAACAACTCATGGGAGTTGGAGATGATTTAATTAGGATTAATTAATACACTAAAATGATATTTTTAGGCTATTTGGATCTGATTTAAGAGGAATTTGATATGATTTGAAACATTTGAAAGAGGGATTTAGCCAATAAAAGGGTTTATTGACTAAATACATTGTTAAAAAGGCTTAATTAACTCATAATAGTTAATTAATTGATTCAAAGGGGATTATAAGTAACGAAATGTCATTAATTGGCATCCAGAATGTGATAAGGGATAATTAATTAACAAAGTGTCGCTAATTGACCAAAATATATGGAAACGCTAGTTAATTAGCAGAAAATCACTAACTATAACGGAAAGGATAGGAAAGTAATTAGTGCAATCTTAGTATTAAAACTGTGTATGTAGATTTTAGGCATATACATTTGCCCCTCTTTGGGGTGGGGTAAGCGACGCCGCTTCAAAGATAGTAAAATAATATAAACAAGTAAATTTTGAAGATAAATTAGTAGAATGAAGGATGCCCCCTCGAGTGTCGATGGGGGGATAGAAGAGGTTGATCGACAATTGAGAACATGAAGGAAATAGATAAAAAAAACAAGGTGGGGGAAGGGGGGATAAAAATGATTACTATTGCCCCAAGTGTTTTTGGAAGAAAAATTGATAGTGATAAGACATGATAGTGAAGAATATGGAAATAGATTTTGATTCAAGTTTGTTCAATAAACGACTTTGTTTCATCACTTTTCCCATATGATCTACATCATCGGCTCTTATTAAAATATACACATACAAAAAAAGTGTAAAATAACATGAAAATCTATAATACTAACATTTTTTCATTGCTATAACACTAACTCAATGCAACATACATAACGCAATGCATTACGAGAAAGTAAACAAGCTAACTTGACAGGGAAAACATGTACAAACACACATACTCAAACAAACAACGTTCAAGATAGTTGCACTAATGTTTTTGTTATCAAGCTTCAGTTCCCAAATGTTTGAGTTAACGACAAGGGTTAAAAATGGCACCCCAAGCAAGGATACATACGAGATGAATAAGTGGAGGACACATGGGGTCATATGAAAAAGAAATCATGTACTATGAAATAATACCAAGAAACTCATTATGCAAGGGAGTATAGACATTGTAAGAAAACCAAATTTGTTAATGGAAGTAGATCCAGATGATGCATGAGTCGTTTGCGAGAACAAGTGAGGACCAAAAATAGATGTTTTATAGGACAAATTTCGATGTTTGAGGACAATGCGTCTGATAAAAGCTTCAATTGAGTGCATTCTTTTTACCAATTTTTGAAAAAAATGAATTTTACAATAAATTTTGGATTTTTTTAATTTTAACAAAATTTTGAATTTTTTTTGAAATTATACAATTTTTTGGATTTTTTTAAAAATTTGTGAATTTTTAGAATTGTTTTAAAAAAAATAGTTTTTTAAAAAATTTTTATGAAGAAAATGATACAAAAGAATGATAATATCATGGGACATTGCCAAAAAACATTCGAAAACAAAAAATATGCCCCATGTAGCAGAAAGGTCATCGAGAAGTAAAAACATGCCCGAATTAAGCAAAAATGGGGCGAAAATGAATATTAAAAAAAATCATCATGATGAGTGCTAGAAGAATCGTGGCGGTCATCTAACCCCTTGGAGATGAGAAAAATGATGAATTAGGGCAAAAACGACTATAAATAGCAGGCCGGGAGGGGGAAAATCCATCACAATGAGTTATTTGCTAATGACCTTTACCACTTTTGAGTGTGATTTTTCTCTGACCTACAAGAGAGATGGCGTATATTGTGAGGAATAGACACCGTGCAGATCTCATTCGAGAGTACTAGATGCTAGCTGTAGATGGTCCCTTGGTACATACATTTTTTTTAATTTTTGAGTTCATTTAATGCATTTTTTAAGCAAGGGAAAATGGTGTTTTAATGGTAGTGCAAGCCTCTGAGAGGGGTAGTGTTAAAATGCACACGACAGCGTGAAGGGATTGTGATACCATTACAACGGTTACACGGGTGTTAGAATAGGTTTTAGGCTTAGGGTTAGGCTTGCGCTTTTGTAAAAATGAGCAAATGGGTGTCAAAAATCCTGCGCATACGTGAGAAGGCTCACGGTAGCGCTAAAACACTTGAAATTTTGTGAAAATGAGTGCACGGGTGTAAAAAATCTTGTACATACGTGACAAGGCTCGCGGTAGCACTAAAAGGCTTGAGCATACGTGAAAAGGCCTACACGAGTGCAAAGTGGTGTCATTTAGAAGTCCTAAAAGAATGTAGGAATTTTTTCCAAGAATGTGAGAGGAATTAGGATACCTTATGAAGGTATTTTGAGAAGAAGTGATGTTAATTAATTATGTTGGGTAATTTTACAAATGATATTGCTCAACATAGAGGTGCATGAATGACATGGATGCCTTTGGGCTTATGAGTAGACCTTCTCTCGTTGGGATTAACACAGACTAGTGGTTGTACTAGAGGTGACATGATAAGCCCATATTGCAGAGATGCCTCAAATTATGATGGATCATGCCCTTCTCTCAACCTTAGCAGAGAGATGGTGCAGTGAGATACATACCTTTAGATTTCCAACTAGCGAGATGACAGTCACGCTAGAGGACGTGTATTGGATCCTCTGGGTTCCTATTTGGGGTAACATAGTGACTTGCAATGGACGTTGTAGCCAGATCTTGGACCATATATGTGATCTTTTTCAGTTAGACGACCTTCCTCGACGAGGCATGACAGTTCATTTGTATATTTTTTTGATGATAGGAGGATTTCTTGCCTACTTGTATATTTGATGGCACTTGTCAACGACTACTTGTTTCCTAAAAATTCTTGGACTAGTTTGCACTTAGGTTGATAGGAGTCACACACAGACTTATGTATGGAGAGATATTCAGCTGAGGTTAGTGCATACTAGCTCACTTATCTTGGGATCTAAACTTGGTAGCATATAGAGGGATGAGGAGTGTGGGACCTGCCACACTACTACATATTTATTTGTGGGACCATATTACAATCGGGTGCCCACTTAGAGACCTTTTTGTTAAAGGACATGAGGAGCCCTCATGTAAGTGATGTGAGCCTATTGGTGACAACATTAGAGATTATATGGGGGATACATATTATTATATACATGTATTCAATGATTTATAGTTGCGTATGATTATATGGCTACCATATCGGTCGTAAAAATTGGTGAGAGGATGCAGTAGAGCTCAGTATTATTGAGGCAGATCAATTCCTAATCAATAGTCATAAACATATTATGGAGTGGTACCATGTTGATAGAGTGCAATGGAAGTTAGGTATCATTCAAGGTATTCCTAGAGATGGCATGTGATATGCATGCTGAGTTCGAGAGGTGTTTGAATTTGGACCCCACATCAAACTGTGGAGGGTGATACAAAGCTTTGATAGTGTGGTCCCATAGTGATGAGACCAGAGGGCACATATAGTAGATCATGTCACTACTCCACACTACAAAGCATGGTATGTGATAATAGTTCGTCGTCGGCTTACCATCCCACAGGATGTTATAGATGGAGGTATAGCTGCAGCCATGACAAGAGAGGTAGGTCGGGAACCAGATAGGCTATGACTTGGGAAAGTTAAGGCCAAGGAAGAGGAGGATGCATGTGATGGATAGGGATAGAGACAAGGACTGATATAGAAACAACCACAAGGTCTAATTCCATAGTTTCATCCATAGTGGACACCACAGGGTATTCGGGTGCAGACACATCAAGTACCTGTTATACTGGTGCAAGCACAGTAGGTGCCCATGGTACAGATTATAGACTCACCACCCAGATAATCTAGTCCTCATATTACATCATGTGGGGATGGTTGGGATGGAGGAGATGGATGGGGGTCTCCACCACATAGTCTAGTAGGTGGAGGATGGAGATTACCATATAGGTCACCCCTAGATAAGTTGATCAGGGTGTAGGGGATAAGGCTGCCTTGAGGAAAAAACTACAGTAGGTCATGGCTGAGAGGGATTAGTTAGCTGTTGAGTGGATACAGTGGAAAATAGATCATACATATCTTCAGCAAGATGTTGTTTGAGTGACGAGAGAGTGTGATGCTCTACAACACGTCGTCCTAGTAACAAGATTTCAGGACTTGGTTTTTATTTTTCCATAGCTATTGGTGAGGTGGCATATTATAGAGTGTTATATCATGGGGCCATTCCAAAGGGACAGAGGGCCATACCCTTTAGTCAGCTAGCTGACAGCCGATCCAGATCTAGATCATATAGGTCATCTCACTTGGCAAGGTCAATATAGAGGCCATCATCTCAGCAAGGAGCTTCTACACAATAGCTACCACTACCACATGGCCCATCTCAATAGACAACTCCACTTGACTCCAAGACAAGAAATATTGGTGTGGGCAAGAGTAATGGTGGACTCTCTTATTGATGTATTTATTTTTGATGTATGCCTCATGATGAAGGAACAATTTTGATTGACTATATATGTATTGTTTTTTATTGTACCTCGAGATGAAGGCACATTTTTTATCCATGCTCAGGATGGATTATACTGTATTTGATGTATATCGAGAAACATTTTATACATGTACATTGATTTTTGATATGTCTACATGATGATGGACTTGCTTGCCTATCACATTTTGTGTTATGAGATATGAAGTTTTAGCCCATGTTCTTATTATGGTCTATAATGAGGAGGTATAAAGATAATCCATCTAACCCCTCTTTGATGATATTATATGATGTTATCTTAGCATATATGTTTAATTTTCATTTGTATGATGATGTAGGTTAGCATTTATCGATATGTGATGATAGATGATATTGATGATGAAATGATAACAAAGTGTATAAGCAAACAAGACAAGCACAAGTTACTCAAATCTAATCAAAACAACACAACTATATACAAGAATGTGAGATAAAGATGAACCCAATGAAATCTACAATAGATTAAAGTAAATATTAATCTAAGAAAGTAAATGGATCCAATTTAACACACACAATACGCAAAAGGAAAACCAACATAAATATGTACAACCAAACAACTAAAGTAAGCAAACTATTACTTTGTTTTTATGGGACAATTTTGAAATGTTTTGATTGGTTTTGGTATTATCTAGATACATTGTTATATTGTTTTTTATTTTTCTATGAGACACATTTTAATGTTTTGATTTTTCTAACTAAACATATTTAAATGTTTTGAGGGTTTCAAAAGTTATATGAATGTTTTTGTGATTTTCTAGATGTTTTCTGAAGCTATGGTGCAAGAAAACAAAGAAACATGGATGCCCCCAATGATAGATGGAATGTACAAGGGTAGAATGCCACACATATTTGCAAGAAGTGACGATGCAAAGTTTCCTTCAGCGTCAGACAAGAATGTAAAAAGGAAAACTATTCACATGTGTAGGTTGGATCAACTGGGTCAAGGCCAAGAGGGATATGATCCGAAGTACCTCAGATGCAAACAAAAACTAGCTTAGGATAAAGCCATCGTAAGCCTAGATATGGGATGCTTGTGAATAAAGGACCGTCCAATGGCACTGGATACCATTTTTCACCAAATGACTTGTCCAAAGTGCCATAATGGCGTGGTTTTCATACTTGGATGCATTGATTTCACTTTACTTTTCCTGATTCTATATATTTTTGTTGATTTTCATGTATTTAAGGGACCCCATACTTAAGCATAGAAATTCTTGAGATACATGGCATTCATGGGTTCCCTAAGAACATCACCATTAGATTCAATAATCTTGTATACACCTTAACAAAATCTTGCAACCACGACATATGGCACTAACCAATTAGGCTTAAAATTGCCTTCATTTTCACGATCCTTGGTGGTATTGAACTAATTTTCCCTTAGAAAAAGGTCTTCTACCTCAAATTGGTGAGGTATGATTATTTTGTTGTAACCTTGACGTACTCGATTTTGATATAATTTGAGGTGATCAAGGGCTTGAAGGAGCTTCTCATCTAATAACTCTACCTTTGCTAGTTGAGCCATTTTGTAATCCTCCTCTTTATCCAAGTAATCTCTTGGATTTATGCGCAAAGAGGGGAGATCAATCTCAAGGGGTAATATGGCTTCTGTGTCAAAAACTAGGGAATATGGAGTAGCATCAGTAGGGTTACGATGGATGTTCTATAATCCCAGAGGGCGGGATGAATATGCAAATGCCTATTATGGCCAATTTTATTCACCATATTTTCCATAATATGAACAAGGGTTTTATTTGAGGCTTCGACATCTCCTTTGCCTTGAGGGTAATAAAGGGTTGAATAATTGATTCATATTTGAAAGTGTTGACATAATGCCTTTATATTTTTATTCTTGAATGACTTAACATTTTCAGCTATAATGGCAGAAGGGATTCCATACTAGAAAATGATATGGTTTAATATGAATTTGGATATCTGCACACCAGTGACATAGGTGAGAGGAACAACCTTTACCCATTTCATGAAGTAATAAATGGAAGTAATAATGAACAGATGGGCATCAAAGGATGTAGGGGTAAAATTACTGACGATATTGAAGTCCCCACTTTGAAAAAGGCCATGGTGTTGTAATAGGTTGCAATGATTGCATCGGCGCATGTATCAAGTTTCCATATTTTTGACATAACAAACATTTCTTTACGTACTCACAATAATCAGTCTCCATAGTAGGCTAATAATAACCTACTCTCAGTATCTTTATAGCCAGGACTATCCCACTTGTATGGGATCCATAGATGCCTTCGTGCACCTCTTTAATTGCTAAGATAGATTCGTATGAATTAAGACAACACAACAGATTCCTGTCATAGCCTCTATGATAGAGAGTGGCCCCATTCAAGGTGTAGTAGGCTATGCACTAGAAAAGGTTTCCTTTTTTAGAATGGGAAATTTCTGGAGGGAAGGTTTTTAGGAAATAAGGGATAAAATACATGGACCAATCCCACACAGAATCACAAAAGTAGAAACTAATATGTGGAAAATATTACAGATCTGAAATAAAATTGTAGAATAAAAAGAACACAACACAAAAAGATAGTATTTAATGTGGTTCACCCAATTTGGGCTATGTCCACCGTGAATCACTTGCTCAAATTTAATTACAAGCCACCTCTTCTCTCAATACAGTACCCAGATCTATTTGGAGCTATTCTCAACAAACTCTACATAATTCACACATGAACTCACACACATCTGGAATGTTAGATGAACCCTACCATATGCAAGTAACCACATAAATAGGCAACTGCTTAAGCAATTTTACAATACCATGTGTACCAAAATCACCCATAAACCTATGGGTCAAAAAATTCCACCCATATGATAAGAGCATTTTTCCTGAAATATATATCACATTTTTCGAGGCCAATTTTTTTTTATCAGGGGCGCAATTGTGGATAGTGTACATTACTTTTAGTGTACAACCTTCAACACTTCCACACATGAAAATAGACTCCAAAACATAACAATCTCCCACTTGGAGACTAGTTTTCATCTAAGAAAGCTTCTCAACCCTTCACTATTGTCCATGAAGACTAGCTAAAGCTGAACACAACTTCAATTTCTCCCTTGTGACCACCTTGGTCATCATATCTGTAGGATTCTGAATGGTATGAATCTTTTCTAGCTTTAAATTATCTTCCTCCAAAGTTTTCCTAATGAAATGGTACCTTAACTATATATGCTTCATCCTAGAGTGGAAAACAGAGCTCTTAGCTATGTGTATATCACTCTGACTATCACTATGTAACTTACCTTCCTCCTACTTATGTCCCAACTCCTCAAAAATTGTTGTAACCAAATCATCTCTTTTCTTGCCTCTATGGCATCAACATACTCAGTCTGCATGGTTTACAAAGCCACAAGTTTATGTAATCATGAAATCTAGCTCAATTTTGTCCCACCCACAATGAATATATAGCTTGTTGTGTTCCTCCCGATGTCTTCATCTCCAACCATATCTGAATCTACATAACCATTCAAAGTGGTGTCTGATCCACTATAGCACAAAATTGTCCCAATGGTCCCTCTCAAGTGTCAAAGGATCAACTTTACTACTTGCCAGTGATCTTTACCTAGATCACTCATAAATCTACTCATTACTCCCACTACATGTGCAATATCATGCCTAGTGCACACCATGACATACATCAAACTGCCAACCACTAATGAGTAATGTACTTTGGACATCTAGTTTCTCTCATGCTTTGTCTTGGGACACAAATCATTTGATAACTTGAAATGGCCCGCCAAATGAGTCCCAGCCGGTTTAGCATCCTGCATATTAAACCTCTCCAAGAACTTATTAATGTACTCTCCTGAGATAAAGTTAGCTTTCATTCCTTCTTATCCCTAGATATCCTCATACCAAGGATTTTTTTGTCTACCCCCAAATCCTTCATATCAAAGGATTCACTTAGTTGCTTCTTGAGTACTTTTATTTCCTGCATGTTTTTTCATGCAACCAACGTGTCATCCACATACAAGCATAAGATAATATAATTGCCATCTTGAAATTTCTTTATATACAACAATGGTCAGAATGACATCTAATATAACCTTGCTCTATCATGAAGCTATCAAATTTCTTATACCATTGATGTGGAGCTTGTTTTAGGCCATACAAGTTATTCTACTATTTGCACACCATATCCTCTTTACCTTTGACCTCATAGCCCTCTGGATCCTGCATATATATATCCTCATCCAAATCACCATGTAGAAATGCAATCTTTACATCTAGCTACTCTAAGTGTGAGTCTTCTGCTGCCACTATTCCAAGAATATTTTTAATAGAAGTCATTTTTACTATAGGAGAAAAAGAACATCAAAATATATAAATTTTTTCTATGCAAACCCCTTTACCACCAACCGAGCATTTTATCTTTTATTTCCTCCTTCTTCCTCTGTAAATGTATACACCCACTTGTTCTGTAATGCTTCTTTTCCTTCAGGTAGCTTCACTAATTCTCAAGTGTGGTTCTCCATGAGAGATTGATGCTCCTCATTCATGGCTTGTTCCCACTTCTTCTTGGCATCTATCTACATTTCTTCATCAAATATCTCTAGCTCTCTACTGTCAGTGAGTAATAAATAATAAAGAGAAGGAGAAAAATGTTTAGGTTCTCTTCTTACCCTAGAAGACCTCCTCAAAATAGGAGTTTGGGGTTCATGTTGAGTAGGTTCTTGAACTGATTCATGTGTCACTTTCCTATCTGGAAGATCCTCTACCACTGCATATTCTTTGTTGGATTCATCCCTTTTTTCTTGCAAATATTTCTTATACATATGTTTATCATTAAATACCACATCCTTAGATTGAAAGATTTTCTTTTCCTTAATACTCCAACATTTAAATCTAAATTCATCACCACCATAACCAATGAAAGTGCATTTTTCTGATTTATCCTCTAGCTTGTTCATATCATCCTTGTCAATATGAACAAATAACTCGCATCCAAAGACTCTAATAAATGAGTAATAAAATTTCATACCATACCAAGCCTCCTCAAGTATACCTCCATCCAAGGCACTTAATGCTACACCCTTAATCATATATATTATATTGGATGTATATAGCTGACTTGTGGCTATCATAAATTCTTATCGTTATGTATCTCTTTCATATATGTTATATTTTCATTAGTGGGTCGGCCTTGGTGTTGGCCATGGCATAGGAATAATATATATAAGGGGTTAGTAGGTAGTAGTTGATCATCATATTTAGCATTTGAGTCTTGTTGTCTGGTTTGGAGGTTGCCCTCTCGAAGTGGATAAGCTATTCTTCTTGCACATTGAGATCATTTATCTGAAATATTGTGTTCATTGGTGGTATATTGCTGCTAATAATCAGATTTATACAAGTAATTACATTACAAGTGGTATCAGAGCTTGAACTCGGCCAACACTATGTCAAACCCTAATTATGAAGGTTTTTCCATATCTCAAAATTAGTAGCAAACTTTTTTACAAATGTTTTTGTGGTGTGGAAAAATCAGTCAAGTAATATTCCCTCTAAATTTTAAGAATTTTTGACTTGTTTTGCAAAATTTATAGCATTTTTATGTTTTTTCGTAATTTTGCTACCTAGGGTGCAATTTGTGGAATTTTTCAAAGTTATTTACATTTCCAGAAAGAAGATTAAAAATTAGTTTGAGTTTAGTCTTTGAGTTTTATAAAATTTGGCCGAATTCCTATTGAAATCCCAAACCCTAAATTGTGACCTTAATCCTTAAATCTTACCATTTTAGGGCATCATGGCCGGGCCTTCGACAAGAGGCAAAAAGAATCCCATTACTCTAGGTAAAAAACCTGATAAGGATAAGATAATAGTTGAGGAGTTAGAGTTAGAAGGGGTATCTACAGAGTCCTCAAGGTTAGGGTTTACTTCAATTGACCATAATGTTAGCTATCTTGAGTTAGAGTTGCGAAACCTCGAGGGTAAAGTGGCAATAAAATAAGATGTAGAAAAGATTAGACACAAATTGGAGGATTTCATTCACTAATTTAGTTACAATATCATGGGTCATCATATCCTTCCTAATCAGCCACAACTCAATCATACTCATATTAACCAGGGTGGATCTTTAGGTCAAAGTAATAGACAAACTAGTCAGGGTGGATCTGCAAACATGACCAATCCAAATACAAACACTCTGCAAGCCTGTAACATGATTCCAAAAGTGGAAATGCATAAGTTTGATGGAAAGGATCCACTTAATTGGATTAACCAGATGTAGAATTTCTTTGATCTTCATCAGATTCCATTGGGGAAAAAGGTTACCATGGCATCGTTGTATCTTGAACCTGAACAATTCATTTGGTATCCATGGTTATGTGCTTAAAGGAAAAGGATTAGCCTCAATGTTACATGGACAATATTCACCAAAGAGTTGCAATTACACTATAGTTCTAGTGTGTCAGAGAAATATTTTAGTCAATTAACAAAGCTCAAAAAAATAGGAACAACTCAAAGATTACATCCATCAATTCCAAAACCTTTCCTTGTGGGTGGAAAATATTTCTAAAGAAAATTTGAATGACTAATTTCTTGGGGGTCTTACAGAATAAATTAAGACTGAGGTGTGTATGTTTGATCCTCATAAGGTTTCAGACTCTACGATCATGGCACGTAGGGTAGAGGAAAAATTTATTTCCAATAGGAAACAAATTTTCAGTAATATCAGAGATCATAGCACCCTCCCACCATCATTCCCTCAGCCAATGAGACTGACACCTCAACAAATTTAAGAAAAGAGAGCCAAAGGGTTATGTTTTAATTGTGACAAGAAATTTGGAGTAGGACATAAGTGTGCTAAAAAGAAGTTGTTCTACATTGAGGGACCTATTGAAGAAGAAGAAGGAAATGAAGAAGACGAAGAGGTCTAGCCAAAGGAGTAATTACGAGATCCCCATCCATCAATATCATGCCATGTAATTTCTGGTACTCTGGCACTCCCCAAACTTTCAAAGTAGTTGGATTCTTTAAAAAATAGAGGATAACAAGTGTTGATTGATTCAGGAAGTACTCACAATTTCATCAATCATAAGTTGGCGGTACACTTGAATTGCTTTGTTTATCCAAATCCAGAATGTCAAGTCATGATCGCTGATGGGAAAACTGTTAGTTGGTCAAGAAAATCCCATAACATTAATCTTGCCATGGGAGATTACTTGCTAACTAGAAATATGTATGCCATTTCCATGGGAGGAGTAAACATTATGTTAGGAGTGCAATGGCTTACCACCTTGGGAACTATTGAAATGAATTCCCAAGATTTGTTCATGCAATTTTAGTCAGAAGGGAGGAATTTTTAAACTAAAAGGACTAAGAACAAAGTCCCCATAGATGGTAAGTTCTCATTAGATGCAAAAATTGCTTAGAAAGGGTGTAAGAAGGGTTTGTGGCACAACTATTTTCATTGGAAGCACATCATTCCAATACATTTATACCCACATATATGTAAGCAGTTATAGATGAGAACTCAGTGGTGTTTGGAGAAATACCCAAGGGTCTGCCTCCGAAAAGAGACCATGACCATGCCATCCAGCTAGTACCAGGGAGTCAACCACCCAACATCAAACCTTATAGGTACCCCTATATGCAAAAGAGTGATATTGAGAAGATAGTTCAAGAGATGTTAGGAGTAGGACTTATTCGTCATAGTTAAAGTGCTTACTCTTCTCCTATAGTGATGGTACGGAAAAAATATGACAATTGGCGCATGTGTCCAAATTACAGGGAACTCAATAAGTACAAATTTAAAGATAAGTTTCCTATTCCTGTAATTGATGATTTGCTAGATGAGTTACATGGTGTTGTTTAATTTACAAAACTTGATCTTCATTCTAGATATCATCAGATTAGAATCAGGGATGAAGATATTCATAAAACAGCCTTCACGACACATGCAAGACACTATGAGTTCTTAGTAATGCCTTTTGGACTAACAAATGCACCCTTTACATTTCAAAGGTTGATGAATTCCATCTTTAAGCCATTTCTTCAAAAGTTTGTTTTAGTGTTCTTTGATGATATATTAATCTATAGTAAAACATGGGAGGAACACCTGCATCTTATAAATAAGGTGTTGGAAAATATTGAACAACATCAAATTTATGCAAAGCCTTCTAAGTGTTCTTTTGGTGTTAAGGAGGTTGAATATCTAGGTCATATTGTCTCTTATGAAGGTGTTAAAATTAATCCTAACAAGATAAAAGCCATGCTTGAATGGAAGGTTCCCAAAACCCTAAAAAATCTCTAAGGATTTTTGGGGCTTACCCAGGTTATTATCGTAGATTTGTAAGGAATTATGGCAGCATCGCAGCACCACTCACAACTTTATTAAAGGACTCTTTCCATTGGAATGAGCAAGCTACTATGGCCTTTGAGAAGTTGAAGGAGGCCATGTGCACCACTCCAGTTCTAGCCACCCTAGATTTTTCAAAAACATTCATTGTTGAATGTGATGCTTTAGGGTATGGTATGGGGGTAGTACTCATGCAAGAAGGGTGAACCATTTCCTTTGAGATCCGCCAATTCAAAGGTAAGAATATCTCTAAACCAGTTTATGAGAAAGAAATGTTAGCAATACTTCATGCAATGAAGTAATGGAGACCATATCTAATGGGATGACATTTCAAAGTAAAGACCCAGATCATGATAGTTTGAAATACTTCTTAGAGCAATGTTTATCATCACAAGAACAATAGAAATGGGTCTCAAAAATGTTGGGGTATGATTTTGAGATAATATACAAGAAAGGGAAAGGGCATGTAGTTGCTGATGCTTTATCTCAGAAGGATGAATCTACCAAGGCATTGTTGTGTGCCATATCTGTATTATAGGAGGATTGGATAGAGGATGCAAGGTCTGAATAGAAAAATGACCCAGATAGACAAAATTTCATTCAAAATCTCCAACAAGATCCAAGCATGTCAGAAAAATTTGTATGGAAAGGAGATGTTTTATGGTATAAAGATAGATTATATCTATGTAAGAAATTCAATCCTTAAAAATAGGGTTCTATCTGAGCTCCATGTTTCTCCAGTAGGGGGTCATTCTGGCTTCTTAAAGACTTATCATCGAATCAAGCATGATTTTTTTCTGGGAAGGGATAAAAGGAGATGTCCAAATTTTTTTGGCAAGAATGCATGGTTTGTCAGCAAAATAAGGGAAAAACAATTAAGTCCTTAGGTCTTTTACAACCTCTATCTATTCCTAGCCAGAGGTGGGAAGAGGTGTCCATGGACTTCATCACAAGATTGCCTAAATCAGAAGGTAAAAATGTAATCATGGTGGTTGTGGAAAGACTCACCAAATATGCCCATTTTTTTGTTTTATCACATCCATTTGTTGCAAGTACATTAGCAACATCCTTCAAGGATACAATTCAAAAGCTACATGGGACACCAAAGATTACAGTAAGTGATCGAGACCCTATCTTTACTAGTAATTTCTTCCATTCTCATGCTTGGGCACACAACTAGCTCATACTTCCTCTTATCAACCCCAATCTGATGGGAAAACATAGGTGGTAAATAAGTGCTTGGAGGGATATCTTCGTTGTTTTACATTAGATAATGCAAGTAAGATGGGTCCAATGGTTACCATTGGCAGAATGGTGGTATAACACCTCCTTTCATACTTCATCTAAAATGTATCCTTTCTTGGCATTATATGGGTACCATCCACCATCTATCACTTCATCTTTAAGAGTACAGCCAAAGGTTTGAGCAGTTGAAGAACATATTCAACACCAACAAGAGGTGATTTCTAGTCTCAGGGAGAATTTGGCTATGCCAAAAAACCACATGAAGCAGTAGGTAGACCAACATTGCAGTGAAAGGTATTTTGAAGTCGGTGATTTAGTTTTTGTGCGTTTACAACCATATAAGAAAATGTACTATAAAGTCAACAGAAAAAGGATAACAAGCTTTCACCTAAGTATTATGGTCCTTATCAAGTGTTACAGAAGATTGGCAATGTAGCATACAAACTGGAACTTCCTCTGGCTACTCGAATTCATCCAATCTTCCATATATGTTGCCTAAAGAAGGTAATTGGACAGACAGTATCAACCCAGACAGTGTTACCCAAAACTTGATGAAGAGGGAAGAATCATCCTAGAACCAGAATGCATCCTTCAAACATGCATTAAGTGATTGAGGACAAGGGTCATCAATGAGTATTTGATCAAATGGAAAAATATAGACAGTGAAGATGTAACTTGCAAGGATGCAAATTTCCTATAGCAGCATCCAGATCTTCTCAACATTGGGGACAATGTTGGGCTTCGAAGGGGAGGGACATGTTATGCCCTTAATCATATATCTTATATTGGATGTATATAGCTGACTTGTGGCTATCTTAACTTCTCATCATTATGTATCTCTTTCATATATGTTATATTTTCATTAGTGGGTTGTCCTTGGTGTTGACGATAACATAAGAATAGTATATATAGGGGTTAGTAGGTAGTAGTTGATCATCATATTCAGCATTTGAGTCTTATTGTCTGGTTTGGAGGTTTCCCCCTCGAAGTGGCTAAGATATTATTCTTGCACATTGAAATCATTTATCTGAAATATTGTGTTCATTGGTGTTATATTGCTACTAATAATCAGATTTATACAAGTAATTACATTACACTTAAGGGTCCTCTATTTATCAAGTACACAACTATGCTCGTTGGTTCTACCCAAAAATAAAGAGGAATTCTTGCATGTAATCTCATGCTCCTAGCACATTCCATTATTTTCATGTTCATCCTTACTGACACCCCATTCTATTACGGAGTTCTTGGAACCATGTTTTTCCTATGGATTCCATTCTTAGAACAATAATAATCAAATTCATTACTGTAATACTCCCCTCCATTATTTGATCAGAGACATTTTAAATTAATGCTTGTTTCATTCTCTACCAAGGCTTTCCATTTAACAAAAGTGTCAAATACATCAGATTTATTTATAATATAATATACCCATAATTTCCTTGTTGCATCATCTATAAAAGTGACATAATAATTTGAAACCCCAAGAGATGATACCTAAGCTAGCCCCCACACTTCAGAATGTACCAACTCTAACTTACTCTCTTTCTTCATAGGCCCAGCCTTGAGAAACCTCACTCATTTATGTTTCCCATATACGTAGTTCTCACAGAACTCCAAACCTGTTTCTATATATTTGGGAAAATTATTCTTTATAGTCTCCATGCCCTTACTACTCATATGATCAAGCCTATAATACCACAATGTTGTATCTGCGTCTGAAACCACAAGATTACAAAAATTAGTACTATTAGTGGTTAAATACAAGGTTCTAACCTTCTTACCTCTTGCCACCACAAGAGCACCCTTGTTAACCTTCCAAGAGTCCACTGTAAATATCACAGTACAACCATCACTTCCCACTTACCCCACCAATATCAAATTTCATCCTAATGTAGGCATCTATCTGACATCCTTCAATAGCCATGTATTCCCATTATACGTATTAACCTGAATGGATCCTTTTCCAACTATGTTGCAAGGCTCATCATCACTAATAAAAAGATGCCCAAAATCCCCTTAGACATAATAAAAATAATAATGCCTATGTGGGGTAGCATGGAAAGAAGCTCATGAATCTAAAACCTAAGATTCAATAATATTATGGAAAGAA
The DNA here is from genome assembly GCA_019776745.2 of Taxus chinensis. NCBI lineage: Eukaryota > Viridiplantae > Streptophyta > Pinopsida > Cupressales > Taxaceae > Taxus > Taxus chinensis. The sequence continues at coordinate 668,172,341 of CM034146.1, forward strand.
AGAATCAAATGATCCTGATATACATTACTTGTTGCCACATTTGCCTCCTTGTTTTCTTCTTATCCCGAAGCTCCCAACAATCCTTCTTTGCATGCCCAAACTTTCCATAGTGCTAGCATACCATCTTACTTTTGGATTTTGACCTTGCCCAATCTTTTGATTTTTCACGGCTTCCGCTATTCTTTTTTCTCCCTCTAGTTTCCACCGTCAAATCATTCCCTAAAGTAGAATATTCCCTAGAGATTTTTCTTCACATTTCCTTGATTAGAATCACCCCTACAACATTCTAAAACTTCAACTTCACGTTAGTTGGAACTGAGTTGCTTACCCGCCATTACCAAGCTATTCCAACACTCAGGTAAAGAGTAAAAAATTAATAAAGCTCTAAATTCTTCATCAAATTCTATTGTAACTAAAGCTAACATATTCATAATTGTATTAAAATCATTTAAATGTTTTTCTATTGAACTATTCTCAGACATCCTCATATTAAACATTTTTTTATTAAAAATATTTTGTTAGAGGTAGAGGGTTTTTCATAAAATTTCCCTAATGCATCCATAAGTTATTTTGTAGTGTTTTCTTTTGAAACATTAAATAATACCGAAGATACAAGACATAGCCGGATTGTCCTAAGTGCCTTCCTATATATCAAATCCCATTTCACATCCGTCATGCTTGAGGGTTTTTTCCCTTTTCCAGACAATGAAATATAAAGATCCTTATGATAAAGGTAGTCTTCCATCTACATCTTCCAAAGACTAAAATTATGCCTGTTGAATTTATCAAACTTTGATCTTCCATCATCTGCCATATCTCCCACTCAAGCTAAAATTTTCCCTTCAATTCAACACTTCAGCAAACCAAACTAGGATCTGATACCAATTGTTAAGAAATAAGGGATAGAATATGAAGAACAATCCCACATAGAATCTCAATAGTAGAAACTAATATGTAGAAAACATTACAGATCTAAAATAAAAGTGCAGAATAAAAGGATCACAACACAAAGATATAACATTTAACATGCTTCATCCAATTTGGGCTACGTCCACCAAGAATCACTTGCTCAAATTTTATTACAAGCCACCTCTTCTCTCAATACAATACCCATATTTGTTTGGACCTATGCTCAACAAAATCTATTGAATTCACATTTGAACTCAAACACATCTGCAATTTTACATCAACCTTAACATATGCAAATAACCATATAAATAGGAAAATGCTTAAGCAGTTTTACAATAACGTGGGGTACCAAAACCACCCATAAACCTATAGGTCAAAAAAATCCACCCATATGAGAAAAGCACGTTTCCTGAAATATCAGGCACATTTTTTTAGGCCAAAAAAATTTCTCAGGGGCTGCTCCTCTGAACCCTGACGAGAAAACTGTGGATACTCTACAATAATTTTAGTGTACACTCTTCAACACTTCCACACATGAAAACAGGCTCCACAACATAAAAAAGGTTCCATCATAAAGGTAGTTGAATATGTCAAGGTACCATGAGGAAAAGGGACCAACAACTTCACCTACCAAACAAGACTTTGACATGTCATATGTTAGTATTCGTAAATGCTCGATGAAGAATGACATGTTATTATTTCCAAGTGGGATGCATAGCATAGACCCAACTGTATCCATAACATTATCCACATGATTCTTCTCACTATGGATCTGCTCAAATGTAATTTTCTCAAAGAACTCCTTCAGAGTGTCAATCAATTTCTTATAAGGAAGAAAGCTTTTCATCCTTAACCTTATATTCATTGTTTACTTGTTTGATGATTAATTGAGAATCACCTATTACATTCACTTTTCTAATGTCCCACTTGATATATAATTTTATCCCCGCAATAAGGGCTTCATATTCTCTTGAGTTACTTGTACATGGGAAACCACGTCAGAATGCTTGAGGAATATGATCACTTGCATGGGTGATAAACACAACTCCAACTCCTAAACCATGGAAGGTAATGGATCCATAAAATTATAGTTTCCATGTAATGTACTCCTCAAGGTACATTGTAGAAGCATCTAGAAGTTCCAGACTCAATGATTCAGTACCTAGCAAAGGGGCTTCAACTAGTTGATCTACCAACACCTTCCCTTTAACTTATTTCTGATGGACACACTCAATATCAAATTCACTAAGAAGGATGATCCAATTGGCCATCCTTCCTATATGTTCAAGTTTTGATAATAAGTATTTCATTGGGTCAAATTTTGATATGAGTTTGGTCTTATTATTTAGCAAATAATGACAAAGTTTTTGAAAATTAAAAAACGACAGCCAAATAAGCCTTCTCAATCTGCGAGTAGTTGAGCTCGTAAGTAATGAATGTATGACTAAGGTAGTAAACAATTTTTTGTTTCTACTCTCTATCATATTGGTCCAACGGTGCACTAATTGTAAACTGAGTAGTAGAAATGTATAGTAGTAGTGGTTTTCCTATCGTAGGCGACATTAGAATAGGGGGTTTTGACAAATATTCCTTAAGAAAAGAAAATGTTTGTTGTTGTTCTGGAGCTCAATGAAATTCAACATATTTCTTTAGAAGATGTGTGAATGAGTGACACTTTTTTGCGAGCTGTGAGATGAATCTTCTAATTGCTTGAATCTTCCCTTGCAAGTTGCACAGTTGTTTGATGTTTTTAAGAGGAGGAATTTCCATTATGACAGTAACCTATGCAAGATATACTTCAATTCCCCTCCTTGAAACAATAAACCTTAACAATTTTCCTGATAGCACACCAAAGATACATTTATTCATGTTGAGTATGATCTTATAGTTTCTAATATGTTGAAAGATGCACCGCAAGATCATCGAATGATCTTCTCTAGTCCTAGATTTACCCAAGATGTCATCCACATAGTCTTCCATTATGTCATTGAGCATATCGTGAAATATTACAGTCATATCATGTTGATATGTTGCACATGCATTCTTGAGGACAAAGGACATGACTTGATAGCAGAATGTCCCCATGGGGTTGTAAAATTTTTCTTATGTTGATCTTCCTCATCAATTTTAATATGATTATACCCTAAAAAATACATCCATGAGTGATAAAATTTCATAACCAACTAACAATCATGTCGATGTTAGGAAGAGGGAAGTCATCCTTAGGAAATTTTTAATCTATATATCTGAAATCTATACAGATTCTAATACATATGGGTTTATACTATACATGGACTATGTTTGAAATCCACTCTAAATAATTAATAGGCCTAGTGAGGCATACTACCAATAATTTCTCTAGATCTTCTTTTACCAATAAGGCGACATGAGGATGCATCTTTCTAAGCTTTTGTTTTATAGGCTTTGCCTCTTCGTGAACAACTAGGTTATGTTCTATTGATTCTAGATCTAACCCTAGCACTTCCACATAGGACCTTATAAATATATTTGAAAATTCATGCAAAAGCAGAAAAAAGGTCTTATGCTCTTGGGCTGAGAGTGAAGCTCCTAGCTTGACCATTCTAGGTATTTCCTCTGTACCAATGTTTACATCTATGGTATCCTCCACAAGAAACTTGGATTCCTCCTCCATGTGCATAGGATCAAGGGGGAGATTGATATATTATTATTATTCTAAGGGTGTCTTAATTAGATATTCACCTTTAGCATGGTCACTTTTTATGTCCAGTGATTTTTGGTTTGTCTGCAAGTGCCTCAAAGAGGTTTTCACTATAGGACTTGGAATTTTTATTTTTGCAAGGCTTCTTTGTGGATATCTTTCCCTTATTTCTATTTCAATTTTCTAACCATGAATCCCAACCTCCTCCTCAAATTACGCGCATGTATCAAGATTAATGGAGAATCCCTTCTTATGATCACCAAATGGAATGTCGTTATGGAGACCCATAAACTCACCAATTGCATCATCAATTTTGAAAATTTCGATTGGTACATGTTTCTTTTGGTCCTAATGGACAAGGGAAGGATAAAAAATATTTAATGTTAGAACGGTATGGGATATGATAGGATTTATAGTCAAGATAGTCATGTTAGAAAACAAGTTCATGGAGGCAAGGTCTTCATAAAGAATACACCAGGAATATTTGTCACTTTCGTAATTGGATGTACTATCTTTGCAATTAGAAGAGGTTGATTTGACCTCTAGAGGATTGAACCCATATGGTTAGACACCAATACCATACTTACAAACCTTGAGATGTGGTATCAGAAGAGCTTCCCGCATACCTTGCTCGTTGATGCCGCAACCATATATTTTGTATCCCATAACATACATCATTTTTTTTGGGATAACATATTTAGGTGATTGATAGCATGGATCCATCTCATCATCTTAAGGTTGGGGTATGATATTGTTAAATAACTTCTCATCTACTAATAAGCCACTAGGAGTGAAAGCGTCAATGTTACAATTTTCTCTGGATCGTTGATATGTGTAGCTAGGCCTCCCCCATGTCCTTGGTGGTAGGGGAGTTTAGAAACTAAGATAGCCTATTGGAGATCATATTCTCCATAGCCATTTGAAACAAATTTAATCTCCTATGAAAAAAATGGAGAATCTAACATAGAATCACCATTATCATTAGCAGATAAGGTATCCAGATTTACTCGTGAGGTGAGTGCCTTCGATTGAATTGGAACGAACATATCTATAGAAGGAAACTCATAAGTGATGGGAAAATAACCTGAAAATGATCTGCAATGAGAAAAGGGTTGAGAATCCCCTTGAATAGTGATGGTTTTTCCTTCGTGATATAACTTCAAGCACTGATGATATGTAAAAGGTACGACCTACATGGCATGAATTATGAGTGACTGAGTAGTATATTGTAAGGAAGCTCTAATTATAAAACATGGAACTTAGTATCATGAGTAGTTGGTCCTACTCCTAGCGAGAAAGTGATCATACCAATTGATTTCCATTCTTCATTTTCATACACCTTGATGATAATGATTTTAGTTTCTAGATCAACCTTAATGTGACCTAGTTGTCAAACCAGTTTCAAAGTACAAATGTTCAAGCCTAATATGTCGTCCACAAGCACCATTTTTATCTTCTTACGATTGATAATGACCTCAATGTGTAAGGGTAATTTATGGCTAGGATCCTCTTTAGGAATCGCTTCATGAATAAAGGTCATGTGCTCTATTCGAGCAATCTATGCGACCATGGTTTAGAAGTGTCGAGGGTCAATATAAATTGAATCTCCTGACCCTGTAGTGTTTTACAATGGATTTCCTTGTGAACATTAGAGATTATTAGAATATCTAAAATTGAAATCTTAGCAGTATTTTTCTCAAGTTTCTCTAAAACATCATAATGATTATCCTGAGGGGTGGACGAAGGAGGTTCTGAGATAACAAGGAGATCACATCACGTTAACAAGGTGCACTCCTTCATTTTAATTTTAATTTTAATGGTGTTGATATGCTCAAAAGGTGGTTTAACACAACCAATTAGGGCATCAAAATGATTATCCTTTTTTGTAACATAGTTGGTATTTTTGGTTTGGAATGAATGTCCTTAGTTCAACTTTTCCTTTCCTTTGTTGTGCTTGGGGAAATGTTCTTTGTAAATTCCCAAGTTTGCATTGGAATATTTACTAGGGGGCAGAAGAATCCATTTCCAAATCACCACTATCAATTAAGTTATGGATGAAGTTTTTCAGCTTTAAACACTTATCATTTTTGTGACCCCTGACATGATAAAAGCCATAATATTAATTTTCTCTAAACCATGATGGCTTAGGTGCATCATCTCCATAGGGTATAGTTTCTAGGTATTTAACCATGTTGACCACCTCTAACTATCTTAATATTGACGACATAGAGTTAGATAAAGGGGTAAAAGTACGACGTTTGTATTTAGGGGCCAGAGGTCCCTTAGAAAGTTTCAAAGGAGCATGATTTTTAACATCCTTTACTCATTTAGAGTTCATTGTACCATCATCACCTATGGCATTCTTGTTCTTGTTTGGAATGAACTTCAGTTTTTCGTTAGGCTATGAATCGTGATTATCGCATGAGAAGGGTTTTAAATTTCCTTTTGTTAACAATGCTTTTTCAATTTGACTACTTTTTTCTATGACCTCTTCAAATGTGTTTCCATAATGCATATGTAAGTGGAAATTGATCTCAGGGTGTAAGATATGTACACATATGCTGACCAGTTGTTTCTCCAATATGGAGCAAGGGAAGTGACTAGTTAACCCTCAGCATCTTTGTAAGAAACTAGAAAAGTTTTCATTGTTCTGTTATTTTACATTACACAAATCTATCATGGTAACATAATTTTCCATGTTAAAGGAGAAGTGACACACAAAGTGTTCTACTAATTCTGGTCGTGTAGAAATGGACCCTTTAGGTATATGTAAAAACCATTTGAGTGTTTAACCTCTAGACTCAGTGGGAAAAGGTGAATGAGATAATCATCACTAAACGCAACCTCTTGGCATCCCATGCTAAAGTATTTAATGTGGTCTCTTGGATCACCTTTTGCCTTGTACTTGTCAAAATTGGGACAGTCAAAGTGGCGAGGGAAAGGTACTTGTAATATAGCCTTGTCGAAGGGATATGGGCATAGCTCCTCAAACTGATACTTTTTTCTATTACCTACATTGCCTTCTTGTAAAGTAGTAAGGGTGTTATTCATGGATAACCATTCTTGGTCGAAGAGTTTCCACTGTGTAGGTGGTGTTGGCCTATATAAATGGTTGTGTCTAGTTGTTTCACCACCATTATTGTCTGTATATAACTCCTCATATGACTCTTTATGTTTTTTTTGATGGGGAGTTTTGGTATAGAAATCGTGATATGAATCTTTAGGTTTTTATTTTTTAGGAGTCTTTGTTTTTTCCTCATCAACATATAAATGCAAGCTTGCTAATTGGAAAGTAAGATCTTGTGTCTTTCATTCTAAGGTAACCTCTTGGGTGGGTATATCTTTGTGATTCTCACGAGGAGGAGGTTGTTCATGATTATCATGTTCTTCATGATCCTCGCAATGAATTTTGACAACATGGATGAGATGTCCTCCATCATTTTGAGATGACACTTCTTCATCATTCTGTTACCCAAAATTAGAAGCCTGACTTGGGTTTAGGATGTCATCAATGTTACGTGGAGGGTGTTCTACTTCTTTCTCTCCATGAACCATGTCGGTAAAGAGAGAGGGATCAACTGTAGATGGAAACTTGGACCCTAACTCTATAACACGCATAAGAAACTCATGTCTATTTTGAAACAAGAAGTTGTCTATTTGGGTGGGACTAAATTCAACTTCTGTCCAAGGAGAAATATCCTCACCACCACTATGATCAACCATAGTGTTGTCTTCAAAAAGTGGGTTTATCTTGTCATTTACAAAGGGATTTGACCCTCATTTTTGATGCCTCATCCTTGTGATAGGAGGCATAATATGAGATTTCATACTAAGTTTGATTTAAAATAGACCCTAGGATAAACCAAGTAGTGTAACGATGTCAAATTATCACAAAGAATGTCAAATAATGAATGGAAAAAAATACAAAGGATCAAGGAAATATAAACCAAGGACACCAAAGAATAAAGAATGACACATTGACAAGGTACAATGTAGTAATAAGTATCTAGGAAAAAACAAATAAGTACAAGACTATGATCCAATCACAAGAATAACTACTCCCTACATTCTCAAAGATAGGTTTGGTGTAAATAATTTCAACACAATATCAAGACTTAGGTCAAGTTTAGACTAAACAAGACCTAAACATTAAGAACATGTTGGCTTGATGTCCAAACAAGGTATACTAAAACAAGTTTAGATACAAACAAAGTCCAAGACTTGAAAATAGAGGCTACAAATGTGAGCAGCACAACAATACTGTTTGGACATGTTAATCAAGATTTATAGACAAAGCAAGATTTTAGTATCAAAATTATGTTACCATAATGCGAACAACGTAACGAAGACACTTTAGAAAACTCAAGGAAATGTTGGGATCAAAACCAAGTCTAAGTATATCAAGAAGTTATTTATGTGAGCAATGTAATAATACACCGTAGAGAGTTAGACTAAGTTTCACAAAGGAAACAAGACGTAAGTATCAAAACTATATTGATATGATACGAGAAATGTAGTAAATAAAAATAATTCAATGACGAGAAAACCTAACTATAATGATAATGATTCTCAATATGGATGTGAGACAAAGGGCCTACTAGAACATGAAGACGTACCATTGACACTTTCAAAACTCACATTCAGGCATTACAACCTAGTCGTGTGAGTAGAATAAAAAAGTGGTGGACACGATTATTTATAGCGGTATCCATGTATGTATGCTTTATTTTTTCCCAAATGGGCAACATGAAAACAAAGGAGTAGACCAAATGGTGATGAAAAATACTCATCCTAACTTTGGCAGAGTTTTTCTTTGTCTTCAGACAAGGTAGAAACTAAGACAAAGTGATTCCTTATAAGTTTCGTGATGAATAAAACTAGTCTCAAACTTCAATGGACTCTCCCCTTTTTCAACTAATAAGGTTTTAACTCCAAAATAAGTTTTTTCTCTATGAGATCTCAATAGAACACGTTGGATAAATTCAAGTTGGTCCTAATGCCAAATGGTTTCCTAAGATTTTGTTCTCAAACTCACTAATTATTTCCTAAAGGATGTACGTATTTCTATAATTTATTCTAGATAATAGACCATTACCCCACAATCAAATTAATGAATGAGGCCCCATAAGGGACACATGAATATTTTCTCACAAATGTTTCCAACTAGTCAAGCGAGCAGTGGGACATTTCTCGTTTCGTCCACTAGTTTTATCAAGGTGTGGACAAATTTGGGGTTCCTAGGGTAATCCTCATAATGAGTTTTATGTTTTATGCCAAGATACTTCCCCCAATTTAAAGTGGAACAACCATAGCTCTTAACTGAACCTACAAATACAATGTGTTGAATGAAGTTTTTGTGTTTTTTCATCTTGTATCTTAATGAGGTTTAGAACACCATTGGCAACTTGTGACACACATGTATTAGTATTATTTAGATCCTTCAACCTTGAAAAGCGATAAATGATCCTTCACTCAAACATTATTAATTTTCCAAGAAAATCAAAATATTTTAAAGAGGATCAGAGGTTGTTTCTGATTCTCAAGATCATCTTGATATATAAAAGAAGAGCGTACACAACAATTAACCCACCTATAAAGAAAAGGAAAATTTGTAATTAATGAGCCATAAAAGTGCTTGATAAATTTTTCATCCCCTTAGCCAAAAAAATGAAAGATTAAGTTTCCAATTTAACCAAATGTTAGAAAAATGATAACTAAAGTTGTTTTTGATTCTCAAGATCACCCTAAGGTGCAAAAGAAGAGCATACACAAACTTTAGTCTAACTTAAATAAAACATGGAAACACAATTCTCATTAAAGCTTAACAACCTGTTAGAAATATAATTAAAAAATTTAAAACCTACAGAAAACAGTTAGGAAAACATGTAAAATAGCAAAAACACTAAAAGTCAAAATCTAGAAACCTTGAAATCAGAGCCAAATATCAACTTAAAATGCTACCGCAATCCTACATACAAAACCACAAGCTTATGCACAAAAACACATGCCTATGCACCAAATTGAAGGCATCTGCACAAAACCGTAATCCTTTTAATAAAAACATTGGTTGGTGACAAAGAAGGAAACAATGTAATAAGAATGCAAGTTCAGACAAAAAACTGCAAGGCTATTATAGGGAGGAAAAAATAAGTGAAATGAAATCGAGGGCTGAGAGACGCTGCTGCAAGCTTGATGGAATTATTGCACATAGTACAAAAAGGACCAAAAATCCTATAGAACGCCAATGCAGGCCGAGAAACGCTACCACAGAATTGTCAACAAAATCACATGTATTCAAATGAAACAACACACATTTGACTGAAACTGCACTCCTTTCAACAAAACCGCACACCTTTTAACAAAAAGTAAATTTCCTATAGTTCATGAAAAATATGGAATTTGACAAAAAGAAAGTAAAAAAATCTCAAAACTTTGTCAATTTGATCCAAATTTGGTAACACCTCACCTCCTTCCTTGTTGCAAATATCAACTGTAACGACCACTTTCCAACACCATAACTATGGGAATTTTTTTTCCCAAATTAAACATATGCCTTAAATGATTTAAATTTATGAAATAACATTTAAATATAGCATCAAATAATTGTAAATATTCATATAAAAAATCAACTAAACATGTACATATGTATGGGTCACCTAGATCCTGCTCGATCCCTCATAAGGTGATCTTTCGAGTAAGTACACAAAATATACTTGTTAGTGCCCTTCTCGGAATTTATTTTCAAGTGTTTTTTAAAAGTGTCTACCTGGGGTTCATTCAATCGAATCCCATCCAACATCACACACTTAGTTAGAACTAGGTGAACCTAAAAGTGTACTACCATACACTACTTCGACCAAAGTTTATGATTCATACATTGCATATTCTATTTCTAGATTGCACAAAATCTCTGAAAAATGTCCCATCACCATGTCACTTGGTTCCGTTATCATAATTTGAATCATTCGTTCAAGTTAAATTAATTTAAGTCACACAATGATATAAAACTTGTGCATCCTGTGAGACGATCATGACTGTGCCAACATAGGTTGCCTATGCGAGATAAAGAGCTCAAGTAATGAATTTTGTTGTCACGTTGTCAATTCTTCCCCATAGCCAACATAAGTTGGTATAGAGGAACTAGAGTAGTTGGTTGGATCAATTTCTGCATCATAACACAACTTAATTCCATGTTGATCATGACACACACAATAAGTGGAGTTTGAGGGACAACATAAGATAGTTGTTGTGAGGTGGTATTCACGGAATGACTCGTGTCATTCAGTGAGCACTACACTACAACAAACATCTGAGGTTGGCTTGCTGAGCTCCACGTATTAAGTTTTTTGTAACTTTTTACCTCATTGAATTTGTTTACGACAATTTAAAATTTGTAACACAGTGATATCCATCGCATTAATTATTTAATCCTAAGATCCATAACTTAATTTTGATTAATTAAACGTAATCAAATTCCACAAGTTTGCTTGTGCACATTCCTTAAACATTTGAGTTAATTAGGGGAGCAATTTGCATTAATTATGCAATCCCTAATTATTAAATTACGACCTTGTCATTATATTTGCTAAAGAACACAAATGTAAAACTCATTGTTGAATGTATACAATCATAAACATCCATAAGGTTTACATACTTAGGAATAATTATTAAGCTTCCAAAATACATTGGTTCATATCCATAATGATTATATAATATCAAATCATTAACCATATATCATCATTTAATAGTTCTTCATACAATCTATAAAATAATAATCATAGTTATTTAATTTAATAGATTGTCTCTTATATGATCCATTTTATAGCTTTAGTATAATTCATAGTATTAAAGCCATCACACAAAGGATATTACTTCCATTTATTCATAGTTCAATTCAATAATAGTAGTTATCATGAATAAGAGTGTTTATTTCAATCTTATTAACATATTAACAGGTTCATAAATATGAGTAAATGTCATAACTAGCAAAGAGAAGTAATACAAAATTATTCAAACTTGTATTAAACTTTTATTATCCTTTTTAGAAATTGGTTCTAAAGCTTAGAGGCTTAAATGCCTTCAACACTTTAATCATCGAGCACCAGTTTTCTTTACATCAATAAAATAAGAGTACATCCTTTTATCATGATAAATAAAATCAACCTAGCCTTAACAAATCATCTGCCAAGTAGACTTAAATCTTGCCATCTGCAAAATGTTAGAAAAGGCCAGTTTGAATGAACTGGCATGATAAGCTATCTTTCCCACTTAATAATTTATGCCATTTAATATTTGTATAAATGAAATGTTGCAATAATTAAATCATATAAACAACATAATAACCAGTAAGATCAATCAACATTTACTTATGATAATTTAAATTGCATTCACAATATACTAATCACATCATTCTATTCTAATGCCTTAATGAGTAAATTCATAGTGACAAAATAATAATAATAAAATAAAACAATATCATTCTCATTTTTAAACAAGTCATTCTTTATTAGAATAAGTCCATAGTAATTCTAACAATAATTATTCACTACATACCCTTCATACATGCATTTATATTTATTTTAATAACCGATACTTTACCTTTAAATTGGTTGTTATTTTTACTAAGGGAATCACTTATTTTCCCTGAACTCAACAAATACCAACCATCAACATATAATTATTTTCTCCTCTAAATTATATAATGTCAAGGTAAAATTAGGACAATATGTATATGCAATGTATTCAAGTGCTTTTAGCCTCATACTTTCCTTATATACAACATAGATTACTTAAATCAATCGACCCAGAACAAATAATAATGTAAGTAGGGTAATAGTGTTTATTTGATGACCTTAAGATAATTTCTATTTACCTTAAGCTTTCCAAAAATCTATAAGTCAACCAACGAAGACCCATAAAAATGAACACACAGTGAGCATACAAATGCCATTAAAAACCTACTAAGGAAACATGTCTCAAATAAGTCAAGATTAACTCACCAAGAGTTTCCTGATATTTTAATGGTAAATGGATCAAGATGCTTCTAGGTAAGGCTTCAAATTCATAGAGATAGAACAGATCTCATCAAACCCCGACTTACATAGTTTGACAATATTAAGGTAATATCACAATACCTTAATTGATTTGCAAGTTATAAACACCTACAACCACTATTATAAAAACAATGTCTGTATAATGTAAAATGATAACCCTAATCTGTGTATGCATTTAACAAACCATCCATATACCTTAATGGGTAACGATCATGATGAAGTGTTACCATTGTAGAGAAATGGAACCAAAATAATAAACAATTATTTACCATTACAGAAGAATGTAAATGTTTAACAGAGATTCAAAACCATTTCTCGTTAACAATTGATTCGCCCATGAAATAGTTTTAACAAGGCTATTTTTAGCTTTTTTGACTATCATGGAAGAAAGAGAAAATGAATTCTATAAACAAATAGAGTTTCCCTTGGATCAAAAAATGATTCAACTAGAGCCTTCTAGTCGAGAAAGAAGGGTGTATTATCAGAACTAAAACAAAATCTTTCTCAACCAAAAACTTGTTTGGAGAACCCAAATGGGTCTAAAAAAGAACAAACCACATCTATAATTGTGAGTTGACCTTTAGTAGGCCAAATGAAAAATCACCCAAAATAGTCTTCACGAAACATTAACCCATAAAATATCCACGTTTCAAATCTAAGGATTTGTAATATTATTAGCAATAGACACCCAAGGTTACTAGGTATTCAATAAAATACTAGCCATAGATTTAACAGAGAGTTTTATGCATGAATATATATCCAGAAAATCATTATTCTAATAGTTACATTGGCTACTGTAACCTTCAAGAGAATATATAATTCAAACCCATATCCCATTACTGAAACAAATGACATTACACAGAATAGAAATATCTCTTAAAACCCCATTTCCATACAAACAACCAAAAGAAATTTTGAAGAGATTTTATTCATGAAAATAATAAATAGAATAAACCATCAGGGGAGAAATAGAAAAAATCATGCCTGTAATATAAATCCAACTTATTCTCCTTTTTTTTCCAATTTTTCTCTGCAAGCCCAAAATCAGAATCAATTCCACAAAAAATTAAAGACCTCCAAATTTCTCCATCATTATTTATTAAACCAAAAATTAATGCATCCCATAATTATCTCTACTCACATTTGTAAAATGCATACAAGATCGAACAAACAGAACCCCAAAATAGTGAGATCTTTGAGCATGCAGAGCTCAAGAAAAACCTCCAAAATGAAAAACAACAATAACAAAAAACTCAACCATTTTTTTTTCCCAAAACCACCTTGTGTTTTCCCCAAGGTCATGGGGAGAGTTTCAATTAAATTAATACATGCAGGGATGTGTATAACTCCTTCTATAAATCATGCCTATCCTTTTTCTAATTTCAATTTTAGACGTGCATATTACCTTACAAATAGATCACTAAGTGAAGTTAGTCACTTTGATATCTGAACCTCCAACTAGCTTATCTCTCATATGGAAGTGGTGAATAATAAATGCCCCCCATAAATATTAAAACTGGTACAAGCCACGAAGGGGTGGATGCCAACTCACCCCATCAACTTGGGCCTTTCCCTCATGGGTTGGAATGCACCTAAATTTTTAAACACAATATTTTCTAATAACCATTATCCTTAGCTTAGGCTCTTTAATAATTATGCCCAAGTTTAATATAGTCTAGCATTAAAGGTAATCAACATAAGCTTAGACCAAAACATAAACTTTATCTTTGCATCAGTTTAGGCCTTACATAATAGTTCCAAATACTTTATAAAGTTTACATTAAGGGTGGTCAAATATTATACCCTTCAATATAGATTACAATCCAACCATTATTTTTTAGCTCCTGCATTTTAATAGACAATATCATATTGCCAATACACATGTAGTATAATTTTCCTATCTAAATGTTATCATCCAGACCCAATGTAAGTAGCACTAATAATATAATCACAGTCCACATATCTCAGTCTCATAGTTTATGGAATAAGTGTAAGATAAAACAACATGGTCTTATTTACCTTAGCCCATTTAACTCATTCGCATACCTATTCATAGTCATCAGATCAATCTGATATAGCAACATATTGTGACACTAGAAAAGTATGAGTCAGAATACATGAACTTGCTAAGGATTAGTCCAACAATGTAATAGAAAAATATGGAATAGAATCAACATTTCAATGATACACAAACATATTCAATGGTAGTGTACTAATCCCATTATTTCAAGAACACTACAATAATGCAAAAATATTAAGATCATGAATAGTAATTGAACAAGAATATAGGCCTACTGTAGAAGTATGTCATAAATCCACCACTCTTATCACAACAAGGTAAACAAACCAATGAGGATGTTACATACCTCTCCCCTTAAAAGCATCATCATCCCGATTATTTACTTCATCATAACATATTTTTAAAGCAATTCAAATAATAAAATACTTATTCAATAATAAAATAATATAAATAGTAAAGCTGGAAAATTGCAAAAATTCAAGTTTTTAGAAATTTAAAACAACATTATGTTGGTTGTAACAACAATTTTTCCAAGTTTTTTTCTCGTAACAAAAAAATTAAAAATAAATTTTCAGTCATAGAAAACATAATGTATCATAAAATCATTTAAAAATGTATCTTTTATTTCTAAAATAGGTGCGGAAAATAAATTTGTATTTCTTCAAGATTCTCCCAAGTTGTACTTTCTTCAGAAAATTGGTCCCATTGGAAATTTCATTGACTTATATCTCTGTTTTGCAAGTGCATCTTTCAAGTTTCCATCACCCTTATGGGTTCAACTGTGATGACACCTGGGTCTTGAACCTGTAAGAAATTCCAATTTAGCACATGCAAAAAATCTGAAACATACTTTTTAAGCAAGGAAATATAAAAAAACATCATGCATCCTAGCCAATGTGGGAGGCAATGCTAATCGATATGCCACATGGCTAATCACTTCAATGATTTTGAAAGGTCCCACGAAGTGAGGTGACAGCTTGGCTGATTTGCAAAAATAAATTGAACTTTTCTTAGTTTGACCCTTAAAAATACTTTATCTCCAAGTTCAAATTTCTTATCAACTCTTTTCATATTAGTCTATATCTTTTTCCTATCCGCAAGCTTCTTTTAATCGTTCACAGATTACTTTAACTTGTTGTTCCATTTTAGTTAGAATTTCAGGTCCTATTACCTCTCTATCTTCTATGTTATCCCAACTGACAGGTGTTCTACACTTTCTTCCATACAATGCCTCGAAAGGTTCCATTTTCAGATAAGAGTGGTAAATATTGTTATATGAAAATTTGACCAAAGGAAGATATTCCTCCACTTGTACTACTGATCCAAGTAGTACATCCTAAGAATGTCTTCCATAATTTGATTTACCCTTTCAGTCTTTCCATCTGTTTTCGGATGGTATGCAGAACTAAAATTCAGTTTTGTTACTAAGGTTGCATTTAAAGTTGTCTAAAAAAATGAATTCATTCTTGGGTTTCGATATGAAATTATTAGATCAGGTACACTGTGCAGTCTAAATATTTCATGCACAAAAGAGATATGTGAATCATCTTTCAGATTCCCAGGGATAAAGTGAGCTACTTTTGTCAAATTTTTCAACTACAACCAAAATGACATCCTGTTTATTTTTAGACATTGGTAACCCCTAAACAAAATCCATGCTTATTACTTGCCATTTATACTATGGAATGTTGTGAGGGTACAACAGTCTAACTGGGTGTATATGTTCGAGCCTTTACACACTAACATTCCAAGCAATGAGACACATAATCTACTATGTCCTTTTTCATCCCTTTATAAAAATATTGTTTTTTTACATCAACAAGCATTTTTTTCACTCTTGGATGTCTAGAATAAGTAACATTATGAAATTCAGTTATCAATTTTTCCTTAGTTCATTTTCTAAGGGTACATAAACCTAATTTTTATACCTTAGGATTCCTTTGTTATCGAATATGAATCCTTTGTATCTCTTATCATTGGAATCTGAAGTAAGCACTATTTTGACTTACTAATAATAGGAATTATTAACATTACTTTCTTTACCTCATCTTTGAATTGGGTTCTCAAGGTTAGAAGGGAGGAAATGTGCTTCCTATGAATTAGCGCATTACCACTCAATTTTCTTTACCTTTTATATAGCTGATATCGAAATCATATTGAGACAATTTTTTAACCATCTTCATTGTCTAGCATTCAAGTTTGGCTGTGTGAAGATGTATTTCAATCCCGATATGGATCTATTTTTAGCTCAAAAGGGATTCCATAAAAGATAATGTCTCCATATTTGCAAAGTATGTACAATGGAAACAAGCTCCAAGTCATGGGGAGCATAGTTCAGCTCATGTACTTTGATTTTTCTACTTTCATATGCACTGACATGATTGTTTTGTAATAAAATACCCCCTAACCCCTCACGAAGGCATCTGTTACTACTGTGAAGTCCCCATTGGGATCCAAGACTTAATAAAATAGGTATTATAGTTAGTTTCTCTTTCAAAATTTAAAAGCACTCTCACATTTATCATTCCAAATAAATTTCTTATCCTTTTCCTACAGTGAAATGATTAGGTAGTAACTTTTGAGAAGTATTTTACAAATTTCTTATAGTATCTAGCTAGTCCCATAAAGCTTCTGACTTCATGCACATTTTTAGGAGCTAACCAATCAATTATAGCTGAAATATTTGATGGATCTATGGAAATTCCATCTTTGTTTATTACATGACCTAGGTACTGCACATCATTCTCATAAAATGAACATTTTGACAACTTACCAAATGGTTTCCTCCTTCTTAATACTTCAAGTACAATCCTTAGATGTTCATTATGCTCTTCAACACTTTTATAATAAATGAAGAATATCATTTCAAGAATACAAGCACAATTTTTTTTTACAAGTATTCTTGAAAGATATTGTTCATTAAATTCATAAAATCTACTGGAGCATTAGTTAATGCCGAATGGTAGTACAATGAACTCAAAATTACCCATATCTTGTCCTAAAGGTAGTTTTATGTATGTCTTATTCTTTTATTCTCATTTTATGGTACCCAAACCGCAGATCAATCTTAGAGTAAACTGATGCACCATGCATCTGGTCAAATAGATCGTCAATCCTTAGAAGGGGGTACCTATTCTTGATTGTGGCTTTATTGAGCATTCTATAGTCAATACATAATCTAAGTGTTCCATATTTCTTCTTAACAAAAATAACCGGTGCTCCCCAAGGTGAAACTCAGTCTTATCAATCCTTTTGATAAAAGTTCATGCAATTGTGCTTTAAGTTCAACAAGTTCAATGGTAGTCATTCTGTAAGGATCCTTAGAGATTAGTTTGATTCTTGGTTTGATATCAATAGTGAAGTCAAATTATTCTTTTGGGTAGAAGACCAGTTAGTTCTTCCAGAAAGACATCATTGTACTCATGTAACAATGGGTGATATTCTACCATAATATTACCTTCTTCACCTAATTTAGAATTTTTTACTGCATATAACATGCAACCTTTGTTTTTAGCCTTCTTTAGCTACATGGCTGAGATTTTTCTAACTGAAAAACCCCTTTTTACTCCCTAAATTTATGTTATTTTCTACAGGTCATCAAGGCATTTAATTCTCTTTTCTAGGTAACCTATAGTTTCCTTATGCTGAGCTAACTAGTTTATGCCTATGACTATGTCATATGAGCCTAGAGGGGCTAAATATAGGTCAAATTCAGTGGTAAAGTCTGGGTAATTCAAGAGTTGTGCCAAACAGGCATTGCTTAACAATGTGGACAACATTGTTCCCATACTGAATAGACCATGTGTTTTTCATAAATCTATCTTTTCTTTTAAGTTTAGAATAAAATTTTGTTGAAACAAAACATTCAGTAGCACCAGTATCAAATAAAATGGTTACAGATAATCCATATAACTTACCTACAACTTCTATAGGTGTAGCTTGATTTTCAGTTTGCTTATTAGTTATTATTGCATGGATGTGGTGCTGTTGTTTTTTTATCATTTTTTCTTTAGTGGACAATTGTTTGCATAATGGTCTAGTCCACAAATATAACAGCCCCCAACAGGTCCTTTCTTTTTAGTTTTACTTTTTCTACTCGTGTATTATTTTGTCCATTCTTCTTATTGTTTGCAACATTTTTTAATGTTGTGATTTTCTTACCATTTCCAGTTCGGTTCTTATTACCAAATTTTTTCCATCCCACCTTTTTCGGTGCTAAGGATGAAGGTGACTTCACAAAGTTCTTACTTTTTTCATCCTTGTGTGCAGAAATTGCCTGTTGTTTCTGTTCCAGTATGATTTCCTTTTTGAAGACAACCTCCATAGTTAATGGTATGTGAACATCAAATTCACCCCCTATGGAAGGATACAATCCCATGATGAACTTCCAGATACAAAATTTCTCATCAGTTTGATATTGGGGAACATACTTTAGAAGTTTGGTGAACTTCTCCCAATATTCTTTCATTGTCTTCCTTCCTTGAGTTAATGTTCTAAAACTCAGACATATTCTGATCATAATATAGTTGTGGAAACCAACGCTTCCTGAAATATATCTTAAATTGATCCCAAGTTCATATTTGACTCATCAATACCCAGTTCTACCTTACGAGTTGTCCCACCAAGAGGATGCTTCCTTGGAGAGTTGATAAGCTCCCCAAGTAGCTTTTGTTTCTTCTGAGAAGTTTTGAATGGCGAAATACTTCTCCATTTTGTTGAGCCAGTTCTTGGATCCATCTTCAAAGATAGTTCCATCATACTTGGGTGGGTTGATCCTCTTGATATCATTTGACAGTTCAACTACCAAACATGCCCTCTTATTTTTAGGTGGATTTACAATGCATTTGGGTTTGTTACATTATTGTTATTCCCAACATTGGGATCTACATCATTTTTGTTATCATCATTCGGCTTCTCCTGAGATGGTTCACTACCATCACTATCATTATCGTTGTTATTTCCCATAACTTGTTGTTCTAAAACAACAACTTAGTTCGTGTATCCTGAATAGTAGCGAGAATCTCATCCAACTTCTGCGTTGTGGCTGCATCACCACCTACAGGTTGGTTATTTGCAAAATGTTTCCCCTTCTTCTAACCATGTTTTATATTAGACAAGAAATTATTTTTTAGTTAGCATAAGGACTCAATAGGTCCAAGAGTCGCAACCTTCAGATTTGATACCAAAATGTAATGACCACTTTCCAACACCATAACTATGGGAATTTTTTTTTTTCCCAAATTAAACATATGCCTTCAATTATTTAAATGTACAAATTAACATTTAAATCCAACATCAAATAATTACAAATCTTCAAATAATAAATCAATTAAACATGTGCATATGCATGGGTCAACTAGATCCTACTCGATCCCCCATAAGGTGCTCTTTCAAGTTAGTACACAAAGTATA
Source organism: Taxus chinensis (assembly GCA_019776745.2). NCBI lineage: Eukaryota > Viridiplantae > Streptophyta > Pinopsida > Cupressales > Taxaceae > Taxus > Taxus chinensis. The sequence continues at coordinate 668,192,415 of CM034146.1, forward strand.
CTTGTTAGTGCCCTTCTCAGCATTAATTTTCAAGTGTTTGTTCAAAGTGTCTACCGAGGGTTCATTCAATCGAATCCCATCCGACATCACACACTTAGTTAGAACTAGATGAGCCTGATAGTGTACTACCATACACAGCTTTAGACAAATTTTATGAGTCATGCATTACATGCTCTATTTCTAGACTGCAAAAAGTCTCTTAAACATGTCCCATCACCATGTCACTTGGTTCCATAATTAGAATATGAATCATTCGTTCAAGTTAAATTAATTTAAGTCATGCAACAATACAAAAACTTATGCATCTAAAGAGACGAGAAAAAATGTGCCAATTTAGGTTGCCTATGGGAGATAAAGAGTTCAAGTAACAAATTTCATCGTCACATGGTCAATTTATTCCTCGTAGCCAACATAAGTTGGTATAGAAGAACTAGACTATCCGGTTAGACAATTTATACATCATAACACAACTTAATTTCCATGTTGATCATGACATGCACAATAAGTGGAGTTCAAGGGACAACATAAGATAAGTGTTGTGAATCGGTATTCACTAAATGACCCGTGTCATTCAGTGAGCACTACACTACAACAACCATCCAAAGTTGGTATTCCAAGCTCCACGTATTAATTTTTTCGTAACTTTTCACCTCATTGAATTTGTTTACGGAAGTTTAAAATTCATAACGAAGTGATATCCATCGCTTTGATTATTTGATCCTAAGGTCCATAACTTAGTTTCAATTAATTAAATGTAATCAACTTCTAGAAGTTCTCTTGTGCACATTCCTTAAGCATTTAAGTTAATTAGGGTAGCAAAATGCATTAATTATGTAATCCCTAATTATTAAATTATGACCTTGTCATTATATTTTCTAAAGTTCACAAATTCAATATGCATCGCTAAATGTATACAATCTGGTGTCACCCAGATTTCATCTTGAAATCTGCGACTACCCTATCCGAATTTTTTTTGTACTTTTAAAATAATGGGTCATTTTGTGTTTTTATTGGCTGAAAGTTCTTGTATTGCATCAAGATATTCCCAAAGAGCCATATTAGTCTTTTTTGTCAAATACCCAAATGCCCAAAATTGTTATATTTTGTCGTCAGGATTTGTCTGCGAAAAATTTGTATTTAATTATTTTGAGCCCCGTATGAGACTATTTGCGCTCCGTTTTAACTCTGTTATGATCGAATATGTCATTACTCTTATGTACCAGAAGGGTTTTAACTTGGAATAAGTTTTGGGCTTTATTTGTGACTTTTGACAATTTTTCATGTTTTTGTGTTGTCCTGTTTCATTTTCTGTAAAATTTCTCTAGAACAATTCCTTTTTCGGGTAAGCCTGATTTTTGGCCTGGAGCAGTTGGAGAACATATACGCACGTTATGCCCAGAGAAATTCACCATTGGAGGTTTGGATCATTGGGAAAAAGTGAAGTTGTGCATAGAAAATTCCTTGCAGGGTTGGACGCATTTTTAGAAAACAAAGGATTTAAGCTACAATGGGAAAGATACAAGCAGTAGACAAGGTGGGAATTTTATACTTTCCTAGCAAAGTACTTTTTCCTGTGTTATAAAATTCACTTAAGCTACAGTGGGAAAGTTAGAGGCCATAGGAAAACGAGAATTTATTACCTACCTTGCAGGATAAAAATTCCCATGATAAAATAAAAGGAAAGTGACTTTAGTGAAATCATGGGATTTTAGTCCCTGCCTTGCAGGGTAAATAATCCCATTGTCAAAGTCAAATCACTTAAGTGGATCATGGGATTTTAGTGCCTGCTTTACAGGGTAAAGAATCCCATTGTGAAATATTCTTTAAAATAGAATTATACTGTGCAAAAAAGTGTGCCCCCTGTGGTGAGATGATGGAAGTCTTTAAGTGATTATTTTAATTAATTTATCCTTCTAAAAAGTGTGCCCAAGCTTGGAAGAAGTCAACAAGTCAAAAGGGGAATAAAAGAAATAGATTTAAATGGACTAAATGGATTAAATTTAATTCATTTAAAGGTTGCCCACTTTCTTTCAAAAAGTGCGCCCCATTTGGGACATATTTAATGATTTTTAACGAATTAAATCATTAAATTAATTTCTATTTTCAGTGGCTATAGTCAAGGCACACTGTGAAGCTTAAGTGAAGTGAAGTGTGAAGGATTAAATTGGATTAATTTAATTTATTGGATGGTTCCCCTTAAACATTCTATTTTTAAAGAGAAAAGCATGATTTTTAATTAATTAATTGCCTTTAATTGTTAGGGCAATTATTAATTATAGAATTGTGAGGGTTATATAAGCATGGGCAACCATATGAGTGAATTATTTAATTCACAGGTAAATAATTTCAGCCAAGAGGAAAAGTGCACCTCCATTTGAAGAAGGATTTTTCTCAGGCAAGGTGGTAACAAGGCTAAAAGCTTCCAGATTTGGCGCATGTTTTGAAGGAGGTGGATCTTTGTTTGCATAATTGTTTACATAGGTGTTACAGGTGCTTAGGTGTTGTTGAAAGGATTCATGCTCTCTTTATGTGAAATTAAACACCCATTTTTGGGGCAGCGGGCTTGAAAAGTGTAGATTTTTAAAATTAAAATTCACTATTCATGCTCCGGTGGCCATTTTTGTCTAAATAAATTGCAGGAATTCATTACAAGTGCTTTACAAAAGAAAAGGAGCTTTTATCAATGTCCAATACATTGCATATATCCTCCGAATCTGAAGAATTGTCTAGATCTACACCAAATTTGAAGAAATCCGGCCAAGTAAGAAGAAAAAGAATTATTCAGACAAAGATAGACAAAGCCATGGCAAAGAGAGATGAAAAAGAAAGCACGATAGAGTCATGCATCACTTCCAAACTTGCAGATGTAGGAGACAGATCTAGGCTCGGAACCTCTTGCCAATTTGTTTGATAGATCCAGAGCGGGAAAGACTTCACTCATGCGTACGGTTAAAAGCAGTGGAATTATCCAAGATGCAGCCTTTCCATGCACAACCTAGTTGCCAGAGTTTGTTATGGAATGTGCTAGATCTTACCATCTTTCATCCAGATCAGTGTGTGATGCTACGGAAAAGACAATAATTCGTTTGGACACAGATTTCATCAATTATTGTTTGAAGATTCCAGTACGAAAGGTGGTGACTTCCATTAGTCTTCAGGATGCCGACAACAGGTGGGAGAAGCATAGAGCTGATTGTGTGAGCATAATGAATAGCCGATACCTGAAGAAGCCTAGATCTCCTTCAAAGTTCCCAAGAACTCTTCTGCAGTCCAATTTGGTGTAGGAGGTAGATGATGTTGTCAAATTGCTATGCAGGATGAATGGCGAGATGAATGCTTACACTTTCTGTACATGGATGTATGCTTTCATCAGGACCATTGAAGTCAACAAGGTTGATTCCATAATCAATTGGTTAGAAATTATTAGAAACAACATTGGTGAGTAACTCCGGAACGTGAAGCATACTTTCAGATTCAAAATGACTTCTTACTTGGTGTATGTTGTAGCTTCACACGACATCTTTTCCAAGCTGGATAGATGTGGTGTTCTTTCTAAGGACCCCATTTTCAAATGCTACCCACAACTTACTATACCTGCGTGTGAGAAATATTTCAAAGTGGTCAACGATGAATTCTTCTATGATTTCATCTACAGGCTAGACAAAGACTTGAAGGCCAAAAGGGTAAGCAAGGAAGCATGGGAAGCTGTGTCCAAGATTGGCAGTCTATTCATTCAATTTGTAGATTTCATATACCTCAGGGTTATGGGCTTTTCTAGAGAACCAATAAATATTCCCAGGTATACGAATGATAGATTACTCGCCATGGAGCTGAGCAGGCAACTTGTGGAGTTACACGACCTTTAGTCAAAGCGGCACAAGTCTATGGGCTTCTTCACAATCACTGTGGGATATTACATCTGCATTAGCATTCATAGAGCTCGGGGAATGGAGACGCAGATGTTATCCGAGTATGAGAAAGAATTCTTCCTTGCATGGCTGAAATTTGATCCATTTGAAGTAGCCAGGAAGACAATCTCCCAGGAGTATGCACATGTGCCTTCATTAGAAGATTTCTGGATCAGGTGCAAAAGTGAGTATGAGGTTAGAAAGAGAGATTTCAACAAGCTATCAGCAAAGAAAGTGTTCAACTTTGGACTAGCGCGGATACTTGCAGATCTTAAAGATGATGGGAATGTGGTGCTTGACACTTACCATCAAATGGGAGGACATAAATCCATACTGCAAGATAGCGTAGGAGGCTGCAACACAATTGAAGAAAGGTTGGGAGCTATGTTGGTGAATACTTCAAACTGGTTGCTGACAAAGGGATATTGCCTTGATGAAGCATTGATGAATCAAGTCACGGGAAACTTTGGCACAGGAGATTCCCTCAAGTGGAAGCATGGAGGAGAATGTAGCAGAAAATCCGAGAAGTTGAAAGTGCATAGAAGATCTCAATCAAAGGAGAGGATCACTTCTACGACCATGACTTTAGCTCCGGTTTCTCCAGTACCTAGTACTTCACCAACTATTGCACTGCACCAGGATGCTTCCATGTCTCTATTGAATCTAGCAACATTCATTTTCTCCCCTCAGCCACTTCATTCAGCACCTGTTCTAGAGGATATGTTGAAGCTGTAGATGGCGGAATTCGAAAGGGCTTTGTTTTTGGATGATTCAAAAGATGGCAGCCATAACATTGTGGAACTTTCTGATGGAGAGGATGTAGTGCGAGAGATGGTAGTTCACTTAGCAACTCCTCATTATCTGAGAAGTAACTTATCGGAATGGTTGACTTCGCAGTTGGTTCCAGAAGTGAGAATGGAGATGAACTTAGAGGAGCACGACTTGCAGCTACTCTAGAATATGGGTGGAAGAGATAGAAGGCCTAAAGTTGCTAAAGCAACTTCTAGGTTGATCATAGAGGATTCAGGAGAGAAGTTTATTGAGATATCAATTCCAGTAGAAGGAAAGATAGAGGAGCTCACGACAGAGGATGTGACAATAACCAAAGTACCCCTCAGTCAAGCCACCACTGAAGGATTGAAGCAGGACATGTAGACATTGATGGATGCTTTATTCCTTAGGCTTGACAGTGAAAAGGCGTAGAAAGAATATCTGCAGAAGCAAGTATCTCAATTATGTGAGATCATAGCCAAGGTTGTTAAACCTTCCATTCAACCCATTTTAGAGCAGGTGAGTGATCATCTTATGCAGGAAATGGAGGATGCAAGAAATCAAGTAAAAGCTATTGAAGAATGGAAGGATTTGATTATTCGTCAAGCTGCTGTACAACTTGGAGAAGTACTAGCCCGCCTAAAGGTTATGGATGATGTAGCAAATCAACTGAAGCAACTGATAGTGAACATAGAAGGGATGAATACAGTTGTAGAGAGTAACTTGAGTATTTTGGCCGAGATCAACAAGCTACCAGAAGATGTATTGATTGCGGAATAGATTGTATCAGATGGATCAATCGAGAAGGGGAAATAGCTAGAGTTTTTAGTATCTCTCCGTTTGGAAATCTGCAGAGTTTTTCTGAAGAGGATGTAGGCACTTGAGAGTAGGACATCAGACTTACTAGACAATATCATTTCTTTCACTGAGGAGAGAGTGGATGAGAATGTTACTTCATACGTGTAGATCGTCTCAACTAAGGTGCCTAATTCCTTAGAAGGTTCTCTTCTGATGGTACAAAAGAGAATTGATAAAGCTACCAAGCCTTTCACGATGAATTCTATCAGTAGAATGGTGGCGCTGCAGGTGGACATTGCAAGGTTTGGGCCAAACTTGGAAGATGTGGAAGTGTGCATCAAAGTGTTGAATGAAGGGTTACTGCAGTTTAGGACATATAAAGAAGCAATGGCTAAAATAGATGGAAGGATGCTAAATTACATGTTCGACAAGTATATCCGATATCAGAACAAGAAGAAGACATAAACATTATAGCTTTCATGACTTCTTCTATTCTTTCTTCTTCTACTTTCGATGTTCCCGGATGAAATTGTAAAAATTTAAGTTATTAGTTTTACAACCATTACTTAAAGTCATGTGGAACCAATCTATTAGTTAAGTGATACATGTGTCACTTAAGGAGAAGTTAGTGGAGGATGATTGTCAAATGTCATCTTTACTTGTTGTTTATGTTTTAGTTTAGTTAGACTTCCCATTTGTACTTTACCTCCTACATTCTATAAATAGGAGAAGAACCTACAGGTTAATGATCAAAATTTGTAAGCAACAATCTTGTGATCTAGACTTTGTACTGGACCCTTGAGAGCAACTTGGAGCAAAAGAATACAAAGGAGAAGGTTTCCGTAGAACTTTGTGTCATGGTGTGCTTTATTTCTTGTTTTTAATCTTAGATCTCTTTATAAACTTTGTGTTATTTTAGATCTAGATCTAGAGTTGCATTTGTTTTATAATTATGTGTGTTCATATCTATTAAGTTTCTTCTATGTGCATGCAATTAGCTCTGCTATCTACTAATTGGGATGCACATCTTCCCCATTTCTTCTCTGTATTTCCTTTACTTCCTTCTTCTATAAAATACTTTCTTTTTTTAAACAGCTACTTACTTGCTGCAGAACCTCTTACTTATGGTTCATGAACTAAGTGGTTAAAGTAAAACCCCTGATAGATAATAACACATTTTTATTTGACAAATCTGACACGGGAGCCTCACCGGTTAAATGAGGGAGATTTATCTCATGACTACCTAGGTTTTGTGCTATGCAGAAAATATAGCCAACAGTTTTTGGCGACTCCGTTGGGGAACAACTATCTTTGTAGATCAAAGCTTATCTGTTGAAGATTGGAGTGTTTTCCACACACATCTCAACCTGGCTGAACATCCATTCACTCGATCTGTGAAGGCGCAAGGAAGGACTGATCATTTCTTCCAATTGCAGGAGCAATTCAATTTCAATCATCCTCCTCAAGTTAGAAGCCGCAGATCAAGTCTCTCACTAGGAAGGAGAGTGCACACCCATCCAGATTTGGATCGTCTTTAGCATAATCCAGCAACTGGAATTATCCATCAAGTCTACATAGGGAGGAGACGTGCTCAAGTTAACATGGGGCATTAGCTAGTACACGTTCTATGGGGAGCAACTTTTGGGCCACTGAACTTGGCTCCACCCATGCACGAGCTTCCAAAGGGGTCTAGAAAGAATTTTCCAAAATTCTTTGGAGATGGAAAGAAAAACCTGAATGATCATTTGGCAGCCTTCTTCATATCTTGTGGTGTGCTTGCCATAGAGCATGAAGATGTCTCAGTCAGACTCTTCATTGAGACTCTACACGACTTGGCTGGAGAATGGTTCTATCGGCTAGCTCCTGGCACCATAACCAACTGGGTGACTATGCGTGAGAAATTTATGAAAATATTGAAGCCCACAGAGGATGCTAGCATGTTGATCACCTAACTAATGCAGTTGAAGAAAGAGCCAAGTGAGAACATACGGGACTTTATTGCAAGGTTTCAAAGGATTTTATATAAAATCCCTACTGCTGCCGCACTGAGCGACGAAAATTAAAAGACATTTTTTATAAATGCTCTATTGCCCGAAGTTGGATATCAACTGAGAAGCGCAAGACCTGTAAATCTACTTGAAGCACAAAATGCTACCGTGGAAGTTGAGGATGACTTGATCATGGCTGGGAAACTCAAACAACCATCTCACAAGGGTGATGGCGCTTCTTCTAGTACTTCAAATACTTTGTTGTAGAAATTGGCTAATGACATGTTACAGATCAAGAAGCAGATCTCTCAAGCAGGGAATGTAACCCCCTCAAGAATAGCTCCTACCCAAACCTTTAATGGTCAAAATCAAAATCAAAACTGAAACAGACTTGTCGCTGCACCACAACGGCTGGCAATAGAAGCTGCTCCAAGGAATAACTTGGAAACTAATGAAGAGGATCTCAACATTGATGAATTATTCGGTGATGAAGACTTTATATATCCCGCTGGCGACTCCAATATTGGTTTCCTGGACTACAAATCTGATGATGGCTATTATGAATCTTTTGAAGATTCTGATGGTCACACTTTTGCGGTGTTTACAAGGTCTCAGACGTGCCAAAATTATGAAGCATCCACAAGTGGCCAAAGAGAAAGAGAAGATCCTAGCCCAGATGTTACTATCTTGAAAAGAGGTAGCACTCTTCCTTCTTCATTAGTGCCTAAGGATAAATATTCAAATTATTTCAATTCCCAGCAAAGAGCCAATGCACATCCTGCTGAAGCAAATCAAGCTTTTGACATAATTGATCACATCAAGAGGAACAAGGTCCAAATGTCAGAAGTTGAGTATTTTAGAGCATTTCCTGATTAGCTAAATATGTTGGTCAAATATGTGCAAAGTAATGGTCCCAGCCCAACAAATAATACTTCACGGGGTATCTTGTTAAGCCCAAAGAATAATCCCCCTTCAAATAATGCAGCTGCAAGTTCTTCTCCTTCTACCTCTTCTCCTACTACATCAAAAAGGATTGAGCCATTTTATGTGTCACTACTTATCAATGGACACAAACTAAGCAATTGCATCTTGGACTCTGGAGCTTCTGACAACATCATGCCTGTAAAAGTTGCTGATGCCTTAGGTCTCACATTGACAAAAACCATCACAAGATGTTATTCAATGGAAAGGCAAGTTCCTCTTGTGGGGAAAATCAAATATGCATAGGCATTACTTGCTTCTTTTATAGATAAAAGACTGAAAATGACTATCCTTGTAGCAGACATTCCAGTCTCTTATGGCATGCTTTTGAGTAGAAATTTCTACAAAGAGCTGGGTGGAGAAGTCAAAATGGATTGGTCTTGTGCGCACATACCAATCAAAGGAGTAAATCAGAAGCTGGAACCTAAGAAGAAATACAAGTACACAATATCAAGGTCTGAGGATCCTAGATCTCAGATCTTGTTTCAGGAATCAGATCACGGAGTCTATTATCTAGAAATGGATAAAGAAGATGTTCAACCTGTGATTCAAGAGCCACATCAACTTGACAACAAGATTTAGACTCTGGAATTTGATGGCAGTTGTTGTTCATTTGGATCAGACGCAGCCATTGTTCTTATCTCTCCTGAAGGGAAGGTGCATGCATACTCCTTCAAATTGATGTTCGAAAATACTAGCAATACAGCTGAGTATGAAGTGTTGTTGTTAGGCATGGAGCAGGCAAGAACAATGGGAATCAAATTATTACACACAAAGGGAGATTATGAGCTAATTGTTAAGCAGATAAGAGGTCTCTACCAAGTCAAAAAAGACAAACTGCGGCACTATAGAGATCGGGTCTACTCTGTTATCCTAGATTTTTTAGCTTTCTCGGTATCTTACATTCCGAGAGAACAAAATTCAAGAGTTGATTCGCTTGTAGTGACTGCAGCCTTATTGAATCCAGATTAGCCTCTCGTATTCTTTAGATAGGGAGACTACAAGGTGGAGATGGTTTTCTACCCAAAGGTTCCTGACAACGTCCAGCAATGGCAGGTTTTCAACTATGACACACAGATTGATGCATTTCTCCAATAGAAGGACAACTTTGAAGAGATCTACTATGAGGGAAGTAATTCACCTCCTAGGTAGAATACTGTTGGAGAAATAGATGCGGACGTCTCGGGAAGTCAGGAGATTATCGAGCTAAAGGGAAATAAAATTCCCAAAGGCTTGGTATCCCTTAAGGAAATGTTTGATAAACATGATCAGATGCTTAAGAGAAATGAAGAAAGTGGGGAAGGTTCTTCCTCCGAAACAAAATTACTAAATTTGGGAGCTGGCAATGATCCCAAATTAATAAATCTGGGTAAGTGTTGTTTAGAGGCCAAAAGAGAATATTTCACTAAGCTTCTTATGAAATACATGGATGTTTTTTCCTGGTCTTACCAGGATCTAAAAACATATCAGCCTGCGGAAGTTCAACACTACATCCCACTTAAACCAAAACTGAAGCCTTTCAAGCAGAAGCTGCGGTGGCACAACCCTACCATTTTGGGAACCATCTTTGTAGAAATCCATAAGTTGTTAGACGTAAAGATTATCTATCCCATACATCATTCTGAATGGTTGGCCAACATAGTCCCTGTAAGAAAGAAGAGCGGTGAGATTAGGATGTGCGTGGATTTCCGCAACCTTAATCAAGATTCACTGAAAGAAAAATACCCCATTCCCATCATGGATCACACTCTGCAGGTGGTCACTGGATCATAGATGCTCTCCATTCTTGATGGCAAGTCAAGGTGGCTGAGGAAGATCAATACAAAACGACGTTCATCACACCTTGGGGAACCTTCATGTACCAGAAAATACTGTTCGACCTAATTAATGTTGGTGGTACATTTCAAATAGCTATGGATCTAGCCTTTGTTCATCTAAAAGATATAAGCATAGTGGTATCTGGATGATCTGACAGTCTTTTCCAAAGATATAAGTGCACACATTTCAAACTTGGAAGAGGTTTTCATATAGTGCTGCAAGTATGGTATTTCTTTGAATCCCAAAAAATCTATCTTTGCCGTAACCCAAAGAAAACTACTAGGGTGCATTGTTTCCAAAGAAGGAACAAAGATAGATCTAGAGCATGTTAAATCCATTTAGACATTGCCTTTTCCCACATCCAAAAAAGGAGTTCACTCTTTCTTTGGAAAATTTAATTTTCTCAGGAGATTCATTCCTGAATTTGCTGAGCTAACTCGTCATATTTCAAATATGATGAAGAAGACACAAGATTTTAAATGGAGTGGAAAAAGGGAAGGAAGCTTTGGAGAAAATTAAAGAGGCCCTGTTGAAAGCTCCATTCTTAGTTTCACTCAACTTCAGTAAAGAATTTATTCTTTACTATTATTCCTCCAAACACACCATGTCAGCAATACTGATGCAGAAAAATCAAGAGGACATAGAAGCTCCTATTGCTTTCATGAGCATACCCCTTAAAGCCTATGAGTTGAAATACACTCCCATGGAAAAGCACGCATATACAGTGGTGAAGGCATGCAAAGCATTCAGGTATTATATTCTTTCCTCGCACACTATGGTTTTGGTTCCAGATACTGCAGTTAAATCCATCCTTACTCAGCAGGAGTTAGGATTATTGAGTGGCACATGGGTGACAAAGGTTCAAGAATATGACCTGGATATTAAACCAACAAAGCTAGTTCGAGGAAGAGGTCAATGTGAATTAATGACAGAGATGAAAACATCAGTGCTAGAAGTGGATCAAGATGAGATAGATGGAGATTTGCCTGCAATACTTTTTATAGATATGGTAGAGGAGTGGTACAGTAACATTGCTTACTTTCTGACAAATGGAGAATGCCTAGATTAAATTTCTAGAAAAGAGAAATGAAACATCAAACTGAAATCCAAATATTTTGTTCTTTGGGATAGTGGTTTGTAAAAGAGGGCAATTGATGGTGTATTTCTCAAATGCGTCGATAAAGCTCAACAGGATCAGCTACTACAATAGTTTTATGACATGGCTTGCGATGGTCATTTCTCAATCTGAGTCACTACACACAAGATCCTTAGAGAAAGGTATTACTGGCCCACCCTTTTTCAAGATACTGCAGATTGGGTAGCTAAGTGTCAAGCATGCCCACATTTTGTTGGGCATGTGAAATTGCCTGCATTACCTCTAAAACCTATTATGATTGAAGAACCTTTCCAACAATGGGGAATGGATTTTATCAGAATGCTTAACCCAGCTTCCAGTGTTAGTCATCATTACATCCTAATAGCTACTGATTATTTCAGTAATGTTGGTCTAAAAATTTGTTGAGAGGGCAGATCTATGGATAGACGAGCCAACAGTGTGCAGGGCATAGCCCCTCTTTGAGACAGCAAAGTGAAACTGGTTTATTTCTATTATACAGTAGGAATCTGTGCAAGTCCTACAATATTCTACCTTCAGGGGTTTTGGATCTCATCCCAACTAGGGGTATTTCTGATTGTGAACAGGAAGGAATGAAGGGAGGAGAGGAGATATGATAGATCCGAAGGGAGAAAAGAAATGAATTCCAAAGTAGAAAGGTCAGAAGGTTTATGTTTTGGGCTGGTAGTAAACAGAGCCAAACCTACTTGCATAAATGAACAAAGAAATATTGATGAGAAAATGAGAAAAAAAGTAGAGATAGATCTGACAAAAAATCAACATAGATCTAACTCAAGAAAGATCTAATGCACATAACACATCCATTGAGCACAAAGTCTTAATTTCTGTATTAATATTTTCTGTTACAAAAGTACAAAGCCTTTTTCCTTCTCACTTCTATTTTTTATCAAAAAAATGTTCATCCTTGAATACAAAAAGTATCCAAGTATATATAGAAGGAGAAGGAGAAAGAAGGCAAAAAGGGACCAACAACTATTTACAAAATATCTAAAATTCTACTGTTGACTTTGGGGCAACTTGGTGGATGAAAACATCCCATGGTGCAACATGGATGATGTCATCATTTGTGCCAACATAATTTTAAATATTTTTTAAAAATGGGAACAATCTCAAGAGGACAGAGCCTATTCATCGTCGTCTGGTGGCTGGAAAGGAGTATCTTGCTTCTACTCAGGAGATGAGATGTGAAATTTAGCGTGATACTCCATGAACTTGCTAATCATCAGTTGAAGTTGATCCTGAGCGGGACCTTTGGTGTGATTGCTGATGACCTCACAAGTTTCCTGTTCATCTATGAGTCTCTTTGGGCGCTTGAAGTATTCATTACCTACCTCCATTAGCTATCTGACAAAATCATAGCAGGATAGAAGGTTGTTGATAGACTCTGCGTCAAAAGTGGCTTCTGACCCTAACCCTTGCGACGCGACCTCCTTAAAGATCCGAATACTGTCATCTACCTTCCTCAAGGCGTATGATGGGGTGAGCAAGCCCGGAGACATCCTTAGGAAAATCTACTCCATTTGATGCATCGCATCCAAGGCTTCCTCCTTGATTTTATCAATTTTCTCCAAGACAAATTCCATCTAGTCAACCCGATAGTCCAAAGTAGCAAGGACTTTATTGGGTGCTCTTGGGTGATCGAAGACGCTGAATTTTACTAAGTGATTGACCAGGTAGTTGAGCATCTTCTAGAATGTCTCATGTTGCAACCTAGCATGGTCCAACTCTTCAGAGATAGGTCCCGCAATCGCCTAGAGTTCCTTGTTAGCCTAATCAATATTATAATATAGCTTTGTGAACTTTACAATTACTTCCTCACTATCATTGAGGATCTGGTCTCTCCAGGTGGATACTGCCATACCTTTCTCGCCAATCTTGGCGTACTCATTTATATCTTTTCCTAACTAAGGGCTTCAGGAGTTTCGGTGGCAGTTGTGGGAGATGCACTGCTCATTTTCTGCAGGGCTTGGAGAAGATGTCTGTTCTGTTCCTTCAGTATCCTCTTCTCTTCCTTCACTTCCTGAAGATTTTTACACAGGGAATCCACTACAGATAAGGCCTCTCCCTATAGGCTTTCCGAATATGTTCCCATTGTGACCTGTGTCACTGTATAATATGTAGGAGACAGATCCTTTTTATCCTTTGTGGGATCAGGGTATGTGATCTATATAACCCTTTCACCTGAAGTACTCTGAGAGAAGCAGGTTCTTGGCTTTTGCTTCTTAGCTCCTTTTGTTGGGATGATAGAGAAGTCCATAGGTGCAATGGGGACTTTCCTCTTATGTTGGCTTAGGTGCTTGGAGATCCATTTTGGATTTAAGGGAGTGGGACCAAAGGGAGAAGAGGGAACATAGGTGGAAGAAGGATCAGCCACAGTGGACATAGGGAAATGCATCGAGACACTTGGCGGTGGTATTGAAAAAGAATCCAACTCTCCAACGCTCACACGGGTAGGAGTCACTCTAGGAGAGGAAACTGTGGGGGTGCAAGGGATTTGAGAGATGAGAGAAGAAATGATAGGGGACAGATCCACGAGGGAAGAGAAGATGGAGGAAGAGGAAGGGGGAACATAAGAAGATAGGGGAGAAGACATAACCATATGAGTGGTCACTTGAGTGACATGAGGAGGGGAAGGAGGAGCGGAAGAGGGGACGGTGGGAACTTCAATAGTTACAGTAGTGGCAACATTTTGAGTGGATGTGCCTGTTGGAACACTTACCGCCTCTTCTTTTTCAGGGGATACCAGGCTTACTACCTGTTCTTGGGCGGAAAAAGGAGGACTCTCGAGAGCTTCCTCCCGACAGTGCTTGATTCTCCCTCTTTGTATTTCTCTTTTCCCTTTGGTAAGTGCTTTGGCTTAGCAGGTGCATCGCCCAAAGGAGATGTGGTGAAGTCTACCCCAAGGTAGATGAGACCATTTTTCCTGCACCAATGCTCTGTGCACTGCAGAGTGCCTTTAACCCTTTCCTCAATGGTTTGAGGTACATTTGTTCTATCAATCTCGGCAAATGGCCAATTGTCCCCATCTGTATCTAAATAGACCTGATCAACTTCTTGATCAGTCATTTGGAAACCTTTCGGAACAATGGCCACACCATATTGGATGATCTTTGCCAGGGCCAGGTGGGAGTGATCCTTTCTTCTGAGCTTGACCTCGTGATACGGGTTGATGTAGATATCCTCAATCTATGGGATGTGGATTAGATCGATCTTTTCCCTTGTAAGGCAATTACAAGGATCAAAGGTCGGCCTTGCTGAGAAATTGTGTTTCAAGTTGAGCAACTCCAGCTCTGCAAACATTTCTTGAGCTTTAGTATGAGAAGTGCAGATGTACCTGCCCACTGTGAGGGGGAATGGAGCTCCACCCTTCTTTCTTTTCAAACACTTCTCGTGTTATGTGATAAGTTTTCTGGACAGCTCCAATAGGATCAAATTTGGTCTTGCATACCTCGGTAACTTGGTGGGATCCCCCAAGAAGTTGGTGGCTCTGAGATAAGTGAAAGTGGGGAATTGCATAAATAATGCCCCCCACTTCTCTGTGGTAGTCACCATGCTTTTGGTCGTCCGACCGTGAGTCATATTGGGCCTCAATAGGCAGATGATGCCGTAGAAGAAGGCATCGTTGATCTTGTTGAATTGTATGATGTTGTTCTCCAGTCTCAACTCTAGGTAGTATTCATATATTTTTACTTGGGGCCACACCCCGCATCGACTTAGTGCTGGGTAGTCTCTCTCGGAGGCAGCAACATATACCACATAGGAGTTCATGTAGAACCTCCAAGTTGTTGAGAGTTGTTGAAGTTGCTCAAAGATAGTGTTGTTGATGATCTGCCGCCCATTCAAAATGTTGATCGGGAACATTTTTTCTCATTATTTCCAGATATCTTAGCATCCATTTGTGGAAGTAATGGGCATCAGGAAGCCCAAACAACCTACTCAGGAAGGTGATGGTGTCACTCATCTCTTCTAAGAAGTCGCTATGATGAATAACTTGCAGCCACCTGGTTATCACCTTCTTGTTCTTCAGGTATACTTCATTCATAAGTTGCATACATTTGTCCTCATTTTCATCCCATGCTTTTATGCAGTCTTCTTGGCTTATTGCCACAAAGTGCTGGTGGTGGGGGATACCCAACATGATTTCAAAAGTTCCAGGCGGTGAGGTTGATTATTACCTCACCCTTCTCATTTTCCGACACATCTTGTGTCCTTATTGTAACATCAGCCCACCACCATCATAAATTCATTGTTTACTGCACTCACGGGAATTCCCCTAGTGAAATGCAAACCACTGCCGACCAATTTGTCCATCTATGGACTGCCTGCGACCTTCCTGGTTCTATCCCAGAAGTCCTCCATATCAATATGACCAAGTTCAGAATCCCTGATGTTCAGGTCACACTCAGCAAGGGACTAAGGCATCCTGACCCTTTGGTATTTGTACTTCATTTCTTCTTCTTTGAGTTTGGCCTTACCCTTAGACTTGGTTGGCTTTGTACTTGATGAAGACATGTGTGATTCATAGTTCAGCTGCTGATCCATAAGAAGAAGGAGGGAAGTCCACCGTAGAAGAGCCATGTTAGCTGTTAGATCATCCATCAAAGCTTTACAGAATGAAAACTTATCAATTTACAAGCCTTTGGGTGTAAGGTGCAATTCTATTGCAGGTTGCAGGGTCAGAAAATCAAGGCACACTGCTGGAGAGTGTTGCATGAAAGAAAACAACGTAAAAGGGTGCAAGGCACATAAATACTACACACAACATTTAGTGTTGGTGTCAAAGGATGTGCGTCTGCACCATATGAAGGGTTTTGAATAGACACAAATTATTTTGGTGTTGTAAAACTTCAGGATGCACCATTGGCACAGATATGGCACATGTTGCAAATCATTATGGTGCGCTAAGGGATGCAGGTTCAAATGGTGCATCATTGAGTTAAGGTGCGCCAGTGTCTTAGATTTTGGAGCGGCACAGGAAGAGTCTGCATGACATTCAAATGTGGGTGTAGGAAGATCTATGCTTGTGCTTGTGTTTTTAGTTTTCTGGAATTTTATAAGGTGCAGGAAAGATGCGTGTTACAAGTGGGGAATGTGCGCCCCTTTGGCGTGACTATGTTTTGTGTAACAGTGATGGCGTTTGTGCCAAAGAAAAGCCGTGGTTTTGATATTTTTCAAGGATTTTCCCTATTTTGATAGGTTTGTGGCTTTTTGGCCTCTTTCAACACAGATTTGGACAGTGAGGGGAACAGAGAAAAGAGGTTGAAGGATTCAATTTGAGACAAGGCCCTCTAGGCCAATAGATTTGGAAGGAGGGTAAAACCGTTTGAAGGTGGGTCGATTTTGCAAAACGGACAGGGGTTGTATTATTTATTATATTCATTTTCTTTGTTTTTAATAACAACCTCTCAAAGACAACACAAAAACCCCACAACAACAACACAAGAAGAGCAAGGGCCACTTACCAGGAATATATAAGCTAGAAGAAACGATGTGGGGTCCACGAATACAACAAAAAAGTGACACACGGGGCTGATAGGAGTGCTGACAAATGCAGAGGAATAACCTTTTTCCATGTTTTTTCAATCGTGAAAATGACAGGTGTAATAAATGCACCACCAACTTTTTTATAAGGCACACCAAAATAGATGACAACATGAAAATATTTGCACCATTGGCACGGATTCAGGACTATCGACATTACCTTTTTAGCGCTTTGGCGCACCATTCAAGAGCGCAACAATTTTAATGTCGACAAGATGTGCATGGGCCTCGGTGCAGGTTTGAAAGGCGCATCATGGGAAGGCGCAACATTTGGAATGTCGACACTCCAAAGGATGCACCAAAGGAATAGAAGGGGGCGCAAATTTATTTAATGTTGCATGAATAAAAACTGCGCCCAACCAAAAAAGGACCAAATGACTAAGTTCAAAAAACCAGATTTTCTGGAAAGGGATTTTATGCCATTCCGAACGTTAGGGGACCTTAACGGGGAACCAAAACAAAATTTTTGGTATGGTTACCTGCAAAATTTCCCTCGTCAATTTTATAGGATAACAAGTGGGTAGAAGCTATTCCTGTGAAGAACACCACTTCCGCCGAGGTGTGCAGTTTTATAAAAGAAAACATTATTGTCAGGTTTGGCATGCCCAACAAAATTGTAGTAGAAAACGCTTTGAATCTTTCTTCTGAGAAGCTAGTGGAATTCTGCTACACTTATGGGATCTAGTTGGTTCATTCCTCAAACTGCTATCCATAAGTGAATGGTCAAGCTGAATCTAGTAATAAAAACTTGGTAACTATCATGCGCAAGATAGTAACGGAAAATCAAAGGACTTGGCATAAAAAGTTGTTTGATGCATTATGGGCCGATAGAATCACACCAAAGAGGGTGATAGGCATGTCCCCATTTCAGCTGTTATATGGTAGAGACACAGAGCTGCCTCTTACCTTAGAACTACCTACCCTATAACTTTCTAGGGCCCTAGAAGATTCCACATTCACAGATGTTATTATAAGAGAATTATGTACCTGACTGAATTGAGGGAAGTACAAACTCAAGTTGCAGATAGGTTGACAGAGCATCAAAGGAAGGTGAAATTCATCTTCGACAAAAAGGCCAGGGAAAGAAAGTTTGAAGTCAATGATTGGGTCCTTTTATGGGACAAAAGAAGAGAAACAAAAGGCATGCATGGAAAGTTTGATTCACTATGGAAAGGGCCTTTTGTGATCAAGAGGATCGCCAGAGCAGATAGCTTCATTCTTGCTCATCAGGATGGAGCTGAATTTCCATTGCCTTTCAATGGGCAACACTTGAAGTTGTTCCGGACATGAGAAGCAGGGTAAAACTTGTATGTACATAAATAAAACTTTGTTTGTTTTTCCTTGTTTTGTTTTGTTTTCGTGTTGTGTTGTGTTTGTTTGCTTGACCCCGTGCCCAATGGATAAAGACAAGATATGAAACTAGAGATGTTGGGATCTCATCTTTTCCCTTTTTCATTCTGACAAAGAAAAAGATGTCCACAGACGGAGCCGACTGGTGTCACCCATATTTCATCCTAAAATCTGCAACTACTCTATCCGAATTTTTTTCGTACTTTTAAAATAATGGGTCGTTTTGTGTTTTTATTGCCTGAAAGTTCTTGTATTGCATCAAGATATTCCCAAAGAGCCATATTTACCTTTTTCGCCAAATACCTAGATGCCCAAAATTGTTATATTCTGTCGTCAGGATTTGTTTGTGGGAAATTTGTATTTAATTATTTTGAGCCCCGTATGAGGCTATTTGCGCTCCGTTTTAACTCTGTTATGATCGAATATGTCATTACTCTTATGTACCAGAAGGGTTTTAACTTGGAATAAGTTTTGGGCTTTATTTGTGACTTTTGGCAATTTTTTGTGTTTTTGTGTTGTCCTGTTTCGTTTTCTGTGAAATTTCTCTAGAACAATTCCTTTGCCGGGTAAGCCTGATTTTTGGCTTAGAGTAGCTAAAGAACATATACGCATGTTATGCCTGGAGGAAGTCGCCATCGGAGGTTTGGATCACTGGAAAAAAACGAAGTCGTACACAAAAAATCCCCTGCAGGGTTGGGCACATTTTGGGAAAACAAAGAAATTAAGTTGCAATGGGAAAGATATAAGCAATAGGAAAGGTGGGAATTTTATACCTGCCTAACAGGGTACTTTTTCCCATGTTATAAAATTCACTTAAGCTGCAGTGGGAAAGTTAGAGGCCGCAAGCAGGCAGGAATTTATTATCTGCCTTGCAGGGTAAAAATTCCCATGATAAAATAAAAGGAAAGTGACTTAAGTGAAATCATAGGATTTTAGTGCCTGCCTTGTAGGCTAACTAATCCCATTGTCAAAGTCAAATCACTTAAGTGGATCATGGGATTTTAGTGACTACCTTGCAGGGTAAAGAATCCCATTGTGAAAAATTCTTTAAAATAAAATTATATTGTGCAAAAAAGTGTGCCCCCTGTGGTGAGATGATGGCAGCGTTTAAGTGATTATTTTAATTAATTTATCCTTCTAAAAAGTGCACACAAGCTTGGAAGAAGTCAACAAGTCAAAAGGAGAATAAAAGAAATAGATTTAAATGGACTAAATGGATTAAATTTAATTCATTTAAAGGCTGCCCCCTTTCTTTCAAAAAGTGCGCCCCATTTGGGACATATTTAATGATTTTTAAGGCATTAAATCATTAAATTAATTTCTATTTTCAGTGGCTATAGTCAAGGTACACTGTGAAGCTTAAGTGAAGTGAAGTGTGAAGGATTAAACTGGATTAATTTAATTTATTGGATGGTTGTCCTTAAACATTCTATTTTTAAAGAGAAAAGCATGATTTTTAATTAATTAATTGCCTTTAATTGTTAGGGAAATTATTAATTATAGAATTGTGAGGGTTATATAAGCATGGACAGCCATATGGGTGAATTATTTAATTGACAGGTAAAGAATTGCAGCCAAGAGGAAAAGTGTGCCCCCATTTGACGAAGGATTTTGCTCAAGCAAGGTGGTAACAAGGCTAAAAGCTTCTAGATTTGGCACATGCTTTGAAGGAGGTGGATCTTTGTCTGCATAATTGTTTACATAGGTGTTACAGGTGCTCAGGTGTTGTTGAAAGGATTCATGCTCTCTTTATGTGTAAATTAAACACCCATTTTTGGGGCAGCAGGCTTGAAAAGTGTAGATTTTTACAATTCAAATTCACTATTCATGCTCCGGTGGCCATTTTTGTCTAAATAAATTGCAGGAATTCATTACAGGTGCTTTACAAAAGAAAAGGAGCTTTTATCAATGTCCACTACGTTGCATATATCCTCCGAATCTGAAGAATTGTCTAGATCTGCATCAATTTTGAAGAAATCCGAACAAGTAAGAAGAAAAAGAATTATTCAGACAAAGATAGACAAAGCCATGACGAAGAGAGATGAAAAAGAAAGCACGATAGAGTCATGCATCGCTTCCAAACTTGCAGGCATAGGAGACACAGATCTAGGCCCGGAACCTCTTGCCGATTTGATTGATAGATCCATAGTGGGAAAGACTTCACTCATGCGTGCGGTTAAAAGTAGTGGAATTATTCAAGTTGTAGCCTTTCCATGCACAACCCAATTGCTAGAGTTTGTTATGGAATGCGCTAGATCTTACCATCCTTCATCCATATCAGTGCGTGATGCTACGGGAAAGACAATAATTCGTTTGGACACAGAGTTCATCAATTATTGTTTGGAGATTCCAGTGCGAAAGGTGGTGACTTCCATTAGTCTTCAGGATGTTGGCAACAGGTGGGAGAAGCATAGAGCTGATTGCTTGAGCATAATGAATAGCCGATACCTGAAGAAGCATATATCTCCTTCAAAGTTCCCGAGAACTCTTCCACGATCCAATTTGGTGTAGGAGGTAGATGATGTTGTGAAATTGCTATGCAAGATGAATGGCGAGGCGAATGCTTACACTTTCCGTACATGGATGTATGCTTTCATCAGGTCCATTAAAGTCAACAAGGTTGATTCCATAATCAATTGGTCATAAATTATTAGCAACAACATTGGTGAGCAAATCCGGAATGTGAAGCTTACTTTCAGCTTCAAAATGACTTCCTACTTGGTGTATGTTGCAGCTTCAGAAGGCATCTTTTCCAAGATGGATAGATGTGGTGTTTTTTCTAAGGACCCCATTTTTGAATGCTACCCACAGCTTATTGTACCTGCATGTGAGAAAGATTTCAAAGTGGTCAATAATGAATTCTTCTATGATTTCATCTGTAGGCTAGACAAAGACTTGAAGGCCAACATGGTAAGCAAGGAAGCGTGGGAAGCTATGTCCAAGATTGGTAGTCTATTCATTAAATTTACATATTTCACATACCTTAGGGTTACGGGATTTTCTGGAGAACCAATAAAGATGCCCAGGTATCTGAATGATAGATTGATTGCCATGGAGCTGAGTAGGAAACTTGTGGAGTTACACGACCTTCAGTCAAAGCGGCACAAGTCTACGGGCTTCTTCCCAATCACTGGGGGATATTACATCTGTATTAGCATTCATGGAGCTCAGGGAATGGAGACGCAGATGTTATATGAGTATGAGCAATAATTCTTCCCTGCACGACTAAACTTTGATCCATTTGGAGTAGCCAGGAAGACGATCTCCCAGAAGTATGCACATGTGCCTTCATTAGAAGATTTCTAGATGAAGTGCAAAAGTGAGTATGAGGTTAGAAAGAGAGATTTCAGCAGGCTATAAGCAAAGCAAGTGTTCAACTTTGGACTAGCGTGGATACCTGCAGATCTTAAAGATGATGGGAATGTGGTTCTTGACACTTACCATCAAACGGAAGGAGATAAAACCATACTGCAGGATAGCGTAGGAGGCTGCAACACAATTGAAGAAAGGTCGGGAGCTGTGTTGGTGAATACTTCAAACTAGTTGCTAACAAAGGGATATTCACTTGATGAAGCATTGATGAATCAATTCACCGGTAACTTCAGCGCAAGAAATTCCTTCAAGCGGAAGCACGGAGGAGAAAGCAACAGAAAAGCTGACAATTTGAAGGTGCATAGAAGATCCCAATCAAAGGAGAGGATCACTTCTACGACCATGACTTTAGCTCTGGTTTGTCCAGTACCCAGTACTTCACCAACTATTGCACCATAGCATGATGCTTCCATGTCTCTACTAAATCCAACGACATTCATTTTCTCCCCTCAACCACTTCATTCAGCATTTATTCCAGAGGATACGTTGAAGCTGCAGATGGAAAAATTCAAAAGGGCTTTGTCTTTGGATGATTCAGAAGATGGAAGCCATAACACTGTGGCACTTTCTGATGGAGAGAATGCAGTGCGAGAGATGGTAGTTCACTCAGTGACTCATTCTCCAAGAAGCAACTTCTCGGAATGGTTGGCTTCGCAGTTGGTTCCAGAAGTTAGAATGGAGATGAACTTAGAGGAGCACGACTTGTAGCTACTCCAGAATCTAGATGGAAGAGATAGAAGGCGTAAAGTTGCTAAGGCAACTTCTAGGTTGATCATCAAGGATTTGAGAGAGAAGTTTACTAAGATATCAATTCTGGTAGAAGGAAAGATAGAGGAGGAGCTCACGATAAAGGACGTGACAGTAACCAAAGTACCCCTCAGTCAAGCCACCAATGAAGGATTGAAGCAGGACACGCAGACATTGATGGATGCTTTATTCCTTAGGCTTAACAGTGAAAAGGTGGAGAAAGAAGAGTTACAAAAGCAAGTATCTCAATTATGTGAGATCATAGCCAAGGTTGTTAAACCTTCCATTCAGCCCATTTCAAAGTAGGTGAGTGATCATCTTATGCAGGAAATGGAGGTTGCAAGAAATCAAGTAAAAGCTATTGACGAATGGAAGGATTTGATTATTCATCAAGTTGCTGTACAACTTGGAGAAATGCCAGCCCACCTAAAGGTTATGGATGATGCGGAAAATCAGTTGAAGAAACTGATGGTGAACATAGAAGGCATGAATAAAGTTGCAGAGAGTAACTTGAGTATTTTGGCCGAGATCAACAAGTTGCCGTGAGATGTATTGATTGCGGAACAGATTGTACCAAATGGATTAGTGGAGAAGGGGGAAGCAGCTAGAGTTTGCAATATCTTTCCATTTGGAAATCTGTAGAGTTTTGCTGAAGAGGATGTAGGCACTTGAGAGTGGGACATCCGACTTACCATACAGTATCATTTCTTTCACTAAGGAGAGAGTGGACAGGAATGTTACTTCATACGTGAAGATCGTCTCAACTAAGGTACCTAATTCCCTGGAAGGTTCTCTTTTGATGTTACAAAAGAGAATTGATAAAGCTACCAAACCTTTGACAATGAATTCTATTAGTAAATTGGTGGCGCTGCAGGTGGACATTGCAAGGTTTGGGCCAAACTTGGAAGATGTGGAAGTGTGCATCAAAGTGTTGAATGAAGGGTTGCTGCATTTTAGGACAGAGAAAGAAGTAGTGGATAAAACAAATGGAAGGATACTGAATTACATGTTCGACAAGTATATCTGATATTAGAACAAGAAGAAGACATAAATATTACAGCTGACATGACTTCTTCTATTCTTTCTTCTTCTACTTTCTATGTTCCCAGATGAAATTGTAAAACTTTAAGTTATTGGTTTTACAACCATTACTTAAAGTCATGTGGAACCATTCTATTAGTTAAGTGATACATGTGTCACTTAAGGAGAAGTTAGTGGAGGGTGATTGCCGAATGTCATATTTAATTGTTTTTATATGTTTTAGTTTAGTTAGAATTCCCATTTGTACTTTCCCTCCTACATTCTATAAGTAGGAGAAGAACCTCCAGGTTAATGATCATAATTTGTAAGCAGTAATCTTGTGTTCTAGACTTTGTGCTAGACCCCTGACAGCAACTTGGAGCAAATGAATACAAAGGAGCAGGTTTCCGGAGAACTTTGTGTCGTGGTGTACTTTGTTTCTTGCTTTTAATCTTAGATCTCTTAATATACTTTGTGTTATTTTAGATCTAGATCTAGAGCTGCCTTTGTTTTATATTATGTGTGTTCATATCTATTAAGTTTCTTCTATGTGCATGCAATTAGCTGTGCTATCTACTAGTTGGGATGCACATCTTCCCCATTTCTTCTCTGTATTTCCTTTACTTCCTTCTTCATTAAAATACTTCCTTTCTTTAAACAGCTACTTACTTGCTGCAGAACCTCTTAGTTATGGTTAATGAACTAAGTGGTTAAAGTAAAACCCCTGATAGATAATAACACATTATTATTTGATAAATCTGGCACGGGAGCCTCACCGGTTAAATGAGGGAGATTTATCTCATGACTACCTAGGTTTTGTGCTATACAAAAAATCTGGCCAACACAGTCATAAACATCCATAAGATTTACATACTTAGGAATAACTATTAAAATTCCACAATGCATTGGTTCATATCCATAATGATTATATAATATCAAATCATTAACCATATATCATCATTTAATAGTTACTTCATACAATCTATAAAATAACAAACATCATTATTTAATTTAATAGATTATCTCTTTTATCCATTTTATAACTTTATTATAATTCATAGTATAATACTTATGAGTAGGAAATGAAGCAACATTTGTAGGGGGTTTTTGTAGGAAAGGATAATAACACCTGGGTAGTGAAAAGTTTTGGAGAGACAAACCGGCTTCCTATGAAGCTCTCGCATCTATGGAAGGATGAGGAGCCACTGCTAGATATCCCAAAATTTATCACCGAAAGAGAAAAATAGAGATTTCATTTTTCTATAGTGGGCAGGTTTGTTGGGTTGTGACCGAATATTGATATGGTGAGAGAATGGAGAAGGAGAAAATGGTGTTGCAAGGTAGAATTTTGAGCCTTGGCCAGGGAAGGTTTCATTTTTTGCTTCCAGTCTGAGCTGGAAATGTAAAAAAAATTAATGAAGGGCCATGGTTTTTTAGTAGTTTTACTTTCACTTTCCACTAATGGGAGCCTGGAATACCTCAATATTTTTGCTTCCATGCTCTTTCTATCTGGATTCAGCTTCTGGGCCTTCCGTTGGAATTTTGGGAACCAAAGGTCTTCTCTGGGATTGCCAGATCGATGGGTGTGCTCATTGTTATGGATCCCACTAACAAAATGTGATCTAGATTAGCGTTTTGCAAAATTATGTATATCAATATACTTATGGGCTTTAAAGTTCCTAAATGAAGCTTCTTGCATTCCTCTGCTAGCAAATGGGAACATGTTATAGAGGTTGAGTGCTCCAAGATATCTTGCAACAAATGTAGAATAGTTAGATATGGGATGAAGGATTATTGTGGGCCTATGGAACCACCGGTGAGATTTAACTACCTTTAGGGGGATGATGAACTGGATGCCTCATCTGGAGAGGAGGATGGGTTGGATGATTTCCATGAGTTTGAATCTATCCTAGCGACGGATGAGGGAGTATTTAATGACTATTTGGGAGACATTGGGAAGGACTCGGAGCACCTCAACCCACTGTTTCGAGGTGGGCCATTGATTTAGTCAAGGGGAGGATTGAAGTGTGCTTAGGGAAAGATTTGAATCGTTCTTTGGTTCCTTCCCCTCCTAGGATTGATGATGGGGCTTGGAAGGAGGTCCACCAAAAAAATCACATTATAACATATAGCTGCTCTAGAGCGGTTTCTGGTAGTAGGTCCTAGTTTTTTTGTTTGGAGTCAATATTCTTGACTCGTCCTTAGACTTGGCTCTCCACCATTTCGGATTTGGCTTTATTGACCACTGGTAGAGGTCATTCATTTATTTCTCCATTGTGTCACTCATGATGTATCTATTCATGTAAGGCCCCCAGGAGCCACAATCTCATTTTTTACCCTATCTAATAAAAAACAATGGATATTACTTCCACTTATTCATAGTTCAATTTAATAATAGTAGCTACATGAATTAGAGTGTTTATTTCAATATTATTAACATGTGAACAAGTTCACAAATAGGAATAAATGTCATAACTAGACAAGAGAAGTGATACAAAATTATTCAAACTTGAATTAAACTTTTATTATCCTTTTCAAAAATTGATTCTAAAGCTTAGAGGCTTAAATGCCTTTAAAACTTTAATCATCGAGCACATGTTTTTCCTTATAATAGTAAAATAAGATTTCTTTGTTTAATCATGCTAAATAAAATCAACCTAGCCTTAACAAATCCTCTACCAATTAGACTTAAATCATGCCATTTGTAAAATATTAGAAAAGTTCAGTTCGAATGAACTGACATGATAAGTTCTCTTTCCCACTTAACAATTCATGTCATTTTATATTTGTATAAATGAAATGTTGCAATAATTAAATCATATAAACAACATAATAACCCGCAAGATCAATTAGCATTTACTTATGATAATTTAAATTGCATTCATAATATCTAATCACATCATTCTATCATAATGCCTTAATGGCAAATTCATAGTGATAGAATAATAATAATAAAATAAAACAATACCATCCTCATTTCTAAACAATTCATCCTTTATTAGAATAAGTCTGTAGTAATTCTAACAATAATTATTCACTAGATACCATTCATACATGCACTTATATTTATTTTAATAACTTATACTTTACCTTAAAATTGGTTTTTATTTTTAGTAAGGGAATCCTTATTTTCCCCAAACACAACAAATACCAAACATCAACATATAATTATTTGTTCCTCTAAATTGTTATAATGTCAAGGTCAAAGCAAGACAAGATGTATATGCAATGTATTTGAGTTCTTTTAGCCTCGTACTTTCTTTATCTACAACATAGTGTCACACAGTTCCAAATCGTTGATCAACTTGTATTATTCCCAATAGAAAGGATGTCGGATACGAGGGAATGAATCAGCTGTAGGAAAATTAGGACCTCCTAATGCCATCTGAGATCATGAAACTCGACAAAAAATTAGTAGATAACAAGAAACATGTATTCATTTTGATCAGATTTAGCAAAAATCAGTGAAAAAAACTAAAAGAAACAGGAATCACTAGTGATTCAGGGAAATCATAGGTGATTCATGTAATTACTAGCGATTACTATGAAAGTTAACAATTTTCTTAAACAGAGTTGAAATATATGTTTCTACGCTTATTAATTTTTTTAAAAAAAAAGTAATTAGTGATGTGTAAATGATCTAAAAACAAAAATTATACCTGACGTATTAGTGCATGGAATGAATTAAAATGAAAGATTTACCTTGTAGAATGTCAATATGATAAATGAACAAAATACGATGGTTAGTGGATAAGAATGAGCAATTTGTTGATGAATTTGATATTCTGTGGAGCAACTTGACATTGTAGTGTGTTGATGTAGGAAATTTTGGATGTCTGATGATAAAAATGAACTTGAAGAGTGTACCTGCAAAACTTGTGGATTCGTGTCCCCAAATGAGGTCTGCAAACAAGTAGTTTATAGATCACCGGTGATTGGGAAAATCACCAACAATTTCGGGGAAATCTAGTTTGGTTAGAAACCCAAATGATTTCATTCCATTTTGAGTTCAAAATGATGGATTTTGAAGTGATTAGGATGGGGGATGGTTGAAAAGAATGAACTAGGTTTGTTAGAATAAGAAGATTTGCTTTTTTAGAAGTTTAGTTAGAGGAGTTTAGTGATTTTTAGAAAGTTAACTAGTTAGAGATAAATTAGTGATTTTAGAAGGTGGTTAAGCAGTTGATGAGGTGTTCTAGCTAACATGACGAGGTGTGAGGGTGAGGTGTAAGGTGATAATAACTAATTTATTATTTTAATTAATTAAATAATCATTTTAGATTTTAGAGATGTGATGTAATCATAACCATATTAATTAAAAAGGGGTGATATAGTGAGGTGTCGTAAATGTGTCATTTTTGGTTTGGACAATGGGGGATGTAAATTTTTGGTGTCTACATTTTCCCCTTTTTGTCTAGTAAATTTTTTGGCAAATTGGTAGACAAAAACAATGAAGAAATTTTTTGTGTTGGTATGGGTGAACCCATCGTTAGCGCAATACAAAGAAGCACCAATGTGTTTTTGTTTCAAAAGGCTTTCCCTAATTGAAGAGGGTGTGAAGAAAAATGTTGGGGAATCAATTGTCAGGGTGGCCAAAGGGCTCAATGCCTGTGGATGTATGATTCTTACCAGGTAAAAGTTGTTGAGTGGGAAAACCAAGTGATGGGGGCCAAAGGGCTCATCTCCCATAGATGTATGGACAAGTCTTGATGTTGTGACTATGTTGTTGTGAAATTTTTGAGGGCTAAGACCCCATTTTTTTGAAGTATGGCACATTTGTGCAAAGGGAAAAATGACACATTCTGAAGTAAATGTAGGCATAGAGGACCAAAACAAGGCAATAATTGGTGATTAGGAAAATTGCTAGCGATTGCCTCAATGCTAGTGATTGAGGTTGTGGAAAATTTGGGGGTATAAATACCCAAATGGATTGTTTATTCATCACTTTGCAATACAATGCAATGATAATGGAAAATACTGTTCAGAATGGAAAAAAATGTGTTCCTTGAGCAAAATTTTGTCAAATGGCCTCCTCCATCCACAAACAGAAGCCAGTCCTTGCTGAGGTAAGCTTTAATCATGTTTTTGTTTAGTTTTTTGTGTTTTTTAAGGATTTTTATGGTTTTAGAGGGATTTAGGGCCATATGGAGGTGCTCGGATGCCATAGGGAAAGTTTATAGGAATAGTTAGTGATTCCTCAAATCGCTAGTGATTCACCTGAAAAATTAAATTTTTGAATGTTTTGAATGGGAAAATGTGGTTTTTGATCAATGTTTTTAACTTTATTAGATGTTTAAGAAAAAAATTCTTATTATGTTTGTGTTTTATGAGGATATTTTATGGTTGCAAGTGATTATTTTTCAGGATTTTTACATCATTATTAATGTTTGATTTTCATGTTTGTGTTTTGCAGGTGGATGCTCAATTGACTATCTGAGACTGCATCCCTCTAATGTTAGATGAGATTAGAGAGGATTTGTTTGATGATGACTGGGTTCATTTGGAGGCTATGGGTTTTGGTGGGATGATATTTTGTTGGTGGATTCATAGATGTCACAGCTTGATACTTGCATTACTAGAGTGATGGAATCCTTCCACCAACACATTTTGGTTGCCTACAGGGGAGATGACCATCATGAAGGATGTTCATCGTATCATGACTATCAGTTAGGGGGGATCTTGTTTACATATTTTAGATGTAGAGAGAGGAGATATCGCACAATATGGAGATGAGGCTTGGGGTGTGAGATACTCCTTGGGAGATTTTGATTATAGCCTTATATGAGTCTGAGAGAGAGGGGTGCCCACATGGATGACTATGATGATGATGGGAATTTCATGTTTCACACTTCCAGATTCAGGAGGGGGAGATTCCCATGGATAATGACGGGGGTAGTCACAGAGATGATGGAGCACCATACTATTTTTGAGTGGGCTCTTACTTTATTAGGCAAACATACAGAGAGTTATGGGCTTGGATGGCCCACAAGTGTTATGGGATCGATGTTGGTTTCTTATTGTAGTGTTGGGCCCACGAGCAAATTACCATTTCTCACCCATTTGGATTACCTAGTGTTATAGATGTGAGGCACCCAGGCTTCATGAGATGGAGTGCGAGTCTTGACAGAGTGAGAAGGCCAAGGGGCCTACCTATTATAGGGACTTGATTTCAGGATTACAGGTGGGGGATGTGATTTGGCATTCATATGTAGGTTATCATGATTGGTTATCGTCTTCTGAGGATTTGTCATATTTACAACAGGACACCTGGGTACAGGGCTGCAGGGCCAGTGAGGATGAGTTGATATATTTTAGTCAGTTTATGAGGTAGTTTGGGTTGGTTCAAGACATACATGAGGATCTAGTTTTATATAGATGGGAGGATGGGGATACTGACACCCCATAGATAGTTGTGATAGGGCCATATAATTATTGTTGAGCAGCTAGGGGTGATGGGTCTAGATGAGGATGGCCATGTGGTGTCGATTGATGATGCAGGGGTCACCCAGATTTTACTACTTGGTGGTCATGTTTATTGAGGAGGTTTGAGAGGATGAGGGCATAGAGAGGGAAGCCTAATCAGTTAGATGAGTGTGGGCTCGATCAGAGGGAGGATTTGAGGAGGGTGGTGAGGATGATGAGGAGAGGGTTGAGCCTGATGTAGCTATAGCTCCAGATGTTACTATATGATGACTGAGAAGGCCATAGTGGAGGCAGAGAGAGATCTTCTACTCACAAAGAGTGAGATGACTTGATAGGAGTACATGATACTCTTATTGGAGAGAGAGATATGGCTTGATTGTAGAGTGTGATGGGCTTCAAGCACAACTTGTACAGGTCTCTTCTGATAAATACCGGTACAAGAGTCAGAGAGATACTTTCAGGAAGGCCTTGGGGATCATGGGGCCTTCTATTTCTGGCACTGAGTTATCAACATTTGGTCAGACAAAGAGGGACATCTGCAGGATATTCTGGTATGATTGTGGTATCCCATTATGAGTTTGTGAAAGTGGAGTGGGATTATTATGTAGACATGATCATTAGGAACTACCTGATGCTACTTTGTATGTTGATCACATAGCTACCCAAAGGGGCACCACATAGCAATAGGCCTGAGTGACAGTGTGGTGAGTGTGGGGAACCCACCTCAGAGACCACCGAGAGGGATGATGGTGTAGGAGGAGCCAGATGGTGCTGTAGTGGGAGGCACTCCTGATCCTAGTTTGATGGATTTTACCATTTGATTGTAGGCTCATAGAATCCCTTTTTCCTATGTATGACATTATATTGATTATGTGGACATTTGGAATTTGACATATATGTATGATGGTGTTGATTTTTAGTTCTATGATAGACTCTTGATATTACATGGATGATGTGGTTATACATTTTTTCATATATGATGATGATGATAATGTTGATGATGATATAATTATATGATATATGATGGTGATTATGATGATGATGATGATGACTATGATTCTTGTGATTTGTTATTATATTTATGATATTTATATGTTGTATGAAATATGTGTCAGATGTGTTTATGTTTATGTTTTGATTATGTGATTATCTTCTTAGGAAGTGTGAATTGTACATCATATTTAAAATGTGATTTAATTAAAATAAAGTAAAAGTGGAAAGAGAAATGCCCCATTGAATAATAATATGTTTGTAATGGGTTTTGATAATACTTGCACTTGTAGCCATTTTAAAATGTTAAATGAGACTATCAGTGGACATTCCATACTGATTATGGTGGACTTAGACAAAATGGATGAAAGGATGATATGTATACATGATTTTACAGGGAAGAAGGGTTCTCCTTTTTGAAAAAATTAAAGGGAATCAATGCCCTAGCTCTTTATGATAAGAGATTTTATGAAGCAAACTGATCAATGTGGGAAGCTTGCTTATGGGAAAGTTGATTGATGTTGGAAGCTTTCCAGGATGCTCTTAGATTTTGATATATTTGTAGAGCTGATCAAAATAGGAAGCCTTTTTCATGGGTAGCCATCCTTCAAGGGTATGGTCTACATTTTATATTTTGATTTGAAATTCATCCTTCAAGGGATTGGTCCATGAATTTAAAATGGTAGTTATCCTTCAAGGGATTAGTCTACTTTTATTTTGACAATATGATATTCAAATAGTTTTCCTTCAGTGGATCAGTCTATTTATTTTTTATTTTAGCAAGAAGCATTATTATGTGTATTTTTGGCTTTATTTTGAGCTGAGAGAAAGACCTCGATAAATCATCCATTAAGGAGGGGATAGATGTATAAGTGACACATATCCATATGCCCCATGTGTAAATACAGAGGTTTTGAGGATATGTTTGAAAAATGGAATTTGTTGTTTATAATGGAATGATAAGATTTGACCAAAACTGTCATCATGATAATCAATCATTTAACAGTAGAAAGGCCACAAGTGCAAAGAATTTAGAGGCTCCTATTCAGGTTCCCCATCAAGAGAATTGAGATGATATGCTCCTGACCCATATTTATGAGTAATAATGTAGGGACCAATCCAATTAGGGGCAAACTTCCCACATTTACTTCATCTAATTTAGTCACATTTTGATTTTCCTTAAGTACTAGGTCACTGATTTTGAAGTCACGTTCTTTGACATGTTTTTTATATGCTCTACTAATGCATTGTTGATAAAATTGGTGATGTTCAAGGGCTATTAGACACTTTTCATCCAAAAATTCTAGTTGTGAAAGATGATTTTGGTGGTATTCTTCATCAGGGATGAAATCCTTTAAAGATACATGGAGTGATGGGATTTGAATTTCTAGAGGTACGATGGCTTCAGAGCCATAGATGAGTGAATAATTCATAGCACTAGTAGGTGTATAGATACTAGTTTGATAATCCCAAAGGGAAAATGAGATTTGAATGTGCCAATTCCTTCCTGTGTCATTTATGGTTTTCATGAGGATTTTGTTAAGTGTTTTGTTAGAAGCCTCCGCTTGTCCATTTTCCTGAGGATAATATGGTGATGAGAAGCTTAGTTTGATATTGAAAGTATCACAGATATTTTTAACCTCCTTGTTCTTGAAGGATTTCCCATTATCTATGATAAGCTTATGTGGAATGCCAAAATGACATATGATGTTTTGATATATGAAGTTGATGATAGGTCCAGAATTTTTTGAGGTCAAAGGAATAGCTTCAACCCATTTAGTAAAATATTCAGTTGCAGTGATGATTGAATGATGTTGTTGAGATGACTTAGGATTAATCTCACCAATGAGATCTAATCCCCATTGAGAGAAAGGCCATAAGTCATGAGCTGGTTGCAATGCTTGACTAGGGATGTGGATGAGATCAAAATGAAGTTGAACATTTAACACATTTTTTACATACATGCAATAGTCTTTAGTAATAGTGGGCCAGTAATAACCTATCCATATGATACAGCTTAGCGATGGCATTGCCACTAAAATGACCTCCACAAATGCCATTGTGGACTTCTTTGATTGTGTTGGTTGATTCGTGTGACTTGAGACAATGTAGTAATACACCGTCAAAACTATGTTTGTAAAGGATGCCCCCTATGACCAAAAAGTGAGTGACACATTGAAGGAAGGATCATTTAGTGCCTTGTGATAGGTCTGGTGGGAATTTAGATTCAGTAAGATAATCAAATATTTGGGTGTACCATAAATCCAATGGATTTTTGTCAATAATGTTTATGGAAGGTAGCTCATTTTGATGTGAAGGATGGTCTAATCATTGAATGACTAAGACATTTTAGTTTTATCCTTTGATTTCTCCATTTCAAAGGGCACAAGAGATCCTAGGGAAGCCATAGTGTCTTGAACCTGTTGGAAGATCATGGAATAGCTTGAATGGTGTAATGATTGAATGCACCAAGGAGGAATTCAAAAATGACCTTATACTTTTGAAGGACCTCATTTTTACATTGATACTCTCCTTTGACTTGACTGATGATGAGTTGAGAGTATTCATAGATTTATAGATCGTGGACACCTAAGAGAATAGCAGTAGTTAAACCCATGATTAAGGCCTCATATTCTGCCATGTTGTTGGTACACTCAAAATTGAGTTTGAATGATAATGGGATGGAATGTTCTAGGGTGGTATAATAACCAACATCAGCTCCTCCTCCTTCTTGACATTTAGTGTCATCAAAGAAAAGGATCATTTTAATGGGGATGAAATCTGATTCATAATCATCAGATTCAATGATGTTGTTAATGGATTCATCAGGGAATCATTCATGAGGTGGCTGATTATCTGGAAGAGGTGCTTCAGCGAGTTGATAAGCAATGGCTTGACCTTTAATGGATTTTTGTGGTATGATTTTGAGATCAAACTCAGTCATTAACATGAGCCATCGGGTTATGTGGTCATTATGATAAGGTTTGGCATGCATGGCCTTAAGCGGGTTAAAACTAGTGATGACATATGTTTTATGATTAAGAAGATAATGTCATAGTTTGGAGGTGGAAAAATATAATGCACAACATAATTTTTTGGCTTTAGAGTAGCATGTTTCATATTCATGGAGTGTGTGACTAATGTAATACATGGCATGTTCATGACCTTGACTATCATGGTGAGAAAGCATGGCCCTAAGGCATGTTCAGAGGTAGAGATGTAGAGATAAAATGGTTCCCCTTCATGAGGTGACGTAAGTACAGGTGGTGACAACAAATATTGTTTGATTTCATCAAAGGATTTCTGGTAGTCAGAATCCCAATGAAACATTGTGTCTTTGTGGAGTAAATGGTGAAATGGTTAACAGTGGTCAGAGAGCTGTGATATGAAATGTTGTATGGATTGTAATTTTCCTTGCAAGATATGTAGTTGTTTGAGATTAGTGGGTGGAACCATATCAATGATTTCTCTAACTTTTGTAGGATCGACCTTCAATTCCATGAAGAGATATGATGAATCCTAAAAGTTTTCTGGTGAGGACACCAAAACACACTTTTCAGATTCAAGTGGAGACAAAATTGAATGAGACAGGTGAAGATTGATTCAAGAACATCAAGATGATCCTTTCTTGATTTAGACTTTCCAAGGAGGTTGTCGATGTAATCCTCAACAATTTTGTGAATAATATCATGAAAGATGTATGTCATAGTGCGTTGATATGTTGCCCTGGCATTTTTGAGACCAAATGGCATGACGCGGTAGAAAAAGGTTCCCAAGGGGTAATAAAAGTGGTTTTGTGTTGGTTCGTCAGGGCGATAAGAATTTTATTATAGCTAGAAAATCCATCCATAAGGGAAAGCATTTCATGGCCAGCTGTCAGGTCTACGCAGTTGATCTATGTTTGGGAGAGGGAAGTCATCTTTGGGACAAGACAAGATTGAGATCCCTAAAATCTATGTAGATGCAAATTTTTCTTGAAGCTTTAGTTACTGGGACAATGTTGGAGACCCATTGTGGATAGTCAATGGGTATGATGAAATTGGAAGATAAGAGACACTGCAACTCTTCTTTAACAAGGAGAGCTATATGAGGGTGCATTTTACGGAGCTTTTGTTTGACCAGTTTAACATTGGGATATGTGACAATGTTATGTATGACAATGTTGGGATTGATCCCGGGCATATCACTATATGACCAAGTAAAGGCTTGACGATATTTTGTTAAGAATGAGGTGAAATCATGTAATTCTTGTGGGTCAAGGGAGTGACCGACATTAACTATGTAGGGATCCTGAGGTGATTCCTAAGTTAATATCAAGTGTGGATTCATTGAGAAGAGTGGATGTCATTAGATGTGGTGGGTGATGATGATTTGGCTGGTAGATATTTCTTGAGATAACGATCTTCAGCTCCCATATGAGATAGGATATCCTGATCATCCTGACATTGAAGGATATCCATGGTAGCGAATCTTCTTCAATCATTTCTAGAAAAAACAAACAATAATGATTTGGTAGAGTGATATGATTGATAGGTGAGTGGTCCTAAGGATATGGTATTGATTAAAAAAATTGGGTGGGATAGGTACAATATCATTTGTATCTATGGAATCCTTAGACTTGGTGGGTGATGATGATTCTAATTCAAAAATGGGTACATGGGTTTCTTGTTCAAAATGAAATGGTTTCAGTAGTCTTTGGGGTGAATTTTCTATAACCTAGGCCATTTTTCTCATATGGTTTGAGGGTGCGTAAGATGGGTTGGTCATGTGTTCCTTTCTCATAACACCCAAGGCCAAAGCCTTTCCATGTGCAATGATGGAGGTACATACGGGTGAATTTAGGATTATCAAGGGATTTAAAATCTGATTTAAATGGCATGGCATGATGTGAATGAGTCAGATGAGATGATGGATTATCGAGTCCACCATAAATGAGATTTGTTTTAAGGTATGTTGGTCCATAGGAGATGACATCTCCTACATCAGGGTCGTACATGGGTTGTTTGTTCAGGGTGACCATATGTTTTTGGTGATGGGATGGAGTTGAGCATGAGAAGGTGACATTCCCCAAGAGTGAGACATTTTCATAGCCTCAGTAATAGAGGAATCATCTGGTAGTTTAGAGGAAGGTATCGAGGTACTAGTGGATGCTTGATCTAATGATTCAAATGTGGATTTTAGTACCAATACATCATTTGGGTGGTACATCATGTAACAATCAAGAAAATGGATTAGGATCTATTAGGACAATATGGGTCTATCCTTCATGTTCATATTTAAGGAAGTGATGAAGAGTGGAAGGACACAATGCATGGTGTGTATCCAAGGTCGTCATAATAACATATTATATTATAATTCCCCTTCTATGATGTAGAAGAGTTCAGGTAGGGTTTTAACACCAATTTGAGTGGTAGGATGATGGTACCTAATGTGGGTGTGATCGTGTCATTGAAGGAATGTAGCAGGACTGGTGTTTAAGTGATGATGGTATTAGGGAGTTTAAGTTGTTCAAAAGTAAAGAGAAGATATAATGTTAATGGTAGCACCACTTTCAATCATAACCCTTTTGATGGAAACATTGTTGATCTGAGTGGTAATAAAAAGTGGTAAATCATGATCTTCAGGTCTTAAGAGAAGGTATTTCAGATGGCTCAAATGATATGAGGTAGATGTTTTAAGGGAACCTACAAAATTTTGTGAACGATGTTGTGTCGTTAGTAGGTATGGTGATGGATTGAAGAGCTTCTATTATAGCTTTCTTGTGACTAGGTGATGTTTGGACCAGCTCATAGAGTGACATGTGGACTGGGGCTTGGTGTAACTATTTTATGACAATTTTTGTATTGTTGTGGAAGGTGGTGTGAATGATGATACAAAAATCTTGGCTTTTGGTATTGATGCTTGTTTGGTCCCTTAGGGGATAAAGAGATAGAGATCCTGGGTTTCTTAGGTAGGATTGATGATTCAGAAGGTGGAGGTATGTAGTAATGGTAGTTTCGTCTTTCTGTGGTTCGGATGATGTTTTATCATAATCATGTGCACGAGTGGTGACATGGACAACATCTACCTATCATATTAATGCTTCCATGATGGGCTTGTCGTATAATGTTGATGTTGATGTTGATGTTGTGTTTGATTGGGTGGGAAGGAAAGGTGAAACTACCAATCTTCTGAAGTATTTGGTTGAAAATATTTGCAATCTTCTATAGAATGACCTCAAGTTCTATGGTACTCGCAAGAGGTATTGAAATCATACCAGATAGGCTTCCACCCATGATAATCTGATGGTTTGGGAGGTGGTAACGTAATAATGGATCTCTGAAGGAGATCATCCAGGATGGTGGTGTAACATCCTTTAGGTCTAAATACCGGTGTTAAGGATGAGATAGTTTTCATTATTAGGAGGCAATGGATAAATAGACTTGTTTAACAAGAGGTTGCTTATTTTTTGGTCACGAGAGGTTTTCTTATCGTTATAGGATGGGGGGATGCAAATTTTATACGGGTAGTTGTTGCGGTGATGTAGAGTAAGGACTTACTATTGGAATGTGATGAATGGGTTTTCCCCTGTGATGATTGGATGATCAACGAGTATAAGAGAAGGAGGATCACACAATGGATTTTGATTAGGGTTTTGGATGGTGTTTTGTTTGGGAGACCTTACGGGTCTTGGTTTGGATATAAAGGGGGTTATCCAAACAGATATATGCCCCCCAGATGGAAGGGAAGCTAAAAAGGTGGGGGCCCTCGGAATCAATATGTTTGATCATAATAAAGGATTTTAAAGACCTGGACAACACCCTATTTGTTAGGTCCTTTTGAAGTCTTGGACGAGCTAGGCATATTTTTCAAAGTTGATGCTAATGAAGGAAGGGGTGTCTCGATAATGCGATTGATATGGTCCACGTGATTTGGGTTATTCATTTTTGTAGATTGAGAATGTCCTTGATTCTTAGGTGATTTAGGTGGAGAAGGTTGGGCTAAGAATGTTTCAAGTGGTACCATAGTTATGTTTGTGAATTTGGATATAAGTGTAGGTGGGATTGTACTAGTAGATTTGAGTATGGATTTAGAAGCGGTATTTGACGTGGGTGTGGAAATGGGCTTAGCGGTGAGTGGTGGTTTAATAATTGTGGTTTTGTTAAGTTCTTGGTATTGGTTCTGTAGGTGTTGGGTTATTGGATGACAAGGGTGTAGGAGTGTTTTGGATATTGGTCTCGACAAGAGGAGACTCTGTAATCACCATACCTGACTTATTAGTTTCTGATGTTGATTCACTTGTTGCCTCTTATGTGATGAAATGGACTGGGGAGTAAGACCAAACTTTTTTTATCGTGTTGATGGTGTGTACAAAATTTGCTTGTGGTGATTCAGAAGATGAGGGGTGATTCGGGAAAGGTTGTTTGAATATGTCAATATTTTGGTTGGGAGGAGCATTCAGATTGTCTAAGTGAAGGTCACCTTTATCAATCAGGTCCTGAAGGACATTGCAGAATGTGTGTCATCTTTCTATATCATGTCCATTGACCCTATGGAACTTACAATAATCGTTATCATGGTACCAAATAGGTTTTGACACCGATACATTGATAGGTCGAATGGGTGGAAGTGTTATAACATTAGAAGCAAAGTAATTTTTCAAATACTACACTATAGGTTTCTGTTATGGGTGTGTAGTTACGTTGTTGACGAGTGTGTTCCATAATAGGCTTTTCTTTAGGAGCGGATTTGATTACACATGGTGTTTGCGGCTATTTTAGATTTATCTAGACTAGATGTTGATTTAGATGGGAATTCCGTTTTTGAGTTTCTTGGGGCGAAGCTTCACCCGACCATCTTCTAGAGCACGTAATTCCAGTTTGTGGGCCATGGTAAAAGCCTCATCGAAAGTGTGGAATGATTGGATTTGTAGGGTGGATGAAATATGTTTTGCACAGGAATGACATAAAAATTTGATCAATTTTGTTGGTGGCAATGTGAAGGATAATTGATTGGTAACACCCCTCCAATGGGAAACGAAATCAGCTATGGATTCATCATCAAATTTTCTAATGGCATATATATCGTTGATGGTGATTTTATGGGCTATGTTTATGGAGAAATGTCTAAGAATAGATGTGCGAGTTGTGCGAAGGAAAATAGAGAGTGTTGTGGAATGTTATTATACCAGTCTAAAGCAGGACCAACGAGGGACATGGGGAATGTTCTCAACATTAATTCTTGGTCATGGGATATCAGGTAGCACGCATGATGAAAAGTGTGAATATGTTGTTGGGGATATTCTTTACTATAAAAATTAATAAACTTAGGAGGTTCCCAGTGCGGAGGATATGACTTATATGGTATAGAGGGATGAATGGGCTCATTCTAAATTTGTTCATATGAAAGCACATTTTTGGATGAAGATGAGGTGGCTTCTAAACTAGATATATGGCTTAGAGGGCCTGGAGAGGGTTGACCTGTGCTTATTGGTTTGAGGATGAGCTAGGTTGATATGAAGACTGGTGCGAATATGCTTGATAATGTTGTGGAATGTTTTGTTGAGTAAGAAATGTTTTGTTGAGGAATGTTTTTCTGATAGGAGAGATTATGTTGATAGGGATTATTTTGTTGTGGAGTGTTATGTTGCGGGGCATAGTATTGTGAAATGTTTTGTTGAGGGATATGTTTGTTGGTGAACATATTGTTGTTGATGGGGAATGACATTTTTTAAATACAAAAGTTTTGTTGAGAAAACTCTGTTGTAACATGGAAGATTGCGGATTTGAATATAATGATATTGTGACAATATTGACATTTGTGTAAAAGGGTGTGAATAGGTGGGTATCTATTGGAATGGTGCAGAAGAACAATAAATGATGGCCCTTGTTGTGGGGTATTTTTTGTGGAATGTTTTTGTAAAGGTAGAGACGATGGCACATATATTAATGGCTGCAAGAATTGGGGTATGTATTGTGAAATAAGATGTGTACTAGCAATAACACTAGTATTAATTATTGGTGTTGTTTGTGGGAATAGACATGGTAATATTTTGAATGGGAGTAGTATCCTGTTGGGAAGGTCTAATTGTAGAAGAGGAAATAGAACTTGAAGGAGGTGTGGGTATCTGTGAGGAGACTGAAAGAGTCATTGTGAGGAAGCAATGGTATTATTCGGGGGAGGTGTGGATCTTGTGGAAGGACTTGGTGAAGATGTGAGTTGTTGAGTGGATACATTTTGTGATGAGATTATGTGAAGATCAAAGACAAGTACTGAGGAGACTTCAGATACTTCAATTTGAGTAGTAATAGGTTTCTCATTCAATGTTTTGAAAGGATTAGTGGAGTTTATAATCTTTGAGTTTGATTGTTGTTTGATATTTCGGGTTGATTTAAAGTATAAGGATATAATTATTGAAAAACATGATCCTGATTTTGATTAATAAGTTGTGCAATGGTGGGTGAGGGGTTGTAGGCATGTGTAAAAAATTACGGTGTGAATGATTGCATTTGGACATTTCTGGCTACCAAGTAGGCATTGAGAGCAATAGGATTTGAGTCTAGAATCTCTTCAAAAATAGGATCACCCCCGTTGTAGAATGGGAGCTTAGTTCTTATGAGAGAAGATGAATATTTTAACTCTGGTGTATAGAGAATGTGTTCATGATACTATGTGGAGAATGAAAATATTGTTGTCTTGTTTCATTATCATAACCGGTCCCAATTCATTCCAAGTTTGTGTATCAAAAAATGGGTTGGATGTGTTTGTGTGATAAAGCAATGCTTGGGGTCGTCATCAGTGAGGAAAATGTTATGGGAAGTGATGGAGCTTGTTGTTAGAATGCAAATGATGAGATAGACATGCTTTAAGAAGGTTGGTTATGTGTTTGTTGTTTGGTGAGAACCATAATAATCAAACACACACGACACAAATAGAAAATGATTAATGAATATATGGGTTGATTAACAAACAACAAGCAAGAGCAATCAAAGTGTTCTTTTATATTTATCTTGCTTAGTTAAAAAAAGTGAAATGTGTAAAATGGCTAATGAGGGTCCTTGGAAATGGTTATCTAAAGCTTGTTTTAGGTATGTTTAAGGGTGGAGTCCTAGATATACCCAAAGGTACGTGAGGCCAAATCTGTACTATTATAGGTACGAGGCATGTATATTGGGGCCTACCCCCTCACTTCATGGTCCCGCTGTGATAAGGGAGTTAGGTGTTGAGCCAAAATATACCAACAAACAAGAGATTATACTCGGCCAAAACACCGATTTGGTTTCCCTGTTGGGTGATGAAATCCCAATCAGTTTCACCTGGGTGGGAGTTGTTTAAATGCATTTTTTTTTGATAGTGGTTTGGTTGTGTGTGAGGGAGGAAAATAAGTGAATGCAACGATTTACCTTCCTAATTAAAACTAGATAATCAAGAAGTATGCAATGATTTGTTTTAAGATGTAGAAAAATTAGGACCTCCTCATGCCATCTAAGATCATGAAACTCGACAAAAAATTAGTAGATAACAAGAAACATAAGTTCATTTTGATCAGATTTAGAAAAAAATAGTGCAAAAAACAAAGGGAGGAATCGCTAGCGATTCAAGGAAATCTCAAGAAATTGGGGTAATCGCTAGTGATTGCTGTAAAATTTGATTATTTTTTAAACAAAACCAAAATCAATGATCTAGCTTTCAATTTTACCAAAAACAAAGTATTAGTAGCATGTAAAAAAACTATAAGCAAGAACGTACCTAACTATAGTGCTTAAAATGAACATAATGAAAGATTTTACCTTGCAAAATGTTGGTATGACCAATGAATGGAGACGGTTGGTTGAAGGGAAATAAAAATTGATTTGATGATGAATCTGACGTTCTCCAAGAAGCGTGATGTTGGATTATGTTGGTGTAGAAGGATAGGATGTTTGATGAGCTCAAAATGAAGAAAAGTGTACTTACAAAACTTGTGGATTTGTGTCCCCAAATGAGGTCTGCAAACGAAACATTTATAGATAGTTGACGATCAGTCAAATCACCGACGATTTCGGGAAATATATTTTTATTAGATCCCGAATGATTTCCTTCCATTTTGAGTTCAAAATGATGGATTTTGAAGTGGTTAAGATGGGGGATGGTTGAAAAAACACAGACTAGGTTTGTTAAAATAAGAAGATTTGCTTTTTTAGAAGTTTAGTTAGAGGAGTTTAATGATTCTTATAAATTTAACTAGCTAGAGATAAATTAGTGATTTTATAAAGTGGTTAAGTGGTTGACGAGGTGTTCTAGATAACATGATGAGGTGTGAGGGTGAGATGTTAGCTGATAATAACTAATTTATTATTTTAATTAGTTAAATAATCATTTTAGTTTTTAGAGATGTGATGAATCGTAACCATATTAATTAATTAAAAAAGGGTGATATAGTGAGGTGTCGTAAATGTGTCATTTTTGGTTTGGACGATGGGGGATGTGAATTTTTGGTGTCTACACATAGATTACTTAAATCAATCATTCCAAAATAGATAATAATGTAAGAAAGGTAATAGTGTATATTTGACGACCTTAAGGTAATTTTTATTTACCTTAAGCTTTCTAAACATCTATAAGTTAGCCCAATGAAGACCTATAAAAAATGAACACACGATGACCATTACAAATGCCATCAAAAAAAATACTAAAGAAACATGTCTCAATAAGTCAAGCTTAACTCACCAAGAGTTTCCTGATATGTTAATGGTACATATATCAAGATGCTGCTAGGTAAGGATTTCAATTCATAGTGATAAAACAAATCTAATCAAAACCCAGCTTATATAGTTTGACAACATTAATGCAATATCGAAATACCTTAATTGATTTTCAAGCTATAAACACCTACAACCACTATTATGAAAATAAAGTCCGTATAACACAAAATGATAACCCAAATCTATGTATGCATTCAACAAACCATCCATATACCTTAATGGATAACGGTCATGATGAAGTGTTTCCATTACATAGATATGCAACCAAACTAATAAACAACCATTTCCCATTTAAGAAGACTATAAATGTTTATCAGAGATTCAAAACCATTTCTCATTAACCACTAATTTTCCCATGAAAGAGTTTTTAACTAGGTTATTTTTAGCTTGCTTGACTATCATGGAAGAAAGAGAAAACAAATCTATAAACAAATAGAGTTTCCCTTGGATTAAAAAATGATTCAATTGGATCATGCTCGTTAAGCAAGAAGGTGTAGTACCAGAACTGAAACAAAATATTCCTCAACCAAAATCTATTTGGAGAACCCAAATGGGTCTAAAAAAGAACAAACCACTTCTATAACTTTGATTCGACCTTCAGCAAGCCAAATGAAAATTACCCATAACATTGTTCATGAAACAATAACCCACAAAAGTATCCACGTTCGAATCTAAGGATTCATAATATTTTTAGAAATAGACACACAAGGTTAATGAGCATCAATAAAATACTAGCCGTAGATTTAACAAATATTTTTATGCATGAATATATCCACAAAAACATTACTTTAATAGTTATAGTGGTTATTGTAACCTTCAGGAGAATATATAATCGAACCCATATCCCATGACTGAAACAAACAACATTACACGGAATAGAAATATCTCTTAAAAACCCATTTCAACACAAACAACCAAAAAAAATTATGCAGATATTTTATTCATGCAAATAATAAATAGAATAATCCTTTAGGGGAGAAATAGAACAAATCATGACTGTTATACAAAGCCCACTTCTTCTCCATTTTTTCCAAATTTTCTCTGTAAAACCAGACTCATAATCGATTCCAACACAAAGAAAATACCTCCAAATTTCTCCATCGTTATTTATTGAACCAAACATTAATGCATCCCACAATTATCTCTACCCACAGTTGTAAAACACATGCAAGATTAAACAGACAAACAACCCCAAAATAGGGAGAGCTTTGAGCATGCAAAGGTCAAACAAAACCTCCAAAATGAAAA
This sequence comes from Taxus chinensis, assembly GCA_019776745.2. Classification (NCBI taxonomy): domain Eukaryota; kingdom Viridiplantae; phylum Streptophyta; class Pinopsida; order Cupressales; family Taxaceae; genus Taxus; species Taxus chinensis. Next base: position 668,236,228 of record CM034146.1, read on the forward strand.
ACAACAATAACAAAACTTCTCAACCCTTTTTTTTCCAAAACCACATGTGTTTTCTACGAGGTTATGGGGAGAGTTTCAATAAAATTAATGAATGCAGGGATTTATACAACTCCCTCCATAACTCACGCCTATCCTTTTTCCATTTTCACATTTAGTAGTGCATTTTACCTTACAAACAGATCACTAAGTGAAGTTAGGCACTTTTATAACTCAACCTCCAACTAGTTTATCTCCCATATGGAAGGTTGGCGGTAAATAATAAATTGCCCCAATAAATATTACAATTGGTACAAGCCACAAAGGGGTGGATGACAACTCACCCCATCAACTTAGGCCTTGCCCTCATGGGTTTGAATGCACCTAAGTTTTTAAATACAATAATTTCGAATAATCATTATCCTTAGCTTAGGCTCTTTGATAATTATGCCCAAGTTTAATAAAGTTTAGCATCAAAGATAATCAATATAAGCTTTTACCAAAACATCAGGGAAAATTTTAAGGCCCCCCTAAAAAATTTCATAGAAATTTGTTGGTGAATCTGGGAAATTTGACTTTCGCGATAATGGTGAATCTAGGAAAATTGACTTTCGCGCTAATAATGTCGGTCAGGTAGCATTTTTTATGCTACCGATTGACATCTTATATTATTCTCTCAGAAAAAAATATATGTAATTTAAAAAAATATTTTTATGACAAAAGCAGTTAAAATGATCGGATTCACCATAAATCCGTCCTAAAAAAATATGGCGCAAACAAAAACAAAAGTGATTATTTGTGAAAAAAATGCAATTTTTTCTATTTTTGTATGGGAAATTTTATTTTATTTTGAATTTTTTTGATGTTAGTACTTAAAATGATCGTCTCAATGAGAAATCTTTCCTCCCAAAAAATGGCGCGAGAAAAAAAATCCCGTACTCATTTTTTTAAAATCTGTCTATTGCTGTTATGCAGTAGCTGTTTTGTATGTTGTCGGCTAGTAGCATAAAATATGCTACTGATTGACAATATTAAGGTGAATATTGTGAATTTATATTTTTGCAGGGATGGAAAATAACCCCTAAAATTAACATGTACCCAGAAAGTTTTGGTGACACAGGCCTACTCCCTTCCTGAAAAATTCACCAATTTCAAATTTTAAAAACTGGAATATTCGCGAATTAAGAAATATTCACCACTAAAATTTTCCCTGCAAAACATCAACCTTAGCTTTGTATTGGTTTATGCCTTACATAATAGTGCCTAATACTTTATAAAGTTTTCATTAAGGGTGGTCAAATATTATACCCTTCAATATATATTACAATCTAACCATTATTGTTTAGCTCCTGCATTTTAATAGATAAGCTCGTATTTCCAATGCACATGTAGTCCAATTTTCCTATCTAAATGTTATCATCCAGACCCAAGGTAAGTAGCAGTAATAATATAATCACGGTCCACATACCTCAGTCTCAAAGTTTAGGAAAGAAGTGTAAGATAAAACAACATGGTATTATTTACCTTAGCCCATTTAACTCGTTCACATACATGTTCACAATCATTAGATCAATATGATATAGTAATATATTGCAACACTGGACAAGTATGAGTTAGAATACATGAACTTGTTAGGCTTAGTCCAACAACGTAATAGAAAATTATATAATAGAATCAACATAACAATGATACACAAACATATTCATTGTTAGTGTACTAATCCCATTATTTCAAGCACGATACAGTAATAAAAGTAGATTAAGATTATGAACAGTAACCGAACAAGAATATAGGCCTACTGTAGAAGTATTTCGTAAATCCACCACTCATATCACAACAAGGTAACAAAACAATGGGGATGCTACAACAACAAAACAAAGCAAACCCAACTAATCTATTTAAGAAACATCATATTTTTCTAAAAATATTCTAAAAGGAGGGTTAGTAACAAAAATTAAAAATAATCTACAAAAATTTAAAATGAATGCAAAGGACAATGGAGTAAGTCCCACATGGCGTTCCAAATGTGTTCATATTAAAATTGCTATGCTAATTGCAAGAAACTCACACCTAATATTTTCAAAGCAAAGCTAAATATAACATTAACATTATGATTAGATCTTAAAGGAAACAAGCTATTTTGCATAAACATGAATTAAATCACCTAATGCTAACCATTCCCACTCTATTAATGTATGATTACTCTAAAAAATGAGCCTCTTTAGATCATAAGTAATCAAATATATGTGTTTGTTCTCCAAAGAGAGAGAAGGATCTCACCAAGAAATGGCTACAAGTCCAAGCTAGGATCTTCCTTTCTACTCAGTAATGGTACAATGGATGCAAAGATTAAATAGCTATTCCAAAGAATGGAGAAAGCTTTTATCATAAGCTTGTATAAATCACCAATCAAAGCAATGGTGTAAAGTGTGAAGGATGTAGGATGGTCCTTTATATAGCTTTCTTATTTGGGAGAAGCTTGAATCCCAATGAATGTGAGATAAAGGATAGAATAGATTTAGACTTGTTGAGCTTGATTAGAGGAATTAACAAGTGAATATCAACTCATGGGAGTTGGAGATGATTTAATTAATCAAACATGATTAATTAATAGACTAGAATAAGTTTTTTAGGCTATTTGGAGGTGATTTAGGAGGAATTTGATATGATTTGAAGCATTTGAAAGAGGGATTTAGTCAATAAAAGGGTTTATTGATTAAATACATTGTTGAAATGGCTTAATTAACTCATAATATTTAATTAATTGATTCAAATAGGATTATAACTAACGAAATCTCGTTATTTGGCATTCAGAATGTGATAAGGGCTAGTTAATTAATGAAGTGTCACTAATTGACCAAAATAGAGGGAAACTTTAGTTAATTAGTGAAAAATTACTAATTATAAAGGAAACGATAGGAAAGAGGGTAATTAATACAATTTTAGTATTAAAATTCTATATGTGGATTTTAAGTGTCTACAAGTTGTGTGTGCTTGTGTTTGCAATAGTGTCCTTAGGTTTTCCTCACACCAATGATGCCAAGATAGCAAGCTATAGCTAGGTTTGATGCAAATGTTTGATATGGAATTCGGAACTTCCCTTTCTTATGTAGTGTATGTAGCCCAAAATGCAGTCCCTTTAATAGTAGTGATAGTATGTAGATGTGATATCCCTCTTGTATTTCTAGCCAGAATAATAGTGTGTATGTTATTAGTGTGTGTGTGTGTGTGTGTGTGTGTGTGTGTGTGTGTGTGTGTGTGTGTGTGTGTGTGTGTGTGTGTGTGTGAGTCTCTTGTTTGAATTTCAAAACTAGTAACACAAAAGGCCAATTAAGAACACATGATAAGGATAAGAAAATTAAAAAGGCAAACCAAAAATGTCAAAAAATGTGTAAAAAAGAATAAATGTGATAGAAGCACCTAGAATGGACACAAGTACCTGGGTGCTAGTGTCTAGAGTGGGTGTTAGTGTTTTGGGATAAATGCCAAAAAAATTGAGAAGATAGACAGACAGGGATCTCTATGACTTGACCAGAATTGGATACAAAAATGACATATGTAGAAGAGAGTTACAGTAAAAATAAATCAAAGACATACATGGACAAGAGATAGTGTCACTGGAGTGCACACTTTTCTTACTTATTATTCATGCATATAACAACATACTGATGACATAGAAAATAGTAATATGTGCATGATTTTGTGTCTACATTTGCTCCCCTTTATGCTATTTGAATTGAAATTCAAGTAGTGTAAAGGAAGTAATGAACATACCTGTGTAGATTCTAGATAAGCTATATTATAGAGTGTGTGTAGAATATAGAACCTTGTAGAGTGGAAAACCATGGATCATCATTTTGATCCATGTGGCATAAGAGGATATGGCAAAAATTTTATAAGGAGAAACTTGGTGAATTATTGCTAATGATGTTAGAGATGTTGGATTTTTTATTAGAGATGATAGAAGAGGTAGGGAGTGACGAGTTCCCACCAAGATTTTTTAAATGGGAGGATTTTGGTGTCCTGTACCTAGAGCAAGAGTGTCTGGGAGAGGTCTATTTTTCTCTCCTTCCATGATGCTTCCCTAAAATGTCCAACCATTATAGACGGATAAAGACCAAATTTGTTTCTTGTTTAGTTTTGATTGCAACCTATTTGTTCCTGATTAAAGAACATTCATAGGAATGGTATAGGAAAGGTAGTGATGCATCATTTACCCCACTCCTATAGTAATGGGTCTTCCGATTTGAATAGTTTTGAATGGCTTCCAAGTTAGGTCATCTGGAAGTGATGGTGATGTAATGTGGCTTCCAAGTTAGATCATCTGGGAGAGATAGTAGCTATGTTTATTGTATTGATTGATTGATTTGATTTGATCGATATGAGATTACTTGAAATAAGATGTACTTAGAAGATTAATCATAGGGAGGTTTTTATTTGCCACTAGATTAGGGTATTTGGGGGATAAATTTGAAATAGTAATGAGTATTGAATTCTATATAGAACAATTATAACCATGTTTGAATGAACTCTAAAAAAATTGTGATATCAATGTATTAAGAGTGTCAATTGATTATGTTGTGTCATGAGATAAATTATAAGATGATCCAAATTGTATGCCCCCCTTTTGACGAAAGGGTGAAGGGTGTAGAAATGAGCATTGAGCTAAAAGCAAGGTTGTATAAAGGTGTAACAGTAATAGATAGATAGTATAGTTACAATAATAGTATTGATTAACTTACATGTGCCAGAGTCAAATATGGAATGGTGAAAATTATATAGTACGGTGCTAGAGAAGACCATGATTTGGATGGCATAAATAGTGAGGAAAATGGAGTAATGAGGCTCAAGATATGAGTGAAACCATGTGTCATGTATTAGTTGTAAGAATAGTAGTAAGTTGTGACTATAGTATTGATTTAACAAAAATATACTTTTGTATAAACCCTAATATTACAGAGTAATAGATGTAAACTATGATAAATAACTGCTATATACAAGATGACACAAGAAAATAAGTTAATAAATGTGAAACCCTAAGTGCAAGAGAGAGAGAAAGAGAGAGTGAAGGACCTAGTTGATTTACGCCTAATGTCGTGACTGTCTAAATTGGAAAAATTGATAAACATGAAGGGATTATTATGGAAACTATGTATAATAAAATTTGGAACTGTCAAATATGCCTCGACTGGGGTGCCTGGATTGGGTCAGGGGCTCGAGGGCACTAAATTCTGTTACTAGGTACCCGTGACTGCAAAAATAGAAGAAACCTAATTTTTTTGGTGTCGCGAGTTTGTCACTGATAGTCATTGTTGGTCACCTGTATGTCACTAGATGATTGAAGAATTCACATGTAACCTACAAAGAGATAATGACCCTTCTTATGCATGTATGCAGAAAATGTAGTCCCTTGTTCCTTGAGTGAGTGCTAGATGGATGCATTTGATGCTCTTGGAATGCCTTTGGATGCAACGTTAGGTGATGATAGTAGATGTTTAGAGCTCAGTCCTTTATTTTGGTCACATAACTTTGTATTTATATGATTCCCTTTGTTGAATTTTGTAACTAACAACTGGAAGGCCGACCCATAAGAAAATAAGATGCCCAAAAGATAAACAAAGCCCAAAAAGAGTGAGTAAAGTAGAAAGAGGTTGGGGGTGCCTGAGTACTAGGGTTCAGAGTCATGAAAGATAAAGCAGTAAAGTTCAGACTTGGATGTAGGGTGTGCAATACCAAAGAGAAATAAATAAAGATAGAAAAGAGGCCAAAGACAATAGTCAATTACTATTTTTCTTGCTTAGGAATCATATGAATACAAGTATAATTTTAGAAGATATAAATATACACAAGTGTGTGATTTTGTGTCTAATTTTTCCCCCACTTTATGTTGTTGAGTGAATACTTGATAACATAAAGTAAATAAGATATGTGTACCTGATAACCATATAGAATGTGATGGTTGTAGTGTGCCAAGGAGACAAGTGAAAGGTCGATGTGATGTGATAAAAATGAAGCATAAAAGCTAAGAAAGAGGAAGTGACCCTAGAGGTGAATTGTATAGTGTAGTATCATGTTATACCTATTGTTGTTCTTGATGTAGGGCTACTTCTTATTACATATTAAGAACAGACCTGCAAAATAAAATGTGCACTTGTAAAGTAGCAAAAGGAAAATGTGAACCTGATATGTGAAGAGTGAAAAGGATAGAAAATGTCTTGAACTATTGTAGAAGAGAAAGTTTTTTTGGTGATCTCATGCTAAGAGAGATTATTTTGGGCAATCGCATGTAAAGAATGATTTTTTTGGTGATCAAAGACCAAGTACAATTTTTTTGGGTGTTCTCATGCCATGGCAGAAGAGTGTTGGGGAGAGAGGTCTAGTGTTAGTATCCTTCCATGGCTACTTCTCGAATAAACACCATTGCAGATGGTACGCCCTATGTTTAGTTTCATATTTAGTTTCATGTAGAAAATGGAGAAAGAATGCATTCTGATTGCTGGAGGATTGTGCTTGTACTATGTAAATTGATCTATGAGCTGTCATGATTTGTGATGATCTGAGAAAGTAATTGTGACTTCCCCCTGGTCATAGGTTTCCAGGAAAGGTTAGGAATGCCCAGGTGCTAGTGTCTGTATCTGGGAATTGGCGTCTGTTGTGAAATGAGGACCCAAGTCAGATTATAGGCCATTATGTGATTGTAAATTTGTTATATTCCTACACTGATTTTTTTTTGTACTGAAGCTATGATTTGTTGTATGGGGTGACTGATTCACCCAATGTATGCCCCCCTCATTTGGGGTATATGTGATGTCACGAGGAGAATACGGCCCCAAAGGAGAGGACCGGATACTGATATGAAATTACATCCTTGCAGGGGGGATGTGCATGGTAGAAACCAAGGAACATGAAAACAAAGTGGCTAGATGTATGGTGTGAGTAGAAAAGGCAAACATGTCATGTAAAAACATGTCATAGAAAAGTAGTGAAACAAGAATGTGTGCATACACAAGAGATATTGCAAAAAAGGGTTTCATGCATGGGATATCGCTCACAATTTCGCAAGAAAATCATGGCCAAAATAGCCAAAAGCATATAATGTGCATACAAGACAAAGGGAATAGTCCACAAACAATGGCATACAATAAAAATCAATGAAAAATATTAGAAATCAAAGTATCAAAAAATCATGGCGGAAAATAGTTCCTACAAGACAAATGTTGCACACAAATCACCCATTAGTATGTTAGAAAGATAAAGAGTACATCAAAGTTTGTATAGATCCATGAAAAGTAGTGTGATAGTAAGAATAGGAAGTAGTAGAAAATGAAACAATAACACCTGTAGTGTGTAAGAGTAAGAATGTAGATGCCCCTAGGATCCTCGGTGAGAATGGTAAGAGGTACAATGTCAAGAATCATTATTGCGTGTAAATTTCTGTAGAAATACTGTGTCCAAAATGAAAGAAAAAGTGAACACGCATGTGTATGTAGATAAGAGAATGACATGTTGGATATTTTTCTAACATAGTTAGCAAAGTGTACATATAACTAATATAAGCAAGGAAGAGTATGTGCAACCAAGATATCTAGTATGATCTGAATGAGTGAGATGGAATGCTATGCAATATGAATGTGATAGAAGAATCGTGCCCCCAAAGTAGATGTGTATGAGTATGAGATGAGGTTCATTTATAGAAGACCTATGGAAAGTAAAAAATGAACCATAGAACAAGAGTGTGTCATCGGGAAATGGTTTGAATTGTGTGCGCTACAAAGATAGATCAATGAAGCATAGAGCATAGAATGTAGAATTGGTGAGGTTAATTTCATATTTAAACCCTCAGCAGTCGAGTATAAGTGTGGAACTAGAGTGCATCATAGGGTAATGATGATTCAAATTGTATCAAATTGTGTAATGATGTTTATAAAGATGAATTATGAAACACAGAGTGTAAGAATAGGAACGATAGACACCTAAAAATTCTAAGAGGGGGAGTAAGCATGATGAGTTAGCTAACCAATGAAAATGAAGGGAAAGGATCCTCCACTTGATGTTTGAGGAGATAAAGGTGTGTGACCATGATCTAAGATCGATGGTGTATGCGACTGATAATGTATGTATGAATGAGACCTATGTGTGGAAGGAGGTGGTGAACACCTATGTGAAGCAGACCGAAGAGGTGATTAACACCTATGTGAATGAGAGTGAGAAGGTGATGAACACCTACATGAAGGAGACCGAGGAGGTGACGAGAAACTATGTGAATAAGACCAAGGTGGTGAAGGAAGTGGTGAACTCCTATGTGAAGATGTTTCCCGAGTAGGGGACTTAAGTAGAGAATATGGATTGGTAGACCACTGAGAACGATTAGGTCATGTGCGAATGGGAGAACTATATGTTGTAGATAGTGAAAGGAAAACTTTAAGAGGAGGCACAAACAATTGTGTGGATAGTGAAATGCCTTTGAGAGTGACAAATTTCTTATTGTGAGTGAATTTTAGACATAAGTGATGCATGGAAAAAATAGCTTGAGCAATATAGAGACTAGGAAGACCTAAGAGCATGTCACAACCTTTTAAAAAAGGTGCCACAATGAATGACACAAGCATGTGAGAGGTCTAACTATAACTGGAAGTTTTATGAAGCCCTAATATTTTGGGATTGGATATGAAATTTGAGATAACGAGTAGTTGATAGAAACAAGGAGTGCAATAGAGCACAAACCAATAGGATCCAATGGATCGATCATAGTGTTACTGATAGTATAAGATCCGATAGAAGCATCGATGTGTAGTGTATTAGAAAATAATGGAGCATGATAATCATGATTAAAGAAGGTGATGAGTGGTGGAGATTTATCATTAGGACCAACTATAAAATCAAGAGCCCCCAACGAAGGAGGAGGAAAAACACGATATGTATGATTAGAAATAATTAACAACTTTTTATCATGCTTAGGCAACATACGTTGAATATTTTGAGATTTTTATTGTCATTGAGCGACTTGGATGCCTAACGATCAGGGAGCTTGATTGCATCATTTTTGATGAGATCTTGAATAAGATGCTGAAGTTTGAAACATTAATCAGTGGAATGCCCGACACATTGGTGATAGTCACATCTATCATTTTCATTATAATTGTGGCCCTTATGGAGAGATGGATCAAGATTCAATGGTGGTGGAAGAGTAATAAGATTGATCTCAAGAAGTTACAGCAATAGAAGGTGCAGAGCACAAGGAAATTTTGTAAAGGTACACTTTGGAGGTTGCTATTGAATATTTTTAGGAGTAGAAACAATGTTAACAGTAGATTTGGCTTCAATGGGCTTAGTAGATGTCTTGAAATTAGATTTTCTTTAAAACCAATTAAAATATGAATCATGATCATGATATTTAATCTAGACCCTAGATAATAGTTTTCTTTTGTGTAACTTAAGAGTATGACATACCTGATCAAATGATGGAGAGGTCTCAAAGATAACACTCTCTTGCAATGGAGAAAAAAGACTTTAGAAAAAAAAGATCTTACAATTCAAAGTCTGTGAGTACATTAGACATATTAGCTAAGTTGTTATTATATTGTAACACATAATATTCTATATGCTCATTAGATCCTCGTTTCATTTGTACAATTTGAGCATAGGATATTTAAGAACCAATGTTGATTAAAAATTTTGTAAGAAAAGCATTGGCTAAATGCATAAATGATGTTACTGAATGGATAGGTAGATCATGGAGCCAACACATAACATAATCTTGTAGTCTTCTAGGAAATAAATTTTCTAGTAAGGTATGATCATGTGCATAATCTAGGCATGCCACATGAAAAGCTCAAAGATGCTCTTGAGGGTCACCATGGAAATTAAAGGTAGGCAGCTTAGGTGTGACGAAGTTTGATTGAAGCGCATAAGTGGAAATGGTGTGTACGAAATGAGTATGAAGGAGTAAGGTGGAATCAATAAATGAAGATGTGTGAGAAGTAGATATTTGAAGTTGAAAAATATGAGTTTGCAGATCCTTATATAAAGAAGTTAAATCACGAGTGTTTAATGAAGAGCCCAGTTGTGTAATAGAAACATTAGGTTGAATGATCGAAGAGATAGTAGTGAGAATGGAAGTAGGAATGTGAAGTGGTTGAATGGAGGCCATGGGATCCAAGGAAGAACCATGTCGATATTTTTTAACAACCATCAAAACATGGATAATATACGGACCATGCATAGGATTTTTGTGTAAATCTTGACAAAAATTGGTGACCTTTTCTAGTTATTCTTGATCAACATTGGTGTCCTCATCATAGGATTGATCACTAGCATATGTTTCAATGTTTTGAAGAGGCACATTTTGAGAGTTGGAAAAGGGGTTATAATATTCAACCATTGATTTAGAAATCCTACGGGAAGATGTAGGGAGATCAATTATTTTAAAAGATCCAAAAATAAAACTACATGTAATGGGCATAAGAAGAAAATCGTATTAAGAAGGTGGTATTCGAGTGATGGGTTCACCAAATGATTTAACAAAAATATACTTTTGTATAAACCCTAATATTGTAGAGTAACATATGTAAACTATGATAAATAACTACTAGATACAAGATGACAAAAACAAATATGCTAATAAATGTGAAACCCTAGGTGTGTGTGTGTGAGAGAGAGAGAGAGAGAGAGAGAGAGAGAGAGAGAGAGAGAGAGAGAGAGTGAGTGAGTGAAGGAATTAGCTGATTTACACCTGATGTTGGGACTATGTAAATTGGATAAAATTATAAACATGAAGGGTAGAATGTGCTAATTATGCAAAAAAAATGGAACTATCAGATATGCCTGGACTAGGTTAGGGGCACTTGGGTGTTGGAGTCTGCTACTGGGCAACTGTGACTATGAAAATGGTCGGAAATTAAAAAAATTTGGTGTTACGGTTGTCATTGATAGTCGTTGTTGGTATCCTACATGTCACATGATGATGGAAGAATTCACATGTAGCCTATAAAGAGATAATGACCCTTCCTATGTGTGTATTCATAAAATGCAGTTCCTTGTCCCTTGAGTGAGTTCTACATGGATGCATTTGACACTCTTAGAATTCCTTTAGATGCAACCTTAGGTGATGATAGTAGATGCTTAGAGCTTGGTCCTTTATTTTAGTCACATAACTTTGTATTTATATGATTCCCTTAGTTAAATTTCGTAATTAAAAACTAGAAGGATGAACCATAAGAAAATAAGATACCCGAAAGATAAAGAATCCCAAAAAGAGTGAGTAAAGTAGAAAGAGGTTGGGGGTGCCTAGAAGGATGAGGATGCCTGGGAATTGACATCCTATCTAGGTGGTGTTTGGAGTCACGAATGATAAAGAAATAAATTTCAGACTGGGTTATAGGGTGTGTAATACCAAAGAGAAAGAAATAAAGACAAAAAAGAGGCCCAAGACAATAATCAATTACTAGTTTTCTCTCTTAGGAATCATATGAATGCAAGTGTGCTTTTAGGACCTAGAAATGTACCCAAGTGTGTGATTTTATTTCTACAAGTATGGGGTAAATTGGAATTACTATATATAGTATATATAAAAAGTTAACAATAATTTCATTTGTACTGAGGGTGTTTGAGATTTGAGATCTAACCTACGAGAATGCCACATGTTAGAGAGACTAGTCTAATGAGATTTAACATAGTGGTAGTGATCTTGGCTTCGAAGATGACCGAAGAGCTAGTATGTGTGGCCATTCAAAAATGCTTTTTTTCCCAGTTTTAGGAAATTTTGAATTTTGCATTATTTGGTGTTTCTGAGAAGGATGAAACCAGATAAGGAATTTCTGTCCTTTGGGACACTAGCGCCTAGTTCCTGGAACAAGTGACCTATTTTTGGGCACTAGTGACCTGCTTATGAGCGTTAGTGACCTGTGTCTAGGTGCTAGTGTCTAGGGGAATGGTTTTGGCACTACTTTGTGAAATGTGTGTATTCTGATTAATTTTGTACTATGATGAGTGATTTTGAAGTATGTATGGTGTGCTAATATAGTAGTTTCATTGATTTTTGTGTTGTGTAAAGAGATATACACTCTAGGGAGTTTTGTGTGGGTTATTACTTGAGCACGTTACTTGGTTTGGGGTTTTCGGATGACGAGTGAGATATATTAGACCAAGTCGGCTTGTGACACATTACTAGATTGCAGAGATACTCCACAATATTCATTTATTGACTATTTTGTGCAAGAGATGGTGTGTGGATACTTCTATATTCTGGTTACCGAAAAGAGAGTTGACGGTGACACTAGAGGATGTATATAGGATACTACAATTTCCTATTTTTGGTGAGAGAGTATAAATCATGGCTATATTGGATGCCCGTGGTTAGATGAGGGAAAAAAATGATATTTTATAGGGTTTGGAGTATAGGATAAGGAATATATTAGTTTAGATGTGATTGTGAGATTTGGGGTTCCGCAATTACAAAAATTTATTATGGTGGTATTAGCTTTGTTGGTGGTAGTGGAGGGTGGTGGAGTTGCGATTTTGTATAGGATGCATGATATTTTTCACATTATATGGGAGCACGGTATAAGATATGCATGGGCACAATGTGTATTGGCCCATTTATACAGAGATTTTATTAGATTTAGTCATGAGGATCATGGAGGTCGATTAGGATCCACTACTTTGTTACATGTATGGGCGTATGAACATAATAGTTATATTTCAACTTAGTGGGCCACTATCTGATTCGGCTTGACCAGAGATATTTGTAGCTAGGCAGGTGGGTAGCTGCGGTAGGAGGATGGGTACGGACCAGGTATAGGTCAATGATAGATCATATGGGCCCTAGGGCCATTATATGGAGGCCGTTATAAAGACTATGGAGGATGGGTGGATGATGGTGTTGAGTTGTGGTACATATCGACACAACATGTGGTTAGAGGATCGATTTTCTTGTAACACAAGGTGTAGCAGGAGTTGTTCTAGGGTGATGAAATTTCTAGCCATTTAGTTAAGGCATGGCATTCCAAGATATGCTCACTAGATCCAGCATATATGGTGTCAAAATCTACTAGGGTAGTGATTTAGATCAAATGCTAAGGGTCAAGGCCAAGAACCATGACAGGAGCACAACTAGTGCATCCATGTCCAGACAAGGAACAATCTAGGCCATATGATCCGATACATGTTGATGATGCAGGGTGCACCTAGGCATATAGTTACTATGTGGAGAAACTGATGGGTGAAACTAATCCAGGATGTATGATGTGATAGGTGAGCCAGTATTTCCAAGAATAGATCGATTAGACTTGCCCTTAATGTAGATGATGTAGCAGTGGCGTGAAACATAAGTAATTTCAATTGCTATGTTTTGAGTTGTACACTTCGATTGTTAAAGTGGATGAATGAAAGATGTGTAATAAATAATGTTTAGTCATGTAATTTTAGGTGATGCATATTAGACACTGATTACATAAACCTCTATAGGCACTTTGCACACAAAATGAGCCCCTAAAGATGTGCTTGTGGGAGGATGGATGTTAGATTGGGTAGATGTGATTGTCAGGTGAGCCATGTCCATTTTTTTGAGTTGCTGAATATATGAAAAGCTACATGTACCATATTGTTTAGCTAAGTGTGATGAGGCATTTGCATGCAGAGACAATAGTGAGCATGAGACAGGATGTAGGAGGAGGAGGCATTCCTCAGATAAAGATACATTTGCATAGCTATGTGAGCTACATGACCGATATTTAGCAGAGTAGACCATTAGATATTCATGAAGATATTAGATATACTATGAGAAAAGTATAGAGGCCAACACTGATCACATGAATCCGTAGAGTTAGCGTTGAAGCTTTTGAGTTTCTAGCACTCCTGCATGATTGTATATAATGATAGTTAGAATGATATATGATGTATTGTATATGGTGTATTGATACATAGGGGATTCTTCCTCCAGGAATTCATATTTTAAGTAACTATGAGTTTGATGATATATAAATATATATAGTCCTATATGATAGTCATGTATTGATATCATATTTGATGTGGATTCATTGGTATCTCTTGATGTGATGATTGTGATTTGCACTGTGATGATTGTGATTTACAATTTGGTTTGTGATGGACTCTATATGCATTATTAAAATGGTTGATTTGTATATATATCATTGAATGGTCGAAAGGTATTATGATGTGGAAATAATAGCTATAATGAATTGAATAAGATTTGTATTTGAATGATAGTGCATAGAGTGTAGTATATGATAAATATAAATATGTGTATATGTAATGTGATTTAGAGAAGATAAGAGAATAAAAAAACGATGTATCGAGAGTTATATAATGAGGAGATGTAAGACAATGTTTTTAATCGTGCTGTGATAAGGATGAAGGGGGGAAGAGAATATCGATACCCCCTAGTGTGATAATGAGGTTCATTTTAGTAATAATTCCCTCAATAGTCATGTAAGAACCTTAAGAACACGAGTGTGTCATCGATATAATGAGATGGAAAATGTATATCTTCTACCAGAAATGAAGAGGCTTGCGATACTATGGTATGAGCATGTGAAGCAATAGTAGTGTGAGAATAAGTGTCGAAGTTTGATTTCAGAGGAAATGGTGCCAATAATTAGAAGGTGTGAGCGGTAGGAAGTGTGGAAGCAAGACTGCTTAAAAATCTAATGAGATGCAGTAGACAATGTGAGGAGGGTAGGATGATGTGGCTATAGGTGGGATGGCTAGAGGACAGTGGATGAATGATGACATTTTGAGGTGGGATGGATGATAACCTTAGGGTGAGGAGGTGAAGGAGACAAGTTAAAAGTGACAGAAGCTTACTTATGTGGAATAGGGGAGAGAGAGAGAGAGAGAGAGAGAGAGAGAGAGAGAGAGAGAGAGAGAGAGAGAGAGAGAGGAGATAGAGAGAGAGAGAGAGAGGAGAGAGAGAGAGAGAGGAGAGAGATGAAAGAGAAATGACACATTTATCTTCTATTTGTTGTAGTTCTATCATGGAGATCATAGAACAATCATTATCACGGTGACCATTGATGCGATGAATAATTTTACAGAAATGGTGATCACGCTGGTGGTGTAAGAAGTGAGGAGGATAATGCTAGATTTTAAGGATAGACATAGATTAATCGTCTTGTCAAGTAAGGCATGTAAGACATCATAGATGGTTTAGCAGTCATGTGAAAAGTGTAATGGTTCACGAGTGGGAGTGTGGAGAAGACTTAGAGTGTATTCCAACATCGAGTGGTGGGGAAGGAAGACACTTACATAGAGGAGGAGATGGTGACCTGTGGAGAGAAATAAATAGATGGGAAAGGGGAAGATTTTAGTAGGGAAATGGAGGAGTAGAAGAAGTAGAAGGATGTGTTATAATATGATTCTGCAATTAAGTCATTGCTCTAAATCAATAATCTTTATAACAAAAAAGAGTAAATGACTCACATATATCATATAATAGTTTTTCTTTCAATGAGAGGAAATAAGCTACAGACACAAAATATATTGGCATTTGTAAATAAATAGGCTGAAATAGTAATTGATGCATACAAGAATTAAAGCATAAAATGCCAATAAAAAAATTGGTTCTTTCTTTCCTTGATGCAAAGAAGGACAAGCACTCATATGTGAACTTTAAGACCATTGTTAGAAATAAAACATGTCTAAGAAAAGCATCATCCATATCATAGTAAGTATTAATAGATCCATTAGGAAAATGATGTATACCATTGGAAGAGAATTATCAACAAGGGTATGACGAAAGGATTTGAGTAACAATTGATCATTGGAATAAGAAGCCATGACTAATTAGTAATATTTTAGATGCAAATAAGGATTACATTTGCCATCAAAACATCAAAAAGTAGGCATGATAAAACCATTGGGGAAATAATGATTATGAATCTTCTCAGGGATGGAATTTTCGGGAAGGGAATTATTTTCAATAGCGGCATAATAGGCTTTACTCTCGAGGGTAAGGGTATGAACTTGAGTTTACAAATTGCTAAAAACATGCATAAGAGAGAGTATGTCTTGTGAAGGGATGGGTTGGGAAGTGAGAGACACATTAAGGGGTTGAATCTTGCCATTATAAGTGATCACAAGGACCTGAGAAGGGGGAGTGGATGTGGACGGAGGAGATGGAGGTGTGAGGGGAGGAGAGGAATGTGGAATCTCTATGGATATACTAGGTGTAGGATCATGAGATAGAATAAGAGGTGCATTATGAATAGGACTAATGAAAACATGGGCATCATTGGAAATAGCTTCAAGAGTAGAATAAAGAGGAGGTGTAGATTCACATTCAACAACCTTTATGGAAGAAAGATCATTATTAATATGTGCATTATCATAAGCATAATAAGAATCACTATCAGTCATATCTTCACAAGAAATGATATCAACATACAAAGAATTTGTAGGAGTAATAACATCGAATTTATCATGGTAATTATTGGAAACAATTTCAGAAGTAAGAATAATAGGAGATATAGATTTACATTCATCTTGACTACTAGTAGAAACATTATCATGCACATTTAAATTTGTCATTATCATAAGTATAATTATTAGCATCCATGTGTTCATAAACAAGAACCTCATCATGCAAATAATTATATTAATGCCTAGTATTATCTATAGATAAAGGATGAAAAGATGGATTACTATTCATGGATATCGGTGGATGAGAGAGAACATTTGGAAAAAATTTGGTTAGGGGAAACTATACAGAAATCATTAGTTATTGGAGGACTTTTGGATCATATTGAGGATTGTGCATGAGGTCACAAAATTCAAATTCTGTAGAGGCATTCGAAAATAATGGCCGCATGCATGTATAGGTCATATAGTACTTTGGATATGCGAACCTCTTATTTTCCAGGAGGGTTTGAGATCCTAGGGAAAGGAGTTCGAATAAAAGTGGAGTTCACCAAATTATTTAATATAAATTGAATTAAATATTAATTTCAGAGTAACTAACAATGTACAATATGATAAAATATAGTAAAATACAAATGCTAAATATTCAAGCAATGTAAGAATCTAAGTAAATGAAAGAGATAGATGACTTAACTAATTTCATTATGATCTGTAGATAGTCAAGATTGTGTATCTATCAGATCTGGCTAGAAATAATGTCAGGAAAATATTGCTGAGAGTTATGGGGCTCTGAACTGGGATAGATAGAAGCACCCATATGGGGACAGGGGCACCCTAGGTGCTAGTGACTATGTGGGCCTTCGGGATCTGCTATCATTTCTTGGTATGAAATCCTTCTCTCTAATATTTGTTTTGTCACTCTGATTTTATTGTTAGGGTTTTGATCACACCTGTGACCTGCAAACAAAAACCCTAGCTATATGTATAAGATCACAAACACATTAGATCTGAACAAAATATGAAATATTTGAAGTCAGGACTGACCTCGACAGTCACCTAAAGAGTGATATTTGTACCGAGTGTTGCACTCCATATCAGACTCTATGTGGTTTTGTGTGCTTGTGTGTGAAATAGTGTCCTTAGGTTTTCTCTCCCGCCAATGATGCCAAGATAACGGGCTATAACTAGCTTTAATGAAAATGTTTTGTATGGAATTCAACACTTCCCCTTCATATGTAGTGTACACAACCCAAAATGCAGCCCCTTTGATAGTTTGATAGTATGTAGATGTAATATCCCTCTTGAATTTCCATCCATAATAATAGTGTGTATGTTGTGTGTATACCATGAGTCTCTTATTTGAATTTCAACACTAGTGACACAAAAGGCCAACTAGGAACACATGATAAGGATAATAAAAGTGAAAAGGGTGACCACAAATTTCAAAAAATGTGTAAAAAGAATAAACATGACAAAAGCACGCAGAATGGACATAAGCACATGGGCACTAGTGTCTAAAGTGGGCACTAGTGTCCTAGGATAAATGGCAACAAATGTGAGAAGAAAGACAGACAAGGATTCCTATGACTTGGTCAGAAGTGGATACACAAATGACATATGTAGAAGAAAGTTATAATAAAAATAAGTCAAATACATAGATGGATAAGAGGTATAGTGTCACCAGTGTATACTTTTCTTACTTAATATTCATGCATATAACAACATACTGACAAGTAAGACATTAAAAAATAGTAATATGTGTGTGATTTTGTGTCTACAATAACAAATACATGTCTTTACAAATCTTAGCCATATCTTCCCTCAACAATTTCGACCATATTATCCACATCTCCATAAATGATTTTGGAAATCTTCTTCACATAACCTTTCATCACCTCTACTTCTCCTTACATGTTATGACACATCACGTCGAGACCTCCTTTCACAGTTTTCAAACTCTCCATCAAGGGTTGTATTTTATCATACAAAAAAATCATAGCATCGGAAGTTCAACCTCATTCAAACTATGATTCAACCTCCTCTAAATGTTACGATATTTCTATGGAGTGGCGGCTCCTTTACCTTGGCCTCTAGTAGATGTCCCTACCATGATGACTAGGGTTTAGGTTTTTTGGATGATTCATTCCCTATGGGCCAAAACAACAACAACAAACCCCAATTAAAAATTAGAGAGATTTCTGAAAATATTTAAATAATTTAGAAAAATTCCACCATTTACAACTCGTGGAGCAAATTTGTGGAAAAAACTAAAACAAATATAACTTCCACAAAAAAATCTAAATAAGTTGAAAATTTGAGGCTATCTTCCAATCACTATAACTCAACTCCAGTAACATAATCATATAAAAATTTCTATGGATTGCTAGATATAGGATAACCCCCAAAATTAGGATTTCAACTTGATTCTAGCCTGAATCGAGGCTTTGATACCACTTGTAAGGAAATTAGATAGATGAGAAGAATACCATAAATAGAAAACTAAAAACACAAAAATAGAGAGATTATATGATAATATGCAAGTATAAATGACTTATTCTCTTCGAGGTGGAAACATAAGATATGATATGTTAAGAGATTATGTTAGCCACAAGTTGGCCATACATATATCCTAATATATGGTATGGATTAAGGGTGTATCATGTTATAAGATGTTTTGATTCCATTTTATATTAGATATGGACATGATTTTCAAAGAATGGTGACTTACTCCAACAAGTCCCGACCACATTTAAAAGTGTAACTTCACAAATCAACTTAACTTCTCATAACAAATGGGATCAAAGATACATGTTTGCACATGTGATAAACATGAAAATTTCTTATCGTTCTTGCCTCCAACATGCTCGGAAAGGAAGGTAAAAGTATTTATGAGATGGTTCTAGCATGGATCATAGTTAAATCAATTCAAATGGTTGTCAAAGAGATACAAACTTGTGATGAGAGAAAAGGTGATCAAATTTCACGAAGCAAAAAAGAGGTCTAAGCCATAAATTGCTAAGAGTCAATGTGAAGAATATGGCATGGATTGTTCAAAAGTGAAGGAGTATCCAAAACATGACCTATGAAAATTAAGAATTTGAGGCTAGAATGTAAAATGGATGAAAGGTTGTGAGGTGAACCCAAGCCAAGTATATGAAGCATCTAAAATGCGAATAACTAGAATTTGATCTGGTTGCAAAGGAAATTGAGGTGAGGGTAAGTGCATTGATCTGGGGAGCCAAAAGGGGGTCTAAAGTGGACACTTTTTTATGAAAAACAAAAATATTCAACTTATACAAGTTATTTGAAAGATTTACACTCAAAATTAGAAGATGTTGTAAAAACATGAATCGTAGAATTTTGAGTCTAGTTTCTAAGCTACTATATTTTTATTGAAAATGGTTTAATTTAATTGGGTTAAAGAACTAAAATACCAACAAGTGCTCCTATTTTTGTTAAAAAGCATAGTAGATAGTCTAGTTCGTGCCCCCCACCATTTTTTAGCATTATTTAGTATTTTTGAAAACCCTTTGGTAGAAAGATAGATAGGAACATCTAGTTTGAGCTAGATTTTTTTAGATTTTCTTAGCAATATTTTTTTATGATTTTTCTAGTACAAAAATTTAAATTTTGAAAAATAACGGAGCTCCGACTGTGCTCCCCCCTAACTACCTCAAAAAATATCAAAAAATAGTTTTTTTTTAATATGTATAGAATTAGTCCTAGTTTATGCCGTAAATTTTTTTTATTCAATTTTGATGAGTTGAAAAAAGATACATGACAAAAGATAAGTGTTTACAATCACTAAAAATAGAGGTATAAAAGACATAGTTTGAAATAAATATAAATGGAAACCTTAGCATAGTAAGAAAAATATAAAAAGTACATATTTAGAAAGATGATAGTTTTCTTGATGTTGTAGGCAAACTTTTAAGAAAGATAGAACATGTTTTTGTAGGATTTAGCATGGTGGAAGGTGAGTTTTTACATATTTTGTCAAAAACACGCAGGTTGTTGTTTTGTTACAGGTACAAGGCACAGGTTTGGGAAACCAAAGCAATACCAAGCCTGTAAATTCTTGGTTTGGGGGCATAATAAAGGGAACGCGTATGCAATAAAACACGTATGTGTTCCGTGGTGTATAGGTGATATATGTATCTTTGGTATGCTTATATTTACAAAAATAAATGTTTAAGTATAAATTATAAGCTTTTCATTATATATTATTAATGAAAAACTTATACTTTAAATTTATTTTAGTAAATATAAGAAATTAGGGTCACTCTGCATCTTATGGAACTACTCTCACGGCTCCATGAGTCACGGTTTAGGAGATAATTTTGTATAATCTAATTTGGTCAATACACAGGTAATTTACATGATTTCAACATTCAACCTAAAGCTTTTAGCATTTAAATTCTACAATCGATGTCTATTTTAGCAACGAATATAGTCATTGTTTAGGTTTTGGGGCCTTTGGGATTGTTTACTGACATTTGTAGGAGTGTTAGATGTGTGAAAATTATATTTTACAAACTTCACAACTCTAAAAGGAAACCACAACTTCTCAAATATATGCAGTCATGAAATTCCTAATAATACATAACAAATCAAAACACATGTGTTGGACATAGTTTCATTGGTGTTGTCATTGATGTCAAGTTGCATTCATAGCAAAGGGTGTCTAGGTGGCATATGAGTCAACATGAGGTGCCAATCATCAAGAAGCATGAAATTTTGATTAGTAGTGCCCTGTTTTGGTGTCATGAAGTGTTGCATTGGTGAAGTGTTGGTTTGGAAACAAAATGGGCAGCTTCGTTGTTTTCAAATTATGTGTGACACCTTCAAGTCTTAGAGAAAAGTGGATGCCTCCAACATGTAAAGGATTTACTTAGCTTTCCAATGCCTATTTTTTTTCCTTCTAACTCCTTATAGAGCTCCTGGAATCTTCTAGATAAGTTAGGTTTCACCATTAGAGTGTGTGTTGCCTGCATGTAGAAAACCCGATGTTGAGCAGATAGTCCTTGAATGATCAAACATTTCCTAAATCTTCCTAAATAACATTCAACACTTCCAAGAATCCCTAACATCACCTCTGGATGCTTAAGATATTTCTTAAACTCTCCTGGAGGGTGTTTTAATAGCTCTAAAGTGGCCAAAATAAATAACATGCAAATTGAAAATTTTGAAGCATGACAACTAAGCCCTTAGTTGAAAATAAGGCTTCTAAGTCACTGTGCATCCTTCCTCTGGTGATGAAGGGACATTTTGTTAATAATCAAAGTTGGCTTTCTTAGGTGACTAGGGGTATCTTGGGTCCACTTGAGATGGTCATAGCTTGTACTAGTCCATTTGGACTCCACAGGAAAGAATAGAGAGTTTCCCTCCAAATGTATAATTTCAATATTTGAATTAGCTCTAGGTATGTTATAGGCTTAGGTGTTAAGTGACGCAGTCCTCTTAGACCGAGATATCATATTTGTAGGTTAGAGACTTTTTTGCAAAGCATTTTCACATGTAAATATCTTGTTTTGTATTGTCTTCTTATCTATAATGGTGTTCAAGGCTTCATGGAACCCTCACAATGTCCAGGGAATGGAATATAGATAGAAAGACTTACTCACACCATATTATACCATGTTTTAGAAGTTTAGTAGTATGTAGTATGAACATAATGATTCAATGGAATCCTTGAGTCTATTTCAAAGAATTGATCACAAGGACTTGGTGTTGTGAAAGTCAAGAAAAGGTAATACGACATCTAATGGAAGATTTCTTGAATTAAATTTGCGTGAGCACAATCCTAACTGTGTGTACCCAATCTTAAGGGCCTAAAGTAGAACATTCATTGTAAAAGTTAATAATTATACCTTGTAGATTCCTTGATAAGTGTCGACGAAGGTAATAAGAAGACCAAGAGTTTCAAAATCCCTATTACAGGTTGGAATAAGAATAAAAGTAAAGGAATGTGCAAATACAATCTAGCAATGTTAATACCTTGGTTTGGGTGCTAGGAAAGATGTACTTTTCGAAAAATAGTCTTTATTCCATTTGTTTTAATTTGGTGGAGCCTCTGATAAGTTGGAGGAAGGCCTAAGGGTATTAATAACTCATAAAATCAAGGCATAAGAACAAAGTATTGAGTGGTTAGTAGGTAAAGGGAGCAATATACAATCATGCTTATTTCTTGTGACTGTCAAGACCAACCTTCATTAATAGATGTGTTAGGAAACAAACTCGTAAGGAATTTTTATCTATCATTGAGAGAGTGGTGTTAGAACATTTTGAATCCTTGAGGAACAGGGGAAAATTCTTACACAAATTTAATCAAGAAGGGGTAAGGGTCTTGCATAGTTCCATAAAGAATCCTAGAGAGGGTAAGGGTTTGTATGAAAATCCTTAAGTGAAAGGAAAAGTTGAGTGATTTGCATTAGTGATTAGCAGAGGGGTAAGCACAGTGAGATGAGTTAATAGAAGATTGATTAAAATTCAATGTGAAGGTGAAAAACAAAGTTGAGAAGATTGTTAGAGCTTGAGCAAACAAGGAGTCTTAAAAAGCCAAAAGTTGAAAATCTAGCAAGATGATGGATAAATGAGTAATGTGAGCATTGAGGTGTGTTTGAGTAATGTGTATGGGTGTGTTGAAAGGTGGATGTAAGGATGAAACAAGTGCCAATCCATTAAACCCTTAATTTTTCTTTGAAACCCTAACTAGACCTACTTGAAACAAGGGATTTAAGGAGAAAGTTGAATCGGGGAAGTTGTATTTTGAGTTGAAGTTATATAAAGAGGATTGTAGGGTACTCTATATCATTTGGCCAACCTGTCATAAGTTCAACCTTTACCCTAGCTCAAAGGAAATTCGTAATAAGATCATTCAGTGTGTAGGGAATAGTGTCTAGAAGGTGATTGATCAACTCATTTGGATTTATAGAGAGACTGACTTCTTGTGAAGGCTCATTTTTAGCCATTCTGATGAGCTAGATTGAACACCCTTAGGAAGTTTTTAGAGAAAATATAAAGTATCTAAGTGTGATTTCAGAGAGAATTGAATATTTATAAGTAAATTTAGGAAATTTTAGGAAATAAAATCTCATTCAAGAGCAATCTATTTAAGAACGGGTTTTCATAAGTACAGGGAATGAAAGCTAAAGTGATGAAAGATGACTTCTTTGGATGATTCCAGAAGTTCTGGAAAGAGTTATGATTAAACAAAATAGGCATTGGAAGGCTATTAGAATACTCTACAAGGTGGAATAATCAACATTGATTCAAGGAATAAATGTTTCTTTAGGTATTGTAAAACTCTGCAACTTCTCGTCCTAGTTCAAAATGAAATATGACCTAAATTTTGAGTTGCAGGCAAAATTAGATTTCTAGAATAGTTTCATTGATCGTAAAATGTGATTTGCAGTGTTTCAGTGAAGTATGGAGGTCATGAACATGTAACTCATTCTCCAATTTCATTCAATGATTCATCCCCTATTTAGAGGAGGAAACCCATTTCCATGAGGAGCAAATTGAGAAAAAAAAGGTATCCATGTACCATAAGCATGCTTATACTTAGGTGTCATCTTGGTCAATAAATTGAATTGTGAAGGAGTCATCATGTTCAAAGGTGAAATGTCAATCTCAAGGAGTGGCTTAATGATCATCATATCCTGACTCTATCATTATACCCAAATCTCTCCAAAAAATAAGCTAAAATGAGCTAGTCAAGTCACCGAGGTATCAAGGACCATCATGTGTGAAGTATTAAGGCATCGTCTATCTCCATGAGAGACATATGAGTAAAAACATGAATGATAATCATGAATTCAATTCCATGAAAGGATGATTTTAGAGCAAGGTTAGGGGATGATCTTTATATGGAGCACCATGTTTCTAAGAATGAGAAATCATTTGAGTTCACTTGATGCTATTCACTTGGTATTATTCATAAAAACTCATTCAACACCTAGTAGTGTGATCACACCATAAGGAGGAGGCATGTTACAATCACCTACTTTTTGGCCATAGGACATGAATCCCATTCAAGGAGCAATCCTCTATCTACAAAGTGAGGATATCATTTTAGTAAGAAGTAGATAAGCATCATAGAGTTTATTCATGGTCACTAGAGTGAATTATGGACCAAATTTAAAAATTGATACCAATTCAAGTAGTGGTAGGGAAAAAATCTAATCCAAAAGGTCAAAAAACCTACAAAACTACTATATGCATTCCCAAAACAAAGACCAACTACAATATATATGCCTTGAAAGTTTTAGGTCCTTTGCTGAAATCCTGAAAATGAGTAAGTACTGACCAGATTAGAATTTAGAAAAACTATCTTCTAGATTAAAAGGAGGACCATTTCCATCAGGTGCAGAGTGACCCTAACTTATTATATTTACTAAAATAAATTTCAAGTATAAGAAACAATAAAAGTATAAATAAATCTTATAACTTAAGCCCTCCACAAACGCATATGCATTTTAGGTTCGGTAGCTCGAAATACCAAACCATGAAAAATAAAACATGTGTGCTATTTAAAAACACATATGCATTTCGCCTGTTTTTGTATTTTTGTCCAAGTTTTGGCCCCCCAAATTGGTGCAATTACCCTTTATGGCCTTTATATGCTCTTGGAGAAGTTTCAGCGCCTATCCTTCGAGATCCTTCATCTCACAAATTTGTATTTGAAAACCATTATGAATAATAGATGTGTTTATGTTGAATGTAACATTGCATGTTGGAGCCGATAAGAGAAGGGATGACTTGTTTCTGTTATCAGGTGATTGTAAGGCATATTTTATGCATCCAATCATGTAGGACTTTCTTGTATCAGGTGTATCTTGAACAATCAAGTATTGGGTCGAAGAAAGAGGTTGTTGTATTCAATTGAAGGGGATCGTCCCAATCAAATGGGTCCATGTCTGGCACACGTCTTCTAGAAGCCATACAAATCCACGTATATGACCAGATCCTCTATGTTTCCATTTGTACTTGTGTTTTAACTAAAGAACTTGTAGTTGGTTAAAATGTTAATGAATTGGGACGAAGGGAAACAAAGGTTGAGTGTTCACACATATACCATAGTATTTTTGTTGTGCTTTTTCCTGTATAACTTCCTCACTAAATATTCTCATCCTTTTCCCATGTAGGTAGATGCAATACAAAATTAGGTTTTGGTTTCTCCAACATTGGTTGTTGGTAAGTATGATTGGAGGAGAGCCTAGCATCACATTATGTAAATATGTCAATTTAGTATTTGTTGCACTTAGAGTAAAGAACAACGTAGGGAAGCCCAAATAGGCGATAATATTTGTGAGTTCATGTTTTCATCTAGATCAAAATGATCTTGTGCCCCTTAGGTTGGAACAAAATCACATTAGTTGGTTAGCGTTAAAGGCTTCGTTCAATGTTGCTAGCTTCTAACCACCATGGAGATTGTTGTCTGCAATTCATTGGTGATGTTTTTTTTCAAAAACAACAGATGTTTCTTGGCTTCTATGGTGCATCATGTTGTTAAGAATGAAGTATTGAAAACATGGGTGGTTGTAAAATATGTTATCATGGTATCTTAACAAATGCAAAGCATATTCATGCATGTGAACATGTTTTTTGTGTGGTTGATGGAACAATGAAACCCTTATTGGAAGAAAAGATGGAAAAACCATAGAGAACAAACCCTTGGTGTTGTATTCGTTGATGGGTGACAAACCAATTGTTGGCCATTTGATAGTTTGTGGTAGACTATGGTGTGGGTCTTGCAAGAACTGTTTAATTTGTTTGACCTCTCTATGTGCATGTGGCAATGAGGACATGAAAGATGATGTATTTTTGTTCATGTGCACTTTGTGGTGTACGTAATGTTGCCTCTTTCCTAGGTTAAATTACATCTACCTCAGAAATGGTGGACATCAAATGGTGCATGAAAATGGAGATGTTTGTATTGATTAGATGGAAGAGCATGGAGTGCTTATAAGTCAAGGAAAACATATTTGTAATAAGGGTCATGAATGACCTTGAATTGTAATGTGGCTAAAACAAAATATTTGTTAATGAGACACTCAAAGGCCTTCTGTGTAGAGCCAATTATTTAGATGAGTAAGATGCTTAGGTCCCCAACTCGGTGTTGTAGGTGGTTGACAATGGAGGTGACATCATGTGGGAAGCATATGGTGTAGCCACTGTATTTGTATTTCCCACCTGTAGTATTTGTTACTTACAATATGGGATTTACTCTTACTATAAGCATTTCCTCTATTTGAGTAAGTGCAAGTAATACAACAAGTTTCCCTCCTGGGTCCATGTTATTCCAAGTTGGCAATCAATGCCCGTCCTTTTCAGCAATGCATATATGAAAAGTGCTCCCTTTTGGAAGAACCCTCATCTTTATTATGGGATATAACTCATTGCATATGAAGCAATTGTGTGTCAAGGAGAGGAGATCATTTCTTACACGAAACTGTTTTTGGACATCTAGGAAAAGTGCAGGGGATGGTGCAGTTATCTAGAGAAAGAGCACTCCGATTAAGTGGAGGATGTGGAATCGAGCATGTTCATTTTTTAGTGCTTCATGCTAGTTGTATGGTGACGACATTCAATTATTGTTTTTTTGTTGTTACTATAATAGAGTCGGTCCTTTACATTTATTTCGTAGTTTTTCATTCCTATTTTTCACGAGTGGGAGGGAAAAGAATAGGTGTTGTGAAGATAGCTTCAATACACATACACCTTATTAGGATGGGAAAATTCTAAAAAACAAGAAGATAAAAGTTATAACATAATATGAGCGAACATTAAATGAAGATGTAATCGAAATTCAAATGTAAAATTGAAAGTAATAGTAAATCTCATCCCTATTATTTAAATAAACTTCATAGTTTACAGGAAATAACACACACATTGTTGTCCGCCTAAAGCATAGCCACATCTATTACATGTAACGTAACTTCACAAAAACCCAACTTTTTATGTATGAGCTTCTATTTATTTTTTGAGAAAGGAACGTTTCTCTAGCACATAGGCGTGGCTCACACCCACACAAGTCCGCACAATTGCAATATGGTTTGAGTTGATTTTATGGCCATGTAATTGGGGAGACACCTGTTCTAGCTAAATGCGTGTTTATGAGGATAGATTGTATTTAAGAGCGGGCAATAATAACACTGAACCTTTTCTAAAAGATGGAAGTGAAAGCATTCCAATGCTAAATAATAATTGTAATCATCAAATAGAAGAGACATATTTTTTATGTAGTTGTAGCATGTAGTGAGGAGGAATTGAGAACAAGAAATTGAGTGATGGGGATGTATAGAAAATTGGAGAAGACAACATGGTTTATTCACATAGGTAGTTTAATGTAGTTAATGTTTCTGGTGAAGGCATATACTCATTTGAGAAATCACTAAATGAAGATGTAATTCAAATTCAAATGTAAAATTCTAAGTGTTAGTGAATATCATCCATAGTGATTGAATAAACTTAACAAATTACAGGAAATAAGACACATATTATTGTCCCCTAAAAGATAGCCACACCCTTATCACATGTAACGTACCTTTAAAAAATCCCAACCTTTTATCTATGATCTTAAACTCATTTTCCAAGAAGGGAACATTGCTCTAACACATAGGTATGGCTCACACCCACACATGTAGCATGGCTTGACTTGGTTTTTTTACCATGTAATTGGGGAGGAGTGTATTCTATTTAAATGTGCATTTTAGAGGTTACATTTTTTTGATAAGGGGTAATAAGAGGACTAAACCTTTTGGTAAAAATGGAAGTCAAAACATTCCAATGCTAAATAATAACAATAAGAATCAAGTTGTGGAGACACCATTTTTTCTTGTAGAATGTACCGCACATAAAACGAGAATGGAAATTGAATGATGGGAGTGCATACATAATTGGAGAAGACAACATGGTTTTTCACATAGTTAGGTTGATGTGGTAGGTGTGTCTGGTGAAGGCATAATCTCTGTCGAGGCCTCCTCAGTACGCACGTTGAGAATGGTACATCATATTTTTTTTTTAGACCTCTAATCTCATGGAGAGTGTGAAGTGGTACTTGTGGAAGAGAATTGGCCTAACAGTGAGCTAAAGCTTATCATCCTTTGCCTTTTGAAGATGTTGTTATTGCATTGTGACACCCATGATTAATGTAGCAATGTATTCAAAAGTAGTGGCCCAAGATGTTCTTATTGCTTCGTCTATTATGAAGTGCAATGCACATTTATATGCGTAATTTCCAACATCCAAATTGCATTTTTGATAATGCCAAGTGGAGTCCACATTTTGAGAATTTTTTTCTTACATCGGTTGTTGTTAGTGATTGTAATGCAAACATGATAACTCAAAGATGACATTTTAAAGTGGATTATTGTTTTTTAAGTGGAAAATGTATTTTATTAGTTTATAAATTTGTGATTATGGATAGTGATGTTAAATTTAGTAGGCACAAATATGATAATTAAAAAATTTCATTTTTGTCAAAGTAAATTTTAGAGTAGTTATATCTATCGTGTACAAAATAAAACTCGTTGACTATATATTAGCAAAAAAATGTTTGACTTTATCACTTATAATCAAATAATGTTTTTATTTACTTCATATGTTTTAGATTTCTTATAGAACATGTAAATATTCCCTTTAACATGAAGTTTTTATTTGAGAAGGTTTTCATTTTTGTGTAATATGACAGACATATAATGTAAAAAGCCTTTAGAAATATTTGTATGACTATTTTTTCATTTGCATTTTTTAAACATTATTAAAATGAAATCACTTTTAACTTTGTTACTTATCATCATTCATGAGTGATTTTTTCTTTATCTTTTATATTTCTTACAAAAACATGTAAATATTCTATTTAACATAGCTATTTCATAAAATTCACAAATGAAGTTTTTTATTGAAAGTGTAGTATGATATTTAGTTAATTTGTACTATTTTAAAATTGTGAAAAAAACAGTTATTAACATTGCCACTTATAATTTAAAAGTGAGGAAAGAAGGTTTTTAATTTGCAACTTATAGTGCAAGAGTGGTTTATTTAATTTATGTTTTATATTTTTTATGAAACATGTAAATATTACATTCAATACGGAGTTTTTATTCAAGTATTAATTTTTGTGTAGTATGATAGACATATATTGTTAGATTTTTTTGTAATATTTATACTAGTATAGATATATTAAATAAATTTATCTAAAATACGCCGAGAGATATCAATCATGAGGTACTTATCTAACTATACAAGTGTAGCATAAGTATACTAAAAAAAGTAACAATTAAAAATAAATATAATATAATAAGTACATTATAATAAATATACCTATAAAAAATATATCAATAGATATAAATTTCGATGTTTTTAAGCAACAACTTCATTAAATTCTCTATCAATCTCCCATTGATTTGTGGGGAATATAAAACTTTAGCTATGCAATTGTGTTGGTGTCAAAAATATTTATTTAAGAAAAAAAAGGCCCAAACATTACTACATGGCTAAGATACTACTATTTTTTATTGACTTTTCCAATAAAAAAGAAACGAAATTATTTGACACTCTAATAGAAGTCAAATTTATGAATGAACTATCACATGACGGTCAAATGAACGTCAAATTTAATATCAAGAATAAAAGTGAACAATGCACTCCATTACAGCCTTGCCTGCCATTGTAGAACGCCTCTCGGCATAACGACTGTTTTTTTTTTTAATTTGCATTATTTAAAAAAATATCAAAAGAAAACTATTATCAACTTTTCCACTTATAAACAAAGTGATTTATTTTTTATATTTCAAGGAGGAAACATGTGTAAATATTTTGTCAAGCAGTTCAAAGGCATCGTCAAAATAATTATAGTATTGAAGTTAATTTTGAAGGAATGAATTCGTTAACTGTAGATCATGTGGTACAAATGCCACACAATAGAGAAATGGATATATTGATGTTGTGAATAAGATATAACACTACAATGATCAAGATGAAGAGATGACATTGCAACCCAAAAGAAGAGAACAACGAAATACTATTGAGATAGATTTCAAGACTATACGATTGTTGTTTCGATGCGAGTTAGAAAAAAACGCATTTCCACATATGTTATATATGTCAAGATAATTATACTAAAATGAATATTCATTGAGCTCCCGGATCCATGTTTACATAATAGATGTTGATAAGAGAAAAGTGTCAATCAATTTTTTGAAGCTATTAATATGAATCTTAGTCTCCAACTGAACTGAAAAACTTGACACAAGTAGAAGACATGTTAATTGTGTGTATGAATCTAATTTTTCAAGGAACCCATGTAAGAGAAGGCGGTAAAAATACAAAAGACATACCATTTGTTTTCCATAAAAAGTCAAAGTCAATGAAATTGCAAAAAAATTACCTCAGCATATTTCAGATCTTCGAATTATTATAGTACAAAGAAAGCAACAACACGGAACTATATCCAACTTTTCTGTGGATAAAAATGAGTATATAATCAAATTAAATATAATATTGAGAATGATAATTTATTTAGAGATATGAATATTTATGAAACGACACTAAAATGTCTCCCACACAATACATTATCAAATGTATTTGAAAAGATAAATTTTGTCCACATGGAGTTCAATACAAATTTAAATGATTATATTTTCCTAGTGCAGTACTCGAGGCATATGAAGGAAATGTTATAAATCACATATCATCAATGGCCACCAATCCAACCAATTCCCCAGAGATGGAAGTCATGTATACTTAGGTAAACAATCTGAGTGCATATCCTCGTGAATAAATAGCTTGGATATAGTTTGGAATGTATCCGCTCAATAAATATGCGATAGAAGGTTTGACTGTATCCGCTCAATACATGAAATTCCCAACCTTGTTCCATTTTGTAAGGTGTGACTGGATAGAACCATGACTAAAGCATGCACATCTACATGAATATGTGAAATATCAAAAATGATATCGAGATAACCATTTTGGAAAACATTCTAGATTTTGATATCTTTCCATGATTAGGATAATATGAAATTGAGCTCAAAATTCATCATCAATTTTTGTAAAGAAGTGCCTTCAAAGACAAATTATAATTGATGAATTACCAAACACATGGAGATTAATGTAGAAGCTCATTTTGACAATCGTTTGATGTTATATGGAAATAAATTACGAGGATAGTGTTCATATTAGAAAAATTATCATGAATTATTAACCAACTTATTGCATCCAATTTAAACACCAACCATATTATTTACTTTTAAGTGTAGTAGACATGTAATTTCCAAACTTCCATGTAGTGATACCAAGAACTCCACTTACATATTCATATGAGACACAAACATGGTGATGACAAAACATATTGGCCATTCTCATATAGTTTCTCATTATGTGCACATTTGAAATTCATTGTTCCAAAAAAGAAACTATTTTTGTATTAAGATAAAATATTTTTGGTGTAGATGTGAATAACAACATAGAGGGTCTTCACATGTGTATGATTGTTTTTGGTTGGATGGAGCACCAAAAATGAATGCTTTGGATTTAAGAAATAATGATCAAGTTAAAGTTTCTCACAACTATTTCGATATAATTATACATGCATGAAATCCTCGGGGTGATGCACATCAAAGGAACATACATGTGAGAAATGATTAACAATTTATTTTTCTCCTCTACAAACTAACTACTAAAAAACATACATGAATATAATTATATGTGTGGTATAAGAGTAAATGATTTGAGCTCACATCATAGTTTGAGGATTACATTAGATGCTTATCAAATAGATCCGGAAAAATAACATGAAGAATTAGTTAATTGTGTGGTTCAATTCATACTATGTGTAAATTAGATAGGTTTTTCCTACATAAAGAAGAGGAAAGAAGGTTTGTAGGTAATAATAAATTTTAGAAAATTATGTAATCAATGTTTGTGCATGAATAATAAAATAAATTTCACTTTCATGCATGTATAATGCCCTACGGCCTTTAAGTCTTGATGGATCAAAAAGGTATATGCATATGCAAAGGAAGAAGATTAAAAAACAAACAAAAAGAAATGGTGACAATTTCAACACTTATTATCATTATGTTTTGCAATCATGGCATGTAAATGTATATTGGAAACCAATACTTTCATCTAATAATGCATCCAAAAGGCACTTAAAACACTTTAAGGCATCCATCTAGCATTCAATCAAGGGACAATGCACTGCATTTTCTGCATATAGTGCATAGGAAGGGGAAGTTCATTATATTCTATTCACACATGCTATACATTGTTACATTCTAGATCTAGCCTGCTATCAAGTGCAACTTGCACTAGGGAATTCTTGGGCACAATCCTCACGCACTTTCAGAAGAACTACATGGAGTTTGAGATGTAGTACAATGCTCAGTCGTAAGTTCACTCTGCCGGCTAACCATTGGGGTTAATCTAACTCCCCATATTGCATATTTATTTTGGATTTGATGCAATTTTATGGGTTTTACAGGTGAACATCTCTTTTGCAGATTATAGCTATATCTAACGATAAAGGTGCGACATATAAAAAACCAAAAAATGACTATCAGTGACACTTGTGCGACATCAAAAAAATCAGATTCTGACCATCTGCGCAGTCATGGGCACCCAGTAGAGGTCTCTAGCACCTAGGCACCTTCATCCCAGTCCAAGTGCCTTAGTCTGACCTTATTTGATAGTTCTAGATTTTACACTACACAATTGTGTTGGACCACGATTGCTGTTAGATCAAAACCCATAGGTGTTAGTCTCCGCTACAATTGCCAAAGTTAAGATCTACGAGATGCGGTTAGTCCATGTCACAAAACTCACGGGGAGCGCTGGAAACACATGCCAACAATCTCCCCCTTAGCATTACCCAAATGAGTTTCAAACTCGAGACCTGTCACTTTGATACCATTTGTTGGACCATGATTGCCGTTAGATCAAAACCCATAGGTGTTAGTCTCCGCTACAATCGCTAGAGTTAGGATCTACGAGAGGCGGTTAGTACATGCCACGAAACTCACGAGGAGCGCTGGACACACATGCTAACAAGTTGTGATGGTTTTCCTTTTCTGTTCATCAATTTTTCCAGTCTGCACCAGTCCCAGATCAAGCACAAATCAATTAAATCCTTATCTCTCTCTTGCACTTAGGGTTTCATATTTTATTAGCTTATTTCTTGTGTCAAATTGTATCTAGCAGCTATACATCATTGTTTCTATCATTTACTCTGCAATATTTTCATTTTGCAAAAAAAATATTTTTTGTTAAATCAAAGGGGCACTCTCAATATCCTCCACAATTATCTCTTGATAAATGCCTTATTACCCAAGTTAGATACACCTCTTTAATATATATTTCAAATTACTTTAACTCTCAAAATTCACATATTTGACTATCAATGTAACCATTAGAACTTCGTTTAATGAAACACTTGTAATAAGCTAGTTAACAAATTAACAAAGTTGTCATATAATTATTTGTAAAGTTGTGATATAATTGTCTGTACATTTAATTTTATTTAATAAATTAAAAACTTTCTTTATTTATTTAAACAAAGTAACATATAGTCTGTTAAAGTGTATGTTTTGGAGTTATTTTCCTTTCCCATGTCTCATAGTTATAATTTAGATCTATATTTTGTGTTAGACGTTACATCATAATACCAAGTGTCATGTATCTTGTTTTACTGACCCATGGGAGATTAATATGTCATAACTTACTAGCTTATTGTGAAGGTATTTTAGTAATGTATAAGATGTGATAGATGTATCAGCTAAAAAAATGGAACTATTTCATTTACTCGGCATTTAAAATATTTACTAAACAAAGATTCTCCATACAACATGTAAAATGAAAAAATTCATCTAACCTTGTTGGAGAAAGGACGTAAATACTAAATGTGAAAAATCCTTGTCAAAAATATAAAACCATCTTTCATACATTTCAATTTACAAGCAGGAAAATGTATTCCAAACTCTAATTTTAGAGGAAAGTGGCAGCAATGATCAAATTTGAAGGGCTTCCCATATTTTAATTTGATGGGCTAGGTTAAGCTTTACCCTTCGTAAATTTTCAATAGAAAAAATGAAAATGAGAATTTCCTTTCAATATGTATATATGATTAATTTAAATAAAATAAATATGATAAAATTCAAAATTATTAAATATATAACATCTAATAATAATTTTGAAATATCTTAAAATTAAATAATCAAGATTTTAAAAAATAATTGCACAAGTTATAAATATGACAAATCATTGTAACAAATTTATAAGTTGACTGTAGAAAAACACAAAATTTTAGCATGAGACATGAACCTTAGGCTCACTAGAAAACATTGATATGGAGAGACACTGAGGAATCTCCAATTTAAAGATTATTGTTCTCAAACTAGACTATACCTTCCTAAGGCAACAAATAGAACATTTGTGTAGAATTGAGGGCATTTCTCTCATATATTTGTTAAAACCTATAATTCAAGAAGTATAAGGTTATTGGAAATATTTTGTTAATAAATATAATATAATGTTATACATTGAATTTATAATACCTTCTTAATAAACATAGCGAGTAATATATTATCACACATGAAACATTATAGAGACAAGAAGGAATAACAATTTACTATTGAGTGGCATAATTTTGGTGTTAGTGTGTAAAATAGACATGTATTTTTAAAAAAATACATTACATCACAAGTTGTTCCGAAATTCAAAAATACATTTGGTATTTTTATCAAATAATGTCTTGGCCAACACATTTACATTGATAATATTTTGAGCAACAATACTCATTGGGACTTGACTTCACTTATTTCTTGTACAAATTCTCACTCATGCATAAGGTTGTGGATTCGGTAATAAAAAAATTATACAAACAAGTAATATTTAAATTACCAGTTTACAAAATAAACAAGAGTCACAATGTGACTAGTCCTTACCATAGCTTAGTAGGTGTGATGACTAGTTTAACAAAGCTATAACACTACATCTTGTTTACTATAGTTTATGATGAATAATAGTTGTGATCACAAAATAAATCCATAGTAAGGAGAAATTTTAAAACATGTTCTTGATTAAAATACCTCTGTAAGTGCCATCTCAATCAAGATTAGAAGAAATCTAAAAAAATGACTCTTAGAATCTTTTATCGAGAGGACATTTTGGGACATTTGAGAGTTCCCTAAATCTCCTTAAACTATGACCAAGTGGTAGAATGTTTTGATAGCTTTCCGTCGACATGTAGAACTCAAAAAAGGAGCTTATATGTGAAAGATATGGTCAGTCAAAGTTTGTCATAAAATGGGGCCAGAATGGTCAATTGATGAATCACGTGTTGACATTTGACATATTGACAGAAGGTAAAAAGGTTGAAAGTTCATTTTTTTTATTACCTTCAGTCTTTGATGAATGAAAAAAAAATTGTGGGTCCCACTATTTGCTAGCCAGGGACCCTTAGCCAGGTTCAACACACTCTTTTATAGGAGGGGTGCCTTAACATTATCAAATTTCTTATTTATATCTCTATAACATTTCCCATGTGGATTATTGTATTGGAGAGTTGATTTTTTCATGCAGGGTTAATGATTTTCATTATGCAGAGCTCGGGTGAGCTATTTTGATAGTTCAGTGGGGTGATCAACTCCCCACCGAGTCAAGTTGATCACGTTTATATCCAAAATGTTTGGATGGGACTCATCCCCTATTACCTTGGTGAGCACGGGATCTCGATGATGACTCATCCCAAACCACAGATATTCAAATATTCAATGCAAAACCACCTCAGTTTATGGCTCGACCGATACCCGTAATGCACAGCTCGGGATGGACATCTCGACATAATAGCAACCGATAAACCCAAGCACATCTCGGTGGGAATTGCACAACCCAACAAAAGGAGCTTGTGTGGCCCAAGCCAAGGATTACACCAGTCAGCAATACCTTTAAAAAGGCATGTGCACTTTATACGCCCACACATGTGGGACAATACCACGATGCTCCCATCAAATTAGGAGAGGTCATATGGAGATATGGACGACACTTCCACACAAGATTTGTTCCCCCCTGAAGGTCCACATGTCTAGTGAGAAACAAATAGGTGGAAGCCATGTGGGGTGGCAAGAAAAAAGGAAATGCGAAGTTGGTAGGATCCACGGGAATGTGGACAAAGCATGGGTTTTAAAAACCAATGCAGGTGTAGTATTAGCGCCATTTGGAAAATCCATGAAGATTTTGGTTTAAAAGGTGGAGTTAGTGAGGAGATTTAAACCCCCACCATCCACGTTAAAACAAATATGCACCATAAAAATAACATAGAGCTCGACATGGTTTAAAAGGGATATCATTTTATTTGAATGGTACCTGTTGTTTTGTGCAAAGCCACACGGTTTTAAGAGGCAGATATGGAAATCCTCCATTTTAGAGCACTTAAAGGCAAAATGAGGCCCTAGTGTAAAAGTGAAAAATGTTCATGTTTCCAAGAGGAATCCAACTATGTGATTTTTTTTCATGTGATGCTTAGGATTATCCATTTTTAGGTACTTTTTTGAGTACATTTGTAGGAGGATTGCATTGCAAAGACACTTTAGGGGCCATGGATGGACTTCAGAATGGTTTCTGGTGATTGCAGAGTTCCATGAGGTCTACTATCATCCCATTTATAGGTTTTGTGATCTATGTTTCATTATTGAAGTGTTATTTTACTTCATTGGATGTTAAATAGATCGATTCACTTTTTGAAAATATGGAGACGTAGCTGATTTGGGTGAACTTTGTTATCAATTTTCGTTCTTGTGGATGTTTTATTTCTATTATTGATGATGCTTTTGATTAGATAAAATCAGTAATGGATTTGTATTAATTTGATTAAGTATTCATCTTTAAAACAAGAAAAATGGACACAGGTATCCATAATCCACAACAGAATGAGTATATTCACATTTCAATGTTGTTATTGAAAATCAGACTGAGGTGCATGTTTTTAAAGGAATTAATTCATTTTGGGAGTAATTGAAGCCTGTGAAATTGATATTGAGTTCCAAGATCCTCATGAATGGTTAATTTTGTAAATTAAAACTTGTTTTTTTGGATCAATCTTCCACGTAGCAATTTCCTCATATTTTTATTTGAAAAACACTGCAAAAAATCATTACTCTTAAGTACAATTAGCATCACATGCTCACCAATACTAATCTTGGTTTGAAATTAACATACCTAGATTGCATGTGAGTTTCATCAAGGTAAATGCTCAGGCAATGGTGTTTATTATTACTATGTTAATGGAAGATACGAGGGTGATTGGGTAGATGGAAAGTATGATGGATATGGGGTTGAGACATGGACTAGGGGTAGCTAGTATAGGGGCCAACTTGGCTATGGTGTTTATAAATTTAATACTGGTGATATGTATCCAAGTGAGTGGTCCAATGGGCAGAGCCATGACTTTGGTGTGTATACCTATGAGGATGGAAGTCGGTATGTTAGAGAGTTCAAATGGGGTGTCAAACATGGACTTGGGTACTACCAATTTAGGTATGTTAAGTTTAGTTTGTGTTATAGAATTTAATCAATCTAATTAATTCAGATATATTCCATGATTGATCAAATTAGAATATTTGTTTAAGCGCATCACACTACCTTTGAAATCTCTACTTTCTAACATGATAAGGCTTTTGAATTCCCTTCACTATAGAATCTGGTTTGCTGTAACAATTTATAACAACTAATAAAGTAAATGGGAAGGATTTGGGCTAAACCGTCAACTGTGTAGAGTATGAAAAGAAAATTGAAGAGCTTGCTAGCAAATATTAGTTGAAGAAAAATGAATGCCACAAACCATGGATGTCCTTCAATACCTATGATGATATTCCAAATAATGGATAAAAAACCTCACAATATTTATGAGGAAATCAAAGTCATGTCATACTACTTCTAAGATAATGTATAGAATCAAAATTTCCAAAAAAAATAGAAACAAAATCTGATTAATGTTATCTGTTTCAAATATCTCTCTTTTACAAAGAATTTTAATAAATACACTATTGTCAAGCCAATGTTTCACATGAAAAAGTTGGAATGCATGATAAAGGCGCCAAATTAAATAAGCAAAAAGAGAAGCAAAAATAGTTCTCGAAACATCATAAAGCCATAGATATAAAGATTAAATCCATTTTCCCATGCTAGTGGAACTTGAATTGCATCAACCATAGATGTAGTGTTGTTTGCAAACTTTGTAGGAAAGGACCTAATGACCAAAATGTTCAAAACCATATGTATCCCACGCAAATGTTATTAGGTAAATGCAATAGCATATTGCTACTTTCTAACTTCCAATCTTTTGATATGTGAACCGATTCAAATGAATAGTTTACCTCTTTTTTATATCAATATAATGGTTTGCTTTTTTCAGAAAGAAACCCATTCAAATTATATGAGGAAATGTGATGAAGTGGAAAGGCCTAAAGAAGCATAAACAACTAGGTAACTTGGCACTTTCATAATGGACATGAGTAATTTAATTTCATTGGACCTATAGGCCAATCATTGTTTTGGTGATTCGTAGATGTATCATCATCCCTACTCTCGTTGGTGCAATTTTCTAGAATCACATAACCTCCAAATGCTCAAATTTCCTGGAATGATTTATTCTACATCAAATACTCAGATTCACAAATAATACATATTTTCATAATGGGTAAGTACACTAAGTTGGGGGCCAAAAGGGGGTCTTAAGCGGACATTTTTTTATGAAAAATAAAAATCTTCAACT
Organism: Taxus chinensis; assembly: GCA_019776745.2. Taxonomy (NCBI): domain Eukaryota; kingdom Viridiplantae; phylum Streptophyta; class Pinopsida; order Cupressales; family Taxaceae; genus Taxus; species Taxus chinensis. Next base: position 668,275,352 of record CM034146.1, read on the forward strand.
TGTACGAGTTATTTGAGATAATTACACTCAAAATTTGAAGATGTTATAAGAACATGAATTGTATCATTTTGAGTCTAGTTTATAAACTAATTTTTAAAAATGGCTTAGTGTAAGTGGGTTAAAGAGGTAAAATGAAAATATATGCTCCTATTTTTATAAAAACATAAAGTAGATAGATGGTCGTGTCCCCGTGCCCTCCATTGTTTAGCACTATTTAGTATTTTTTAAAAACCATTTGGTAGAAAGATAGATATGATCATCTAGTTTAAAATAGATTTTTTTTAAATTTAGTGAGAATTTATTTTTTATGATTCTCCAAGTACAAATATTTTGAAAATTAAAAAACAACGAATTGTTGACCATGCACCCCCCAACTACCTCAAAAATATTGAAAAATAGATTTTTTTAATATGTAGAGAATAAGTCCTAGTTTGGGACTGTATAGTTTTCATTCAATTTGGAGGAGTGAAACAAAAGAGACATGATAAAATATAGGCGTGTATAAATACAAAAAATAGAGATATAAAAAGACAATTAGAAAATAATAAGGATGGAAACCTTATACTAGTCAGAAAATTTGAAAAATCATATATTTAGAAAGAGGAAAGTTTCATTGATCTCATAATCATATTTTTCAGAATTTTTTTGATCTTTTTGTGGGATTTATCATGGTGGCAAAAATATTTTTTTAGTTTCCATCTAAAATATGATATTTGTTGTGTTCGAGCAGATTTAGGCCTCAAGCTCGGGGTTCCAAACGAGTTCCAATTCACGGGGCCTTGCCATGGAACATCAACAAAAACTATAATGTGTATGTGTTATAGCACATACACATTATATTGTTTACTATTTCCTACTCCCTCAAACTCCCTTTTCTACCCTAGGTTTAATCTACAATATTTTGTACATTCCTACGTGAAATTTTAGTAGTTGAAGGTGTCCCCTCCCCAACTATATATATTTTACTAATCTTGGGCGTTTAAAATGATGTAAGGACATGAAGAATGTGAAAAACAAGATACTAGAGCAATTAGAAGCGATTAGAATAAAGAAAGTGAAGCGTATGCACAAATTGTGTGGAGGGAAAGGTATATTTACTATCTCAAATGTACCTAATGTTGTAGATAATGATGATGAAATACATAATGAAAAAGAGGAGAATAATTATTTTGCAATGAGTATTGAAAATGACTTGAATGATAATGTTTTTATGGATAATAATAATATTAAACCTTTACCTGAGAATCCAAATTTCAATCCTGAAAATTACATGGAAACACTGAATGAGGAAAATAACCTTGCTAATGAATCTTTACCTCTAACAACACCTCCTTCCATTTTTCATATAAAATCAATTCACTTAATTGAAATTGATGAAAAAATTGTAAAACCAATGCCTAAAATTTTTTTTTGACAGAAATTTGAGAAGAAAAGCTATCAAAATTTGGGATAATTACTTTGAGAAAATAAACGATAGAAAAAGATGTAAATTAGTTATTATGTCAATGAAATTAATTAATATGAGACGTATAATAAATACCTTGGGATAAGAACATATAATATTGATGGTTGAAATGTGACAATTGTTGAAAATATACATAAATAATATCATACTATAGGTGTCAACTATAGACACAAAATCACGCACTTTGGGTAGTTTTCTATAGTCACAAAATTATGCACTTTAGACTTATTTATCCCAGTCTCATACTACTATTTAGAAGGTTATTGAGTGAGAAAAGTACTAATTAACCCCTATCTTTTGGCCATCTTTTTTTATTTTATTTCATTGTTACCAAACCTTTTCATCCACATGCTCAATTTGTTTCAGTTATTTCCTATTATTCTATCCTCAACTGGGGCACACAAGCTAGTACTGGGGTGCCCGTCAACACCCTAGTCCCACCAATTGCGCACCAATCCTTTTTTAACTTTCCCAAAAAAATTTGGGCTCTTTCTAGCCATTTTACATCTTTATATTTCTTGTGGTTAGCCTTTTCGGGGTTAATTATGAAATTAGATCAAGAGAACCCTATAAATATAAATTTATGAGACCATAATGAGGGCCCTAGCATCACTTAATACTATCACTCCATCTAGAGTTGCATCCATCTATTGCATTGGATCATTTGATCACTTCAAGGCATAAATCATCACATAGATCCATTATCAAGTATAATAAAAGCACAAGGCTAGGACATCTGCATCACACTTCATAGGGGCAAGGATTGTATTCTATTCCATGCACACATTGTATTAAATTTTCTACACATAGTTATTACTTGCTACTTCACAAAGTGTAACTGACACTAGAAAAACCTACACCATGTTCACACACATTGACACATAGAACTACATTGGATCTCAGATTGTGCAGTGCTTAGTTAATAAGTTACACCATTGTGGTAGCTAAGGTCAGTCTAGCCCCTTCATATGCATTATTCTTTTTTAGAGTTTAATGCTTGTTTTGGGTATTGCAGGTCTTTCCTTCATCTTGAGTTATTAGTGACATACAACATAGGACAGTGAATCTGATGTGAACACACAATGAAGGTTACAAATCACCTCTCAACCCTGCAAAGATCAGTTATAGAGATTTTACATAGACCATGGCACACAGATAGCATACCAGAGTGCCCACAGGTTCCCCAGTCCTCCTTCAGGCAGTCTCCAGAATCCAGAGAAATTCAAGTCTGGATACGAAAGACATTTGTTATTCATGAGTCTTTTTGGGGATCCTGCACAACCATTCATGATTATGATTTTTCAACTTTCAAGTCACCTCCGTGACACTCTACGACAGACATTTGTTATTCAGATGAGTTCTTTCATCTTCCTTCTTGCACATTATGGTTAAAATTTCATTTTGTATAGTTGTTTAGCTCATTTGCATTCTTATTTACTGCATTTATCTACTTTATTATAGTTATTCATAGCTTAAATTAACTATCCCCATACTACATAGTCCATTTTTAATTAATCATTATCTAGTCCTGATTACATAATACTATTCATACGATTCCTAAGTAAGAATGGTACTAATCAACCCATGTCTTTGGCCACCTTTCTTTTCTTTCTATTGTTAATTTCAGTATTACACCCTCACTTGCTCAGTCTTCCCTTTTAGTATTCGACATTTTTCATCCTAGATGTAAGTGCCCAAACTAGGATGCCAACGCCAAATGCACTCATCTAATCTAGAATGTAGCTAGGGGCATCTAGTTTGCCTTTCTTTTGATCATTTATTTTAGGGTAGTTAATTTTAGAGGTTAATTATGTCATTTTTCTAGTTACAAATTATATTAATATTTGAAAAATAATACAATGACTAAGGACTCATTTATAATGTACTCACACTTTTTGGGTCCTTTCTAGCCGTTTGAGCCTTATATTTTTGGTAGTTGGCCTTTTAGGGGTTAATTATGAATATTCAAGAAAGAGAAACATATAAATATAAAGTTATTTGATCATAATAAATGACTACTAAGCATCTACTATTCCATTGCATCCATCTAGCTCCATCGCAAGGGACACAAGGGCTGGTTCATCTGTATACACTTCATAGGATGGAAGTTCATTTTATTCCATGCACATATTCACTTAATTTATTTACATGTAGCTACTTTCTTGTTATCCAAGTGTGACTCACACAAGAGCAACCTAGGGCATGATTCCACACCCCACACAAATAGAACTACATTGGGTATGAGATGTAGTGCAACTCTCAGTTAGCACCAAGTCTTCTAGTATTAAGTCTTCTACGACGTTATCAATCCCACCGAAGTTACCAACATTTAAGATTCCTTCCCATCTTGCTCCACATGTCTGTTTCTCATTTTTCTAATTCATAATGATCCAAATGACACTAATTTGGAAAAAATTCATGTGTTCACTACGTGTTCTACCTAATTCAGCTATGATAGGGAATCTTGGATTCACGCTACTAATGATCATGACACATTTCAAAATTTGCCATGATCCCATGGTCATGTTGTTGCTTCTACCACACATGCTTCTACCGGTTCACGCAAACTTGGTCTTTGGTAGGTGACTCTATCATCTTACCCCTTGATGACACAATCATGTTCTTACAGTTCTTACACGAATATTAAGGGATATCTTATAATAAGAACCCCATTTCATTTTTGCATTACACACTTCATCAACATCCCTACCAATTACATCATAACTCATACATACATACATCTATTATTATAATATCGCTAGTCTCGCATATGATACAATATTTCATCAACTATCACGTCAACTATACACTATTAATTACACTTCATCATCTTCACACATCACCTATCTGTATACTTCACACATCATTCATCAAATAACACACTCATCATCACACACTTGGGGGGCATCGCACTTACTTCCCCCCCCCCCCCCCCCCCCCACACTGTTTATCCTTATCAAAATTGATACCAAATAGTGACCATTTACATCATCCCAGTGATCTAACCGCCTTGAACACTCTTGTGAATATGGTTAAACCCACTTGACTGTATGATCTCCATATATAGATTATACACATCTCAATATATTTAGTCATCATCATTTACCTATGACACACTCTTGTGTTATGGTTCACACTTGACTTTGAGGGCATACTATACACTTGAACCTCACACATCACATAGTAAACACTACATGTTACACATATACACCTTTTTATATACACATCATCTTCCTTTTACATCTACTTTGCATCATTCACACTTTGTGATGTATATATATATATATATATTATACACCCTACACTATTATAAATTTTACATCACACATGCTTTGCACTTCAACACTTATATAATCTGATGTAGGAGCATAACTTGCGGAGACCATAAATTGATTGATCCGACTGTTGGATCATCTTAAAATTTTATAGGGTGGTAGATATACATTAATAATATGCTGGGGTCAAGTTGTTTACAAGGTTGTGGCCTGTTCAGCAAATTTTTGGGCCCATATTCCTTCATCTAGTGGCCTAAGATTGGCTCCAGACATTTTTTTCGCTTTTGACTAGGTCTTATAACTTTAATAATTTTTGTTGTGCTTGTTAGAATAAGTCAAAATTTTGTGTGAGCCTTAATTTATGAAGGAATATTTGGTACAAAAATTTTGGGGCCCACCTGAGTTGTTTTTCTAGTAGGTATTTTTTGGCATTTTAGGGTTTTTGACATTTTAGGGGTTTTTAGGGCATTTTAGGGTTTTTAGGGAAATAAAATGAGTATTGTAATGATGTAAAATATTAGTGTGGATTCCAGAATGAGAAGAAATATATTTTGAAACTCCCATTTTTTATTTACAAAGCTGTTTATGTGTGTTTTGGAGGTATTTCAACCTCTTGCAGCTGGATTCACATCAATTGGTATCAAAGCCGGATTTTGATCTTGCGGAAATAGTTAAGGTAACATATTACATTTTTAATGTAATTTTTTCTTTTATTTTATATAATCATGGATAGACGCAGGAGTGGAGGTTATGCCCAGATGAATAGGCATATGCAAGAGCTACAGAGACAAGTTGGTGAGCTCATAGGAGAAGTTACCCGCCGTAGAAGGAGACATACAAACGGGGATGTAGACCCAGATAGTGATACTGAAGAAGTGCCTCCATTAATGAATGAAGGAGGAGATGAAGAGGAAAATGAGAGAGATGAAGAAACCTTGAATGAGAGACCATTTGAGGAGAGATTGATCAAGGATTTAGAGGGAAAGAATGATGACATCAAGATTAATGTTCCTGATTATGGTGGAGGGTTATGACCAAAGGAGTTGATTGACTGGTTGAATCGCATAGAAAAATTATTTGAGTGGAAAACCCTTTCAGAGGAAAATAAGGTTAAGTTTGCATGCACTAATTTGGCCGAACATGCATCGATAAGGTGGGATCACCTACAAAATGAAATATAAAGGAATGGAAAGGGCAAGATGCAAAACTAGAATAAAATGGTAAAGAAGCTGAAAGAAAAATTTATTCTTGTAGATTATTCTTAGACACTCTTTCTAAGGTTCCAAAACCTAAGATATAAGGATCTCAACATTGAGGAGTATACCAATGAATTTTACAAGTTGTCAATCAGGGTGGAATAGGGAGAGTCTGAAGAACAGAAGGCTACATGATATATAAATGGGTTGAGTTACACCATACAAGATGAGCTGAGTATGCTCCAGATCCATACCCTAGATGATTTTTATCAACTCACATTAAAGGCATAAGAAAATAACAAGAGAAATAATTTTATAAGAGGTGTGAAGAGAGGGACATCATCATCTCTAATGATGAAGCAGGGGTAGATTTGAATCTATAAAATGTGAATCCTCTAATGCAGAAGGGCATGAAGATCTCTGGTCAAAACCGTGGTAACTACCAAAGATGCAGGGGGTTTTAGAGGGGAAGAGATTATAATGGAGGATGTGGCTGGAATAGCCCTTAAAGGAAATATACATGTTACAGATGTGGTGAAGAGGGTCATAGAGCCTTTGAGTGTCTGAATTATCCTTCACAAGATAGATGGCAAGGAGAAAAACCATGAGTAAATCTGGTTGAAGATGAAGAGGAAGAAGAAATGGAGGTTTCCTCAAACTTCTAGGAGAAACCCTCATGATAAGGAGGAAAATGATTGTCCCAAGGAAGGAGAAAGAACAGGATGCTGCTGGTGTTGATTCGTGGTTGCGAAAAATATATTTCGAACAAGATGCACTTTTGGAGGAAAGGTATGTAAAATTATTATTGATGGTGGTAGTTGTGAAAATATGGTTTCAAGTGTGATGGTTGATAAACTCAATCTAAAATGTGAGAAGCACCCATATCCCTATTTTATATCATGGTTCAAGAAAGGGAATGAGGTAACCATAGATAAAAGATGCCTTATAAGGTTTTCCATTGGGAATACCTACAAGGATGAGGTGTGGTGTGATGTTATCCCAATGGATGCATGACATATATTACTAGGGAGGCCTTGGCAATACGATAGAAAGGTTACACATGATGGAGGAAAAAATACATATACCTTTTGGAAAGATCAGGTAAAGGTGGTCTTATTACCCTTCAAGGAAGAAGAGAAGAGTTAGGGCTTATTGGCTACAAAAGAATTTGTTACAGAAATGGAAGAATTTTCCCGGTCTTATGAAATAATGTCAAAGAAGGTGGAAATAGAGGACTTTAATATACCTATTTCTACGGAAAATGTACTCAAAGAATACAAAGATGTCATACCATATGAGCTAACATATGGGTTAGCTACGAAGCGATATATTCAACACCATATTGATTTGATCCTAGGATCAGCCCTTCTAAACCAAGAAACCTATCGGATGAGTCTGACACAGAGTGAAGATTTGAACAAACAAGTGATAAATCTAATATAGAAAGGGCTAGTGAGAGAAAAAATGAGTCTATGTTCATTCCCTAAGCGTTATTGATTGCCAAAAAGGATGGAGACTGGAGAATGTGCATAAACAATAGGGCCATAAATAAGATAAAAATTAAGTATCGGTTCCCAATTCCAAGATTGGATGATATGATGGATGTGCTAGCAAGAGCCTGATATTTTAGAAAAGATTAACTTGTGGAGTGGATACTACTAGATCCGGATCTGTGAAGGGGATGAATTGAAAATGGATTTCAAAATAAAAGAAGGGTTGTACGAGTGGATGGTGATTCTATTTGGGCTATCTAATGCACCCAATACATTCATGTGGCTGATGAACGAAGTACTTCGTGAGTACAATGGTAAGTTTTTTGTTGTCTATTTTGATGATATTTTGATATTTAGTAAGACAGTGGAAGAAAACTTATTACATATGAAATTGGTGTTAGACTTGCTATGTAAAGAGAGTCTATATACAAACTTAAAGAAGTGTAGATTTCTTCATTTTTTGGGGTTTTTCATATCAGAGGATGGAGTGAGGATGGATGAGGAAAACGTAAAGGAAATTCGGAATGGCCTATTCTAAGGAATCTGATAGAGGTTTGTAGTTTTCCATGGATTGGAAATTTTTTACCTCTCAGGAAGTTCATCAGGAACCTTCAGCTAGCATTTCTATTTGACCCATCTAACTCAAATGTACAAAATGGAGGGAGTATTCATATTGGAAAAAGCTGAACAACAAATATTTTTGAACTGGGTTGAAGAAGAAAGTTTAAGAAGCATTTGTAATTTGGTATTTCCATGCATTTCACTAGCAAGGTATTTGAGGTTGACTGTAATGCCTCACATGTTGGGATTGGAGATGTACTGAGTTCACACTCATTATTTTCAATTGGTAAGCTATTTCTCTATTAATATTTACTCCATCTGAATGATTCCTTGCCTTCCCTCGACAGTTAAATCTGCGACACCACGTTGGGCTTGACTGAGTATCTTCATTCTCCTAAATGATTTCTTATCTCCCAATGGCCAGCTACCACAGAACTTGAACGTTCTCCTCAATTTTCCTTAAACACCGCTGAGCTCCCTGGAGTTTGTGACGAGCTATATGACTAAGTAGCTCAGTGTTCTATCCTTCTAGCCTAGTTCACTCATTAGTGGGCCCACCCCTTGAAACACTCTACAACCTGTTCTTGGTGAAGTTCACATGTTGAACAATCCCAACTCAACCCCTTATGCGCCACGATGCACCTTATATTACTACCACGTCCTTCGTGACGAGTCATTCCCACTCATGGGCTCTCCTCATGTTCACAACACTCTGCATCGACCCTCCAATGCATTACATCGCCTCGTGCTCGGCCCTCTGTGGTATGGCCTTCCCCTACGGCTTGATTCACGAGATCCATCTTGCATTGTGTACTGGGCTCAGCTTGTATCTCAATGCGGGTGCTTATGCAAACTCTACTCGCAAGCTTGTCTCAGTGAGCTATTTTAAACTCGATGCCCCCCATGAAGCTCCTTATGCAAATTTTATCTCGCGAGCTCTCATGTTTGGCGGAATTTCTCCTCATTTCTGTGCCACGACTGAGGTTGGCGAGAGGGATGCACTATGAGAAAATGATCTTAACTCATTTTTGCCTCTCATTTTCCAATTTTTTTCTCGCCAACGTCGTCGAGCTAAGGTGGACCTTGGATCACTGAGCCTAGTTCTATTTCTTAATAAATATGAGCCTTTCAAGACCAAGAAGATATGTCATTTCTACTTCTTATGATCTCGACCTCTTTCAAAATTACTAAACCACTGAGACTCACTCAGATCCTAGAAGCTATCCGTTAAAACTCAATGCGTCTGAACTGTAATAGATTCCCCTTCAAGCTACCCTACATCTTGTAGTCAACCTGTTAAAACAAATTTCTCTGGCTTAACGGAATAATGGACTTCATACCAGCTTCACCTAAGTAGCTCACCGAGCTTACTCGATGAGCTCTTCTCAACTTATGGAAACTCCTGAAGAGCCAGTAACCTTGTTGCATGAATTTTCAACCTCTATGAACACCTACTTCCATTTTGTGAAGAAAACCAATTCTCAAAACTAGAGGGTAGATGAAAATGAACTATAAAGCCAATGCCTAAATATAATTTATCTTTCTTATCACTTTAATAGTGAGGTGGACCCATCTAGGGCTAATTTTGAGATTCTTAGACTAGTTTGATACCTTCAAGATACGGACAAAGAAAGAACAATCCCAAAATATCCCAAAACCTTTCGCATGCAATAATTACAGATGAGACTCTCACAAGCTTAAATTACCCTGGGTGTTAAGTTTTAACATCTCATGTTTGTCCATCTTTTTGTGGTAAGAGGGCAAAAATATGCACAACAGCATACCAAACTGTATGTGTCAACAAATGCACACAAAGAAATTAATACTACACGGCGTGCACTTATTAATTGTATAGTAATTGATAAATCAATTAATAATTCACTTGATTATAAAAACAAGTATGTGATTTGAAGTTAAATAGAAAAATACTAATGAAAGAAATAGGGAGGATGCAAAAGTCTTGAGTCAGTCAATAACACTATGACTACTGGGCATTGTCTAGTAAACTCCCACATGGAAAGACAAGCATGCATATGATATTATAAAGAGAATTACTTATAAATTGTTGGAATGAGAACATAAAGGTGTCACCGAATAGAAGATAAACAATAAAACAGAAGAATAAGCTCCCGTAATTTTGAATCGTGTGCAAAAGAAATTCTTGGATATGACTCAATCACAATTGTTCTCTAAGTTTAAGAATTAAAATCCTCAAATTAACATTAGACTTAGATTCTCTGAAATGGTCAAACCCTTGTATATGAAAATCAATCACTCACCTATCACTTGTTACTGTAAGCATCATGTTTAGTTTTCAATGCACTGTGATGTTTTTTTTTTCAAATACGTTGTGTTTTTCTTACTAACATTATGTTATCATGAGTGTAGATTAAATTGTCCAACTAAAATCCGCAAGGGAATTTATTCCTATGATATATTGTGAAAAATCAACTGGACAATTTTTTTATAACAAATCATGTTTCGATGGAATGTGCAACATATGTGGTGGCTTATCAAAATTGAAAAGTTGTATCGATGAGGAGAGTACAGATTCAATAATTTAGTTTCAAAAAATATAAATCAGTGGCATATCAATTAAAAGATGGAAAAGAATCTAAGAGGTGTGAGCTTGTTACAAAATAGTTTCCTATATTAGTATATATGGTCAAATTTATAGAGGAAATTGTTTACGAGTATGCAAGGCTTACACATAGAGCTCGATGGTTGGATCAATATTTAAAGTTAAGAAAGGACACATTCCCACTTGGTACTATTGTTTCGGTAGTTAATTTCTTAGAGAATTACACATTGTGGCTACAAATGGAGGTTCACTCTCAATACTATAACTCAATGCATGTTGTTATTTTCATGCATATAGCATTCATGCACTCTCCAGAAAGCACTGAGAAAGATCAAAAAATATTAAGAGAGTATCATTTCGACATTAGTGATGATCAGACACATTCTACAGAATATGTGCAAGGGTGTTTCCAGGTGTTTTATGTAAACTTAAATGAGAGGAACATTTTTTTCAATCAACATTACATTTAGTCGGACAACTGCGCATCACAATTCAAGAATGCACGAATGTTTTATTGGCTAAGAAGGATGCACAAAGAAATAATTGTACAACATATCTAGATTTTTACTGAGGTAGGACATGGAAAAGGAGAGCATGATGGTACAAGAGCATGTGTGAAAAGAGCACTTGCAAGAGAAGAGTTAAAGTTCAAGGATGGTGTTAAATTTACAGATGAAAAAATCATTATTGATTGGTGTGTCAAGAACATGGGCCATGAATCTCAAGAGATATAAACAGTTCATAGATATTTTTTGTTGATAGAGGAAAAACATTTGGCAAGCTATGAAGATTGTATGAAAGTTACAGGATCAAGTGATATGCACTCATTCCCTAGTTCAAATGCAAGTGCGTGGACTGTTTATACTAGCTGCATGAAATGTTTTTGTATATCATAAATTTATTTTGTGTGGAATGAATTTAAGTCACAAAAGTGGGTGGATGAATGGACTTGTAGACCTCTAATTCCACTTAACACATATCAAGTTCCATGAGCATTATAACTTGCAGTGTCTTCAAATCATATGATAACATCACCTGACTTTGACCAAGTCTCTGATTTAGTGTAACAAGGTACATATGTATGTCATGTTTTAGATTTATAAATTATTAAATGATAAACTCTTAATGTATTTTAAATTTGACTTGAGTTTTACTTTGTGATGGAGGGAATGTTTTTGTAGTTATTGCCACAAAATTTAACGAAGAGGGAACAAACTACTTCTTGTCTTGTTGTGTAGAGGGGAAAAAAACTGACTTCCACAGTCATTGATGGTGAATCCTTTGAGTATCCCACTGGGTCAATAGTAGTCACTGGAAATGGGCTTCGATGATATCCTATTAAAAAATCAAATACTTGGTTGTGTGAAGACTATGAAGCACATTGAAAGATACTTCACTATTCACATTTGGTTCTTGCAACAAATATTCAATTGATCAAATATCGAGTTAGGTCATTAAACAAGAATCTATGGAAGGTTTATGAATCATATCATGAAGCAATTATTATTACTTTCAAGATTAGAGTTGATCTTTGTGGTTCGTTGGATTGAATTTGCAAAGGTATGTTCTTTATGAATTTAATTTGAATATTTACTTTAATGATTTTTCTTAAATTCTGTAGAATTTAAAATTCTATTTAATTGCTTAGTAATATATTTATGTAGGTTAGTAGTTCCGAAAAAGCTTCCACCTTCACGTGGTTAGCACTATTAGAAGATAATTTATTGTTCTTAAAGACAAGAAAAGCTAAGGGAAATTAAATATTAGAAATGAAAAATAAAAAGAAATTCTCATTTCACCACCTATATTATATGAACCACCTATATTATTCATGTTATTGGCAATGGACAACCTTACACTAACTCAGATTGGAATATTCGGTGCTTTTACAGATAATAGGATAGTGAGAGGACTAAATCAAGATGGAGAAAATCAAGATGATATTACGTATAGGGTACCAACACAGAGGTATAGGATCTGACGGGACCTTTCTAGGTGCCACGAAGTCTGAGAAAACACCCGATGAACTTATAACATTTCTTGGTCTCCGGGATCTCAAGGGACTACACCTAGACGAAGTAGCTCGGAAGAAATGTGAACATAGGTAACCAAAATGACACCTCCAATAGCATTTACCAGGACATCCCGACACATGTGCACAGTCAGTTCATTGCCACGAGCTTCTATTTACAAAATATACCATCGGACAACCTTATACTAACTCAAATTACATTATTTGATGCTTTTACAAACAATAGGATAGTGAGAGGACTAAATCAAGATGGAGAAAATTGAGACAGGATTTCGTAGAGGGTACCAAATTGGAAGTGTAGGATCTAATGAGACATTTTTAGGTGCCACGGAGTCTGAGATATCACTTGATGAACTTATAGCATATTTTTGTTTTAGGGATCTTAACGGACTACACCTAGATGAAGTAGCCTGGAAGCGTAGGGAACAAAAATGACTCCTCTAGTAGTGTTTATTTGGTCATCTTGACATGTGTGCGCAGTCAAATTTGTCCCATGAGCTTCTGTTTGTAAAATATAGCATTAAACAACCTTACACTAACTCAAAATGCACTATTCAATGCTTTTAGAAACAATAGGACAACGAGAGGACCAAATCAAGATGAAGAAACCGAGATGATGTTTGTACAGGGAACCAATGTGGAGGTTTAGGATCTTACGGGACCTTTCTAGGTGCCACGGATTCTGAGATATCACTTGGCAAACTTATAGCAGTTTTTGGTCTCAGGGCTCTTAAGGGACTACGCTTGGAAAAAGTAGCCTAAAAGCACTGAGAGTGTAGGGAACCAAAAATATGCCTCAAATAGTGTTTAACAGGCCATACTGATGTATGTGCATAATTGATTATGTCCCATGAGCTTCCGTTTGCAAAATATAACATCAGACAACTTTACGCTGACTCAAACTACACTATTCGACGCTTTTGCAAACAATAAGACAACAAGAGGACCAAATCAATATGGAGAAAATAAATATTTACTTTCGTAGAGGGTTCTAACAAGAGTTATAGGATATGATGGAACCTTTCTAAGTGCCACGGAGTCTGAGATATCACCCGATGAACTTATAACAGTTCTGGTCTCAGGGATCTTAAGGGACTATGCTCGGATAAAGTAGCTCATAAGCACCGGGAGTCTATGGAACCAAATTGACACCTCTAGTAGCATTTACCAGGCCATTTTGACACATGTGCATATTTTTTTGGTCCCATGAGCTTCTATTTGCAAAATATAGCATCACATAGCCTTACGTTGACTCAAACTACACTTTTCGGTGCTTTTGCAAACAATAGGACAACGAGAGGGCCAAATCAAGATGGAGAAAATGGAGATGGTCTTTCATATATGATACCAATGTGGAGGTGTAGGATCTAACGTGAACTTTCTATGTGCCACAGAGTCTAGGATATCACACGATGAACTTATAGCATTTTTTGGTCTCAATTCTCTTAAGGGACTACTCCCGAATGAAGTAGCCTGAAATCACCGGGAGCATAGGGAACCAAAATAATGTCTCCAATCTTTTTTATCAGGCCATCCCAACTTGTGTGCACAATCGGTTTGGTCTTACGAGATTCCGTTTGCAAAATATAGCATCGAACGACCTTACGCTGACATAAATTGCACTATTCGGTGCTTTTACAAACAATTGGACAGTGAGAGGACTAAATCGATATGGAGAAAACTGAGATGAAATTTCATATAGGTACCTACGTGGAGGTGTAGGATCTCACGGAACATTTTTAGGTGCCACGGAGTCCGAGTAATCACTCGGTGAATTATAGCAGTTTTTGGTCCCAGGGCTCTTAAGGGACTACGCCCGGACGAAGTAGCACGGAAGTACCGCGAGCATAGGAACCAAAATGAAACCTCCACTATCATTTACTAAGCCATCTTGAATTTTTTGGGTATTTGGTTTAGTCCCACGAGCTTCCGTTTGAAAAATATAGCATCGGATATCCTTACGCTGACTTAAACTACACTATTCAATGCTTTTACAAACAATAGGACAACAAGAGGAATGAATTAAGATGGAGAAAACCTAGACACTATTTTCTAGAAGATACCAATGTAAAGGTGTTGGATTTGACGAGACATCTCCAGGTTCCACGGATACCAAGATATCACCTGTCGAAGTTATAGCCTTTTTAGTCTCATGGTTCTTAAGGGATTACGCCCAGATGAAGTAGCTCAGAAGCACCGGGAGTGTAGGGAACCAAAAATACACCTCCACTAGTGTTTACCAAGCTATCCTGATGCATGTTCATAGATGGTTTAGTCCCATAAGTTTTTGTTTGCAAAATAATGCATTGAACAACCTTACACTAACTCAAACTGCACTATTTGGCACAGTTGTAAAAAATAACTCAATGCAAGAACTGAATCAAGATGGAAAAAACTGAGATATAATTTCTTATATGGTAGTGAATTAGAGGTGCAGGATTAGATGAAACCTCTCCAGGTTCCACGGAGACCTAGATATAATGCGTCGAAGTTATAGCCTTTTTTGGTCTCAGGGCTCTTAAGGGACTATGCCCGGACGAAGTAGCCCGGAAGCACAGAGAGCATAGGGAACCAAAACAACACCTCCAATAGTTTTAACCAATCTATCCCAATGCATTTTCATATTCATTTTAGTACCATGAGCTTTCGTTTCCAAAATAATGCATTGGACAACCTTACACTGACTCGAACTGCATTATTTGGCACGGTCACAAAAAATAGAACAACGAGAGAACCAAATCAAGATGAAAACAACTGAGATAAAATTTTCTAGAGGGCACTGATGTGGAGGTGTAGAATTAGATGATACCTCTCCAGGTTCCACAGAGGCTGAGATATCACCCGTCAAAGTTATAGCCTTTTTTGGGCTCAGGGCTCTTAAGGGACTACACCCGAAAGAAGTAGCCCGGAAGCACTGGGAGCGTAGGGAAAAACAATGATGCCTCAAGTAGAATTTATCAGGCCATCCCAACATGTGTACACATTTGGTTTGGTCCCATGAGATTTCGTTTGCAAAATAATGCATTGGACAACCTTACATTAACTCAAAATGCACTATTTATCACGGTTGCAAACAATAACACAACAAGAGAACCAAATCAAGATGGAAAAACCGAGACATGTTTTTATAGAGGGTACCAATTTGGAGGTGTAGGAACATCTAATGTTGTTAATCGAAATGCGTCAATTGTTGAAAATATACATAAAGCATACCAAACTCTAGGTGTCAATAGACGCAGAAAATATAGTAATGTTACACGACATGTAATTACTAATTGTATAGTAAGTGATAAAACAATTAATATATGCTTAATTAGAAAAACAAGCAGAGCTTTGAAGCTAAACAAAAAAACACTAGCGAAAACAATAGGGAGACGTAAAATTCTTGAGTTAGTCAATAACACCAACTATTGGGCATTCTCTAGCAGACTCCCATGGAAAGATGATAATACGTATGCTATTCTAAAATAACTACTTGTCAAATATTGGCATGAGAACACAAGGTTGTCACGGAATAGAATCAATACAGTAAAAAGAAGAATAGGTTCTCATAATGGTGAATCATGTGTAAAATATTTCTTGGATATGACTCAAACACAATTTTTCTCTACGTTTAAGAATAAAAATCCAAAAATTAACATTAGCAAAAGATTCTTTGAAATGAACAGACCATTTAATGTGAAAATCAATCGCTCACGTACCACTTATTTTTGTAGGTATCATATTGAATGTTCAATGCATTATGATTTTTGTTTTCAAATACGTTGTGTTTTGCATACCAACATCATGTTGCAAGAGTGTGAATTAAATTTCCCACCAAAATATGCAAGGGAATTTATTCCACGATATATCGTAAAAAATCAACTGACAATTTTTTATAACAAATCATGTTTGGATGGAACATGCAACGTATGTGGTGGCTGGTCAAAATTGAAAAGTTGTATCCATGAGGAGAGTACAAATTCAATAGGAAAAGAATTAGTTGTTTTAGCAAATATAAATTGGTGGCATATCAATTAAAATATGGAAAAGAATCTAAGAGGTGTGAGTTTGTTACAAAACAATTACATGTATCAAAATGTATGGTCAAATTCAAAGAGGAAATTGTTTATGACTATGCGAGGCACACACATAGAGCTCGATGATTAGATGAACAATTCAAGTTAAACAAGGACACATTCTCACTTGGTACTATTGTTCTAGTAGTTGAATTTGTAGATAATTACACATTGCAGCCACAAATGAAGGTTCAGTCTCAATACTATCAAGTTGTTATTTTTGTGCATATAACATTCATGCACTCTCCAGAAATCACTGAGCAATATCGAAAAATAGTAAGAGAGTATCATTTCTATATCAGTGATGATCGGACACATTCTACAGAAGTATGTGCAAGGGTGTTTCCAGGTGTTTTATGCAAACTTGAATGAGAGGAACATTATTTTCAATCAATATTATATTTGGTCAGACAACTGCACATCACAATTCAAGAATGCACGGATGTTTTATTAGCTAAGCATGATGCACAAAGAAATAAGTGTACAACATATATGGAGTTTTACTAAGGCGGGACATGGAACAAGAGAGCATGATGGTGCAAGAGCATGTGTGAAAAGAGCACTTGCAAGAGAAGAGTTAAAGTTCAAGGATGGTGCTAAATTTACAGATGCAAAAAGCATTGTTGATTGGTGTGTCAAGAACACTGGCCATGAATCTCAAGAGAGATCAACGGTTCGTAGATATTTCTAGTTGATATAGGAATAACATTTGGCAAGCTATGAAGATTGTATGATAGTTACATGATCAAGTAATATGCACTCATTCCATAGTTCAAATGCAAATGCTTGGATTATTTATACTAGGTGCATGACATGTTTTTGTATATCATGCATTGATTTTGCATGGAATGAATGTGAGTCACAACAGTGGGTGGACGAATGGACTTGTAGACCTCTAATTCCACTCGACACATATCAAGTTCCATGAGCATTACAACTTGCAGTGTCTTCAAATCATATGACAACATCATCTGACGTTGACCAAGTTTTTGATTTAGTGCAACAAGGTACATATGTATGTCATGTTTTAGATTTATAAATTATTAAATCATCAACTCTTAATGTATTTTAAATTTGACTTGAGTTTTACTTTGTGATG
Source organism: Taxus chinensis (assembly GCA_019776745.2). Classification (NCBI taxonomy): domain Eukaryota; kingdom Viridiplantae; phylum Streptophyta; class Pinopsida; order Cupressales; family Taxaceae; genus Taxus; species Taxus chinensis. The sequence continues at coordinate 668,293,112 of CM034146.1, forward strand.
TAGGGAATGTTTTTGTAGTCATTGCGGCAGAATTTAATGAAGAGGGAACATACTACTTCTTGTCTCATTGTGTAGAGGGGAAAAAATTGACTTCCAGAGTCATTGATGGTGAAGGCCTTGAGTATCCCACTGGCGCGGTAGTCACTGGAACTTGGCTTCGATGATATCCTATCAAAACATCAAATACTTGGTTGTTTGAAGACTATGAAGTACATCGAAAGATACTTCACTATTCACATTTGGTTCTTGCAACAAATATTCAATTGATCAAATATTGAGGTAGGCCATTAAATAAGAATTTGTGGAAGGTTCGTGGATCAGATCGTGAAGCAATTTTTGCCACTGTCAAAAGTAGAGTTGATCTTTGTGGTTCATTGGATTGAATTTGCAAAGGTATGTTCTTTATGAATTTAATTTGAATATTTACTTTAATGATTTTGTTTAAATTTTGCAGGATTTAAAATTCTATTTAATTGTTTATTAACAAGTTTATGTAGGTTAGTGGTGCCAAAAAATATTCCACCTTCACGTGGTTGACATTGTTAGGAGAGAATTTATTATTCTTGAAGCCAAGAGAAGCTGAGGGAAATTAAATATTAGAAAGGAACAATAAACAAAAATTCTCATTTCACCACCTATATTGTAAAAATATCTTATTGAAATTCTCATTTCACCACCTATATTGTATAGTAAAATTATCATTTCACCACTTATAGTGTATGAACCACCTATATTATTGACGTGGTTGGCAATGGACAACCTTACATTGACTAGGACTGGACTATTCAGTGTTTTTACAAACAATAGGATAATGAGAGGACTAAATCGAGATGGATAAATTCGAGATGGGATTTCATAGAGGGTACCAATGCAGAGGTGTAGGATATGACGGGACATTTCTAAGTGCCACAGAGTCCAAGAAATCACCTGGCGAACTTATAACATTTTTTGGTCTCAAGGCTCTTAAGGGACTATGTGTGGACGAAGTAGCCCGAAAGCACAGGGAGCATAGGGAACCAAAATGATGCCTCTAATAGATTTTACTAGGCCATCCCGATGCATGTGCGCATTCGGTTCAGTCCCACGAGCTTCTGTTTGTAAAATAAAGCATCAGACAACCTTACGCTAACTGAAACTGCACTATTCGATGGTTTTGTAAAAAATAGGACTATGAGAGGAACGAATCGAGATGGATAAAACCGAGACAAATTTTGTAGAGGGTTCCAACTTGGAGGTGTAGGATCTAACAAGACTTTTCTAGGTGCCATAGAGTTTGAGAAATCATCTAGCGAACTTATAGCATTTTTTGGGCTCATCGCTCTTAAAGGACTATGCCCAGATGAAGTAGCCCAGAAGCACCAAGCGCAGGGAACCAAAACTACACCTCCAGTAGTGATTACTAGGCCATCTCAACACATGTGGGTAGTCAGTTCCGTCCCACGAACTTATGTTTACAAAATAAAGCATCTAACCGCCTTACGCTGACTCAAACTACACTATTTGGCACTTTTGCAAACAATAAGACAACGAGAGGACCAAATTGAGATGGAGAAAACCAAGATGGAAATTTCATAGAGGGTATCAATGTGGAGGTGTAGGATCTGATGAGACCTCTCTATGTGCCACGGAGACCGAGATATCACCCGACAAAGTTATAACTTTTTTTGGTCTAAGGGCTCTTAAGGGACTATACCCGGATGAAGTAGCTCAGAAGCGCTAAGAAGCATAGGGAACCAAAAAAATGCCTCTAATAGTATTTACTAGGCCATCTAGATGTGTGTGCATAGGTGGTTTAGTCCCATGAGCTTCCGTTTGCAAAATATAGTATTAGACAACCTTACGCTGACTCAAACAACACTATTTGGCATGATTGCAAACAATAACACAATGAGAGAACCACATCGAGATGGATTAAACAAAGAGATAATTTTGTATACGGTAATGACACAAAGGTGTAGGATCTAATGAGACCTCTCCAAGTGCCACAGAGACAAAGATATCACCTAGCAAAGTTATAACCTTTTTTGGTCTCAGGGCTCTTAACTATTCCCACTTTTACAAACAATAGACGAAGTAGCCCGAAAAAAATGGGAGTATAGGGAACCGAAACAACATCTCTATTAGCATTTAACGATGCCATCCTGACAAATGTGCACATTTGGTTCGGTCCCATGATCTTTTGTTTATTTGTAAAATATAACATCAGAAAACCTAATGTTGACTCAAACTGCACTATTCGACGCTTTTGCAAACAATAGGACAACTAAAGGACCGAATCGATATGGATAAAACCAAGATGGGATTTCATATAGGGTACCAATCTAGAGGTGTAGGATCTAACGGGACCTCTTTAGGTGTCACAGAGACGTAGATATCACCCGGTGAAGTTATAGCCTTTTTTGGTCTCAAGCTCTTAAGGGACTACACCCGGACGAAGTAGCCCAATGGCAACGACATCATCTGACACTGAAAACAAAGCATCCAAAAGCATTTACCTAGCCACCCTAATGTGTTTGCGTAGTCGTTTCGGTGCCACAAGCTTCCATTTGTAAAATAATGCATTGGATAACCTTCTGTTAACTTAAATTACACTATTTGGCACAATTATAAATAATAGCACAATGAGAGAACCAAATCGAGATGGAAAAAACCGAGATAGGATTTTGTAGAGGGTACCAATGCAGAGGTTTAGGATCTAACGAGACCTCTCCAAGTGTCATGAAGCCAAGATATCACCTGTCGAAGTTATAGCCTTTTTTGGTCTTGGGGCTCCTATGGGACTATGCCCTGACGAAGTAGCCCAAAGGAAACGACATCGTCCAACACCAAAACGAAGCATCCATAAATGTTTACCTAGCCACCCAAACATGTTGGCATATTCAGTTTAGTGCCATAAGCTTCTGTTTGCAAAATAATGCATTGGCCAACCCTACACTGACTCAAACTATAGTATTTCATGTGGTTGCAAACAATAACACAACGAGAGAACCGAATCGAGATGGAAAAAACCGAGATAGGATTTTGTAGAGGGTATCACTATGGAAGTGTAGGATCTAACGTGACCTCTCTAGGTTCCACGAAGACCCGAGATATCACCCATCGAAGTTATAACCTCTTTGGTCTCAAGGCTCTTAAGGGACTACGCCCAAACGAAGTAGCTCGAAGGAAACAGAACCGTTCCGACACCAAAAAAAAAGACTCCGCAAGTGTTTACCCAGTCACCCTGATGTGTTAGCGCATTCAGTTTAGTGCCACACGCTTCCGTTTGTAAAATAATGCATCAGACAACCTTATGCTGAGTCAAACTACACTATTTGGCATGGTTACAAACAATAGCACAACGAGAGAATCAAATCAAGATGGGAAAAACCGATATAGAATTTTGTAGAGGGTATCAACGTGGAGGTGTAAAATCTAACGAGACCTCTCTAGATGCCATGGAGACCGATATATCACTTGTTGAAGTTATAAATTTTTTGGTCTCAGGGCTATTAAGGGATTATGCCCAGACGAAGTAACCCGAAGGTAACGACACCATTTGACACCGAAACAAAGCCTCTAGAAGTGTTTACATGGCCACCCTAATGTGTTAGTGTAGTCAATTCGGTGCCACGAGTTTCCCTTTGCAAAATAATGTATTGGATAGCCTTACACTGACTCAAACTACAGTATTTTGCACGGTTGCAAACAATAGCAAAACAAGAGAACTAAATCAAGATGGAAAAAACTGAGATAGTATTTTGTAGAGGGTCAGATGCAGAGGTACAGGATCTAACGAGACCTCTCTAGGTGCCACGGAGGCCAAGATATCACCCATCTAAGATATAGCCTTTTTTGGTCTTAGAGCTCTTAAGGGACTACGCCCAGACGAAGTAGCCCAGAAGGCAATGACACCGTCTGACATCAAAATGAAGCCTCCATAAGATTTTACCTAGCCACCCCAACGTGTTGGTGTAGTCGATTCGGTGCCACAAGCTTCCGTTTGTAAAATAATGCATTGGACAACCTTACGTTGACTTAAACTTTAATATTTGACATGGTTGCAAACAATAACACAACGAGAAAACCAAATCAAGATGGAGTAAACCATGATAGGATTTCCTAGAGGGTCCCAATCTGGAGGTGTAGGATTAGACGAGACCTCTCTGAGGTATCATGGAGGTATATTTTGGTGGTAATGGCCCGCTTGTTTTGCTCCCTCAACTTTGTCCTTTCTCTCTCCATCGCACTCAGCTTCACCATTCTTCCTCTACGTCAACGCAAACTGCTCTCAATATAAATATAAGATATGTCTTTACAATAAAAATATGAAACAAGATCTGTTAATAAAAGTGAAAAGGACAATGACCGTGCAACATTGCCTACAAAGGATTTCATACTGCTATTATGGTTGGATGAGAGTCGACTCTCGAGGATTATATTCATATTCGGTGTATCGTCATTGAAGAAGGCAACTCCCTCGTCAAATCGGTTATTCAGTATGACGTGGAAGATGAGAAAAATAAATGAAAGTTGGAGAATTAGATTTCATGGGTAATTAGTACTAAGTATCAACAAGACTAATATGGCTTCCAACTTCCTATCAACATAATCATTGTACCTTGAAAATTAAAACTTTGGCATTGCTACTTAGTAACAAGAACTCGTAACTTCCGTACTGCTCGACTAGGACGACATGACAATATTAGGACCATATTTTCTAGTCTCGTGCCTAGATCTATCATTGATTCAACAACGGGGGAATGGATAAGAACACACAAGGGTTATCAATCACCTAGAAAATATTTCTTTTTTAATTATGAATGGGAGTCAGCTGGCCTACGACTTAGTGACCTTCCATTCATTGATAATTCCTTCTACGATAAACCCATGGATGATTTTAAAAGTGCCTTAAAAAATATAGGGGTAGTCATAAAGCCTAGTGAAGGGTGTGATGTGATTTCCAAACAACATGAATTTACAGTTATATCTATTGTTATAAATGGAATCCAAGTAACGGTGTTTACATATATCCAAGGATCGAGGAATACTGGGGTATGTGGTAGGATTGGACATTCAGGAATCATCGAGTGTCTAAATCAAAATGCCATTGTATCTAAAGAAACATCCTCAAACATTGGAGTAATGCATCTTGGAAAATAAAATTGAACCTCAGAAATCCTCTCAAATTATCCAGTTTAGGTTGTGTTCCTGGTCCTGTTTCTATTTCTTGTTATGGTTCTGTTCGCAGTCATCGAATATGGAAGTTTGAAGAAAGGAATCCACACTTGAAGAATTATTCCCATTTAGATTGTTAACAATTCTAATGGCAGTTGCAATGCCTATGGAATTCAGTTGGTGGAAGGTGGGGTTGTGCCCTTGTTGGTATTTTCTCACGACGTCATAGGTAGCCTTTCTGCTATTATCAGAGAGAACTCCCCATACTTGTGTGATAAGTTTAAAAGCTCCCATGGCTCCTGGGAACTTGTTTTTATCAGGATGCAATTGCAAGGCTAGTTTTAGTAGGATTTGACAGAAAATTTTTTTTGACTAGAATTACTTACGAAATGCATTCATTCACTTCGAGTTTATCTTTATAAATGCAAGTCGGCTTTCCAAGTTCTCCATATTTACCAAATTTGCGGCGAATTAACATTCTGGACCTCTGAAAGTGTGAAGAAAATGACGAGTTCATTTCCCCCAACCTTTCTTGAAACGAATTTAAATGAAATGAAAATTTAAATTTGGAGGTGGCACATGGTAGACATTGATTGTCCTACTATCAATTTACTTATTGATGATTAATTGTTATTAGTTGGATTTATTTGCCATTATTATGATAAGTACGTTTTTGAGATTGCTAAATCACCATTAGGTTTATTCATGAGAATACAATTATTATTGTGGAACGGGGGAGGCAACTTCTTAAATCCTCCTATAATTATGAATATCTCTCCTACAGAACCTCATACAAGTGGATATATGTTACACAGTACAGTGGGACAAGGCTAGTTAGTGCTTCAAGAGCGAAAAGTGAAAAGGTGATCTCTAAGGAGTTGTAGAAGGAGTTGAAGTCTAAGATTTTGGGAGCACCTTAGTGATAGAAAAAGTGAACTAATGAAGCTTGTAAGACTTTCTGGGTATACTTATATCCTCCGGTCCATGCTTGTTGCATTGTCTTAATGGGCATAGTTGACAGTTTTGGTAAGATGTTCACAACAATGGTGTTTGGAGCCTTATTAATCAAGTTAGTGATGGTCTCAATGATTTTCTGAGGTATTTTAATAGGGGAGAAGACTAAGAATCATTGAAGAATGCAACAGGTGCATCATTAGATATTAAGTAGTACAAAGATACCATGAGCAAGAATAAACACAAGTAAGGTAAATACACATATACACATTGATAAATTGAACGAATAATTACTCAGATTAGATAACTCTTCATATACATACATTATATAAATATTGATTTCCAAAGTTTCGTGCATATTATACATTGAAAACACTAGTATAAAACACCAATAAAAAAATCCATAATGTCTTATATTGTCAAGTGCACATCATATTAGTTTCATGCAAAAATAATCTCAGAAATGTAAGGTCTCATACAAAAATATCGAGTTCCAAATTGTATTGACGTGCACAATAAATATAAAAATGCACGAATAGGTCATATAATATCAAGTGAATGTCATATAGGTATACATACAATGTCAAACGTGCATACAATGACATGCACATAAGCATACAAAAAATGTCGTTATATATATATATATATATATCATCAAAATATATCCCTCTCTTGGCCTTGCTCGAAGAAGGCCCTCCCTTAGACGTAGATGGAGATATCTGAGATGACTTTGGATCCTCCAAGCAGTCCATACTACAAGTCCTCTTCCGCTCGAAACTCACATGTAGTCAAACCTGTAAATTCAAACAATTTTCTTGTCAAAACTTAATATATAAGTTTTTAAACAAGACCATGCTAATTAAAATTTTTACATTTACACGCACTTACCGCAATCTCTCGGTCCCACTGAATCTGCATCTCATCCTCATATGAGTCATCGGGAGCTCCTAGAGTACAAACGGGGGTATTAAAATGATGAGATCAAGGAGTCTGTGCCCTCGAAGTAAAAATGGAAGGGTTTGAACCCTACATACCCATAATATCACAAAATCAAACATCAAAATTAGCCAAAATAGAACTATGTTAACAAAAAATTTTTTGAATGCAGATCAAAAAAATTACGCCAACTAAGTACATGTATGTGTAATGACAATATTTTAACTAATTTTATCAATATACAACTATTTTTTTATCGCGCCATGCATGTGAATCATATGAATAGGGTTGCTACTTGTCGTAGGTAACTCTTACGCATACACAATGAAGGACATCATTAACATAATTTAATAATGAGCTATAATGAAGGACATTATTTTAAACGTAATTTAACATAATATGAATTACATGAGCTATTTAACGAAAATACATGTAGTTTGAATACCTTGGTGAGTTGTTGCGTAAATGAAATTGCAACGACAACACCTTTCTCTACTCCTCGCAGAGATGGTGGTGTGTCTAGTGAGGTCATCAACTTTATCAAACATATATCACATCAAGTGAGTTGAACACACACACACACACACACACACACACATATATTTTTCATACGTGAAAAATTTACACAATTAACATTCTAAATTACCTCTGTGAATGTCTGCATAGGCATGGTGCTCACAGCTTGTGGTCAGGATGATGATGTCCCTCCCGCGTGCTGTAATATCAATGCATACATGTACTAATACAATTATTTCAAAAATTTCAACATCTATAACTAAATCAAGTACTCATATATTTTTAAAACATACATAATAAAAATAACAAATACCTGCAAAGGTTTCACCGATGTCTGGAATCCTAATGTATCGCTCAAAAAGGTGTCTGAGATAGCGACATTATCATGTGTACCACCAACAACAACTCCACCAACACTAGTATGCATGAAAGTATCATCCTCCTCAGGCCCTAAGCATATGCTACCACATGACGAGAAAAGATGTGGCCTCATGCTAGTACTACCTGAAGGAATACTCTGTGTACCTCCATGAACATCTGGATCAAAAATGTCCCTCGTATGTCAGACAAGGGTATTCAGATAGCCCCTAAAGTTCGTGGAGTGTATCAATCTTTATTGTCTCCTTCACCGCTGGAGGGACAGTCTCAGTGTGAGGGGGATTTTGTGTGGGGACTCTACCCTGTTGAATAGGTGCATGTTGTGCACCTGGTCAATTTTGTGCAGAGTCCTTTTCCTTGGCCCTGGAAATCCCAAATATCAAAATAGTTCGGGATCTCATCGAGGATAAAATTGTAATAGATTTTCCTAAAAAATTATAGTGAAAACTCGTTGTTATTGCAAGGTGGAAAATCAAACACCATCCACCATCGATCCAAAAAAAATATCTTTAATCAAATCATTATTGCACCTAGTGGATTGGAAACTGTTGGCATGACAACAAAACAGGTAAATTAATGTGGGGGTTCATGAATAAGGCACATATGAGGTATTTTGTAATTTATTATTCCTTTACACCTGCATATGACAACTTCTTAGCGTAATATTCCCTACAACGCTCTTTATATGATATCCAATGATATATTTGACTTGTTGTCGCATCAACTTGAAACATTAATGCCTCCAATTTGTTCGCAAGAGAGACATGGTGGGGGTTTATAGAATGGGAATCCATCAAGTTTTTTATTAATTCCTCAATTTCAATCTTGTTTTCCACTATATGGTCTACTAAATCCTCTTGACTACTCGGGGGTTGTTTAACAACTAAAGGAGGGCTAGCAGGGTTCACAGGAATTGCAAGGTTTGGTTGTGGTTGAGGTGGAACTGTAATAATAAAACAATGTATTCAATTCAAAATTCTAATATAAATTACCAAATTTCAATGCAATTTAGAGAAAATAATTTTTCCTACCTCTTCTCCATGGCACCATTGTTGATTATGATCTTCATGGTGATTCTCTGATGATCATGGGAGCTAGATGCATCTGAATATAAAACACGAGTGTAGGGTTTTGTTGTGAAACTCGTGTTTGGGGAAAAAGAAAATGAGTAGGGTTTGGCCCTTTTTTATTTATAAATCTAGGTGTTATAATGCGTACGCGTCATAGGTTTATGAATTACCGAACCGAAATAAAATGTAACATGATCACGTTATTGCAAAACATGATCATGCATTTTTCTCAATTTTTGTTTTCTTGTCTGCTTTTTAGCCCCCCAGATTGGTGCACTTACCCAAAATAGTCTTGATTCCATGTGTTTGAAGTTGATGGGGCCTCTGAAAAGTTTAAGGAAATCCTAAGGGCATTAAGGACTCATAAAATTAGGGCATAAGGACAGAGGATTGAGTGGTTAGTAGGTTAAGGAAATAATGTACAATCATGCTTATTTCTTGTGACTATCAAAATAAACCTTGAGAAATAGTTGTCTTAGGAAATAAAATCATAAGGAAGTTGTCATCTATCATTGAGGGGAGTGGTGTTAGAACAATTTTGAATCCATGAGGAACAGGGGGAAATACTTATACAAATTTAATTAGGAATACCTATTGATTGTCCTGCACAATTCCATAAAGAAGCCTAGAGAGAGTAAGGGTTTGTATGAAAATCCTTAAGTGAAAGAGGAAGAGTTGAGTGATTTGCATTAGTGATTAGGAGTTGGGTAAGCATAGTGAGATGAGTGAAAAAAATATTAATTAAAATTCAAAGTGAAGGTTAAAAAAAGGTTAAGAAGACTGTTTAGAGTTCAAGAAAACAAGGAGTCTTAAAAATCCAAAAGTTAAAAATTTAGTAAGATGACGGATAAATGATTAATGAAGCATTAATGTGTGCTTGAGTAAGGTGTATGGGTGTGTTGAAAGGTGGATGTAAGGATGAAATAGGTGGTAATCCATTAAAACCTTAATTTTTTTTTGAAAGCCTAACTAAACATACTTGAAACAAGGAAAAAGGAGAAAGTTGAATTGGGGAAGTTGTATTTTGAGTTGAAGTTATATAAAGAAGATTGTAGGGGTACTCTGTATCATCAAGCCAGCTTGTCATCAATTCAAAATTTAACCTGGCTCAAAGGAAATTCTTACTAAGATCATTCATTGTGTAGGGAATAGTGTCTAAGGTGATTGATCAACTCATTTAGTTTTGATGGGAGACTACTTCCTCCGAAGGCCTAAAAAGGCCATTTTTGGGTATTTTGTAGCTAATTAGAACACCCTTCAGAAAGTTTTAAGAGAAAATATAAATCATCTGAGGGTGATTTTAGAGAGAATTGAAGATGTCTAAGTAAATTTAGGAAAGTTTAGGAAATAAAATCTCATTTGGAAGCAATCTGTTTAAGACTGGGTTTTCAGGTGCAAAGAATGAAAGCTAAAATGGTGAAAGTTGATTTCTTTGGATGATTCCATAATTTATAGAAAGATTTATGATGAAACAAAATAGGCATTAGAAGGATATTATAATACTCTACAAGGTGGAATAATTAACATTGATTCAAGGCTTAAATGTTTCTTTTAGGTACTCGTAAAACTCTTCAGTTGCCCCTCCCAATTCAAAATGAAATATGACCTAAATTTTGAGTTACATATAGAATTAGTTTTTTAGAATAGTTTCAATAATCATAAAATGTGATTTTTAGTGTTTCAGTGAAGTATGGAGGTCAATAACATGTAACTCATCCTCAAATTTCATTCAAGTATTCATCCCCTATTTGGAGGAGGAAACCATATTCCATGAGAAGCAACTTGAGGAAAAATGTGTCCATGTATCATAAGCATGCTTACACCCACGTTTCATCTTGGTCAATAAATTGAATTGTGAAGGATTCATCATGTTAAAAGGTGAAATGTGAAGCTCAAGGAGTGACTTAATGATAATCATATCCCGACTCTATCATTGTACCCAAATCTCTCCAAAGAACAAGCTAAAATGAGATAGTCATGCCACCGAGGTATCCAATACCATCATGTGTGAAGTATTAAGGCACCTTCTATCTCCATGAGATACATATGAGAAAAGAAACATATGAGAATCGTGAATTTGATTCCATGAAAGGATGATTTTAGAAGCCAGGAAAGGTGAGGGGATGATCTTTATATGGAGCACCTTGTTTCTAAGAATGAGCAATCACCTGATTTCACTTGATGCAATTCACTTAGTATTATTCATAAAAACTCATTCAACACCTATTAGTGTGATCACACCTTAAGGAGGAGGCACATTACAATCACCCTCATTTTTTTCCATAGGACAATAATCTCATTCAAGGAGCAATCCTCTATCTCCAAAGTGAGGATCTCATTTTAGTAAGAAGTAGACAAGCATCATAAAGTTGATTCTTGGTCACTAAAGTGAATTATGGATGAAATTTCAAAATTATCACCAATTAAAGTAGTGGTAGGGCCAAAAATCCAATCCAAAAGGTCAAAAAACCTACAAAATGAATAAATGTTTTCCCAAAACAAAGACAAAGTACAATATATATGCCCTTAAAGTTTTAGGTCCTTATTAAAATCCTGAAAAATGAGTAATTATTGTTGATAAGGTGGAATATTACTTTAAAGTGAAGACACATAAAGGATGTGCATGCAAGATAAAGGAAAATTTGAATGCACGAAGGAATAGCAAAACAAACACATGCACCATAACACTTTGAATTTGGAACTTAGTCATTTTGTAGGTCCAGGCTATTTCTAGAGTTAGCATACTGGGCACACAAATACATGAAGACTCACAGTCCACACAATGGTATTTTGGGAACAAACATCTTCTAAGTTCCATGTAGATTTTAGGCTAATAATAGGATTTCTACTCAGAGTTAACTATAGGAAGTCTATTGTTAGAGCACTTGCATGTTTTGCATCCTTTTTGTAAAGGTGCATGGCTATTATTAGCATGTGGCCTATTTTGATATAGTGCATGGGAGGTGAAGGGAAAGTCCCCACCCCTATATATATGTATTGATTTTCACGGTTAAGTAAGTGTCAATTTGTAGAGTTATGTTGTTGGTTTTGTCATGCGCATGACTCATGGAGATACCTCGGTCCTCTATAATATATGAAGCTTCTTTGTTTTATAGTATCTACTAAAATGGATCATATTGGCTGGATAATGGTGTTGAACATGACTAAAACTATTTCTTGTATGGTAAATCTTGTTATAGTCATTGTTTAATTCATCTTAAATAAATTCTAATATCTAGATCTAGTTTATGCATTGTGGATTGTTTACTGTTGGTTATGAATCTGAATATACATATGCACTATCATTCTAACATTCTATACAAGTAACTCTAAAGAGAGACCTAGTGCCTTTACGCACTTCAGGTGAGTGCTCAGCTCAAGTTGAGTAATGTGCCAGGGTGTCTGGGTCATTTACAATGAATTCTAGGTTGCATCATTGGTTCCGTTGTCAGGACCTCTTTCTCAGTTTTTTTTTAGGATGTTGTGTGATGAAGACATACCAGTTGACCTTAGAAATTTTTGAGGAGTGGATAGTAGATATGGAAGAAGAATAAGCTCAGAGATTCAACACTGGATCTGATTTTGACACACGTACGCGTGGGTTGAGAAAAATCTGTATGACAACTTATATGAGAGCTTCTTTGTTATATTTCCCATAGAACTATACGAATGGTTGGTTGCCTATGTGTCTAAAAGGAATTGGAGGTTTCGTAAACTTGTCTAAATGCAAGAATAATTTCAGGCTCTCTATGATGCTGATCTAAATTTTATGCATGCATTATGGATACTTGGTTCCGTGGTGTTCTAAATAGCTATACTTTGGAGTACTCAATTTCCACTTACTCTTGTCCAGAGGAAGATGAGTTTCAATTTTTATGTTATCCTAGGTGATCATATCTACATGGAATTCCATTAGCGATCAAGATCTTGATGGTAACCTTGAATTTGGAAGAGAAGTCAATGGCTAGCTAAACCCCGCCACATGCGGGGGAAGGAGCAGGTGTGGTGAAAGATGGCAGACCTAGCGGCAGAAAGGAAAATAAAATAAAGGTGGATTAAGTTCAATGAGGTGTGTAAGAGGGATTTAGAGAAGCAGTGTGAGGTTGTAGGATGGATGGTGTTGTGGAGAGAGATGGCTTGTGAAGGATTTGGAGATCACGTAGAGGACAAGGAGCCAGAGCATCTGGAACTCCCCCCATTTTGGAATACATGATAGGGAACCCTCATCGGCCTCTTTTGAGAGCGTGCCAACAAAGACAACATGGGCCTTGGGTTTGCGCATCTGAATCTACCTGGAAACCTTGCCCTTGCGCTTGGTTTTCCAATTTCTAGTACAACTAGTAGTTAGAAAGCTAGTTTGGGCACTAGAGGAGCAAGAGGTAAAATTGACCTATCAACAAGCTCAAGAGTAAATCAAATGGAAAGTATCTTTATTCCCAAGAAGACATCTTCCTTGTTATTTGGAGGTCCGGTTGGAGGTCTTTTCAAGCATGTCGTTGGTGTAGAACACAGGCGTGAAAAACTTTGGACTCACATTTGGGGGTAGTGCAACTTCGTAAACTTGTGGGAGTTCAATTTAGCACCACTATTGGGACACAAGGCATTACATCCTCTGGTTCAGTTCCTGTTACAGGTGGAGGATCAAAAGGAATACGGTGGCTTGATATCTAGTGGATCTAAAGGTAGAGGTAACATAGGAGGTTATGGATCTGGTGGGCATGGTCCTCACAAGTCCCAAAATATTTACATGGAGATGTCACTTTATCTCCCAAAGTATAGGGGAATAGAATATGTTGTATGAGCATGTCCATATGTGTGATATAGTGTGGCACGCGAAAGGTATTACAGCTTCAGAGTGCAAGGCCAGTCAGTTTACAACTACGTTGTAGGGACACGAACATAGCTAGTACATGAAGTTTGACCCTAATCAGAACTTATGTGGATTATACGATGTTACGAGATGCTTTCATTAAAGAATTTTATATCCCTGAGTACGAGTAGAAAAGTATAAGCTTGCTCAAGGATATCAAGAAGGGAACTACTGAGAGTGTCTAGGAATATGATTCCCATTTAAAAATAATCTTATCTAAAATATCTTATGATATCCATGTAAATCAGCATGCACAGTGGTTTGTCAGAGGCCTGATCACGCCTTTTAGGAGGGTGATCTCACATAAGATTTATATAGACCCGCGTGAGGCGCTTAAAGTAGCCTTGTGCATTAAGGAAGTCAAGAGCATAGACATTGGTGTGAGCCCATTCTTGGAATCTCAAATTGCTGCAATGACAAAAAGGATAAATTATCAACCAATAAAGCACATGAGACACGGACAAGAATTTGGTGCATAGATTGTGAAGTAGAAGGGCATACTAAGGATAGTTTTCCTTACAGATCGGTGTGCTCCTTATTGTTGGATTGTGAGATATGTCATTTAGAACATGATGTGAGCCTGCTGCCCATTATTGCAATGCACAATAAGGAAGAACGTGTCCTACTACTGTTAGATTTTCCAGTCCATAACTCACAATACTAAAGATTTTGTGTTGATTAATCAGATCCATGATGCCATTGATATTAGTCTATGAAAGACTAGAGTTATGAATAGCTCTAAGGGTAAAAGTGAGCAACATGATCATGATCATGCTCAAGGGTGTTATGATCATAATGAAGGGCCCTTTGAGGGAGGCTGTGGTAGAGGTTGAGGATACCGTGGCAGATTCAAAGGCCGAGGCCACGATGGTGGATGAGGTGAGTTCCCTCGTAGAACATGTTATACGTGTGAATCTCCTAACCATTACAAGCATGAGTGTCCTCATAATGTTACTGTGTTATTTTTGCAGAAAGAATCATTACTATGAAGAGTGATTGGGGCTTATATGAACATCTGATAAAAAATAACAAACAAGAGAACAAGGGTGCAGGGATGGTTAGAATACAGCATGTCGTGGAAAACCAATGGATGTCGAAGTTAGCACTGGATCCTGAGGTAGTACCTGTGAAGATTACTACACATGTTGAGGTTGTGCGCACCAGAGAAATGTTGCAATAGAAGCCTACCATTTCTAAGGAGGAGGTTTTTGCATGCAAAATATCTAGACCCTACACATCAAAAGGAGGTTTACTAAGAAACCATGAAGGTACTCAAAAATATGTAGGGTGAAATATAATGTTTAAAGGAATAGTCATAGAATTTGGAACATAAGAAGGTAGCTGAGACTTGTCAGTTGGATGTTGATGATATAAAGGAAGTATGTAAGATGTTTCATCAGAAGAACATTATTCCATTACTAGGAAGTTGGTTAAAGGGAAACACTCTGCGCACTGGTATTGAGAATGGATGGTAGAACTTACATGTTAATCTCCCTCCTCATAGCTTGGATTATGTAAAGGATATCACTCTGAATGTTGTTGTGGACAGATGGATTTTGAACAATATTTTGATTGACATAGGTGCGGAAGTTATGTGCTTACTTTAGATGTATGAGTTTATATGGGTAGACCTACATTACAGCCATCTTCCAGATGTATTGTATATGGAAAATTAGGACTAAGGCCACGCCAATTGGAGTCTTGAAGGATGCATCCATCACTATACATGGAGCCAAGTTCACTAGGGACTTTGAGGTCTTAGTGCTTGTAGAAGCAGACAACTTCGCAACTCTACTTGAGCACCCTTGGTGTTATGAAAATAATGCTAATTTACGGTTCAATATTGGATATATCAGTTTTGAGAAGAGGGAATAATGAGTTATTATGGTCGTTGTATTCTTCCAATCATTTAACTGACGTAATCTTTGTCAGTGTCATTCTAAACCAGGGCTGTGTCCAAGGCAATATGCAATAGAGTCTAGAAGAACCAGTTATACGTTGAGTTTGTTGGGGGGTTGCTTAGCTTGGTGGCTATTCTACGGAAGTGCAGTTAAAATCTACGGAAATTAAATACAAGTCTACAGAATTCAACTGTTTGCAATGAAATGGATTTCAACAACTAATCTTCTACTGTAAAGTAAAATACGCACACACTTATTCTTAACAATTTAAACCATAACTGAATAACTGGAATTCAACAGAAAGCAAGACTGTTTATGAGCTAAATTTGCATGGCAAAAGCATCTACTTAAAAGTGAAAGCAATAATGGAGAAAACAGAGATAGTTAATCAAAGCATGCATGTAAAACTCATCAAATGACAACTGTAGTAAAACTAATCGAAGGACTGTATGCATGTAAAACACAGAGTAACCTCGTATCTCCTTGGTTGAGTGGGCCCTTGCTCTTCCTCGGGATAGAGTGATCAACAACTTCTGATTCTCAAAATGCCGTAGATTTCATTAACTTCCAAATGAGTTCATAACATATCAAAAACAAATCCAGAACAGAACAGTATGCAGATAATTTTCTTCGATGAAAAAAAGTGGTCCTCAAGTTCTGAAGACAAAGTCTTCATATAGATAATGTTTGTTACAAGATCCACCATATCAGGTGGCATTAAACACTGCTTCCTCAAATATCAATTGAAACTCTTAGATTCCTATGGGCCGTTAGAGTCAAGCCCAAACTAATAGGTCAATTCGGAAACAGTCTTCAGCCACATGCATCGAACTCGGGCAACTTATCCACCAGTAACCTCCATCATTCCTGCACACATCATCATATTTGATCTCATAAAAATAGTTAGTAGGAGGTCATGTGATAAACGGATTTTATAAATAATAGCAAGGAAAAATGCATCAATCTACTAAGACATGACTATACAAAACATCCCCATATACAAATAAGTCATATCATGAAGAGCATTTCCGGTCTGAAGAAGTGATATTAATGAGCCAATCTATGCACTCATCATTCCCCCTGACTTTACCTGTTGCATGTCCCAATGCAACTCATCTGCATCCTGCTCACCTTCCAAGTTGTTCAGCCATGTCATACTCCTCGAATTGATCAGTGTATTGCTTTGTGGTATTCTTGCAGCCCTGAGTATTGGAGGTAATTTCCACCCAGGCAGTGAAACTATCATGGGACTGTGCTGCATTGTTCTGCCATGTTGTGAGAGGGCTCAAGAGGAGTGGAGGCCGTACCTGGAGGCCTGCCCATTCATCAGTGTATTGCTGGCTGGTTTTCTCTGCAGTTTGTTTGATAATGGCGATGAGGGCATCACCCCTTCGCATGCTCCAGCTCAAATTCTGAGGAGAGAGGACCTCCCTACATTTTAAAGGTAGGCTTAAAGTATCCCATCTCCTATCGCAAGCTTGCCAAGCAGCTCCAAAATTCTCCTGACTATAATTTTCAAAATCAATAATACACTGAAGCAAAATCTGAGAAGTATGCACCCCCACCCTGCCTGGTAATATAATGATCTAAAGTTCTTCCGCAGGGTGACATCTGTGTGATGGGTTGGGTGAATGTAAAATCTGATTGACTGAGCAGTGTTATTGAAACTGTCTGTTTGTTGTCTCCAAGTTATCTGATTCCTTAATACAGACTGAAATGCTTTAATTTGAAAATCCCCCACAAATAGGTTGATCAAGAAATCAGGGACATTGGTTACTACCATGTTATGTAAATAAAATTCACAGAGCAAATTTTGAATTTCCGGGGTGCTGTTCTTGTAGACTGATAAAAAACTAGGTCCATCGGGAATTTCATGAGGAGCTCGAGAACACAATTGAAATAACTGCCAAGAATAAAATTGCTCTTGGACATACATGTTGTAGACCGAGGAGGGTTTCCTACAGGACAGTAGTTTGATGGCTAAAGGACAAACAGAGTCTAAGATAGATGTTAACTTTTGTTTTTCCTCTTCCAAAGATTCTTTTTCCTTTTTTAATCTTTGATTTTCTTGCTGCAATTCCCTTTTCTGAAGGGACAACTGTTGGAAATTATCTAAGAGGGTAAGACCTGTATCACGTTGTCGCTTTAGACAACTCACCTCATGCTGCAGGGCAGCAATCTCTCGAATTTTTTCTACTGTCTTTTGTGTAAATTCAGCTTGTAATAAAAGGGTGGATTCTTCCATACCTTGTAACTGAGATTTTAGCAGTGCTATCTCCTCCAGATAGTTGTAAGAAGGTGCCACTTGAGTGTCAAGCATTTCTGGAGTTACAGTGTGAATTTCCGTAGATGACAGAACAACAGATGATGGAGCGGCCGAGACATCCTCCGTATGCAGTTCCTCCCGAATGTGGGCGGTGTCATCAGGTAAGGACTCCGATTGGAAACCACCTGTCTGCAAACATGAGCCAAGCCGCCGGGACCATAGTTGCATGGAGGAAGAGGGGGCCATGGGACACTTGCCTTTTGAATCAGAAATGGATGGGGGTGGTCCCTCAGGAATGTCAGCTGCCTCTGCTTGACTATGTGAAGGGCCCGATGCAAGGGTAGACCGAGGTGCAGAAGAGATGCCAGATTTTAGTTGCTTAGGCCTAGACCCTTCGCCACCAACACGTCCCTCGAGTCTCCACTTTGGGTGAAAGAAAACTTGGTGTGAACACAACAGATGAATCAACCCTGGGTGCTTAAGCATAGACTTGCCCCCACTGGACCGGTGTTTCTGGCATACCTTAATGATAGAATCTGTGAGGTACTCTGGCAAATTGACCCGAAGGGCCTGGTTGACATGTCCCTTTTTAAGGTGAATGAGCATTTTGAGTGCATCACCACCCAGAATAGAAGCCTGTCCGTCGCATATAAAATACCTGTTGACCCATTTAGCAATCTCACCCCAGATTCCAGGAAAACTTTTCCGCTTAACACCCTTCTGGACACCCAATGGAGTCAGGATGACCTCCGGGAGTGCCTCTCCTTCGTCGTGGAACTGAGCAATAAGACTTTGCAAAGGGGCATTCGTCATAACCTTTAACCCAAAATTTGGTAGGCCAGACAGGTCAGAAATGACCTGACTGGTGATTTCAACTCGTCGTCCACCAACTTGCGAGCATGTGGACTCAAAATTGTTCAAGAACTCTTCCACAATGTTCTCATCAAACCCTTCAAATTTCCGAATGAAATCTAACCATCCGAAATCATGAAATACCTGTGAAAGGGTGGCATTCCGGAGCAAGGCGTCAGGTGAAGCAGGTTCTGATGTCTTTCGCGGTCCCATGCTGAGCCAAAAAGTGAGAAATACATGGCAGCGAGAAAAAACAGAGCTGAGCGTCCCTTCCACTTCCTATCTAGTGTCCAATAAAACCAGTCGTGACTGATGGGCATACCATAATGGAAAGAAGTGGTTGCAGAGCATTAAATTCCAAATGACACCAAATTCCTTGGGTAGCGCAATCATCAAGCGAGGGTGACGGTGGAAAAATAGTGATGAGACCGGCCACCCGCGTGAGATTAAGATTTTTGCGGCGGCACATATCCCATGGTTAAGGAGCATGCGCCACCTATCCTGATGTTGGAGAGTGTGACACATCAAAGCATGTGGAGATTTATGAGGCATTACTCCTCTTATGCCGTCATTCATAAAGCCAGATTTGGAAGGAGATCCAAGATGACCATAGTAATCATTTGATGACGGCGTCATAATGACAAATGGATACATGGGGAAATGTTCGCATAGAAATATCATTAGTAGGTTAAAATGCACTTACCCATGCCATATTTAATCAGCCGATATCCGTAGATTCCCATGCCCTGTAATTTGGGATGAAACATGATTAGCGGCAGTAGAAACAATGAAAATTCCTGCATTTATTGGAAATTACAATAGAAACCACTAACTAAGGGAAGAAGATCGAAGGAAGGATCATCTTCCTTTATTGAATTTGCAAAAGATTAATTACTCCATGCGTGAGAGGCAAAGAGCCTCCTCAGCATGCATATCCATTGTTAACAGAATGTCGTCGGTGAAGGTCTGCTTATCCAGTGGTTGGTGATAAACTCGGAGCCTATGCCCATTCACCAGAAGAGTTCGTTTGTCTCCATCAATCGGTATTAATCGAACAGAGCCATTATCAAATACTTGATGCACTTGATAGGGACCTAACCAACGTGTACGCAACTTTCCTTTAAACTGCTGATAGCGGGAATCAAAGAGTAAAACCCACTGTCCTTCATAAAATATCCTTTTTCTGATGTGAGCATCATGCCAAGTTTTCCGCTGATGCTGTAGAATTTCAGTCTGCTGCTGTGCCTCCATCCACATTTCATCTAGTTCATTCAACTGCAACACTCGTTCATGCTGTGCTTCATCCAAATCGATCCCAACCTCCAACGTTGTTCGCCAGGTGCGCAACTCGAACTCAACAGGTAACAGTGGCTTCTTCCCAAAGACCAGCTCATAGGGAGAGAAACCAGTAGTTGTTTTCCAGGTCGTGTTGTAGGCCCAGATGGCCTCAGGAAGCTTTGGTACCCAATTCTTTCTGTCGGCATTAACCACCTTAGTTAGAATATTCTCGAGCTCTCGATTGGTTACCTCCACTTGACCATTGGATTGGGGGTGATATGGTGATGATTTCTGGTGCCTGATTCTGTAGATTCCTAAGAAAGCTTCAATCATATTTGAAACAAATTGAGGACCTTGATCAGATACAATGGCCCTTGGTGCTCCAAATCGCAGCAATATCCGGTTGTAGAGAAAATCAGCAACAACATCTTCATTGGCAGATGCCAATGCTTGAACTTCAGCCCATTTGGTGACATAGTCCGTGCATACCAAGAGATACTCCTTCCCGAAAGATGGAGGATCAAATGGTCCAACAAAATCAATACCCCATTTCTCAAATGGTCCTAGAACCAACTGAGGGTTAAGAGGCATTTCCGTAGAAAGTGTAGGTTTTCCCATTCGTTGGCATGCATCACACTGCCACACATACTTCTTGACAGTCTTATGGAGGGAAGGCCAATAGTACCCTGCTCCAAGGATCTTGTGAATTGTTCGTTTTACTGAATAATGCCCACCGCCTGGCTCATCATGACATGCTCACAGTATGTCATGTACCTCATCCTCTCGAACACACCTGCGAAGAACCATGTCAGGACAACATTTAAATAAGAATCCGTTACACCATTTATATGTTGCACTATTTCTAACCAATCTCCTTCTTTCTTTATGAGTAAAAGAAGCAGGAAACTTCCCTGTTGTTAAATAATTTGCTAGATCAGCGAACCAGGGAGTCTTTGTGGAGATAGCAAACAAGTGTTCATCGGGAAATTGATCTTGGACTGCTTCGTCATCACCTGAAACATTTATTCTGGAAAGAAAGTCAGCAACAACGTTAGATTTCCCAGGCTTATCTATGATAGTGAGATTGAATTCTTGCAACAAGAGCAACCAGCGAATGAGCCTTCCGCCAACCACTGGTTTGTTCATCAAATATCGAATGGCAGAGTGGTCAGTGTAAACAAAATTTTTATATCCAGTGATGTAATGATGAAATTTATTCAAAGCATATACCACAGCCAAAAACTCTTTTTCCGTAGTAGTGTAATTCTTTTCCGTAGGAGTCAGATTTTTGCTGATAAAATAAATTGCATACATATGATCTTCTGAGTCTTTTTGTCCAAGGACAGCGCCCATGGCTGTATTAGAAGCATCAGTGTGGATATGGAAAGGTTGTCCCCAATCAGGGCCACGTAAGATGGGGGCTGTTGTCAGCTTCTCTTTGATAGAATCAAATGCCTGTTGACACTGAGAAGACCATTCAAAAACACAATCTTTGGTTAGCAATGAAAACATTGGGGCGGCAATTTTGCTAAAATATTTTATGAATCGGCGGTAATAACCTGCATGGCCAAGGAAACTTTTGATGTCAGTCTGATTAGCTGGTATAGGTAATTGGGTGATGACTGATATCTTTTTGGGATCCACCTTTATACCTTGGGCTGAAACATGGTGTCCTAAGACAATTCCTTGATCAACCATCATCAGACATTTTTCATGACTCAGGGATAGTTGGTGTTGTTCACATCGACTGAGTACTTTCTCAAGATTATTCAGAGATTCTTCAAAAGTGGATCCATGGACAGTGAAATCATCCATGTAAACCTCAACACAATCGTTAGCAAGATCTGCAAAAATGGCCAGGACTGCCCGCTGAAATGTGGCAGGGGCATTACAAAGCCCAAAAGGTAAGACTCTGTAAGCGAATGTACCCCAAGGGCACGTAAAAGTAGTCTTATCCTGATCAGCAGGAGCAATACTAATTTGATTATACCCACTAAACCCATCCAAGAAAGAGAAATATTTCTTACCAGCCAAGTTGTCCAGGACTTGGTCAATAAAAGGCAGGGGAAAATAATCTTTCTTGGTGGCTTTGTTAAGTTCCCTGTAATCAACACATATTCACCATTTACCATTCTTTTTGGGAACAATAACTAATGGGGAGACCCACTGACTATCAGATATAGGATAAATGAAACCTACCTTTAGAAGCTTTTCAATCTCAGTTTTGACTATATCTCTCAATGCTGGATTGATTCTTCGTTGCGGCTGCCTTATAGGTTTGACGTCATCGGTGTAAATATGATGTGTACAGATGCTAGGATGAATTCCTTTCATATCAGTGTAATCCCAAGAAAAAGCATGAGAATGTTTCTTCAGAACCTCAAGCACCCTAGCTTCTTGATTGACCTCCAAGTCACTTCCTATAGTCAGCTCTCTACCCATACTGACAAGCACCTGCTTAGTATCATCCGCAAGAGCAAGCTCTGTACTAGTGATAAAAGAATTCAATGGGAAAACATGGGGCTGGAGCATGTGTAGGATGGATACGTTATCAAAAGACAGAACCTTAGTTAAAGGACAATAGAAATCAGGAACTAGATGTTCAGAATTATAAGCATAGAGTTTCCTACCAGACTCAGCAGAGGTAATGTCCTCTGCCGATATTCTGAATTCCGTAGAAGTAGTACTGATTTCCGTAGTTGCAGAGTCCTTAGAATCAGTCAGCACATAAGACTCTGCAGCCTCCGTCATATGATTGTGTACTGCAATAGTGGCCAGAAAAGAAGAATTCAAAGAGTTAGCATCCAAAGAATCCACCCATACCTGGTCACAATTGTTCGTATAAGGCTGGGCAGGAGGATATAACGAAATGTGTTTGGATTTCTGCCCATTTAGAATTGTCATGTTGCCTGATCTACAGTCAATGTAAGCAGCAACCGTAGCCAGCCAAGGTCTCCCCAAGATGACTGGATATCCCAACTTCTGAGCTTTAGGCTGTAAAACCATGAAATCAACTGGGTACTCCCATGATTCAATAGTGACCATTATATCTTCAACCACACCATCAGGTACAACAATGGATTGATCTGCTAACTGCAGAACAGTGTTGGTTGGTTGAAGTCCTGTCAAGGATAGTTGGTTAAACATTTCTGTTGTGATGACATTAATAGCAGCACCAAGATCCACCAAAACATTAGATATTGACTGGTTGTTTATACAAATAGTAATGACAGGGCTCCCAGGATCCCCATATTTTGGTGAGATGAGGGTGCCAGCAACTAAATCAGCCAAATTTCCTTCGACTCTGACAGTCTTTGGGTATTTCTTTTTTCTTCCCGGCGTCTTTATACATTCGTTTCTAATGGTTTGGTTTAGTTTGGGGATGTCCCTTATTGCACGTAGCAGTGGAACCTCAATATGTACTTTTTTTCAATTCCTGAACTAGTTCTGTTTCATCTACAATCCGAGTGTCCTGTAATCGCTCAGGAAAAGGAGCTGTAGTTGGTGTGGGTATTTGATCATCCTGTTTATCTGGGAGTGGTAAAGAACCAGTGTTACCCTCAAGTTTTTCTTCCTTATTGGCATCATCAGGCAGTTCTGTGATAACAACAGGAGGGTTCAATATTTTTCCAGATCGTAATCGTAAATTTCCAATAGTGTTAACCTGCATGGTGTTACCCACATCTGTGTCATCAATCGAAGTTGTCTGTTGATTTTTAGGATTGGCCACTGGCTGAGCTGGAAGTTGTGTTTGTGTTGCTTGTCCTTGATTTTGGTAGGCTTGAGGTGGAGGCATTAAAGCTTGTTGTGGCTGCTGGAACCTACGTTGTTGATTATTGTTTTGTGGTGGTGCCCAGGACTGATTTTGGCTAAAATTTTGTTGAGGACCCCACTGCTGATTTTGCCAAGGATTGGCTGTGGGTGGTGGAGCCCAACCCGGCTGAGTGTAGGGATTTTTCCAAGGTGGTGGATATGGATAAGTCATCCAGTTTGAGTTTTCCCACTCAGGTTGTCCCCAAGAAGACTGAGAGGCCTGATTTGACCATGGCATTCTCCAGGGATTCTGAGTTGGTCTAGATGGGAATCCACCCTGATTGTTTGGTCTTTGGAAAAAATTTAATTCAGCACTTGTTTGAGAGATTGCATTCAAACCTCCCTTCAATTGTGGTAAAAGTGTGCAATGTTTAGTGTCATGGTCAGTTACTTCGCAGATTAAGCACATATCTGTGACATCCAAAGGACATTCTCTCAAGGGGTGTCTCTTCTGACATTTAGGGCAATACATGTCCAATGGTTCTTTAACAGGGGTGGCTTTTGCCTTGAGTCCATCTATTGTGGATGTTAATTGCAGCAGAATGTCTGTTTTCATGTTGGCCATTTCTTCTAGAAGTTCAGAGGTACCCAAAGACTTGGATGTTGGTTTCCTTCTTATTCCTCCACGTGTTCTAGAATATCTTCTACATAGCTCAGTAATTTGTTCCATGGTAAGCTTATGCACGTCTCCTCCTCCCATGAGGTGGAGAGAATCCTTGGTTTCCTCATCCAGTCCTTTCAGAAAGACTGTTTTAGTGATGTCTGCATGTAACTCATACCCACTGCGTTTATGGAGAAAGAGGAATCTATCCAGATAATCTTCTAGATTCTCATCTTCCTTTTGCCGTATTTGAAAGAACTCCTCCCTCCTATCCCTTCCTCTACAATAGTCTTGGTATTTATCCAGGAAGGCTGTTTCCATGGCTTCCCAGGAATTAATGGAGTTAGATGGTAACCCCATAAACCATCTCATAGCAGAATCCTTTAGAGTGGAGGGAAATAATTTGAGTTTTTGATTATCAGTTCGGTAATCATATGTCTGGCACAGGATTTTAAATTCAAACAGAAACTGATCAGGGTCTTCTTTGGTCATTCCTCGAAATAGGGGGAGGATGGATGGTGAGATGTTTTTCATGGGTGCATCCTCATCTGCATCGAGGACAATGGGGTATGTAAATGTTCATCCCAAAGGTTGTTCTTCAGCATTCCCAAGATCCCCCATTGCAGAATGATGTGAAGAGGATACAGAATGCTCAGAAAAGGTTCTAGGCGTGGAATTGGAATCTGTATCACTCTCAGTGTTTCTCCCTTGTGAAGTGTCTAAAGAGATTTGTTGAATATTGCGTGCTATAAATCTCCCTTGGTTATCTCGTGACCTATGCATCCAGGTTGGTTGGTTTAAATCAAGGTCCGGGAGAACTACTGGTTTCCTATATGAACTCTATTAACACCCATAACATATGGAATAAAATAATGGAGCTTAAGGTTATGTGTGGGTCCCCGGCAATGGCGCCAAAAATGATGGGTCGTTGTATTCTTCCAATCATTTAACTGACGTAATCTTTGTCAGTGTCATTCTAAACCAGGGCTGTGTCCAAGGCAATATGCAATAGAGTCTAGAAGAACTAGTTATACGTTGAGTTTGTTGGGGGGTTGCTTAGCTTGATGGTTATTCTATGGAAGTGCAGTTAAAATCTATGGAAATTAAATACAAGTCTACGGAATTCAACTGTTTGCAATGAAATGTATTTTAACAACTAATCTTCTACTGTAAAGTAAAATACGCACACACTTATTCTTAACAATTTAAACCATAACTGAATAATCTGGAATTCAACAGAAAGCAAGACTGTTTATGAGCTAAATTTGCATGGCCAAAGCATCTACTTAAAAGTGAAAGCAATAATGGAGAAAACAGAGATAGTTAATCAAAGCATGCATGTAAAACTCATCAAATGACAACTGTAGTAAAACTAATCGAAGGACTGTATGCATGTAAAACACAGAGTAACCTCGTATCTCCTTGGTTGAGTGGGCCCTTGCTCTTCCTCGGGATAGAGTGATCAACAACTTCTGATTCTCAAAATGCCGTAGATTTCATTAACTTCCAAATGAGTTCATAACATATCAAAAAACAAATCCAGAACAGAACAGTATGCAGATAATTTTCTTCGATGAAAAAAAAGTGGTCCTCACAGTTCTGAAGACAAAGTCTTCATATAGATAATGTTTGTTACAAGATCCACCATATCAGGCGGCATTAAACACTGCTTCCATCAAATATCAATTGAAACTCTTAGATTCCTATGGGCCATTAGAGTCAAGCCCAAACTAATAGGTCAATTCGGAAATAGTCTTCAGCCGCATGCATCGAACTCGGGCAACTTATCCACCAGTAACCTCCATCATTCCTGCACACATCATCATATTTGATCTCATAAAATAGTTAGTAGGAGGTCATGTGATAAACGGACTTTTATAAATAATAGCAAGGAAAAATGCATCAATCTACTAAGACATGACTATACAAAACATCCCCATATACAAATAAGTCATATCATGAAGAGCATTTCCGGTCTGAAGAAGTGATATTAATGAGCCAATCTATGCACAATAGAGAGACTAGAAATTGGTAAGATTTGACTATTGTTATGATCCAAACTTTTGACTATTTCTCCACTAAAACCCCAGTGTAAAAGACATTATAGGTTATGAAGCACTTAACTATGGGAGATAGTGTAAAAGCTAAATAACTCATTCAGGAGTTATTTGGTGGATCATACCTAGAAGAATTTTTTGAAGAAGTAGATGAGACAGATGTAGAACTTCTTGATCGTACTTGCCTAGAGAAGGAGAAAGGAAAGATGGTCTACATGGTGGATGATAGAGAAGTGGAAAATTTGGACATAGATCATTCAGAGGGTACGCATGAGGTCTTAGATAGTGCGGAATGAGAAGGTGTGTGCCTACCATGAACCTATGAAGATGAAGAAAGTGAACATTGGAACGGATGTTGAACCTAAGGAAGCCATAATTGGAGATTTACTGGGTTGACTCTAAAGTGGCTAAGATAATTGAGATATTACATGTGTAGTTCCCACATTTTTATAGCCTTAGTTACTAGTTGTTCCTTTTACTCATAGACATGTTTTGACAGGGATTTGATATATTGTTGGACAGTATATGATGATATTTGACCTCCTTATACATGTATGGAGACTTGGGCACATAACACCAATTTTAGTTGGATTATTATGTTGTCACCTTGTCTTATGATGCCATGGATACTGACTGTTATGATGTTGTTCGGGACCTCATTTATAATTGTGGATACTCAGTTTGATTGCATGGTTGGATTCTATGGATGAATGTCACTTTATCATTATGGCTAACTCATGGTGGATTGTGTATAATTAAGCATGTTTCCACATTCTCTATTCCAGAATGATGATATGCTAGCATGGAATTCTTTGACTTCTTATTGATTATTTGATTCCCATTTTATCGGACAGGTGCGTTTAATGTGTGCAATGAGTGTGCAGGTGACAAGTCACGGGAGAATGTGGGATTCAAGTCGGGCTACACAATTTTACACAAGCAGCCCACTGGGCTAAGCCCTAACCGTGTTTACTGTATGAGGCCTTAGTATTAGAGTTTATTTTTTTGGGTACCATGAGTGACCCTCACTTGTAATGTAATATGCCTTGTAATATTAATCTTGCTTAGGGTGTTTAGTTTGTGTTGTAAACTTGTTTTGGGGACTTAATGGCCCCACTTGCATTAAGTTTTAAGTTTGATTAATGTGGTATTTAATTAAAGGGGATTAGGGTCACATGTGAACCCTTGGGTGGGCCCCACATCCTCTACCCTTGTGCCCAAATGTGCCAAACCTGAAAATTGGGCTATTTTAGGCATTTTTAGTGACCCCTTTTTCAGTTTGGGAGTTTTCTTATCATGAAAATGGGCCCTTGGACCCTACCTAATAGGTAGGGGGCTTAATTCCAAGGCATAGAGGGAGTTTCCCTCCCTTTGGCCACATCCATGTAAGGTGGATGGGTAAGTGTGCTTTGTTAAAAGTTGCACGAGTTTGTTTTGTTGTTCATTTTGAGTAATCTGGGAGAAGAGGGTTAAAAGCTATTTTATCCTTTCTCCCTTTTATTTTGAGAATCTTTGACCTTGAGGGAAGAGAGGGGTTGACACATGTCACCCCCTCATTTATGAGGATTTTTATTGGCTCCTCTTCAAATCCTCCCTCATGGGGAAAGAAGAGAAATTTTTTTTTTGGGAGATTTTTGTTTGGAGGCTTGTGGATTTTGGAGTTAGAGCTTGCTTGGACAAAGAAAGGGAAAAGCTAGAAGTGCGAGAGATTTTGGAGGTAGGCTCATTGAGTTCATTTTTGTGTTTATTTCATATTAGGTATTAGTATTGTTTGTTTAAAATATGTTTTGCTACTTGTGTGTTACCATTTGTTGTTATATTTGTGGTTTATTTTCCTCCATCCATCATATGGTATGATGGATTTTAGGAGTTTGTGGGGGAAGAGAGAGGGATTTTTCCCTCTCAATCCTCATGGCTTGATGGGCAAGCCATGTAGGATTTTAGTTACTCCCCTCAAATAGATTGAGGTGGGGAAGGTGGTTCATATGGTTTGAACTTCCTTCCCCATTTTTAGTGAGGAAACCCTTTTGGGTTTTGAAAATCCTCCCAAGAAGGATTTGGTGAATGGATGGAGTAATAGGGATGGTTTGATGACTTTTGAGGGATAAGGAGGTTTTGGAGATCTTTGTTTTGTGCAACCAATGTTGGCTACACTCTTGAATTTTAGAGATCTCCTTCTTCTCTTCCCTATCTTAGAGGTAGAACTTGTTTTCCCCTCTTTTTCATCTTTGCAAAATGGTGTTTGGTTGTAATATTTGTCTTGTCCTTATGTGAATGTAATGTTGGTTGTTCTCCCTTACTCTTGTGAAAAGTTGTGGATAGTAGACCTCTTTCCCATGGGCTTGGGGGAGGCTAGCATGCATTCCAACCTTGGAAAGGCATGTAATGATGCCTAAAGGTTGGGTGGTTAACAAGCCTTGTTCTCTTGGAGTTGGATTCATGTAAGAATATTTGAGTTTGGATCTCAAGTTAGAGATGGTTAGAGTTGGTGGAATTTTAGTCTCTCCTTGTCCCTTTCAAATTTTAGTCTCTCCATGTGGAAGCCTTCTTTTATTGTGAATTTTCCTTTTTATAATTGGTATTACTTGCAAATTTGAGTCATGTTTTGCTAGAGAAATCTCTCCTTAACCCTTGTAAAGAGGCTTGTAATATGTTTTTCTTGTGTAGTTCATGTCTCTTAGATAAACATTGCATAGTAAGCTTGAACTCCTTGAAATGAAATCTGGAATGAGATGTTTCCTTTTATATGAACTTGTTGTAACCCTCATTTTTAGGGAAAGTAGATTATTGGATATAGTGTTATTCTTGATATAAATTTCCTTCTTTGTAAAATTTTGTAACATGTGTAAATGTAAAAATTTAATATCATTCTTGATATACAACTATTCTTATAAATTTTGAAAATTTAGAGGATAGAATATGACTAGTTTTACTTTTCTTCTTGGTTAACTTATTTGAATGGATGAAATAAGTAGATTGCATGTTCCCTACCTCTCTCACTAAGTGTTAGCTTATTCAAATATCTTATTTTTTCAATTTACTTGGTTTCATTATTTGCAATCTCAAAATAAGGAAAATCATCTTAATGTACATAGTTACTGAAAAGTTTTAAGTTTCCCTACTTTGTCAAGTTTATAAACTAAGAGCTGAAATCTTGCAAGTCAAAGAAATAATTCTTCTGCAATGTATATAAAGTGATTTCCAAATGTAATTTCATACCTAATATGGCTTTAGTTTTTATAGCGTAAATACATTTTACTCAATAAGAGTTTTTCTTTTTTAAAAATAGTATAGTAACACAAATGTATTTTTGCAAGTCATATATATATATATATATATATATATATATATATATATATATATATATATATAAATATAATTTTACAACTATAAAAAAAAGATATTCATAATATAATATACTTTACTTAAAACATAAGTTTTAAATAAATGAAAAAAAATAAAAAAATGAAATTTTAAATAAAACACAAAAAAATAGAGTTTGGGGAGGGCCGATCCCTCCCCACACCCACGCAACCTCCACCGTACTATCCCCACCTTCTGCCACATCCCCACACCTACCTCACCATCACCACTACCATCCTCCCATGTGGCCACTCTTCCCACTCCTCCACGCTTCCCCCTTCCCTCACTCTCCATGTAGCCACCGATCCCTCCCTCACACACACCCATCTCCCTTTCCCCTGCGCAACCATCTTCTCCCCCCACACCTCCATTACGGAGAACCACTGCATCTCTCCATAAACCACAGCCACACCCGACCATTAAAAAAAATACAGTTGTCAAAATAACGGTTTTGTTGCTTGGAGTCTCTCATACAAATACAAAAAAAAAAATGATTCAGTTCCCCATAACTCGTCCACCTGCATAAGAAGAAACAAAAATGAGAGAAAATGGTAATGAAAAGAGAAGAAAAGAGATAAAGATAGATTATGGCAACTTTAGGGTAAATTTGAAATCAAGGGCCAAGATTTGATTTGATCTAAGGGCCCATAGTCAATCCGTACACATTTTAAGTCATGGGCACTTTATGGGTATGGGAGGGAAAATATTATAGAGGGGTGTGACAAATTAATAAATAAAAGGAAAAAGAAAAAATAATAATAAAATGTATTCATTTTGGAGACCATAGTAAGTTAAATAGAACAAATAATTAATTTGTTTTGGGCTACCATTAAGGCTGAGAAAACTAAAGTTGTATAAATTAAATTATAATTGGATATGGTTTAAAAAGGGACTAAATTTAATTAATTATTTTTTTAAAAAAATTATCCAAACAAAAAGAAAATTTTGTAGTCATTCTTGGCATGTTTTTTGGTGTCCCGAGGCAGGGCATTACAACATGATTTCCAAGACTTGTTTCCTAGAGGCTACCATGAGTTGAAAGGAGTGCATGAATCTTTGGTTGAAATGAAAATTAAGAAGGTGCCCACCTGGTTAGGAAGAGACATTATAGGATGAACCGTAACATGCATGTAAAAGTTAAAGAAGAAATTGACAAGATGTTGGAATCTGGCATCATTGAGCCCCATAGAGGATTCAGAGTGGGTTAGCCCTATGGTAATCAACATAAAGAAATATGGAAGAATCAAGATTTGTGTGGACTACAGGGAGCTGAATGTTACATGTGTGATTGATCCATTCTCTACACCATTCATTGAAGAAATACTAGAAGGCGTTGCAGGGTGCAAAATTTACTCTTTTACAGATGGATTTTCTAGGTATCATCAAGTAAGGATTGCTAAAGAAGATCAAGAGAAGACAACTTTCACCACCGAATGGGGAAGTTTTGCATACACGGTGATGTCCTTTGGATTAAAGAATGTGCCTGCAATATTTTCACGCATTTTTATTCAAGCATTCTAGGACGTTATTCACAAATTCTTGCATGTTTACTTGGATGACTGGACCGTGTATGGGCTTGTCAAGGATCATTGTGACAATTTGACGTTAATTTTTTAGAGGTGTAAACAGTTAAACATATCTTTAAATATTAAGAAGTGTGTATAAACATCTATTTAAATATCAAGAAGTGTGTATTTGCTATGCCTTTTGGAACTTTGCTAGGGCATATCATCTTCAATGAGGGTTTGTTAGTAGATCCAGCTAAGGTTGCAATCATCTTAGGCTTGGAGGAGCCTACTAGTCAGAGTGAGGTGCACAGATTCTTGGGCCACACAGGGTATTACAAAAAATATATCAACTGATATGCTAAGATTTTTGCACCCTTGGACAAGTTATTAAAGGGTAAAGGCAAGTTCTATTACGGAGAACCGCAACAACGCACATTCGAAGCACTGAAGGAAAGGCTTACTATTGCGCCTATTCTGCATTTTCCTTCATAGAATATACCTTTTCATGTATATGTGGACGCCTCTGGCATGGCCATTGACACAGTTCTTGCTTAGCATGTAGAAGGTATTGTAGATCATCTTATTTTCTTTGCTAGTAGAAAGTTGACTCATGCAGAACACAATTATACAACTACAGAGCACGAGGCTTTGTCAATGATCTACGGACTACATAAGTTCCGACAGTACTTGCTAGTAACACCTTTTGTCTTCTATATAGATCACATGGCATTGAGATACTTGGTGAAAAATCCCATCTTATAGGGGTGCATATGCCAATGGGTTCTATTATTCTAGGAGTTTGATTTTACAGTGGTTGTAAAGCCAGGTAAAAGTAATTCTTGTCTAAATCATTTGTCAAGGATTCAATCAGGAGATGACACACAGAGTATTGAAGATACAATGTAGGATGAATAGTTAATCAAGTTAAACAAAGCGCCCTCAGAATTAGAGGATATTGTTATCTTTTTACATGCAGGTATGGCACCTGAAGGAATGAAGGCCTTGGAAAAGAAACAACTTACAATTCATGCTACACCTTTCATGTTGATCAGTGGTGACTTATACAAACTAGGTTGAGATGAATTATTGCACCGGGTGTGTACTAGAGCATGAGTGAGCAGAAATCATGGAGGAAGTTCATTGTGGTATTGCAGGTGGACACTATGCACGTGACACCATTGTGTGCAATATTCTATTAGCTAGTTTCTAGTGGGAAACCTTGTAAATTGATTATAAACAATATTATAAGGTGTGTGATCACTTTCAGTGCCTTGGAAAACCCCGGTAGAGAGATGAGATCCCTTTAAGGCCGATTACTAGTGCATAACCTTTTGAGAAATGGGCAATTGACTTTGGGGGTCTTATTTCCCTAGTCGCGTGTAGAACTGGATCGTGCTACATCATCACTTGTACATATTATCTTACAAGGTGGGTAGAATTGGAATCTACAAAGGATTGTATAGCGGCAACAATAGCAAGGTTCTTGTGGGAAAATATTCTTACCATGTATAGATGTCCTGTAAGTTTGAAAAGTGATAAAGGGACACATTTCCTTAATGAGACCATCAGGATATTATTGGATGAATTTATGGTTGCACAACATAAGACAAAACATTATCACCCTCAATAAAATGGGACTGCTAAGGATTTCAACAAGATATTGAGCCAGACATTTAAAAAAAAATTGTGATGTTGGAAGGAAGGACTAGGATGATAAAGTTTCTACTGTGCTTTGGGCATATAGAACAACCTACAAAATCTTGAATATGACAACACCCTTTCCAGTTGGTGTTTGGTGTAGAGGTAGTTCTGCCCATGGAATTAGTGTTACCTTATTTGTGTATTATGTGTACGCAAGAGGTATGGATGATGAGCAAGCACTGGAAGAAATAATTGACAAGTTGATTCAACTGGATGAGAGGCGCGCCATAACACAATGGAGTCAGAAGCAAGAAAAAAGGCATGGTACGATAGGAACATTAGGGGATAAAAAACTTGAGGTTGGGAAGATGGTGCTTCTTTATGATTCAAAGTTTATGTGACACCTAGGCAAGCTTAAGGTGTATTGGTTGGGACCATATGTTATCACTCATATACTTGACTCAGGTCGCTTGATGGAACTCAGTTTACCAGTTAATTTAACGGGAGTAGGTTGAAGCCCTACTATAAATAAGTCTTCTTGGTTTTTTAATAAGGAAGTCTTGCCATTTAGATTAGATTTCCCTTAATGTATTTTTCCTCCTGATGTGTTTCCTTCTTTGTTGCTATGCTTTGTCATTTTCATTCTTTGTTTTGTGTAATAAGCGCACGTTTGCACGCTAGAAGTTGATTGCAGTCTACAATGTTTTTCATGCGTAGAGGACTGCACATACCCTTAGTGTGGGGTAGTTTTCATCCAAAGTCAGGTATGCATAAGGAGATATTTGTGTAGATGGTATGGAAAAGTGATGATAGAAAGAAAATTGCTCCTAATGAAGACCATAGTTGAGAAAAAAAATGAACGCACAGTGTAACGTGAGGTAAGTTGCGGTCGTGAAAACTACTCAGAGGAAGGCACAGTGGCAAATTACTTCGCCGCATGGGAGCGCATGAAAAGAGGTCTATGGTAAAAAGGTAGAAATGTGTGCTAGAAGGTTATGACTATGGCGCATGCAGATGTATTACACAGAAATGTTGGTAAATGGTGAGTTAATGTGAGGGTCGATGGTAGGTGGAGGAGCAATAAATGTGATTAAGTGAGTTAACTTTTTCGAAATATATATAAGGATAGGGTGCATGTTCAATTTTACCTTTGCGATTACAATTATTTGAGTAAGCTATTTGCGAACGAGCTAAGCGAGACGCGTTAAAGTGCAGAGAGTTGAGAAAATAGATGAGGATAACAAAAGTGTGCATGAAGTTGGCCTGTATTCCCATTAGAGAAGGGTTTGAGTGAAGAAAAAGTGTGTGAAAAGGAGTAATAGAGCATCAGGGTTTGAGAAGAAGTTGGTGCACGTGTTTTTGAGCTAGGGCATGAGAGTTTGGATTGCATAGCTCAACAGAAATAAAAAGGTGACACCCTTCTCTTACTATGGCACCAAGGAGAGCACCTGGAGCAGGGAAAAAGGGGAAGAAGAAGGTAGAGACTAAATTCGAGATAGAGGATACCTCCGAAAGTAAATTTTTCTGAGATGCAGTATCCAGAAGAAGTAGTCATTGGATGAGATTGGGATTCTCATATCCGTCAGAGAAAAGTGAGTAACTATAATCATCGCACATCTGATAACAAGGAGGATTTAAATGTGTTGTTGAACATGAAGACCAATAAATGAACAATTTGATGATATGCCCATCTACGACGATGCTAGAGAGAAGTTGCTAAAAAAGGTATGGGTCTACTAGCTATATGAACTCACTTATTTTGGAAAACCTGAAAAAATCTAAAAATGGCTCATGAGTAGAGTTCATGAGGACTTTTTTTTTTTTTGGTGGCGGATGAGGATCACAGTGCCCTTAATTGCTAGCTTGAAAGTATTAAAGGGTACAAGTACATAAATTTATAGTGATTTAACTGACAAGGCAGTTATTTTGGCCACAAGACAGGAGCTAGGTTATTCAAAGGGTCCCTGCAGCATGGACATCTATAAACTGGGGAAGTATCTTGTTGTGCAGGAAGTCATGTACCTGCTTATAAAATTGAATGACCAGGAGAGATGGTCACACGTGAACACCATGTGGCTCCACATCGGTAAGAGGATGTCATAGGGAGAGATATACAATCTGGAAAGATACATAGCTGATACAATAATTGAGGAGGTGCGAAAAGGTGAGAAAATAAGCTTTGGTGTTATTTTATTATCTCTTGTATTTATGGAAATTGGAGTTCCCGATGGGCCAAAGAATAAGATTTGGGAGTATCATGTAGAGAATAAATCTCATGTAGAAAGGTTTGAGAAATATTTGTGTGAAGGATCCATGAGTGACCCGTTTAAGGATCAAGCAATGGGTAGAGATGTGGTACGACTGACTTCACGTGACATTTGAAGAGAAATGGAGAATTCCTAAGGATCTACCATCAGTGGTAAAAAATTCTGTACAATTTGTAGTGTACCAACACTTTTGCATCACGTGATTTGCGATGAAGGATGGGACATGGAGTCCTTAGTGCAAACTACACTACACCTTCAATGCACGGTTCTTCCAGGCCGTAATTCATAGGTTTTCCGACACTCCCCAGTTGATATACAATTTAGATAAGGTGGAATGTGACTACCATTCCCTGAGAAAGACCTATGCTTACCTGGGTAAGTCTACTTACATTGAAAGGTTCATCTCAGATGATATAACCATAAGGCTAGTAAGCTTAACCATTAGCGATAGTGAGGCCGCACTAATTTACTTTTAGCTTAAGCCTAGGCTAGAAAATGGCAAGTATGTGGAGAAAAAATTCATGCTACCAGGCTCACCTAAGGGGAAGCATACAATTGGAACTTTGGCAACTGAGAAGCCTACCTCGGCCCTAGAAGAAGAAGAGGAAGAAGACCTACATGAGGATAGTGGTGGTTTAGTGCGCAAGTGTTGGAGACACCCCATGGAAAAAAATGAAAGTGAGCATGAGGTTACCCTTCCATAACAGAAAGAATAGGATGAATTATTAGAAAAAAATGCGTCAGACTTGGACTCAGACCCCGTCAACGAGGAGCACCAGTTCAAAAGGGTGTTCAGAAGAAATATAACTCAGGGCGCAGGTCCATCACAACCTTTGCGAAGGTCACCTCAACTCTCCCCTTAGAAGGAAACACCTAAGAAGAAGATCATAAGGAGGTTGAAGCTCAAGTATGATGAGGAGGATGAGTTTGGGGAGAATGCGTTAGGAACCTCAGTGCAACCTGAGGATATAAAGGAGCCTCGTGATGAGGATGTGAAGAATAACGAGGAGTAGTTAAAGGAAATAGAAGTGAAATTGGGTGAGCCATCTAGCATGCCCCACACCACTCAAGAATGTGAAGGACTAACTCCATACTATAGCGGATGGGTTCCTAAGGGGCGAGCAAAGAATACATGGCTTGTGCTATTGGGTATGTAGATGACCCAAGAAAAATTATACGCACCCAATTTCAGAGCACTGTAGGGCTAAAGGACTTATATGGATGGGAGTTGATGGATCTAGAGATGACCACTGTGCATATTAGAAAGCAATTGTCCTGGTACATGAAAACACATATGGATGAACCAAATTTTGATGTATACGAGGAATCATGTGTCTCACGCAGAGTGAAGAAGGCATTGCAAAAAAGGCACATGAATTTCAACCCTCCTATAATGTCTGATGAACAAGTAAGCAATGTCGTGGTCAATGTATTTCTTGAATTTGCATGGAGGAATGTGGATAAAGTGGAAACAATTAGAGCATTATTGGAAGACAATAAGGCTAAGACTACACAGATAAAGTGCCTAAAAGCAGATAAGGAACGAGAAGAAGCAAATATTGAGGATTTTTCTTAGTAGGGTTGAGGAACTTGGTGACTATATTCTTAAGGTAAGGCCTAATTTAGAATCTCACGTTCCTCAAAAGTTTCCCTCTATAATGCATTATTTGCACACACTAGTAAACTGGGTTTTAGATGAAGGTCCAGTTCGAATGACTGCACCAAAAGATCTTGCAGAAGAAGCAACAAGATTAAAAGATAATATTGCCAGAAAAGTTTCAAGTTATGAGGCTTTGCTCCAAACCTTGAAAGATGAGCTGAAGAAAGTAGATCAATCCCTAAACATGTGTGTGGTGCCGAACGCGATAATAAGGATCTAATCTATAGCAAAAGATAATAAAGTTCTGAAGGCAATGAAGGATGATACACTTGGATGCACGAAAATTTTAGCTCTAGTGAAACAAAAGCACGAGGCCCCCACAGTAGCCCAAGATCCATAAAAGGATCGGATCAATGAGATTGGGAAACTTATAGCGTAGAAAATAGATTTCATTGAAGGAATGGTGTCAGGTATAGCCAATATTGTCCAAGTGCTACAAAATGAAAAAGAGAAGATAACTCAAGATGAATTAGATTCCATAGTGATAGACATTCTAGAGAAAATAGGGAATGCGTTGAGTGACTGGAAAACTTTGGAATCTGAATTTAAGGGTGAATATCCAAAGTTAATCCTACCTATAGAAGAGGGAATTGCAGAGTAAAAGTTCATTCTTTCATTTCTTTATTCTTTATTGTCAGAGAAATAAGAGGGAATTACCCATTGTCGGGACAACAATGTACTTTTGTGTGGGGTAATGTTGAGTAGATGGAATATTGCTCAAAATTTAAGACATAAAGGATACACGTGTGGAAGCAAGGCACATTTGAATGCATAGAGGAATAACAAAACAAGCGTGTGCCATAACACTTTGAATTCAGAACTTAGTTGTTTTGTTGGTCCATGCTATTTCTGGAGTTAGTGTGATGGGCACACAAAGACATGAAAACTTTTGGTCCATGCAATGGTTTTTTGGGAACAAACATCTACTAAACGCCATGCATAGTTTGGGATAAAAATAGGATTTCTACTTAGAGTTAACTATAAAAAGTCTATTGTTAGAGCACTTGCATGTTTTACATCCTTTTTGTAAAGGCACGTGACTATTATTAGCATGTGGCCTATTTTGAGATAGTGCATGGGTGATGAAGGGAAATTCCCCACCCCTATATATATGTATTGATTTTCATGGTTAAGTAAGTGTCAATTTGTAGAGTTATCTTGTTGGTTTTGTCGCACGCATGACTTGTGGAGACACCTTTATAATGTATGAAGGTTTTGTGTTTTACAATATTTAATACAATGGATCATATTGGTTGGATAATGGTGTTGAACATGACTAAAATTGGTTCTTGTATGGTAAATATTGTTATAGTCATTGTTTAATTCATCTTATATAAATTCTAAGATCTAGATTTGGTTTATGCATTGTGGATTGTTTATTGTTGGTTATGAATTTGAATATACATATGCACTATCATGCTAACATTCTATACAAACAACTCTAAAGAGGGACATGGTGCCTTTGCGCACTTTGGGTGAGCGCTCAACTCAGGATGAGTGATGTGCCAACGCGCTAGGGTCATTTACAATGAAATCTAGGTTGCATCAAGTATTGACCAGATTAGATTTTGAAAAACTATCTTCTAGATTATAATTGTCAGAGCTACGAGACCACTTCCATCAGGTGCAGAGTGACCCTACTTTCTTATATTTACTAAAATAAATTTACAGTTTATTTTAGTAAATATGGATCCTTCTAAACTTCATATAACTCAAAACGTGTACGTCTTTCCTAACATTAGAAACGTGTATACGTTATAACGTGTGTATGTTATAACACGTGCACGTTTTAGGTTCAGAAAATAACAAACATGACAAACCAAAATGTGTACCCATTGTTTAAAAATGTGTACGTATATTTTCTAATTTCATATTTTTGTCCACTTTTTGGCCCCCCATATTGGTGCACTTACCCTCATGTCTGAAACAGAAAAGATAAGGACCATCTTCAGATGCGTTTTAAAAAATGGAATGTCAGAAATAGTTAGATAGCTTCAAAAAAAATTGATGTTACCAAAGCAATGTACAGGATCCTATCATATTTCAAGGAAATTTTAAGGATAGATTTTTTCTAAATTCCTTAAAGTATCTGATCAAAATATCAAAAATAGTGCTAAACTTCTAGGCATGGTCACTAGAGACATGGGGGTACTACTTCCGATATAGGGATAGGGTCACCATTCAAATCAAGGTATGAGAATAAATGAATAAGGGTATGAATATTTTATATAAATATCTTGTCACTAGAAGATGCACATACATCGACTTAAACACGATCTAGGTGACTGTGTTTATGCAATTGTTTAAATTATAAACAAAGGATGCATGATCTTCCTTCATAAACCAAACTCTCACACAAGCCTACATTAGAAAAAAAAATGCACATCCAACACCTGCACTTGAAAAAAGAAACATAATCATTTCAATTGTCTCAAGCTTCAAAACCAACAGTAGAATTCATCAACATTCAAATCATGCAAAAGTAGAAAAAAGTGATTTTGATAAATTAGAACCTAGCAACTTCTAATCTAGAAAAGTTCAAAATAGTTCACATTGATTGTGAAGGGTTTTTACCTATGTTACAATAATTGTTGGTAAAGGAGGGTGTGCTAGTATGTATCAGTTGCATGTGTGCATGTGTACAAATGTGGCCATTTTTGCATTTCAAGATTTAAAAGTTTAACTTTTCATTTACATGTAGATGTTAAAAATACAAAATAATTATTTAATAGTAAATTGAATCAAAAATATCTCAATATGCTCCCTAATAAGAACTCTCATGCATAACTCTTCCCTGGAATATAGCTTCATTAATATAAACAACAAAACAATTTAATGTTTATGGGGGACAAGCCTTCAAAAAATTCTGCCTTAAATATAGGAATTCTCATTTAGGATGGAAGAAAAATTTTCCATGTGGCATGTTAATAATTGCCACTTGTTACATGTCATTAATTTTTTTGAAAAGATGAATGAATAAAAATCATTTGAAAAAAAATCCAAGAATAAGTAGAAATTGAGAAATATTTATAAAACTTTAGGGTTAATGATAAAAGCAAAAAAATCAACAAAAATGATTGGTTAAAAGTTCAATAGATACTATAAAAACTGTAGTTACTGTACATACCTGAAATTGTAGGGTACTGCACCGCCGGAATGATGTTACAACCTCAAGGTATACAACAAATGCAATTAAGGTAAAGCACTGTGTATTCACCAATAGAGGTCATTTCAGCCTTAGTTAAAAAGGTTAGAGGGCTGGAACTTGCTCAAGCAAACCAAAATTCATATTTTGGGAAAGCAGGAATCCCCAACCCTCCGCATCACCCCAATCAAGTTGACCTCCTTACAGGAATAGGCACGTTAGGCATGCCTCCTCAAAATCCTTATAGTTACCCACAACAAACACCAACTAGGACTACGTTTTCAAATACCGCTCCAGTTGAAAACATAACACCTCCCGGCTTGGCACCAAACAACCCATACCAGAATAATGCTCCTCCTTACTTAAACATTTATTCGAAGTCACCACAAGGGGACATGTTCTCTTCTCCTGGGATGTTCATTCAACCACAGGGATTCCTTTATGTCCCTACAAATGCATATGTTATGTCATATCAACAACCCATACCACCCCCACCCCCTCAGCAAGCACCATCGATGGTCGAGGCCTACGCAGTAGGGACTTATTCAGAATATTTAAAAGATCCCCTAGACTTCACCATACGAAATGTTATGCTTCCAAGACCTCTTCCTGATTTACCCAAATATAAAGGGGATGGGGATCCAAACACACACATTAAATCCTATGCCACAGCCATACGGGAATTAATCCCTTAGGATGAGGTTGTTGCTAAGATATTCCCTAAGACCTTAGAGGGTATTTCTCTTGATTGGTATTACAAACTACCTGAAACCTCAATACACTCATTTAAACAACTTGTTTCTAAGTTTATTAAAGCTTTTGATAGGAACAAATTGTTAAGAACATGAATCAGTGAATTCTTGCATATTAAAAAAGAACATAATGAATCCGCTGCTCATTTTATCCAAAGATGGCGTACGGTTCTCTACTCATCAGCAAGTGCTCCAAACATGGATCAAATGGAACTATGTGATTTATTCCTTAATTCTCTCAACAGAGAGATAAAGGAAGAATTCCAGAAGTTTCCACTAAGAACTTACGATGAAGTACTTGAGAGTACTCTCCGAATTGACCAAGCAATGATAGATAGTGGTCGTAAGACATATGGAACAAACGAGAAATTAACCACTCCCAATCAAAACACCGCGACATATCCTAATACTGGGAATGCTGATCAAGGACCTAAGATCCTTAACAAGAGACCGTAGAGTTACAACAGATGGAGTAACTGACCAAGACAAAAGGGAAAATGTTGTAAACATTTTACCACCCATGTTAATAATCAACGAAATAACAATTTTACTCCAACAATCAATGCGGTGGATTTTAATCATCCACCTACAACAACAACAACAACATGATGACAAATCCAAACACAAAGTCCAAATCAAAACCTAGCTGGATATCAAATTCAAAACCAAAGGCAACAACCTCAAAATTTTAACTCTAACAACTAGCAACCTTATCAGAATTTTGGGCCACAACAGGTTTTAAATCAACAGCCTCAAAATTATAATCCCAATTTGTATTGTGGCTTCCACAAGATTCAAGGCCATGATATTAGGACTTGTTGTGACTACAATAAATTCATGCATTTTCCATAAGATCAAAAACAACTCTTTATAGATATGTTTTCCAAATTTTGTAGTACCCACACCAAACACTTAAAATTTCCCCTCAAAATGCACCCCTAAAAATCTTTAATAACTCTTTATAGATATGTTCTTAGCAAATTTTGTAGTACTGTCGACACTAAAATTTTCCTCTGTAATTTCTATTTCATTAATGTATGTATTATGAATAGGATGTTGTTAAGTATAATTAGTAGTAGCGTCCGATAGAAGATAACAGCGCTGCCAGTACGGTGCCACCAATAATGTAGAGTACGGTAACAGTCAAAAGTACAATAGGAATGTTGTAAAAAGTAAATATTTGTCGTAAGTGG
Source organism: Taxus chinensis (assembly GCA_019776745.2). NCBI lineage: Eukaryota > Viridiplantae > Streptophyta > Pinopsida > Cupressales > Taxaceae > Taxus > Taxus chinensis. The sequence goes on from CM034146.1 coordinate 668,335,290, forward strand.
TCTGGTAATGTTAAAATGTCAAAGTTGGATAAGTAGAGAAGTAGGGTCTACATGATTAGGAATTAGAAATATTATATTGGTAATAAGGACAAAGAGTGATGTCATAAATATTTTGTGTATTTTATTTGTGGAAAAGTCTAAAAAGGTGGAACCCATGTGAGATGATAAGGTTTATCTTATCTTAGAAGATAAGCCTACATGTAAAGGCAAGAGTTTAGGCATGAAATATGATTCTTCGGAAGTGGATTTCCTATCCTATCTTAGAGATAAGATGGATAAGCCTAAATTCCTATAAATAAAGAGGCCACCCCCCTCATTTAGCATAGAAGGAAGTAGTGAGAAATATTGTATAAGTGTGTAAAGGAAGCCATCATTTTGAAGGTGTGTTAAAGAAGCCATTAAGAGGTGTAATTGTGAAGTTTCTCCCATAGTTATTGTTGGAAGGCAAGTGAAGTCAGTAACACTTGAAGTACCTCATGGGTGAGATTGTAACAATTTCATGTTGATATTATAATTTACACTTGATATTTCAGATTTATCGTCATTCCTTCTTATCATAGTCTATGGTATTCTTGTGTTATGTTTGTTGTTGTGTTTCCAGATTCCATCCACCAAACTAAAAGATGTGCATTAGTAAATAATCATAGCACGAGGAGTTCCCAGTGAAGAATTATCATAGTGCCGGATTGGTGATGACATTTTGGTTCCGTTGCTGGGACCATTCCTCGTTGGTGGATTTTCTGGAGAGATATTCCCACTTAGTCAGAAATCATTTGGAGGGTAACCTTGTTTTTACTGTGCATAGTAGTTACCATGGTAAAGTCACTTTTTACCATGAATAGTAGTTTTAAAGTCCTGTGAATAGTAACAGTTCACTTTTTACCGTGAATAGTATTTACCGCAGTAACTTCACTTTTTACCGTGAATAGTGTTTACCACAGTAAAGTCAGTTTTTACCGCAGTAAGTCAAGTTTTACCATAGTTTACCGTGGTCATTTCTATTTTACTGTAGAAAAGTGTAAAGTCACTTTCTATTATAGTGATTCCAATTATTTGTGCACATAAGTCTTGTTGATTGTACTTGTGGGTTGGTATTTCACTGTGGTTACTTTTGAAAATGGGGAAGATTCCTTGTTTTTTCAACTCAATCTAATGAAGATGCTTCCTCTTTCATTCAAGAGTTTAAACGATCTTGTATTTGTAATGGCCTTATAAGAAGGGAACAATGGACTGAATTTTTTCCTACCTTTTTGGATGGTTCAGCACTTAGGTGGTTTGAAACACTAGGTGAAAATGTAAAAAACTCATGGGATTTATTAACTGAAAGTTTTCTTGAAGAATTTGGTGAACAACAGAAATATGCAGATCTCATGATCGAGATCACAAAGCTAGCCCAAGGAGAGAAGGAGAAGATAAGAGATTATCATGCTCGTGTTCTAGAGCTAAGGAGGAAGCTCGATGCCCAGATCCGGAAGGAAGGATTAGCGGATGGGTTGATGAATGGTGTGGATAATCTCCTATGTAAGCACTTCATTCTTGGGATGAAGCCAGAGATCAGACAACAAGTGAAGTATGACTGCCCAGCTACCATTGAACAAGCAAAGGAGATTGCAAGAAGGCAAGAAGAAAGCATGGAAGAGGAGCCCAAAGAAATTGTTGCTAAAGTAGAGCCTACACCAGCACCTTTGGTCCAGAATCCACAACCACTCTCGGTGAGCACAAATATTTCTCCTAGTACATCTACTGAGTATGAAGATCTGCTCAAAAAGATGGGTCAGTTAACTATTAATCTTCTTCAAGGAAAAGAATTTAGTTCTCAGGGAGGAGATAGAGGTCCAAAAAGAAATATTTCTGAAGTTGTATGTTATGGTTGTTATAAAAAGGGTCATTATAAGTATAATTGTCCAGATAGAGCTTCTACATCTGGTACAAGAGATAATGATAAAGGAAAAGCACCTGTGAATTCTTTTGATGTAGTAGATAAGAGCATAAATAATGAAGTAGATGTGTTTGTAACAAAAAGAAAGAAAGAAAAAGATAATCAAGATGGAAATGATCCTAAGAAGATGAAAGGAGAAACTAGTAAGAAACATAGGAGAAGAAAGTTGGGTGTGCAGGATTTTCTGATTTCACAGGGACAAGGACCATACTCCATCTTAGAAGATCTGTCCAAAAGGCCTGCAAATATTACATATGGTCAACTCTTGGCTATGTCTTCTGAGAAGAGGCGGGAGCTGCGAAGTGGACTCAATGCTCGACGAAGGAAGGAGGTTGAGGTCCCTGTTTTGGAGGCAGAGGCAGATCCCTATGCTCCACAAGCTGAGGTACTATGTAATGGTATTTCAATTCATGATGTCTTAGTTGATGGAGGTGCTGTAGTTAATGTAATGACCGAGTCTGTAATGAATATGTTGGGTTTAAAAATTGATCGCCCCTCAACACTTATGTTAAGGTCATTAAATAAGGGAAAAACTAAACCAGAAGGTGTAGTTTCAAATGTGGCAATATCTGTTATGGGTGTTGTATGTGTGGTAGACTTTCAGGTGATGAAAAATGGTACTGTTGTGTATCCAATGTTGTTGGGAAGACCATGGCTAAGGAGAGTTCATGCAAGAAACTACTGGAATGAAGGCTTCATGACACTTGGACGTGGTAGAGAGAGGGTGAAAATAAATGTGATCCCTCGGCATCATAAGGTAGAACCTGTCGATTCAAGTGATGAAACTGATGATTGGACATCCTCTGATTACTCTAGTACCAGTGAAGTGGACACAGAAGATGAAGAAAGTGAGGTTGATGTTTCGGTCATGGATATCCTTCCAGTCACACCGACTCATGACCCCATAAAATTATCTGAAGAAGAAATTGATGATCGTCTCCAGCAAATAAAGATTGGTGATGCTGTGATGGAGAGTGAGAAGGAATCCTACCTCCAGCTCTTTCGAAGGTACATACACATATTCACTTTTGATTACAAGGAACTCCGTCAAGTAAGTTGGGTAGAACATTCTATTGAGCTGGTAGATGGTGCTAAGCCCATAAAGCAAATGCCATATAGAATGAATCCTAATTTTTCCAAGACTGTAAAAGAAGAAATAGATAAGTTGCTTGATGCAGGATTCATATTTGCTGTGGAGAATTCAGAATGGGTTTCTCCCATTGTGATCTCAATAAAAAAGAATGGGAAGCTATGCATTTGTGTTGACTACAGGAAGCTCAATAAGGCAACAAAGAAGGATCATTACCCTCTTCCATTCTCAGATCAGATCTTGGACGAAGTAGCTGGCCAGGAGTGTTATAGTTTTGCTGATGGATATAGTGGCTACAACCAAGTTCGTATAGCAGAGAAAGATCAGTTAAAGACCACGTTCACCACTCCTTGGGGAATGTTTGCTTATAGAGTTATGCCTTTTGGGTTGTGTAATGCTCCAGCAACATTCCAGCGTTTGATGAATAGGGTGTTCGAACCCTACATTGGGAACTTCATCAGAGTATTTCTGGATGATTTTTGCATCTATGGGAGCAAGATGGACCACCTGCACCAGATGGAGACAACATTTCAAAGGTTAGATGAAGCACAAGCCTCACTAAACCCTACAAAGTGTGTCTTTGGATGTTCTAAAGGTGTTTTGTTAGGGCATGTTGTATCCAGAGATGGTATTGGTACTGATCCTGATAAAGTTTCAAAAATCAAAGAGTTACCATTTCCTATGAATAGAAGTAAGTTGAGATCATTTTTAGGCCATGTGGGTTACTATAGAAGGTTCATCAAGAATTTCTCAAAGATTGCACAGCCACTAACCCAGTTCTTGAAGAAGGATGTTACTTATGAACCAGGAAATAAGGCGCATGAAGCTTTTGAACAACTGAAGGAAGCCCTGGTGTCTTCACCTGTTTTAAAGAATCCAGATTGGAGCAAGCCATTAATTGTGTATACTGATGCCTCAGATGCAGCACTAGGAAGTACTCTGAGCCAAAAGGATGAAAATGGGAATGATCATCCAGTTTACTTTGGGAGCAGACAAATGAGTAGTGCTGAGGTAAATTATACTGTAACTGAAAAAGAGGCTCTGGCTATCATTTTTGCTGTAAAGAATTTTAGGAATTACTTGCTAGGGAAAAAATTCCTAGTTGTAACAGATCAAGGAAGTCACTTCATTAATGAGGTAGTAGAAGCCCTAGTCAATAAATTTTCTATTAAGCACAGGAAGGCAACAACATACAAGCCAAGCACAAATGGACAGGTGGAACGAACAAATTTTGTGTTGTGTCAAATTCTAGCAAAAGATGCAGCCTTGCAGGTACATAAGTGGGATAAAAGGATTCATGCAACATTGTGGGCATATAGGGCAACATCAAAGTCAGCAACAGGATACTCCCCATTTTAGTTGGCCTATGGCATTGATCTAGTTCTTCCTATTGAGTTTGATATTCCCATTGTGAGAGTTATGAAAAATGAAAGGATGGATGAAAGTGATTCAGTAAAAGAAAGGTTGGTACATCTTCATTTGCTAGAGGAAATGAGGGAAATAGCAAAGGATACAAGCTATAAGAATAAAATGAAGCAGAAGGAATACTTTGATCAAAAGATCCGTTGGTCTCCATTTCATGTGAATGACTTGGTTCTAGTATATGATTCCAGATACAAAAAAAGAAGACAGAGAAAATTTCTTCCAAAATGGATGGGGCCCTACAAAATAGCAGCTGTGCATGAAAATGGTACGTACCGACTGGAGGAATTGGATGGCACTCCCATTACAAAATGGGTCAACCACGAAAAGTTGAAGATTTTCCAAGCACCAGAATAGTCTACTCCGAGGATGGAGTAGAAGCTAGGAAGGGGGAAGATGTCGACACTAAAATTTTCCTCCGTAATTTCTATTTCATTAATGTATGTATTAGGAATAGGATGTTGTTAAGTGTAATTAGTAGTAGCGTCCGATAGAAGATAACGGCGCTGTCAGTACGGTGCCACCAATAATGTAGAGTACGGTAACAGTCAAAGTACAATAGGAATGTTGTAAAAAGTAAATATTTGTCGTAAGTGGTCTGGTAATGTTAAAATGTCAAAGTTGGGATAAGTAGAGAAGTAGGGTTTACATGATTAGGAATTAGAAATATTATATTTGTAATAAGGAAAAAGAGTGATGTCATAAATATTTTGTGTATTTTATTTGTGGAAAAGTCTAAAAAGGTGGAACCCATGTGAGATGATAAGGTTTATCTTATCTTAGAAGATAAGCCTACATGTAAAGACAAGAGTTTAGGCATGAAATATGATTGGCCGGAAGAGATTTCCTATCCTATCTTGGAGATAAGATGGATAAGCCTAAATTCCTATAAATAAAGAGGCCACCCCCCTCATTTAGCATAGAAGGAAGTAGTGAGAAATATTGTAAGTGTGTAAAGGAAGCCATCATTTTGAAGGTGTGTTAAAGAAGCCATTAAGAAGTGTAATTGTGAAGTTTCTCTCATAGTTATTGTTGGAAGGCAAGTGAAGTGAGTAACACTTGAAGTACCTCATGGGTGAGATTGTAACAATTTCATGTTGATATTATAATTTACACTCATATTTCAGATTTATCGTCATTCCTTCTTATCATAGTCTATGGTATTCTTGTGTTATGTTTGTTGTTGTGTTTCCATATTCCATCCACCAAACTAAAAGTTGTGCATTAGTAAATAATCATAGCACCAGGAGTTCCCGGTGAAGAATTATCATAGTGTCGGATTGGTGATGACAGTACCCATGCCGAACACTTATACAGGGGCAATTTCCCCTCAAAATGCACCCCTCAAGATCTTTAATGATCCACTCCCAAACCATTCTAACAATAACAGGCTAGATCATAACAGAACAAACAAGGGTGTTGTAATAGGAAACAATGGTCATGAAGCTTCAACTTCATTAAATACACCAGTTGCACCCCAACTAGGAACTCGACCCTAAACTAAGATAGTTGGTTTGGTAGATTTAGAAACCGAGTTACCCATAGAAACCATAACAAGAACACGGGATTATTCTTCTCAACCAACTCCAAGTTATCCATTGGAACCAGAAAACATTTAACAAACGTTGGTAAAACCCATAGGTGCCTACAATTTAATTAATGACTTAACTAAAACCTTCTCTCACATTTCGTTCTTGGATTTGTTAAAAAATTCTCCTACCCACAGGGCTACCCTTTTAGAAGCATTAGGCCTTGGTCATTTAATCAACATTACTCCTCCTCTGAAAATGAAAGTAAACCATGTAGACTTTGACGTTTATCCTCCAGGGCAGCCAGATAGGGTTATTGAATTTATATTTGATATAAGAAAAATGCCAACAAATGTTGAGATTGCATGAAGAGGTGACCCAACTTTACATTTGCAAGCATGGATTTACAATAATTATGTTAAACGTGTAATGGTTGATGATGGGGCAGCAGTTAACATAGTCCCCTTCACTTTTCTTCAAAATTTAGGATATGGAGAGACAAACTGTTCCACAACGTGAAATACGCTAAGAGGTTACGATAGCCTCAAGGCCACTTCAATTGGAACCATAGTTTTACCAGTCACTTTAGGACCCAAGATGGTCCTCACCGAATTTTATATCATAGATCATGAAAATAACTATAATATGATCCTCAGTTAGATGTGTATACACCGTATGAAGGCAATCCCTTCCACATTATTCCAAGAAATAAGATTTCTACACTTAGGGAAAATATTTGTGACACAAGGTGACCCAAAACCCTTCGATATACACCTAGCTGATTTGAAGAAAAGACCAGACATTCACTCCAAGTTTTAACTCCCAACAAATCAACTCATCAAACTAATTAATTCGAAACCAAAAGAAGAGTTGATACCCACCACAGAATTAGAAATTACAAATCCATCTAAGGACATTCCAACACTCAAAAATGAGACCAATGTTATAAAAACAGTGTCACTAGGGACTACCACAAAAATTCTCGAGTTGCTAGAGAAGGACTTACCTATTCTCCTACCATTTGATTCTATGGGTATGGGCTACACCCTGGAAATTTCTTCTCTTCCATCAGACAAAGTTTTTATGGTAGAAGTAACCAAAGCAAAAGAAATAGATACGAAAGATATCCCAACATCCATTTTTCCAAGCAATTATTGGACTCTCCACTTCGATGGAGCTAGATGTTGCTTTGGAGCTGGGTGGGAGTAATCTTTACTTCACCCGAGGGAAATATCATACCTTTCACCTTTAAATTAAACTTTGAATGTACAAACAACATGGCTGAGTATGAAGCTCTCCTCCTTGGCCTCATCCTAGCCAAAAGAATGGCTGTCGATAACATTAGAGTGCTAGGATACTCACAACTGGTTGTGAACCAAGTCTCTGAGGTATATGAAACTAGAGCTAAGCATTTACAACTCTATAAAATGGCAGTATTAGATCTAAGAAAGGGATTTAACTTCATATCAATTGAAGCAATCCCACGAGAGAAAAACCTTCTCGCAGACTCGATAACAACCTCAAATTCCTGTTTCACTCCAAACAACGAGTTAGAAGATACAAATTTCACAGTATCACTTCGTACCGAACCATTAGTGCATAAAATATCAAAAAAAAATCACTCCTGACTCATGGAGAAGCTAAGGATGATTTTTCTATCATAGATCACTTTGACGATGATAGATTCACTCTCGAATATCTAAATGTCTATGCAAAACTACACCTTGCTCACCGTATAGTTGATCTTTCCTTAATACCACATTCCTCTTCCTATTTTGGAAATCCCATGGTAGAGTCTCCTCCACATAAGGATCTCGATATCTACGAGATAGAAATCAGAGAAAGCTTGGAACTACCTCCAGCCCCACCTAAATTTGAAGAAGGTAACACTTCTTTGATAGAAGAAACCATTGACATAAACATTGGAACAAAGGAAGAGCCAATAATTTTGAAGTTGGGATCCTCGTTAACTCCGGAGGAGATAGAAATACACACCCAAATCCTCAAAGAACATCAAAAGGCTTTCACATTAACTATAAAGAAATGACAGGCATTGCACCACATGTCACGGTACATAATCTTGTCACTAAACCAGACGTGAAGCCAATTAAATAGAAGTCAAGACCAATGAAGCCAAAAGTGGCTCTCATGGTAAAAGAGGAAGTAATAAAACTTCTCCAAGTGGGATTCATCAAGCCCATTGACTATTCACAATGGGCATCTAATATTTTCCCTATCCTAAAAAAGAATGGGAAGATACACATTTGCATAGAGTTTTGGGATATTAACAAAGCTTGTCCCAAGGATGACTTCTCATTATCATCCATTGACATTATCATTGATGCAACAGCTGGATTTAAACTATTGTGCCTCATGGATGGGTTCTCAGGGTATAATCAGATTAAAATATCTAAATAAGATCAAGCCAAAACCACATTCATAAACCCCTGGGGAACATATTGCTACGCTGTCATGCCATTTGGTCTTAAGAACACCGACGCTACATATCAGCGGGCAATGACATATATATTCCACGATCTTATCCATAAAATTGTGGAATCCTATTTGGATGACTTGTTGGCCAAGGCCAAGAAATGGTGTGATCATTCGGAAGTGCTCCGTATCATCCTCTCACGACTAATTGAATATGGTGTCACATTAAACCCAGAGAAGTGCATGTTTGGTGTGACAGGAGGCAAAATTATGGGCTACATTATATTTTCACAAGTGATTGATGTTGATCCAGCCAAAATACGGGTTGTTCTCGAAATGATCCCGCCATCGGATGAGTCTGGAATTAGGTCATTTCTTGGGAAACTCGATGTAATCTGAAGGTTCATCCCAGATTTAAGTTTTGCCATTCATCCAATCAACAATCTATTAAAGAAAGATTATAGCACTGATTGGACTGAAGAATGCAACGAGACCGTCAAAGCAGTTAAATGCTTCTTATCATCTCCACCCATGCTAATGCCTCCCAAAACGGACAGCCCTTTGATCCTTTACTCACGAGCCACTCATGTCTCACTAGCTTATATGCTGGCTCAAGAATACAATGATAAATGAGAACGTGTTGTCTATTTCATTAGTCAAACATTGCTTGACTATGAAACACGTTACACACAGGTAGAGAGAGAATGCCTTGACATAGTCTTTACAACAAAATGTTTAAGACATTACATGTTAAACCAAGAAACAAGGGTCATTGTAAAGATAGATCATTTACGAATGTTTCTCATGCAAGGATCTTTATCTAAAAAGGTTGGACATTTCATAACCTTAATGTGCGAATTTGAGTTGATATTCATAAACCAAAAATCCGTTAAGGGACAAATCATTCTAGATTGGTTAGCTGAAAATCCACTAGATGGAGGCAATCTGGTAAATCTGGACTTTCTTGATGAGTTTGTATACTTCGTTGAAACTAGGCCCCCTATCTCTACATGTCCCTGGTACACTGATATCATAAATTTTATCATAGACCACACATACCCAAAAGGTACCACATCACAAAAAGAAGGTGGTCACGCATTATTACCACTAAATATGTTGTTTTAGAATAGGTACTCTATTGTAAATCCTTCCACAACATGCTTCTAAGATGCATCGACACAGAAGAATCCAAAAAAGTTCTTCATGAATCCCACAGTGGAATATGTAGAGGTCACTTCGGTGGTCACGCCACTACTCACAAAATACATCGAATGGGCTACTTTTGGTCCACTCTCGAGCATGATGCAGTGGGATTTGTATGTAAGTGCCACAAATGCCAAGAATTCTCTCATGAGATTCACATGCCAACACAATCCCTGTAGCCAATAGCGACCCTGTGGCCCTTCTCCACGTGGGGTCTGGACTTGATAGGGAAGTTCTCTCCCGCATCAACCGATGGCCATAATTTTATCGGAATATTGTACCAAAAGGATGGAGGCCATGCCTCTCACCACAGTACTAGGTTCGGTAATTGCCAAATTCATTCTGAACCAAATTATCTACAAGTATGGTGTCCCACAAGTCATTATCTCAGATAATGACATGTCCTTTAAAAACGACGAATTCCATGAGTTTTGTAGAAAATTCAAGATAAACCATCACATGGCCTCTCTTTACTACCATCAAGCCAATGGGAAAGCCGAAGTGACAAACAAAACATTAAAGGATATTCTCCTCAAAATGGTCAAGGAGAACAAGCATGATTGGCATTTAAAACTATATCCGACCTTGTGGACCCATCAAACCTCGATAAGAACACCAATATGAGCAACCCCTTTCTCATTGGTATTCGGGGCAGAAGTAGTTCTGCCGCTTGAGGTTGAAATACCTAGGCTCCGCATCTCATTACAAGGGATTCTTGGATGAAGAAGCTTATAGGGAGGCACGCCTATCTCAACTAGAAAGCCTTGATGATGCCAAGATAAAATCAACAAACAATGACACAGAGCCTATGCTGACCGGATGTTCCATCAGTATAACAAAAAACTCTATGAGCGAGAAATATATGAGGGAGATCTAGTTCTAAGGCTAAACATAGCCGGATTGATAAGAAAACTGGTGAAGGAAGGAAGTTCCAACCCAAGTGGTTGGGCCCATACCAAGTCATGAAGGACTATGGAAATGGTGCGTATCTTTTTTGCACACTAGAAGGTGAGGAATTCAGTGAAACTGTCAATTCCTTTCATCTTAAATGGTTTTACGCATAAGACATCAGAATCACCACTTGTACATTATAGCTACCTACATTGCATTAGTCATTTAGCTGTTTCATTATGTCCACTCATTTCATAAAAATTGTAGTCCAAGAACTTACTCTTAAGAAATTTATTACAAATTTCTGAAATTATTGGCAAAAGCATTCAAATCACATCTCTTTCAAAACATCATCAAGTATTTTCAAATCTTCTCATCAAGGTTCGACAGAAAAGTATTGACGAAAACCATACCAAGGCCTGCATACTTGGTTTTTCTCTTTCTTTCTACTAAGTGAAGTTGTCCTTACCTACGATCTGTTCTAGAAGCTTCTTGGTGTCACATCTATCCCTCTTAAATATCTTTGAAAGAAAGGATATCCCAAAGTCATAGATCAAAAATGTCAAAATCAAATGGAATCAAAAGCTACCAAGCAAACAAAATATTTTATTTTACACACTTCTTTGCCCCATCAACCTTCGGTGATAAGCCCACATCTCTTACTGGTGGTGTGAGGTTGGGAAAGGAAAGAAGTGCCCTTACTCGCCTATATCTTGCCTTTGGTGACAAACCCATGCTTCTTACTAGTGGCATGAGGCAGGGTGTGGGGGGTCCATTCACACAAATTAACAAATCTTGGTATGCTAGAAGCACAAATCAAATTCTATTAAGAGAAAACAAATATCCAAATTCCAAATTCCAAAGAGATCAAATCCTCAAAACCAGATTTTGTCAACCAAGTTGCCATTTATGAATCTAAGTCTAGATAAACTGGAAAGTAAGTGGCCTTCTAAGCTTGGTGTTATTTCTGAGTAGGGTAGGTGTGTAGGTCTAGGTTTGGTTTCTGTTACTGGTTTGTTTGTCTCTCATCATTCCATTCAGTCAAACTCATACAACTTGTGCCCTTCCTAACTCTTGGTGTTGAGCCCTCGCATCTTACTAGTTGCGTGGATTTGGGATTGGGGCAAGTTCATCTCTTTATCACTATACATTCATCACATTTTTCCAACATAAGAAGAAATTAAAAACATTTCCCAAAGAATTCAAAAGTTCAAAGTACTACCATATGTTTGTATCATCTCATATCAGCATTACAAAAACATATAAAGTAGAAACATTCTCAACATTTATTATCATTTGTCATCCATTGCATACATTCTGAAAAGCATGAAAACAAATATTCTAAAAACATTTAAGTACACATGTGGAAACGCAGTCACAAAATTCTAGGCACCAAGAGTCTAGATCCAAAAAGATATAGATCCAAAAAGATATATATATATATAATTCAGGTTTCATATACAATGCCATCATGCACTAGGCATGGTCAAAACACTCAATGAGCCCGAAAAGTACAAAAACACTCATATAGATATCTGACAAAATGCTACAAAAATGGCCTCTCAATCCCTATGGGATCCCTCAGTGGGTGCATGACCACGTCTAGGACTCCTGGCTACGTCTGGCACTCTAAATGCACTGAGGGCTCGCGGTCACGACCAGTAGCTGCTCCGTCTCGCTATGAGAATGACTCCTCATCAAGCAGCTCGGCCATCCTATATCCGGCTACCTCAACACGGAGAGAATTCATGATCTTCACCACATGCCAGACAGAGGTGAAAACATCGGTATGCCTACTAGCTGCCAAAGGCTCCCCCACATCCACAGAAAGCTCAGCACGAGTCTTCTCTCGAGGGGAGTAGCAAGGTATCAGTACATACTCGGTGAATCAAGTCTCGCCACTCATCAGCAGTCGCTGTAAACAAAGGAGAAAAAAAGTTAGAAAATGATCAAAGATAAAACCAAGAGTAAACAAAACAAAAAGAAATAATGACTAAGACAATTCTAACTAAAACAAATGTCAAGAGAAGAGTGACAACTCACTCGGATCTCCGGGCCTCCAAGAAGGATCTCTAGGATCCGCATGTCTATCACTGATGCCACCACTGACTGGTGTCCCTCTCCCACATCTGGGGCAATGTGACGGCCTGTAAAAGACTCACCATCTCCACCTAAGTCCTGAGAGAGAAACTCCTCTGAGACCAGAGTCACCCTCTCTGAGCTCCGCTCCTCCCTCTCGGCCCATAGGATCTCTTAAGTATCATGCCACTCGGGATCACTATCATCCTCCCCAACCTGTCTCGCTGATCTCCATCTCCTCTGTCTCCTCCTCTGTCTCTCCCCTAGTGAACTCCTTAGACTTCGAAGTCCACGTCAATGGGCTCATCGCTGCTATGGGTGGGACTAGTAGATAATCCAAAGTAAAGGTTCCTGAGGAGCACCGGCTCTCCCTCGAGCACGTACCACCCTCCTGGCCACAATGGGAACACTAGGAGTAATAATGGTCCAACCCCGGCCTCTAGGACCTCCCCAAGCCTCATGGATAGATCTATACACCGGCCCCGCCAGAGGAAACATGTCAATATAGGGGAGGCCGAACTGCTGTGGTACTCTATCAAAGGGGTGGATCTCCAACTTCCCCGCCCTGTCTACCAGCTGACTGGTAGTCTGACAAGCAATCAATGTAATAGTCTCCTCTCCCCATACCCCTTCCATGGCCTGATAAGGAGTGGCCTCCATGTCTGTAGTGGTCAAAGAGGCCATCGACTGGTGGGGTGCTCTAAGAACTGTCATCCCTATCCACCTTCCTACCCTGACGGCCCCGGGATCCTCTACCTCTACACCTCTCCCATATGGGGTGATATGCTCATACACCCAACTCATGACAAGAGTCAGGTGGCTCAGTGACTGTCCCTATAATTGAGACTACCCTGTATAAATCATGGTAGGTAGTCCTGAGGATATCTTCTCCCCAAGCATAGACACATCCATGGCCCTCAATCTGTGTAATAATGGGGGCTCAACAATATAAGAGGGTGTCCCCTCCCTTGTCCCCAATCAGTCTCGAAGCAAGGATGCCCATGATGGCCTTACGGAGCACAGGAATGTCTGACTCAATAATGGAGTGGATCCTCACTCCCTTCTTTGATCCCATCGATACAACTGCATCCCCCATGTAGGTGACCCACTTAACCACCTGTGATCTCGATACCACTGTCTTAAGAGACAGCCGCCACCCAAGGATTGGAACCCCCAGTATACTGGTAAACATCCTCCAGGGTGATGGTCCACTCACCCCTAACTCCTGTCAATCGGAAGGTATTCTCATCCACATCCCAGTATGAAAATAAGTCACATAGTATGTGACTAGCAGGTGCAACGTGAGGGACCTGTGCAATCCTCCAAATGCCATCCCTCTAAAGAGTATCTCACTCTACCTGAGAGAGTGCCTCTAACACTGCTGGGAGCCAATCACACTCCCTCTCCCGGCTCCATCTAATATACTCCTCCTTCTTCTACATACACCCAAAAACATGAAAAAAGGAGTCAAGTTAGTACCAAAATCCAATTGGAAAAACTATTAAAAACATGTGAAAATGCTAAAAATGCAAAAATAAATAAGAGAAAGCATTGTTTTTTATTTCTGTATCGTGAACCACCACCCTGTGCAGAGTGGCAGTTCTGTAACTACGCCGCCTTCTAAAGTGGCATTCCCGTAACCACTGCCCCTATGTAGGGCAGCGGTCCTGTCCCGCAAACACAAACGGGTCGTAAGCCCTAAAAAAACACCTAAAAACAAGCAAATGCACCATTTTAACTAAAATAAAAACCTACCCTATGGGCGCACCCCCCTAGAGACCCATTTAAAACTAATATTTTCAAAAATACCCCCCCCCCAGAGACAAAGATTTCATCATTTCCACATTTTAGGTTCAAAAATAATAAATCGAGAAGAACTAACCTGAGACTTCGCGGGTCGATGTTCCGCTCTCAGAGGCATGATCACTATCTCACCATGAACATTTTGACTATACTCTCATTGAAAACCGTCACCGTGGGTTCCAGAGCTCAAAAAACTATCAAATCAATCTGCATGCAAATGAATAGTAAAATGAGTTCGTTTTATATATATAGCTTTCTAAATTGATTTTGAATGTCTTTCGCAGGGTCAGAGCATCGGCGGAGGTAAGTTCTAAACCCCGCGTTGATGGCAAGTCCTCATTTCATATCAATTTTGTTTTATTTCTCAATTTATTTTATCTATCTGCACTTGAGTCCCCTTTTTCATTTTTGCAGATAGCAGGATTTTGGATTGCGACTTTCCAACACACAGGTGCATGTTAGGTATAACTCCTAGGACTCCCCATTTCAAGACCGTCATACTCGGATCCACCTATTTTACGCCTCTTCATGGCTAAGACACTTCTCCGAGGGGGCAATATGTACGTACCCAAAATTGTAGGGTACTGCACCACCAGAACGATGTTACACATACCCCAATGATGATACAGGTCTCCTTGTAAGGTGTTTGGAATCCAGAAAGGCTTTCCAAGTATACGTTTGTATCCCGCATGCCCCGCTCGGCCTCCACATGCTTTGTTTTACCCTTTTCCCCCCTTGTTTTCTTGCATTTTAGTCTTCAGTGATGAAACCGCCGCCCTGCTTGGGTGGCGGTCCCGTGACCTTCCGCCCAGGACAGGGTGGTCCCGTAACTGCCTGCCTTGCACAGGTGGCGGCGTTCCTGTACGCATTTTCCAGATTCTTCGATGATCATGTCAAATGTAAATCTTCAATTTTACATGCTTTCTTCAACCACTTTGGCTTGCATTAATGTTTTTGGTTCCCTGGTAATAGTGTTTTTCCTTTGTTTATAGTAAAAGAGTTCAATTGGGAGTTACCCTCTGGTAAATGAATTGGTTATAAATAGCCAGCTTGTTTTCAAACAAATGGCCCCTCACCTTCTCAATTCTCTTATTCATTCTTTGAATTTCTTGCTTAGAATTCTATGTCAGCTTCATGTTTTACTTCAATTATCATTTTTCCTTTGTCTGTTTAGAAGTCATTCAATCTTCTTGTTTCAGTCTTGTTCCATTGCTGCTCCATACAATCAGTTTAGCATAGAATAGTTTCATTTCTAGATTAGAATCCATTAAAGTTACAGGTTTTGTTTTGTCACAAGGATAGATTCTAAAACTCTCGGTACACTTGTGTTGTATTCCCACAATAAATCCCGCTAGGAATTGCATAGTCAAGCTCTGTTCACTTGCACTATCCCTCTCCTACTCGCATTGTATTCGGTCTATATCCAAAGCTTTCATTGTTTGAATACCATCTTCTATTGATACTATCATATACATGCTTTTCTGGATTCACGAGAACATGAAGGAATGAGGAGATCACACTGAGGGGATGAAATCACACACAACTGGATTTACCACTGTTCTGTAAATGCCAGGTTTGAGCTATCAAAGTTCTAGTTACAAAACATATCAAATAGAGTAGTGAATTATTTTATTTCAGTTAAAAGTTCACTCTCGATATCGCCAGGGAAGCTGTGGGGATTGATAGTTTCTGAGAAACTGTGATTCATTCCTCACTTCTGAGGTAGGATTGAGAGTCTTTCAATTTAAAATAATTAGTTGCTTAGATATTTAGGATAAAATCACAATTGCACAGGCAAATAGCCACACTAGGCTACTTTGTTTGTTTTAAATTATGTTGCTAGATTAGTTGTTCATTTTTCTAAATATACTAGAATAGCTGCTCTTTAATTTCATTAAAATATGTCATCAAAAATACAAAAATAGAAGAATGCTTGTATAGTGTAAATACTTCTTTCGTAATCAGTTTATTAATTTTAGTTAAAAGTTGAATCATTTTGTATGACAATCACAGGACCTAGAGAGCCTAGAGAATATATATTTGAACCCATAGTGCCTCAACCAAATCTACCCACAACATTAGCTGATATAGATCAAGACCTTAGGATACAGGTCTTTCGAGTAACGGAAAACCTACAAGCAATTAGTGAACAACTGAGAGGTTTAAATATCGAAGACGACAATAAGGCATACACATTTTGGTCAAATCATCCTAACTATAGACTACCTTGATAAAATACCCGAATGACTGTACAAGGATTCGAAAGAGAACAAGCATTTGGTTGCGATCCTTTAGTTCCACAACCTGACGCAGGAGACCTCCTCATTGACATAGATACTAGCTTACGCATTCAAGTTGCTAGAACACCTGTTAGGTATTCTGAGAAAATCATACAACTTCTAGTTCTAAACATAGAGGCTGAAAAGGCATACGATTACTGGATAGTTGGAAGAAGGGATTGATTCTTCACATGACCATAACAGTTCCACAACAACCACACACTCACAGTTGTGATCCCCAAGTCCCACAACCCAACGGGCCTGCAAATCAGTTAAGCATTGACACCGGTTTATGAACTGCTAGTATTTAGATCCTCACCACTCCGCTCAGATATCATCACACAGTTCTCCGTATTAAATATAGAAGCCAATCAATCTAATATTTTCTAGGCTAGACCAGAAAACCACCCATAGTTCACTACAAATCCACTAAATCACCTATCACCATTTTCATGACCTTGTCTGGAGATATATACGAAGCTCCCACAGGTCACTTCCCACGTATCCAACAACCAAGAAATAGGATCTCGGTAGAACTCGACATTGATTGGAGCCTCCGAACAGCCATTATATCCAAATGAACCATTACACCAATTCAGGTTAGGAGGGCCTTCTTTGCCTTAGATTCAGTAGATTCCATTATTGCGTATTGAGGATATAAGATTACCCGATTAGCTTGTCTGTATCCATTCATATTCAACATTCACCGGCTGTCTCGGCACGACCTCAGGAGGTCGGGTACGAGGAAGAGGTACTTGTAGATTCCAATGCTCGCATGTCACTTTTCCATCGTACAGTTACCCTGCTGGAATTAAGAATAAACCACCAAATTTCAAACATGATTTACAAACTAACAAAAGATAAAAGAGAATTTTACTATTTTGAAATTAGAAAGAGTAAGGTAATTGCTTATTTTCTATAGATTTATCCTTTTTCCTAGTGATTTTGCGCATGATTTATGTGAAGTGAATGAAGATTTGTTTTTAATATAGAAAATAGAAAACTAACAAGTATGAATTTTGTTAAGCTAATTATTATTTAATATTTCATTTATTAATATAACTTTAATAAATTATAAAAATTAACATAGCATACAGTTTAGATGGACAAGCAATTTTTTAGTTAGCCCTTCTAAGGAACATTTATAATTTGGATTGATCCTGTGGAGAAAATGGCCTTCGCTGGAGATTTGTTTCCGAGTTGTGGGGATTTCAGAAGTGGTGAGGTAGGTTGTATAAACTCTCTAAATGAATTCTCTCATGCGGTTGCATGGAAGAAAAGCCCCAGTACAGGAGCTATCGGAATTGTTCCACAGCAAGGTGATGTTTGGGTTGTGTTCAGCGAGTGGAGTTCTGATTGGTACGAGTTTACTCCTTCAGAAGAAGAAATGCGTAGTTATGAAATGGTGGTCGTTCTGAGCGATTTTGTGGAAGAAATTGGGGTGGTGGTCTCCTCCCTCGTCAAAGTGGAGGGCTTCAAGTTTTGTTTTCCAGAAAACACAGGCGGTAAACTTGATTCCCAGAAACGAGCTCA
The DNA here is from genome assembly GCA_019776745.2 of Taxus chinensis. Classification (NCBI taxonomy): domain Eukaryota; kingdom Viridiplantae; phylum Streptophyta; class Pinopsida; order Cupressales; family Taxaceae; genus Taxus; species Taxus chinensis. The sequence continues at coordinate 668,353,491 of CM034146.1, forward strand.
TTAGATTTTCTCATCAGGTTCCAACGAAGAAGCTATTGGGTGATGAAGCCCCAAATTTGCCCAATAATTGCTGGGAGCTGAATTCTTCTTCAAATCCTAAAGACCAAGGCAAGGATATAAAAATCACTTTCTTTTGTAGTTCACAGTCTTAATGCTGATCATATTGTTTAGGTTCTATGGCTTCAAATTGTAGCAGAGAGTTTATGATAATCTATTCCATTTTTCAAAAGAAAAAATGTACAACGTGGATACAATAAACATAGATGAGCTATCTTTCAAACTCAAGACTTCTTTAATTGTTAGAGTACATACCCACCAACCCAGCAAGAGCTTACCACATGCAACCAGGGGCTAAATTTGACGGTCACCCCCACCCGTCAAGAAATTTTTTTGTGACGGTTTTGTAATTAATATCACCTTGTATGTGACGTTTCATTTTTAATTTTGACTTTCATGATTTTCATATAAATATCAACATTTATATTTTCACATAATAACACTATATGAAATAGAGATATTTGTACGCAAAACTGAAATCTTATTCTATTAGTAATATATATTAACATAGCTATAAAACACTAACATGTCATAATATTGTGGACGCATTTAATTTAAGATCAGAATCATCCAACGAAATAATTTGTATAAAATGTATAGCCTAATTTAACATTAAAAATTAAATTTTCAATATAATTTTTATAATACAAAACAATATACATAAATTAAAAATTGATTTTTTTTAAAAATTAAACGATACTTGATTAAAGATAATATGTCTTTTCTATTGGTGAAGTCAATTAATGCAACATATTTGACAATACTTAGATGGACTTCACTATCATATCATTCCAATACACGTTAATGTATATTCAAAATAATCAAATGTTTAATATCCTTTTCTATTCAAGAAAACATTTTAAACAAAGTATTATAGCATCCTCAATACAAATTAATAAATATTTGAAAAAACTCAATGATATATCAAAGATATCTTCAAAAAAGATCAAATGTACATCATGGATTCACCACTTTTGACATAAGAAAGTACCCTTAAACAATACATAAGTAGAGTAAACAAAATATCTAGTGTTCGTGGGCTCATAAGAAATACCCCATCATTACAAATATGTCAACACAAAACATTCTAAGATACTTCAAATCCTTCTTTTATTTTCATCTTTCCAATTTTCATAAACTCTATTCCAGTCCACCTCTGATATATGAAGTCATGTCAATGAAACTCGCATCAAGGCATCCAATGTTTCCAATGAGAGCTTTGTTCTTCTTATATCTTTTATTATATTTTGTCTTGAAAATCCTCTCTCACATGCAACTGTACTTGCTGGAATGGTAAGTATTGCTTGTCATAGTTTTGTCATGTTTGGAAAGCTTGTATGTGAATCTGTAGCACAAAAAACCCTCTAAGCCTCCTTCATGCAGAATCCTTCACAACTAAAGTGAAGAGTAACACAAAAAACCCTCCAAGCCTCCTTCATGGGGAATCCTTCACAACTAAAGCGAAGAGTATCAACAAAATTATACAACTCTTTTAAACAACTTTCAAAATAAAAAAAAAAGGCTTTTCTTCTCCCTCACACAAAGTATGTTGTAAGTGTTCAAAAATTTTAAGAAGCCACCACTTTGAGTTTTCTTCTCTAGTACATGCATCCTCTGGATAATTACAAGGGCTAAACAACTCTATAGAATTGAAAAATGAAAGATCTGAGAATCTTTCATTTAAACAATCTACAAGTTTTTGAACATATTCTTTTGCAAGTTTCTTACAGCTCTTCTAGTGACCCATCAATGTGATGCTTCAATGTTTGTGTTGGTGCATCAACATTATCATCACACACATTTGGAATTACCACAAATCAAATTTCATGCCTATGAATGTGTCCATCTTTATCAATAATCTCTAAATAACCATATTTAAAGGTCTCCAAAAATTTAGACAAGTAACTTGTGCCATTTGTAAAGTTGTCAATCCTTATAAACCATCTTGCTCAAAGTTTGTATAGTAGAATCTATGGTTTGCCCCTAAAGATGTAACATCCACATTATCCTCTAGAAAAAATTTATTCAGTTTGTTTAGCTCGCACAATACATCTGCAAGCATATGTAAGAAAATTTTTACTGAGAAGATCCTAGCCTTATCATACCATGAGTCTCTCTTCTCACTTTTCCACAAAGTCAACAATGGAGGCATCAACACAATATGTCTTTCAATAACCTGTCCTCTTGAGAGCCATATAACCCCATGAATTTGAAGAGCTTTAAGTGTTTCAAGTTGCATGAGTTCCTGAAGAGCAATCAATTCATTATGTCTTTTGGTAGAATTTTGGACCCAAGAACATACCTTATTTGTCAACTTCTCAACAAATAACAATTCAAGTATTTTTTAGCAGCATCTGATGCAGCTAAAGCATCATGATGAGAAATGCAATGAATGCTTATAAGATTGTCAACATCTTTCTTCAAAAGAGTAACAAATCCATTTTCACTCCCCACCATTTGTAGAAACTGCAATCAATTTTTTATTTAAAAGACCCCTTTCTTTATTCAAAACACAAACTGCATCATATATAGTTTTTCCTCATCCATCACACACATTTATGAGCTTTAAGAATTGTGAAATTGGTGGTACCCAACCCTTTTGATTCTAGAAAAGTAGCATAAACCACAAGGTGTTTCTCCAAGCTTCGATTAGTACTTTCATCCAACATCAAAGAAAACAATGGACTATCTAACATTTTTGCACTTTGTCTCTCTTCAAGATACTTAGATATGGAAAATAGGAAATCATTTGTGGCCATATGATTTGTATATGACCTATAGTCCTTGTTTTCTTCGGCATTTTTTGGTGTTTCTAAGTACATTTCAATAGAGCAAAGAGACTCATATTTCGAGAGGGGTAAGTCTTCTTGCACTGCCCAATAAACTAATTTCATGGTTGTGATTATTCTTTCCTTATTTGTGTCATCAATATTTGCAATGTGTTCTGGAATTGATTTTGCTTTTCCTTCGTTTCCATAAATCCATTTTACTTACGAAATTTTGTAGTTGTTTGATTCAGCATGAGTGACTATTGCATCATGTTGCAAAGTAGTACAACTAGTTCCAATTCCCCATGGTCCAAAAAAATTGTACTCTTCACAATATATACATTTCATGACTATTTTCTCTTTCATGTATTGCACACCTTAACCACTTGAATTTCACTTTCCATTCATCTCTAAATCCTCTTTTTACTCTAGCCCTTTTTTGTTTTGTGTTGAAATTTCTTCTCCTTCAAATGCCTCATCACACTCATCATCATACCCTAATATATTTAAATCTTCATTCAAATCAAAATTATGACCATCTCTTGATGAAGCTTTGTGATGTGTTTGACCATGCAAAAAAACTTTTTGATTGAAGATTGATTCTTTTTGGATTGGATACATTTTAGCTTATAATGTACCTATACAACTCAAATAAAAAACAATAAATAGATATAAAATTCAATAATAAAATCATAATAATAATTTCACTAACTTAATGATAGATTATTAATTCAACACACAACAAAAATATTTAAATAGTTCTTACCAATTTGAGTACAATAGAATATATTGGATAACTATTTTTTTGTTTAAAAAAACTATGATGTAATGAAATGATCTTTCAATGCTTTCAATCTTTAATAGAATATATGTTTACCATCTTAAAATTAAGTAATACTAGTTAAGATTATATTATCTTATACATATAATGTTTAAGTGTTCCTTCCAAGGAAAACTTAGAAACTATAAATTAATACTAGAATCATTGAAGCGATACTAATCTAAAAACGGTTCTACTCACTAAGTTTTTGTAAGATATATGGGTGACTAGAGAATACATACTAAGGCACATCTTTATCTATAGTTTCAAAGGTATGTAATTGTAATTGAGAAACAACAAAAATCTACGAGAATGACAACTATATTTGAAGGACATTAGTCAAATCTATGGGGAAGAGGCCATGTTACATTACAAGTGATTGGCTAGTTCTTTGGAGACAACCTATTATGGCTAAATCATATTGCAATATGCCTTGCAAATCCTCGAATGTCTTTGTCTCTATAAAAAAATTGTTGCAAAATGTTTGATATACCTTCATTTGGAATATTACATCAGCATCATAATAAAAAAAAACATCTGCTTAGTGTATCTAGGTGATTGAATGTATCTAGAAACAATGGGAAAGAGGATGTTTCTTTCATTGTGAAGAGTGACAACTTGAGCTGAATGTATAGTTTTTCATCCTTCTATGCACAAATGCAATTGCATCGTCCATATGAGGTTGCCTATAGCTTCAACCCAAGCTCACCAAATTCAATTTCTTTCACTTAAATCATTGTACTTTTAAATGATTGAATGTATCTAGGTGATTGAATAATTCAGGGAAACATTGTAGTGTCAAAGTGTTTAAGCCTGCAAGCATTGTGTATGTGTTGTCGATGTAATAAGACAAAATTGGCAGAGTGTTGTTGAATAAAACAAATGTTCTTGTCACTATATAATTCATCTGCATATGTGTGTTAATTTTCATTTCTCTCAAGGCATCCTTTCCTAGGGACCTCTAACCATGACTACATCAATTTTTTTTTTAAAAAGGTAACCCAATTTAAAGCACACCATGCGATAAAGTGACACTTCCTCACCCAAATGGTAAAACATTGGATCAACAAAGACTCTTTGTATTTATCCCATGACAACATGACGTGAGATAATAGCATGAGAAAATCACTTTGAAAGATCACTCAGGTAAAATAATGTAAAAATCATAACCAAACAAATCTCTCAGATGACCAAAAAAAGGAGAGCCCAAAGAAATCTTGGAGATAAGGAGGGATGAAAGAAAACAATAATCACTTTGAGGAAAGACCAAACCAGATTTAACAAGTGCAATCATATATTAAAACCTAGGACAAACAACTCCAACGAAATTCTATATGCACAAAAATAATCTAAAAAATAAGTATAGATATTCGAATGAAAAACATAGAATTGAGAATTTTAAATCAAATCAATATGAGTATTCCTCTTAAAAAGAAGCCCATTCAAATCTAAAATCAGATTTACAGAATGTTTTATTTTTTTATAAAGCTATAATATTTAAAATTTTAAAATGCTATCTTGTGGAGCTTGGGTGCATTTCTCAGCACAAGAAGCTAAAAGCCCCATATCATTTAGCAAATCCAAATTCTATTGTCCTTCATCTGAAGCTTAAAACAAACAAGAAGCCCATTCAAATATAAAATCATATTTGCTTAGGGTTTTATTTTTTATAAAC